>CM074719.1:206282568-207682373 GCA_037306005.1 Rhinophrynus dorsalis | reverse complement strand
TAGCTTGTCAAGGGGGGCATGGATTTCATTGTTTTCATAGGAATAAGAGTATCCCCTTCTGTTATCTGTCCAGTCTATGGACTGCATTCCACATCTGAGAAGAGATTGTTTACACTAAGTAAAAGGGGCGGAGGGGGAAACTTTGCTTGCAAATATCTCATAAACCATAAAGGTTTGAGAGATAAGACTTATATCATTCTTCATTTTTTTTTAATGCCTACAAAATAAAATAAAGTTAAAACGAAGTATTACTATCCCTTTAATAAAACAGATATGTGATTGAATTTGAAAACTCTGCTTCATAAGATGACATGCAGCAGTTGCAGGATATCCCACGCAGGTCTCTGTTATTGTCAAATGACTGTTCAGGGTCCCCCTAAGAAATGAGCACCACATCACTCCAATGAGCAGTTTTCAATGGGTCAGCCAGTCTGTGAGAAACCTTTTGAGTAGACTGTGGCTAACAGTTTAGTATAAACAAAAACAAGTTTTAGCTGTAAACATTTTTGAACAGAGCTGTTCCCAGTAGCGGGAGAACCCTTATTTTGCACAAAAATGTCCCACAATAGCTGTCTAGTCAAATATTTCATATTACAAAAAAAAAGAGAGAAAAATCCAATTCTGATATATTTTTGCACCTCCCAATTAATGCATGGAAATCAAAGTGTAAAAACTGTAAACATTTGAGTGCCAGAGGGGTACGCAATGTATTGCTTTGCAGTGCATTGCATAACTCTCTGGCACTCAAAGTGTTAAATAGAATGTCTGATATCTTTTAGAAGAGATAATTATGAATAAACAGTTTGTGACTAGGTCCCATTAGCTATGTATGCTGCAGAGTACCTGACTCTTTAAGGTTTAGCATAAATCTCAGTGGTTGTAGTTCTCCAACTGCTTGAGTGGCAGTCTTTGGCTATCCCAATATTAAAGTATTATGATTGTCAAAGGGGCCTCAGATCAACATATTTATAATGCATGTACATATACGTACTACATAAATTTAAGTTTGTATGTGTGTTCATGTGGCTATCATCATTGCCGTGGATGGTGGGTGCAGTGTTGAATTTAACCACAGGCTCTAGCCCCACATCTTTTTGGAACCTAGCAATGTCCCTGATATTTACTACACTAAAACAATTATAAAAAAAACTCCCAGTAGTGATAATCCAAACAGCATTCCAAGTAACCAGGTAATCTTGCTGTATCTCCAAACAAAATGCCCATTGTGATGCATTTCAGACTATATGGCCCTTTCTCAAGCAGGCGAAAGATAGATATGTATATATCAGTCCCCTGTTATCACTTCTCATATTAACTACTTTAGTATATTAATTTAGATTTACACACATATATAAATATATATATATAAATGTTTTTAATTGATTTTAATTTTATTTTAATATGTACATTTATTTTTTCTTTGCTACATATGGTATACAAGGAGTTAGTGCATTTACATTTGGTAATGAAGTGGATAATATGAGATGTGATAAAAGGAGAGTGACAGAGGAAGCACAGAGAGCTTCTTTGAAACATATTAGAACATCTATTTTTGTTTGTACAAAACAGGAGGGTGGGCAATAGCCACCAGTGGGGCAAGGTGCAGAGCTCCAGTACCCCGACCCCCTCTCTGGCCAAAAGACGGGAGAGGGGATTAGTGCAGCCCAGGGGGCAAGGTGTAGAGCTTCAGTACCCCCTCCCCCTCCCGGGCCAAAAGGCTCACAGGAGGGGGGAGAGCAGCCATGGGGCATGGTGCAGAGCATCAGTACCCCCTCCCCCTCCCAAGACAAGAGGGGGGTGCAGCTGCCCAAGGGGTAAAGGTGCAGAGCTTCTGTACCCCCACCCCCTTCCGGGCCAAAAGGCTCACAGACAAAGGGGGCAGAGGGCTGCATGGGGCAAGGTGCAGAGCTTCAGTACCCCACCTCCTCCCTAGTTTTATAGGAGGGGCTGAGAGAAGCCCGTGGGGCAAGGTGTAGAGCTTCAATACCCCACCCCCTCAACATCCAAAAAGACGATAGAGGGGGGTTATGGCAGCCCATGGGGCAAGGTGTAGAGCTTCAGTGCCCCCTCCCCCTCCCGGGCCAAAAGGCTCACAGGAGGGAGGAGAGCAGCCATGGGGCATGGTGCAGAGCATCAGTACCCCCTCCCCCTCCCAAGACAGGAGGGGGGTGCAGCTGCCCAAGGGACAAAGGTGCAGAGCTTCAGTACCCCAACCCCCTCCCGGGCCAAAAGGCTCACAGACAAAGGGGGGAGAGGGCTGCCATGGGGCAAGGTGCAGAGCTTCAGTACCCCACCCCCTCCCGGGCCAAAAGGCTCACAGACAAAGGGGGTTTGCGAGCTTCAGTAGCCCACATCCTTCTGAGCCATAGGTTGCAGCATGAGGGTTACATAGTATACATTGCTATTTATTTATGACTGTATCCCACAATGCACTGCAGCTATAGCCTGCTACTCTTTTACACTGAAATAAATATATGCCAAAGTATATGCATCCCACAATGCACTGAGTCCGCAGAGTGCTAGTCTCATGTGATAACGAGCATATCTCACTTTGCACTATATGTACAGATTGTATTAAAAAAAAAAAAAAAAAAAAAAAAAAAAAAAAAAAAAAAATGATAGATATATAGATATAGATATATATATATATATATATATTTTTTTTTTTTTTTTTTTTTTTTTTTTTAGTATATCCCACAATTCACTGTTTGCAGACTGCAAGACATTTATATTATAGGCACTTTGTGTACAGACGGACAGGACATTTTTGTTTTCTCAAAGAGCTTTATGCAACAAATTTGGTTTATAAATTATTTATTTGAACATATAGACATCAAATGTATGAACGTTACTTTGTTAAAACTGGCAATAATACATATTTTTAAAATTAGTTGGGATACAGGATTACTTAAAGTTTTATTCCATTTATCCCATATCTCAAACATCCTAGACAGTAAGGGAAATGTCTTCCAGACACAGTGCTAAACTGCTCTTCACCTATAATTGACTCAATCTATTTGCCACAATATTTGCAACTAGTTTATAATCTGTTTACTTATGTTATTGGCTTCCTGTTTCTTAGATCTAGTTCATCCTCTTTTTATACAATAGTACAATTATTTCTTCAAATAGTCCAACCTCAAATGCCAACTTTTACATGTTTCTCTTTCTTTTAAGAAAAAAAAATCTGTTCCTAACATGATAAAGCATTAACAAACTCACACCTTCAATTTTTTTATTTTTATAATAACATTCATACTGATTTCTCACTTCCACATACTCCAGCCAACTAATATGCCTCTTTCATGTACTCTTTCATATATTTTCTTTGTCTCATATTCAAATTTGACAATGTTATTTACCTACTCATAAATTCCGCCGCCATAACTTGTCCCATGTCCTTTACCTTAGACAAGTGTTTCTCAACCTTTTCCTTATTGGTCTTTTGTTTATCATGTAATAAAAGGTACAAATAGAGAAATCTATAGTTGTTTTCAAGGCTTACAATCAGAATAAGAAAAACCAAACATATTGTGCATAACAATTTCCATAAACATACATTAGAAGCTCAGTATTCACATTTTTGTACAAGTCATTATAGAAAACAAGAGGCACCCTAAGTGGGTGCCCATTGTACACCAAAGTGTCACAGCACCTTGGATGAGAATCAGTGCCCTAGACAAAGCATGGTCCAGGCCAGTGTTCATGGTCCAGGTTTTCAGGCAAACAAAGCATTTCCTGTTTAGTTTGGATAATACTACTAAAATTGCAGAATGAGGCTTAAGGTACTAGTACTGATACCCCAAAATCAAGGAGAAACACTTTTATAACTTTTTAAAATAGTTATAGTTAACATATCCCACAAAGCACTGCATTAACAGACTGCTATATTTTCTTATTGTGTAACCTTTTAAGTTCCATAGAGGCATACAAAGCATTGCAGAACAATGCATTGTTTACCCCTCCAGCTCTTAAAAGGTTAAAGCACCAGTATTGATACCTCAGTTTCAAAGGGAGACACTTTGCAGCTAACTTTCAACACAATAACATGTACAAAACAGGCCAAGAAACATTCCGCCAAATTAACCACTAAAGGCCACATTTATGCATGTCATCTACCACAATTTTTTTTATTTCAAAATAATCTTTATTTACAAAAACAAAACATACACATTATAAATCAAAACATTACTTTCTGTTGTTCATACAACAGTGTCTGTTTAAAAATAAGTTCTCCGTTCTATGATCTTCCAAAAATTGTTTACCGCTTCCTCTATCAGACCATAAGAAAACAGTTTTGCAAAAAACAACCCAAGTGCTTCCCCTACTGTGATCATTTCTCTCTTAAAAACTCTCCAGTTTTGGAGACCTCTCTAGCATTAAGAGGGTTAAAACACCAGTTATTCAAAATTAATTTATCTAAACCCCCCTGTAGAGCAAATGGTTTGCCCCAGATTTGTACCAGCATGCATTGCAATTTTAACAGAGTGATGTGAAATTAAATTATATTTGAAATAAAACCAGCTTTTGTTCCTTTCTTTAAATCTCAGGAATTAGAAATCCAATGTAGTCATTGATTGCTGTCAGTTTTAGACAGGATTTCTATTAAAAATGTAAAAAATTTTAATCCTAGCCATAAGTTTAAAATTGTTTGAATTGTGCTCGCAATACAGATATTATTATTATTATTATTATTAATAATAATAATAATATTATTATTAATATTAATTATTATTATTATTATTATTATATGAATGTATCCTGTTAAGTACTGACTGTTGTGTGAAAAAGCTAATGGTGGGATGCAGTGTGTTTAATTAAATCTATTAGATTCCTTGCTTTAAAATGAAGTCTTTATCCTAAATCCTAATAATCACATAGGAGAGCATCTAAGTGTAAGAGGGGTAGATACAGTACAAAGATAACCAAATAAATAATTCTGCTTTTAAAGCTTTAACTCTTAAATTAAAACATTCAAGTTTCACCAACTCATCCTCATCCTAAGCACCAGCAATGAACTCTAAAACCTAACCCTAATTTCATCCACCCCAACTCTAAAAATCTTAACCCTAGTCTTGATTTTGAAACCCATTTGATAATCACTTTTGTGAATTAAACAAGAGTATCTATATGTAATGCATTTTGATTTGTGTTTTGCAGTTGTACTCTGTTTATTGAACATATAAGATATCCATTTGTAGAATGAAAGGTATGAAAGATGACAGTATCGCCATCTATTGGTTGCAGATGGGTCACGACATAGAGAACATGTAATTGTTCTTATCCAAATCAGTGAGGCTGAAATAATGACCTAAATATATTCTGGAGCAAACCAATTGCTTCACAGGGGGATATTTTAAAATTCTCCAAATATCCAAACATTTTAACATATACCTGTTAAAGAAATTATTAATAAACAGTTTCTCAAATTACTTTTCATTAGTGGCTGGGGACCTCTCTAGCATTAAGAGGTATAAAACACCAGTTATAGCAAAATTCATTTCTCTATCCCCTCTTTACAACAAATGGTTTTCCCCAGATTTGTACCTGCATGCATTGCAATTTTAACAGAGTGATGTGAAATTAAATGATATTTGAAATAAAACCAGCTTTTCTCCCTTTATTTAAATCTCAGGAATTAGAAATACATTATAGTAATCGATTGCTGTCAATTTTAGACAGGATTTCTAATAAGATGTTTTTAATCATAGCCATACATCTAAGATTTTTGAATTGTGCTTGCAAAACAGATTTTTTTTTAAGTAAATATATTTAACCTGTAAAGTACTGACTGATGAGTGAAATAGCTAATGGTGGGATGCAGTTTGTTTAATTTAAACCTATTAGATTCCTTGCTTTAACCATCTGAGTGCCAGAGTGGTACGGAATGCATTGCAAACCAATGCATTCTATACCACTCTGGCACTCAAAGGGTTAAAATGAAGTCTTTATCCTAAATCATAATAATCTCATTAGAGAGCATATAACTGTAAAAGGGGTGGATAAAGTACATAGGTAATCAAAGGAATAATTCTGCTTTTGAAACTTTAAGTCTTAAATTACAACATTCATGTTTCACCAACTCATCCTCATCTAAGTACAAGAGATGAACTCTAAAACCTAACCCCAATGTCATCCACCCCAACCCTAAAAATCCTAACCCTAGTCTTGATTTTGAAACTCATTTGATAATCACTTTTGTGAATTAAACAAGAGTATCTATATGTAATGCATTTTGAAATGTGTTTTGCAGTTGTACTCTGTTTATTGAACATATAAGATATACATTAATAGAATGAAAGTTATGCAAGTGGACAGTATCGCCATCTATTGGTTGCTCACAGGGCATGACATAGAGAAAGTGTAATTGTTCTTACCCAAGTCAGTGAGGCTGAAATCATGACCTGAATATATTCTGGAGCAAACCAATGGCTTCACAGGGGGATATTTTAAAATTCTCCAAATATCCAAACATTTTAACATATACCTGTTAAATAAATTATTTTTTCATTATGGGTTGGGAACCCATCTAGCATTAAGAGGGTAAAAACACCAGTTAAATCAAAATTAATTTCTCTATCCCCCCTTTAGAGCAAATGGTTTACCCCAGATTTGTACCAGGAATACTGAAGAGGAACTACCAGTGAGCCCTATATGTTCTAGGGGCTCTCTCAAACTTTGTAGGAGAGGGACCCAGCATTTTGTGTTATGTCAATGCCTCTTCACTTAGTCTTGCAGCTTGCTGCACTGTATTAAAAGATCGAGCTATGGCAGATATGACTTCACATCCAGCGCAGCTCAGTCTTCTACTCCACAGCAACGGAAGGCCAAGACAATACATTGTATGTCAGTTCCACTTCCACTTCCACTTCTATGATGTGCCATGCTCTGTCTTGCTTAAAGGGATAGTAATGTTTCATAATAAAAGCAGCTCTAATTAATCATCATAGTATTTGGACTTTGGAGAGTGTTATTTCAATTCTGTCAGAGTTGTAGTTCCAGAGTAATTCAATGACAAAGTGCCCCCCCTCCCGCCCCTTTTACTGATGTCACACTGTTCAACCAAAGCAGAAGGGAGGTGCCCAGGTAGACTGCAGAGAGGGACAATCTTCAATTAAGATAAGGGAAAAACCTGAAAAGCTTGTCAAGGGGGGCATGGATTTCATTGTTTTCATAGGAATAAGAGTATCCCCTTCTGTTATCTGTCCAGTCTATGGACTGCATTCCACATCTGAGAAGAGATTGTTTACACTAAGTAAAAGGGGCGGGAGGGGGAAACTTTGCTTGTGAATATCTCATAAACCATAAAGGTTTGAGAGATAAGACTTATATCATTCTTCATGTTTTTTTAATGCCTACAAAATAAAATAAAGTTAAAACGAAGTATTACTATCCCTTTAATAAAACAGATATGTGATTGAATTTGAAAACTCTGCTTCATAAGATGACATGCAGCAGTTGCAGGATATCCCACGCAGGTCTCTGTTATTGTCAAATGACTGTTCAGGGTCCCCCTAAGAAATGAGCACCACATCACTCCAATGAGCAGTTTTCAATGGGTCAGCCAGTCTGTGAGAAACCTTTTGAGTAGACTGTGGCTAACAGTTTAGTATAAACAAAAACAAGTTTTAGCTGTAAACATTTTTGAACAGAGCTGTTCCCAGTAGCGGGAGAACCCTTATTTTGCACAAAAATGTCCCACAATAGCTGTCTAGTCAAATATTTCATATTACAAAAAAAAAGAGAGAAAAATCCAATTCTGATATATTTTTGCACCTCCCAATTAATGCATGGAAATCAAAGTGTAAAAACTGTAAACATTTGAGTGCCAGAGGGGTACGCAATGTATTGCTTTGCAGTGCATTGCATAACTCTCTGGCACTCAAAGTGTTAAATAGAATGTCTGATATCTTTTAGAAGAGATAATTATGAATAAACAGTTTGTGACTAGGTCCCATTAGCTATGTATGCTGCAGAGTACCTGACTCTTTAAGGTTTAGCATAAATCTCAGTGGTTGTAGTTCTCCAACTGCTTGAGTGGCAGTCTTTGGCTATCCCAATATTAAAGTATTATGATTGTCAAAGGGGCCTCAGATCAACATATTTATAATGCATGTACATATACGTACTACATAAATTTAAGTTTGTATGTGTGTTCATGTGGCTATCATCATTGCCGTGGATGGTGGGTGCAGTGTTGAATTTAACCACAGGCTCTAGCCCCACATCTTTTTGGAACCTAGCAATGTCCCTGATATTTACTACACTAAAACAATTATAAAAAAAACTCCCAGTAGTGATAATCCAAACAGCATTCCAAGTAACCAGGTAATCTTGCTGTATCTCCAAACAAAATGCCCATTGTGATGCATTTCAGACTATATGGCCCTTTCTCAAGCAGGCGAAAGATAGATATGTATATATCAGTCCCCTGTTATCACTTCTCATATTAACTACTTTAGTATATTAATTTAGATTTACACACATATATAAATTATATATATATAAATGTTTTTAATTGATTTTAATTTTATTTTAATATGTACATTTATTTTTTCTTTGCTACATATGGTATACAAGGAGTTAGTGCATTTACATTTGGTAATGAAGTGGATAATATGAGATGTGATAAAAGGAGAGTGACAGAGGAAGCACAGAGAGCTTCTTTGAAACATATTAGAACATCTATTTTTGTTTGTACAAAACAGGAGGGTGGGCAATAGCCACCAGTGGGGCAAGGTGCAGAGCTCCAGTACCCCGACCCCCTCTCTGGCCAAAAGACGGGAGAGGGGATTAGTGCAGCCCAGGGGGGCAAGGTGTAGAGCTTCAGTACCCCCTCCCCCTCCCGGGCCAAAAGGCTCACAGGAGGGGGGAGAGCAGCCATGGGGCATGGTGCAGAGCATCAGTACCCCCCTCCCCCTCCCAAGACAAGAGGGGGGTGCAGCTGCCCAAGGGGTAAAGGTGCAGAGCTTCTGTACCCCCACCCCCTTCCGGGCCAAAAGGCTCACAGACAAAGGGGGCAGAGGGCTGCATGGGGCAAGGTGCAGAGCTTCAGTACCCCACCTCCTCCCTAGTTTTTATAGGAGGGGGCTGAGAGAAGCCCGTGGGGCAAGGTGTAGAGCTTCAATACCCCACCCCCTCAACATCCAAAAAAGACGATAGAGGGGGGTTATGGCAGCCCATGGGGCAAGGTGTAGAGCTTCAGTGCCCCCTCCCCCTCCCGGGCCAAAAGGCTCACAGGAGGGAGGAGAGCAGCCATGGGGCATGGTGCAGAGCATCAGTACCCCCTCCCCCTCCCAAGACAGGAGGGGGGTGCAGCTGCCCAAGGGACAAAGGTGCAGAGCTTCAGTACCCCAACCCCCTCCCGGGCCAAAAGGCTCACAGACAAAGGGGGGAGAGGGCTGCCATGGGGCAAGGTGCAGAGCTTCAGTACCCCACCCCCTCCCGGGCCAAAAGGCTCACAGACAAAGGGGGTTTGCGAGCTTCAGTAGCCCACATCCTTCTGAGCCATAGGTTGCAGCATGAGGGTTACATAGTATACATTGCTATTTATTTATATCATAGTGACTGTATCCCACAATGCACTGCAGCTATAGCCTGCTACTCTTTTACACTGAAATAAATATATGCCAAAGTATATGCATCCCACAATGCACTGAGTCCGCAGAGTGCTAGTCTCATGTGATAACGAGCATATCTCACTTTGCACTATATGTACAGATTGTATTAAAAAAAAAAAAAAAAAAAAAAAAAAAAAAAAAAAAAAAATGATAGATATATAGATATAGATATATATATATATATATATATTTTTTTTTTTTTTTTTTTTTTTTTTTTTAGTATATCCCACAATTCACTGTTTGCAGACTGCAAGACATTTATATTATAGGCACTTTGTGTACAGACGGACAGGACATTTTTGTTTTCTCAAAGAGCTTTATGCAACAAATTTGGTTTATAAATTATTTATTTGAACATATAGACATCAAATGTATGAACGTTACTTTGTTAAAACTGGCAATAATACATATTTTTAAAATTAGTTGGGATACAGGATTACTTAAAGTTTTATTCCATTTATCCCATATCTCAAACATCCTAGACAGTAAGGGAAATGTCTTCCAGACACAGTGCTAAACTGCTCTTCACCTATAATTGACTCAATCTATTTGCCACAATATTTGCAACTAGTTTATAATCTGTTTACTTATGTTATTGGCTTCCTGTTTCTTAGATCTAGTTCATCCTCTTTTTATACAATAGTACAATTATTTCTTCAAATAGTCCAACCTCAAATGCCAACTTTTACATGTTTCTCTTTCTTTTAAGAAAAAAAAATCTGTTCCTAACATGATAAAGCATTAACAAACTCACACCTTCAATTTTTTTATTTTTATAATAACATTCATACTGATTTCTCACTTCCACATACTCCAGCCAACTAATATGCCTCTTTCATGTACTCTTTCATATATTTTCTTTGTCTCATATTCAAATTTGACAATGTTATTTACCTACTCATAAATTCCGCCGCCATAACTTGTCCCATGTCCTTTACCTTAGACAAGTGTTTCTCAACCTTTTCCTTATTGGTCTTTTGTTTATCATGTAATAAAAGGTACAAATAGAGAAATCTATAGTTGTTTTCAAGGCTTACAATCAGAATAAGAAAAACCAAACATATTGTGCATAACAATTTCCATAAACATACATTAGAAGCTCAGTATTCACATTTTTGTACAAGTCATTATAGAAAACAAGAGGCACCCTAAGTGGGTGCCCATTGTACACCAAAGTGTCACAGCACCTTGGATGAGAATCAGTGCCCTAGACAAAGCATGGTCCAGGCCAGTGTTCATGGTCCAGGTTTTCAGGCAAACAAAGCATTTCCTGTTTAGTTTGGATAATACTACTAAAATTGCAGAATGAGGCTTAAGGTACTAGTACTGATACCCCAAAATCAAGGAGAAACACTTTTATAACTTTTTAAAATAGTTATAGTTAACATATCCCACAAAGCACTGCATTAACAGACTGCTATATTTTCTTATTGTGTAACCTTTTAAGTTCCATAGAGGCATACAAAGCATTGCAGAACAATGCATTGTTTACCCCTCCAGCTCTTAAAAGGTTAAAGCACCAGTATTGATACCTCAGTTTCAAAGGGAGACACTTTGCAGCTAACTTTCAACACAATAACATGTACAAAACAGGCCAAGAAACATTCCGCCAAATTAACCACTAAAGGCCACATTTATGCATGTCATCTACCACAATTTTTTTTATTTCAAAATAATCTTTATTTACAAAAACAAAACATACACATTATAAATCAAAACATTACTTTCTGTTGTTCATACAACAGTGTCTGTTTAAAAATAAGTTCTCCGTTCTATGATCTTCCAAAAATTGTTTACCGCTTCCTCTATCAGACCATAAGAAAACAGTTTTGCAAAAAACAACCCAAGTGCTTCCCCTACTGTGATCATTTCTCTCTTAAAAACTCTCCAGTTTTGGAGACCTCTCTAGCATTAAGAGGGTTAAAACACCAGTTATTCAAAATTAATTTATCTAAACCCCCCTGTAGAGCAAATGGTTTGCCCCAGATTTGTACCAGCATGCATTGCAATTTTAACAGAGTGATGTGAAATTAAATTATATTTGAAATAAAACCAGCTTTTGTTCCTTTCTTTAAATCTCAGGAATTAGAAATCCAATGTAGTCATTGATTGCTGTCAGTTTTAGACAGGATTTCTATTAAAAATGTAAAAAATTTTAATCCTAGCCATAAGTTTAAAATTGTTTGAATTGTGCTCGCAATACAGATATTATTATTATTATTATTATTAATAATAATAATAATATTATTATTAATATTAATTATTATTATTATTATTATTATTATATGAATGTATCCTGTTAAGTACTGACTGTTGTGTGAAAAAGCTAATGGTGGGATGCAGTGTGTTTAATTAAATCTATTAGATTCCTTGCTTTAAAATGAAGTCTTTATCCTAAATCCTAATAATCACATAGGAGAGCATCTAAGTGTAAGAGGGGTAGATACAGTACAAAGATAACCAAATAAATAATTCTGCTTTTAAAGCTTTAACTCTTAAATTAAAACATTCAAGTTTCACCAACTCATCCTCATCCTAAGCACCAGCAATGAACTCTAAAACCTAACCCTAATTTCATCCACCCCAACTCTAAAAATCTTAACCCTAGTCTTGATTTTGAAACCCATTTGATAATCACTTTTGTGAATTAAACAAGAGTATCTATATGTAATGCATTTTGATTTGTGTTTTGCAGTTGTACTCTGTTTATTGAACATATAAGATATCCATTTGTAGAATGAAAGGTATGAAAGATGACAGTATCGCCATCTATTGGTTGCAGATGGGTCACGACATAGAGAACATGTAATTGTTCTTATCCAAATCAGTGAGGCTGAAATAATGACCTAAATATATTCTGGAGCAAACCAATTGCTTCACAGGGGGATATTTTAAAATTCTCCAAATATCCAAACATTTTAACATATACCTGTTAAAGAAATTATTAATAAACAGTTTCTCAAATTACTTTTCATTAGTGGCTGGGGACCTCTCTAGCATTAAGAGGTATAAAACACCAGTTATAGCAAAATTCATTTCTCTATCCCCTCTTTACAACAAATGGTTTTCCCCAGATTTGTACCTGCATGCATTGCAATTTTAACAGAGTGATGTGAAATTAAATGATATTTGAAATAAAACCAGCTTTTCTCCCTTTATTTAAATCTCAGGAATTAGAAATACATTATAGTAATCGATTGCTGTCAATTTTAGACAGGATTTCTAATAAGATGTTTTTAATCATAGCCATACATCTAAGATTTTTGAATTGTGCTTGCAAAACAGATTTTTTTTTAAGTAAATATATTTAACCTGTAAAGTACTGACTGATGAGTGAAATAGCTAATGGTGGGATGCAGTTTGTTTAATTTAAACCTATTAGATTCCTTGCTTTAACCATCTGAGTGCCAGAGTGGTACGGAATGCATTGCAAACCAATGCATTCTATACCACTCTGGCACTCAAAGGGTTAAAATGAAGTCTTTATCCTAAATCATAATAATCTCATTAGAGAGCATATAACTGTAAAAGGGGTGGATAAAGTACATAGGTAATCAAAGGAATAATTCTGCTTTTGAAACTTTAAGTCTTAAATTACAACATTCATGTTTCACCAACTCATCCTCATCTAAGTACAAGAGATGAACTCTAAAACCTAACCCCAATGTCATCCACCCCAACCCTAAAAATCCTAACCCTAGTCTTGATTTTGAAACTCATTTGATAATCACTTTTGTGAATTAAACAAGAGTATCTATATGTAATGCATTTTGAAATGTGTTTTGCAGTTGTACTCTGTTTATTGAACATATAAGATATACATTAATAGAATGAAAGTTATGCAAGTGGACAGTATCGCCATCTATTGGTTGCTCACAGGGCATGACATAGAGAAAGTGTAATTGTTCTTACCCAAGTCAGTGAGGCTGAAATCATGACCTGAATATATTCTGGAGCAAACCAATGGCTTCACAGGGGGATATTTTAAAATTCTCCAAATATCCAAACATTTTAACATATACCTGTTAAATAAATTATTTTTTCATTATGGGTTGGGAACCCATCTAGCATTAAGAGGGTAAAAACACCAGTTAAATCAAAATTAATTTCTCTATCCCCCCTTTAGAGCAAATGGTTTACCCCAGATTTGTACCAGGAATACTGAAGAGGAACTACCAGTGAGCCCTATATGTTCTAGGGGCTCTCTCAAACTTTGTAGGAGAGGGACCCAGCATTTTGTGTTATGTCAATGCCTCTTCACTTAGTCTTGCAGCTTGCTGCACTGTATTAAAAGATCGAGCTATGGCAGATATGACTTCACATCCAGCGCAGCTCAGTCTTCTACTCCACAGCAACGGAAGGCCAAGACAATACATTGTATGTCAGTTCCACTTCCACTTCCACTTCTATGATGTGCCATGCTCTGTCTTGCTTAAAGGGATAGTAATGTTTCATAATAAAAGCAGCTCTAATTAATCATCATAGTATTTGGACTTTGGAGAGTGTTATTTCAATTCTGTCAGAGTTGTAGTTCCAGAGTAATTCAATGACAAAGTGCCCCCCTCCCGCCCCTTTTACTGATGTCACACTGTTCAACCAAAGCAGAAGGGAGGTGCCCAGGTAGACTGCAGAGAGGGACAATCTTCAATTAAGATAAGGGAAAAACCTGAAAAGCTTGTCAAGGGGGGCATGGATTTCATTGTTTTCATAGGAATAAGAGTATCCCCTTCTGTTATCTGTCCAGTCTATGGACTGCATTCCACATCTGAGAAGAGATTGTTTACACTAAGTAAAAGGGGCGGGAGGGGGAAACTTTGCTTGTGAATATCTCATAAACCATAAAGGTTTGAGAGATAAGACTTATATCATTCTTCATGTTTTTTTAATGCCTACAAAATAAAATAAAGTTAAAACGAAGTATTACTATCCCTTTAATAAAACAGATATGTGATTGAATTTGAAAACTCTGCTTCATAAGATGACATGCAGCAGTTGCAGGATATCCCACGCAGGTCTCTGTTATTGTCAAATGACTGTTCAGGGTCCCCCTAAGAAATGAGCACCACATCACTCCAATGAGCAGTTTTCAATGGGTCAGCCAGTCTGTGAGAAACCTTTTGAGTAGACTGTGGCTAACAGTTTAGTATAAACAAAAACAAGTTTTAGCTGTAAACATTTTTGAACAGAGCTGTTCCCAGTAGCGGGAGAACCCTTATTTTGCACAAAAATGTCCCACAATAGCTGTCTAGTCAAATATTTCATATTACAAAAAAAAAGAGAGAAAAATCCAATTCTGATATATTTTTGCACCTCCCAATTAATGCATGGAAATCAAAGTGTAAAAACTGTAAACATTTGAGTGCCAGAGAGGTACGCAATGTATTGCTTTGCAGTGCATTGCATAACTCTCTGGCACTCAAAGTGTTAAATAGAATGTCTGATATCTTTTAGAAGAGATAATTATGAATAAACAGTTTGTGACTAGGTCCCATTAGCTATGTATGCTGCAGAGTACCTGACTCTTTAAGGTTTAGCATAAATCTCAGTGGTTGTAGTTCTCCAACTGCTTGAGTGGCAGTCTTTGGCTATCCCAATATTAAAGTATTATGATTGTCAAAGGGGCCTCAGATCAACATATTTATAATGTATGTACATATACGTACTACATAAATTTAAGTTTGTATGTGTGTTCATGTGGCTATCATCATTGCCGTGGATGGTGGGTGCAGTGTTGAATTTAACCACAGGCTCTAGCCCCACATCTTTTTGGAACCTAGCAATGTCCCTGATATTTACTACACTAAAACAATTATAAAAAAAACTCCCAGTAGTGATAATCCAAACAGCATTCCAAGTAACCAGGTAATCTTGCTGTATCTCCAAACAAAATGCCCATTGTGATGCATTTCAGACTATATGGTCCTTTCTCAAGCAGGCGAAAGATAGATATGTATATATCAGTCCCCTGTTATCACTTCTCATATTAACTACTTTAGTATATTAATTTAGATTTACACACATATATAAATATATATATATAAATGTTTTTAATTGATTTTAATTTTATTTTAATATGTACATTTATTTTTTCTTTGCTACATATGGTATACAAGGAGTTAGTGCATTTACATTTGGTAATGAAGTGGATAATATGAGATGTGATAAAAGGAGAGTGACAGAGGAAGCACAGAGAGCTTCTTTGAAACATATTAGAACATCTATTTTTGTTTGTACAAAACGGGAGGGTGGGCAATAGCCACCAGTGGGGCAAGGTGCAGAGCTCCAGTACCCCGACCCCCTCTCTGGCCAAAAGACGGGAGAGGGGATTAGTGCAGCCCAGGGGGCAAGGTGTAGAGCTTCAGTACCCCCTCCCCCTCCCGGGCCAAAAGGCTCACAGGAGGGGGGAGAGCAGCCATGGGGCATGGTGCAGAGCATCAGTACCCCCTCCCCCTCCCAAGACAAGAGGGGGGTGCAGCTGCCCAAGGGGTAAAGGTGCAGAGCTTCTGTACCCCCACCCCCTTCCGGGCCAAAAGGCTCACAGACAAAGGGGGCAGAGGGCTGCATGGGGCAAGGTGCAGAGCTTCAGTACCCCACCTCCTCCCTAGTTTTATAGGAGGGGCTGAGAGAAGCCCGTGGGGCAAGGTGTAGAGCTTCAATACCCCACCCCCTCAACATCCAAAAAGACGGTAGAGGGGGGTTATGGCAGCCCATGGGGCAAGGTGTAGAGCTTCAGTGCCCCCTCCCCCTCCCGGGCCAAAAGGCTCACAGGAGGGGGGAGAGCAGCCATGGGGCATGGTGCAGAGCATCAGTACCCCCTCCCCCTCCCAAGACAGGAGGGGGGTGCAGCTGCCCAAGGGACAAAGGTGCAGAGCTTCAGTACCCCAACCCCCTCCCGGGCCAAAAGGCTCACAGACAAAGGGGGGAGAGGGCTGCCATGGGGCAAGGTGCAGAGCTTCAGTACCCCACCCCCTCCCGGGCCAAAAGGCTCACAGACAAAGGGGGTTTGCGAGCTTCAGTAGCCCACATCCTTCTGAGCCATAGGTTGCAGCATGAGGGTTACATAGTATACATTGCTATTTATTTATATCATAGTGACTGTATCCCACAATGCACTGCAGCTATAGCCTGCTACTCTTTTACACTGAAATAAATATATGCCAAAGTATATGCATCCCACAATCCGCAGAGTGCTAGTCTCATGTGATAACGAGCATATCTCACTTTGCACTATATGTACAGATTGTATTTAAAAAAAAAAAATAAAAAAAAAAAATGATATATATATATATATATATATATATATATATATATATATATATATATATATATATATATATTTTTTTTTTTTTTTTTTTTTTTTTGAGTATATCCCACAATTCACTGTTTGCAGACTGCAAGACATTTATATTATAGGCACTTTGTGTACAGACGGACAGGACATTTTTGTTTTCTCAAAGAGCTTTATGCAACAAATTTGGTTTATAAATTATTTATTTGAACATATAGACATCAAATGTATGAACGTTACTTTGTTAAAACTGGCAATAATACATATTTTTAAAATTAGTTGGGATACAGGATTACTTAAAGTTTTATTCCATTTATCCCATATCTCAAACATCCTAGACAGTAAGGGAAATGTCTTCCAGACACAGTGCTAAACTGCTCTTCACCTATAATTGACTCAATCTATTTGCCACAATATTTGCAACTAGTTTATAATCTGTTTAATTATGTTATTGGCTTCCTGTTTCTTAGATCTAGTTCATCCTCTTTTTATACAATAGTACAATTATTTCTTCAAATAGTCCAACCTCAAATGCCAACTTTTACATGTTTTCTCTTTCTTTTAAGAAAAAAAAATCTGTTCCTAACATGATAAAGCATTAACAAACTCACACCTTCAATTTTTTTATTTTTATAATAACATTCATACTGATTTCTCACTTCCACATACTCCAGCCAACTAATATGCCTCTTTCATGTACTCTTTCATATATTTTCTTTGTCTCATATTCAAATTTGACAATGTTATTTACCTACTCATAAATTCCGCCGCCATAACTTGTCCCATGTCCTTTACCTTAGACAAGTGTTTCTCAACCTTTTCCTTATTGGTCTTTTGTTTATCATGTAATAAAAGGTACAAATAGAGAAATCTATAGTTGTTTTCAAGGCTTACAATCAGAATAAGAAAAAACAAACATATTGTGCATAACAATTTCCATAAACATACATTAGAAGCTCAGTATTCACATTTTTGTACAAGTCATTATAGAAAACAAGAGGCACCCTAAGTGGGTGCCCATTGTACACCAAAGTGTCACAGCACCTTGGATGAGAATCAGTGCCCTAGACAAAGCATGGTCCAGGCCAGTGTTCATGGTCCAGGTTTTCAGGCAAACAAAGCATTTCCTGTTTAGTTTGGATAATACTACTAAAATTGCAGAATGAGGCTTAAGGTACTAGTACTGATACCCCAAAATCAAGGAGAAACACTTTTATAACTTTTTAAAGTAGTTATAGTTAACATATCCCACAAAGCACCGCATTAACAGACTGCTATATTTTCTTATTGCGTAACCTTTTAAGTTCCATAGAGGCATACAAAGCATTGCAGAACAATGCATTGTTTACCCCTCCAGCTCTCAAAAGGTTAAAGCACCAGTACTGATACCTCAGTTTCAAAGGGAGACACTTTGCAGCTAACTTTCAACACAATAACATGTACAAAACAGGCCAAGAAACATTCCCCCAAATTAACCACTAAAGGCCACATTTATGCATGTCATCTACCACAATTTTTTTAATTTCAAAATGATCTTTATTTACAAAAACAAAACATACACATTATAAATCAAAACATTACTTTCTCTTTTTCATACAACAGTGCCAGTTCAAAAATAAGTTCTCCATTCTATGATCTTCCAAAAATGGTTTGCCGCGTCCAGTCCTACGTTTTCTGTCTATCAGACCATAAGAAAACAGTTTTGCAAAAATCAACCCAAGTGCTTCCTCTACTGTGTCATTTCGCTCTTAAAAAAAACATAAGCATTTCTAATGTCCCATAATTGTTGTTATTATATATATATATATATATATATATATATATATATATATATATATATATATATATATATATATTATTAATTATTTTTTTTTTTTTTTTTTTTTTTTTTCCATACTGCTCTATCACCATCTATGACAATGCACTGCATACACATACTTCTGTTCTTTTATATTGTAGAGATCCTTTCCCACAATGCACTGCATGTACATTATGCATGGCATTTATATTAATGTGAGTATAAATTAAGGTATACTGCATGTACCGTCTACTAGATTTTTATTCTGTACTGAGTGTGTCCCACAATCTACTGCTTTTACAGAATTATTAGACTTTTTTCTGTCTGCCAGTATATCCACAAAACAATGAAATGAAATAAACTGCTAGTGTTTTATATCACCACAAGTATCTTCCAAAATGCCTGCTTGTATTGACTGCTAGAATGTTATACTGATGTATCACACAGTACTCTTATTTGAGTATGAATAACTTTTATAATATAGTGAATATATCCCACAATGCACAGCATTTACAGACTGCTATACTTTCATATTATTGCTGAATGAGGCTTAACCCTATGTGTACAAGAGGGGTATGTAATGCATCCCAGAGCAATGCATTGTGTACCCATCTGGCATGAAAAGGGTTAAGGCACCAGAGCTGATATCTCAAAGTCAAAGGCAGACACTTTGCAGCTACCTTTTAACACAATTACATGTGCAAAATAGGCTAAGAAACATTTTGCAGTTCAACCAAGTGCTCATCCATGCAGATCATCTCCCACAATGCACTGCATGTACACGCCTCTATTCATTCATTCATTCATTCATTCATTCATTCATTCATTCTTTCTTTCAATGACAGTCTTTCCCACAATGCACTGCATGTTCAGAATGCATGGCATGTACATTAATCTGAGTTTACGTTACAGTACTGTGCATGCACAGCCTACTAGATTTTTATTCTGTACTTAGTATATCCTGCAATTTACTGCATATCCAGAATGATTAAACCTTTTTCTGAAGGTAAGTATGACTCACAATACAGTGAATTTATAAACTGTTAGTCTTTTATATCACCTCAAATATATCCCACAACACTCTGCTTGAATTGCCTGAGAGAATTTTATATTACATTAGACTTTATTTTAATGAGGATATCCCACAATGCGCCATTTGAGTCTGAAAAATGCTTACATTACAGTTACCATATCCCACAATGTACTGCATTTACAGACTGCTATACTTTCATATTATTGCAGAACAAGGATTAACTCTTTTGTGTGCAAAAAGGGATGCAAAGCATTTCAGAGCAATGTGTTGTATACCCCTCTGACACTCAAAGGGTTAAGGAACCATTGTTGAAACCTCAAACTTAAACTCAAAGAGAGACACTTTGAAGCTATCTTTCAACACAAAAACATGTTCAAAATAGGCTAAGAAGCATTTTGTGGTTCAACCATTAAAGGTCTCATCTATGCATGGTTTCCGTGCAATGCACTGCAAGTACATGCTTCTAGTTTATTTATATTGTAGTGAGCCTTTCCCACAATGCACTGCATGTACATAATGTTTGTCATTTATATTTTTGTGAGTATATCTTACAGTACATTGCATGTACAGCCTACTAGATTTTTATTCTGTGCTGAGTAAATGCCACAATCTACTGCTTTTCCAGAATGATTAAACCTTTTTCTTACTATTAGTATATCCACAATACACCAAATTTACAAACTGATAATCTTTTACATCACCACAAGCATCTCCCACAATTATCTGCTTATATTGCCTGCTAGAATGTCATTTTACAGTAGACTTTATTATAGGGAGGTATCCCACAATGCACTCTAAGTTGAATATGAATAAATTGTATATTATAATGAAAACATCCCACAATGCACTGCACAAAACAGGCCAAGAAACATTCCCCTAAATCAACCACTAAAGGCCTCATTCAAGCATGTCATCTCCCACAATGCACTGCATGTATAAACTTTTATTCTTGTATGTTGTAGAGAGAAACACACACACACACACACACATATATATATATATATATATATATATATATATATATATATATATATATATATATACACACATATGCACACAATACACACAGGAATAGCGTGACTGATTATGGTCCATTTCCTCAACATAGCTTCTCAACAACTACAAAAAAATGGTCCTCATTCCCTGGAGGCTTGCAATCTACTTCCTACAGCATCAGTATGACCAGCTCAGTGGCAGAAGTTGCTAAGAATAACTGGGTTCTATCAGGTTGCCTTTGGTTTTTAGGCACTGGAAAGCTTAGCATTTGATCTATGAGTATGGTTTTACTCTTAGAGGAACTAGTACAAGAACTGAATTACATCAGTTGGGACATTGTCAGCTTATGTGAGACTCATAAAAAGACAAAGATTTAATCAAACTAAAAGATGGACACCTTCTATACTATAAAGGAACCAACGATAGACATATTGGAGGAGTCGGATTCTTGATTAACAAAAGACTGACAGGCTAGAAGAAAGCATTTCTGAATTGCTTCCTGTACTATCAAAGTAAACAGTCACTATGTTCTTCAAATCATTGAAGTTTATGTCCTTACAAGTAGCCACAGTGATGATGAAGGTGAAGAATTTTATGATGATTTATTACTCCTCTACAAACAGGACAATTACCACTACAAGTTTATAATGGGAGATTTCAATGCAAAAATTGGTAATCTGAAATGGTGAAAAACGGATGGAACTGTAAAAAGAAACGACAGAGACAACCAACTGATTGAATTTGCAGAAGAACAAAGTTTATACATCATGAATTAACTCTACAAGAAAAAGTCCCATAGAAAATAGACCTGGAAAAGCTCTAATTGTAATACCAGTGAAATTAACTTTATACTTGCAAATAATAAAACCATATTCACTGATTGCTCAGACTTAAATCGCGTCAACATTGGAAATGACCATCGTGTAGTGAGAAAAGAAAGAAAGAAAGAAAGAAAGAAAGAAAGAAAGAAAGAAAGAAAGAAAGAAAGAAAGAAAGAAAGAAAGAAAGAAAGAAAGACAACAAACAATCATGGGTCTTCATGTGACATTTACCCATGACGGTTCTGGCACATCATGAGTCCTTAAGAGGTTAAAGCTAGCATTATGTTCATACTGTACATATATATATATATATATATATATATATATATATATATATATATATATATATATATATGTGTGTGTAGATAGATGTGTAGATAGATGTGTAGATAGATGTGTAGATAGATGTGTAGATAGATAGATAGATAGATAGATAGATAGCAAGCTAGCAAGCTAGATAGCACTTTTTACATGCAGTGCATTGTGGGATATGCTCACTATATCATTTGCAAGTCTCTGCTTGCAGTGTTTTATGGGGGGGGGGGGGGACACTGGGATATACTTATGATAATATAAAACTCCATCATTCTATAAGTGTAATTCATTCTGGCTTATATTCACTATAAAATAAAAGTACAATAGTATATATATATATATATATATATATATATATATATATATATATATATATATATATATATATATATATATATATATATATATAGTGTAAAGTGTTGTATAGTCACTATAATATTGATGACTAGTAGTCTGTACATGAATTGCATTAGGAGATAAATGTTCTGCGAGGTCTGTGGTGTATTATGTGAATATATTTCATTGACAGCAAAATACTGGAAGTATTTAAAAAATGAATTAAGAAAAATATGAATGTTTATATAAAGGATGATCTGTATGTGCATGCAGTAATTAGTGAGATATACTCACTAAAAAAAATGTAACAGCTTGTAAATACAGTAGATTATGGAAAACTCTTTACATGTAAAAGCAGTGCATTGTGGGATATATTCTATCAATCTTTGCATGTGATGTATTGCGTGATCTACTCACTATAATACAAATGACTAGCAGTCATTGTGAGATAGATTCAATTTACTATTAAAGACTAGTGGGTGTTCAGTGCATTGTGGGATATACTAATGATCATATCAAAGACTAGGGACAGGATTCTATTGCAGGTGAAAAATGTTACTCCTGTTTTATCAAACATTTTCTTATTGAAATCTATGGGGAAAACTGGAGATAAAAGCAGTGATAAAATTAGCACCTGCAGTAGAATTATGCCCTAGAAGTATATGCAAAGTGCTTGAGAGGTATACAAACTAGAATATAGAAGCTGATTAGTGTGTACAGGCAGAACATTGTAGGATATGCTTACCATTAATTAAACATCTTTACATGCAGTGCTTTGGGCATATAGTCACTATGATATTTCAAAGTCTGTACCTGCAGTGCACTGTGGGAGATATGTAATCTAAAAATCTGTGATTCTAAATAAAGTTTAGTCTGGCATATACTGGCTATAATATAATAGTATAGTCGTCTGTAGTGCAAATAGTGCATGTGTGATGGGTGGAGAATAGCAGGCTTAACATTCAGTGCACTTGGGTTTATACTCACTATAATGTAAATGACTAGCAGCCTACATATGCAGGTTTGCCACACAGCATGAGATTCTCAGGTTGTGCCTTCAAGTCCCATAATCCTTAGCACCTGATTTACATCGTCACTCCCCTTCCCTGTGAGAACTTATTCTTTTGATCACATCTACTCTGTCTATCTGTCTCTCAGGGCTAAAACTCTGCTGGGGCAGCAATAAAAGCACACAAGCCATGAAAGCGCTGGGCCACAGAATTACCAGCTACAAGTGACCTTAAGATGATGTAATCAATCAATCCATCCCCTCTATGTACAGCAGTGTTTCTGGGGTTGGTGATTAAATACATCAATGTGTATTATAATACAATAATAATCTACATAAACTACATCTTGCTTTACAGTTCATATTTATTAGAAAGTTTGAATGCTCTACAATAACCCTTTGAGTGCCAGATGGGTATGCAATGTGTTGCATATCCCTTCAGTACTCAAAGGGTTAATTTCCAATGATAAGGATTTCAATGCTAAGGATGATGGGACTTGAAGGCGCTGTTTGAAGACATGACTTGAGAATATTTTGCTGTCCTGCAATGTGAGATTCTCATGTTGCCCTTTTAATCAAGGCGACATGATGACTGTTCCCTGTAGTCACATGCTATTGTGCATGCTACTTTTTAAAAGTGAACCCATATGCAGTGTATTGTGAGAGTGACTCCTTCAGTTGAGATGAGCAGATGAATTCCTGTTGGGAGAAGACGTGTGAGTTGGCACTATTTTGCATGTCTAATGCTTACCTTTATTGATGCTTCATTTGGGCTCTGGGAGCTTGTAAGTACATGGGGAGATGTCGGTGCCCCCTGAGTGTTCAGGTTTGAAGCCTAGTTCAAGTAAATTCTATGTGGCATATAATTTTGTTACGTGCATAGATTGTACTGAGCTGGACGTTAAGTTCTTCCCTATTGTCAGTGCTGCAAAATGTGATGGAGTGGTACAGTAGCCTCTGCTGATATTTACAGCAGAAGACCTGAAACCGGTGTAGACACTACATTAAGCCTTTTTTACTCCAAATGTGCCATTTTGTCTATTTATACGTATGTTGCACTGCACTGGGATAACATTCCTTATTCTTGGGGTGCTGTGTGATACGATGGAGACTGTAGCCCTCGCTGACGTTCTATTTAACTTGTTTTCTCTTTTTTTCTTCTAAGCTAATTTTCCTTTTCTTTGTGTACCACATGAGCAAGGTGTATTGTATCCTGGTCCAGTGTTTGGGATGGAGATTAGTGTAAGCTCCATTCCACTTGGACCCACACATACATAGGGAACTCAATGTGGTGTATATTCAACTCTTAGAGTTTCTGTTTTTCATCCTCATTTGTTGTGTATCTCCCCCTTATTCATGATTATTGGGCTCTCCCTTCATAGTAGAGAGTCCAGTCCATGCCAAATCACCTCCTTTGATCCAGAGAAAGGCACACAAAAAACCCATTGAAGCCATTTACACTTTAGCCCCAAGTAGGTAAAAACAATTCCTTCCTGACTCCAAATGGCAGTCAGATAGTTCCCTGGATTATTATTATTATTATTCTTTATTTATATAGCGCCAACTAATTCCGCAGCGCTGTACAATTGGGGAATAGACATACAGAGGAATTAAATAGTACAATCAGATGTGTAGAACAGGAGGATCAGAGGGCCCTGCTCGTGAGAGCTTACAGTCTAGAGGAAGGTAGGTTTGATACAGAAGGAGTAAGTGCTATTGTGTTTAAGTGCCTCCTGCCACATGAACTGCCAGTCAGTGGGTGGGAGTGAGAAGTGCCATTGAGTGCAGTAGTCCGTGCAAGGGGTGAATCTTGGTGATGATGTTTATGGAGGCAGTTGATAGGCCTCCCTGAAGAGGTGAGTCTTCAGGGAGCGTCTGAAGATTTGAAGGCTGGGGGAGAGTCTGATTGGGCGGGGGAGGGAATTCCACAGCTCAGGTGCAGCACGGGAGAAGTCCTGTAGGCGGGAGTGGGAGGATGTGATAAGAGCTGTGGAGAGCAGAAGGTCATGTGCAGAGCGAAGATGGCGGGCGGGAGTATATTTGGAAATGAGAGATGAAATATAGGGGGGTGCAGTGTTAGTGAGGGCTCTATAAGCTAGCACCAGAGTTTTGAATTTTACTCTGTATGCTAACGGGAGCCAGTGTAGGGACTGACAGAGGGGTGTGGTGTTAGAGAAGCGATGAGTGAGGTAGATTAGTCTTGCAGCAGAGTTCATTATGGACTGTAGCGGGGTTAGTCGGGTGAGAGGCAGGCCAATTAGTAAAGAGTTACAGTAGTCAAGACGGGACATGATGAGTGTTTGGATTAGAATTTTGGTAGTGTCTTCTGTGAGAAAGGGTCGGATTCTAGAGATGTTGCGGAGGTGGAGGCGGCATGAGTTGGAGATTGACTGGATGTGAGGAATGAAGGATAGGGCACAGTCAAATGTGACCCCCAGGCAGCGTGCTGTAGGGGTTGGTGTGATGGAAGTGTTGTTAACGGTGAGGGTAATGTTTGGGATAAGGCTGGTTGTAGATGGAGGGAAGAGAATTAGTTCAGTTTTGCTAAGGTTAAGTTTGAGTTGATGGGAGGACATCCAGGAAGACACAGCAGACAGACAGTCAGACACTCTGGACAGGAGGGAAGGAGAGAGGTCTGGGGAGGAAAGATATATTTGGGTGTCATCAGCATAGAGATGATGGTGAAACCCAAAGGAGTTTATTAGTTTTCCAAGGGAAGCAGTGTAGATTGAGAAGAGCAAGGGTCCCAGTACTGATCCTTGGGGCACACCAACAGACAGTGGGAGGGGTGGGGAAGTGGAGCCGGAGTATGAAACACTGAAGGAGCGGTTGCAGAGATAAGATGAAAACCAGGAGAGTGCAGTGTCGCAGAGGCCTAGGGAGTGGAGGGCTTGGAGGAGGAGTGGGTGATCGACTGTGTCAAATGCGGCTGACAGGTCCAAAAGAATGAGTAGGGAGTAGTGGCCTTTAGACTTGGCTGAGAGCAAGTCATTGGCCACTTTAGTGAGGGCAGTCTCAGTGGAGTGATGAGGGCGGAATCCGGATTGCAAGGGATCTAGCAGGGAATGGGAGCAGAGGAATTTAGTGAGCCGGTTATATGCAAGGCGCTCGAGAAGCTTGGAGGCAAACGGGAGTAGGGAAATTGGCCGGTAATTTGACAATGAGTTTGGGTCCAGGGAGGGTTTTTTTAGGATGGGAGTGATTAGTGCATGTTTGAAACAGGATGGGAAGGTGCCGGTTGACAAGGAGAGGTTGAATAAGTGAGTAAGGATTGGAGTTAGTAGAGGGGAGAGTTCTTGGGTGAGCTGAGATGGGATTGGGTCGAGAGGGCATGTGGTTAGGTTTGAGCGAGTGAGGAGAAGGGAGACTTCATCCTCAGTGACAGGTGGGAAGGAGCTTAGTGTGTATGTGGGAGAGGCGACAGGGCTGGGCTGGCTGGGTGGGGGTGGTAGTGATGAAATGTCATGTCTGATAGATTCAATCTTGTTCTTGAAGTGGTTGGCGAGATCTTGGGCAGAGAAGTTAGTGGAAGGTGTCTGTGTTGGTGGGTTTAGAAGAGATGTGAAGGTTGAGAAAAGGCGTTTGGGGTTGGAGGAAAGATTAGAAATTAGAGAGGAGAAGAATGACTGTTTAGCCAGGGAGAGGGCAGAGCTATACGAACGGAGAATGAATTTGTAGTGTGTGAAGTCGGCTGTGGAGCGCGATTTCCTCCAGTGCCTTTCAGCAGTGCGTGAGCACCTTTGGAGGTATCGCGTTAGTCTTGTGTGCCAGGGTTGTAGTGGGGTTGTGCGTGGGTGGCGTGGAGTTGCAGGTGCAGCGATGTCAAGGGCTGAAGTGAGAGTGCTGTTGTAGAGAGCAGTAGTTTTGTCTGGGCAAGTAAGTGTGAGGATGGGGTTGAGGATAGGCTGAAGGGAGGTGGAAAATTGTTGCTTATCAAGAGAATGTAGATTTCTCCGCATGCGCTTGATTGTGGCGGGGGTGATGGGTTTGCGTGGTATGATGAGGTTACCGGTGAGGAGGTGGTGGTCAGAGAGGGGAAAGGGGACATTAGAGAAGTTGGAGACCGAGCAGAGGTTAGTGAAGATCAAGTCGAGGGAGTGACCATCACTGTGTGTGGGAGAGCTGGTCCACTGCGATAAGCCTAAGGAGGTTGTTAAGGAGAGGAGTTTGAGGGCAGGGGGGGTGTTGTGATTATCTATAGGGATGTTGAAGTCACCCATGATGAGAGTAGGGACATCAGAGGACATGAAGTGAGGGAGCCAGGAGGTGAAGTGATCAAGGAATTGTGCAGTGGGACCAGGTGGCCTGTATATGACAGCGACACGCAGGGGGAGGGGAGAGAAGAGGCGAAGTGTGTGAGCTTCAAATGTAGGGAAGGAAAGAGAGGGAACAGTGGGGAGTACCTGAAATATATGGTTAGGGGGCAGCAGGATGCCTACTCCCCCTCCCTGCCTGTTGCCAGGCCTCGGTGTGTGTGTGAATTGAAGGCCTCCATATGAGAGTGCGGCAGTGGAGGCAGTGTCTGATGATGTGAGCCAAGTTTCAGTGATGGCAAGGAGGTTTAGGGAATGAGAAATGAACAGATCATGAACAGCTGTTAGTTTGTTACACACAGAGCGGGCGTTCCAGAGACCAAAACAAAAGGGGGGGGAGGAGGTTAGGTGACGGGGTACGGTTATTAGATTGTGAGTGTTGCGCGTGTGAGTGGGTTCTGTGGTCCAAGAGAGAATGGAAGGGGGGCCTGGGTTAGGTGAGATGTCACCTGCAGCAAGTAGGAGGAGAAGGGACAGGGACATAAGGTGAGAGTGAGATTTGAAGCAGTGGGGCTTTTTTGCAGGGGTAGAAGGAGATGGTGGTGATAGGGAGCGGAGGAATGAAAAAAGTTCATGGGAGCAGAGAAGTGGTGAGTGAAGAATTGAGGGTGCAATGTGAATGGCGTGACACTTAATGTGGACACAGGAGGAGGAGAGTCTTATGCAGGTGAGAATGGCGATGACAAAACAAGGAGTTAATTTGCCCATAGTTGGGTTAATGAATGGGGCAGTAGAGATGTGCAACAGTCAGTAATCCAGGAGAGTACAGATGACTTGGCAGTCTAGGGTCAATCCACGGAGCAGAGGGTATAGGTGCCAGGGATGGTGAGGAGAGTCAGTAGCAGAACTGCAAAGTACTTGGTGAGGGTAGGAATCAGTGCAGGGTTAAATGAAGTAGTCCAATGATGATCAGGAGAGGCAGAAGTTGTAATGGTTAATGGTGACTGGAAATCCTGGTTTCTTGCATCAGGTGGTCGGTAGTTTCAGTAGAGGAAGCAAATGTCAGTGCTTGGTGAAAATGACTGTTTCTTCATTCTGAATTCAGCCTGTGTACTTGCCTCTTGTCTTTAGGTGGCTGCAACAGCTGTCTCTCTCCTGTCCAACTCTCTTGCCTAACTCTCAGTACTTAGATAAAGCTGTACTTTGAGAAAGGTGCCAACTGCTACCCCTGGCAAATGCCACCCCTAACTGGGCCTGAATATATACTAACTGGAGTCCCTAAGAACACTGAATGACTGACTGAGGGATTTCCAAATTACAAATTGTTTTGGGATGGAAGAGCTCTGAGTGCGTTCAGGTGTGACACCATTAAATCTCTGATAAGAAACAGACACAGAGAGATATAGGAGAGGAATGGGGGAGGAAGGCAATATGGAGACTGGAACAGGGGGTCAAAATGGCTAATTTAGATTAGTACATACAACAAGGGGTTAAATGGTAGAGGGAGACTGGATGAGATTGGAGTTCCAGGTGAAGGGTAGATTAGTACATACCAGGAGACTGTATAGTTAATAAACAGTTGGGTTACAGCACAAGATTTTTAAGCAGACTGGATGGGAAACACATACCAGGAGACTGTATAGTTAATAAACAGTTGGGTTACAGCACAAGATTTTTAAGCAGACTGGATGGGAAACACATACCAGGAGACTGTATAGTTAATAAACAGTTGGGTTACAGCACAAGATTTTTAAGCAGACTGGATGGGAAACACATACCAGGAGACTGTATAGTTAATAAACAGTTGGGTTACAGCACAAGATTTTTAAGCAGACTGGATGGGAAACACATACCAGGAGACTGTATAGTTAATAAACAGTTGGGTTACAGCACAAGATTTTTAAGCAGACTGGATGGGAAACACATACCAGGAGACTGTATAGTTAATAAACAGTTGGATTACAGCACAAGATTTTTAAGCAGACTGGATGGGAAACACATACCAGGAGACTGTATAGTTAATAAACAGTTGGGTTACAGCACAAGATTTTTAAGCAGACTGGATGGGAAACACATACCAGGAGACTGTATAGTTAATAAACAGTTGGGTTACAGCACAAGATTTTTAAGCAGACTGGATGGGAAACACATACCAGGAGACTGTATAGTTAATAAACAGTTGGATCAACAACCTATCTGCATTGAAGCCATCTGTCATAATTCTCAATATTATCAGTTAATCTGCAGTGTTGCTATCATCCTGAGTCTGCCTCACACCAGTCATCCTCAGTTGCTGTATACATCTACTGACTGAGTCCTGCCTGCTCCAGTGTTCTGCAGCTTACTGCTGGATACATCTGCAGTGTTGCTGTCATCTTGATTCTACCTTACAGCAGTCTTCCTCAGTTGCTGTATTCATCTACTGACTGAGTCCTGCCTGCTCCAGTGTTCTGCAGTTTGCTGTTGCCTACATCTCCATTGTGGCTGTCATACTGAGCCTGCCTAGCACCAGTCATCCTCAGTTGCTGTATCCATCTACTGACTGAGTCCTGCCTGCTCTAATGTTCTGCAATTTGCTGCTGCCTTACATCTCCAGTGTTGCTGTCATCCTGATACTGCCTTGCACCAGTCATCCTCAGTTTCTGTTTCCATCTACTGACTGAGTCCTGCCTGCTCCAGTGTTCTGCAGCTTGCTGCTGGATACATCTGCAGTGTTGCTGTCATTCTGATTCTACCTCACAGCAGTCTTCCTCAGTTGCTGTATCCATCTACTGACTGAGTCCTGCCTGCTCTAGTGTTCTGAAGTTTGCTGCTGGCTACATGTGCAGTGTTGCTGTCATCCCGAGTCTGCCTTGCACCAGTCTTCCTCAGTTGCTGTATCCATCAACTGACTGAGTCCTGCCTGCTCCAGTGTTCTGCAGTTGGCTACTGCCTTCATCTCCAGTGTTGCTGTCATCCTGAGTCTGCCACGCACCAGTCATCCACAGTTGCTGTATCCATCTACTGACTGAGTCCTGCCTGTTCCAGTGTTCTGCCTTCATCTCTAGTGTTGCTGTCATCCTGAGTCTAGTGTAATGGCACAAGAGAGCTAAAATGTGATGCTCTTGAGCGGTGACTAGCCTGAGAACAGGCCATTGTGCTTTTGTTCGTGCTCAGAGCCTCTGACATCATTTTTTGGCTTGCATCTGCGAAACACTTAGAGTCTCTCACTAAGTGTAAAGGGTAATCCAGACGTGGGTCCCTTGCGCTCAGTACCTAGGGAAACCAGCTGCCATTCACTGACAAAGCATAAATAAAGCTGAAAGGTATGTCTGGGGTTAGCTGGTTTTTCCGTGCAGAGGGGACTTGGCTGTCATTTTGGTACTGGACTGTCCTTATGGGTGGGATTAGTGTAATATGTATGTGGAGATTTCTCCTCTGTAATGGCACTAGAGAGCTAAATTGTGATGCTCTTGAGCTGTGACTAGCCGGAGAACAGGCCATTGTGCTTTTGTTCATGCTTAGAGCCTCTCACATCATTTTTTGGCTTGTGTCATCCTGAGTCTGCCACACACCAGTCATCCTCAATTGCTGTGTCCATCTACTGACTGAGTTCTGCCTGCTGCAGTGTTCTTCAGATTGCTGCTAGCTACATCTCCAGTGTTACTGTCATACTGAATCTGCCTCGCACCAGTCATCCACAATTTCTTATTGACCTTGAAAGGAGCTGGCCGGACCATACTTGTAGTATAACGGTTACAAATCAGCGGTTTAAGCAAGGAGACGTGGAACACATCTCGGAAGCTCCAAAGCATAAGCCACAGGTTTAATTCTGTTCAGCACACGGAATGGACCAGTGAATTGAGGAGCCAGGGAACCTGGAGGTTAAGATTCTGGGATGACAGCCACACCCTCTCTCCTACCTAGGAGGTAGGTGCCGGCAAACGCCTACGGTCAGCCTGCTTCTTCTGCTGCTGCAAGGAACCACGTAGGGTATGCTGCACCTGAACCCAAGAGGAATGGAGCGCCCTCAAATGCTCATCAAGAACCAGAATATTCTGTGCCTGAAAGACATGGGAAAGGACAGAGGGTTGAAACCCATCGTTGATCAAGAACGGAGAACTCTGTGAGGAAGAGTTCATGACACAATTCCGGGCAAACTCCGTCCAGGGTAACAGGGTATCCCAATTATAGTGGTGGTCAGAAATATAGCAATGGAGAAATTGTTCTAAGGCATGGTTAGACTGTTCTGCCGCACCTTTTGACTGAGGGTGGTATGAGGAGGAGAATGGCTGGATTCCCATCTGGACACAAAAGCATCTCCAGGACTGAGACACGAACTAGCTACTTCTGTCTGAGACAATAACCCTGGGTATGCCATGAAGTCAAAAGACCTCCTTAGTGAATACTGTAACGGATGTTATCCGTTACTTCGGCCCTTGTCTGGACCACAAACCATTTCCTTAAAGACTATGGCCTTGTGGCCTTATGTGAACTCTGATAGGGGTTTCCCTATCATTATGTTACAAGGTTTTATGTCAAATGTTGTACGTGTTATATTGTCGAATGTCGAAGGTTTAATGTATTGTATGGTTTAATGTACGAGGGATACACGATCATCGAAGCCGGTGGTTCCCCGGGTCCTTTGTTCGAGGCATCAATGCCGTCTCGAACGCGGGAAACCGGAGGCAGTGAGTCGACGCCGGATTGGCCGTCGTACGACTCACTGCGCACGCTGATTGGCCAGGGTTGAAGCCGCATATTTAAACTAGTGTGTACGTGCTTCAACCCCTGGCCCAGTTCTCAGATGTGTATTCCCTCTAGTCAGTCCATTGTCTTTGTCCAGACGTTAATTAATCATGTTAAGTCTCACAGTGTCCACATTGTGTTCAGTAGCCCATCTCCCATTGGCTTGTTTCCTTGGGCTACCATTGGTCCCTCTGTTTCCCCTGCCATTGGTCCATTGTTCACTGTCACCATTGGTCTGTTGTGTATGCCCATTGTGTTGGATTGGTCCCTGGGCCAAGCCTGCATTAGAATGCCTGGCCCTTCCCCTTCCTATTGTGGTACCATGTTGTAAACTGTATAAAAGTTGAGTGTCTTGTTCAATAAAGCGTGTTACTGTTTGGAGTGAACCAGAGTCCTGGAGTCCGTTTGTTCCTGTGGTTAAAAGTGGCCACTCTGCCGCCCATCCGAACTAAGCTCCTGTACGTTCGTCCGTCTGCTGCCAGGATACCGCTACCGACCTTGGTATCCTGTCAGGCGGCAACGTGGACTCTGCCCTTTGTATCCTGCTTAAGCTCCAACCTTCGAGTCGAGCACCGGAGTGCTCGAACGGCTAGAAATACAGACTTGGTTCCTGCTACGCTTTTCCCTGATTCGGTCCTGTGTACGTGTTCGACGGCGTTCGAGTGCCGTGACCCCTCCGGCAGCTGCATCCCTTCGAGGCGGAATCGGTCTTCCCGAGGTTCGACGCCGCTTTGAGTCGACCTCCGGAACGCTGATTTGCTCGACCGGTGCACTCGATGGCGCCAGTCCGGCGTCGAGAAGGAGAGACCCGGGAACAAAGACGGAAGGCGACCCGGTCCTCTTACTTCCTTCCGTTACATTGGTGGCAGCGGTGGGATTTCTCCTTCTTTCATCGAGTGTATCGAATGAGGAATGGCGGCACGCGGATTCGGCGGAGCAGTATTGCCCGAATGGGGTTTTCTGGACTTCTTGGACCTGATCGAATCAGTTGGACCCGCATGGGGTCTCAGTGACTTCCACAAGCGCCTCGGAGCTGTAGAGCCCGACTGGAAGTACATTACCTTTTTAGTGAAGGAAAAGTGGACTATTATCGGGATTGGACCGAGTGATGACCCAGTGTATCGGAGGATGGTGAACCTTATGCCGCTTCTGGGATACAAGCCATCAGTGGCCAAGATTGATAGGCTGATGGACATTGTACGTGGCCGGTACATGCGTGAACTGTGTACAGGAGAAGAGGAAGAATGTTGGGGGGGGCACTCATCTGAGGAGGACCTGGGATGACAGCCACACCCTCTCTCCTACCTAGGAGGTAGGTGCCGGCAAACGCCTACGGTCAGCCTGCTTCTTCTGCTAAAGACATGGACTGTAAACTGCTGGGTGGGAGCAAGCCCATCAGTCCCCCTGAGGACCCTGCTGTAGTGGGTGGGAGAGAACCCAGCAGCAGCCTCAAGATGTTGCCCCTGGTGGGGGTGGAAGATGCCCTGGGAGCGGAACCGTGCGTGCTCCCCAGGATTATGAGTGATGCCGCCTGGAGGGATGGGACTGCGGTCTCCCTCCAGGCAGAAGAAAGGCCTGTGTATGATGGCCTACAGGAGGAGGATCCCAGTGGGCTGGGAGGAAATAGTGCCGCTGGCCCTCCTACAAGTATGGACTGTGATCTGTTGGGTGGGGGCAAGCCCATCAGTCCCCCTGAGACCCCTGCTGTACTGGGTGGGAGAGAACCCAGCAGCAGCCACAAAATGTTGCCCCTGGCGGGGGTGGAAGATGGCCTGGGAGCGGAGCCGTGCGTGCTCCCCAGGAGTACAAGTAATGCCGCCTTGAGGGATGGGACTGCGGTCTCCCTCAAGGAAAAAGAAAGGCCTGTGTGTGATGGCCTGTCAGAGGAGGTCCCCAGCGGACTAGAAGAGAGTAGGGCTGCTGGGCCTCCTAAGGATGTGTTGTTTGACCTGATGGGTGGGGAAGAGTGCCCCATCAGTTCCCCTGCAACCCCTGACTTGGTGCATGGGAGCAAGAGCACCAGGTCATGTGAAGTCCTGGCTGGGATGAGTGGGACAGCCGTCCTCATCCCCAGCCCAGCCTTTGTTCTGCCTCCCCCTGCGACCCCTGGCCTAGTGTGTGGGGCCACGGTCATTGCTAAGGAGCCTGCTATTTTCCCTGAACTGGAGATTCCCACCTTGGTGAGTGGGACCAGGATCCTCACCAAGGACATTTGTGTTGCCCTGTCCCCTGTTGACCCCAGCTTGGTGGGTGGGAATGTATTCCCCATCAGGTCCATACCTGATTTGACTCAGGAGCGTGGAAACTGCATCCGCTCCTGTCTCTCTGGGGCCCTGGCCCAACTAAAAGGGGGAGATGTGTCTCTCTCCCCAAACTCTGGTGCCCAGAAGCCAGAGGCACAATTGCCCCAGGGAGATCCCCCTTATAGACTGGCTCTGGACCCTGAGCCACTGTCCCCAAACCCAGAAGGATTTGACTGTAGCACTGCCTGGAGAAGGGCCCAGGAAAGGCCCCCTAACCTGCTATTGGTCAGGGCAACCCAGTATCAGTTCCCCTGGGCCAGGACTAAGGACAAAGGAACTGGCATTCTCCTCACTGGCCCAGGAGCAGGGCCTTGTGCACCACTACCCGGCCCAGACAAAGGGCTCATGTTTTCCCCTGGCCCAGGGCAGAAAGACTACTTTACCCACTGGCCCAGGACAAGGAGCCCCTCAGTGGAAACTGGCCTAGGACCAAGGCCTTTGGACTAGTGCACTGTCCAGACAAGTGCCTCACCACCTCCATGCCCTCATACAGCTCCAAGCCAGCGTTTACTACCGCACCCGCTGGCTTGGTACTAAAAGGGGGAGAAGTGTAACGGATGTTATCCGTTACTTCTGCCCTTGTCTGGACCACGAACCATTTCCTTAAAGACTATGGCCTTGTGGCCTTATGTGAACTCTGATAGGGGTTTCCCTATCATTATGTTACAAGGTTTTATGTCAAATGTTGTACGTGTTATATTGTCAAATGTCGAAGGTTTAATGTATTGTATGGTTTAATGTACGAGGGATACATGATCATCGAAGCCGGTGGTTCCCCGGGTCCTTTGTTTGAGGCATCAATGCCGTCTCGAACGCGGGAAACCGGAGGCAGTGAGTCGACGCCGGATTGGCCGTCGTACGACTCACTGCGCACGCTGATTGGCCAGGGTTGAAGCCGCATATTTAAACTAGTGTGTACGTGCTTCAACCCCTGGCCCAGTTCTCAGATGTGTATTCCCTCTAGTCAGTCCATTGTCTTTGTCCAGACGTTAATTAATCATGTTAAGTCTCACAGTGTCCACATTGTGTTCAGTAGCCCATCTCCCATTGGCTTGTTTCCTTGGGCTACCATTGGTCCCTCTGTTTCCCCTGCCATTGGTCCATTGTTCACTGTCACCATTGGTCTGTTGTGTATGCCCATTGTGTTGGATTGGTCCCTGGGCCAAGCCTGCATTAGAATGCCTGGCCCTTCCCCTTCCTATTGTGGTACCATGTTGTAAACTGTATAAAAGTTGAGTGTCTTGTTCAATAAAGCGTGTTACTGTTTGGAGTGAACCAGAGTCCTGGAGTCCGTTTGTTCCTGTGGTTAAAAGTGGCCACTCTGCCGCCCATCCGAACTAAACTCCTGTACGTTCGTCCGTCTGCTGCCAGGATCCCGCTACCGACCTTGGTATCCTGTCAGGCGGCAACGTGGACTCTGCCCTTTGTATCCTGCTTAAGCTCCAACCTTCGAGTCGAGCACCGGAGTGCTCGAACGGCTAGAAATACAGACTTGGTTCCTGCTACGCTTTTCCCTGATTCGGTCCTGTGTACGTGTTCGACGGCGTTCGAGTGCCGTGACCCCTCCGGCAGCTGCATCCCTTCGAGGCGGAATCGGTCTTCCCGAGGTTCGACGCCGCTTTGAGTTGACCTCCGGAACGCTGATTTGCTCGACCGGTGCACTCGACGGCGCCAGTCCGGCGTCGAGAAGGAGAGACCCGGGAACAAAGACGGAAGGCGACCCAGTCTTCCCGCTTCCTTCCGTTACAATACCACCGCCAATTCCTGCACAGATGGTAGACTTTTAAGTGGTGCAAAGTGGGCCAGCTATGAAAATTTGTCTACGATCATCAGGATAACCGTGAAGCCTGAAGATGCCGGAAGATCAACCATAATGTCTATGGACAGATGAGACCAGGGATGTTCCCCGTTGGCCACCGGTTGAAGGAGACTGACAGGCAAATGTCGAGGCGACTTATTCTGCGCACAAGTAGTGCATTCTGCGGTAAAAGCAGCACAATCTGATTGAAGGCTTGGCCACCAGAACAGTCTAGACAAGGACCAAATCAGTTGTGACTAGCAATTTTGAAGCATGGTAAGTCTCAAGCAGTTTACTGCGCAACTGAGCAGGGACAAAGCACTTCCCGCAGGGTTTCTCCACCAGAGAGGATGTTTGAGCGGCCAATATTTCCTCGTATTGTGGCTAGAATCCGATCAACCGTAATAATCGGTGTGGGAGGAACCACCTCCTTGGATAAATTGCAAAATTGGAGTGATAGGGCATTGGCCTTAACATTCTTAGAGCCCGGAAGGTTGGAAACCACGTAATTGAACCTGGATAGGGACAATGACCATCTAGCTTGACGGGACAATAAGTACGTTAGGTTCTTATGATCCGTAAGAATCAAGATCAGGGAACTGGTACCTTCCAAGATGTGTCTCCATTCTTTCAATGCCAGTAATTCTCTGTCCCCAATTTGATATACCATCTCAGACTTGGATAGTTTTCTAGAAAAGTAGCCACAATTGCATTAGGCCTCCCCTGGGGCCGAGCGTTGAAAAAGGAGGGCGACTACTCCAATCTCAGACGCATCGACTTCCAGGGTAAAGGGCAGGGTGGGATTCGGTTGCACCAAAATAGGAGCTGCTGCGAATGCTGCCTTGAGGTCTTCAAAGGTGAGCAACGAACTGGGAGACCAGTCAGTTACCTTAGCACCTTTACGGGTCATATCAGAAATAGGTTTGACAATAGTCGAAAACTTCTTTATAAACTTCCAATAGTAGTTGGCGAAGCCCAAAAATCTTTGAATAGATTTAAGCCCCACAGGACGTGGCCATTGCAACACTGTGGATAATTTCTGGGGGTCCATGGCCAACCCAGATGAGGAAATAATGTACCCCAGAAAGTTCACTTTCGGTTTGTGAAATTCACATTTCTCCAACTTGCAAAACAAGTTATTCTCTCTCAGCAGTTGCAGGACTTTAGCTACAGCCAAATGATGAGTCTCCAACGTAGGAGAATGAATGAGGATGTCATCCAGATAGACCACCACACAACTCTGTAATAGGTCTCTCAGTACGCCATTGATAAATTCCTAGAAGACAGCAGGAGCATTGCAGAGACCAAAGGGCATTACAAGGTGCTCATAATGAACGTTCCGGGTGTTAAATGCTGTCTTCCATTCGTGGCCCTCCTTCATTCAGACCAGATTGTAAGCTGCCCTCAAATCAAGCTTTGTGAATATCTTGGAATTTTTAAGACGATCAAATAATTCCGTAGTCAGAGGTATCGGATAGGCGTTTTTAACCATCAATTTGTTCAACCCCCAGAAGTCAATACAAGGACGCAACTCTGCGTCTTTTTTTTTTACAAAAAAAAAATCCAGCCCCGGCAGGGGAAGTGGATTTGCGAATGATGCCCCTCTTCACGGCATCGGAGACGTATTCCTCCATGGTCTTGTTTTCCTCCACAGATAGAGCATATATACGGCCCCTAGCAGGGGTTGTACCAGGCAGTAGCTACACCGAGCAGTCATAAGGCCTATGAGGAGGTAATGCCCCAGCCTGGACTTTATTAAATACATCAGCAAACTCAGAATAGGCCTCAGGTAGGCCAGAAGACTTGGCATATGCCAGTCGAACAGGGAGAGATAGACAAGACTTGTCACACTGTGGACCCCAAGACAATATTTCACGAGTCTTCCAATCAATCCTAGGGTTATGCGCCTGCAACCAAGGAAACCTAGGATGATGGCATAATGAGGAGAGTTGATCACCTGAAACTTCAGGGTTTCTTTAAGGAGGGCTCCCACCCTCAGGGTAAGTGGAAAAGTTTCATGAGTAATGTGTGATAGCAGAAGGGGTCTGCCATCAATGGCCTCAATGGCCAAAGGAGAGGTATGTGGCTGTAATGGAAAACAATTCTGAGCAGCAAATTCTGCATCCATAAAGTACCCGGCAGCACCAGAATCGATTAATGCAGAAACTGGAACAGACTCATTGGTCCAGGTAGGGACCACTTCAAGCATTGGTTTATCCTGCGGGGCTTCAAGTTACTGAGAAATACCACCTAAGATCTGTCCCCAGAAAGATCTTAGGTGCGGGCGTTTCCCGGATGTACCGGACATGACCTTAATAAGTGGACAGATCTCGCTATCACGGTGCCCGTGATTGCTGCAGTTCTCTGTCTATCACCTGCAGGGGGCTCCCATTGGCTGTCTGCAGGGGGCTCCCATTGGCTGTCTGCAGTCAGCCCGCCTCTGGTTGCCTTTTTAAACTCAGTCTGGGCACCCTTTAGTGGCCCTTTTGCGGTGTCTCTGACAGCATTCACTTTGCCTGTCTGCTGAAGTTATTGGGCCTGTTCCTGAGTTCCTGAGTTTACCTGTTCCTGTGTTCCTGCCTGCTTGTCAGTTCCAGTCCGGTTCCATTTGCTGTCGTTCCGGTTACCAGCCGACTTGCGGTGCTCGTCCCGGTTGAGCCTCGGCCTGCTCCTGCTGTTTCCTGTGTTCAGTTGCTGTGGCGATATTTCTCTCCTGTCGCTCTGGCGACATTCTGTCTGTTGGTCCCAGCGTGCAGACGCTGGTTTACTCCTTTAGCCTTGCGGCTCACAATACTGTCTGTTGGTCCCAGCGTTCGGATGCTGGTTTACTCCATTAGCCTTGCGGCTCACTATACTATTTGTTGGACCCAGCGTGCGGACGCTGGTTTACTCCATTAGCCTTGCAGCTCACAATACTGTCTGTTGGTCCCAGCGTTCGGATGCTGGTTTACTCCATTAGTCTTGCGGCTCACAATACTGTCTGTTGGTCCCAGCGTGCGGATGCTGGTTTACTCCATTAGCCTTGCAGCTCACTATACTGTCAGTTGGTCCCAGCGTGCGGATGCTGGTTTGCTCCATTGGCCTTGTGGCTCATTCTACTGCCTGTTGGTTCCAGCGTGCGGACGCTGGTTTACTCCATTTGCCTTGCGGCTCAAGGTACAGTTGTTGGTCCCAGCGTGCGGACGCTGGTTTACTCCCTGACTTGCAGTCAGGGTCCTGGTGCTGTCCAGTCCTAGCAGCACTTGTTTCAGATGTGTACCGACACTAGCCTCTCCTTGGGTGAGACAGCTTGACCGCATACTATATTTACCATCCTACTGTTATTGTCATCTGACAGTCACTGGTCTTAATGGTGTCTCCCTTCTTGGGCTGCCCTGCCCAGTATTGGTAAGGCCGGTAGAACCTTTCACATTGCCACCTTTAGGTTGCCTTGCCTGGTATTGGCAGGGCCGGTAGAGCCTATCCTTGGGTATCCATTCTGGGCTGCCCTGCCCGGTATTGGTAAGGCCGATAGAACCTGTTACGTTGCCTCTCCACGGTTGCCTTACCTGGTATTGGCAGGGCCGGTAGAGCCTATTTCTTGTGTATTCCTCAGGCTGCCCTGCCCGGTATTGGTAAGGCCGGTAGAACCAGTACGTTACCATCTTACGGTTGCCTTACCCGGTATTGGCTGGGCCGGTAGAGCCTACTTCTCTATTCCTTCATTATGAGCATGGGCAACTCAGGCTGCTCAGCAGAAGCAGGATGTCTTGAAAGCAGGAACAGCACACGGAGCAGGAACTTCAGCCAAGCCGGGTCAGTACACAGAGCAGCATCTTCAGTCAAGCCGGGTCGGTACACGGAGCAGGAATGTCAGCCAAGCCAGGTTGATACACAGAGCAGGAACATCAGCCAATTCGGGTTGGTACACAGAGCAAGAACGATTAACGGGCAGAATAGTCAGGCAGTCCGGGTCATACACTAGTATCATACGAGGGTAAAGGAACAAGAGCTAGCATGTATATACAAAATAAAATACTCCAGAAGAAGCTACATTAAGTGGTGAAACGCGTAGGGTAATCCTATGTTGGATTGTTTGATTGATAGTATTGTATATTAGATATTATTTTAGATATATCTGTACAGACTTTTATATGTATTTTTTTTGAGGTATATTCAATTTTATATCAAGATATATCGCAAGACTCCTGAGTATATCTATAGTGTTCCCTAGTGACATATTCCTGTAAGCTCTAGCAACAGAAAGTCCTAGCTATAGGACTGGTATAAGTCCAGACTATACCAACGGAGGCACAGGAGGAGACGTCAATCGGGACCATAGAGACGAACGAAGGAGTGGGAGCTGATATAGATACCGTCACTGGGGGTCATCCAGTGAATGCGAGTATACCTTGAGGCTGGATTGCCTCGGGAAAAGGTGACGTATCTGGTGACTGACACGGTGAAGGAGGTGAATGAAAATAGGTCCACATACGGTGGAGGAGTTGAAGAAATAGAAAGAGAAAAAGAATAATCTACACTTAGATTGTGTCCGCTTCTTCCTTTTGTGTTTTTTCTATACATGCAGGGTATTTAAAGGCTGTCACTGGGAGGAGCAAAGACAGCATAGCCAATAAAAGATATCAGGAAGGAACATGTCAAAATTTCGCCCGTAATCACGGGCACCGTGATAAGTCTCTCCCGAACCAGAGTGTCTATTAGGATAATAAATGATATCAGTTCATCCAAACTTTTAGGTAAATCATGGGCAGCAATCTCGTCCTTCATATAGTCACCAAGTCCTTGGGAAAAGGCAACTACGAGAGCCTCATTATTCCACCAGACCTCAAATGCCAGGGTCCGGAATTCAATCGCATAATCCGCCACGGTATGATTGCCCTAGCGGATGGTCATAAGTTGTTTCAAAGCCAAAGTCACGTGACCTGGCACTTCAAAGACACGTTTAAAGGAGGCCACTATCATGGTGCCCGTGTTCCTGCTCTGATGGCGACATTGTTATTTTGCCTAATTTCAAGCCCGTTCTGTTATTGGCCTGATATTCTTGCTCCACTCAGGGCTTGCCTTTATATACCCAGTCATGTCTATACCAAGGCGCCCTTTTGTGGTGTGTCTGTTCCTGACGTTCTTACTAAGTTGCTGTTATCGTGTATGACCCGGCCTGTCTGACTACGTTCCTGTGCTTCCTGTATTACTGCTCCGTTACCGTCTGATCTGGCTGAGAACCCGCTCCGTTGCTGAACTGATCTGGCTGAGAACCTGCTCCGTTACCGGCTGATCTGGCTGAGAACCCGCTCCGTTGCTGAACTGATCTGGCTGAGAACCTTCTTCGTTACCGACTGATCTGGCTGAGAACCCGCTCCGTTGCTGAACTGATCTGGCTGAGAACCTGCTCCATTACCGACTGATATGGCCGAGAACCCGATCCGTTGCAGATCTGATCTGGCTCAGAACCTGCTCCGTTACTGACTGATCTGGCTGTGAACCCGCTCCGTTGCTGAACTGTTGCCATCCGCGCATGGCTGTATTCCTCCGTTGTCCTAGTCTGGTCAGCGTTACAAGCAGTGGATTCCCAGTTACCATGTTGGTGGTGAGCCGCGTGGCTCTATTCTTATCTTGTCGACCGTAGGCTTGGCATTCGTGCTATAGCCATTTATTCTAACCGCCCTTGGCGGTGTGCACACGTGAAGTACCGGTACAGTGCTATCAAGTGCTGACTGAGTTACTCAGATCTAGCTTTGCCTTCCTCTGCACTATTGCTGGGCTCACTCCCTGTGGGAGATTCTGGGTATCTCCAGTTAACCCGTTCCATGCCTAGACTGTCTGGGCTCCTACTCTGTTGCAGTGTGTCACTGTTTGTTACGACTCTCAGACGCAAAGTTAGGTAAAAACACAACTTTATTGAAAAGTTTAAGACAACCCCATAGGGTATCATACACATTCATACATATATATTGAAATGACAGGAAAAGCAATAATAATAGCGATACAGGCTCTACCGGCCCTGCCAATATACCGGGCAAGGCAGCCAGGAAGTTGGTACAAGGAATAGATAGGCTCTACCGGCCCAGCCAATATACCGGGCAAGGCAGCCAAGACGGACAGCGAGTATACAGGCTCTACCGGCCTTGCCAATACCGGGTAAGGCAACCCAAGATGGTACAAGAGAAATAGGTTCTACCGGCCTTACCAATATACCGGGCAAGGCAGCCTAATACAGAGTGGGTGGCAACCACTGAAGCCTCAGTGACTGTCTAGGTGGCAACAAGAGTCACAAGGATGACATACAGAGGCTAAGTCAGCACAAGTGGCAAGCCAAGGAATGACAGAAGACCACCAGTACCCACGTACTGGGGAACCAACAGAGCTGCCTAGGACTTGACAGCTATAGCCAGCTAGAGAGAACCAGTAGCTGTGTACTGGGAACACAGTAACACACAAATCGGTAATAGACTCAAATGTGGTGGAGCGAACCAGTACCTTGTACTGGGAGACCAATCTCTCTTCCAGTGCAACAGCAGCCGGTGAACATGAGAGAGCTAGTAGCCACGTACTGTAATCATAGACTGTACCGGAGCACCAACAGTCAGTAGTTGGTGAAGTGAACCAGTACCCGCGTACTGGAGAAACCGTCACTTTTCCGGTGCACAGCAACCGGTAACAAATGTAAGCAAACCAGTACCCGTGTACTGGGACAAGTCTACAAGGTGCAACAGCAGCCGGGTGGCTAAGGAGCAAACCAGTACCCCGTACTGGGAACGCTAATCGTATCCTGCAATAAAAGGCGAGTGGCTGTGGAGCGAACCAGTACCCGCGTACTGGGAACGCTAATCGTATCCTGCAATAACAGCCGGGTGGCTATGGAGCGAACCAGTACCCACGTACTGGGAACGCTAATCATATCCTGCAATAACAGCCGGGTGGCTATGGAGCGAACCAGTACCCTGTACTGGGAACGCTAATCGTATCCTGCAATAACAGCCGGGTGGCTGTGGAGCAAACCAGTACCCGCGTACTGGATAAACCAGCAAGGAGTAGAAATGTTGCCAAGGCGACCCGGGAACAACAGCTGACTACAGGCGAACTGGATAGGAACCCAGCAGGTGGAAACAGGAACCAGAACTCAAGACGGTCAACCGGATCAGGAACAGCAGCGGGGACTGGCAGCAGGCAGCGGTGACACAACGGCAACTCCAACCGGATCAGGAACGGAAGCAGGAACCACAGAACAGGTAACTCAGGAACTTGACGATCTCTGGTAGCAGGAACACAGCAAAAGGCCTAGGAAGCTCAGGAACATAATGGAGATACGAGCAGCATAGAGACAACACGAAAGGGCAACCAAAGGGTGTCCAGGCTCAGTCTAAATAGGCAATGCAGGGCGGGCTGAAAGCAGGCAGCCAATGGAGAGCCCCCTACAGGTAACTGACACCAAAAGGCAGCAATCACGGGCACTGTGATACAGTGCCTGGGATAGGGCCAGCACTTGGAGACACTGAGCTTCATTCCTTGTCTCTGTAGCCTTTGGGCCGAGAGCCAGCAATTGCGTTAAGTCACTCTGTTGTGTGAGGAGATACTTGTGGCCTTCCAGTTGTCTGATTTCGATCCACCCCTAGCGTTCTAGGGTTTACCATCTGTAAGGCCTCAGTCACTCTGGGACCCATGTCCCTTAGTTAGTGTTACCTCGCTGCCTATTGGGTTCTGTGCCACCCATGCGTCTGGATCCTGTGCCAATTACCACCTCCAGGACTACCTGTCACCTTCAGTCCCGCTGTCAGTCCAGGGTTGAGTAGCCTGATTTATCCTAGTCCACTAGGGGAAGGTTGCCTGCCTTAGGTACCTTCAGTTCTCTGCATCCTATCTCAGTCATTCAGATTCCAGTCATTGCCTCATTGACTTGCTATATACGTGTTGTTTCATATTGTGGGCCTGCGGCCTTATTCCTTGTATGCACTTTTCTCAATAGTCATTTTTAACCTTACCGGTCTGTCTGAGTGTTCATCAAAAACCGTGACAGTACGAAAGGGCCAATGACCTCAGACAATTCCGGCGAAGGTAGTTCGGTCAATATCCATTGGAGAATGGATATGTATGAGCAACGTCTTGATCAACTGTCAGTGGCGGTGCAAACTATGCTGGAGCGGACCGCACACTTGGACAGACCTGTTCCATTCTTGGTGGCCACCCCAGTTCAGGCACCGACAGTTCAAACATCCAATGTCAATCTGCAGTGTAAAGGGCTATCTGCTACAGCACCATTACCGCTAAGATATGATGGAGAACCTACTCTATGCGGGGGTTTCCTCAATCAGCTGGAAATTTTTCTAGAACTAGCACCTCAAGCTTTCCCTACGGAAAGAAGCAAGATTGGTTTTATGATTTCGCTGTTGACTGGCAGGGCCTTAGCCTGGGCTAATCCGATCTGGGAAACGGCTAAGCCCATTACTATCAATTTTGGTGAATTCATGAGGACCTTTCATAGTGTGTTTGAGATCCCTGGGCGCAATATCTTGGCTGCTAAACAAATTATGAATATCCAACAGGGAAACTGTACAGTGGCGGATTACTCCATTGAATTTCGCACCTTGGCAGCCAAGTTGGGATGAAATGATGAGACTCTGGTAGCTGCATTCGCTCAAGGTCTAAGTGACCATATCAAAGATGAAATAGCAGCCCGGGAGTTGCCTGAAACTCTGGACAAATTTATTGAGTTTGATTGATACTCGGATAAGGGAACAAACACAAAATAGGGACTGCAACCCTAGGTCTCCTACAGAGCAGTGACACAAAAATATTCTCCCACCTTTGCCTCCCTCTCCTCCCACACCTCCTGGGCATGTCGAAACTGCTGAACCTATGCAGGTGGGCTTTACAAGGTTAACAAGGAAGAACGGTCATTTCGCAGAAAGAATGGCCTGTGTCTCTACTGTGGGAGAGGAGGTAATTTTTTGTGCAATTGTCCGACTCGGCCGGGAAATGCATGCACCTAGGTTTCCTTAGAGGACAGGTCCTAGGTGGTGTTCCGCAGTCCCCAGAGGTTGTTCCTTCCAAACCGGTGATTGATGTGATTATTTCCTCTCCCAACTTATCCGTTACGGTATCTGCTCTGATAGATTCTGGAGCAGTGGGATATTTTATGGACCAAGAGTTTGCTGCATTACATAATATCCAGCTGGTTGGGCTGGACAACCCTATGCAAATTGAGGCCATTGATGGGTGACCTTTGGTGCCTCCCCAGGTCACCCACGAGATGTGTCTGCTCTCCGTACAGACTGGAGCATTACATTTCGAGACCCTGTCATTTCAAATTATCCAGTCACCACCTTATGAGGTCATTCTGGGGTTCCCATGGTTACGGACGCATAATCCCAGAATTGATTGGGGCTCCTGCGAGATTTTGGCCTGGTCTGAGCACTATATGGATCATTGTTTACGAAAACCTACTAGAATTTTGTGTACCGCGACCTCCCTACCACCTGAATACCAGTCTTTCAGAGATGTTTTCAGTAAGGGAGAGGCTAGCACGTTGCCACCGCACAGGAAGTATGACTGTGCCATTGATATTGCGCCTGGTACTGTTCCTTCTAGGGGCAGAATATATCCTCTCTCTTGTGATGAGAATCAGGCAATGGAGGAATATATCACTGATTCCTTGGAATGTGGCATCATTCGCAGATCATCCTCACCCGTGGGGGCTGGATTTTTTTTTGGTCAAAAAGAAATCTGGTGAACTAAGGCCATTATCACGGTGCAGCTTCTCAGGCTGTCACTCTCACTTGTGCTGCGCTCCGATTGGTTGAGCCTGTTTGGCCCGCCCCTGGAGACCTTTTTATTCTGGGCTAGTGGCACCTGTCATTTGCCCTTTTGTGGTGTTCCTGAGCCAATTTTGCTGTGCTGTGTTCCTGTGTTCCTGATCTCCGGTTACCGACTTGGCTATCCCTGACTACGATCCTGTGTACCTGCTCCGTGATCTGACCGGACCTGGCTGACGTTCCTGCTCGTTCTCCTGATCCGGCTTGTCTGAGAAACTGCTCTGTGATTCGACCTAGCCTGGCTGACGTTCCTGCTTGTTTTCCTGATCCGGCTTGCCTGAATACCTGCTCCGTGATTCGACCCGGCTTGCTGACGTTCCTGTTCCGGTCCCTGTGGCCGGTCTCCGTTCCTGTCCTGCCTTGTCGCCATGGCGACATAGTGACTGTGCTCTCACTATTCATTTTGGCTCCGTGTCTGCTCCCAGACTCATTTCAAGCGCAACAGATTCCAGCTCTGAATAAGCATATCGAGCAGCTTCTCTCCACTTGGGCACAGGTTCAGAGGACCCTAGGTCAGTCCTTTCGGTGACAACAGCGTCATGCCAATCGCAGACGGCTGCCAGCGGTCTCTTTCCAGGTTGGGGACAGGGTATGGCTCTCGTCCAGAAATCTCAATTTGCAGGTGCCCTCCAATAAGCTGGCTCCCAGATTCATTGGTCAATTTAAAGTTACCCGTAGAGTGAATCCTGTTTCCTACGCTTTGGAACTCCTGGCATCTATGCGTATACATAATGTGTTCCATGTATCTCTGCTGAAACCCTTGATATGCAATCGCTATACTACTTCTCCAGTAGTTCCTGGGCCGGTGGATGTTCAGGGTCAAGAGGAATATGAGATACAAAGCATCATTGATTCTAGGAGGTTTAGAGGGTAGTTGCAATATTTGGTCCATTGGAAGGGCTACGGCCCTGAGGAACATCCATGGGTTGATCACAAGGACCTCCATGCACCTAGATTATTGCGCAACTTCCACTCTAAATACCCCCAGAAGCCAAGACCTCCTGCTGAGAGAAGGGGCCTTTGAGGGGGGGTACTATCACGGTGCAGCTTCTCAGGCTGTCACTCTCACTTGTGCTGCGCTCCGATTGGTTGAGCCTGTTTGGCCCGCCCCTGGTGACCTTTTTATTCTGGGCTAGTGGCACCTGTCATTTGCCCTTTCGTGGTGTTCCTGAGCCAGTTTTGCTGTGCTGTGTTCCTGATCTCCGGTTACCGACTTGGCTATCCCTGACTACGATCTTGTGCACCTGCTCCGTGATCTGACCCGGCCTGGCTGACGTTCCTGCTTGTTCTCCTGATCCAGCTTGTCTGAGAAACTGCTCCGTGATTCGACCTGGCCTGGCTGACGTTCCTGCTTGTTTTCCTGATCCGGCTTGCCTGAACACCTGCTCCGTGATTCGACCCGGCTTGCTGACGTTCCTGTTCCGGTCCCTGCGGCCGGTTTCTGTTCCTGTCCTGCCTTGTCGCCATGGCGACATAGTGACTGTGCTCTCACTATTCATTTCGGCTCCGTGCCTAGCTGATTCCTGCCACTGAGCTGATCACTGCTGAGCTGTGTTCCTCTACCGAGCTGTTAACATGTGCAGAGCTGTGTCTTACTACCGAGCTGTTAGTCCATGCAGAGGTTGCGTTCCTACTTCTGAGCTGTTAACCCGTACAGTGCTGTGTTCCTACTATCGTGCTGTCTCCAGTGCAGAGCTGTGCTACAACTATTTGCCATTAACCCGTGCAGAGCTGAGTTCCAGTGAGGGCGCGCAGCCCATACAGAGAGTTGCCTTGTGCTGAGCCAGTTCTCTCCTTGCAGTCCGGTGTAGCTCATTACCGCACCCGGTGGCGCCCGGCTCTGGCTATTTCTGTGCACATCTCTGTGGTTACGCCCGTAGGGCTATTGATCCAAGCTCTTGCAATCCAGTCTCTCTATCCCGCCAGTGGGGTTATTGGCTTAAGCTCTTGCAAATCCATCACGCACGTTTGGGTTATAAGCTCAAGCTCTGGTAACAGGTCATCTCCATAGGCCATAGGGCTTTTGGCCCAAGCTCTTGCAATCCAGTTCATCCACGACGCCCGGAGGGGCTAGTGGTTTCAGCTCCGGTACCCAGTCATCTCCGTTACGCCCGTGGGGGCTATTCGCTCAAGGCTCTGGCAGTCTATTCGCTCAGTTCATACGCCCGTGGGGGCTACCATTGCTGTACAGCAGGTGGGAGGCAGGTTTCTCTTTGCTGGACATTTTTCTTCAGTTTTACAGACTGTGGGTGTTGAGTATTCTCCACCTTTAACACCTTGGGCGTGCCAAACTACACAACTGAGACGGACTGATTATTCTATTAACCATTTGTATATCAGTACTCAGTGCCTGTTCATTTCTATATATTGTATACTGTGCATACTACTGCTATTCCGCTGTTTCACAGTGTTTCCCCTAGGGGGCGATATCTGTCATTATTTTGTTCTTAAATAAATTGCATTTTATTTTTACCCACTGGTCTGAGTGTCTTGAAAACTGTGACAGCCATGTATTGATTATAGAGGCCTCAATAAGCTAATGGTCAAAAGTGCCTACCCAATTCCACTCATCACCGAGTTGTTTGACTGTCTTAAGGGAGAAATCATTTTCGCCAAATTGGATTTGAGAGCTGCATATAATCTCATTTGCATAAAAGAAGGTGATGAGTGGAAAACTGCTTTCAATACTCGCAATGGGCACTACAAAGACCTGGTAATGCCATTCAGATTGTGTAATGCCCCAGCGGTGTTTCAAGAACTAATTAACAATGTTCTCCGTGATTTGTTGCAGTCCTGAGTAGTAGTCGATTTAAACGATATTTTAATTTATTGGATGCACATCGTATTCACGTAGCTACAGTACTTCAGAGACTAAGGGAGAATAAATTGTTTTGTAAACTCGACAAATGTGAGTTTCATAGAACCATGGTACCCTTCCTTGGATATGTCATTTCAAACAGGGCATTTCCATGGATAAAGAAAAATTTTCGGCTGTGCTACATTGGCCATGTCCCAAGGGCATCAAAGCCATTCAAAGATTTCTTGGCTTTGCCAATTATTATCGTAAATTTATCCGTGATTTTTCCATAATTGTAAAGCCCCTCACAGACCTGACACATAAGGGGGCCAAGGCTTCGGAGTGGTCTGAGGAGGCTAAGGAGGCCTTCGAGGCACTTAAAGCTGTGTTTTCTTCTGCACCAGTCCTGTCCCATCCCAAAGCTGCACTACCTTATATACTGGAGGTAGATGCGCCTGACACTGGTGTGGGGGCTGTACTTTCTCAGAGGTCTGGTCCTGGTCAAGCACTCAAGCCATGTGGATTCTTTTCTAAAAAGCTGACTAAGGCACAATCGGTATATGAGATTGGTGATCGTGAACTGTTGGCAATTATCCTTGCGTTACGTGAGTGGCGTCACTTGTTGTAGGGCACCAGGGCACCAATTCTCATTTTGACCGATCACAAAACTTTATTGTACCTATCAGAGGCTAAGAGACTGTCTCTGAGACAAGCTAGACGGGCTCTCTTCCTCTCTCGCTTCAACTTCGTTGTTTCCTATTTGCCCGGTTCAAAAAATGTACGAGCAGACGCACTGTCCAGGTAGAATGGTCCTGAATTGGAGTCTGAGGAGCAGCCAGTACCTATTATTCCCCAAGATCACATCCTGGCTACTTTGTGGACTAGCATCACGTCTCCTCTGGGCCAGGAGATCTTGTCAACTCAAGCTGAATCTCCCCTGGAAAAGCCCATGGGCAAATGTTTTGTGGCTGAACCTTTTCATGCTAGACTTCTTGAGACCTACTACGCTTCGCGAGCAGCAAGCCATGTGGGCAGAGATCAATTAATTTGGTCATTGTCTCGTATTTTCTGGTGGCCAACCCTGAGGGCTGATTGCTCTGACTTTACTGCCACTTGTGCTGTGTGTGCTTGTTCTAAATCACCCAGGCATCTGCCAGTGGGCCTTCTGCAGCCTGTTCCTAATGGCGATCGTCCATGGTCACATGTCACTTGATTTTTTGGGTGAATTACCCGCCTCGAAGGGCTACACTTAAATCCTGATGGTTGTAGACAGATTTTCGAAAATGGCCCATTTCGTGCCCCTGCCTGGTCTGCCTTCTGCGAAAGAGCTGGCGGTAGTATTCGCCCAAGAGGTATTCAGATTCCATGGAGTACCCCAGTTGTTGGTATCAGACAAGGGCAGTCAGTTTATTTCCAGATTTTGGAAGGCATTCTGCGGTCAAATGGGTATCCAACTGTCATATTCGTCTGCGTACCACCCACAGACTAATGGAGCTACTGAACGCTCTAATCAAGGGCTCGAACAATTTATCCGTTGCTTTGTATCCAACCACCATGATGACTGGGCTGAGTTGTTACCGTGGACAGAATTCGCTAGAAACTGTGCTATTAATACTTCTTCCGGAAGCTCCCCCCTTCTTTTTGTCAACTACGGGTACCAACCTTCCTTGCTTCCTGATGCATTCCAGGCGTAACAGATGCCAGCCCTTGATGAACGCCTCAGACAGCTTCACTCCACGTGGGCACAAGTGCAGACCTCGCTACGTGATTCCTTCCAAGGATACAGGCGTCATGCCAACAATAGGAGATTGCCGGCTCCTGTGTTTCAGGTTGTGGACCGTGTGTGGCTTTCCTCTAGAAATTTGAATTTGCAAACTCCTTGTGACAAATTTGCCCCATGGTTTGTTGGCACATTCAAGGTCCTCTGATGGGTCAATTCTGTTTCCTATGCTTTGGAACTCCCCGCTAACATGCATATTCACAATGTCTTTCATGTATCTCTACTCAAACCGCTTGTCTGTAACCGCTATACTTCTGTTCCGGTGGTGCCGGGACCGGTACGCATTCAAAACCATGATGAGTATGAAGTCCAAAGTATTGTAGACTCACACAGGGTGCGTGGGCAACTCCAGTACCTGGTTCATTGGAAGGGCTACGGGCCAGAGGAACGTTCATGGGTCAAGCATGCTGATATTCATACACCAGTATTGTTGCGTCAGTTCCATGCCAAGTTCCCCTCTAAGCCTGGTCCTCCTCCATGGGGAGGGGGGTACTATCACGGTGCCCGTGTTCCTGCTCTGACAGCGACATTGTTATTTTGCCTAATTTCAATGCCGTTCTCTTATTGGCCTGATATTCTTGTTCCACCCAGGGCTTGCCTTTATATACCCTGTCATGTCTATACAAAGGTGCCCTTTTGTGGTGTATCTGTTCCTGACATTGTTACTATGTTGCTGTTATCATGTATGACCCGGCCTGCCTGACTACGTTCCTGTGCTTCCTGTGTTACTGCTCCGTTACCGACTGATCTGGCTGAGAACCCGCTCCGTTGCTGAACTGATCTGGCTGAGAACCTACTCCATTACCGACTGATCTGGCTGAGAACTCGCTCCATTGCTGAACTGATCTGGCTGAGAACCTGCTCCGTTACCGACTGATCTGGTTGAGAACCCGCTCCATTGCTGAACTGATCTGGCTGAGAACCTGCTCCATTACCGACTGATCTGGCTGAGAACCCGCTCCGTTGCTGAACTGTTCTGGCCGAGAACCCACTCCGATGCAGACCTGTCTGGCTATTGAGCCTGTTCCATTGCTCCTGACCAGGCTGTACTTCCATTACGCTTGTAATCATCCCTGGCTGAGCATTCATTCCGTTGTCATCCGTGCATGGCTGTATTCCTGTCACGGTTTTGAAGACTCTCAGACTTAAGGTTTGGTAAAATAACTTAACTTTATTAAAAGTTAAAGGCAGTCCCCGTAGGGTAAACATAGATAACAATACAATCAGTAATAGAACATAATAGGTGCTACCGACCTTGCCTAAATACCGGGCAAGGCAACCCAAGTGACAGTTTTAATGACAGGCTCTACCGGCCTTGCCTATACCGGGTAAGGCAACCGTGAGATGACGTATACCGGTTTTACCAGCCTTACCAATACCGGGCAAGGCAGCCCAATGGAATGCTGAATGTAGGCTCTACCGGCCCTGCCAATACCGGGTAAGGCAACCTTAAAGATGGTGAGTTACAAGGTTTTACCAGCCTTACCAATACCGGGCAGGGCAGCCCAAAGGAGTACTGTAGTAGGCTCTACCGGCCCTGCCAATACCGGGTGAGGCAACCTACAGGATGGTATTGTCAAGGTTCTACCGGCCTCACCAATACCGGGCAGGGCAGCCTGAACAAGTAGACCAGCTGTCAGGTGACTAAGACAGCAGAGAGCATAAGTATAGAGGTCAAAATCAGCAGAAGTCTATTGCTAGGGATAATCAGACAACTGCAAGGAAGTCTATAGCGACTGACCACAGTACTGGATGTTCAGGAGCAAACCAACGTCCGCACGTTGGGACTAATGGTAAATAGCGCCACCAGGTTTAATGGAGCAAACCAGCGGCCGTACGCTGGAACCAACAATGTATATCGCAACTAGGTTTAGTGGAGCAAACCAGCGTCCGCACGCTGGAGCCAACAAAGTATCTGGAAACCAGTCTAGTGGAGTAAACCAGCGTCCGCACGCTGGGACCAACAATGTATATCGCAACCAGGTTTAGTGGAGCAAACCAGCGTCCGCACGCTGGAGCCAACAAAGTATCTCGCAACCGGTTTAGTGGAGTAAACCAGCGTCTGCACGCTGGGACCAACAATGTATATCGCAACCAGGTTTAATGGAGCAAACCAGCGTCCGCACGCTGGAACCAACAATGTATACCGAAACCAGGTTTAGTGGAGTAAACCAGCGTCCGCACGCTGGAACCATCAATGTGTATTGCAACCAGGTTTAGTGGAGTAAACCAGCGTCCGCACGTCGGAACCTACAATGTGTATCGCAACCAGGTTTAGTGGAGTAAACCAGCGTCCGCACGCTGGAACCAACAATGTATATTGCAACCAGGTTTAGTGGAGTAAACCAGCGTCCGCACGCCGGAACCTACAATGTATATTGCAACCAGGTTTAGTGGAGTAAACCAGCGTCCGCACGCTGGAACCAACAATGTGTATGCAATAGCAAGGAGAACAATGTCGCCGAAGCGACAACTGGAGCGCGAGACTCAGGAACTCGTACAGGTTAACCCGCACGGTGCTGGAGCACAGGAACCCAGGAATACAGGCACACAGGAACGCTGGAACACTGGAACACCGGAACGTTAGCATACAGGAAAACTGGAACGCTGGAGCACCGGAACATTAACGTACAGGAACACTGGAACACTGGAACGCCGGAACGTAGCATACAGGAACACGGGAAACAGGCCCAGAGATCTGACAGGCAGGTCAGGCAGAGTGGAGTCAGAAACACCACGAAAGGGCAACCTGGAAGTGCTCAACCTGGGTTTAAAAAGGCTGTGTGAGGAGGGCTAATGACAGACAGCCAATCATGAATACTCAGCCAGTGACAGACAGAGAGCAGCACGAATCACGGGCACCGTGATAGTACCCCCCTTTCAAAGAACCCCTCTCCTAGAGTAGGGTCCAGGCTTCTGAGGGTATTTGGCATGAAATACTCATAGTAACTTGGGTGCATGAAGGTCCTTACTGTCTACCCAGGAACGATCCTCAGGACCATAACCTTTCCAGTGCACCAGATACTGTACCCCACCTCTACGTCTGCGGGAATCAATAATGTTTTATACTTCATACTCCTCCTGCCCCTCGACTTCAACAGGACCTGGCATCACAGGAGTGGTAGTATAACGGTTACAAACCAGAGGTTTAAGGAGAGACACATGGAATACATTATGAATGCGCATAGAAGCAGGCAATTTCAAGGCATAAGAAACCGGGTTAATTTTGCGAATGATCTTGTACGGACCAATGAACCGAGGTGCCAGCTTATTAGATGGGACCTTGAGCTTTAGACAGCCATACTCTATCCCCGACTTGGAAGGAAACCGCTGGAAGCCTTCTGCGATTGGCATGACGCTGATGTCGCTGAAAAGACTGGCACAATGCCCTCTGAACTTGTGCCCATGTGGAACGGAGTTGCTCTATATGCTCATCCAGAGCTGGAATCTCCTGTGATTGAAAGGAATCCTGCAGCAGACAGGGTTGGAACCCATAATTGATCAAAAACGGAGAGCTCCCGGAGGAAGAAGTAACTGCGCAGTTCCTGGCGAACCCAAGGCAACAAGTCGGCCCAATTATCATGATGGTCAGTCACAAAACATCGCAGAAACTGTTCCAATCCTTGATTGGCCCTCTCAGCGGCCCCGTTAGTCTGGGGATGATATGCCGAGGAAAATGATAGCTGTATGCCCATCTGTTCGCAAAATGCCCTCCAGAATCTGGACACAAACTGGCTCCCCTTTTAGGCACCAGCACCCTGGGTACTCCATGTAACCGAAATACTTCTCGAGCGAATACCATTGCCAGTTCTTTGGCCGAAGGAAGGCCACGGAGTGGTACGAAGTGTGCCATTTTAGAGAACCTGTCTACCAACATCAATATGAAGGAGTACCCTCTAGACCTGAGCAATTCTCCCATAAAGTCGATAGAGACGTGAGACCAAGGGCGTTCACCATTAGGCACCGGCTGAAGCAAGCCCACAGAGAGATGTCTAGGGGTTTTGGCACGGGCACAGGTGGCACAGGCATTTGTAAAATTGCCACAATCTGCTTTCATAGAAGGCCACCAAAATAGCTGAGAGAGAGACCAGAACAATTGATCCCTACCAATATGTCCCACAGCCTTAGAGGAGTGGTAGGTCTCAAGTAATCGAGTACGGAATGGCTCAGCGACAAAACATTTGCCCACTGGAGTCTCATGAGGAGCAGAGGCTTGGGATGCCAAAATCTCCTTCCCTAGTGGTGAAGTAATACTAGTACGTATGGTAGCCAATATTCGATCAGGTTGAATGATAGGTGCTGGTACCTCCTCTCTGTCAACCTCTGCTTCAAATTGTCTAGACAGAGCATCAGCCCTAACATTCTTTGATCCCGGCAGGTATGATACAACGAAATTGAATCGGGATAGAAACAGTGCCCATCTGGCCTGGCGAGAAGACAGTCTCTTGGCCTCAGAAAGATACGTCAGATTCTTGTGATCAGTCCGAATCAAAACAGGGTTTTTTGTGCCTTCAAGTAAATTACGCCATTCTTTGAGAGCGATGATAATGGCCAGTAATTCTCGATCACCAATCTCGTAATGACTTTGCGCACTAGTCAATTTTTTGGAGAAGAATCCACAGGGTCTGAGTGTACTGCCTTTAACCTGTCGCTGAGAGAGCAACACCCCGACCCCAATATCTGAGGCATCAACTTCCAAAGTAAAGGGGAGTATTGGATTAGGGTGGGACAACACAGGCGCTTCAGCAAAGGCTACCTTCAACTTCTCAAAGGCCTCTTCAACAGCCACCGGCCAGAGGGATGGGTTAGCGCCCTTATGCGTGAGGTCAGAAAGAGGTTTCACAATAGAGGAGAAGTTTTCAATAAACTTCCTGTAATAATTGGCGAAGCCCAGAAATCGTTGGATGGCTTTGAGGCTCTTGGGTTTAGGCCATTGTAAGACTGCCGTCAATTTCTCTTTATCAATGGCAATGCCGTCTTTGCCAATTATAAACCCCAGAAACGGTACACTGGTTTTGTGGAACTCGCATTTCTCCAGTTTACAGAATAATTTATTTTTTTGTAAGCGCAGCAAGACTTCAGACACATCCTTGATGTGTTGTGACAGGTCTTTGGAGTGGATAAGTATGTCGTCAAGATAGACTACAACACAAGATTGTAACATATCTCTAAGAACATCATTGATCAGTTCTTGAAATACTGCAGGAGCATTACATAGACCAAATCGCATGACTAGGTATTCATAATGCCCAGATCTCGTATTGAAGGCAGTTTTCCACTCATCACCGGCTCTGATACGTATCAAATTGTAGGCTGCCCTTAGGTCCAATTTGGTGAAAATCGAGGACCCCTTAAGTCTATCAAACAGCTCGGGGATGAGTGGTATTGGGTAGGCATTTTTTGCCATCAGCTTATTCAGCCCACGATAGTCTATGCAAGGTCGCAGTTCACCACTTTTTTTCTTAACAAAAAAGAACCCGGCACCGGCCGGAGAAGTAGATTTCCTAATGATCCCTCTACTGAGGGCATCTGCTATATATTCCTCCATAGCTTGGTTCTCCTCACAAGACAATGGATACGTGCGTCCCCTCGGTGGAACTGTTCCAGGACTCAGTTCTATGCGACAATCGTATGGTCTGTGCTGAGGTAGGGCGCTAGCCTCTCCCTTACTGAAAACGTTGCTAAACTGCTGGTAGGCATCAGGTAGTGAAGGGGAGGTGCACAAGACCTTAACAGGATGGGTAACGCACTTATCCATACAGAACTGAGACCAAGCATCAATCTCACATTTCTGCCAATCAAATTGTGGGTTGTGCAACTGTAACCAAGGAAAGCCCAAAATCAACGGCATGGTGAGGAGAATTAATCAATTGGAACTGCTGCTCTTCCTTGTGAAGAGCCCCAATAGTCGTGGACAAGGGCATCGTCTCAAAAGTAACTTGGGTGGGTTCCAAAGGTCTGCCATCTATTGCTTCAATAGCAAGAGGGGTTTCTCTCTGAATCCGTGGTACCCCATGCAATTCAGCAAAGGTATTGTCCATAAAATACCCAGCAGCACCAGAATCAACCAAGGCCAAAACCTCAACCGAGCATTGTGCCCATGACAATACCACCTGTATGGTGGGTTTAAGTGTGCCCAACAATGGGGACGATTGGACACCACCTAGGGCCTGTCCCCCAAGGTACCCTAGGTGTGTGCGTTTCCCGGACGTACCGGACAAGATCTTAACAGGTGACCATTTTTACTGCAATACAGACATAATCCTTGTGTCTTGCGATACCTTCTCTGCTCCTTAGTTAGCCTAGTGAACCCCACCTGCATAGGTTCACTTGGTTCCGAAATAGGTTCACTAGGTTTGGCTGCAGAGGGAGGGTTGGGTGGGCAAAATATGCTACTGGACCCATTATTCTTTAACCGTACTCGTCGCTCTCTGGCGGTTAATCTTTCACGTATTCTGGAATCAATTAGAATCACGTATTCGATATAATCATCTAGGTCAGTAGGTAAATCTTTAGCTGCAATCTCATCTTTAATCTGGTCACTCAATCCTTGAGCAAAGGCTGCCAACAAGGCCTCGTTATTCCATCCTACCTCTGCTGCCAAGGTGCGGAATTCAATGGCATAATCGCCAACCGTGCGCCTGCCCTGTTGTATCTCCATGAGACGTTTAGCAGCAGAGGTAGTTCTACCAGGAGGCTCAAATACTCTCCGAAAGGATTGCACAAAATCACAGAAATTCTTTGTGCAAGGTTTAGCGTTTTCCCAAAGTGGGTTGGCCCAAGCCAATGCTCTGCCAGTCAGCAGGGATATCATGAACCCAACCTTGCTGAGATCACTAGGAAATGCGTGTGCCGTCAATTCCATAAATATTTCAAGTTGATTAATAAATAGTGATGAGCGAGCACCCCAATGCTCGGATGTTCGGGTGCTCTGACCGAGCACCCCCTGAGGCTCGAGTGCTCGGCCGAGCACCCGAGCCCCATTGAAGTCAATGGGAGGACTCGAGCATTACACCAGGCACCCCCTGCTCTGATGAGGGGAGGGTGCCTGGTCCATAGGAAAAGGGCAGAAAAAGATGGAAACACTACAGAAATGGTTCAGGGACAGCATAGGGAGGATGTCTGGATGCACCTTGGACTCCAACATCGCTGCTGGGAACGATCTTTCGCCCGTAGTACGCCATTTTTACAGACTGACCGTAAAACACACAAAAAGGAAAATAAAAACGACTTTAGGCGAAAAATTGTTACCAAACAGTATTTGCTGTATATTTACTTGTATATCATCTGCAAATTCTCCCAAAAATTTCATCGATTTTCTGAAGTGAGGCCATGATTAAGAGGGAAACGTGCGCAGAGGCAAATTATCCCAAAAATTTCCTTGATTTTCAGAACTGAGGCCATGATTAAGAGGGAAACGTGCGCAGAGGCAAATTCTCCCAAAAATTTCCTTGATTTTCAGAACTGAGGCCATGATTAAGAGGGAAACGTGCGCAGAGGCAAATTATCCCAAAAATTTCCTTGATTTTCAGAACTGAGGCCATGATTAAGAGGGAAACGTGCGCTGAGCTGACCATCTAAAACATTATGGGTGAGGGTCTGCTGCAGAGCTGACCATCCTAAACATTATATGCGAAGGCCCGCTAGTGAGCTGACGCTATAAAACATTATATGAGAGGGCCCGCTAGAGAGCTGACCCAATAAAACATTATATGAGAAGGCCCGCTGGTGAGCTGACCTATATAAAAATTGGCAAACAGGGCCCGCTGGTGAGCTGGCCCTATATAAAAATTATATCACAGGGCCCGCTGGTGAGCTGGCCCTATATAAAAATTATATCCCAGGGCACGCTGGTGAGCTGGCCCTATATAAAAATTATATCCCAGGGCATATGGAAGAGGAGGAGGAGGATGAGAACATTAAGAGTCAACCATATACCCGTTTTTGGGGTGGAAGGGGTGAATGGGAATACAGAGTATTCCCATCATTGTAAATAACATATATAAAGTGAGTTTATGTTCCCCCGGGGCTTTCCTCCAGTGGAGTGGAGAAGTCAGGGGAAATCCAGGCCTTGTTCATTTTTATAAGTGTCAACCTATCAGCATTGTCGGTGGAAAGGCGGATACGCTTATCTGTTATGATGCCACCAGCAGCACTAAATACCCGCTCAGACAGAACGCTGGCGGCAGGGCAGGCCAGCACCTCCAAGGCGTAGAGTGCCAGTTCATACCACGTGTCCAGCTTGGACACCCAGTAGTTGTAAGGCACAGAGGGATCATTGAGGACGCTGACACGGTCTGCTACGTACTCCTTCACCATCTTCCAAAACTTTTCCCTCCTTGTGACACTAGGCTGCGCATCAGGGTGAGGGTGCTGGCGGGGTGTCATGAAGGTGTCCCACGCCTTGGAGAGTGTTGCCCTGCCTTTGTCGGAACTGCTGTGTGCTCCCCTTTTCTCCCCTTCTCGGTTGGCCAAGGTAGCACGTACTCTGCCGCCAGCGTTGTCAGATGGAAAATTTTGGAGCAATTTTTCAACAAGAACCTTCTGGTATTGCACCATTTTGCTTGTCCTCTCCACCGGAGGAATGAGAGATGAGAAATTCTCTTTGTAGCGGGGGTCCAGAAGGGTGAACACCCAGTAATCCGTGTTGTCTAAAATGCGTACAACGCGTGGGTCACGGGAAAGGCAGCCTAACATAAAGTCAGCCATGTGTGCCAGAGTACCAACAGTCAAGATTTCGCTGTCCTCACCAGGAGGCTGACTCTCAATATCCTCATCCTCTTCCTCCTCTTCTGCCCACCCACGCTGAAGAGATGGAACTAAAGTTCCATGGCTACCCTCTGTAGCGGAGGCAACCGTGTCTTCCTCCTCCTCCTCCTCCTCCTCCTCCTCCTCCTCCTCCGCCTCCTCCAATTGTCGCTGAGAAGACGAAGTGAGGGTGCTCTGGCTATCACCTTGTGTAAGCTCTTCCTCCCCCATTTCCACCTCTTCCACATGCAAAGCGTCGGTTTTAATTGTGAGCAGCGAGCGTTTCAGTAGACACAGAAGTGGGATGGTTACACTGATAATAGCGTTATCGCCGCTCACCATCTGTGTCGATTCCTCAAAATTGCGTAAAACCTCGCAGAGGTCTGACATCCATTCCCACTCCTCACTTCTGATTACAGGAAGTTGAACGGAGAGGCGACGACCGTGTAACAGCTGGTACTCCACTACTGCCCTCTGCTGCTCACAAAGCCGGGCCAACATGTGGAAGGTGGAGTTCCAGCGCGTGCTCACGTCACACAGCAGCCGGTGAGCTGGCAATTGTAAGCGCTGCTGCAGCTTCAACAGGCCGGCCGAAGCTGTAGATGACTTACGGAAATGTGCACACACGCGGCGCACCTTGGTCAAGAGATCATGCACATTGGGGTACGTTTTTAGAAATCGCTGCACCACTAAATTAAATACATGCGCTAGGCATGGTACGTGTGTGAGCTTGCCGAGCTCCAAAGCCGCCACCAAGTTACGCCCATTATCACACACAACCATGCCTGCTTGCAGGTTGAGTGGCGAGAGCCACTGCTCGGTCTGGTGACTAATCCCCTGCAACAGCTCTGAGGCCGTGTGCTGTTTGTCCCCAAGGCAGATCAGCTTCAGCACGGCCTGTTGACGCTTCCCCACTGCAGTGCTACACTGCTTCCAGCTACTGGCTGATGGGGGAGTGGCGGTGTGTGTAGAGAATTCGGAGGTGGAAACGGAGGAGGAGGAGCCAATAACGTAGGTGCTGGTGGAAACCCTGATGGAGGTAGGGCCCGCAATCCTCGGCGTGGGTAGCACCCGTGCCATCCCAGGGTCCGAGTCGCTCCCAGCCTCCACGACATTCACCCAGTGTGCCGTCAGGGAAATGTAGCGTCCCTGGCCACAAGCACTTGTCCATGTGTCAGTCGTTAAGTGGACCTTCCCAGTAACTGCGTTGGTCAGGGCACGGGTGATGTTACGGGACACATGGTGGTGTAATGCGGGGATGGCACACCGGGAAAAGTAGTGGCGGCTGGGGACCGCGTACCGAGGGACAGCTGCTGCCATCAGGCTGCGGAAGGACTCAGTGTCCACAAGCCTAAATGGCAGCATTTCGATGGCCAGTAATTTTGAAAGGTGTGAGGTTAGTGCTATGGCCTGTGGGTGGGTGGCTGGGTACTTTCTCTTGCGCTCAAATGCCTGGGGTAACGACATTTGGACGCTGTGCTGGGACAGGGAAGTGGATGTGGTCGCTGATGGTGCTTCAGATGCTACAGGTGCAGGGCGGGAGGTATGCGGGCCTGCGCCTTCGACAGGCGATTGGCCGGCACCGAAAACAGGGGAAGAGGAGGCAGTGGTGTGGCCTGCAGACACAGATGGGCGATCCAGGCGTTCCTCCCACTTACTACGGTGCTTGGATGCCATGTGTCGGATCATGCTGGTGGTGGTGAGGTTTCTAGTGTTCATGCCTCGGCTCATTCTGGTGTGGCACAGGTTGCAAACTACAATTCTTTTGTCGTCCGCACTTTCCTTAAAAAAACGCCATACCGCGGAACACCTACCCCTTGGCAAGGTAGATTTACGCAAGGGGGTGCTCCGTGGAACATTTGCGGGCCGGTTTGGTGCGGTCCGCCTTCTTTCTGTAGCCACACCACTGCCTCTTCCAGCCTGTTGCGGTGCTGCAGATGGCTCACCCTCAGGACTGCTGTCATCGCTCGGCTCTACACCTTCCCAGGTGGGGTCAGTCACCTCATCGTCCACCAAGTCCTCCTCCACTTCCTCACTCTGATCATCCTCCTCAAGTCTTGATCCCACCACATACTCAGTCATTGACAACTGTATAACATTCTCCTCAACAAGGTCTTGAGACGGAAATAGTGGTTGATTTAATGGCAACTGTGTCTCATCATCATCATCATCATCATCCACTACTTCCTTTGACCTTAAATGCCATTCACATCTGTCATCTTCTTGTGATTGGGTAGCCTCTAGAGGTTGTGAATCAGGGCACAAGATGTCATGTTCCTCTGCAAGCGTGCTTGGAGAGAGGGTCAAATGAAGGATTGGTGATGAGACGAGCTCATCACTATATCCCAGTGTGGGATCACTTCTTTGACCAGACCGTGTATGGTGGGAGGAAGGATGATCAGAGTGAGGATTATGTTGACCAGACTCTTGGCTACTGAGAGTGGACTTGGTGGAAGACAGGGTGGTGCTTAACCGACTGGAAGCAGTATCAGCTGTCATCCAACCGACCACCTGTTCGCACTGGTCGGACCTCGAGAGTGATGTCCTGCGACGCCCTGTGAAATCAGACATGAAGCTAGGTATGGTGGATGTCTTTCTTTCTTGTGCTCTGGCACCAGGCACAGTTTCTCCGCGTCCTGACCCGCGCCCTGAACTTTCAGGATCACGTCCACTTCCCCGTCCCTTTTTACCCGCCTTCTTCATCTTACACGATATATATGACTTTAATATATATGAGTTTGAAAACTTAACAGTATTTCTTACTATTCTGCAACTCTGCAGAGTACACAGAATAGGCTGCTAAACTGCGGTGACACACACTGAATGGAATAAGTGACTTTAATATTTGAGTTTGAAAAATTAACAGTATTTCTTACTATTCTGCAACTCTGCAGAGTACACAGAATAGGCTGCTAAACTGCGGTGACACACACTGAATGGAATAAGTGACTTTAATATTTGAGTTTGAAAAATTAACAGTATTTCTTACTATTCTGCAACTCTGCAGAGTACACAGAATAGGCTGTTAAACGGCGGTGAAAGACACTGAATGGAATATGTGACTTTAATATTTGAGTTTGAAAACTTAACAGTATTTCTTATAATTCTGCAACTCTGCAGAGTACACAGAATAGGCTGTTAAACGGCGGTGAAAGACACTGAATGGAATATGTGACTTTAATATTTGAGTTTGAAAACTTAACAGTATTTCTTATAATTCTGCAACTCTGCAGAGTACACAGAATAGGCTGTTAAACGGCGGTGAAAGACACTGAATGGAATATGTGACTTTAATATTTGAGTTTGAAAACTTAACAGTATTTCTTATAATTCTGCAACTCTGCAGAGTACACAGAATAGGCTGTTAAACGGCGGTGAAACACACTGAATGGAATATGTGACTTTAATATTTGAGTTTGAAAACTTAACAGTATTTCTTATAATTCTGCAACTCTGCAGAGTACACAGAATAGGCTGTTAAACGGCGGTGAAAGACACTGAATGGAATATGTGACTTTAATATTTGAGTTTGAAAACTTAACAGTATTTCTTATAATTCTGCAACTCTGCAGAGTACACAGAATAGGCTGTTAAACGGCGGTGAAAGACACTGAATGGAATATGTGACTTTAATATTTGAGTTTGAAAACTTAACAGTATTTCTTACTATTCTGCAACTCTGCAGAGTACACAGAATAGGCTGTTAAACGGCGTTGAAACACACTGAATGGAATATGTGACTTTAATATTTGAGTTTGAAAACTTAACAGTATTTCTTATAATTCTGGAACTGTACAGAGTACACAGAATAGGCTGTTAAACGGCGGTGAAAGACACTGAATGGAATATGTGACTTTAATATTTGAGTTTGAAAACTTAACAGTATTTCTTACTATTCTGCAACTCTGCAGAGTACACAGAATAGGCTGTTAAACGGCGTTGAAACACACTGAATGGAATATGTGACTTTAATATTTGAGTTTGAAAACTTAACAGTATTTCTTATAATTCTGGAACTGTACAGAGTACACAGAATAGGCTGTTAAACGGCGGTGAAAGACACTGAATGGAATATGTGACTTTAATATTTGAGTTTGAAAACTTAACAGTATTTCTTATAATTCTGGAACTGTACAGAGTACACAGAATAGGCTGTTAAACGGCGGTGAAAGACACTGAATGGAATATGTGACTTTAATATTTGAGTTTGAAAACTTAACAGTATTTCTTATAATTCTGCAACTGTACAGAGTACACAGAATAGGCTGTTAAACGGCGGTGAAAGACACTGAATGGAATATGTGACTTTAATATTTGAGTTTGAAAACTTAACAGTATTTCTTATAATTCTGCAACTCTGCAGAGTACACAGAATAGGCTGTTAAACGGCGGTGAAAGACACTGAATGGAATATGTGACTTTGATATTTTAGTTTGAAGACTTAACAGTATTTCTTCCTATTCTGCAACTCTGCACAGTACACAGAATGTGCTGCTACACTGCGGCGAAGCACACTGAATGGAATATGTGACTTTGATATTTTAGTTTGAAGACTTAACAGTATTTCTTCCTATTCTGCAACTCTGCACAGTACACAGAATGTGCTGCTAAACTGCGGCGAAGCACACTGAATGGAATATGTGACTTTGATATTTTAGTTTGAAGACTTAACAGTATTTCTTCCTATTCTGCAACTCTGCACAGTACTCAGAATGTGCTGCTAAACTGCGGCGACGCACACTGAATGGAATACGTGACTTTGATATTTTAGTTTGAAGACTTAACAGAATGTGCTCTAATCTGCAACTTTGCACACTAAACAGAATGTGCTCTAATCTGCAACTTTGCACACTAAACAGAATGTGCTCTAATCTGCAACTTTGCACACTAAACAGAATGTGCTCTAATCTGCAACTGTGCACACTAAACAGAATGTGCTCTAATCTGCAACTTTGCACACTAAACAGAATATATATATATTTTTTTTTTTTTTTTGTTTTTTTCCCCCCACACCAAATAACCTGCTGCCCCCACACACAGTAGTCCTAAAAAGGACTTTTGGTTCTTTTTTTTTCACAATTTTTGTTTTTTTCCTCCCTACACTGCCTTTCCCTTCCTATCCTCAGCTCTCCCTGGCTCAGACTGAGCCGAACTCGATGGTCAGGTGCTATACAGCACCTGACCACGGGTTCTGGCCAGCCAATCAGTGTAATGCCAGCAGCCAACATGGCTGCTGGCATTACACCGATGTCAGAGCCTCCCTGCACGTTTATTGGCTGCGCAGCAGCCGCAAAACGTGCGGGGAGGAGACCCGAACATGGCGGGCGAGCACATGCGGTACTCGTACGAGTACCGCCATGTGCCGAGCAGAGCGATGCTCGAGCCGATCCGAGCATCGGCCGAGCATGCTCGCTCAACACTATTAATAAACCCTCTGCATAACTGAGGGTCACCGTCATATCTCAGCGGCAAGGGTGCAGAAGCCATTAACCCTTTGACTGCGGCCCCTGAGGGCTTAGACTCATTCTCCGGTGTCGGAATTGGCAGGACCACCGGGTTAGCACCGGACTTATCCGCAAGCACCGTGCGTTTGAGAATAGTTTGGATAGCAACCGCTAGCTGATCCAAACGTTGCTCGTGCATATCCATCCTCCAATGGATATTCTGTGCGTTACCGTCACTCTTAGTGTCTGAGGTCATGGCCCTTTCGTACTGTCACGGTTTTGAAGACTCTCAGACTTAAGGTTTGGTAAAATAACTTAACTTTATTAAAAGTTAAAGGCAGACCCCGTAGGGTAAGCATACATAACAATACAATCAGTAATAGAACATAATAGGTGCTACCGGCCTTGCCTAAATACCGGGCAAGGCAACCCAAGTGACAGTTTTAATGACAGGCTCTACCGGCCTTGCCTATACCAGGTAAGGCAACCGTGAGATGACGTATACCGGTTTTACTGGCCTTACCAATACCGGGCAAGGCAGCCCAATGGAATGCTGAATGTAGGCTCCACCGGCCCTGCCAATACCGGGTAAGGCAACCTTAACCCCTTAACGACCCTTGACGGACATAGTACGTCAAGGGTTGATTTGACTTAACGACCGATGACGTACTATGACCGTCATCGAGTTCCGGGCTCCCCCCGCGGCTGCACGCCGTTCGGGGAGTCCGGAACGCAATGGAGCAAAAAAAACAATTTGCTCCGTGGTCGTTGAGTCGCGTCCGCGGCCGGATTCCCCGGTCATTAAGGGGTTAAAGATGGTGAGTTACAAGGTTCTACCGGCCTTACCAATACCGGGCAGGGCAGCCCAAAGGAGTACTGTAGTAGGCTCTACCGGCCCTGCCAATACCGGGTGAGGCAACCTACAGGATGGTATCGTCAAGGTTCTACCGGCCTCATCAATACTGGGCAGGGCAGCCTGAACAAGTAGACCAGCTGTCAGGTGACTAAGACAGCAGACAGCATAAGTATAGAGGTCAAAATCAGCAGAAGTCTATTGCTAGGGATAATCAGACAACTGCAAGGAAGTCTACAGCGACTGACCACAGTACTGGATATTCAGGAGCAAACCAAAGTCCGCACTTTGGGACTAATGGTAAATAGCGCCACCAGGTTTAATGGAGCAAACCAGCGACCGTACGCTGGAACCAACAATGTATATCGCAACTAGGTTTATTGGAGCAAACCAGCGTCCGCACGCTGGAGCCAACAAAGTATCTCGCAACCAGTCCAGTGGAGTAAACCAGCGTCCGCACGCTGGGACCAACAATGTATATCGCAACCAGGTTTAGTGGAGCAAACCAGCGTCCGCACGCTGGAGCCAACAAAGTATCTCGCAACCGGTTTAGTGGAGTAAACAAGCGTCCGCACGCTGGGACCAACAATGTATATCTCAACCAAGTTTAATGGAGCAAACCAGCGTCCGCACGCTGGAACCAACAATGTATACCGAAACCAGGTTTAGTGGAGTAAACCAGCGTCCGCACGCTGGAACCATCAATGTGTATTGCAACCAGGTTTAGTGGAGCAAACCAGCGTCCACACGCTGGAGCCAACAATGTATCTCGCAACAAGTTAGTGGAGTAAACCAGCGTCCGCTCGCCGGAACCTACAATGTGTATCGCAACCAGGTTTAGTGGAGTAAACCAGCGTCCGCACGCTGGAACCAACAATGTATATTGCAACCAGGTTTAGTGGAGTAAACCAGCGTCCGCACGCTGGAACCTACAATGTATATTGCAACCAGGTTTAGTGGAGTAAACCAGCGTCCGCACGCTGGAACCAACAATGTGTATGCAATAGCAAGGAGAACAATGTCGCCGAAGCGACAACTGGAGCGCGAGACTCAGGAACTCGTACAGGTTAACCCGCGCGGTGCTGGAGCACAGGAACCCCGTAATACAGGCACACAGGAACGCTGGAACACTGGAACGTTAACATACAGGAACACTGGAACGCTGGAGCACTGGAACATTAACGTACAGGAACACTGGAACGTAGCATACAGGAACACTGGAAACAGGCCCAGAGATCTGACAAGCAGGTCAGGCAGAGTGGAGTCAGAAACACCACGAAAGGGCAACCTGGAAGTGCTCAACCTGGGTTTAAAAAGGCTGTGTGAGGAGGGCTAATGACAGACAGCCAATCATGAATACTCAGCCAGTGACAGACAGAGAGCAGCACGAATCACGGGCACCGTGATAATTCCTCCATTGTCCTAGTCTGGCCAGTGTTACAAGCAGCTAATTCCCAGTTGCCTTGTTGGTGGTGCGCCCCATGGCGCTATTCTTATCTTGTCAACCGTAGGCTTGGCATTCATGCTATAGCTACTTACTCTAACCGCCCTTGGCGGTGTGCACACACAGAGTACCGGTACAGTGCTATGAAGTGCTGACTGAGTTACTCAGATCTATCTGTGCCTTCCTCTGCAATATTGCTGGGCTCACTCCCTGTGGCAGTTTCTGTATTTCTCTGGGTGTCTTCAGTTAACCCGTTCCGTGCCTAGACTGTCTGGGCTTAGGCTATGCTCCTACGCTGTCGCAGTGCCTGGGATAGGGCCAGCACTTGCGTTATATCACACTCGGTGGTGTGTGGAGACACTGAGCTTCATTCCTTGTCTCTGTAGCCTTTGGGCCTAGAGCCAGCAATTGCGTTAAGTCACTCTGTTGTGTGAGGAGACACTTGTGGCCTTCCAGTTGTCTGCCTTCGATCCACCCCTAGAGTTATATGGTTTACCATCTGTAAGTGGTGGCCTCGGTCACTCTGGGACCCCTGTCCCTTGGTCAGTGTTACCTCACTGCCTACTGGGTTCTGTGCCACCCAGGCATCTGGGTATCGTGCCAATTACCACCTCCTGGACTACCTGTCACCTTCAGTCCTGCTGTCAGTCCCGGGTCGAGTAGCCTGATTTACCCTAGTCCACTAGGGGAAGGTTGCCTGACTTAGGTACCTTTAGTTCTCTGCATCCTATCTCAGTCATTCAGATTCAAGTCATTGCCTCATTGACTTGCTATATACGTGTTGTGTCATATTGTGGGCCTGCGGCCCTATTCCGTGTATTCACTTTTCTCAATAAAGTCATTTTTAACCTTACCAGTCTGTCTGAGTGTTCATCAAAAACCGTGACAGACACAAATTCATTATAGTTGTAGATTATGGGTTTGTCTGTCTCCCATAAAGGATTAGCCAATGACAATGACTTGCCAGACAAAAGTGAAATCATCAGACCAACCCTACTGCGCTCACTAGGGAAGGCATGAGGAATAATTTCTAGGTATATTTCCAGTTGGTTCAAAAAGCCGCGACACAGCTCAGCATCCCTACTGTAACTCTGTGGGAGTGGAACAGATACAGACAACCCTCTGACCACACCTGCATCAGAGGCCGTCTGAACTGCCGGTGCCAAGGTAGGAGCTGGGGTGGTCACCGGTTGTGGTTTAGAGTGTTCCAAGTGAGTCATACGGCTAAGCAAGTTTGCAAAGAAAAAGGACGAATGATTGATGCATTGGTCTTGATCCTGCATCCTGTCCAGTATGCTCTGAAAAGGTGAATCACTATTACCGTCTGCTGTCATGACCCTTACGTACTGTCACTGTTTGCAAGCAAAGACAAGAGTCAGACAGTATAGTAAAATTCAACTTTATTAAAAATGAAAGCAATATATACATATAGCAAAAATCAGGGTGGAGCAGAGGGTAACCGAAGAGGCAGAGACTCTTTCAGAAAATGTAGTATGCCTCCAAGTTCCCAGACTTCAGATACTAGGCTGAATCCAATGGTAGTCTCATACGTCAGTTAGGAATAGTGTATACTCAAATGGTCTCCCCTAAGGATGGTAACTGGGGAGAAGACTGACTCACGCCTGCAGTCAGTATGGAGAAGGCCGTCTCCCGAAAGGGAAGGCAAAAAGGGAGACTACTGACTTATGCCTGCAGTCAGTAAAGCAAGGGTCGACCAGAGCCACAGCTCTGCACCAGTTAGGATGTCCACTATACTGGAGGCAACACAAAGGGTAGATGGACAGAGCCCCAGGTCAGCACCAGGTTGGATAGTCAGACAAGCCAGGGTCATACATGGAGCAGGTAGTCAGCCAGAGCAACAGGTCTGCACCAGTTAGAATGTCCACTAAGCAGAAGGCAATACGGAGGGTAGCTGGACAGAGCCCCAGGTCAGCATCAGGTTGGATAGTCAGACAAGCCAGGGTCATACACGGAGTGGTTAGTCAGCCAGAGCCACAGGTCTGCACCAGATTGGATGTCAAACAGATAGGGAGCTCACAGAGAAGAGTCAGACAGAGCCACAGGTCAGCACCAGGATGGATGGTCAGACAAACCAGGGTCATACACAGAATATCAGGATACAAGCAACTATACTGGACAACAATGTATGGGTAACTGAAACATCCAGTTCCCTTTTAAAGGCAGCCAGGAAGTAGGTAGGTGGAGCTTACCAGCTCCAACGACATAAAACTGAGGCCTGCGACATTCTGAACTTTGCGTCTGTAAAATGAAGCACAGCCCAATGAAGCGTCTGACCCAAGACCTACTCCTGTGAGCTGCCGGCCCGATAAGTGCAAGGCCATGGTTGGCCGCAGAAGACGCCAAGTGCGCCCAGACCCAATTCTCAGAGTGACACATGGGATGAGTCTGAAACCACATTTTGAGCCATTCGTTCCGTGCGTCAAACAAGGCTGTGTCGCTGGATCTAAGGTAGGCTGTGACACTGAGTCCTGCATTCTCCAGTGTTCTGCAATTCTGGCTACATCTCATTCTCCAGTGTTGCTGTCATCCTGAGTCTGCCTCACACCAGTCATCATCAGTTGTTGTATCCATCTACTGACTGAGTCCTGCCTGCTCCAGTGTTCTGCAGTTTCCTGCTCATTACATCTGAAGTGTTGCTGTCATCCTGAGTCTGCCTCGCACCAGTCATCCTCAGTTGTTGTATCCATCTACTGACTGAGCCCTGTATGCTCTAGTGTTCTGCAGTTTGCTGCTGGCTACATCTGCAGTGTTACTGTTATCCTTAGTCTGATTCGCACTAGTCTTCCTCAATTGCTGTATCCATCTACTGACTGAATCCTGCATGCTCAGTTGCTGTATCCATCTACTGACTGACTCCTGCCTTCTCCAGTGTTCTGCAGTTTACTGCTACCTACATCACCAGTGTTGCTGTCATCCTGACTCTGCCTTGCACCAGTCATCCTCAGTTGCTGTATCCATCTACTGACTGAGTCCTGCCTGCTCTAATGTTCTGCAGTTTGCTGCTGGCTACATCTGCAGTGTTACTGTCATTCTGAGTCTGCTCGCACCAGTCATCCTCAGTTGCTATATCCATCTACTGACTGAGTAATGCCTGCTCCAGTGTTCTGCACTTTGCTGCTGGCTACATCTGCAGTGTTGCTGTCATCCTGAGTCTGCCTCACACCAGGCATCCTCAGTTGCTATATCCATCTACTGACTGACTCCAACCTGCTCCAGAGTTCTGCGGTTCTGGCTCCATCTCATTCTCCAGTGTTGCTGTCATCCTGAGTCTGCCTCACACCAGTCATCCTCAGTTGTTGTATCCATCTACTGACTGAGTCCTGCCTGCTCCAGTGTTCTGCAGTTTCCTGCTTGTTACATCTGAAGTGTTGCTGTCATCCTGAGTCTGCCTCGCACCAGTCATCCTCAGTTGTTGTATCCATCTACTGACTGAGTCCTGTTTGCTCTAGTGTTCTGCAGTTTGCTGCTGGCTACATCTGCAGTGTTACTGTTATCCTTAGTCTGATTCGCACTAGTCTTCCTCAATTGCTGTATCCATCTACTGACTGAATCCTTCATGCTCCAGTGTTCTGCAGTTTACTGCTGCCTACATCACCAGTGTTGCTGTCATTCTGAATCTACCTCGAACCAGTCATCCTCAGTTGCTGTTTCCATCTACTGACTGAGTCCTGCCTGCTCCAGTGTTCTGCAGTTTGCTGCTGGATACATCTCCAGTGTTGCTGTCATCCTGAGTCTGCCATGTACCAGTCAACCTCAGCTGCTGAATCCATCTACTGACTGAGTCCTGCCTTCTCCAGTGTTCTGCAGTTTACTGCTGCCTACATCACCAGTGTTGCTGTCATCCTTAATCTACCTCGAACCAGTCATACTCAGTTGCTGTATCCATCTACTGACTGAGTCCTGACTGCTCTAATGTTCTGCAATTTGCTGCTGCCTACATCTACAGTGTTGCTGTCATCCTGATACTGGCTCGCACCAGTCATACTCAGTTGCTGTTTCCATCTACTGACTGAGTCCTGCCTGCTCCAGTGTTATGCAGTTTGCTGCTGGATACATCTCCAGTGTTGCTGTCATACTGATACTGCCTCACACCAGTCATCCTGTATCCTGTGTTTATTAAACAAATAAGATATCCATTCCTAGAATGAAATATATGCAAGTGGACAGCATCTCCATCTATTGGTTGCTCATGGGGCATGACATAGAGAAAGTGTAATTGCTCTTATCCAAGTCAGTGAAGCTGAAATAATGACCTGAATATATTCTGAAGCAAACCATTTGCTTCACAGGGGGATATGTTAAAATTCTCCAAACAACCAAACATTTCAACACATACCTGTTAACGAAATTATTACTACACAGGTTCTCAAATTACTTTTTCATTAGGGATTGGAGACCTCTCTAGCATTACGAGGGATAAAACAACATTTAAATCAAAATTCATTTCTCCATCCCCCTTTGGAGCAAGTGGTTTGCCCCGGAATTGTACAAGCATGCATTGCAATTTTAAAAAAGTGATGTGAAATGAAATGATGTTTGAAATAAAACCAGCTTTTGTCCTTCAATTAGATCTCAGGAATTAGAAATAAATTGTAGTCATCGATTGCTGTCAGTTCGAGTCAGCATTTCTATTAAAATGTTTTCAATCTTAGCCATAAGTTTAACATTTTTGATTTGTCCTTGCAAGACAGATTTTTTTTTTTTAAGTATATGAATGTAACCTGTTAAGTAGTGACTGATGTGTGAAATAGCTAATGGTGGCATACAGGTCAATCTAAATCTATTAGATCCCTGTCTATAAACTGAAGTCTTTAACCTTAAAGGTATAGTAATACCTGAAAATAAGTTTATTTTATATTGTAGCCCTTAAAAAACCATGAAAGATGATATAAGTCTTATCTCCCAAACCTTTATGGTTTGGGATATATTCATATGTAAAGTATAGTATAGTTCACTTTTCCTTGTGCCTGGCTTGAAAGCACACTTTGTAGACATTCCAATTAAGAAATTCTTTTTAAAGATAAAGGTTTGGGAGATAAGACTTATATCATTCCAATTAAGAAATTCTTTTTAAAGATAAAGGTTTGGGAGATAAGACATATCATTTTTCATGGTTTTTTAAGGGCTACGATATAAAATAAAGTTATTTTCAGGTATTACTATCCCTTTAACCCTAATAATCTTATAAGAGAGCAGCTAAGTATGAGAGGGGTAGATACAGCACACAGTTAATCAAAGGAATTTTAATGCACCGCAGTCCGTTACCGGAAGCCCGGCATATGGATTTGCAGCCCATTATCATAGACTATGGAGAACTGTGGGACATTATACTAGCCGACATCTCTGCCAGAGGCTAAAATTCCACACCATCCATGTGGAAAGGTAGGCAGCGTCCTGATCAGCTGCCTACCATTCTATGTTAAAAGTTATGGGCATGGTTGAATACTGTAATACATGCTGGATCCCTGTTTGCATTGCAGGCCTACAACCTTACCCTGAAGGGGTTAAACCATTGGACATCTTCAAAACCAGCCAAATGGTAGATGGGTCACCCCCTCTGGTCCAAAGTTGAATAAGGTTGCACTTGACTACTCCCATCACCTCTGATGTCTTCTGTGTGATGAGATTAGTCTGGGGTCCTGCTTGCCTGTACCACTTGGTTCTAGTGTTCTGTTTTGACTTGATCAATCCTAATGTAGTGTCCCATTGTCTTGTGTTTACAATCTGTTGTTCTATTGTCTGGTCCGTAAAGGTAAACATCACAATTGTTTACCATAGTCCCTTTGTATAGATAAGTTAATCATGTCCACCCCCATTGTATCCTGTGTCCACCATATGTCACTGCCCTTTGTGTTCTCTGTCTTGTATCATATCCTGATGTTGTTAAACATGTATAAAAACCCAGAGATTGTTCAATAAAGAGAGTTAGTCATTTGGGACTAAGAAGGTTTCCTGTGTCCTTATTCCTGGGTGGTGTAAAGTGTCTCTTAGAACGCCCATCCAAGCCAGCTAAGAGCTCTCTGTTTCCAGTTTGTGTTTCCAGAAGTTGCAGTGGATGTTTCCAGATTACGATCCAGTGTTACAGAGTTCCAGCCAGTTATCCTCTTTCACCGGGCAAGCTACCAGCTTGTAGCCGCATCCAGGAGGGAGAGACCCAGAACGATGGTCCAGGTCAGCCCAAGGACTTAGGCTTCCGATATAGAAATAGTTCATTACTAGAATGAAAGTCATGCAAGTGGACAGTATCGCCTCTATTAGTTGTTCATGTGGCAGGATATAGGGATTGGAGACCTTTCTAGCAGTAAGAGGGTTAAAACACTAGTTAAATCAAAATTAATTTCTATATTCCCCCTTTGAAGCAAATGGTTTGCCAAAGATTTGTACCAGCAGGGATTGCAATTTTAACAAAATAATGTGAAATTAAATGATGTTTGAAATAAAACCAGCTTTTGTTCCTTCAATTAGATCTCAGGAATTAGAAATAAATTGTAGTCATCGATTTCTGTCAATTTGAGACAGCATTTCTATTAAGATGTTTTCAATCCTAGCCATAATTTAAAATTTTTGAATTGTGCTTGCAAAATATTTTTTAATATATCAATGTAACCTGTTCTGACTGATGTGTGAAATAGCTAATGGTGGGATGCAGTGTGTTTAATTTAAATCTATTAGATTCCTTGCTTTAAAATGAAGTGTTTATCATAAATCCTAATAATCTCATAAGAGAGCATCTAAGTGTAAGAGGGGTAGATACAGTACATAATTAATCAAAGGAATAATTCTGCTTTTGAAACTTTAACTCTTAGATTAAAACATTCAAATTTCACCAACTCATCCTCATCCTAAGCACAAGCAATGAACTCTAAAACCTAACCCCAACTAGGGGGGTGGAGCTATGACGCAAGGGTGATGCGTACGTAGCTTTGATGGCGCGTGATCCCCAGGAAGAGTGAGGCTGGTGTGGCGTATGGAGCGAGGGCCCTGCTGACTGGGCTGGCGTGTTAGCCGGCGGAGGAGGTTGGAGGTGCCGAGGGCAGTAAAGGAGTGCACGGACTGTGTAGGGTGGCTGCTTGGAAGGGGTGCAACCGGAGGGAAGGTGGAGGAGTGGATGCCGCTGTGGAAAGCAAAAGACGAACTTCGATAAGGCGGCAGGCCCTGAGAGAGCCGTGGTTAGAGGAGTGAACGGCGTACTAGATGTGGGCCGCATGTGGAAAACATGGACCGGAGGTACTCCTTGTATAGATAAGCACATCAAGGAGGTATGTGTAATTGAGCATTACAGTATAGCCGGTACACAGTGTGGTGGAAGACTTGGCCGGGCTAGAAGAAATGCACGATAATCATTAGCCTTTATATTATTGACTGGTGATGGCTGCTAGGAAGACTCAGGAGCCCGCAATGTCGGGGAAGAAGAGTAAAAAGGAGGTTAAAGATTTAAAGGCTGATAAGAGAATGTCTGATTATTATCCCTCCCAATTGCTGAATAGCCCAGAAAGCCAGGTTAAAGAGCATGTAGCACCCCTGGAGCATGCTGGGGTTTGGGCAGAAATGTTGGACAAAGGGCTGGCGGCCCAGTTTGAAAAAATTAAAAGAGAGATAAATGTCAGCACTCAAGATTTACGGGCAGATATGGCCCGGGTGGTGCATAACGTACAAAAGATAGAGGATAAGATTGAATCCCTGGAATTTCAAGGGGCATCTATTCAGGATAATTATAAGCAGTTGAATAAACGCTGTGAGGAGTTGGAGGACAGGCTAAATGGCCTGGAAGATAGAGCAAGAAGAAGTAACCTGCGGCTGCGTAAGATTCCTGAGGAGATTGGGAGTAATGATCTGAAGCAATTTCTGTTGGATTATTTTTCTGCTTTAGGAGTAAGATCTGGTAATCAGGAAGAGATGAGGGACAGACTTTTCAGGTTGAATAAATCTAAGAATGCACCTGAGGAGGCGTCAAGGGACGTGATCGTCTGTCTGCATTCATATAGTGTGAAAGAACAGATATGGAATTTATACAGGGTGAAGGAGAAGATGGCAGAAAAATTTGACTCTATAAGGATCTTGCCAGACATATCCTGGGCTACCAGGAATAAAATGAGACAATTTACATCGGTTATAGGAGAGCTGAGAGTTAAACATATAAAGTTTAGATGGGGGTCTCCCTTTAAGCTGTTTGTCTCTTCAAGGGAAGGATGGAAAGGGTTCACTGAGCCTTCTGCAGTTTTAGAGTGGTTGGGGGCGCAGTAGGGCGTTTAAGAACAGGATATTAGATTATAGTCCTCGCAATGTACGATATATAAAGGGGAGTTCTGGGTAACGAGCCATCTATTTAGCTAAAGTTTAGCTTAAATTGGTCTGTGCCCTCTGTGGGGAGAGGGGTACAGTATGGAGGGTGAGGAAAAGAGGGGAGAGGAGTATGCCCCTTATTGTGGCATGTTTGTGTGTGTGTGTGTGAGTGGTGGAATGACAGGGGTCTGTAGACACCCACTTCAGTGGTGTAGGGAGATGTGTGAAGGTTAATGAGATTTCTCTCTCTAAATACCCAGGGTTTGAATTCTCCCTATAAAAGGTCAATGTTATATGATTTGATTCGTAAAGAAAAAATAGATATTTGTATGGTCCAGGAGACGCATTGGATTGGGCGGACAGAGTTGCTTATGGATAAGAGATTTGCACATGTTATCACCGCCTCTCTTGAGGAGGAGAAAAAAAGAGGGGTGGCGATAATGGTGACAAAAGGTGTGGACCTACAGATTATCTATAAGGAATGTGATAGTGATGCCAGGTATATTATTATGATATGTAAGATTAATAATACCTTGTATACAATGGTGAATATATACCTACCAAATTGTAATCAAGTGTCATTTTTGAAACAATTGTGGGGTAGAGTGGAAAATATAGCGGTAGGAATTGTGATATTGGCCGGTGACTTTAATTGTGTACCGGATCCATTGATAGATAAAATCCTGGGGAAGGGACAAGGTGTGGATTCAAGATGTGTGAGAAATGCTCGTGCCCTGGCCAATTTTTTGAGAAAAGAACAATTATTTGATGTATGGAGAGTTTTCCATCCTACGGATCGGGATTATACTCATTATTCATCAGCACATAATTCATATGCACGGCTTGATTTGGTGGTGGGGAATAACACTTTGGTTGATAATATTAGAAGAGTACTTATTAAGGATATAGTGTGGTCTGATCATAATGCGGTAATTTGGCAATTAGTAGGTGAAATCGGGGTGCAAAATTATAGGGAGTGGAAAATGAGTAATTACTTGTTACAGGATAAGGATAATAAAGAAAAGTTAGAGGAGGTGACTAGAGATTATTTTAAAGAAAATATAAGGTCTGTTGAGTCAAGGGCTACACTGTGGTGTGCTTATAAGTGTGTGGTGAGAGGGCACTTGATTAAGATGGGGATAAAAGCAAAAAGGATGAGAGGAGAAGGTCTGGTTGGGCTTTATCTCTCTCTTTATGAGATGGAATGTAAAAACAAATTGTCTCCCTGCGGGGAATATGAGAGAGAGATAAAGAAAATTAGAATGGATATTATGGCGCGGGAACAAGAGAGGGTGACTAGGAAACTTAAGGCTTTGAAACAGAAGTATTATTATAGATCTAATAAAGTAGGGAAGATGTTAACTGATAAGATTAAGAAGAAACAGGTTAATGGTACTATATATAAGATTAGGGAAGGAGAGAAGATATTTATGAGACCTGAGGAAATAGGGAAGTGCTTTGAGAAATATTATAAATCTTTGTATAATATACCTAGGGGAGTAACAAAACAACAGGTGAAAGAATTTGTTGGTAAGTATCCATTACCCAAGATTAATGAGGCAGAGGTTGAAGGGATGAATGGTGGGTTCTCGGCACGGGAGGTGATGGAAGCAATTAATAAGTTGAAGATAAATAAGTCCCCGGGGCCGGATGGGTTTGGTGCACTATTTTATAAGAAACTTAAGATGGAAATCTCACCCTATTTGGCGCAGATGTTTAATTGTTTGAGTGAACAAACGAGCTGCCCGGCAGAACTATTGAAGGCACATATTGTCCCTATACTCAAGCAAGATAAGGATCCAATGGTGGTAACTAGTTACCGGCCGATATCACTGTTGAATGTGGATATAAAGAATTACGCCTCTATTATTTCGGAGAGACTTAAGGGGGTGATAGGTAAAATTATACATCCAGACCAAATTGGGTTCATACCAGGTCGATTGTCATATCATAATATAAGAAGGATGATTAATGTGATAGATCATGCAAATGTGGGGGGGGTGCCAACTCTGTTGATTGCATTTGATGCAGAAAAGGCATTCGACCGAGTTGGATGGGATTTTATGTTTGAGGTTTTATCAGCGGTGGGGATAGAGGGACGCATGATGAGAGCAATAGAGTCACTATATAGTGGACCTGGTGCTAGAACCGTAGGGAAGAATTTCAGGTCAGATTGGTTTGGGATTCATAATGGCACTAGACAGGGTTGCCCTCTATCCCCACTGCTGTATGTCTTGACAATAGAGTTATTGGCGGTTGTTATAAGGGAAGATGGAAGAATAAGGGGTTGTATAATGGGGGGTGAGGAATATAAAATTTCTTTGTATGCAGATGATTTGATGGTTACTCTGGAGAAACCACAGAGGTCACTGCCTGGGCTCTTGGAGGCGGTGGAGGCGTATTCTTGTGTGTCTAATTATAAGTTAAATATAGATAAATCTACAATTCTCCCTATCCAAGTGGGTAATAAAGAATGTAAAGAGTTACAAGCAAAATTTGGTTTTAATTGGAATTTAAGTGAAGTACGATATCTAGGGATATATTTAACTTCTAAGGTGGATGACCTGATGGAAAAGAATGTAATGCATATGTTTAGAGAAACAAAGATTCTATTGAATGGTTGGCAGAGTATAGAGATTTCATGGTTGGGGAGAATTGATGTTATAAAGTTGTATATATTACCAAAATGGAGTTATGTATTTGGACACTTGCCACTGCGCATGCCTGAGTCTTGGTTGAAGATGATACAGGATAGTTTTGGAAGGTTTATATGGAAAAATAGGAAACCCAGGGTTGGGATAAAGGTGTTAATGAAAAATACTAAGAGGGGAGGGTTAGGTGTACCAATTATTGATCAATGTTATAAAGCCAATATTGTCAGACATGTGCAGATGATGCAAGTGGAGGATTATAAGAAAGAACCATGGTATAAAATGGAATGTAATAGTATTTCTGCCAACTCTCTCTCCCCTTTGATTTGGATGCCAAGTACAATCTATAAGAACATAGGGAGTAAGAATAATTTTATTTTGGGAAATTTATTGTTGGAATGGAGGAGGATAAAAAGGGGGTGGGGATTGGAGAATAGGATACCAGAGTTTGTCCAGGTAAAAGATTTGATGAGGTGGGTTGAGGAGATGGATTTGAGAAACTGGATAAGTAGGGGTATTGTAGAGATACGAGATTTGTTAGAGGGTTGTGGGATCAAACCATTTGATCTGTTGCAGAACCAATATGGAATGCCTGGTAGGGATCTATTCAAATATATACGTATTAAGTATTTTTTGCAAAAATATTTGTATATCGGGGATAGAGTTGGTTGTAGGGCTATAAATCACATTTTTAACGGAAATTGTGTTGCAAAGGTGTTATCAAAATGCAATGGTCTAATTCAGATGACGATTGACGATGAGGCCCCGACAGCGGTGGGGAAATGGTCCACTGAATTGAAAATACCTATAGATAGGGATGAATGGAATTGGGGATATAGGAATGTTTGTGAACAAGTTCATTGTGTGTGTGTATTAAGGAAAATCAGTTTAAGGTAATGAATAGATGGTATTGGGTACCTAAAAGGTTGGCAGCTATAGACTCGCAGAATTCGGATTTATGTTGGCGCTGTCAGAAGGAAGTTGGTTCACAATTACATATTTGGTGGACGTGTGATAATTTGAAGCCATTTTGGATGGAGATCTTTGATCACCTAGATATATTGGGTAGAGTCAAATTGAAGAGGAAACCGGAGGTGGCATTGCTACATATCGGGTGGCCAAATATGGATAGAGCACAGAGGTTGATGGTTACCCACAGCATGGTTGCGGCTAAGGTGGTGATAGCAAGATTTTGGCAGACATCTGCGATAGGTTCTTGGGTTCAGGTGGCTAGACAATTGCATTTTCAATTAAGTATGGAGGCTGGCTTGTGGTGGGTAAGTCGATCAATGGGGAGAGCGAGTAAAATGGCAGAAGAATGGTTGAAACATGACCTGTTCAAGCATATACAGGAGACTTTGATAGGGGAAGAGAGGAATGAAGAATAGATAGAGAATTTGGTGGGAGTCTATGGGCAGTGTGGATGTATGGATTGTGGAAGTATTGCGGAAGTAATGTTATATGTGTAGAATGTATATTTGTATTATGATATGTCTTAATAAAGAAAAAAAAAAAAATAAATAAAACCTAACCCCACTTTCATCCACCCCAACTCTAAAAATCCTAACCCTAGTCTTGATTTGAAACTCATTTGATAATCACTTTTGTGAATTAAACAAGGGTATCTATATGTAATGCATTTTGAATTGTGTTTTGTAGTGATACTCTGTGTTTATTGAACATAATAGATATCCATAACTAGTTAAGAAAGTTATGCAAGTGGACAGTATCACCATCTATTGGTTGTTCATGGGCATGGAATAGAGAAAGTGTACTTGTTCTTATCCAAGTCAGTGATGCTGAATAAATGACCTGAATATATTCTGGAGCAAACCAATTGCTTCACAGGGGGATATGTTAAAATTCTCCATATATCCAAACATTTTAACAGATACCTGTTAAAGAAATTATTAATACAGTTTCTCAAATTACTTTCTCATTAGGGATCGGGGACCTATCTAGTATTAAGAGGGTTAAAACACCATATAAATCAAAATTAATTTCTCTATCCCCCCTTTTAGAGCAAATGGCTTGCCCCAGATTTGTACCAGCATGCATTGCAATTTTAACAAAGTGATGTGAAATTAAATGATATTTGAAATTAAATCAGTGTTTGTTCCTTTTATTAAATCTCATGAATTAAAAATTCATTGTTGTCATCGATTGCTGTCAATTTTAGACAGGATTTCTATTAAGATGTTTTTAATCCTAGCCATAAGTTTCAAATTGTTGAATTGTGCTTGCAAAACAGATTTTAAGTATATGAATTTAACTTGTTAAGTACTGACTGATGAGTGAAATAGCTAATTATGCAAGTGGACAGTATTGCCATCTATTGGTTGCTCATGGGGCATGACATAGAGAAAGTGTAATTGTTCTTCTCCAAGTCAGTGAGGCTGAAATAATGACCTGAATATATTTTGAACAAACCAATTGCTTCTCCAAATATCCAAACATTTTAACATATACCTATTAAAGAAATTATTAATACACAGTTAATGTCAAACACCTACGCAGAACCAAGAAGGTGAATCCTGAGTACCCAGGTGGAGGAACAGATGACTTTTCCAACAATGGATTACCGAACTAGATGCTGGGGAGCTAGGCTAGGGAGCGTGGGTTGCCAAGGACGGGGCTGTGCTGCGGCTCAGCCGCCTGTAGGTGCTGGCCGCAAAGCCAGATGTAGTGGTCCCCCAACAGAGAAGCTGTTGGGCGAACCCAGATAACCTCACCCAAGACAAACTATACAAACTAATCCCCAAGGAGAATAGGCAAACACTCAAAACAGGAACAGAGGTACTCACTCAGGATCACAGGTGTTGGTAGGTCCCCTGCAACTGGAACAACGGATCCCCCTCACAGGAACAAATGGAGATCAGGTCAGTGAAGGTCCGGGTCAAACACAGGCTGGATACAACTGAACAGAAGGAGTAGGCAGTAGAGAGGTCAGGCAGCAATCTGGGTCATACACAAGCTGGATACAACTGGTCAGAAGGAGCAGACAGTAGAAAGGTCAGGCAGCAATCCGAGTCATACACAGGTTGGATAAATTTGGACAGAAGGAGCAGGCAGTAGAGAGGTCAGGTAGCAATCTGGGTCATACACAGGCTGGATAAATCTGGACAGAAGGAGCAGGCAGTAGAGAGGTCAGGCAGCAATCCGTGTCATACACAGGCTGGATATAAGATAGATAGACGCTATAATAATGCATCAGGGGAAGCCAGGAAGAGCCTTATATAGCCCAGGACCGGAACAGAGATGAGAGCGAGGCTTGGGTGCCGGCCGGATCATAGAGTGGAGTGTGCAGAGTGATCCACCAGCAATGAACATGCACGAAGATCCAAGACCCGGAAGAGAGAGCAGGAGACGCGGCCGTCCCAGACCTACAATCCAGAAACAGAAGAGAGCGTAGAGAGGGTAAGCAGCATGACAGTACCCCCTACCGAGGATTATAGCCTAGGGCCGCAAAGAAGGGCGAACAGCCCAGTGATGTCTGCAGCAGGGAATTGTAGGACAACTCTGCCAGTGGGCGGAGAGTTACCTATGGTTGCAGTGGGTACGGAGGTAGGCTTCCAGCAACTGGTTAAGACATTCCATCTGTCCATTGGTCTGGGGATGGTAATCGGTGGAGAACTGGAGCTGGATCCCAAGTAGGGCACATATGGCCCTCCAAAAACGGGAAACAAATTGGGAGCCTCTATCAGAGGTGATGTAGTGGATGCAGTGTCGACTCGCAGACTGGTACCACGGGACGTAGAGAGTGAGGCCTCTACTCCTGGTCAAAGGATAGCTGGAGGATGTTGCAGGAAACACAACAATGTCGAACGGAGTCCACGTCGACACCTGACAGCATACGAAATCCCAAAGTCCCGACTCAGAATTTGATCCGCAGATAGCTGGCAGCAGGCAGTCGACGATACAGAATACTTGGCTCAAACGGGCATCAGAGAGGACACTTTAAACCACAGGAGCATAAAGACACCAGGACTCTTCTTCTTAGTGTAAAACAACTAACTCTTTATTATGTGAAACACAACATATTTATACACTTCAACCTACATTAACTGGGAGGGGGCAGTGCATGAAACATAACACAATCTAATAGATACAATAGGGAACAGCAACCGGTGGAGACATAACACAATGGGCCAGACATGATTACATTAGGTGAACAATGGAGGATAAACAGGGGGACAAAGGCATGAGCCAAGTACCATTGTTTGACAGGGCTGCAAAACACATTGTCACACAAAGCAGTTTGGGCTGAGTGCCTCTTTTGCATGAATGAGATTAGCTGCCTTGCCCAAACTCAAAGAATTAACCCCTAACTGACCAGTCCCTGGAAAGCAAGCCAGTAGGCTATGGTTTTTAGTCTTTTAGGCATAGCTGTCCACCAGTATAGCGTCTCAAAGTTCTCCATAGCCTGTGACACTGGGCTGGCAATCCATACACCTAGAGAAGAGGTGTTTCAGGCACGACAGAAATGTCCACAGTTCCTTGTATAATGGGCTGATAAGGTTTTCAGTAACGGAGTAGGATCCGTTACACCCCAATTTTCTTATTGTATACTCCCAGCCTTCTGTGTGGCACTGTATCAACTGCCTTACCATTATCTACTTCATAGAAGCTGAAAGATTAATTTGGCATTATCTATTCCTCATAAAACCATGTTGATTCCTGCTAATAATCTTATTTTTGGTGGTGTAATCCTGAATATAATCCATTATTATACCTTCTAGCAATTTTCCCACTACAGAGGTAAAACTCACAGGTCTATAATTCCCAAGTTCTGTTTTAGTTCTCTTCTTAAATAGGGACACTACACTGGCTCTACGCCAATCTTGTGGCACTGAGACTGTGGTGAGATAATCTCTAAAGAGTAAAAAGAGGGGTTTTGCTAACACTGCACTGAGTTCCTGAAGGGTTGGATGTATACCCTCAGGACCCGGTGCTTTGTCAGTCTTAAATTTGTTCAGTCTTCCTATGACCTTTTCTTGTGTTAACCCAATATCTAATGGTTCGGTTTTATTTGTTACTTGATGAGGCTCTTCTACCATTCCTTGTTCCCTTGTATATACTCATGCAAAGAAAGTGTTTAAAACACCGGCCTTTTCCTTATCCTCTCTAATCAACTCACCCATATCATTTTTGAAAGGTCCAATGCACTCCCTCTTAAGTTTTTTGCTATTTATATATTTGAAAAACGTTTTTGGATTAGTCTTGCTCTCCCTTGCAATTCGAGTTTCATTATCTATTTTTGCAAACCTAATTGCCTTTTTTGCAATCTTTGTTGCACTCCCTGTATTTTAAGAAAGAATGTTCAGCTCCTTCAGACTTAAATAGTTTAAATGCTTTTTTTTCATCGCCATTTCCTTCTTTACATTTGCAATTAACCACAATGGCTGTGATGTAGTAAGTCCTGTACGTGGTAAATGAGGAGCTGTGTAGTGTGGTGGAGGGTGAAGTCCTTGCAGAGAATTTCAAAGGAAAATCACATTCCATGCTTACACCAGTGAGACATCCAGTATAGAGGAGATGTGTCTAACTCCTGCTTACTGCCGCCCCTGGGTCTTTTAAGCTTTGGACACAAATTTTGGTCACACAATTCTTCCTTTATTATATATACAGACTGGGTCAATGATTCTCAACATTAGTCCTAAGAACACACCAATAGGTCAGATTTTATTCCTGACTGACAAATAACTTTAACCATTTAAGTACCAGATGGTCGAGGAAAGCACAAAGGGATGATAAAGAGGTGATAAAGAGGTGATAAAGCAGAGATAACTTCTCCAGTGATATCACTTCTCCAGTTCTCCTGTTACCCTATGGAGCCAATGCACTAAGATCTCTCCCACTTGAGAAATCTTAGTGCATTGGCTCCATAGAATAACATAGGAGTTGGAGAAAAGATATCACTGTAGAAGTCATCTCTACTTTATCATTTCTTTATCACAACTAAGTGCTTCACCCCCAAATGTCTTGATCATCTCTCTGTCAATTAAAGGGTTAAACCCTAACCTGTCAGTGTGTCTGGAGTACTGGGTATAACGGGAACCCAAGATGCTAGGAAGTCCTGGTCCGTCGTATCAAAATTCTCTCTCCTGAGGTCGGCTGGAAACAGTCGAACTGGCCGGTCGAGCAGGGAAACAGAGGCATCGACTAACTCTGCAGCAGTTGCTTCCGAGTCTCTACACCAAGTCAAGCAGCGCTGGACAAAGGCCAAGAAGCGAGTTGGTCGAAGTCGGGAACAGCTGGAACGAAGAGTGAATTGCTCTGTACGCCTTTTGGGGATGGGAGTCAGAGAGGACTCTTTAGACCATCCAGGCAAGCAGGACACATGGAGACTGCTTGCTCCAAACGAACACACTTTATTAGCAAAATTGACATTCTTTTATACACACTGGTAAACAATGAAAACAATTAAACCAGGAGGGACCAGTGGGCAGAGGAGCGACAACCCTAAGCGTAACCCGACCGGTCCATTTCCTAGACTCACTGGGACCAGGGAGGAGCATGACACACAGGGTGGAGTGGTTGAATGGCCAGACATGATTAGGTTACTGCACAAAGGGGGTATCAGTGGGGGGTACAGTCTCAATGGGTAGTAATACACATTTGTAAGCACAAAGACCAACGGTTACGACCGTTGGTCGAGCAGTCCGAAATAGCCCGCCTTAACTGTGACCAATTAATGTCGTAATTCCTGGGTTGTCAACCAATGAGGTCGACGCCTTGGGTCCCTTTCGTCGTACAACCGGTTGTCAGTATTCCTGCCATCCTGATAAACCTAGGAACGTGTGTCGAAAGTCCATGCTAAACCCAGGGTCGAACTCACATGTTGCATGCCCCTTACGACCTCAAGTCAGACACATATGTGGTATAAACAGGATCAGCTAAGGTCGTAAATGCTCCGACAGTCCTAATTGTCCCTGAGTTCACCCCAGTTGGTAATAGTTCATGATTAGAATGGGGTTCCCTTCCGACTGTCCACAGTAATGGCATCTGGCCCATTACATTTCTCCCCTTTCTTGGTCTTTTTTCCAGGGGAGAAAAGTAGTGCAATCCTTGACAACAAAATTTCTACTGGTCCTCCTGTTGGGACAACCCATCGGCATTCCTGTTTTCTTTGCCGGGTCTATATTCAATGGAGAAGTTGAAAGTTTATTAGGCCAAACTCCACCAGAGCAGTCGGTTGAAGTCGGGAACAGCTGGAACGAACAGTGAATTGCTCTGTACGCCTTTCGGGGATGGGAGTCAGAGAGGACTCTTTACACCATCCAGGCAAGCACAACACACGGAGACTGCTTGCACCAAACAAACACACTTTATTGGCAAAATTGACATTCTTTTATACACACTGGTAAACAATGAAAACAATCAAACTGGGAGGGGCCAGGCACACCAAGGGCTGGAGTTAGATTAGAGACCAATGGGCAGAGGAGTGAGAACTCTAAGCGTAAACCGACTGGTCCATTTCCTAGACTCACTGGGACCAGGGTGGAGCATGACACACAGGGTGGAGTGTTTGAGTGGCCAGACATGATTAGGTTACAGCACAAAGGGGTCTCAGTGGGGGTGCAGTCTCAATGGGTCATAATACACATTTGTAAGCACAAAGACCAATGGTTACAACCATTGGTCGAGCAGTTTGAAATAGCTCGCCTTAACTGTGACCAATCTGTGTCATAAATCCTGGGTTGCCTTGGGTCCCTTTTGTCATACAACCGGGTGTCGGTATTCCTGCCATCCTGGTAACCCTACGAATGTGTGTTGAAAGTCCATGATAAACCCAAGGTCGAACTCACATGTTGCATGCCCCTTTTGACCTCATCTGACACATATGTCATATAAACAGGGTCAGCTAAGGTCGTTAATGCTCCGACAGTCCTAATTGTCCCTGAGTTCACCCTAGTTGGTAATAGTTCATAATAAGAACGAGGGTTTCCTTCCGATTGTCCACAGTAACAGATTCTGCCCCGTTACACTGGGCATTAAAATCTTTACTCAAAGTTAGTCACTCCTCAAGAGGAGAGGCAAAGACACAGAGTGGGGAGGGTCTTGATCCTGAAGTGATTTGGACAGGAATGTATTGGGGGCACCTGCCCACTCATGTCCAAATCACCATCCCAACCATATCTATACTCAGACATGGCTTGGGGAGGAAGCTTGTTACTATAGGCAGAAGTTGGGAGGAATTAGCATAACTCCTCCCTATTACCACCCCTGGGTTTGTAGTCCAGTGACACAGGAGCACAGCACGTGACTTTGACTTTTATATATGAAGATATTTATTTTCATGATAAAAGTTTACTGCTCCCTTAAAATATGCCCTTCTAGAGAGGATTGCAGTTAACTGCACATGCATTTGAGCATGAGAATCTCAAGGCTGACACACATAATTCTGTTGATTCATTATTGTATTTGATGTTAGTTATTGGATTTCAACAAAACGTATTTGCAAAATGAAACTTGATATTCAGCTTACTGAAATGTATTATATATAATATGTGACTTTATTTTTCTGCACACAGGAATAACTTGGAGAACAGCCTGTCTCAGAATCACTTCATTGGACGGATTTATTCTCCCCCATCCAATGTGGGGTGGGAGAGTCCCAAAATGGAGCATATGAACAGAGAGATTCCCCATGATGTGTATCAGGTGTCACTATAATATAGGGTGGGGGATGGTGGTACATAGAAGAAAGATACTGGATACAGACACATTGAGGTTGATGTACAGAGAAACTGGAGCAAATCAGAGGCAAACTAACTTCTGCATAGGATAGAAATAAAAACATCCATTTAAATGAGTGGGATTGTGTATTTCTTCCCTACAGTGCAGTTGGTTTTCCCCAGAATTCCTCCGGTTCTTCTAAATACATCAGCCTTAAAGGAGCAGCAAACTTTTTAATGAAAATGATATATATATATATATATATATATATATATATATATATATATACAGTATATTGTAGGACTCTTCCTGTTGAGTATGCCCACAGCTGAGAGATGTTCATTTCCTAAGTTAGCATAGTTTAAACACTTGGGGTCTTTTTTAACATTTACAGTGTCCTGTAGTGGTCAGATTCTAATTAGTTATTCTGTTGCATTTTCTTAAACAGGCGAGTCACTGACAAATGTGATAGAAACTACTACAGCCAGTTTGAAGTTTTAGGAAGTAATCCCACTGTAATTCACTTCCTCACAATTCCAACTGTTATAACATTTGAATAAAAGAACTGACAGAGTTGAAATTACCTTTATTGTACTCAGCATAAAAATATAGGTTTTCAAAAACAAAATTCACTGAAGTGAAGAGAAAGATATTTGTGTCTATTACCAAGGAAGTATGTCTGATAATTTGTTTCTTAGGCCCCTTTCATGTGGGTGACAACAGCACTGCACTTGTTAAGTAGACCATAGAGAAAGGTGTACTTTTCATACAAACAAATATCACCTTGCATAATGTCATGAATTCCAGTAAGCTGCAACTTTACTGCATTCACAAAAGAATGCATAAAAATGCAGCAAGTAGGGTTCGCCTATGGGGTCTCTTTCAGACCTTTGCCAAGAGTGCAGATGAAGGTTGTACTGCTCATGGAAACCTCAAATGAATGGCCCACCCACCTGGTCACCATACAGTAATATTGGCTGATGCTTACATGAGCCGACCATAAGACAAACCTCTCCTGTGTCTGAAACATCTGCAGATTGCAGAAGATGGAGAGTTATACTCCACAGGTAACAGAACTGCTTCAGGGTGCTGAAGAGTTCTAGGTTATAGTGCTTCTCACATAGACCCAGATTTCCCAATAGGCAGTGTAGGCAACTGCCATGAGTTCCAAATTTTGAGGTGCACCTCAGCTATGCTGGCCACACGCACATTGTGAATTGTAGCTATGGTCAGCACAATCTCAATGTCCTTGCACCTGTTTTATACCCCTTTATGAGCTATTTAACTTCTTGAATGCAAATTGGAGATCGCTCTAACAACCATGGGGTTAAAGCTATTTTTGTTCTTGCTTGTTACAGGCCAAGAGTATTTTCTGTACCAGGAAACATTGAATGGTACTAGAGGTGGGCCATGTGAATAGTGGGTGTGTGGCCAGGGGCAGAGCTAAAGTCACATAGAGTGGCTTGCCTAGGGGCATCTAGAATTTAACCCCTTAACGTCCGGCGGTCCTGGGATGTTTCCGTCCCATAAGGACCGCATTGAACCACGTGGATGCGCTGGTACACGTGACCTGTTGCGTGTATCGGCGCATCACTATGGGGCCTGATAGAGATCGCTCCGATCTTGGAGAGGTCAATTTCAGGCCCTATTTTTACTTACGGCGCTCCCGGTAGAGCGCTGTAAGTAAAAAGTACGTGACGTACTATGACCGTCATCGGTCCTTGAGAATTTCAAGGACCGTGACGGTCATAGTACGGCACAAGTCGTTAAGGGGTTAAATATGGCACTGTTCTTACAAGAGAAATACAACAGAAAACAAAATTTTACTAAGCAGAATGTCTGCACTATAGGAAACATATAGTTGCATTGATATAAAATGAGGCTTTAATACCTTGAATGGTATAGAGGTCCCCAGCAAATTTCTTCTGAATATGTGTTGACTTCTCTAGCATTCAAGGGATTAAAAGCTCATTTTACATACGTACAGTAATATATAATAATGAAGGGCATTGTACAGGAATATATTACAATTATGTAGTGTTATAGTCACGCAGCAATACATTACATTTGAGTAATACATTACAGACAGGTCCTATAGAGCAGTGGTTACTCTCCTCAGGGACCCCTAACAGGCCTTGTCTTTAAGATTTCTCTGCATGAGCATAGATGAGTTAATCAGGGGCTCACTCATTTAGATTCTCTCACCCATTCACAAGTTTGGGAATCCTGAAGACATAGGGAGTTATGCACTAAGGCATGATAAACAAGAGATCAAATGGAGATGACCTTAGCTAGGAACTCTCTGGATTTGCCCCAGAGACTCCAGTTTTGACTCTGACTCTCTGGGGCAGAGGCTGATTCTCCAGATGGTTGGAGTTCCCAATGAAACTCTGCCCATGTCTGCTGTTCCCTGTCTGTTCCTCCCACTCTCCGCCCTCTTCTACTCTATCCGCAGCCTATTCTGCCTATTTTTTTACTATGTTACTCATGATTAAGCCTCACCCCCTTTTGATGCAAATTGCATCATTTTTCTCCTCAAATGGCACCACAGGACTCCCCCTCCGGGTAGTCCAGAAGAAAAAGTTCTCAGGTATGGAGATGACTTCAGCAGTGATAGCACTTCTCCTGTTCCTATGTTATTCTATACAGCCCATGCACTAAGATCCCCAAAGTTGGAGAAATCATAGTGCATTGGCTCCACAGAATAACATAGGAATTGGAGAAGTGATATCACTGGATAACTTATCTCCACTTTATCACCTCTTTATCATGCCTTGGTATATACACCCCACCCCCGGTCTGTTAGAGGTTCCAGAGGATAAGGTTAAGAAACACTGTCATATATCTTACAATTTAAAGGAACAGTGCACTTTTATTATGAGAAAAATACATATATTGCTGGATATTTCCTGCTGAGTAAAACAAGGATACACCCATAACTGGTAGTTGCTTTGTTTTAAATTTATTACAAATTCAATTGTTGTTTAATCATCAATTTAGAAAGATATGAAAAGCAATGCAGTATTATACTTTTTCTTTAATCCTTAAAAGAGCAGTAAACATTTTTATGTTCAACTAGTAGCATGATAACTTACTGAAAGTTCTAACTGACAGAATGACTCAGCAGTTTCTATCACATTCTATGGAGGACAGTTTGCTATGGACTCACCTCTACACTTCTGCGAGACCCGTGGACAGGGTCCTGGCATCAATACGCTACCCAAGACCCTTGCAGACCCACTGATCGTACCTGCACCGCGAACAGCGCCCATACCGCACTCAGCTGCTCCAACCCAACTGACGGGTCCTGGGAGCATCCCGCAGCAAGGCTGGACCGCATACCCTAGCTACTCTGTCTCCTGACCGATGTACCCTGGCAATGTTCCCAGTTGGCAACCGATGCCAGCGCCAGCTTCCCAGAAAGGAAGCAACATGGCCACTGGGCCCATACAGAGTCCCGGGGTGAGGCATGAGCTTGTGTGCCATGGGTGCCAAAACCTAGGCCATTTTGTGAGGGATTGTCCCTCCCAGGCCCACGGCCCTATTGCCCCTGCCAGATCTGTCCAGCTTGTTGGGGAGTGGTATGGGGTGGAATGTTGGGGCAGAAGGGGGAGCAAAGGTAGATCAGTACCAGGACTGTTCTGACTGGCATACCTGGTACCTGGGACTGATGCTGACAAGGACCGTGCAGTGGCCCAGGGATGACCCAAGCTGACACCACCGCCAGCAGGTGATAGTCAATGACACCCCTGCAGAAGGGCTGCGGGACACCAGAGCATTCCTGACAATCGTTAAGACTCATTTGTTGCAAGGTGTCCCACAGTTGTCCCAAAGAAAGGTGATCTCCATTGCCAGAGGAGGATGACTTTCAATCATATTGGCCCATGTTTGGCTGGATTGGGGAGCAGGCAGTGGATACAGGGAGGTGGGAGTATTGAAATCCCTTCCTGTGGATGTATTGTTGGGGAACGACCTGGGCCTCATGTAGAGCTACTTCATCTAGGTTGTGACCAGGGCACAAGCTGCCCAAGCCAAGGATTTACACCCAGGGAATGGATCTTTACCAGCCGCAGGCTGCGTTTGACCCCATCACCAACCCACGAAGCATCCCTCCCTGGTCGTCCCGCTAGGGCCCTCACATAGCGGCCTCGACACCATCCCTGGGGGTATACAACAGGTGCCGGAAGCCACGATCCGGGACAATGACTCTATACGAGCAAACCCTACCCTTCTGCCCTCCACCCACAAAGGCGGTGCTCCCACTCTGGCCGAGGATCAGGTAAGGCGAGACCCCCCTGACCTGACCTAGACTGCCTGCACTGACCCTACTGTACTGAGACAGGAGACCCTAGTAGACCCTAGCTTGGCTGGGATGAGGGAAAGGGCAGAGACTGGGGAGGTAGGGCCACAGGGAGAGAGGATTTTCTGGGATGGGGGACTACTGTGCAGGGAGACCAGTGTGAGGGAGACAGAACAGGAGTAGAAGGTGATCCACTAACTCATTGTCCCCTCATATTGCCGAACCCAGTTAATGACCCTGACAGCCACATGGAAGTCATTAAGACCAGGGCCAGGCTGACTAAGGCTTTCTACTGGCCACTCTCCTCACAGGCAGTTTCTCAGTTCTGCAATTCCTGTGATGCTTGCCAGAGGATCGGCAAAGAAAAGAGACAGGGGAAGGCATCGCTCCAATCTATTTACATAGTGGGGGTTCCCTTTCAACGGGTTGTGATAAATATTGTGGGGCCCTTAGCCTGCCTGAGTAAGTTGGGCAAGAGATTCATCCTCAAGGTCATGGACTATGCCACTAGATACCTGGAGGCTGTAGCTCTGTCTCTAGTTACTGCGGTAGCAGTGGCGGACTGTCACAGTTTTTGAAGAACACTCAGACAATTCAGTAAGGTAAAAATCAGCTTTATTAGGAGTAATAAAGTAGACTATGGTCACCCTTCAAAGGTCCAGATCCGGACAGTACAATGGCACTTCTCAAATCTGACACAGGTCAGGATGCTTAGGAAAATATCAAACAAAATAGAAAACACAGTAGGCTATTTCCGAAGATTGGAACCAGGAACAGAACCTCAGCAGTATCAAACCTAGGACTTGCATCAAACCAGAGAGGCGGCAGGTAACTGCAGGGCAGATTCCCTAGAAGGCTAGGGATAGAATGGTAGCAAGACAGGGCACTGGCGAGTGACCTGGGCCCTAGAGAACTAGGGATAGCAGAGGCAAGTGACCGAGACTCAGAGAAGTGGATAAACGGAGGCTACCATACTGGACACAGCAGTCATCAGGTGCCTAGCAAGCTAGGGTATGCAGAGGCAACACAGAGACCAGGCAAGGAAAACTAGGTAAACGGAGGCAACACAGATAGGCCCTGGCGAGGATTACTGCCTAGCAAGCTATGGTACCGGAGACAGCACTAAAAGGCACTGGCAAGTGACTAGACCCCAGAAGATAGGGTGATGGAGGCAACACTGATAGGCACTGGCAAGTGACTAGACTCCAGGACACTAGGGCAAATGGAGGCAACACTGACAGGCACGGACAAGAGGCTACTCCCAGAGGTTAGGGCAAATGGAGGAAGCATAGAACAGCACTAGGCACAAGACCAAGCTACTCACTCACAGATACCCTGATGACATGGGTGTACTGCTATCACGGTGCCCGTGATTGCTGGCTTTTCCTGTCAGTTACCTGTGAGGGCTCTCCATTGGCTGCCTGTCTTTAGTCCGCCCATAATTGCCTATAAAGACTGGGTTCTGGCACCCTTTGGTTGCCCTTTCGTGGTGTCTCTATGTCAGTGGTCACCGGGCCTTGGTTGAATCCTCTACTTTCCAGTGTCAGTGTGCCTACCCAGACAGCCAGCCTACATAGAAGAAGTGGTTCCTGCCTCCATTCCTGATCCGGTTTGGCCGACGTTCCTGCTTCCGTTCCTGATCCAGTTTGACTGTCGTTACTGCTCCAGTATCCTGTCCCGGCCTGGCTGTTGCTCCTGCTCCTGGATCGTGTTGGGATTCTTTCCTTTAGTCATGGTCACCTGGGCAACATTCTGATTACTGGGTTCTACAGTGTTGTCCAGTACGCGGTACTGGTTTTCTCCAATATTACACCGGTTGCTTGCTGCCTCCGTTACAGCGCCGGTAGGGCCTCCGTGTTGTCCAGTACGCGGTACTGGTTTGCTCCACCATTACACCAGTTGCTTGCTGCCTCCGTTACAGCACCGGTAGGGCCTCTGTGTTGTCCAGTACGCAGTACTGGTTTGCTCCAATATTACACCGGTTGCTTGCTGCCTCCGTTACAGCACCAGTAGGGCCTCCATGTTGTCCAGTACTCGGTACTGGTTTGCTCCACTCTATCACTGGTCGCTGAGGCTACCTCCGTTACAGCACCAGTGCGTTTCCTTACTCTCTGTTGCTTTGTCAGGCTGCCTTACCCGGTATTTTGGCAAGGCAGGTGGAGCCTACTAGATCCTATTGTGCCAGTCTCTAGGCTGCCTTGCCCGGTATATTGGCAAGGCCGGTAGAGCCTACTTCCTCGTTACGCCAGTATCCAGGCTGCCTCGCCCGGTAATTTGGCAAGGCCTGTAGAGCCTACTTCATCTCGTTATGCCATTCTCCAGGCTGCCTTGCCCAGTATATTGGTAAGGCCTGTAGAGCCTATTCTTATCTTTGTGCCAGTCTCCAGGATGCCTTACCCAGTATTTGGCAAGGCTGGTAGAGCCTATTGATATATTGTACCATTGTTCACTACTACCATTGTACCAGTTGTGTGTCTATTAGTGATGAGCGAGCACCCCAATGCTCGGATGTTCGGGTGCTCTGACCGAGCACCCCCTGAGGCTCGAGTGCTCGGCCGAGCATCCGAGCCCCATTGAAGTCAATGGGAGGACTCGAGCATTACACCAGGCACCCCCTGCTCTGATGAGGGGAGGGTGCCTGGTCCATAGGAAAAGGGCAGAAAAAGATGGAAACACTACAGAAATGGTTCAGGGACAGCATAGGGAGGATGTCTGGATGCATCTTGGACTCCAACATCGCTGCTGGGAACGATCTTTCGCCCGTAGTACGCCATTTTTACAGACTGACCGTAAAACACACAAAAAGGAAAATAAAAACGACTTTAGGCGAAAAATTGTTACCAAACAGTATTTGCTGTATATTTACTTGTATATCATCTGCAAATTCTCCCAAAAATTTCATCGATTTTCTGAAGTGAGGCCATGATTAAGAGGGAAACGTGCGCAGAGGCAAATTATCCCAAAAATTTCCTTGATTTTCAGAACTGAGGCCATGATTAAGAGGGAAACGTGCGCAGAGGCAAATTATCCCAAAAATTTCCTTGATTTTCAGAACTGAGGCCATGATTAAGAGGGAAACGTGCGCAGAGGCAAATTCTCCCAAAAATTTCCTTGATTTTCAGAACTGAGGCCATGATTAAGAGGGAAACGTGCGCAGAGGCAAATTCTCCCAAAAATTTCCTTGATTTTCAGAACTGAGGCCATGATTAAGAGGGAAACGTGCGCTGAGCTGACCATCTAAAACATTATGGGTGAGGGTCTGCTGCAGAGCTGACCATCCTAAACATTATATGCGAAGGCCCGCTAGTGAGCTGACGCTATAAAACATTATATGAGAGGGCCCGCTAGAGAGCTGACCCAATAAAACATTATATGAGAAGGCCCGCTGGTGAGCTGACCTATATAAAAATTGGCAAACAGGGCCCGCTGGTGAGCTGGCCCTATATAAAAATTATATCACAGGGCCCGCTGGTGAGCTGGCCCTATATAAAAATTATATCCCAGGGCACGCTGGTGAGCTGGCCCTATATAAAAATTATATCCCAGGGCATATGGAAGAGGAGGAGGAGGATGAGAACATTAAGAGTCAACCATATACCCGTTTTTGGGGTGGAAGGGGTGAATGGGAATACAGAGTATTCCCATCATTGTAAATAACATATATAAAGTGAGTTTATGTTCCCCCGGGGCTTTCCTCCAGTGGAGTGGAGAAGTCAGGGGAAATCCAGGCCTTGTTCATTTTTATAAGTGTCAACCTATCAGCATTGTCGGTGGAAAGGCGGATACGCTTATCTGTTATGATGCCACCAGCAGCACTAAATACCCGCTCAGACAGAACGCTGGCGGCAGGGCAGGCCAGCACCTCCAAGGCGTAGAGTGCCAGTTCATACCACGTGTCCAGCTTGGACACCCAGTAGTTGTAAGGCACAGAGGGATCATTGAGGACGCTGACACGGTCTGCTACGTACTCCTTCACCATCTTCCAAAACTTTTCCCTCCTTGTGACACTAGGCTGCGCATCAGGGTGAGGGTGCTGGCGGGGTGTCATGAAGGTGTCCCACGCCTTGGAGAGTGTTGCCCTGCCTTTGTCGGAACTGCTGTGTGCTCCCCTTTTCTCCCCTTCTCGGTTGGCCAAGGTAGCACGTACTCTGCCGCCAGCGTTGTCAGATGGAAAATTTTGGAGCAATTTTTCAACAAGAACCTTCTGGTATTGCACCATTTTGCTTGTCCTCTCCACCGGAGGAATGAGAGATGAGAAATTCTCTTTGTAGCGGGGGTCCAGAAGGGTGAACACCCAGTAATCCGTGTTGTCTAAAATGCGTACAACGCGTGGGTCACGGGAAAGGCAGCCTAACATAAAGTCAGCCATGTGTGCCAGAGTACCAACAGTCAAGATTTCGCTGTCCTCACCAGGAGGCTGACTCTCAATATCCTCATCCTCTTCCTCCTCTTCTGCCCACCCACGCTGAAGAGATGGAACTAAAGTTCCATGGCTACCCTCTGTAGCGGAGGCAACCGTGTCTTCCTCCTCCTCCTCCTCCTCCTCCTCCTCCTCCGCCTCCTCCAATTGTCGCTGAGAAGACGAAGTGAGGGTGCTCTGGCTATCACCTTGTGTAAGCTCTTCCTCCCCCATTTCCACCTCTTCCACATGCAAAGCGTCGGTTTTAATTGTGAGCAGCGAGCGTTTCAGTAGACACAGAAGTGGGATGGTTACACTGATAATAGCGTTATCGCCGCTCACCATCTGTGTCGATTCCTCAAAATTGCGTAAAACCTCGCAGAGGTCTGACATCCATTCCCACTCCTCACTTCTGATTACAGGAAGTTGAACGGAGAGGCGACGACCGTGTAACAGCTGGTACTCCACTACTGCCCTCTGCTGCTCACAAAGCCGGGCCAACATGTGGAAGGTGGAGTTCCAGCGCGTGCTCACGTCACACAGCAGCCGGTGAGCTGGCAATTGTAAGCGCTGCTGCAGCTTCAACAGGCCGGCCGAAGCTGTAGATGACTTACGGAAATGTGCACACACGCGGCGCACCTTGGTCAAGAGATCATGCACATTGGGGTAGGTTTTTAGAAATCGCTGCACCACTAAATTAAATACATGCGCTAGGCATGGTACGTGTGTGAGCTTGCCGAGCTCCAAAGCCGCCACCAAGTTACGCCCATTATCACACACAACCATGCCTGGTTGCAGGTTGAGTGGCGAGAGCCACTGCTCGGTCTGGTGACTAATCCCCTGCAACAGCTCTGAGGCCGTGTGCTGTTTGTCCCCAAGGCAGATCAGCTTCAGCACGGCCTGTTGACGCTTCCCCACTGCAGTGCTACACTGCTTCCAGCTACTGGCTGATGGGGGAGTGGCGGTGTGTGTAGAGAATTCGGAGGTGGAAACGGAGGAGGAGGAGCCAATAACGTAGGTGCTGGTGGAAACCCTGATGGAGGTAGGGCCCGCAATCCTCGGCGTGGGTAGCACCCGTGCCATCCCAGGGTCCGAGTCGCTCCCAGCCTCCACGACATTCACCCAGTGTGCCGTCAGGGAAATGTAGCGTCCCTGGCCACAAGCACTTGTCCATGTGTCAGTCGTTAAGTGGACCTTCCCAGTAACTGCGTTGGTCAGGGCACGGGTGATGTTACGGGACACATGGTGGTGTAATGCGGGGATGGCACACCGGGAAAAGTAGTGGCGGCTGGGGACGGCGTACCGAGGGACAGCTGCTGCCATCAGGCTGCGGAAGGACTCAGTGTCCACAAGCCTAAATGGCAGCATTTCGATGGCCAGTAATTTTGAAAGGTGTGAGGTTAGTGCTATGGCCTGTGGGTGGGTGGCTGGGTACTTTCTCTTGCGCTCAAATGCCTGGGGTAACGACATTTGGACGCTGTGCTGGGACAGGGAAGTGGATGTGGTCGCTGATGGTGCTTCAGATGGTACAGGTGCAGGGCGGGAGGTATGCGGGCCTGCGCCTTCGACAGGCGATTGGCCGGCACCGAAAACAGGGGAAGAGGAGGCAGTGGTGTGGCCTGCAGACACAGATGGGCGATCCAGGCGTTCCTCCCACTTACTACGGTGCTTGGATGCCATGTGTCGGATCATGCTGGTGGTGGTGAGGTTTCTAGTGTTCATGCCTCGGCTCATTCTGGTGTGGCACAGGTTGCAAACTACAAATCTTTTGTCGTCCGCACTTTCCTTAAAAAAACGCCATACCGCGGAACACCTACCCCTTGGCAAGGTAGATTTACGCAAGGGGGTGCTCCGTGGAACATTTGCGGGCCGGTTTGGTGCGGTCCGCCTTCTTTCTGTAGCCACACCACTGCCTCTTCCAGCCTGTTGCGGTGCTGCAGATGGCTCACCCTCAGGACTGCTGTCATCGCTCGGCTCTACACCTTCCCAGGTGGGGTCAGTCACCTCATCGTCCACCAAGTCCTCCTCCACTTCCTCACTCTGATCATCCTCCTCAAGTCTTGATCCCACCACATACTCGGTCATTGACAACTGTATAACATTCTCCTCAACAAGGTCTTGAGAAGGAAATAGTGGTTGATTTAATGGCAACTGTGTCTCATCATCATCATCATCATCCACTACTTCCTTTGACCTTAAATGCCGTTCACATCTGTCATCTTCTTGTGATTGGGTAGCCTCTAGAGGTTGTGAATCAGGGCACAAGATGTCATGTTCCTCTGCAAGCGTGCTTGGAGAGAGGGTCAAATGAAGGATTGGTGATGAGACGAGCTCATCACTATATCCCAGTGTGGGATCACTTCTTTGACCAGACCGTGTATGGTGGGAGGAAGGATGATCAGAGTGAGGATTATGTTGACCAGACTCTTGGCTACTGAGAGTGGACTTGGTGGAAGACAGGGTGGTGCTTAACCGACTGGAAGCAGTATCAGCTGTCATCCAACCGACCACCTGTTCGCACTGGTCGGACCTCGAGAGTGATGTCCTGCGACGCCCTGTGAAATCAGACATGAAGCTAGGTATGGTGGATGTCTTTCTTTCTTGTGCTCTGGCACCAGGCACAGTTTCTCCGCGTCCTGACCCGCGCCCTGAACTTTCAGGATCACGTCCACTTCCCCGTCCCTTTTTACCCGCCTTCTTCATCTTACACGATATATATGACTTTAATATATATGAGTTTGAAAACTTAACAGTATTTCTTACTATTCTGCAACTCTGCAGAGTACACAGAATAGGCTGCTAAACTGCGGTGACACACACTGAATGGAATAAGTGACTTTAATATTTGAGTTTGAAAAATTAACAGTATTTCTTACTATTCTGCAACTCTGCAGAGTACACAGAATAGGCTGCTAAACTGCGGTGACACACACTGAATGGAATATGTGACTTTAATATTTGAGTTTGAAAACTTAACAGTATTTCTTACTATTCTGCAACTCTGCAGAGTACACAGAATAGGCTGCTAAACTGCGGTGACACACACTGAATGGAATAAGTGACTTTAATATTTGAGTTTGAAAAATTAACAGTATTTCTTACTATTCTGCAACTCTGCAGAGTACACAGAATAGGCTGCTAAACTGCGGTGACACACACTGAATGGAATAAGTGACTTTAATATTTGAGTTTGAAAACTTAACAGTATTTCTTACTATTCTGCAACTCTGCAGAGTACACAGAATAGGCTGCTAAACTGCGGTGACACACACTGAATGGAATAAGTGACTTTAATATTTGAGTTTGAAAAATTAACAGTATTTCTTACTATTCTGCAACTCTGCAGAGTACACAGAATAGGCTGTTAAACGGCGTTGAAACACACTGAATGGAATATGTGACTTTAATATTTGAGTTTGAAAACTTAACAGTATTTCTTATAATTCTGGAACTGTACAGAGTACACAGAATAGGCTGTTAAACGGCGGTGAAAGACACTGAATGGAATATGTGACTTTAATATTTGAGTTTGAAAACTTAACAGTATTTCTTACTATTCTGCAACTCTGCAGAGTACACAGAATAGGCTGTTAAACGGCGTTGAAACACACTGAATGGAATATGTGACTTTAATATTTGAGTTTGAAAACTTAACAGTATTTCTTATAATTCTGGAACTGTACAGAGTACACAGAATAGGCTGTTAAACGGCGGTGAAAGACACTGAATGGAATATGTGACTTTAATATTTGAGTTTGAAAACTTAACAGTATTTCTTATAATTCTGCAACTGTACAGAGTACACAGAATAGGCTGTTAAACGGCGGTGAAAGACACTGAATGGAATATGTGACTTTAATATTTGAGTTTGAAAACTTAACAGTATTTCTTATAATTCTGCAACTCTGCAGAGTACACAGAATAGGCTGTTAAACGGCGGTGAAAGACACTGAATGGAATATGTGACTTTAATATTTGAGTTTGAAAACTTAACAGTATTTCTTTATTTCTTATAATTCTGCAACTCTGCAGAGTACACAGAATAGGCTGTTAAACGGCGGTGAAAGACACTGAATGGAATATGTGACTTTAATATTTGAGTTTGAAAACTTAACAGTATTTCTTACTATTCTGCAACTCTGCAGAGTACACAGAATAGGCTGTTAAACGGCGTTGAAACACACTGAATGGAATATGTGACTTTAATATTTGAGTTTGAAAACTTAACAGTATTTCTTATAATTCTGGAACTGTACAGAGTACACAGAATAGGCTGTTAAACGGCGGTGAAAGACACTGAATGGAATATGTGACTTTAATATTTGAGTTTGAAAACTTAACAGTATTTCTTATAATTCTGGAACTGTACAGAGTACACAGAATAGGCTGTTAAACGGCGGTGAAAGACACTGAATGGAATATGTGACTTTAATATTTGAGTTTGAAAACTTAACAGTATTTCTTATAATTCTGCAACTGTACAGAGTACACAGAATAGGCTGTTAAACGGCGGTGAAAGACACTGAATGGAATATGTGACTTTAATATTTGAGTTTGAAAACTTAACAGTATTTCTTATAATTCTGCAACTCTGCAGAGTACACAGAATAGGCTGTTAAACGGCGGTGAAAGACACTGAATGGAATATGTGACTTTGATATTTTAGTTTGAAGACTTAACAGTATTTCTTCCTATTCTGCAACTCTGCACAGTACACAGAATGTGCTGCTACACTGCGGCGAAGCACACTGAATGGAATATGTGACTTTGATATTTTAGTTTGAAGACTTAACAGTATTTCTTCCTATTCTGCAACTCTGCACAGTACACAGAATGTGCTGCTAAACTGCGGCGAAGCACACTGAATGGAATATGTGACTTTGATATTTTAGTTTGAAGACTTAACAGTATTTCTTCCTATTCTGCAACTCTGCACAGTACACAGAATGTGCTGCTAAACTGCGGCGAAGCACACTGAATGGAATATGTGACTTTGATATTTTAGTTTGAAGACTTAACAGTATTTCTTCCTATTCTGCAACTCTGCACAGTACTCAGAATGTGCTGCTAAACTGCGGCGACGCACACTGAATGGAATACGTGACTTTGATATTTTAGTTTGAAGACTTAACAGAATGTGCTCTAATCTGCAACTTTGCACACTAAACAGAATGTGCTCTAATCTGCAACTTTGCACACTAAACAGAATGTGCTCTAATCTGCAACTTTGCACACTAAACAGAATGTGCTCTAATCTGCAACTGTGCACACTAAACAGAATGTGCTCTAATCTGCAACTTTGCACACTAAACAGAATATATATATATATTTTTTTTTTTTTTTGTTTTTTTCCCCCCACACCAAATAACCTGCTGCCCCCACACACAGTAGTCCTAAAAAGGACTTTTGGTTCTTTTTTTTTCACAATTTTTGTTTTTTTCCTCCCTACACTGCCTTTCCCTTCCTATCCTCAGCTCTCCCTGGCTCAGACTGAGCCGAACTCGATGGTCAGGTGCTATACAGCACCTGACCACGGGTTCTGGCCAGCCAATCAGTGTAATGCCAGCAGCCAACATGGCTGCTGGCATTACACCGATGTCAGAGCCTCCCTGCACGTTTATTGGCTGCGCAGCAGCCGCAAAACGTGCGGGGAGGAGACCCGAACATGGCGGGCGAGCACATGCGGTACTCGTACGAGTACCGCCATGTGCCGAGCAGAGCGATGCTCGAGCCGATCCGAGCATCGGCCGAGCATGCTCGCTCAACACTAGTGTCTATATATATTTGTATGTCAGGACCCGTGAGGGTTCTTATTAACTTTTCAATAAAGTTGTGTTTTTATCTTAACTCTGTGTCTGACAGTCAAAACAAACTGTGACAACTGGCCAGATAGGCACTAATAAGCAATCACTGCAAAGTGAGAGTAAGTGAAACGGCACACTGGGTACGCACCCAGATGGGTCCAGCCAGTAACTGCTGAAGCGGACGAAGTGCCCTATAGACAGCAGCGCAATGTAATGAAGCCCAAAGCCCGATATGAGCCCAAGGAGGTAGTAACGAGCCCAGTCAGCAACGGATAGGATAGTCAGCCACAGCCAAGATCAGTACACAGAGCGGTAGTCAGCCAGATCTAGTCAGCAACGGATCGGATAGTCAGCCACAGCCAGGATCGATACACAGAGCGGTAGTCAGCCAGACCTATTTAGCAACGGATTGGATAGTCAACCACAGCCAGGATCGGTACACAGTGAGGTAGTCAGCCAGTCCTTAGTCAGCAACAGAACCACAGAACAGATGAGACAAGAGTGAGGTCAGGCAAACTGGGTCATACATAGAGCAGGAACAAACAGCAGTACAAACGCTAGGTACAGGAACACCACGAAAGGGCGCCAAAGTAATGACAGAGGTTAAAAGGGCTAGCCCTGGGTGGAGGCAGAACCCAGCAGCCAATAAGAGCCCAGCAGGATCAGAACAGGAAGTATATCACGGTACCCGTGATCTCTTTCTGTCACTCTCGCTTGTGCTGCGCTCCTATTGGTTGAGCCCATTTGGCCCGCCCCCTGGTGACCTTTTTATGCGTGACCATTGGCACCTGTCAGGTGCCCTTTCATGGTGTTCCTAAGCCAGTGTTGCTGTTACTGTGTTCCAGTGTTCTTGATTCCTGTGTACCGATTTGGCCTGTTTTGACTACGCTCCTGAGTTCCTGCTCCGTGATCTGACCCGGCCTGGCTGACATTCCTGCTCGTCACTGATCTGGCTTGTCTGAGAACCTCCTCCGTGACCCGACCCGGCCTGGCTGACTTCCTGCTCCGTGATCTGTACCGGCTTGCTCCAGACCCTGCCTTTGTTTCTGCTTCCTGCTGCTTGGTGTCGCCGTGGCGACATTCTGACTTCCGCTGTGCTTGTGGCAGGGCTGATCGTGATTGTCTCAATTAACTCTTGCAGAGCTGCATCTCCAGGGCTGAGTCTCTTAAACATTTGCAGAGCTGTGCTTCCATTGATAAGTCTCCCTGGGCACTTGCAGAGTGGTACCCACACTTGCTGAGCCTCCGGTTGTACTTGCAGAGCTGTATAGCCGATCCTTGTTCTGTTATTAACACTTGCAGTGCTACTGTCTCCATTACCTGAGCCTTCTTTAACACTTGCAGAGCCGTTGCTGTTTATCCGCTACATCTGCTGAGCTGGCCGCGTTGAGAGCCTTGGTTAGACGGCGGCTCATATTGTCAACCTAGCAGAGTAGTCGGTCTCCGTTACCGCACCCGCGGGAGGAGCTATTGGCTCTGGCTCTAACAGTGCTACTCTCCGTTACACGCCCGGTGGGGCTATTGGCTCAAGCCCTTGCTGTACATAGTCTCCGTTACTAAGCCCGTGGGGGCTATTGGCTCAAGCTCTTGCAGTGCCAGTTGTCTCCGGTATACGCCCGTGGGGGCTATTGGCTCAAGCTATTGCTTTACAGTTGGTCTCCGTTATTACGCCCGTGGGGGCTATTGGAAAGCTCTTGCAGTAAAGTCGTCTCTGTTGTTACACCCGTGGGGGCTATTGACTCAAGCTCTTGCAGTGTAAGTTGTCTCCGTTACTACGCCCGTGGGGGCTATTGGCTGAAACTACTCTGCAGCGATCTGATCAGTTCCTGTACTGCCTAAGCAGCTTTCTAAACCTTATGGACTTAAGGTGTTGTATCTTCTAACACCAACTGCTGCCTCATTACCACCTTGGGTATGCCAAACACCACAATAGAGACTGATTGATTATTTGTACTTAACTATTGAGTACCTTTGCTATTCTGTGCCTGTCCTGTGACAGTATATGTATTAGCCTTGCTTCTGTATACTGGGCCTAAGAAGGCATATGTAGCCTATCTATAGCTATTATTCTGTGCTGCTTATAGAGGGCGATCTTTCTTCTTTATATTTTTTTTTATTTTAATAAACCGTGTTTTATTTTAACCTGCTGGTCTGAGTGTCTTGAAAAACCATTACAAAGTAGCAATGTCACTGGTGATCAGGAGCACGGGCACCGTGATACGTACGCCTTGGTGACTGTGTTCACCCGCGTCGGGTTCCCTAGCGAAAATCTATCTGACCAGGGTACTCCGTTTATGTCAGAGCTGGAGCATCAAGTCTGGCAACATTGTGGGGTTAAGCAGCTCAGGTCTACTATTTACCACCTGCAGACCAATGGGCTCTGCGAGCAATTTAATGGTACTTTGAAGACCATGCTCCGGAGCTTCATGAATCGCGAACCGTATTGGGAGAAGTTGCTCTCTTTGCTATTGTTCGCATACCGCAAGGTTCCACAAGCGTCCACAGGGTTCTCACCATTTGAGCTCCTGTTTGGACGGCAGGTGCGGGGGCCCCTGGACCTGCTGAGGGAATTCTGGGAGGGGGATTATGAACACGAGGTGGTGCCCGTAGTCCTGTATGTGTTAGAATTGAGGGAAAGGTTGGAGGCTCTCACCGGGCTTTACCAAACAGAAGGTATGGTATTACCAGGGGGACTTGGACGAGGGAGTTTGTCCCGGGGCAGAAGGTCCTTATCCTGGTACCTTCCCAGCAAACAAGTTGCCAACTGCTTGTGCAGTCCGCATACGATTGTGAGGAAGCTTAGCAACACTGATTATGTTGTCGCCATGGACCACGGACGGAGCGTCCAATACGTGGTCCATGTTAATGTGCTGAAAGGGTACCAAGTGTCAGACGCTGAGGTCCTAGCGATCTGTCTGCCTGAGGACTACCTGGGAGAAGAGGATGCTGTTCTTGACTTGCTACCAAAGACAAACAAGTGCCCCCTGTCGCTGTTAGTGAGGACTTGACTGAGGACCAGGAGCAGCAGCTCAGGCAGGAGTTGCTGTTGAGGCGGCACTTGTTCTCTGAGAAGCCGGGTCGCACGTCACTTTCCATGCACCAAGAGCTAACCCCAGGGCAGGCGCCGCTGAGGCAGACTGCTTATAGAGTACCCGAGTCTGTGAGGGGAACAGTTTACCAGTTTTGTCCCTGGGATTGATTAAGCCCTCTCAGAGCCCCTGGGCATCGCCTGTAGTGCTGGTCCCCAAGAAAGATGGTAGCACTCGCTTTTGCGTGGACTATAGGTGACTGAATGATAAGACGGTGACTGACACCTACACCATGCCTCGTATTGACGAGTTACTGGACAGATTATTGGGGGCTAAGTACTTGACAACGTTAGGTCTGACCAGGGGCTACTGTCAAATTCCTCTGGAAGAGGAGAAGTCTGCTTTCATCACTCCATTCAGCCTTTACCAGTTTTTGGTAATGCAGTTCGGAATGAAGAAGGCACTCGCCACCTTCCAGCGGTTGGATGACCAGCTCCTCTGGGATTGCCATGACTTTCCGTGTGCATACCTGGACGATATTGCTATTTTTAGTGCATCATAGACGGATCATGTACTTCAAGTGGCCGTTGTGGTTGACATGATAGGGAGAGCAGGACTGACCATCAAGCCAGATAAGTGCAGCCTTGCTTTGGGGGAGGTCCAGTATCTAGGCCACTGGGTAGGGGGAGGGCAATTGAGGCCAGACCCTGCCAAAGTGGAAGCGATTAGTCAGTGGCCCATTCCCCAGTCTAAGAAGCAATTCCTAGCCTTCCTGGGCACCACGGGGTACTATAGAGAGTTTGTACCCCAGTATAGCGCCATCACCAAACCCCTGACAGAACTGACAAAAAAGAAAGAGCCCAGACTGGTCACTTGGACTCCAGAGTGTGGGTTCACCTTCAGACAGCTAAAACCAATCCTAAGCTCCCACCCAGTGTTAGTCGCCCCTGATTACATAAAACGATTCATAGTGCAAACAGATGCCTCTACTTATGGCATTTGGGCTGTTCTAAGTCAGGTGAACGAGCAGGGGGACGAACATCCAGTGGCTTTTCTCAGTCGGAAGCTACTGGATCACGAGGTCAGTTATGCAGCCATAGAGAAGGAGTGCCTTGCAGTAGTCTAGTCCCTCAATAAACTACAGACCTATCTCTATGGCTGAGATTTCACTGTGGTAAGTGACCACAATCCCCTCTGCTCGCTACACCGGGTGTCAGGTGACAATGGGCGACTGCTGAGGTGAAACTTGGTACTTCAGCAGTATAATTTTACCATTCAGTACAGAAAAGGTGGGGGGGGAAGTGTGACGAACAGGATTGTCACAGGTCACACGGCACAAGAGGTGGAGCTTCTACTCCCCCCTGGCTGGGATCATGTGAACATTAATACTGAATGGTATTAGGAAAATAGATAGTCATGGAAGCCTGTTTTCAGCCTTCCCCCATATCAAATTCAGAGGCAGATGACTATCAGCTGAGATTGATGGTTTTAATGGGGATCAGCTATTCACTGGGAATGTGTGTTTGTGCTAACTCCCCTTCCCCCCTGGAGATTCCTACAGGATGTGACCAGAGCCTTGTGTCCACCTCCCCCACTTTTAGTAAATTTATCTGATATTAAACCCAGCGTGTCATGTTTTATCAATGAAGTGACTGCCCTTTTTCTCTCAACTGTGTTAAAATTCTGTGTTGGTTGAAAATAAAGCAGTTCATGATTTACCAAGAAGGAGCGTGTTTGTCTCTCTGGTGTCCAGGTATATTCCTGTCTTCCCCTATAGAGTTACTCATAGAGAAGTGCCAGAGAACTAGATAGATAGAATATCCTATAAGAACCAGAGCTATCAGTGCAGTATATTCTGCATTGCCGGTGGATACATGACTCAAAGTACTGGGTCTTAGTGCTTAGTATAGCGGTTAGCTGTGCAGGTTAGCGAAAGAAACCCACAGACAATAAAGTGTCTGAACTGCTATACCTTCTGTGGCAGAGATGCCAGGGCCATATCATCACAGTGCCAATGGAGTGATATCGTTATAACACATGTACTCACATACTTGTGTGGTTAGGCCACTGGTATCAGTTGGTCTAACAATCAGGCAGACGGAGATCATTAACCTGTCTCCGCTCGGGTAGGCTTCCCAGTGGATGCTTGGTCTGTCTCAACGGAGTCCAGATGGAGAAAATGCAAGTGGAAGATATTCTTGATAAAATGATTATTTTATTAAAATTCAAACAGGCAATCAATGCTTACGTGTTTCCTGGTTAGGTACCACTTTCTCAAAGCTGGTAAATCCTATATTACAATGTGAACAACAAAGGAATCTCCTCCGCCTAAGGTGATCACCTTGATATAACTTCCTATTGTAAATTATCTTCTACCCCTCCCTGAACCATTATCATTTGAGAAAGGTTCTAATCCAAATGTGTAAATTTAGAACACACAAACATCAAAAATCCTATTCATAGAACATAATATAAAATAAGTATGGATGCAAATTGTCAGAGTCCCTCTCACGGAGCCACGTCAAAACAGGTACAAGACTGTCTGTCCCGATGTATATAAAACGCACATTGTATCAGGAGGAGATTTTTTTAATATTCAATGTCCCATAATGTCAGACGGAATAAAAGCCCCAAACTCACTCTGTTGTGCTGGGATAAACAATCAGAATACTGGGGATACTGGATAGAACATCCGTCAGGAAAAAAATGTACATATAAATGTACGTATGAAAGACAAACAGAACACAATACTAAATATAGAATAAATAAAAATGAATATACCCAGAAGCAGTATAAGATATGCATCATAAATACAGTTTAATTAAAGGCAATATAAAGTATGCATCAGAAATACAATTGAATTAAAGGCACATCTCCCAAATATTCTATCTCAACGGATGTAAAACCAAAGCCCCCATGTCCAAAATGCATATATGGAAGAATGAAAAAGTGAAATTACCCTGATAAATAAAACACCCCACGATCGGGAAATCAGGCCATGCACTCGAATGATAGGGAATCCATAAGAGGGAGACCTCCAAGATCACATAGGAATAAATTGTAATACAGATCTATTTCCATATCCATATCGTATAATCATATAATGAATCTCACCCTATGTCATCAAAATAAGAAGGACATAGATACGAAATCCATCATTAAATTAATATCACAGATAACTACAAGATATAAACCCAAAGGTCGACCATAACCATATGATGGACATCATTTATTATTCACTAAATTCTATATACTACATTGAAAATATGTGAGTGCGCACCTGAAGGGTGATGTGTTGGTCCGATTTTATCCTAATTGATATACACAAGAGGCGCTTCCTCCCTTTTGTTTTTTGTTTCCATTCCGTAACAAGCTTCTAAGGTTGCTATGGTAAAGTGGAAATTTTTTGCTCTCTATTTCTTACTCTGGAACTGTCAGCTGCCGCAATCCCACCCAGCCATCTCAGCTCATGCCACTCCTTCATATTTTCTTAATTGTACTTGGCTTTTGATCATCAGTGAGAGGGTTAACAGAAGAAAAACCGCAGTAGTAAAAGGAAACCAGCTGAGTTTAGAGCAGGTATGGGCACTATGAAACCATACAGCTGCTTCCAGACTACAACTCCCACCATTCTCCACCAGCCATTGGAAGATTGGGTTATGTAGTCTGACAGCAGCTGGAGGACCTCATACTGCTCACCATTGATAGATAGTTCCTGGAAAATTTCAGATAATGGTGAAAATATCAAACACTAACTGCGCTTTAAGTTTTGTGGGGCCACTTAAGAGTGCCAGACACAAGCTTCTCAATGCTGTATTTAACTATTTTTTTTGATCTAGCAGACACTCCACCTTTAAGTATAGCTAAATCTATGTGTTTCAGCATGGGCAACATAGCCAATGTAACAACACTGCATTGGTATTGGCCATATGAACAGGTACAAACTGGAACAATTCTGGGGCAAATCAGCTGCATCTTAGTGGATAAATAATCACAGCCATTAATTTAAACAAGACTTTTAAAACTTTGGATGCTTGAGAGGTCTCCAACACTGCAAAATTACATTTGACTTGCCCCAGAATTAAATGAGAGACTAAATGAGAGTGCAGGCTTTTTTTTTTTTTTTTTTAACTTCTCTTTATTATTTTCAAAAAAAAAATAAAAAAAAAATTACAGAAATTTTACATATCATACATTCATATGCATTGTAAAACATTGGACAATACATGTTCACAACCAATTATACATTCATTTTCTATTAAATCCTGTATAGGGAGGTCAATTCTTCATTTTGCAACTTGTGCAGGACTTTTCTCTTCTCAGACCCTCATAAATCTGGAAACCTCTTTATATATTTGCTCACTAACTTTCCAAAATTTTCCTGATACTTTCAAGAACCAACTAGACCCCCTTTCAATTTTTATTTGCCACATCAATTTTGTCATAAAGTGTGACACTGTCACAGGATGATCTGATTTCCACTAATAAAATTTTTAAAGCTGCAAAACAGTTGTTAAATATTGCTGCTTCATTGTTAACAATGGCCAAAATAAATTAAGCTGAGTGATTTCTGGTATTTTTGTGAGATGTTACAATTATATTTTAAGAAGTCAAACATTTGATCCCACAACATTTTAGCTTTGCCACAACTCCACCAAATAAGCTTGTGTGCCAGCTTCTAAACCTCATCACCAGCATATATCCGAGGTCTGCGGATACATTCTGGCTACTACTGGCATCCGATACCAGCTGTTTGTTAACTTGAACTGGTTTTCTATCAAAGAAAGATCATGAATATATTTGTTTGCCCTATATAAGGCACTAGTCCAGTCCTTATCTGAAAATTTTCTGCCCAATTCCTTTTTCCATCCTTTTAAAGCAATATTTTCCTTTTCTTTTTCCTCCTCTATCAAATTGCTTACATTATTTTAAAACTAAATTTTTATTATATTTTAAATTAAACAAGGAAAATAAAATAGTTAACACATAATAAAACATCAGATAAAAACAACAGCATAAAATTATGACATACATATAATAACATAGAGAAATAAGAAAGAGGAAAACTAACAGCAAAACACTGTTTACTAAATGGCAAGAAGGAGATTGGTGTTGGAACCATAAGTACTCTGAAGCCTTGGGGTCCCAGTTGAGAAATAGGCTAAAATATTTGTGTTTACTTAAAGAATTTATTCTGACCAGGACATCTGACCAAGAAATATCCAGATTTTTCCATTGGAAGGCAATGGACATTCTAGTGGCCAAGCAGATTCTTACAATCAATCTGTCCTCGGCTTTACTGGTAAGATCAACTTTATCACCAAGAAGGGCTTCACAGCTTTTAAAGACAATTTTTTTACCCAAGATACAAGAAAGAACATCATTTACATTACCTCAGTCCTTCATAACCTTGGGACACAAACATCACACATTCATAAAAGTGCCAGCCTCAGAGCACCCACGATAACACAAATCCGGGACATTTCTATACATTAGTGCCAGTTTTGTGGGGACTAGATAGGACAGATGGAGCGTTTTGTAGGATTGTTCAATAAGGCTGACATTTAGGGAACATTTGTGCAAGCCTTCGTTGCGGCTAACAGACTTCCACTTGTTACCCACAGATGTTTTAACAAAAATCTCTTTACCCTCAATTAGGAAAAAATCTCAGATGTAGGTAATTCAAATTGCATAACCATATCTGAAAAAGCTTTAGCTTTTTGATTATCCAACAGTTGTTCCACTCTATTTATTGTACAGGTCCGCCATTTAACTTTATTTTATTTTGTAGGCATTAAAAAAACATGAAGAACGATATAAGTCTTATCTCTCAAACCTTTATGGTTTAAGAGATATTCACAAGCAAAGTATCCCCCCCCTGTTCAGTCAGATCAGAAGGGAGGTGCCCAGGTAGACTGCAGAGAGGGACAATTTTCAATTAAGATAAGGGAAAAAGCTGAAAAACTTGTCAAGGGGGGAAGGGCTTTCATTGTTTTTATACAAAGAAGATTGCCCCCTTCTGTTATCTGTCTGGTCTTACAACCAGATTCACATCTGAGAAGAGATGGCTTATACTAGGAAAAAGGGGCGGGAGGGGGAAACTTTGCTTGTGAATATCTCTTAAACCATAAAGGTTTGAGAGATAAGACTTATATCGTTCTTCATGTTCTTTTAATGTCTACAAAATAAAATAAAGTTAAAATGAAGTATTACTCTCCCTTTAATGATAAATCTTCCATGTTTTGGGCTATATTTGAAATATCTACGAAACTCGGTATCTTCTGTGAGAGAAACAGGTTTGTCTTGATTTTTATCCATTCTGGCATTATTTGCTCTATCACCCAGCATCATTCTTTAATTCTCCACAGATAGCTCCTCTCATTAATATTCCATATCATTTGGCTCAGATCCCTTACTCCACACATCCATGCCTCCAACTCATACCATGGTTCTTTATCAAAGAGGCCCTGCTGCATCTTACTTATATAGTATATCACACCAGCGGAGTAGAATCTGTGAGTTATAGGAAAACCTGTCCCACCATTTTTCAATTTTTTTGCTAACATAAATGAACTTATTCTTGGCACTTTACCCTTGCAGACAAAGTTTCTAAACCCTGCCTGAATAAGAAAAAAATAACTTTTTGGAAATTTCGACGGTATCGTCCTAACTAGATATAGAAATGTTGGTAAGACATATGTTTTTAACCCCTTACCACCCGAGGATGTACATGTACATCCCGGAAGTCATTTTAAAAAAATTTAAAAAAAGTTAGGTGGGCATTAAGTGCCAGCCGCGTGCAAGCGTGGGTGGTCATTAAGGGATTAAAATATTTATTCTACCCCACCAAGATATTTCCTTCTGCCCCCATTCTTTAAGATTTTTATTTATCGATTTTAATAGACTCAGACAATTTAATTCAACTATTTTTTCGAACTGTACTGGTATAATTATCCCCAAGTATTCTAAATCCTTTCTCATATAGTCAAATTCGTATTGTTTCATTATTTAATTCCTTAGCTGTTTATTGACATTTAGTTTATAATTAGAAATTTTACTACATTGTTCAATTTCCAGCATTATATACTGCAGGAATTCTGCTGGGTTGGTTATGGTAATCAACACATCATCTGTATATAAACACAACTTATATTCTGCTTTATCCGTTTTATAACCTCTTATCCTATTATTATGTCTAATATGCAGCGTCAAGGGTTCTATTGATAATATGTATAATATTGGGGACAACGGGCATTCCTGCCTTGTACCATTTCCTAGTTCAAACCAGTCTGAGCAGAGGCTAACCCCCACTACTCTGGCTTGCGGATTACTGTGCAATGCTCATATTGCCCCCAAACATCTAGACCAAATGTCTGGAGCATTGAGAACATGGATCCCCACCTGACCCTGACAAATGCTTTCTCCGCATCAAGAAACAGGGTCAGGAGGGGAACACATCCATATGGTATAAAACCTATTTGATCCTTGTTAATAACTGAAGGAAGCATCAGCTTCATCCATTCCGCCAAAATTGCAGCAAATAATTTCACATCCACATTTATCAATGAGATGGGTTGATAATTAGCTACCTCTATTGGATTTTTACCTTTTTTCAAAATTGGCAAAATTTTGGCTTGTAATTATTCTACTGCTGCACTTTCTTTCTGAGCTATTTCTTGGAATAAACCTGCTAGTTGTTCTCTTATTAAATCCTTGAAATGTCTATAAAACACATCTGGGCCTGGTGTCTTTAATTGTTCTAATCTCCCTACCACACTATCCACTTACTCCGGGACAATTGGAGCATTTAATAGCTCCATCTGTACTGGAGAAACCCTCGGCAGAGATACCTCTGTCAAATATGTTTCTATTTTATCTTGGGCTACTTCCCCTGGAAAGTTGTATAGTCCTTTATAAAATCTATAAAAAGCCGATCCTATATCCTGGGAGACCTGTGTACCCCCTCCCTATCCACAATTGTCACAATTCTATAATTACATTTTTTTTCTTTAATTTATTGGTTAGAATATTATTAACTCTGTTACCTTTATTATAATATTTCATCTTAAGTATTTCCATATTTTTAAGTATTTTGTCCATCTCTTTTATTTAAATTTCCGCAGATATCTTATCAATTTCATAATTTTTTTTTGATGGGTCTAGTTTGTTGTCAGTCATTAATTTAAGGAAGGAGATATACAGGTCTGCCATGGATTTTCCTCCTGCTTTATTTGTCATATTTTAATTTAATCAATACTCCCCTCAGTACTGAATTAAATGCTTACCAAATTGTGCTTTTCGATAAATCACCATAGGGATTCTCCTGGACAAAATATGTTATCCTATCTGCTATAAATTTCTGATTTATCTGACTACTTAGCATAGAATCATAAAGCCGCAATGTTTTATGTAGCGCCCTTTGTCCATGCTCCTTAGTGATAAAAAAAAAAACTGTGATCAGACCAGCTATTATCCTTTATATATACCTTTGTAGTATTATTAACCACTACAGCATCTCCCAGCAAAAGGTCTATACATGAAAGGGACAAATGCACCTTAGAAAGATGGGTAAAATCCCTTTCATTAGTGTGGAATACTCGCCATATATCAAACCTGCCTCCCTCGCTGTCCTACCAAAGTTTCTAGCTTACTTACAAACATTTCTATGCACCGAAGCATCTCCACCTACATTTTTTTATCCAAAAATACAGTCCAAAACACAGTTGAAATCTCCTACTATGAGGAGCTGTCCCTTTTTTATTTTATGTACTTTCTCACGAATCTTAGTCAATATTTTCAGCGGTGCTTGATTCGGCAAATAAAGGTTAACAATTGTGTATATTTGATCCTCCAACTTACATACAATAATAATGTAACGTCCTTCTTTGTCAATATATTGATATTGTATCTCAACCTTCAGATTTCTCAAAAAGATATTTGCAACCTATCTCTTTTTATGCTGCTCCAATGATGCATGAATTATCTGAATTCGAGAAAGGAGCGCAAAGGGATCACACTTGTCAAAATATTATATACGATACTTCTAGAGGAGTATACACAAACTCACCAGAACTACATTCCCTGTGGAAGTGGCGAGACAGCCACAATACACATTGGGAGATTGACTATAGAAAAAGGAATATCCAGATCGGACGTGCGGGTGAACACCTCATGGTCACGCCCCCTGTATATGCCGGCATAGCAGAACGCAAACTGAAGTTATATTGTATGCATACCAACTTGGACTTCCGTACACGTGATCCTTAACCGGGATCTGTGCAGAGCTACGGGGAGCAGCTGGTTTGTGTGGCTAAGAAGGATATCGTGATTGTTGGACATAAGAACAGCCGGAGGATAAGTGGATGCGAGGGCTGGAGGCGTATTCGCCATCGCGAATGTAGTTCTGGTGAGTTTGTGTATACTCCTCTAGAAGTATCGTATATAATATTTTGACAAGTGTGATCCCTTTGCGCTCCTTTCTCGAATTTAGATATTGTCAAAGTAACAGGTACTTGTGTGAGGAAGCGGCATTTGGTATCCACTAGAGACATTGTATCAAGTTTATGACATCCCTGTATGTGTTTTATCCATAGTGAGCTAGGTTCATTCCATTCCGCTTATTTCATAACATTCTGGGAGACTGGAATTATTGTGGTGGTGCAGTTGGAGATATAAGGATTTATTTTTTAGATTGTATGTTCCCTTTTTTTTAGATTGTATATTCCCTTTCCTTGTGGTAGTTAGAGATGGTGCGCAGGGTGGATGTGCATGTACTGGGGAGATAGGCACGGTATTTGTAATTGTTGAACTCCTATCCCCACTATATTCACAGCTGTATTTGTTCTATAATTATCTGACCTACTTTATTATTCCACCATTTTAAGTTCTCTGTCATTTTCCAATGGGTCCCTTGAATGCAAGTTACATGCAATTGATCCTTACGTATTATCTCTAGCACTTTTTGTCTCTTAAACATAATATTTAAGCCCTGCACATTGACAGTTACCCATCTAAACATACTATCATAAACCAACCATCCCTCTTCCTTGACCAGCAGTGAACATACATAAAACCCAAACCTTCACGCAAAACATAATTACACACAGATAGACAGCCTCTATGAATAGAGGCAAGTAATACATCACTCGGACCATTCTGGGTATCTCTACCCAGATTAGGCATCTCATGCTGCACCTCCTGGGCATATTCCTCAGTTCCCGAAACTCATAGCAGGTGCTATAGTCTCTGCCAACCCAAGAACAATCAGAGAGAGAATTAGATTACATAAGAGGAAAGTTCTTGTTTCAAAAATAACCCTACTATACCCCTACTATAATCCCACCTCCTGCCTAGACATCAACCTCAAGAAATGCAAAACCTGAACCATAATATCTCATTCATCCTACTACCCCCTCCTTCTGGTTGTACATCCTAAAAAGATGAGCATATCAAGTGGACGGGCCTTCCCCCTTCGATCTTCACTCCAACTCAACACCATGACCTTCTCCTCAACATTGACTTAGTACTAACCTCTCCCCTCCCCCCAGTCCCCCCAACTCCACCCACCATCTTCCCTTCGTCTGGGCACAAAACAGTGGTAGAACTACAATTCTTCCTATATAAACCTTGATCTTTATAAACGATCAATCCATCTATACTTATTATATTTATACCTGCACCCAGACGCCAACCCAAGGTGGGCAGGACATAACCAACAACTCTCATCCATCCCTCTACCCTAGCCGTTAGGTGCCACCGTCATAAGACCATTGCAACGGGGGGGGGGGGTCGGGGCTCTTTGATAATTATTATACCCCCAAAACCATCACTTATCCTCAGCGGCACACAGAGTATAGCCAAATCTTTGGTCACCCCCCCCATCGCTGAAGCACAACACACTTTCCTCCCTCCCCACTAAATCCAGCCATCCTCGTATCAGCGTCTGGGCACAAAAAACATAAATCCTGTACATTTTCTTATATAACCATTAATCTCTATAAATTGTCTATACCCTATACTTATCTTACTACAAAGTGCATATATCATTTATATCACATAACAGATGCATAAGAGTAAAACAAACAAATCTTTGTTATATCCTGTCAATCTACTGACCCATGTATTACTCATCTAATAAACTAATATAAAACTTAAGATCATAATAACTATTATATGTGTACTTTTATCCCCTATTTTATTCTTCATACCTCATTTTAATTTAACAATTAATACTATTACTGCTTTATCGTTCTATAAACCCCTTTATCTCATATCAAACTATTAAATGTGAAGCTTTACATATATATTATCATTATCTGCTATTGCCCTATTATCACCCGAAGTGAGAAAAAAAAAACTGACACTGGTTCAAAGACCACCAATCCTATAGAGCATCCTTTGTGACCATTTGTCTCAGTAAACTATCTTTTGCTGCAAAATCTTCAGAGAGGGAGCAAACAGACTTCTTTTAAGTCTAGTTTGATAGAATAGATCCTGATATATAGCAACGTCTTTATATAATCCCTCTTTTATTTCTCTGTCCCTGTTTGCACGCAGGATCCTTTCCTTGAACCCAAACAACAAAAAGTTTACTATCACATCTCTTGGTATCTCTGCACTTAAATGTTTAGGTTTATTAATTCCGTGGATTTGCTCCATTGTAGAATAAGGCTCTTCACTGTTTAGTCCTAGCTGTTTAAAAAAACTGCAGGAGAAAATGCTTTAGTTGGTCCTGGGCAATATTCTTCAGAATATGCCAAAAGCGTAAATTGCATCTCCTAGCTCTATCTTCCATGTCATTCGTTCTGAGGTCTCCCTCTGGCTCTCCTATAACTTCGGCACTTCCAGAAGATTCAGATGGAGAATCAACGAGCGACTCCTACTAAAGAGGGAAACCAAGCTGATTGTCTCTGATTATCTTCAATGATATTTCAGTGAGAATTCACATACAGATGTTTCTGATGCTACTCCAGTCTGGCTTGCTCACAAAACTGTTATCAGAGGTCTTCGAATCAAATTAGCCAGCCAAAGAAGAAGAGATTGAGAAAGCCTTCTAAGATCTCTTGAGGATTCGCTTGCAGACCTTGTTTCTCTTCAATCTATCAATCCAACTCTCAGTACAGCAAGAGCCATCTGCAAATTAAGAGAACAAATTAAGGGAACAAATTGACCTTCTACTGGACAAAGCAGTCGAAAAAAGCCTCTTGTGGGCTAAACAAAAGTACTTCTTCTGGGGCAACAAAGCCCATTCTTTGATGGCCTATCAATTGGAGTCACACAAGCCGGTCCAATTTATTAAGAGAATAAATACTTCTATGGGCAAAACCTCAAAAAGCTCAATACAGTTTGATGAAAAAATATTCCATGCCTTTTTTTCGAACTTACCTCTTTCCAGCCTCAACGAAGAAGGCCATTTTCGTCTTAATAAACCCATTGAGCTGGAGGAAATTGAAACAGTTATTAAAGATTTGAAGAACAATAAGTGCCCCGGTCCTGACGGCTTTACTAACTTTTACCACAAATGATTTTTAGAGGAGCTGGCACCTCAACTAATGCTATTTTTTGATGCTATACTAAGTAATGGAGAATTGAACAAAGACGCCAACTCTTCTTTGATCACAATGATTGGTAAACCAGGAAAAGGTCCTGAACATTCTAACAATTACAGACCTATCAGTTTGATCAATTTGGATCTTAAAATTTTATCTAAGCTTCTTGTTAATAGACTTGGTGTTTTTCTCCCTTTCTTTATCCACTCAGACCAGTGTGGCTTCAACCCTGGCAGGAGCAGATGTGACAATATCAGAAGAGTCTTTGATGTTGCTGATATTTGCTCACATTCCAAGCTTAAAGGGATAGTAATACTTCGTTTTAACTTTATTTTATTTTGTAGGCATTAAAAAAACATGAAGAATGATATAAGTCTTATCTCTCAAACCTTTATGGTTTAAGAGATATTCACAAGCAAAGTTTCCCCCTCCCGCCCCTTTTTCCTAGTGTAAGCCATCTCTTCTCAGATGTGAATCTGGTTGTAAGACCAGACAGATAACAGCACGGGACAATCTTCTTTGTATGAAAAGAATGAAAGCCCTTCCCCCCTTGACAAGTTTTTCAGCTTTTTCCCTTATCTTAATTGAAGATTGTCCCTCTCTGCAGTCTACCTGGGCACCTCCCTTCTGATCTGGTTGAACAGGGGGGGATACTTTGCTTGTGAATATCTCTTAAACCATTAAGGTTTGAGAGATAAGACTTATATCATTCTTCATGTTTTTTAATGCCTACAAAATAAAATAAAGATACAACGAAGTATTACTATCCCTTTAAGAACTCCCTTCTCCTCTCTCTCGATATCTCCAAGGCTTTCAATTCTATCAATTGATCTTATCTCCGGAAGATTATCTCTATATTTGGGCTGAATAGTTACATCGATCAGTATCTTAAAGCTATTCACTGTAAGGCCGCTAGTTTCCTAAGAATGATGGGTCTGGAAAATGAAGAAATTATAATCACTAGACATACCAAACAAGGATGCCCATTATCTCCAATGCTTTTCGCCCTATGTATTGAGCCCCTCGCTACAGCTTTAAAATTGATGAAGATATCACAGGTATTAATGATGGCATAAATTCTAAGCTAAATCTGCATGCTGACGACTTTCTGCTATTTATTTCTGACCCCAACACATCCATCAGAAGATTAAACTCGTTTGGTGAAATCTCGGGTCTGGTTATTAACCAATGCAAATCTGAAATACTTCACTTTAATTTGCATATAAACATTAGATGCTCCATCGCAGAAGATTTTCAGTTTAAATGGAGAGATGAGTTAATTTTATATCTTGGTGTCAAGATCCCTAAACTCTTGTCTAGAACTTTCTCTCTTAACTTTAAAGCTCTCTGGAACACTTTGTCTGGAAAAATATCTAATTGGATTTCTTTGCCTCTTTCCTTCTTCGGGAGGATAAACCTGGTCAAAATGTGTCTCCTTCCCACGATCCTCTACTTATTTAGAACTCTCCTGATCCGTATTAATAAATCTGACCTTTTAAGTTTTCAAAATTATTTATTCACTTTTATTTGGTTAAATAAACATATTCAAATTTAAAAAGAAACCTTATATAGAGAGAAACAACTTGGTGGAGTTTTGATGCCGAATCTGTAAATTATTATCTCGCTGCTAGAGTCGCAAAACTCACAGCACTTTGCTCGGCTTATGACCTTCAATGTTTAATTCCCAGCTGGATCAGATTAGAGACACACCTAACCTCTAGACAACAGCTACTCGAATGGATGTGGTCGTATCCACATCAGAGATTATTTAATCTACAGAACATCTTGGAATCTACAAAAAATGACTTATGGATTTGGGATAGGAATAGATTTAAGTTCAAACTTATAATTATTTCATTAGCATCCATTATCCTTCTTTGTTGATCTTCTATATCAGTCACTAAGGTTGCCACCTTTTCCTCAAAAAAATACCGGCCATAGTTGTGGGTTGGTGAGGTTGGAGCCACAAAAGGGAGGAGCCGGAAAAAGGAGGAGCCACAAAAGGGACAGAACCACTCAATGTTGCAATGCGTTGGGTTGTGTACCCTTCTGGTTAAAGAGTGAAACGAGCAACACAACACCACTCACCTGACACCCATGCATAATTCTTTTGTCATGTGTATTGTAATTAAACAGGGAAAACTGCCTGTGGGTTGAAGCGGAAAATAAGACAAAAAAGGAGCCACGTGGAGACACACAGACTAGCAACTACCAACAAAAAAAATCTTACATTGATATTAAGGTTCTCTATTCAAACACAGGTTCATTGTGAGACAAGAGAAACAGCAAAACAGGTACATTTTCTTCCCCCCTGCCACCCCGTTCCTCCTCCATACAATGCCCACCCCGTTCCTCCTCCACACACTGCCCACCTCAACATTGTCCACACTGTTCACCTCCACAAACTGTCCACCCCATCCTTCTCCACACACTGCCCACCTCAACACTGCCCACTCCCCCTCCACACTGCCCACCTCCACAAACTCTCTACCCCATCCTCCTCCACACACTGCCCACCCTGTCTACCTCAATACTGTCCACTACCTTACTGCCCAACCTGTCCAACTTCACACTATCCACATTGCCCACCCTGTCCAACTTCTCATTGTCCACCTCCACACTGCCCACCTTGTCCAACTTCACATTGTCCATCTCCACAGTGCCCACCCTGTCCTCCTCCACACATTTCCCACTTCCACACTGCCCACATTATGCACCTCTACTTAGCCCATCCTGTCCTCCTCCATACACTGTCCATTTCCACACTGACCACCCTGTCTGAGTCGAGCTGGTGGCATGGTGAGGTGAGCCCTGCAGTCTAGCATGTTCTTTGGTCTCCAAAGTAATTTGTGCCCTTCCCCCCGGTTCATCATCACACGTCCCTGCGGCACGTGAAGACATCATTGCACTGCTTGTGCATACTCATACGTACAGTCTTCAGCGCTAGCTGGCAGAGGGCTGGTCAGTGGAAGAGACTAACTCCAGACGCATCACACACAAATACTGGCTTCTCAATTGCCGGTATACTAGGCACAGGCTCAAAGAAGCTAATTACCGTCTGTGCCGGTAAAATACCGGCCGTGTGGCAACCCTATCAGTCACTCTCTCCTCCATTTCAGTAAATCGATTCACCAAAGCTGAAATTTCTAACTTAATTTCTGAATAGTTCTTAATGATTTCATGCTTCCAATTATTTGACTGTGCTTCCAAACACTCCTTAATAAAATCTTGTGATGCCAAGTTTTCAGAACCCATATAACTGACCATAGAATATTCAACTTGAGTCTCATTATTTTTATTTACAGCCTGTGGAGAAAAAAAGTAGTTGTGGAGAGTCTGTGCTTCTTATCATCCTTATTTTCTGTTTTCTTTCCCTTATCCTTCTTTGTAGAATTTTTTGAAGCCATATTTCTTTACTTAGAAGAGAGAAAGGATTTTGCCACTTTATTTCCTTTTACTTCAAAATGCTGGGAATTTAGAAGACATTATTGTGTGTTCATTTCTTGGCAACCAACTCTATCTTTTAAAGATTTACATTAGACTGATTCATGCTAGATTGTAAGCCAGTTATTTGAGCCCAATGTTTCCTATATCAGCTCCATCACACTGTTAGAACAATTTTTTTTTTCCAGATACTTCAAGGTACTAATGCACAAAGCCACTTGTTACTGTGAGCCCAGTACTCTTTGACTTATTATATGATAGAAGAGTTACTTAACATATTATATTGTTGTGTATTTATATTTTTACAGTAGCAATAACCTCATTGTTTGGCATGTTTTTCCATAAAAAATGTCAACAATATTATTCCATTAGCCACTTCCTTCTGTGGGCTCACGCGAGTTATGAATCCTTTGAAGTATTCCTTATTGTTTCTTACTCCGTATGTCCATATATCCGGTCAGCTCTCTGGGACATTCTTGGATAAATATAAGCGTGAGGGCTCCCTCTAGATCCGAACCATCTACCATCATGAAGCCAAGTGATACACCATTGGTATCCCCCTCGGTAGTTAGGATGCCACTCCTTAATGTCAACATCACACTTTACATCAGTGGTTCTCAACTCCTGTCCTCAGGACCCACTAACAGGCCAGGACTTAGGGATTTCTCTGCTAGAGCACAGGTGTGGTGATCAGAGGCTCATTCACATTGATTACCACACCTGTGCTCTAACAAGGATATCATCAAATCCTGGCCTGTTAGTGGGTCCTGAGGACAGGAGTTGAGAACCAATGCTTTACATGCTAAGCTCGCAAAGCACTATTCCTGCGTTCGAGTCTGATCCAGCTTTAGCTGTCCTCCCAGCAGTAAGATAAGGAACTGTGCCACCCTACTCCGCTCGGTCTTACATCATTCCCGACTGCAGGCTTCACATACTCTCTCTCTCATCTTTCACTGTGGGTATTCAAGGTCCCTCACTCATGGTGCCGATACATCCCCAGACTCTCCTCTCCCTGGCGACTCGATCAGCACTTCAGCCTCTCACGTTAAGTTACGCAACGTCCCATCCCCCCGTGTTGAGAGTGCAAGCTTTTTAATAGAGGAGAACTATAAACTGATGCTTGAGACTAGACATGTTAGTTCCTGCTACTATTGCTTTAACTCAAATCTTTCTCTCTCTCTCTCCCCCTCTCCACAGGAAAATCTGCAGAATCTGAATTTGTGGACTGTTTCCAGAAAATAAAATTTGCTTTTAATTTATTGGTGTGTGTCCATTCACAGAAAAGGAAAGAGCCCCACATCTCCTAAAAATGTCACATATCCCCTTCTAGACATTAAACGACCAATTTTATAAACTGAAGTGGTACAGTCATAGACCAAAATGAATGTACTCGAGGTGAGAAATTAATATTTCCATTGATTTAAATGGATCTTTAACCTCTTGAATGCTAAAGAGTTGTAGATACCTTTCTAACATTCAATGAGTCAATGGTCCCACTTAAATAAATGGGAAATGTGTGCATTAGTATGTGTTCCCTCAGGTGTAAATTGTTTGCTCCAGGGTAGTTTCTGTCTCCTAGATTCCACGGTATTCAAATTTCTCCAAATAAATTACTGCAGAAACTGGATTAGATAACGGAGCAGCAATCGGCCAACTCCATTTATTAAAACAAGGTGAATTCAGCTATTGGGGAAAGGCAGTCTCTATGTTCCAGAGAATTCTCTTGGCTGCACCCTGAGTGGGATGTTTTCTAGCTGCCCAGCTTCTGTGCCATCTTATTTAGGCAACACAGCACATACGCCTCACTGCGTCACACACCAGTCACTTCCTGTTACTGGGTCTATTCCTAGGATCGCATCCAATTGTGAAATACTTCATTCAGCTCCCATCAATTCGGGGGGGGGGGTGGAAGGGGTGACTCTAGTATGTCTGGTGGAAATGGAAAAAGGTATGGATATGTTTGCAAGTGCAGGGGGAATATAGTAAATAGCTGGAACATCTGTATTTGACAATGTACTTTCAGGAAGTGGTTCAGAAATCTCTAAAAATGAAGGAGTCTGAAACACAACATCATCATCTTGAGTAGTGAAGTCTGTCTGGGACCAGGGCATAACTGTACCACATGTCTACACCACTGCAACCTTTGATCAGTTTGTATTATGCATCAACATGATTCCATCACTTGCAGAATTGATCCAGGAATCCATGTCTGAGGAATTTGGCAACATCAGGCCCATATACTGTCCCCCCAGGGTGAATGATGGAACGAAATAAATCCTCTCTCTTGTATTGAAGACTGACTTTTGAGAACAGTATGTTGTACACATGTGCGAAGTGTACCTGATTTTGTGTAATGGTGTCTTCCAAACAGGAAAAGTGCCAGATGTACACCATGAGCTTTCATCCTGTAAGTAATTAAGAAATCAGACAGGGTAAAGGTGGAATCATCCACGTGTTCCATAGCATATAGTTTTTAAAGTTTAAATGAACCTATAACAGGAACCCAAGACACTGGGAAGTCCCGCGCCGTCGTAGTCGGAAACTCTCTCCCTCAAAGTCGGATGCCAGTTGTCAGATACCCTGGTTGCAGGTTACGAAGTTAGGCACCCTTCACTTGTCGACGGTTGACTCCTTGTAGAACAAATCAGTCAAGTAGCGGGCGGAAGCGTTGAACCCTCTGGTCGAACCAGCCAGTCGCCGAGGGGTCGTAGGTGAGTTGTACAGCGCAAAGTGGAGGTCGGAGGATGAGCGGGTTGACATCAGTAGCCCCTGGAGTTGAAGCGTGAATTAGCTCGAATGCCCTTTGTGGATGGGGGTCAGAGAGGACTCTTTAGGCCATCCAGGCAAGAAGTAGACATGGAGACTGCTTACTCCACACAAACACGCTTTATTGATTAACAGCACACCTTTTATACACAGCAGTACAATACAACAATGGGGACAGGAGGGGCCAAGCAGTATAATAGCTGGCTTGACTTAGAGACCAATGGGCAGGGGAAGTCGCAACAGGAAGTGGGACCTGCGTGGTCTGTTTCCAAGCCTTTGTATAATTAGGAGGTTGGGCTAGAGGGCTCAGACCTGATCACCTCAGGAGACAAAGGAGTTCCCAGTGGGGGACACGGTCTCAATAGATTACAATCCACATGCGTTACACAAAGACCAACGGTTATGACCATTGGTCAGTATCCTGTAATATCCCACCTCAACCATGCTCAATCCATGGCAAAGGTATGAATTTGATGGCCAGAGGTCCCGTTGTCGTACGACTCCCACCATTTCGATATCCATTCGAGCTTGTGTTGAGCAATCAACGAACCAAAGTCATTTAGGGTCAGGGATGACCCGACAACATTAATAGTTCTGAAACATATCAGACATAATTACCACATAACCACAGTCCATGGGAAACCCAGGGCCTCAGTAACGGTGGGGATCCATTACAGAACCGTTCTGTTTGGCCATTCAAGGCTAGATGATAGGGAGCCTTGGTATGGTGGGAAAGTCTGATGGGCCAGAGATATTCTGCTGTGAATTGCGGATCATCATCGGTGACCAAAGTGGGGGTAATCCAAAAACTGCAAAGATCCTTCTTAAATCTTGGAATCCTGGGAATGCTTTCACTCACTACAAGGATGGCATCTATGGTTGGCCATCATACTCTTGCTCTTGCCTTCTATTTCATTCATAATATGCCTGAATGGCTTTCAGGCAAAATCTTCAAATTTGCCTTCTGATGAGAGGGGAAAATCACCACTCGAGTTCCACATAATATCCACCCACCTTGTGTTTTGAGCTTGAATTTGTGTTTCAAATGTGGGTGAAACAGGGGTGACCACTGGCCATCCAGTATATAGAAAATGGTAAACTTGTGCACGTTTCACCTGGAGCCATGGCTTGAGCTAATAGTTGGAATGCACAGGCTGTTGTTAAACATACATGTTGTTAATCCAGCATTAAAGTGTAAGCAGTAGTGTTTGTGGTGAGGATAGACCTTGGGTCAGTGGTAAATGAGAAAAAGCATCCTTATTTGCATGCTGGTTGTTTGGCTGAAATTGTATAATGTAATCAAAAGTTCCCAGATAGAGGGCATATCGCTGTAGTCAAGCTGCTATTTTGGAAATTCCTTTGATTGGGTTGAAGATTGTCAAAATGATTTTGATCAGTGATCAGAGTGACATGGTGGCCATACAAGTATAAAGTGAACTTTTTCAAGGCACAGATAATCCCTAATGCTGATTTATCAATCTAAGAATATTTCTTCTCTGGGCTTTAGGATTGGGATGCAAAAGCTATTGGTTGTCCTGATCTGTCATGCATAACATGTCAATGCTGCTCTCAACCTGTAAGTTGAGATATCACAAGAAACAGTCAGTGGTTTCAGCAAATCTAAGTTTACCAAGACTCAAGATTGCAAGATTAAGTCTTTAGTTGTTTGAAGTGTCCATTGGCACTACAAGGTCCATGACCATGGTAAGTAGGGTGGGCGAAAGCTCTTGGCGTGCTCCCATGAGAAATCCCATGAAAAAGTGGACAACAATGTGGTTTTTGATTAAAATCTTTGCATTTTTCACCCATTGGCCCAATTTCTTCTCCATTTTTTGAATGGCTATAAAGTTTCCGCCCATTGATTTATGTGTAAAAATAATAAAAGGAGGAGCTGGAAGGAACCTTATGTGTCCACTGAGTCTGAGGAGGAGAAGTGAGTGAGCACTACAGAACCAATGTTGTCCAGTCCCCCTAAATCACCCCTAGGGATATTTGGGAATTTAATGAGAAGGGAGGAAGAAAAAGGTAGTAGTGAGAGCAGGACAGGTCACGTTGTGATACGACCATTCCCTTCCTTGCATGTGGGAACATGAGAACAGAAGGAACCTTCTGACTACTCAATCCCTAAATCAAAGTGAAGCGAATTGATCCTAACCTAGATGTAAGTTTGAGATATACACATTGTATAGTGTGACATAATTGATACTGAGATATTGCTACTCTTCTATTATATGTAACAACTGGAGAGAATAATCATGAAAACTGAAAACAAGGAAGAGAGATTCAACATAAAAGAATCCTCAGTGCATTCCAAAAAGACACTGGTCTAAGCAACCGAGTAGCAACCAGCTGACTCCACTTATTATTAAAAGGTGTTTTTCAGTTGCCCAGCTTCTGAGCTGTTTCGTCTAGACCATGCAGCATGTGAAACTCACTGTGTCACACACACCTGTCACTTCCCATTACCAGGGCTATTCCTTCTGGAGCTGGGAACTCATATAGAAGTCCTAGGCAACCGCATGCTGCCTGACCAAAACCGCTCCCTGACGTCACATCCAGAATCTAAGTTTTATCTTTATTGCATACAGCTGTGTGGGCCTTATCATCAAGACATTCTGGAGTTAACTAACTACATCATAGTATTGATATTAAAATTTTCCAACCTCACATCAATTTAATAGGGCTTTAAAGGGATAGTAATACTTAAAAATGACTATCCCCCATGTTGTAGCCAGTACAAAATGGAGTTAAATGAGACCAGGGGCATCAAACCTTTATGGTTTGAGAGATATCCGCTTTCAAAGTTCCCTATTTTTGGCTTTTCCCCTGACGTCAGTGTTCCAGCTGAGAGCAGGGGAATCCTCTCCTGGCATCAGCTGGCAGCTCTGCAGCAGAGCCAAGACTGCGTTAATAAAAAAATAAATCCTTTACTAAAAAGGTGTTCTACATGTGTTTGGTTTGCAAGCACACGTAGAAGAACTTTTAAGTTGAGGATTTTTTTTTATTAACACAATCTTGGCTCTGCTGCAGAGCCTTCACCGGTCCCGGATTCCCTTGCTGTCAGCTAGAATGCTGAAGTCAGGTGAGAGGGAACTTTGAAAACGGAAATCTCTCAAACCATAAAGGTTTGAGAGATGCCTCTAGTCTCATTTAACTCCATTTTTTTACTGGCTACAACATGGGGGATAGTCATTTTTAAGTATTACTATCCCTTTAAACTTCATGTATGATAGAAAGGTCTGTAACACATTGCTTTGAAATGTGGCGGCATCTGTATTATTCAAGGGGGTTAAAATAATTTCCATTCCAGTGCCATGACACAGTTTGTCTTGGTCTAAAATCGCTGCTCTTTTTTTTTTTATAAATAAGGCCATAAGGCCCTAAGGCCCAACATTTTTCTGGAGGAGTAATTAGGAACTAATCCTATAAATGTTGAAAAAACAAGTAGAAACTCCAAGTGTTTTATCCTGGCTGATGATGAATCAACAAAAGGTACAAAAGAGCTGTCAGATTCAGTATTGTCTACATTTCTAAATTGCTTGTGTGTGAAGATTTTGATTTGGTTATAAAGAGTTAACCTATACCGTGCGGTAAATTCAGGAGAAAGGAAGTCATTATTTTGGAGTTTTCTGTTTTAGGGTTATCTATACTATAAAGACCTGTTTGAAAATGCAATGTCCCACAGCTGTTAATTCTCTGAGTGGCAGAGGAGTACGCAAAGCATTACTTTGCAATGCGTTGTGTAGGCCTGTGGGAGTGGAAGGACTAATAGCTGTGGGACATATCAGTGTCTAACAGGCCTTGTCAGAGTGTGTAACGATGTGTTTGCCTGCTCCCTGTCTAGCATGTTCTTAAATAGAGGTTGCCAGAGTGCATAATGATCACAGCATCCAGATATATGTGCCGATTCCAAGGTTAATATGTTGGTTACATGGTGAGTACAGGTCTATAGCATTCTTATGTGTTGGTCATTGTGGTTGTTGTGGTGTGACAATGTTTTGAAGGAGATATTTTTTGTATATGTTTTATGAGCAGCGTGAATGTCATTTATAGCACATTGTAGCAGAAGCAGAAATTGTGGGAGGATGAGGTGTATTTGGGAGAAACCAAGAAAAGATGTGGAGAAAAGCACTCTGCTGGCAACACTCACATATATAAATTACCAAAAATAATACAATAATCCTGTGTTGCATCGGAGAGGTAGCCCTGGGTATTAACCCAGCGAGTGCTAAAAACATCAGCGTGGTCACTACTGGAGGGGCACCCCCGAAGTCCATCCAGTATTCGGGGAGACTCATTTTTCCTACACAGGGAAGGCAGGACATAGTGAGTGCCGTTCAGTCGGGGGAGCAAGGAGCCACAGGTCTATATTTATATTCACGGTCAGGAGAGGACACATCAAGCTATATCAAGCACCTTCTGTATGTATGCTACCTACAGCTTTGGGAGATTTAGATGTTTTATATTGTATCAAACATATTGAGGACTTTCAGTTACATTCTAGTGGTGTCACTAGAGGACTTTTAATTATTATACTAATGTGATTATAACCATTGTCTCTTGATATGTATATTTATAGATCTATGTTTGTTTTTTACTAATTAAATATTCTATACCTATGATGTGTCCTTATAGTCCATCAGGGGGATAAGGTAGATTTGTAGGTTATCTTATTTAATTATTTATATATATTTTTAGCTCTCTCCCTAATATATGTATTTGGGAGAAGCCTGAATGTAATTCATGTGACAAGTTAGCAGCGGCACAGTTTTGTGGAGGCGCAGTTTAGCATGGGGACAGCACAGACTTTAACAGCGGCACAGTTTGGTGTAGGTAGAGTTAAGCAACGACATAGTTTACTGGAGGCACATTTTAGAGGCAATAGAGTTTAATAGAGGCAGAGTTTAGTGGAGGAACAGGTGTAGTATTTTGTGGAAGAGTAGGCATGAAAGGGCAATGAAAGTTGAAATTTGTGTTTTTCGTTTGGGGGGACACATCCGGAGAATTGTTGCCCACATGACCACGTTCTCCTTTATACTGTGTGTGTTTATATATATATACATACATATATATATATATATATATATATATATATAATATGCATGCAGCTTTAGATTCTTGAAGCATTTTATAAGCATAGATAGAATTATTTTTATTTACAGAAATGCTAATTTTTATTAGCAGTGCTAAGTTTTTTTTTTTTATAAATGTGTATTTAATACCATTTCTAACCTTTCTTAGAAACAATGCACATTTTTATTAGCACTGATAATGTTGTAGAAGCAATGCCAACTTTATTAACAATGCAATTTTTTTCTGTAAGCAATTCAAAGTTTTTTAGCCATAAAATTACTTTTTTATCATAATTAAATATATCCAACACAGCCATAACTGCTATTTTATTCTGCTCTGTAATTTTAAGGCCCAATTTTATTTAATGGATCCCTTAGTGATTTTGGAGAACGTTTTCAACTCTATGGTGTGGAGTAGATCATTTGGATACATTGAGCTGTTACAACATTTTGCATATTGTTTAGAAGGTCACCTAGGCTTTTTTCAGTTATGGGAGGCCCATTTTATGTGTGTATTTGTGTTTGTGTGTATGGTTTATTTTTTATTGGTTTATGGATATGAATCATAGATTTATGGACTTTGTTTTTTTTCTTTTATGGTGCAAAAGAGTTGAAACTTCGACCAACCCCAAATAAATTGTTATTTACATTAATACATTAAAGTTATTGATGTAAAAGTCTTCAGAGATCCAATAAGATTTTACAAGTGCCTCGGTTTATTAGGTTAGTCAGCCAACTTGAAGCTAACTTAAAGGGATAGTAATGTTTCATAATAAAAGCATAGTATTTGGGTCTTGGAGAGTTTTATTTCAATACTGTCAGAGTTGTAGTTCAAGAGTAATTGAATGATAAAGTATCCCCCTCCTGCCCCTTTTACTGATATAACACTGCTCAGCTCAGAGCAGAAGGGAGGTGCCCAGGTAGATTGCTGAGAGGGACACTCTTCAATGAAGATAAGGAAAAAGCTGAAAAACCTGTCAAGGGGGCAGTGTTTTCATTGTTCTCACAGTAAGAAGATTGTCCCTTGTTGTTATCTGTCTGGTCAAGCAACCAGATTACACATCTGAGGTGAGCAGTGTTACACTAGGTAAAAGGGGCGGGAGGGGGATACTTTATCATTCAATTACTCTTGAACAACTCTGACAGTATTGAAATAACACTCTACATGGCCCAAATACTATGAAGTTTAATTGGAGCTTCTGTTTTTGTGAATCATTACTATCCCTTTAAAACAATGATAGTCAGACTGGCAGGGCTAGAAAATCATTAACCACATGATCATAGGAGACACCTCCTCAACACAGGATGCCCTTAATTCTGGGTTTACTTCCCAAGCTGCAAACAAAGAAATAATGTGTATGCCCTGTCACCCCTTAAAGTGCTCAAATCAGATATTTTGCCAGCCATATATAATGGGATACTACAATCTAGAAGAAAATGTAATTCTATGTAGAGGTGTGAAATTAACCAATTGCCTAATACTACTGTTTGCCAGCCATTGCCCTGCTTGAAGCCAGAGTCAAGTTTTCACTGAAATGTACAATAGCTGGGAAATACAGGTTAAGTTCTTTGAACTTTACTACATGTTCCATTGTGCTTTGCTGATAGCATCGGATATGAAGTCAGGAATTACATCATCAATAACATACTGATAACATCACATATGACATTACAAATTACATAATCAATTATATCACAATGGCCTCATAAATGGCATCATTGATGACATCACAAATGATCTCATCAATGGTACTGACAGTTACACTATGTGACACATAACAGAGAACAGATAACCATATACATATATGTGTATATATATATATAAACACACACATAGCTATTAGCTGGACTCTCCTGTAACTGTAAAAATACTTTGAGCCGTATATCCATTTGCATACTTTCACAATGAACAGTAGTCATTGATGTATTCTCAGAACTCCAGTTTAGGTAAAAAGAAGGGTTGGTTTGTGTAGTCATCTTGACTCTTGCTGCAGGACTTTTGATAAAGGACTGAGGTAAGGCTAAAACAACTGCCTTACATCTGGATCATTGTATTATCTTAAAATAACAAATGCTTATTCAGGATTGTTTAGGAACCCAAATATTGTTCCAACATAGAAGAATATCAATAATCCTATTAAAGTTTAATGAATGTTATCGCTCTTCCTCTATTTATCTCATGCACTCTAGGGAAAGATCCATGACCAGATGCAGCAGCTAAGTGCTCTTGATCTAGATCATATGATGATGGACATTTTGACTAAGGTGAGGATTGAACAGGACTTGAGCTTTCACTTTGTGTTACATTGATGTGGTCGTTCTCTCTTATTAATACATACTGTAATTATGTGTCACTGTATCTGATTTAGATAATCTCTAAATGTCCCAAGAAAGACATGGCTCAGTCTATGGTGTCCTTTCTACTTGCCCAGAAGGCTTTGCTACTTATGAGCTCCTGTGTGACTGATAAGAAGAAGAAATTATGTGATAGCCTTGGAGATGCTTGGCTGAGGACCAGGTGACATGGATATGGCATTTATGAGACAGGAGCACAACTGAGTCCGTTAGGACAGATGTGGGAGTCACCATGAAGTTATAAGGATAGATGCAGTGCTGTAGTCATGACATAGAGAACAGGAGTATATTGAGTTGCACTGGGTGGATACTAGATTGATAGTAGGTGTTCATCTAATACACATAAAAACACGTTTCTACAATGTTGAAACAAATACCATAATTTAACACACTGAATGCTTTGAAAGCAATGCACTGGAGACCTGTGTATCATAAAAGGTGTTAAAGTTATCCTAAAAGAAGTTCAGTTAAATTTAAACACTGTATATACTGTAGCCTTTTGTTCGTAATATAAAACGTTTTTGAAAAATTAAGCTTTATGCATTGATAACACAGTGTGGCACTTTATCTTAATTAGTTTATGTGCTGGACAAATATTATCACACATTATGCTAAGAATGACACTAGATAGAGCTGACACATCAGGGTCATTTCAAACAGACCAGAAAGTATAGCCTCGAACAGAACTAAGTGGCATAAACATAAAGGTTCATTTCTAAAAAATGATTTCTTTTTCAGAAAATGGCTAGTACAACTTAAAAGCTGATTCTGACCCTCTATAGAAGTAAATAACTGGTTATAGGTTGATATGTCAACTTTAGCCAGGGCCAGAGGGGTATGCAATGCATTGTGAAGCAATGCATTGCACCCCCAGTCCTTATAGGGTTAAGCCAGTGGTAGGCAACTTGAGACCCTTCATCTGTTGAGGACTACAATTCCCCTCATCACCAGCCAGCCAAAAATATAAGTGTGTGTGTGTGCGTGCGCGCAAATGTACATGTAAGTGCATATGAGTGTGTGGGTGTGATTGTGTACATATGTGTATGTGTGTGTAAGTGTATGTATAGTGTTCATGTGTGTGTATACACACACCTCAATATATACCACTGAGGAATATATAAAAGAGGAGCAAATTAAAACCAGAGTGGCTTAATAATGAGGTTGGCAGGGAAATTAGAAAAAAATAAGTGACTCAGTGATGCCTGTGCTGTTCTACAAGATAACAGCCACCAAGACCCAAGAAACACATGTCTATGTACAGAAGTGTTTCTCAACTCTGGTCCTCAAGACCCATTAACAGGCCAGGATTTGATGATTTCCTGGTTAGAGAACAGGTGAGTGAATCAATGTGAATGAGCCTCTGATCACCACACCTGTGCTCTAGCAGAGAAATCCCTAAGTCCTGGCCTGTTAGTGGGTCCCGAGGACCGGAGTTGAGAACCACTGATGTACAGATATATATATAGAGATATATAAATATATGCATGTATAAATACAATTCCTATTTTTGCATCAGGAAGTAGGATCCAGTTCTCACTCCAGTATTCAGAACTCTGAGAGTTATATTGCTGTCTGAAATAACTTTCTTCTTCTGATAAAGTGACTTATCAGTCATGAAACTCATTGAGCTAAATTATTAATTTGCATTGATTGTGTTGATTTTATCTTCACTGTATTCATTATAACTTACAGTCTTTATCATTTTTTTATGTGAAGTACCTGCTGGTACCCCGTGTTTTACCTATATGGGTAGATATGTTTTTACATATTTCTTATATCTTTGATACGATCTATTGTTATTGTTTTTATTTTATTTTGTAATAAAGCTAATAGTTTTTTTATTGGCTATACCCCACTTTAGCCCTTTATGTGTATGTGATATATAGCAGTTCCCCATTCTTGATTTGTTTTGACTTTGTCTATCATTATCAACCTCAGTACTCTATATCTCTCTTTGGAGTCATTGTCCACATGTTTGCATTATAAGTGAGGGCTAATATCTAGGAACTACATCTTATTAAAGTGTCATCAGTGGTAAGCGTCACCTGTCTGGAGTAACCCCAAAATATCCAGTACAAGTCATTAATACTGAGAGAGGCAGAATTAGCCTCTATCCAATGTGAGCAGACTTCTATAGGGAGTGGGGAATTACTCAATCTACTTGTAAATTCAAACCACTATACTTGCACTGTTTGTTCCTTATACTTTCTATCCAGTTTTGGTGATGTGGACTCTGGACTGTGATACCTACACCTTATGGCAGCAACATATATGCACTGTAGGGTTTAATGATCCCATTTGTAGATGAAGCACCCAGACAAAGAACTTTTATCTGAATTAAGGTGACCACATATCCCTTTAAATCAAGGACACATAAAAACACACACTCCAGGGTTGCAATGATTCCTGTGCATTCCTGTAGAATTACATTTTCATAAGTATCCCTGAACTAAAGGCATATACGGTCACCTTCGTCTGAATGGATGTTAATATTCTACAGGCCTTGGTGTGAGTTATGGAAGCCTATGTTTATTGCACAAGTACTTGTATTTTCTAGACAATAAGTGTAGTGAAGTGCAAACGTCAACTTTTTCAATCAGTTTAGACACCTATGTATTAATGTGCTAGACAAATCTGTTTATGTAGTAGTGATACAGTTGTGTTTGATTTTTAAATGTATGTTTCTGTCTCATATTTTAGAGTCTGCATGAAGCTCATTTCCCCCCAACTAACAGGTGTGTGCTCCTTTCCCTGCCTCAGCTCCTTTCAGGAGAACTAACACTTAATAATACTCACCTTACTATAAAGAGAAACTCCTAATGGCCTCAATGAGTGCTGCTCTTGTTTTGCTTTTGTTCAAGAGATAACATCCATGGAGGCGGACATGTTGCTGGCAATTTTTACAAACTGAAGTAAGTAGAGTGCATGAGCCTACTTAACCCTAGAAAGAACTGAGGGGTGCATAATGCATTATGAAGCAATGCACTGCATATCCCGCTTGTCCTTTAAGGGTTGAGTTTACCTTGTGCAAAAAGCTGAGTCTGAGGTGCTTTGTTCCTGCTAGCAACTGTCATGTCTGCCTCCATGGATATGACATCCAGGACAGACTGAGCATGTTTTCTCTTGGAGAGAGGCACAAGCAAAAATTCATATTGGTCATTAGTGGGGGTTATTATTAGGAGGTATTAATTCTCCTTTAACTAAATTTACATAGGGCTTTATGCAGAATGCAAAAGATAAGAACTTTTTATGCAAACCAACCATACAACTGGGCTCTTAACCTCCAGAATGCTAGAGAAGTCTCCAATACTTTGCATTCAAGGATTTAAATACTCACGCTTGTGGATTGTTTATTGTTTGTCCTCTGCATAAGGCCCATAATATAAACAATATCCCTTTACTGTCCTTACATGATTCATATCCACTCATATTGTACTTACATGTGTTCTTTCTTACTCAGATAAGTTCATCATAATTTTGAAGCCATTTTGAAGCTATCAGTGAGGAAAGGAGACAGTGTGAAGGTGAGAGAATGCTAAAAGGAAAGAAAAGTACAGATATAAATTTAGATGAAGTTTGAAAAACTGGCTCAGTTTTTGTAGATTTACAAAAAGTAATATTAATAAATATTTATAGTGAAATTCGCACAACTGGTTTCTGGTTCTGTAATAAACATACCTAGGGGCTGGCAAAGTGGTGATAGAATGCATGCAGGGATTTGTAGTTCTGATTCATTCATTCACTGACTAGGCAATTCCAGAACAATTATAGTTTTTAAAAGAATTTTGAGTAGATACTGAAGAGTGGAAAGATAGTGATGATGGCACAGAGAAGAGAGGACAGAAGTTGGAAAGTGTGAGCCAGTGGAGTATATGCGACAGGTGGTTGCATTGTAAGTTGGCTATGTTTTATTTTTTTAACAAGAGGAGATAGTGGGGAGTGGCGAGATAGTGAGGTGGGACAAAGTCCTTGCAGAAGCTTTCGGCCCCCAGTGTATGTCCTGCGCAGGCTGAATGGAGGAAATATGCATATCTCCTCCTTGCTGCTGCCCCAGGGTGTGTCATTTGACCACATTCTCTTTTATAGAATAAAAAATATGCAACAATTCAGAAAATCCGACAGAGGGAAAATACTTTTTCACAGCACTGTACCTGGGAACTCTCTGAATCTGCCTTGGATATTAAAGGAGAATGGACTTCCAACTATAGGTAGTTACCTGACAGCTATGGGAGCTTAAAATCCTCCTATTTCCTATTCATTTGCCCTACTGATCGCTGTGATCTGCAGAGCAGGGTAATATCAAAACCTTTTTCTGTGCTTATGGGAGATTTATATCCTCTCCATTCAAATGCATTGTTCGATATTTTAAACACTTTCTTTGCATCAGTATATACAAGGGAGCAAGGAATGGTAGAAGAGCCTCCACAAGTAACAAATAAAACAATACAATTATCAGATATTGGGTTAACTCAAGAAGATGTAATAGGAAGACTGAACAAAATTAAGACCGACAAAACACCGGGTCCTGATGATATACATCCAAGGGTTCTTCAGCAACTTAGTGCAGTGTTAACAAAACCCCTATATTTACTCTTTTAAGAGTCTATCACCACAGGCTCAGTGCCTCAGGATTGGCAAAGAGCTAACATAGTGCCTCTATTTAAGAAGCATGAATCAACATGGTTTTATGAAGAATAGATCATGCCAAACTAATCTTTTCAGCTTCTATGAGGAAGTAAGCAGAAACCTTGACAATGGCAAGGCAGTAGATGTAGTATATCTAGACTTTGCAAAGGCATTTGATACAGTGTCACACAGAAGGCTGGTGTATAAAATAAGGAAATTGGGGCTAGGAGATAACCTTTGCAATTGGATACAAAACTGGTTGAAGGATAGGGAACAGTGTGTGGTTGTAAAAGGAAAATTCTCCAATACAGTTAAAGTGGAGAGTGGAGTACCTCACGGTTCAGTATTAGGTCCGCTGCTTTTTTAAATGACCTGGAAATAGATATAGAAAGCAAAATATCAATATTTGCAGATGATACTAAATTATGCAAGGTCATTAATTCAGAACAGGATATTTTCTCTACAGAGGGACTTCCATGCAATGTCAGATTGGGCAAACAAATGGAATATGAAGTTTAATGTGGGGAAGTGTAAAGTCATGCATTTGGGAGGAAACAATCCCAAGGCTACTTATGAACGTAATGGAATCATTTTAGGGGACTCATTGCTACAGAAAGACTTGGGTATCCTTGTCAACTACAAACTTGCAAACAGTGACCAGTGTCAAACAGCAGTAGCAAAGGCAGAAAAAATCCTGTCTTGCATAAAAAGAGATATTGAAGGAAAAGTGGATAACATTTTTTTTGCCATTATACAAATCATTGGTGAGACCTCACCTTGAGTATGCAGTGCAATTTTGGGCACCAGTTCTAAAACTAGGACTAGAAAGGGTACAGCGAAGAGCAACAATTAATTAAGTGAGTGGAGTACTTGACATATGAGGAATGACTAGACAAACTTGGTTTATTTACTCTAGGTAAAAGACGACTAAGGGGAGACCTTATCACATTGTACAAGTATATGCAAGGTCAATACAAGGATCACTGCGGTGAGCTATTTATTCCAAGGCCTGATCAGGTGACACCTCTTGAGATTAGAGGAAAGGAGGTTTAGACTTCAGCAGAGGAAGTTTTTTTTTTACAGTAAGGTCTGTTAAATTGTGTAATTCGTTGCCCAAGAAGGTAGTTATGGCAGATACAATGGATACATTTAAGAGAAGATTAGACACATTTCTTTCAAAAGGGAACATACAGAGTTATACTGTTTATCAGTAGGCAGATCAGGAAGGTCTGATAAAGACTACTTAATTGGCAGCAGGAAAGCTATAAAATTCTCAGTTACTGGGGTATGAGGACAATGTTGAACTTGATGGACTTGTGTCTTTATTCAACCTAATTTACTATGTTACTGTGTAAATTCACAGACAAAGGACTTCAATGGGGAGAATGTTAGGAAACCAAAGAAATATCTTGCATCTTCTCCCCACAGCAGAGCAAAGTGTGGCTGTCATCCATCCCTGCAGATTGAAAACATCTTACATTCAAATTGAGAGGGATTGGTAGCATGTCAAGCTATGGGAACTCAGCTCCCATAGCTGTCAGGTAATTATCTGTAAGAAAGCCCCTCCCATGACCCTTTACTGTCTGTTTAAGTGTTACACAGGTCTCTATTACATTGCTTCACAATTTAAATTAATGGGAATTTGGACATTTGTACTGATTTCCTATGGTGCATTTAGTTTGCCACAGAATTGTTCCACTTTTGCTTTGAATGCTTATTATAGATTTCTGTCATCTCCATTCAAGTCCATTGTCTGTGAATTCTCTGACACTGGGCTTCAATGAAGAGGATCTTGGTAAGGAAAAAAAAGATTTTGCTGCCTCTCCCAGAAGCAGTGAGACAAGGGTTTATATCACCCAGGGTCAGATCAAGATCTGTGGGTCAAATGTAGAGGGAATGGCAGCATTTTAAGGAAATAGAAAACCAGTTCCCATAGGGGTTAAAAGCCCCATCTAACTCAACAGGAATTTAGGGAAAAAGACATTTAATTGAAATGTGATGTTTACTTCTTATAATTTTCCTTAAATGTAGCATCAGGAGTCTGTTGCTTCTTATCTGCTACTAATTGTATTTTTCCTGCAGGTTTTAGACCAGAGCAGACAGTGATGGCTGATACAGAACTCTGTGGGACAGAAATTATATATACCAAGCAATATTGTGGAGATGATGAACCAATATTGCTAACACAGAAAAATAAATAAATAAAATAACTCCATATTGCTTCCTGAACTATAGCAAGTAAGATGAATGCTTTATTGATGATCTGGAATAAATATTTCTGTGCTTAACCCCTTTGCTGCTAGTGATGTCTCCACTGCAATGGAAAAAAAAACCCTCAATCCATGAATTTTATAGGGATATATTTTTTTAATGCACTGGAGACATCTCTAGCAGCCAAGGGGTAAAGCACAGAAATACTTATTTCAGATTCTTATCAATAAGCAATTCATCTTACTTGCTATAGTTCAGGCTGCAACATGGATTTATGTATTTATTTTTTCTGTGAGTGTCTGGAGGGTGGATATGTCATTGAAAACTGGTTTATTAGCAAAAGTGGACAAATAACTGCTACAAAAGGATATCTATGTGATGAATAATCTATTTGTGAAGTGGTTAAAAAAAATTGTCTCTAGTATTATAAGAAAATGTATTATAACTGAAATTAAGAACTGAGATATGATTTTTTTTTCCTTTTGAGAAGTTTAGTCTGTGTTGTCAGGTACGTATAGAATAATTATAATCAGAATAAGTTTAAACTGTCACGTTAACCCATTGAATGCCAAAGGGGTATGTAATGTATTTCTAAGCAAAGAGTTGCATCTCCTCTGGCACTCAAAGAGTTAATTCCATGGAAAAGTGTAACCCCTTGAATTGTAGACTGGTTACTTTCACGTTGCTTGTCAAGTAGTGGAATGTATAAATAGGAATCAGCACTAAAACAGGAGCTTTAAAGGGATAGTAATACTTCATTTTATCTTTATTTTATTTTGTAGGCATTAAAAAAACATGAAGAACAATATAAGTCTTATCTCTCAAACCTTTATGGTTTAAGAGATATTCACAAGCAAAGTATCCCCCCCCCTGTTCAGCCAGCTCAGAAGGGAGGTGCCCAGGTAGACTGCAGAGAGGGACAATCTTCAATTAAGATAAGGGAAAAAACTGAAAAACTTGTCAAGGGGGGAAGGGCTTTCATTGTTTTCATTCAAAGAAGATTGTCCCCTGCTGTTATCTGTCTGGTCTTACAACCAGATCCACATCTGAGAAGAGATGGTTTACACTAGGAAAAAGGGGCGGGAGGGGGAAACTTTGCTTGTGAATATCTCTCAAACCATAAAGGTTTGAGAGATAAGACTTATATCGTTCTTCATGTTTTTTAATGCCTACAAAATAAAATAAAGTTAAAACGAAGTATTACTATCCCTTTAATGTATTTTTCTGTCCCTAAACATGCCTAAAGCTACACTTGTTGCCTATTATACCAAGGTCCCAGGACTGGTCACTGGGACAATTTATGTGAGTTTCTGGATGAGCCTTTATGTCTTGATGTACTCCATATTTTAAAAAGACACTGGTGAAATTGCATAACTAGTTTGGCACAGGTGAAATTACATAAATCGTTGGTGTAAGCAGTGTGTCCACTGGTATGCACTACAAATATTTTAGTACATACCCTGATGTGCAGCAGCTGGTTTTGGAAGCTACCATCTATGCAGCCAGACTGGCAGATTTATACAATCTCTCCTGTTAGATGAATGCATCTCTTGTCATGTGCACATGTGATTGTATGTTGTTGTTTTTATTTAATTATTGTGTTTTTCTTGTATGCATATTATGTGTTGTGCGTGTCTGTGTGTTGTGCACATGTATTTCTTGAGTTTTGACCATATAGGTAGTATTTGTGTGGTGTATGTGGTATATATATGTATGTGTGTGTATTAAAGGTCCCTGTAATTCATTACAGACATTGTCGCAGGAGTGGGAGGAGGGTTCTTCCTTATAATGGTATTGTGTAGACTAATGCTTATTCCTTTATTTATATATACTTTATAACATTTATATTTACAGATACAGCTTCTTTATCATGTCTACTCGACAGTGTAATAGATTGTCAGTTCACGCTGATGAACTGGATCCAGAGGAAAAGTGAGCAAGATTAGCTAGGGTGAGTGACATAGACACATGGTTCAATTTAGTATCTCTATCTCTATCCTCTATTCCAGTAGACTACAAGGGGGTATGATTTCCACAGGAGTATGCAGTGGCCGAAGGCCCCTGCTACTCCTGTGAAAATCCCCGCATGGAGTTGGCCCGCCCTCAACATCGCTGCTAAAAACAAATGGCTTAGTCTCCCCTCATAAAGCACGTAGCGCCCAACACAAAAACTCTACCCTCCACTGCTGCATATTCAGAAGTGATCAAAAGCATTACACACTTTTTCTATCAATAAATCACTATAGACAGACAATGGATCAAATGTTTACCTTTTTACCCTTTGACAGCCAGAAGGATACACAATGCTTTTTCAAAGTGTTGTATACCCCTCTGGCAGTCAAAGGGTTAATTCTCACAGTGCCCCGATGATGCACGCTTGACTATGCTCCCTCGTAACTTCCCTGGCAACATGGGAACTGAAGAGGGAGCGGAATCCAGAATGTAGCATTGAAGCATAGTGTGAATCAGCCCTTTGTGTATCATAAATGTATGCAGTGCATTGGATACCCACGCAAAGGGTTAAGACACAACACAACCTACCAGAGAACAGAGTAGAATGTGATCAGTGCTATGTGGGATTCCACCGCTATGCCTGGCTTCCTGCAAGGACTTTTTTCACTTCTTCGGTATGTCGCCATTCTTCACTATCTCCTCTTCATAATCTAAAACAAACATGCTGCCCTTACACTGTATACATGTTACCTGACTCCTCCTCTTCCACTTTATCCTTGCTGCATTAACACAGGTACAAACAGACGCAGTGTGTCACTGAATGTGTTTGTGTGTGTATACGTATGTATGTATTGTTTCTTGTCATTAGGTTTAGGTCGGTTGGTTGTCTAGCAACAACACTGCATGATCCTCACTATCTCCCTGTCCACTACTCCCTTTATGGATGTGAATCTGGGTTTTTTAAAGTATTTCAGTGCCACAGAGCAATCAAATTATTATTATATATATTATATTATATTCAACCTAATTTACTATGTTACTAAGTGTCACAGTTTGTTAAGACTTGCTGGGAACCAACAGGTGAAAATGTCGCCGGAGCGACCGAGGAACAAGGTCGCCACAGATGAAGGAACCGGACGCAGGAGATGAGCAGGAACCAGCACAATGACGGTCAACCGGATCAGGAACGGCAACGGAGACTGGCAGCAGGAAACAGCAACCTCGGACGACTTCAACCGGAACAGGCACTGGAACAAGTACAGCAGACAGGAGTCTCAGGAACAGGACGAACTCAGGAAACCAGGAACAAAGCAAAAGGCCCATCAAGCTTCTGTAGCATGGTGAAAGTGGATGCAGTCTGAGACACCACGAAAGGGCAACCAAAGGGTGCCCAAACTCAGTTTAAATAGGCAATGTGAGGCAGGCTAAAGGCAGACAGCCAATGGGAACCCCCTACAGGTGATAGACACAGAAATGCAGCAATCGCGGGCACCGTGATACTAAGCACTTCAGGTGATGGCATCTACTTCTGCAAATGAGTCTTGTTTCCTGTACAACCCTCCAAGAAGAATTACTGTGAACAAGCCAGTCAAGGGTGATACTGGAATATTGGGAAACTCCAATTGGTGGTCTTGTGGGAATTGTGTACCTATGCCAACACCTATAGTGTGCATTTGTTGCAAGGAGAGCCAGTTGTGTAGAGCATATTACAGAGGATTTGGAATGCGTAACGGAAAATGAAAATTTCACCTCTTACTGTGTTGATCATGGGAGAGCTGATTTTCAATTTAGATTTATGGGAGCCAAACCTAATACCCGAACAGAATCGGATTATAACAGGTAATTTAATTGTACTAAAAATATTAAAATTAATTCAATAATTATTAATTTGTTGTACAATGAACAATAGTCACTTATTAGAAAGGATCAGTACTGTACCATAAAAAAATATGTTTTTTATGGTTTAAAAAAAAATAAAGTACGACACAAAATCTATCTCTCAAAGCTTTAATGTTTGAGAGATGTTCGCATGTTTTGCCTGACCTTGCTCCTGTCTCTGATGCTGTGTTATTGTTGCCGACCCGAACTGCCTGACTACCGCTCTCTGTATACCAATTCAGGCTTTGGCTGACTACCACTCTCTGTGTACCAATCCAGGCTGTGGCTGACTACCACTCTCTGTGTACCGATCCAGGCTGTGGCTGACTATCTCTCTCTGTGTACTGCTCCAGGCTGTGGCTTACTAGTGCTCTCTGGTACCAATCTAGGCAGTGGATCAATAGCGCTCTCTGTGCATTTCCAGGTCTGACTGACTACGCTAGCTATTCCAATACTGGCTGTGGTTGTGCTCTAGTGGTGACGTCTCGTTATCCTAGCCTTTGAGGCTAGTGCCCAGCCAGTGCATGTCAGTAGAGCCTCCTCTCCTCAGTCTTCCGAGCCTGAGCCTGTGCCTGTCCATTTAGTCTGCGGTTACCCCAGTCGCCTGAGCCTGTCAGTGTTGCCTTTGGTTACCTATATCTCCTGAATTTGAGTCAGTGCCTGTCAGTGTTGCCTTCGGTTACCTATATCTCCTAAGATTGGCCAGTGCTCGTCAGTGTTGCCTTCGGTTACCTATATCTCCTGAGAGTGAGCCTGTTCCTGTCAGTATTGCCTGTGGTTACTTCAGTCCTCTGGACTGGTCCTGTGCCTACCTGAGTTCCCTTCATTGTCCAGTCCTCAGGGATTCTCCCTGTCCATCTGGTCAGTCCTGCCTCCGGTCATCCTGCCTGCTAACCTAGGGCAGACCAGTGTTAGTCAGTGTGCTCTCCAGTTACCAGGACCGTGTCACTCTTCAGTGTTCCGGTTGCCTGTTCTCTCTTCCCCAGCTCCTTGGGATTCTGCCCTGCAGTACCTACCCTCAGCTTGTGGGCCGCTTCCTAGGTGGTACTGTTGAGGTTCTGTTCCTGGTTCCAGTCATCTGTTCCTGTTATTATATTATGGCCTATTTTGCTTATTTCTGTACCCTGACCTATTTCAGATTTGGGAAGTGCCTTGGCACTGTCCGGATCTGGACCTGGTTAGGGGATCCTGTGTTCTTTATTATTCTTAATAAATCTGTTTTTACCTTACCAAATTGTCTGAGAGTGCTTAAAAACCGTGACAGTGGGAAGTTTAATTAAACTTTTCACTAGAAAAAAGAAGCCACCATCTTGGGAGGGACATCCATATACTATCTGTGTATTAACCATTGAAGTGCTATAGGTGCTACATAGGATTGCTAGTATCATGTTTATGGTATATGTTGCATGAAGTTTTGTTATACTTTCTAGACATATATTATAGAGATTTAAATTCTGAGTATGTTCCTGTTATAATTATGTTTGATTATAATAAATGCAATTTATATATTTATTCAGAAGGAAGGCAATGTTGAAATCAGTAGATAAATTATAGTTATCTAAATCTGGGATTTTATTCCAGTTAATTTATCTAAATTTTGCTATTGCATATGGTACAAGGAGATTGTCAGAGGACCTGGTTTAATATTAAAGCCTAATCACCTGACAACATACCTTAAACCTCAATTAGCATAGTTTATACAGTTTCTGGGGCAGAGGTATTCATATATGCTGCTGCCAACTGTATTTTAATTAATTGTAAGGATCAATTAACCTTTTCTATGCTGCTGGGTTCAATTATTGTTATTTAATACCTCTGAATATACCTATGTACAGTTAACCCTTTAATTGCTGGTAATGATAATTGTGTTATTGGTTTGAGTTACTGGATATCTACCGTAAAATCTCGGGTATAATACGCACAATTTTACCCCATTTCACCTTATGTGAAGTGGGGGGGTGCATATTATACACAAGAGTTATTTAAAAAAAAAAATTGTGCTGACAGATTCCCTCATGGGCTTTCAGGACCTTCCGCTTCTATTACCATTGGCTGGAGGCGGAAGGTCCTGAAAGCCCATGAGGGAAGCGGGCGGCAAATGCAAGCTTGCTGCTGCTGGGAAGATGGGTACTTCAGTGGAAGGAAGTACCTACCCTAAGCCTCATTGTCAGCGCGGACTTCAGTGGGGACAAGTAAGCATTATTGTCAGAGTGAATTGGGCCGCGGGAGGGAGGGAAGGGTTCTGGCTGGCGTAACTTTTTTTTCCTAAGGGGGAAAACAAGGGTGCGTATTATACATAGGCACTCTTGTTTTCCCCTAAAATCTTAGGTATAATATACACCTGCATATTATACACAGGTGCGTATTATACCTGAGATTTTACGGTATTTCAAATGGAGTTCACGCATTTATATCATTGTTGATTACTCTCTCTATATATATAGTATACTTTAATTAATTTATATATATTTTTGCACAAGTATACGTAATTGATTATTTTAATAAATTCTTTACCGTGAAGTAGTGTGTCAATTCCTAGTATTGTGTAAAGTTTTCAAATTAATTATTACTTATCTATTTATGTGAAGATATACAACCTAATTGGGTCCCCTGTTTGACCCTATTCTGGATATCTTCGACAGCATGATACAGTATTCCATCCTCCCAACAATGTACATCACATACATGTTTAAGAACAGATCACCATTTTCTCTACAAGAAGCTCCACATTTCCCTCACAGGTTTTAGCTGACCACCACAAATGATTGACAATTGGCTGTACTCATCGTTAAAGATTCTTGCAACCTTTTTTTCTACTTGCCGCCACTAATTTTTTCTTTAAACTCTTTGAAAAATGCTAGATGTCGTATTGATGTATGATGTCACCATACCCTTCACACATTTGTTTTTTTATGCTTACAAGTCTAGCAGTTGCAAGTATTTGAATGTCAGATTTATCCATCAACAAACTATCAAGGCATTTTTGAAAGACCTCCTTCTCAAAGCCTACTGAAGATTTTTTTTCTCGATTTAAACTATTTTAAAATCAATAATTTTTTTGTGTAAGTGCAAAACTTGGCACTGTGTCCGGAACTATCGTATTGTCCGTCACCTGACACACACAGTGCTTTTCCTATCATGTCTTTCTTCAAAGCATCATACTCCTTTCCCCAATGAAGGTCAATGGATGGAAAAAGGAACCTTTGCTGATATCTGTAGTAGTTTGTTTTTGGTATTTGCTGTAGTCCAAATATTTTAAATAGTTCAAAAACTTATTAAAATTTGATCCACTACAGAGTATTGCTGCAGACAAAAGATAAATACCCAAGGCAACTTGGTTCCATCTGCGTTGACTGTTCCATATATGGAACTTGTGTACACTTATGCATTGACCCGTGACACTGAGAAAGGAGCCAACTGTGTGCTTTTCCAAATGTTCTATGAGAGCTGAACAGCTCATTCCTGCTTTACAGGTTGTTTTATATAATAGTGAGTCTAAACATGACTCAAAAACTATAAACTTCGTCTCAGTGATCTGATCAATAGGAGATTGATCAAATGTTTCATCTAAATCAGTTATCTCTGCAATATTAGGAATGTAATCAGAGTCATGTCTTTCGATAAAACTGTCCTCCGTTTTATCTAAAAATTTAGTCTCCTCATTAATGGTAGTTGAAGATAAAACTAGCAGAAGTGGTGGCAGTTCTTACCCTTTGCTCACTGTAATACTTTTACTTTTTGAAATGTCTTTCAAAGGTGTAGACATTGTCAACAGCATGAGCAGTGGTAGACCTTCTATAGTGGATCCCACTGCAATAGATGAAGATTGTGTTTCAATATTAGTGTCGGTTTGTACTGCAATGCTGCTTTGAAAACATTCATAATCTGTTTGACAGCCCACACTTTTCATATCTCTTTTGGAGTAGGACTGAACTCCTAAACTACACACATATAAATAAGTTTGGGTGTGTGCCTCACAAGGTATGTGTCTAGAGGGTGTTCTAATCATGTCACCAGACTCAGATTTCATCATCATTGGAAGCTCTAAACCTTTTATGGGGGGGAACCTACATTTGATGTGTCTACTTCTGTGGATTCCAGTGAAGGGAAAATTGTCAGTATAGCTTCATTTTCAACAACAATCTGGCTCCTTGGATTTTGTAGTTTTCAGATGTGAAGTGTTTTGAGCACATTCTATAAAGGTCATTTTTTTTTCCCTTCAAGTACCTTTTTTAGAGAATTTGTCAAGGTTTCCAAAGTCTTGCTGTGTCTGAAGCCATATTTTAATAGTCTGCAGATCTCTTGGAAATGTGTGCAATACAACGTATGTGTCTTTTTCTTTTCCTCCAGTTTTACTTGGACAACTTTTAATGATGCACTTTGGCATTTTGATGTCTATGGACTGAAAAGAATTAACATTAAAAAATATTTTTTAATTTTAATTTTGATTAACTATCACAGTGCATACTAATTATTTTTTTCTAAATAATTTATTATATATAATATACTTTTAATAACGTTCAGTTATTACATTGATTGTAACATATATCTAAACCACTGTAAATCAATTTACAGTGAGGCAAATAATACACTGTAATTTTTTAACATATATGGTTAATACATAACACCTTACTCACCTGATTAATCAATAACAAGGCTGTGAAATATTTCTTAGAAATGTATCTGATGTAATTTTTTAAAATCTATAACAGAAAAACAATGCAGTTTACATATAATATCAATTTAAATTTTAAATTAAAATAAAAGATCGTTGCTAATGCATTCAAGTTTAATAATTAATCGACATCTAAAAAACAAATATAAGATCTATTCTCAACTACAATGGAACAATGATATGTACTCTTGAGTAGTTTAAACTGAGATAAAAGGATTTTAAATCTCAAAGTACTTGAAACTTTGGCTAAGCTCTAAATTCTGTGCAATATCAATATGGATGGACAGATCAATAGGCACTTTATATGAAATAGTTTAAAATTCTGTGTGGACAAAATAAAAGACACTTGTTAGCATTAACTTTTTATCTTTCAATATTTGAAGTCACTACATCCAAAGAAATTACAACTATACATTAATCATTTCCATTTCAATGGGGTATGCAACACATTGAAAACCTATGCGATGTGTTCACGTCTGGCACTGAAAGGGTTAAGACACATTTCTTGATCAATGATAATGGATTTTCCAAATTTTAATTCCTCCATTACTATCCCTTTAACCCTTGATCTACAAGGCAGCAAACCCCTTGTACCTTTCACAAACTACATGTATAATACATTTAAATATATTTTTTTAAAAACTTACCTTTCTATACAAACAAGTATTCAAAATCCAGTAGTATTTTGCTTTCCAAAACATAAAAGGTAAATCTTTAATAAAATAATAAAATATTAAATGACTTTATAAATATGCAGTAAACAATTGGAAATCCTAGTACAGACCAATAAAAAAGTATGTTAATTAATAATTAAATATTTTTTTAAACAAAAACCTTTAATTGTCTAATTATGTCTGTATGTGTATATACTGTATTGTACTGAGATTATATATATATATATATATATATATATATATATATATATATATTTATATATATATATATATCCATCCATCTCAATACAATATAGTATAAATACATATATAATAAAACGACTAAAGTAAGAGGTTATATTTTATTCTTGTTTTAATGAAAATGAAGAATTTATCTTTTATGAAAATCAACACATCATGTCATTATATCTAAAGAATTGAAGACTGTGAAATACACTGTGAGATACACTTCTTTTGACCTCTTTCAATACGTTTGAGTGTGATAAGAACAAATCTATGTCAACTATTCAACTTTGATAGACAGTGAGGTTTGTCAATATCTTATAGAGAAGTGACATGGTGTAATGCTAGGGCTACTCATAAGGGCCAGGTGCAACATCAGTGCAAATTATGGTAATATTGTGCAGCAAAGGGGCATGAAGTGAACAGGAGTGGGCAGAGAATCGTCCCCTGTCCCCTGAGATCCAGTGCTTAACTCATTAAACTGAAGTCTTAGGGACAGAGAAGGAGAATTTCTAGGTATGGCACTACACACTGTACAGAGATTATTTAAATCAGGGAAAGTAATATAATCACATATCTCAAAGTCTTTTTTCTATTCCCAATATATCTTCTTTGTAAGGCTGCATTCCCCATTTGACAGAGTAGGCAAACTAGTGTGTCTGTGTTTGGAGCATTGTAATTGGTATTGCACTCACTGTTTTTTTTCATGGTATATTGTTTGTGACCTGTTTACAGTTCCCAATGGTAAAGCAGAAACACACAGTTACACAAGCATGTTTACACACAGCATTTGCATCATAAAGACATTAACTACTTCTAACAATTCTTCTGTGTGGAGAACCACAATCCAACTCCCAGTTTTTATGTCAATATTTTTCTCTCTCAGATAAATGATATCCCATTATTGCGGTAAGGTCAATGAGGAATGAAGCTGTAAGTGAATATAAACAATTACACACTTTTAACGCCTTGAATGCTGGAGAGGTCTGAAATACATTATAGAACAATGCATTGGAGACCTCTATAGCATTCATGGAGTTAAAAGCCCCATTTAAGTCAAAGGAAATTTGGAGACTCTTTATTTGTTCCCTATGACACAGTTAGTTTGCCCCAGAAAAGGTTCAATTGTTCTTAGCAAATCAGTAATACTCAAGTGAGGTTTTGCACTTTTGGGCTCCACAGGTTCCTGTAGGTTCAGTGACAATTCAGTCAAGCTCTAGACCTGAGGAGGTGAAAGCATGGCTTCAACAAAGAGGCTTCTCCAACATGTAAGTAAATCTCCCTTTATGCCCTGAATTCCCCCAAATTATTCTGCCATCATAACTACATTTCCTCCATTAAAGGAACAGTACCAACTAAAAATTAATTTGAGTTTTATAATTTTAAATAAATATAAAGTTTTTCAAGGTAGCATCTCTAAAAATGAATTTTATGTTAGATCCCTAAAATCTAATTCTAAACTAGAGTTTTTAATGCTCATAAAAACTATCCTATATATACACCATTTGAGTAATAGTGTTTATGATCTTTGTAATGAGAGATAATAGTTAATGCAGTTAATGTATTATGTTCGTAAAGGCTGTTACTTTGTCTCTGCCTATTTACACACAATAAAACTCTAGTACTACTCAAACACCTATAAACATTGCTGTCGTAATGAGAGTCCTGGAAAAGAAAGGAATATGAGCCCCCAGAGAACACATGTATGTCAAGCTAGGTTCTGGAGCAGAAAGGAATTAAGGAAATATCTGGATCCTAATGCTGGAGGTTAAAGGACAGAGTTCAGTTCTACGACAAAGTCTCTGAAAATAGTTGAGATGATAGTTCAGGAGGCAGTCGTAGAAATAGGATTCGACTCCCGGGGCTCAGAGTGGAGGTCGGAGATGTAGCTCTCAACTCCCGGGGCTCTGAGGTGAAGTCGTAGATTGAAGTCTTCGACTCCCAAACCCTCGACTTGTCAGAAAGCCCGGAGGCGGAGGTCTCAGAAGTTACAACCTACGATGCCTTCGACAAGTCAGACAGGCAGGAGAAAGGGAGTCAAGCAAGGCCTAATCACACCCTCAACTAGTCAGAAGTACCAGGAGGAGGTCTGAGAACCAACAACGCTGGCCTCGACCAGTCGGAAGGCCTGAGGTGTGAGTAGGTGACAAAAAGTGATTCAGCAAAGCAGGACTCACGGGTTGAAGGTGGCTGAAGGGATGCTTGTTGCTAACTGGAACCTGCTGCAGGCAAAGTTGGTCTGAAACCAAACAGGTGGAGATCCTAGGCATGAGACAGAAGCAAGGTTGGAAGACAAGCTGGGTCGAAGACAGAGGGATGATAAACTCAGATCAGCAGACAAGGAGCAAGGTCAAGACACTCCAAGATTCGGTACACGGGAAAACTGGAAACGCAGAGGATTAGAAGCTGTGATTCAGAAGCACAAGGCACGAAGATTCAAGCACAGGTAGAAAAAGGTGTGCAGACCAATGAGGAGAAGCGTTGTGACAATGTAAGACTAGATTTTAGGCATCAGACAATAAAACAATGCTTTTAAGAAGTGCAGATTTTTTCATTGTGAATCTCCCCATGGTCTTTACAGGCTTGTACTTGGCTTCTGGAGAAAAGCCCCAAGCCCCAAGTATTCCTTCAAGAGGTTGTTGGTCTTGTTCCTTGAAATATAGATATAGATATCTATATCTATATATCTATATAACTATAGATAGATAATATATACACAGGGCTCAAAATTTCAAGTCCTGAGCTACTAGCCAGCCCTTAAAAGTTACTCGCCACCAGTTTCCATGCCTAGCCCCACCCATCTCAAGTGGCACTCACTATTGCTCATTTTAATGGATTCTCATTTGAGTTCATCATGCATTTTTGATTCATTAACCTTTTGAGTGCCAGAGGAGTATGCAACGCATTGCTTTGCAATGTGTTGCGTACCACTCTGGCACTCGAAGAGTTAACTCTTTACAAGTAATGTCTCAAGTAGCTTGCACTTTGGAGACGTGAAGTGCACTAGTAGCATCCTAGGAGTAACAACATTTATCAATCATCAATAATATAACATTTTAGATTCATTCATTAACCCTCTGAGTACAAGAGTGGTACACAATGTATTGTGTACCACTGGCACTCAAAGGATTAACTTTACAGTGGAGAAGTGCAGTCAGTGTACTAGCATCCTAGGAGTAACTAAAATATATCAATCAGCAAAAGGGCAAACAAAATATACCCAATTACCTTCTTAACCCACTGTCAATAGGTTAAGAAGGTAATTGGGTATATTTTATTTGCCCCTTTTGCTGACTGATAAATCTTAAGTTACTCCTAGGATACTAGTGTACTGACTGCACATTTCCAATGCACAATTTATTTGGCAATGTCTTGTAAAAAGTTAACTAGTTACCAGAGTGGACCGTGGATAAGGGCATTGTTGTTGTTGCAGCCGGGATCATGATAACACTGGGTACAAGAGTCAGCTCCCGCCCCTAAATTGGTATGCAGGTTAAAAAGTACTGGGAAAGCTAAAGGCCTTACAATACAGTGGAGTGCTTATATTTTTACTTGAAAGTAAAGTATAGTCGTGACTCTGACAACCTAACACCTTGAGTGCCAGAGGGGTATGCAATGCATTGCGCACCCCTCTGGCACTCAAAGGGTTAACAACCGACGCAACCAGAGCCAGATTAAGACTTCACATAGCCCTAGGCAGGATCTCAAATTGCCCCCCGCAATCCTCTCAGTTTGATTTTTGTTCTTGTGGTTAGCTATACTACCAGCGGCTTAATAAACAAATATTAATGCTTTAACCCTATGGTTGCCAGAGAGGTCACCAAACCATTGCAAAGATATTCAATGGACACCTCCCTGGCATTTAAGGGTTTAAGTATGTTAAAAAATGTAGCCCAGAGTTTACAACTGAAATTGTGCTACACAACTGAACCAGTTTACAAATGCAACACAGTTCATACAACTCAAAGTTGCAAATACAAGTTATAAAACAGAGCTCACAATTAGTAATCCACTGACTAGTTAAAAGCAGTCTACTGAGCCAACCATCATACCACATTAAACATTTAACCCTTTGAGTCCCAGTGAGGTATCCAAAACATTGCATTACAAGGGTTAAACTCATTGCATACCCCTCTGTTTAATATACATAGGGATCAGAAGGCACTGTTTTCCTGGACCCTGACCGGATGTGTACAAATTTAAACCTTTATTGCTCAGAGAAAACAGTGAGCCCCCACAGAGACCTGTGATGAGAGTTGTAATAAAAAAAGAAAGTATAGGGCCTGGGCCACAGTCGCCACCGTAGCTCTAGGGCTAAGCATACATCATCAAACAAGACACTTTTAAGAAGGGCTACTGCCATAATGAAAGAACTCACTTCTAGAGGCTCCTCTATGCTGCTAAACAACTACTGCACAGTCAGAGCTGACCCATATGTCCTTCCATAGGGCAGAGAATGTATTAGAAAGTGACTTGTGCAATGGAAGGACATGTGTGTTGATGCCCAGCTCTCTCACTGTGCAATAACTGTATAGCCGCATGGAGGAGCCTCCAGAAGTGAGGGCTTTCATTATGGCCACAAATGCATATAGACATGGAAGTAGAGGGTGCATGGCATCTGCAGAGAAATCTTTCTAACTGGAGGTCAGTTGGTCTATTTAGAAAAGAACACTACTTTGTCACAAGAATCAGAGTTTCTTATCAGGGCTCAAGTGGGGATCATTCTCTCAGGATAGGGATCACTATCACAGTCTAGAGATCATTCTGTTTCATCTGGTTCTACTAAAGAAAGGTCATGGCGATTTGTTTCCCTTCAGTTGTTGTTAGACTACAGTTCCCATCATCCTCAGTTGACTGTTGGCCAGCTGAGAATGATGGAAATTGTAGTCCAACAACAACTGGGTGGCCAACCACTGCTAACCAATGCTCTAAGACATGCTTTCAATCAAATTCACATTCCTGCCTGCACTTACCTTCCCCACTCCAATTAAACCTTCTTGATCAGATTCAACGTCCGTTACTTCTCTGCAGGCTGCTGAATCTTCTAGCCTGGTGCTCACACTCATGGTCTAATCTCTTGCTCACACTCCCTGCTGAAGCCTGCTCCTGCTCTCACTGTCTCCCGTGACCCTGTCCTTTCATTTAATGAGGCAAGTGGGCATTTCATTAAGGTACAGTGGCGCCATGGCAGCAGGGCACACGGCAAAGGAGCAACTGCACCATCTATAGTGCCATCTCTGGGGTAGCAAGCAAAATTTGTGGCCAGGCTGGCAGGCCCCTCCAAGTAGCCGGGCCCTAGGCAGGCACCTTGGTTGCCTTGCCCATGATCCGGCTCTGGACGCAAAGCTGCATAGAAGGTGCCATACACATCTGCAAACACGTGTAGCCAACAACCCAAATTCCAAATCCCATTCCGCTCCGCTCATGCATCTAAGGAGGCGGCCCTGCTCAGATACTCACTTAGCTCAGAGTTACCTGGTCAGACAGGAGGAAGGAAACTTAGACCGTCTGGCAGACACTTTTACTAAGTTGAACTGCTGGCTCAGGTGCGTAGCAGCAGGCAGCTGTTCAGAAACTCACTGCAAAGCACTAGCAGGACTTACTCACAGGCTAACAAAGGTGAAGTACAGAGCATACGCTGCGACACGAATACAAAGTAAATTAGACTCAGCATGAGTGACATGCAGAACATGGGTCATAAGCATAAAAGGCACTGGAACGTGTGTTTGCAGGGAAAGGGGCCATTTTCATACAGGGCTTCAATTTCCACTTGCACTCACTCAATTTCTCCTTGCCAAATGTGAGGAGGCGATTGGAAATTTTGAGATATATATATATATATATATATATATATATATATATATATATATATATATATATGTACATATATACACATACACTGGACACATCTACATGTAACACAGTGAAATTACAGATTCCTCACATAGAGAGTCCCACTCACCAGACCATGGACCTATGATAGCCATATTGAAGAAAGAGCCACAAGTCTCTTCAACAAACTTCTACACAAAACTTCTGGTCTATAGCTATTGGATGTATTTATATGTACACACTCTATGTGTTTCTTGAGAGATCTTCTCATTTCATCAGAGGTATAAATCAAAATGTCTGTTCTACAGCACAGTGTGGTGTCTTGGTGTCCTTTGGGGGCAGCAGCTGTTAGAGCTAAGCAGGGAGGACCTGAAGGCTGTGTGTTCTGAGGAAGATGGCCACGGGTATATGCAGCTGAGCACAGTGCGAGGGGCCCTACGGGTAAGAGCACATGCACTGTATAGATCAATGACAGGCAATGCATATCTGGTCCTGAAATCAACTAAGGAGCCACACATTATAGCTAAAATGTAGGGTATATGTTGAAAAAAGTAGATTAGCCCCATGGATGCTAGAGGGATCTCCAATGTATTGCTTCACAATGCATTGATGACCTCTCTAGCACAAGGAGTTAAGGTAGACAAGGTCTAATATAAACAGAGGTATGGTTTGAAGCAAAAGAAATAGGATGTGTGCTGTTTTTTGGTGTGATAATAGTATGTGAAGTGGCCAAGAAAAAATTATCTCCATTTCCTACTATTCTAGATAATAGATTAGGGGCCACAAGAGAAGAGACTCTGAGGGCTGCCTGACACCCACCTCTGGTATAGACAGACTAGTATTTTGAAGTGTAATGAAACTCTTAACATCTAATTTCTGACATTCCAACCCCTAGCAGGGTTCTTTTTCCAGAAAAATGTGGTGCCAGTACTCCACAATGCATTATTTTATTTTTGCTGAAAAGTACTATATATGTTAATGCTTGTTTTTATTTTTGGGAAAAAGAGGCTCCAGTACTGAGTAACCCTACAAAGAAAAAGTGAAGCAATTCTGGGGGTAACCATTTGAAATAGTAGCGAGAACAAAATTATTTATTTTCTTACAGTTTACTGTTTAAAACACTTATCTGTTTTATCCATTTGATCTAGCACTATTCTATTAGAACCATCCTCAGTACTGTGTGTACTTGCCATAGTCAGTTTATTGCCCTATTCTACACTGTTGTGTGATTGTCTTATTCTTGTTTCCCTTCTTCTGTTTTGTGTAACTTGCCCTCCCTTCTTTTTGTGAAACTTACTTTCCCTCCATTTTTGTTAACCTGTCCTCCCTCCATTTTCTAGTAGAGTTTAGTTTGTTGTAAAAGTATCTACTTCCATTTTTGTAGTCTGTAGTTTGCGCCTCTCCCCAGTGTATGTTCACCTGTAAGAGCATCTTAGCCACTCTGGAAGAACTTGTCCTGTAGAAGGAGTTCTGCTTTAAAATCCCAAGTGAGGCTTGAAACCTAAGTGAGTTGCAAACCATCAGGAGTTTGTTTGAAAACCGCAGGAGTTTTGGTGAATATAGTATTTTATAATGCCTGATTAAGGAAAAGATGAGCAAATAGTGGTGGTAACTGAAATTGTCTGTAATCAGAATAAATAAGTTCTTACGCCGTGGTCCATCAATTCACAGACATATTACTGTAATTTTTTTGCATCCAATTCCGCCATCTTCATCAAAGGCAATAAGCAGTCTTAAAATGAGCATGGTTTAATCTACCTTCAAATTGTATGGAATTTTCAGAAAAAATATTCTTTTTGCAACCACTTTTTTGTTTGATTAACATAATTTTTCCAACAAAATAAAAAATGGTCTACACTTGGGTACTGTTAGCAGGAGTGAGAAACAGTAGTATGGAGTTAACTGGTACAAAAAGACTGTTTGAAAATTAGTTGTTTTAACAACAAAAAATGTCATTGCTTCCATGAAAATCTTTGTTTCAAAGACAAAATCAAATACATTTTTAACATCAGAATTTTTAAGGGCAATATTCAAACATTTCTGTCAATTTTAATTCTTTAGGACATATTTTCAAGTGTGACATATTTACATCTGAAAATATTGTCCTTATTTTACCACCAACTCATAATCTGACAATTTTTTGATTATGATAACTTTTTGAACATCTTGCCCTTACTGCAGGTTCACTGGATGTTTGGTAATTGTTTTCCAGGAAACATTCTAGAAGTACGGACATTGTCCAATATGTAGGCAAGTTTCTAACTTGTGAGATGACAAAGTTAAACCGAAGGCTAATATTTAAGGTTGTCTAGGTGTTTGTGATGTATTCCATTACCAGTTGTTCAAGCACCCCTGACTCATCAGCCAGCTAGGCAATGTGGACAACTGTTGGCATTGGTAGAATGAGGGTTGTGGATTCATACCAGGGAAGAGATGCACTAACAGGTTATAAGGGGCTAGCATGGCAGTATGGTGGTGAAGAGATGTTGACATATTGACAGCATGCACTAAGGTGTCTTCACCATCATATCCCATATTTGTCAGTGACTCATTTGCATATGGAAATGCAGAATAATAAGCCATTGCCTTATCCATGTGGGTGTATTTTCATGCTAATGTGGCACTTTGCCAAATGTACTAAGGCCTGATAGCAGTCTTTGCTGTCAGAGTCCACAGTCCCAACATTACTTACCTGTGATTGGCTATGTTGGGATCAACCTGTAGCTTTCTATGGAGCTAGAGGACAGTTTGTTGTCTCTGATAAAGATCAGAGACAGCAGCTGCCCTCTTGTAACCCTTTCAGTGCCATAGGAATGTGCATTGCACACCCCTGTGTTACTGAAACGATTAAAAACTTGTGTAAAATATGTTTAGGGTACAGGGTCACAATTAATATTCAAAATACTTATGGGCATCTTACTATCGTACAGCGATCTGTTCTGTTTACTAGAATTACATTTCATTACTGAAGTGGAGTATAAGGTCTTTCAACTTAATTTTTTTATACATTAATAAAACGTCATATTATTAATCATAACACAGATCAGACTTTTCCTCCCACTGGATTTTGACTAATTTAGTACACTCTCTGTCAGTAAACATATAATGAAATCAAATTCTTTAGCTCAAATTAATAAGGAGATCTCATTAAGTAAAGGAAACATAACACCTTATATTGAGAGAGTGCAGTTTGGTGAAGTAGCCTCTAGGATTCATCAGGCCCTCTTATCCCTTTGTTTTCCATGTTACATTTGTACTATTTAATATCTCTGTATGTCTATTCCCTATTGCACAGCACTGCTGAATAAGGTGGCGCTAAATAAATAAAGTATAGTAGTAATAATAATTCACATCTGCTCACCTCACCAGGCAGTGTGTTTCTCTACACATGTTTAGATAAATATCAATGAAGGCTAGTCTTTGTTACTGTAGTTGCTCTGGACATTGGGTCATAGACAGTAGACAAAGGCTAGCCATTACTGAAATGTATCTTATCAGGTGGATAGGATCATACTGCTATAACTTATGTAAAGAGAAAATGGATTCTAAAATACAGGAAAAGATGTCTCTCAGTTTAACCACGATGCTCAGGAAACCAAATGTTATTATGGAAACTACAGTTTTCAAGGGATAGTAATACTTAAAATGTAAAAAAAAATATGTTGTAGGGTTTATCCCCCTGAGTAAAACAAGAGTACTCCCACTGCTGAAAGGTGTTTCATTCAAAAGTTATTCATTTTCGAATTTGAATTTTTTAGGTGCAATATCACAGTGGCCTGAAATTGTACAGTGGCACTGTTGCTACACCATCCTATGGAGATTTATGGTCCCGGAACCAGAGCTGTTCATAGGATCGTGTAGCAACAGCGCCACTGTACAATTTCAGGCCACTGTGATATTGCACCTAAAAAATTCAACTTTGAAAATTAATAACTTTTGAATGAAACACCTGTCAGCAGTGGGAGTACTCTTGTTTTACTCAGGGGGATAAACCCTACAATATATATATTTTTTACATTTTAAGTATTACGATCCCTTTCAGCATCTGGAGTGCTGGCCAGGTTACCCACAAGATGTATTGTAAAATTTATACTGGCACTGCATGCAAGGACTGATTTGGCTCACACTATATAAGCTAAAGCTCACTCAGTGTTAGAGAAATACACAATATTATTGTGCATGTCTCATACAATGAGTAAGCTTTAGCTGATATAGTGTGAACCAGAGCCAAATCAATCCTTGTAAGCAATACCAGTATACATTTTCTCCAATAAATTATAAGGAAAGGCATGGCTGCCATCATGGTCTGTGTTTGCTACATTTATTGTGACAACAACACAGAACACAGAAGTTGAGTCAACAATATATGTAGAAGTAAAGAGCTAAAGCTGTCTCATCAATATTACTGTGTATGTGTCATGCAGTGAGTAAGCTTTAGCTTATATTGTGTGAGCTAGGGGCACTGAACAGCACAGTGGGCAGCAACGAAATGGATTGATTTTTTTCCAAAATATTACTAATTTAAAAAATGCACCAGAGTAATAATATTAATATGGATACAAACAGTAACATTTATTTGTGTAAAAAAGGTGTGGTGTACACCAAAAGGTAACATCAGGTTAAGTTTGGGTACCACTGCTTTAAATCAATGGCAATGTTTATTTCTCTCATTCGGTGCAAATGCATTTCCCCAGAATAACTCAGCTCTGTTTTATATATCAGCATAAAATGAGTAGAGGAGAAACCAAAACATTGTTTGTCTGTATTCAACTTCAAGGGATGCATGTATCACTGAATTATATCTCACAAATCCCTTTTGAACTCTGATATAACGTTGTTAACAGCCCTTACTTTTGTGGCGAGTGGTGAGCTCCCCGCATTGGTGGCAGCAACTTGCTGGTGCTGCTTACTTCTTCAGTGTGTGCTCTTTCTGACAAATGATGAGAGAGCCAGCATGCACATATATAGTTGGGTAGTGGAGAAGATAGCGGTACAGCAGGTGGTCCCCTGCCCACAGTCCAAATTAACAGGCAGTAAGGCAGCAGAGTACAGTCTGGGAATTGCTTGGACAACGGTTCCTCATTAAGCTGGAACCCCCACCATCAAGTATTTCAACTTGTGGTTAAAGGGATAGTAATGTTTCAAAATAAAAGCAGCTCCAATTAATCTTCATAGCATTCGGGCCATGGAGAGTGTTATTTCAATACTGTCAGAGTTGTAGTTCAAGCGTAATTGATTGATAAAGTTTTGTACCCTCGCCCCTTTTACTGATGTAACACTGCTCACCTCAGAACAGAAAGGTGGTGTCCAGATGGCTTGCAGAGAGGGACAATCTTCAATTAGCATAATGGAAAAACCTGAAAAAACAGTCGGGGGGGCAGGGTTTACATTGTTCTCACAGTAAGAAGATTGTCCCTTGCTGTGAGCTGTCTGGCCTTTAGACCAGATTCCACATCTGATGGGAGATGGCTTGCACTAGGCAAAAGGGGCAGAAGGGGGATACTTTTTCATTCAATTACTCTTGAACTACAACTCTTACAGTATTGAAATAACACTGACCATGGCCCAAATACTATGAAGATTAGTTGGAGCTGCTTTTAGTTTGAAACATTACTATCCCTTTAAGTAGGTAGTGTGGATGTGTTGGCCATGGCAGGCTTGGTGTGATAAAGAACTACTTAAAATATTTTTTTTTACATCCATCTAGTTGGAGAACAGAGTGATGAAATCCAGGAAGTTACAGGTTGGATTACAATTTATTTAAACTATAGAAATGTAGTTTAAGAAATAGGATTTAATATAATTCTGAAGGGAAGCATTTTTTTATTAAAAAGAAAAATAGCAAGAGGGCATGAAGAGTCAGATGAAATATGTGTAAATGATGCTTTACAGAAAAGGTGATAGATTCATGGACCAGACTCCCTGCAGAAGTGGTAGGGGCTAATATAGTTAAGTAATTAAAGATGCCTAGGATAGACATTGCTATTCTTAGGACTATGTAAGACTGCATTTTATCTAGATAGAAAATGTGCAGACTGAGTGGGCCAATTGGGTCTTCTATCCTACCCATCATTCTCTGGGAGCCTCCAGTCTGAAGAGGCCTCACTCATCCCAAAGGTCACAGATTTTCAGTAAGTAACCAATTTAGAAAGGAGAGAATGGTGCTGCACAACACACCAACGAGGAGATTTTTCCCACAAATATTAAGGGGCCTAAGAAAGGCAACCACAAAATGTAATTCTTTGAGTGCCAGTGGGGTATTTCAAGTGTTGTGAAGCAACGTACTGCATGTCCCTCAGTCACTGAAAGTGATTAATTGGATTCTAAATATATACCTGTATTTGGTGGCCTCCATCCATAATTCAGCCAGGGGCTTTTAAGGTTCTTAAAACTCCCAATTTTTGTACATATGTCCTAAGGTGTCCCATTTATCCCTTCTCTCACATCACAATTACTTGTCTCGAGTCATCATCCAAACTCTGTTACTTATCATTTACTGTTACCAGGGCTCATCTGTAGGGTTAAGCAACTGTACATGTAAAATACTCTTTTGCCAAATAGAAAAATACCTTATTTTATACCAGGGGTAGGCAGCCATTAGCTCTACAGCTGTTATGGGCTATGTAACGGAAGCTAGAAGGGACCACGTCGCCTTCCTGTGTCATTCCCAGGTCTCTCCTTCTTGATGTCGGACTGGCGTTGTTGGATGTGCCGGTCGAGCAGATAAATGGTCCGGGTTGTCGGCTCAAAGAGATGTCGAATCCCGGTGTAGTGGACTCTATGTCGAAGGATGCAGGTCGGGAGGGATCGACAGGGCTCTTGAGCAGTCGAGCGTCACAGGCTGGACTCCGGGCAATTGAGAGTGAGGTCTCGACTCCAGTCGAACGGTGAACAGGGAAAATGTTGCAGGAACCAGGTAGCTGTAGTCGAGCAGATTCAAGCACCTGTAAGCTCGGATGGGATGACCTCCAGAACTCAAGAACAAGGGGAAGACAGAGTCCACGTCGCAGCCTGACAGCATACGAAGTCCGGTCGCAGAAAGCTAGCAGCAGACGGTCGACGATACAGGATACTCAGCTCAAATGGACGTCAGAGTGGCCGCTTTAACCATAAGAACATAAGACACCAAAACTCCGTTGTTCACTCAGAAGACTGACACTTTATTGGTACAAAACCACACATATTTATACTCAAACTGTACATTGGAATACATGGACCAACCAGATACAATAGGAACATAATTCAATAACAACACAGGAGACAAAAGGCCAACGGCAGATGGCCTAACAAATACAATGACTCAGACATGATTACATTTCAGATACAAAAGGGTTGATTAACTCTAGACAAAAGACACCAAGACTTGAGGGGCAGGAATGCACATTCGAGGGACAATGGCCAGGGGTTGAAGCACATACGCAACTGGTTTGAATATTCGGCTTCAACCCTGGCCAATCAAGGCATACAGTGAGTCCGATGGTCGACCAATCCCCAAACCACCTACTTTTCCTCATGTTAAGTCTATGGGAGACCTTTAAACCTCCTGCTCAGGGATTCGACCAATCCAGCGTCGACTCTCTGACCTCGACTCTACGTGCTTGACTCGGTGTCGACCCCCAAACCGGGAACCTCCGACTTGTAGTCGGTGAATGTGTAAACCCTCGAATACACCACGTACATTAATGTAGACTGTTCGACATTACATTAACCATAGTCTATGAACACAGGTCCTTAACCAGTCTCTTAGGCAAACATTCAACTCTACTGTCTGTTCCCATAAAGTAGAGTGGAAGGGCCTCACGCTATTAGGGCCTGTCATTCGTCCTGGCCTAATAGTAACCATTTCACTGCTGTCTCGTTTGGGAATCACACAAACTATACCTGACCTGTGTCAGTATTATATTATTGCTGTTATAGATATATACTGGACCCGTGTGGGTATTGATTACTGTAACCTGACCTGTGTCAGTACTATATTGTGTACATATATTACTGGACCCGCGAGGGTTATTCTTATTCTATGTTTTTTCAATAAAACTGTGTTTTATCTATACCTACTGTGTCTGAGTGTCCATTATAACCATTACAGTATCGGAGGCAACTCACAGACTGAATACTGGCAAGTAACCGGATCCCTAGAATGCTAGGGAGTATCGGAAGCAACTCACAGACTGGATACTGGCAAGTAACCGGATCCCTAGAACGCTAGGGAGTATCGGAGGCAACTCACAGACTGAATACTGTCAAGTAACCGGGTCCCTAGAACACTAGGGAGTATCGGAGGCAACTCACAGACTGGATACTGGCAAGTAACCGGATCCCTAGAACGCTAGGGAATGGCAACAGCAATAACTACTCGCAACCCAGACTCCCTAGAATGCTAGGGAGTGGCAGACTGTAAATTGGCAAGAGCATGGGCGCAGCACAACAGGATGCTCTGAAGATGAAACGGAAGTTTGCTGAGTGGTAAAGAGAGCGAGAGTTAACGGAGCCCTGGGTAAAGCCAGATTTCCAGTACACAGATCGTTAGTCAAACCTCAGTGGCAACAACTGTGTATGCAACCAAAGCCAGTACGTCACCCCGGGAGAGGGTAGCCAGGCCTAGTCAGTAAAGGAAGCAGGTACTCAGCCAGAGCAGGTTCGGTACACACGGAGGTAGTCAGCCAAAGGTTAGCAGAAATTTTTCCCATCTTTTCCCCTTTATGCTAGAGGTGCACCAAAGAAGTAGATTCCATGTTTCACTTATGGTGGATTTGTGAATTAATAACTTATTTCTGTAAATGACAAGTTCAGATATAAATAAGATCCTATCAATGAATATCCCCCTTGATCCTCTCTATAGCACACTGTTAATATTCTATTACTTAATTCAGCTCAAACTTAAATTCCATTGAACTGGAAAACTCCTGTCTCTCCCCTCTTGAACAGTTATGATAATGGCAGTCTAGAAGATAGAGGGGTGGGGGGATGGGGAGAGCACAAGGTAGACACTCTAAGTGTAATAATTGATTATATGAAAATGACACACATGTGGCAAATAAGCGGATAAATAAAATGTAAATGATATTTAGGCACAAATGGAATAAAATTATAGATCCACACACATATAGTAATCAAGGCTATTGTGTGTAAAGAGTTACACAGCTGTATGCAAATATAGGATAAGTAGTTGAAGAGCCCGATACACGGGCCACATCGACACTGCCACCCGGTCGCGGGGCAGTCACGCGCAGTAGAGACTGCCAGCGCCGCAGCTGATACAGAGCTGGATGCTCCAGTCTCTACTGCACATGACTGAAGCACGCGCAGCAGTGTCTACTGTGCATTATTATAGAGGATATGAGCTGAAGAGTACATGATTGTTTTTATATTGATTGACAGATGAACAAAGTGGCAACTGTAATACATGACAAATTACGTTCATGTTGGTACCTACCCCGTCCGGGGTGCCGAACTGGGAGGTCTCTGGTGCCAGCTCCGGCTTCTGCAGCATGTCTGCGCATGCGCCAACGTCAGACTCTCAGACGCGTTGTAACGTCAGCGTCATGACGCTTCCATTTATTCGAGCGCACGGCCCGGACCGGCGATCAGTAATCGGCGCTTCACTGGAGGTGAGCGTTGTCTCTGCTCTACCTCTCCAGCAGCTTCTCAGTTGAACTTTCCTCCCTGGACCATCAGTCACTTCAGTTCTCTGGCTGCTCTTCCTCCCTGGACCACCAGTTCCTTCCAGTCCTCTGGCTGCTCTTCCTCCCTGGACTACCAGTCACTCTAGTTCTCTATCTGCTTTTCCGGATTCTGTAGCCTGCCTCCTCCCTAGCTGGTCTACATTCTCTGTACCCCAGCTGACATCTCACTTCCACTTCTTGGTGAGTTATATCTTAGGTTTAGACTCTCCCTGGGGTAGTTGGTGTTAGTCCTCTCTGTAGTGTGTTCTCCTGGGCCGCCTTCAGCTCAAGTGAAGGGGGTCATCTGGCTTCGCGGCCAGCATCTTTACCCGGTTTTGGCCGCAGCACAACTCACTATAGGGGGCCTACGTCCACTAGCAACGCACCCTAGTGTCGCTCCCCAGCTTCTCTCCGCCTGCCCTTGTTGGAGGAGTCGCTTTTACTCCTTCTCTTTGGGCCTAGGGCTTTCCTAGTCCTGCTCCTGGGTTCCTTGTCCAGGAAGGTCTCTGTCAGTTCACCACTGTGATATTAATATAAAATATTCAGTTTATACTCAATATCTACTATTAGGTGGTATAAGGTTTGCTTTTAGATTGATTGACAGATGATCAATCATGTACACTGCAGCTCATATACTATCCTATATTTGCATACAGCTGCTTAACTCTTTTACTCTACACACAATAACCTTGATCACTATGTGTGTGTGGATCTATATTTTATATTTTTTATTCCATTTATGCCAAAATATCTTTTAAATAGTTTTTATTTAGCCACTTATTTGCCACGTGTCATTTTCATTTAATAAATTACTACACGTAGAGTGTCTACCTTGTGCTGCCCCCCCACTCTTTTCTTTTGTTCTATATGGTAAACCACATCTTGGAGGTCCTGAGACTGAGGGGACAAGTGGTACTGTAACATTCAAGGACTTATAAGTAACTATTAACATTCGGACATACAGGCTCTTCTTCATACTTCCTTTATCAATCTTTTGAAATTTGGTTTTATATATATATATATATATATATATATATATATATATATCAGTCTAGTCCATTCCATAATATCTCTCCACACCCCACTATTTTTTGGAGACAGATTATAGTGCTGGTTTTCTTTTTCATGCTCTTTGTAGACTAGAATATAACTCATGAAGTGACTTTTTTTTTTTTTACTGTGGGGTTAATGTACGAGAAAGTGCCCCTTCCAGTACGTTCCCTGCTTTCCTTTAAGTGTGTATACACCAGATCATTCTTAGGTATTTAGGTATCCATCCAAAAAAAGTACAGCCGGTAGTTTTAAGTCACAGTCAGGCATGCAATTACCTGCACTGTGGCACCATACCAAAAGGGAATAATGCACTTCAGGTGCATAATTTGGCCCACTGGAAGCAATGAGAATGTTTTTGAATTTGGGTTTCAATTACATGTGGTGGCTAGTACCTTGAGTTAAAGGGACAGTAAAGTCCCATAAAAAATGCTTTTAATTTTGTAGAGAATAAAAAAATTCTCTGGCACAAATCTTATCTCTCAAACTGCTATGGTTTGAGAGATATATGCAATCAAAGTTCCCACCTCCCTCCCCTTCTCCTGATGTCAGCGTCGTGCTTACGGCAGGAGATCCTTTTCAGGGGACCAGCAGGTGGCTCTGCAGCAGAGCCGAAATCACGTTATTTGAAAATAATTACTTCATTGTAAAGGTCTGCAAAGTGTTCCTGGATTCCAAGCATACTTTGTAGACCATTCCAGTGAAGTAGTTTGTTTTACATAACTCAATTTCGTCTCTGCTGAAGAGCCTCCTCGTGTCGGCCGACACGATCTCCTGCTGTCAGCTTTACAGCTGACATCAAGAGAAGGGGAGGGAGGGGGGGACTTTGAATGCACATGGTTTCAGAGATAGGATTGTGCAACAGTTTATTTTTTTATCCTCTACAAAATGAAAAGCATTTTTAATGGGACATTACTGTCCCTTTAAGGGACTCACTTTTATCGCCAAAAATTACCGGCTAAAAGATTTGGTAATGAGTCCACTAAAGCATGTGCCTAACCACTGATGTGTAAATGAAATGTCAAAAAAGCTATGAAAAAATGCTGAAGCAGGGACCCCTACAAAAGTGACCCATGGATGTATTGATATGGGGCCCTAAGCCCCATATCAACACATCCAGCGATTCCAAAACATGTATGCAGGAAAAAAAATAACCCTGTGATTGCCAGTGGGGTATGCAACGCATTGCATACCTCACTGGCACTCATAGAGTTAATTCCCCCCTAAAGGTAACACCAACCCATGAACATTACACACTTACCTGGATGTCTGAGGTCCAGCGTGGTTTTCTGCTCCCTGGTCTTCCTCTTTTCTTCTGTATGCTTCTATCGTCATCTGTCATCTTCTTCATCTATGCTCTTCTGTCTTCCTACATCATTGCAGTCTGTAAAAAAAAAAAAAACAATCATTAAAATCCAGAAACCCATACAGGTTCTGCTGTCATCGCCTGCGGTGGAAGAAGAACAGAAGAAAAAGCCCCTTCCTGATATATTTTGGGCCATTGCCAACTGAGGGAAATTTGAACAGAGAGTGCCTTTTATATGGCCAGTCCTCGTTCAAATTTCCTCACATGCTCCCATTGGCAAGGAACGCCCTGCAGTAACTACACCTCCCAGCCAATCAGCTTCTAGCTTGAGGAATGACAAAACAAGCTAGAAGCTGAGTGACTGGGAGATGTGGTCACTGCATGGCACGTGCCATGCTTAACCCCACATCCCAGCCAATGGAAGAGTGGGAGTAAATTTGAACAGGGACTGGACATATAAAAGGCACTCCCTGTTCAAACTTCTCTCATTTTCAACTGGGCAAGAGCTTGAAAGGTATCAGGAGGGTGGGCTTTTTCTCCTGTTCTCCCAACCTGCATGGATTTCTCGATTTAAAGGACTACGTGTTTGTTTGTTTTTCTTTTCAGACTGCAACATGTTTATGGAATAAGAAGACAGAAGAGCAAAGATGAAGAAGATGACAGATGAAGAAAAGAATATAGAAGCTTACACAAGAATGAGGAAAGTAGAAGACCAGGGTGCAGAAGACCCCACTTTATGTCAGGATTACAGGTAAGTGTTCCAGCTATGTGTGACAGGATAGTGTTAGGGCTAGTATTTGTAAACTTAATGTTAGGGGTAGTGTAGGGCCAAGGGTAGGTCTAAGTGTTTGGGAGGGTGACTCTATTTGTTAGCTCACGCTTGGTGTTTGACAGTGTGTGAAACACTGAGTGTTAGCTGATTTCATTTGATATTCCTGTTTCTCACTCTATTTGTTCATTCTGGAGGTCTGTTTACACCTATTCAGACAACTCTAAAGGAACAGTAACCTTATTCTGATTTTACATGTTATATTGCCTCGTTTTACATTGAAGCACAAGGGGCTCAATACTAAAGTGGTGACTGTAGTTTTGAAGGAACAGTTTGGTATTATACTACCTGTGCTGTGACAAGCTACCAACACATAAAAAATGCATAACAGGTGCAAAATTTGTGCATAATGAAAATGTAGTTGAATTTGTTATTCTACATGTGGTGGCTTTAACATATGTTAAGGAACGCTCTATTTTTCCGTAAAAATAGAGCCTAGCAAACCTAGGTGTTGAGTCCTAATGTTCATTACAACAGTGGTTTCTATCACATACTCATGCGTGGCTAGTGATCCCTACATTAGTGACATGTGGATGTATTGATATGGGGCCCTAAGAGTCATACGAATACATCCAAGTAATTAAAAACATGAGTGAAGAGAAGTTTAAACCTATGAGTTCCAGTGGGGTATGTAACACATGGCATATCCCATTGGCACTCACAGGGTTAATCCCCCTAAAGCAAACACCATGCCATTAAAATTCTCACTTTACTGTAAGTCTGATTACCAGTGGGGTCTTTAGCAACAATGCCCCGAAAAAACCTAAGCAATTTCCAATTGAACAATGCCTCCAAAACATAGTCATTTTCCAATTTCATGCTGCAACCACAGCTTGTGGCAGGAAAACTAAGCAAGACCCCCCAGTTACCTCTTGGCCCATTACCCGAGCCACATTGAGGGGACTTTGAACAGAGACTGGCTTTTATATGGCCAGTCTCTGTTCAGAATGGGTCCCAGTCTTTCTTTGGCTGGGATATGGTCTTTCGCACATCTCAGCCAATCAAATTCAAGCAGGTTTCGTCATCCCTCCTGGAAAATTACTATGTTTTGGGGGCATCGTTAAATTGGAAAGTGCTTAGGTTTTGGGGGCAAAGTTCAATTGGAACGTTAGAATTTTTTTCAGGAATCTAGGATTTAAACATTTTTTTATTATTATTATAGTCTCATTGGATATAGGATCATAAGAAGAAAGAAGACAAGACTACAACAATCTGAATAATGAAGCTAAGAAGATAGAAGATTACAAAAGAAGACTGACAGTGGATGACAGGTAAGTGTTAAAGCTATGGGGTAGGGGTAATAGGGTAGTGTTAGGGCTCAAACTGATCCACTTTATTGAATTTGTTAGGGGTAGTGTAGGGTTAGTGTTTGGGAGGTGGGGGGACTGTGTTTTGATCTCTCTCTCATTGTTTGACACTGTGTCAAACAACAAGAGTTGGCTAATTTCATTTGCTGTTCCGACAACTTATGATATGTAGCGTGTGTTGTGGGAACAAAAAGCTGCAACAAGCATTTGGCCACAGTGTGGATTTTTGCGACCAACGCTCGTTGCAGTGAATGTTGGCCAAGCCATAGAATTCCGACAGTACAACTGTGTTTGTGTGTACCAGAACTCCTTTGGCCTCTAACAACGTTTTTAGCACCGTGAATAGTATCGAGCCCTAGACCTGCTTTCCTGTTCCATGAGTGATAGCGCTGCAAACCTATGTCAGACAATACTCTACCTTTAAGTAAAAAAAAGTATATATATATATATCTATATATATATATATATATATATGCAATGTACCTGTATTTACCATGTACTTGAAGAAAATATGAACGGAGAATAAATGCATTACTATTCCTTTAAAGGCCCCCATTCGAATCAATGAGATTTGTATGTATTCCTCACAGTCCAGTTTGTTTACCCCAAAATTGCACCAATTTTCATTAATACAACTCTGAGCTGGTGCTTGCACCGCACAAGGGCATATGCAAATTTGATATACAAAATGTCAATGTTGGGACTGTGTAGAACAAGCATGAACCGAACAGTTATTGTGGTCTCTAGCTCTCAGCATAAGTCAAAATACACATGTAGGAGTCATAAACTTGCATCACTGATAAGAAACAGTGCAAATGTTCAGATGGTGCTTTTCTTGAAACCACAGCTGTGGGTGATACCAATCTGAACCAATCTTTGTTTAGGCTTGGTGTTCAGCCTACTTCGATCCCAAGTAATAGCTAGCAAGGGAACATGGTCACAGAATGTAACTACATCTAGTAGCAAGGATTGTAACTTCAAACAGTTCTCTATTAGCTAGTGGAGCTTGTTGTCAGATTTATTTTCCTTGACCTGGTGAATGTTTTGTGTTTCCTTATGTTATTTACATCTGTACAGTATTTTGCTTTGCATTCTGTGTACAAAGTAATACTAATTGACCCCTACTGTGAGATCAGTTGTGTTTCAGACTATTTCCTGGATTGGAAAACGGGGTTGGGGGGCTCTGATTGGAGACTAAAATACTGTCTTTGATTGGACCCCTGGGGATCCCCTGATTGGACTCTGTGTCACGCTGTCTCAAGCCTTGATTTGACTATGAACACAAGGATGCCAGATGGAAGTGTATAAAAGTAGTTGGCTGGTGATCCCCATTCCAGCCCCTGCAAGAGCAAAATTCACTTGCTTCCCTGGTCTACCAGCGAGCAATGGCCATCTGTTCCTGCCTCCTGCCTGATCCAGAGTATCCAGGACAAGAACCCATGGAGGGGCTCTGCTGACCAGGCGAGACTATATGGACCATCCACAACTGGTGTTAGCAGTGGGATCAGGCAGCTGAAGGAACCAAGCTAAGGTACCAAGGGATGTCAGAATTTGAACAGTGAACTGTTGCCAACCTCTGCAACAGGGCTGAGCAGCTAGGTTTTGAGGGAGTTAGGAAGCTCAACAGTGACCAGATCCAGCAACAATTTAGAGCCATGGATCCAGCAGTAAAATCTGACACATCACATTCATCCACCTCTCTGAGACCTCTGTATAGTGTCGCTGACCAGGCTAAAGGTCCCCTGGACCTGCAGGACTGTATGCAAGAGCTGGAGCTGGAGTTCTGGCTGGATAAGGAGTTGGCTCTGCACAAGTCCCGCAGCCTCCAACCACTGCAGCTTGTCTCCCAACCCCAGGGAAAATAGTAATTAGAAAGGACTGAGTGGCTGTCAGAGACTTTAAACTCATGAACGAGGACACAAAGGATATTGATGGCTTCTTGAAAGATTTTGAGAACTAGTGATCATTGAACGATATACCCCTGGTGGGAATGGCTGAAGATCTTGGCACCTTTGTTGTCAGAGTGAGACGCAGATGAGTACCAGACTTTGCTCCCAAGCCAGAATCAGGACAAGACGCAAGTGAAAACTGCAGTTTTGGCTCAATATGAGGTGGCTCTAGAGTCACATCGAAAGCACTTTAGGGAAATGCAACTGACTCCATAGGGTATTTACTGTATCTTTTCCCATCACGTTCTTCAGGTCTGTGAGGGCTGGTGTTGGGGCAACCAAATACAGACAGTGAACGACGCCATGCAGCCGATTGCCTTGGAAAGGAAGTTCAGGAATGGGTAGCAGAACAACATCCCGCCACCCTGGAGGAGGAATCTGCTCTAGCAGAGGAGGTGATCCAGTTGAAACCTTACTGGAAGAAAGTCGCTCCTCTTAACTCAAAACTGATGACAGCTTATTGGCCAGGGGGCCCTGCCATCCCGACACCTACCCCTCATACAGCCACAATGCTGACGGCCTTCACTCCCATTATACGGGCAAGAGGGGCCCTGTTCTGGGAAGACGTATTCTCCTAACATGTCCCAGCCCCAGGAGGGGGAAAACTCCATAAGATGCTTCAGCAGCAAGTGGCCAGGACAGCTTCAGCACCAGTGTCCTAACCAACAAATCCCGGTGATCAGCTGGGTCCCGCCCAGTCCACTACCTGACCCCGCTGTGCTGCAGGGGGTCAGAGGAGACTCATTCTGACCACGCAGAATGGTACTTCCAGGAACTGGCAGAGGGACCAATTGACTATTTTATGGACTTAGTATGTGCTTCAGTAACCTTAATTCTGCCAAAGAGAGATTCTTAGATCATTCAAATTGAGGGTTGTCAGGCTGTTGGTTTCTTGGACACCGGTGAATTTGTGACAGTGGTACCCTCTACAGGCTGTCAGGCCAAGGATTAGATACTAAGCTGGTGGCGGAACCAAGAGATACGTTCCCCAGCCCCGGATCCATCTAGGCTTTGGGGAAGGCACAGTTATGGTAATGAGGAACCTGCCAGCATACATCATCGTGGGCAACAATCTGGGAGTCCTGGAGTGTCAGTATGTAGGAGCCCTCACACAGCCAGAGCTGCTGAAGCCTTCAGAACCCAAACTTTGGCCAGCCTGACTTCTCTGCAGCCACTTCCAACCTGGTAAGTTGCTCTCTGCCATGATGAATTAGCCCCAGACTACAGGCTCTGAAATGGCAAGTAACAGACTGCTCTGACCCTCCCTTGGCCCCCAGTTACCCACCCCTGATGCCTCCAGTGCCTATGCGGAAGTACCTCTGTTCCCTGGGGGAAGGTCAGCATTCTAGCAGACGGTACTACAGGATCATACCCTTTCTGGTATGCAGGCAAAAGCAGAGAGAGAGAGAAAGACCAGGGCCAGGTAGTATTATAGTAAGGGTTGTTGTACAGAGTCTTGGTTCTAGTGTCACCTTGCCAACCCTGGACTACGGGCCCAGCAATTGGTAGTACCCCAGGCATACCGGTCATCCCTCCAGCAGATGGCTCATGACATTCCCCTAGCCGGACATCTGGGGACCTAGAACGAGGACCAGGTTGACTCACAATTTTTATTGGCCTAAGGTCTCCAGGATGGTGAAGCAATATTGCCAGTCCTGTGATGCCTGCCAGTGCCAAAAGATCTAACGCCCCATGCTCTCGAGCCCCCCTGCAGTGCATAATTAATGTAGATGAACACTTCAGGTGGGTGCCAGTGGACAACATCGGTCCCCTAGCCAGGCCCAGACGCTCAGGTAAAAAAATATATTTTGGACTGTGGTAGATTATGTTACCAGATACCTGGAGGCTGTGATGCTATCCTCCATCACTGCACCCAAGGTAGCTGAAGCCCTGCTCCTGACTAGGGTTCCAATCAGAGATCCTTTCTGACCAGGGGACTCAGTTCATGTTGGAATTACTCCAAGGACTCTTGCAAAGTTGCCAGGTCTGAAGTTTCTGGACTACTCCATACCATCCCCAGACCAACGGTCTCTACAAAAGGTTCAGTGGCACCCTCAAATGGATGCGGATTACATGTGGCCAGACAGAGGGATACTGAGAGTACTACCTGCCACACCTACTGTTTACCTACCAGTAGGTGCATCAGGAGTCCACAGGGGAGACCTTTTGAATTGGTATATGGTTGACAGATGCAAGGGCCATTGACCCTACTAAGAGAGTTATGGGAGGGAGTGCATGGGGAAGAAGGCACCCCAGTACATTCTCAACCTTAGTGACTGGTTGGAGCAGCTGACTGGCCTGGCTCAGGAACCTCTCCAGGCAGCTCAGACCTGACAAAAAAGGTCTTGTATGATCAGAGGGCCCAGGTCAGATAATATCAGGAGGGACACAAAGTTAAACCTCCATCACAGCACAAATTCCAGACCACCTGGACGAGCCCCTTTGAAGTAATCCAGAAATTGTCTTGCACCACCTATGTAGTGGCCTTGAGCTGTGCTAGAAGGGGGCAGAAGACCATGAATGTCAATATGCTCAAGGCTTAACAGTACAGGGGAACCCCTGTAATAGCTATAGGTCAGGCCCCGGACAAGATTTACCCAAAATGGCCACATGAAAAGGGACAGTCAAAGATGTTGAATCCTGCACTCAGCTCACCCCAACTCTCCATTAGGAGATTCAGAGTCTGCTGGAGCAGCAGGCAACCTCTTCTCTCAGAGTCTGGGTCAGATGATCACTTGCTACCGATCATGTAGACACGCCATGGAAACTGCCCATTCTATGGCCCCCTAATGAAGATCCCATGTCTGCCCACCAGGCCATGCTGAAAGAGATCCAAGATATGCTGAATCTAGGGGTCACCAACCCCTAGTAGTCCCTGGGCATCCCCAGGGATGCTGGTATCTAAAGAGGATGGGACCACACAATTATGTGTGGATTACAGATGACTGAATGACAGCACAGAAACAGATGCTTGCCAAATGCCCTGGATTGAAGAGCTCCTAGACCGGCTTGCTGGGGCAAGATATAGGTCTGCCTTGGATCTAAGCAAGGAATACTAGCAGATCCCTCTTTCAGATGCCGCCCTTCCCAAATCCACCTTCATCATGCTATTTCGTTTTCTAAGAGTTCCTTGTGTTGCCGTTTGGGATGCAGAATGCCTCAACCACCTTTCAGTAGACCTGGCCGCTGGAGAGATCTCAGTCCTGTGCCGGTGTCTACTTGGATGACATTGCCATCTACATTATCACATGGGAGGAAGACATGTACAGTATTCCGGGAGCAGGACTGACTGAGACTGGACAAGTGTCAGATGGCCATGGCTGAAGTACAGTATCCGGATCACCATGTAGGGAGTGGGAGTCTGAGTACAGGTGCCAGTCAAGGTAGAAACCATCATCAACTTGCCTACTCCCTAGACAAAGAAACAGGTACTAGCGTTCTTAGGTAAGGCTGGCTATTACCGCAAATTTGTCCCTAATTTTAGTGCCCTGGCCAAACCCCTGACAGATTTGACAAAAAAAACAAAAAAAAAAACAAAAAAAAAAAAACACACAGTAGTCCCGGACTGTGGTGTGAACCCCAGCCTGTGAGGTAGCACTGTCCAGCCTGAAGCAAGCCCTCAGCCAACCTCCGGTCTTGATGGCCCTGGATTTCAGTAAACCCTTCCAGGTGCACACGTACACCTCAATGGTTGCCTTAGAAGCAGTGTTAAGCCAGTTGTCAGATAACAGAGATGAACATCCAGTGGTATATCTGAACCGCAATTTGTTGGACCGGGAGGTTGGATGTGCTACTGTGGAAAAGGAACGCTTGGCAATTGTATGGGCTCTGGAAAGGGGAAAAAAAAAAAAAAAAACCCTCTCCATCCGTACTTGTATGGACTCCAATTCACAGCAGTCATGGACCACAACCCCCTCACCTGGCTTAACAGGGATGTGGGGGAAAATGAAAGACTGCTGATATGGAGTTCGGCCTTGCAGCCGTATAATTTTACTGTCCAATACAGGCATGGAGAAGTCCATCAGAATGCAGCTGGAGCATCTCAGGAAGAGGTACTCTGACTTTAAAGGACTGGGACTCGTGGCCAGATGGTCAACCCAGAAAGGCTGGATCATCAGCCAACTAGAGGGGGAAGTTGTGGAGAAATAGGAGGTGGACCCCTTGTATCCCCTTTTGCTAAATGTTGCTGTCCCCTGTAATAAGCATTGCCTGGGTTATCATTTGATTTATGTTTTGCATTTCCCTATGTTATTTTATCTCTGCACTGTATTTTGCTGTGCATATTGGATTCTGATGCCTACAGCTTGAACAGGAAGCCTCCCTGCAAAGAGTCAAAGGAATACGAACTAACTAACCACTGCTGTGAGAGCATTTGTGTTTCAAGGGCTTTCCTGGATTGGAAAAGGGGGTTCTCATTGGGCTCCTGGGACTGTCCCTGACTAGGCACTGTCAGCTCTGGTCCAAGCCTTAAATTTGACTATGTACACAAGAATGCCAGCTGAAGTGTATAAAAGCAGTGTGTTTCCTCACTAAAAGGTAGTTCTGTTTTTACTCTCCTCAATACAAGTTTCAGCTACATTTCTGGAGGGGAGTTAGATGGTAATCCTCATCCCAGCCACCGCAAGAAAAAAAAATCTGCCTCTCAGTCCACTGGCGGAGCAATGGCCATCTGTTCCCGCCTGATCCAGAGTATCCACGGAGACGCTCTGCGGACCATCAAGTCTGGGTGTTGAACCTCGACTGGTTACAAAGCAGTTACTCAACCTGTGCACGCAGGAGCAACTAGCAAGGGCAGGAATTTAACCTGGAGGTCCTTAAGTAGATATCTATAAAGAGAAGCTCAGTCATTTTGTTTTGCGCACAAGCCAGAAAATCCTCAACTCCTGACCTGTCTGTGGGACATGAAGGCATACAATTAAGAGTCCTTTTAGTAAAACTGATCAAGTTAATCTGGTATAGGAGACCATATCCACACTGCAGAGGTGGGCAACTAATCATCCTAAGCCTGATATTCACAAGACTACCCATATCTGCCCTAGGCTCTTAAAGTACTGTACTACTACTTTTTCATATTATCCATCAGCCTTGTTCCTAGCCTGCAACCTGCAGAAAAACCATGTGTGCCTCCACTGGAGGTCAGACATTCTGATGCAGTCTTCTTTCATATATAGAGATAATGTAAGCTGTGTCAATCTGGCTAAGGTTTAAAGGCTGTATGTCTTTCATTCTCTCATTGATCTTAGACAAAAGGCACTTGTTTTACAGGATCTCAGTTCTACTCCCTTATTGCAACATACACTCACTTTTCATTCTATGCAAATGAAATAATTTCTGGTCCCTTTTCTACCAGTAGTTCCCTCCACCACCATATTCATCTTTACCTACACTGCATTCTCCATTGCCATTGAACGACTGTATTTGGAACCTGTTCCATCTGCCCCCAGTCTTGGAAATTTTAGGCCTTCATTGCTGGATCTGAGCCCCATTGGCTATTCTCCATTTCCATGCTTCTATTCACAACTATTAACTCCATGCTTCCCTCTATGAAACAAAACATTCCTTTACTCAATATTTCCTTTCTATCTGAATTATTACTATTTTCCTTACCTCTAAACTTTTGCCTATTCCATCACCACAGAATAAGTCTTTACCACTATCCCATTTCCAAAAATTAGTCATGTTATTCCATTCCCCACCTCTCCTCAAAGACTCTAGGCTGTCAGTAACATTCTTATTGCTCCACTCCCTTACTCTGACTTAACATCTGCCCAAGCAAGATCTCCTTGCTGCCCTCTGGCCATAACAAGTTCTACCCTTTCCAAATCCACCATCCTTCCCCATCAAATACATTTCCTCCCATCTTATTTAAAAAAGGGACAGTAATGTCCCATAAAGAAGTGCTTTTAATTTTGTAGAGAACAAAAAAAAAAAAATTAGATTCTTGCACAAATCCTGGTCTCTCAAACTGCTATGGTTTGAGAGATATGTGCATTCAAAGTTCTCCCCTCTCTCCCCTTCTCTTGATGTCAGCTGTAAAGCTGACAGCAGGAGATCTGTGTCGGCCGACACGAGAAGGCTCTTCAGCAGAGCCGAAATTGCATTATTTAAAATTAACTACATTGGAGCAGTCTACAAAGCGTGCTTGCAAACCAGGCACACTTTGTAGACCTTTCCAATGAAGTAATTATTTTCCAATAACGCAATCTCGGCTCTGCTGCAGAGCCTCCTGCTGGGCCCCAGACAGGGATCTCCTGCCGTCAGCACAGCGCTGACATCAGGAGAAGGGAACTTTTGAATGCATATATCTCTCAAACCATAGCGGTTTGAGAGGTAGGATTTGTGCCAGAGTTTTTTTTACTCTATAAAATTAAAAGCATTTGTTATGGGACATTACTGTCCCTTTAAGGTATATAATATCTTTCCTTTAAGAATACAGTCCCTCTCATTGCTGCCTCTTCCCATCTCCAACTACATTTTGCATAGAACAATCCTACTTATTTAGCTTGTAAGCAAGGCTTCAATCTCCTGGCTCGTGTTTGCTCTGAATGATCACACAACCTTGTTGTGCTTTTTTTTTTTTTTTTTTTTTTTTTTTTAAAAAGTATAAAAGTGTTCATTACAAAAAATAAATAAAATAACTCATTTCCTATGAAGAGCTGATATGTGTGTACATATTTCATTGTTGTATACCTCTTTCCAACAAAGGCGGGTATGTTTTAAAGGACCATTTGAAGACAGCTCAGTTCTTGGAATCACTTGAACTAGTTTTTCTCCTCCTCGGCAGAGGATATAACAAGGAAAAAAAAAAACACAAACATACAAGGTGACAATTGGAAAGATTTACTGAACATACGAGCATAGAGTATGGTCTAGATTGTGACAAGTTTACATGAAAACATTGAATTGCTGAAAAATTAATGATCTCAGGTCTGCAAAGTGTGACATCTTGTACAGTTCAAAGGACCTTTTTGTTAGCCCAAGATGCCATTCGGTTGTTAAGTGGAGTCTTCATGAAGCGAGGAGATTTCATATATGAAGCAATAGCAGGGAGAGCCTTGAAAACAGAAGAGAGGGTTTGTTAAAATAGCAGCCAAGAGGATACATTAAGTCATCCAGAATGAATACAGCCAACAAGAAGTCTTATTTTGCTCCTATATAACCCAAAATACCAACTTAGAGACAAGTAGTCTAAATTAATCTTTCGGCATCAACAATCCTACCCTTATAGGACTCTTTGTGTGCCATAAGGGTACACGACGCATTGCTCCACAATGCGTTGCGTACCCCCTCTGGCACTGAAAGGGTTTTGTTATTCATACATAACTTAATTAGGAGTTATATTTTGACTGTGGACAAGCCCCTCCCAAATACTATAATGCAATGGCATGCATCTCTGGACTCAGGATACTCTAGTTTCCTCAAAGATAGCTCAGTTAAAGAGCCAAGTAACCGACTGAGCACTGGTGGAACAAGCAGAGACATCTTGAAAACTCACTGTTTGCAGTCCTCGAGACGTGGAGTCACCTACATCTGCTGTAGTGAGCTAGGGGACATTCCCACCAAGGATGCAATTTTCACTCACAGGTGCCATACACAAAAGAAATGCTGTAGCACATCTTATTGAGACTTCACATACAGTCCAGAAGCCAAGCTAAGGATTAGTAAGAGAAAGCAGACATGGACTACTTCTCAGGTCCATGGGGACAGTGGCACCTCAACAAGGGGGGGGGGGGGGGGGGAGATTTCTGCTTTATGTTTAGTAAATCACTTGGCATGGTAGCTGGACTTTTTTTTGGGCATGTGCTGCAGGATATTTCTTCTATGTTTTGCACTTGTGGACAAATTACACCCTCGGTAGGAGGAGGTCCTCTAAGCCACACTACAGTATTTGAAAGGCTCATTTGCAGCAGACAGTGAGTCACTTAAATGTACAAGTAACAGAGCCGATCAGTTCTACTGCGTGTAACAATTCAGTCTCACTGAGTATCAAGCAAGAACTGCAAAGCAAATGCCAGGTTAAAACCACAAAAACACAACATTCTATGAAAACTAGCTTTGAGGGTCAGAAGGTTAATTCATTGCAGAGCTTGCACTGCACAAATGGGTTAAGCTATGCACCATTCCCTTAATACAATAGTAACGCAGTAACCAGGATTCTACACTGCCTCCCTTCACCACTGCAGACACCTATCCAACTGTCTCCTCCTCAAGGAGTTGTTAGGCTGTTTACCTCAAATCGTGTCAGGAAGTCCTGCAAGTTCTTGAACTCTTGAAAACAGGTTGGTTCCAACATCCGGTGCTGATCCAGAACATCATACATCAGGAAGTCAACAAAAGTGATCTGTGAGGATATTATGCCAGTTAGGTTCATACTATTCCATTTAAATTTTAAATGCCAGAGCAACAAGTACTGTCACCATTAATTGGGGAGCAATGGTGAGATGTGGGATATACTAGAACTAGGATAGGAATCCTTTGGTTCTCCAGTTGGAGACTACACTCCCGTCTTGCCCAGCCAGCTAATTATAGTGGGAGTTGTCTCCAGCAGCTAGAAGCCAAGCTGCTCCCTACCAAAGTTCTAGCAATCCAGGATAAAATAGGCCATATCAAGTTAGAAAGGCAATTCTTGATTACACCAATTGATCAGTGTGGGAGGAAGTAAGATCCACAGTGAAAGCTTTTAAACAGATTTAATTCTAAAAAGGTCTCCAAGGCATTGCAGTGTTGGATACCTCTAGAGCTGAAGGAATTAAACTGATCAATAGATGGAAGTTTGCAGAAATGTCATCTCCCTGTGCTCAAGTTTGTTTGCTCCAGAATTGCAGCCCATTGTTTGATTAATAAGGCCTAACATATAGGAGTGTAATAGTATTACCTCGCCTCCTGCAAACCAATGTCTGTCACCCAGGAAGTGAGAAAGTCGTGTCAGAGCAACAGGTAACTTTTGTAGGTAGGGTCCCTTCAGAGTTTCCTGTAGAAGATAAACATGTTACTTTAACCATCATGTTGCACCCCCACTGCACAAAACCACTACCAATTTACTTGCATTTTTATGAAATGGCAAGTAGTTAGTTGGACTAAAGGTATTGCTGTTGTGGTATAGTTTGATTTTGTAAAAGCCTTTGATCCTGAGCCTCACAACAAGTTACAGCACAAGTTAAAAGGCTTTGGTTTGTGAGGTGATAATGGTGCATGGCTAGAGAACTGGTTAACCCCTTAAGGGTTAGCGGTCCCAGGAAGTTAACTTCCCTTACGTACTACTTTCATCCATGCCAACACGCTGGCACATGTGACATGTACCGGTGCAATGAACAGGGGTCAGGGAGACTGCTCCAGTCTCGGAAGTTGTGTGGTGACTGCCCCTTTTCTCTCAATGGTTTAAAATGCTGTGCTGGTTAAAAATAAAGCAGTTCATGATTTACCAAAAAGGAGCGTGCTTGTCTCTCTGAAGTATCCATGATTATTGCTGTTTTGTTGTCCACTATAGAGCAGTTACTCAGAGAAGTGCCAGGGGACCAGATAGATAGAATATCCTATACGAACCAGATCAGTGCAGTATATCCTGCATTGTCGGTGGATACATGATTCAAAGTACCAGGTCTTAGTGCTTAGTATAGCAGTTAGCAAAAGAATCCCACGGACTAACGTGCCTGAACTGCTCTACCTTCTGGGGCAGAAACGCCTGGGCCATATCATCACAACGACTATTAAGGGATTAAAGGATCAGAGTTATAAGGAGACTAGCCAAACTGGGTTTTTTCCAATCAGTGACGAGACACCACTTAAATATAATATAAAAGAATAAGCAACCATTTACACAGCTAAGCAAAAAAACAAGGTTATTCATAAAAACCAAACTGTCATGTCAATACAATTCTCCTCAGATTCATTGTTAGTATACACTGAATAAAGAAAAAGGGGTAATAAGGTTTGTAAGGTGATGGCATCATTTAAAAGCATAACTTCGTATTGGACCTACATGAATAAGAGAGAGTGTGGATAACTTGGCAAAGTGGGATCTGTGCAGCTGCACTGTCCCGCACCGTTCCAATACAACTGTCCTGTTGGCAAATCCACGTGAGTGACAGAAGGACAGCACAGATCACACTTTGCCAAGATGGCTGCACTCTTAATATAAGCTTCTACTGACATGACAGTTTTGTTTTAAGACTAGAGGAAAGGCCTTTTCAACAAAATAAATATTTTTTTTTTGTTGTTTGTTTTTTAAAGCAAATAGGATGTTGGTTGATCCAGGGAAATATCTGACTACCATCTGTAATCAGGATGGTAACATTTCACAGAAACAGCAACTCCAAATAATCTTCATAGCATTTGTGTTTTTATTACTGTCAGAGTTGTAGCTCAAGAGTAATTGAATGATAAAGTACCCCCCTCCCGCCCCTTTTACCTAGTGTAAGCCAACTCCCCACAGATGTGGAATCTGTTCTTGAGACCAGACAGCTCACAGCAAGGGACAATCTTCTTACTGTGAGAACAATGAAAACCCTGGGCCCCTTGACATTTTTTTTTTTTTTTTCAGGTTTTTCCCTTATGCTAATTGAAGATGGTTCCTCTCTGCAATCCACCTGGACACAACCTTGCTGCTCTGAGGAGAGCAGTGTTACATCAGTAAAAAAGAGGCTGGAATATGGATACTTTGTCAATTACTCTTGAACTACAACTTTGACAGTATTGAAATAACACTCTCCATGACCCAGATACTATGAATATTAATTGGAGCAGCTTTTATTATGAAACATTACTATTCCTTTAAATTGGAAGGGACTTCAATGGGGTTTTTTTTTTGCCTCTCTGGATCAAAAGTGGCGATATGACATGTCTTTTTTCATGCCTCAGCTATGTGTTACCCAAACCCTTTACTCACAAATTGGGGGTTGTAGGCAATGGAAACAAGACCCATCCGGAAATCCATAGCCTGGTTTTCTATCAGAGACACATTAATCTTCTCTTTTTCAGATTTTCCACCTAGGAAGAGAGAGAAAGAGAGATCAGGTCTATATAGAAATGGAAGTTCTGAAGGAGGAAAAGTTGATAGATATCAATTAGGAGAGTTAGGGCCTTATATTCAAGAGTTAAGAAGGTCTGGAACAAGCCAATTGCACCATAAGGGAGGAGGAAGATTATATATAGCTGGATATGATTATATTGGAAGGTACACAACATTAGTAAAGTAAAGAATAATCAAATATTAATTTATATGGTGCCATTAATATCTCTTGAAGGACAGAACGTTACGAGGAAGAGACACTGAACAAGGGTGTTATAGGGATGCTGCAGAATAGGTTCTCACATAGTCCATTCTTGCGCGCAATATAGCGCAGGATTGTATTACTCTGGGTCAGCTTCACATCCCCGTCCAACAAGTACGGTAACTGTAAAACAAACTATCTATTAGCATTGAGAAGTAGTCTGTTGCTGAACCATTGGCTGTTGGACTACAACTTACATCATCCCCAGCCAACCCAGGAAAACCACAAGAGTCATCACTTCCTTTCAGTTAACGTTAAGTTTTATGTATTGTCCTACACAAGTGGAGGGGGGGGGGGGCTAACCTACCCTCCTCAATATTGATACTCCAACAGCAACTTACATTAGGAAAGTCCAGTCCCAGCTTCTCCTTTTCATCCAACCACTGACTCTTGTCATAATCAGGGGCTGTGAAAAATAAGTGACATTAAAACTAGGTAGTTCATAGAACTGCACAGCAATACCACCCATTATACATATTGCACTTTATTTCATTGAGAGGTAGACAGATTCACCCCAAGAACGACACGTAGACCTCAAGTCCATCACACAATTCTGATTAGAGGGTTGCAAAAAAGTAGTTTAGCCCCTGGGATGCTAGGTTGGCAATGCACTGGAGACTTCTGCCACCAGAGAATTTTAAAGATGGAAACACCATGACATTTTTGATATACCAATCCTAGCCACCATAAGGACCAGAGGGAAATGCAACACATTGCTTTGCAATGCATTGATCACCCATCTGGTTCTTAAGGGGTTAAGTTTCCCCAGAACACATGCATCTGCTTTCCCCAACCCAGAGGTGTGCAAGTCATCAGGAACCCTTAACATGCTACAGTGATCAAAGGATTTCAACCACTGCCTTTGTTTGAAGTGGCACCAGTTTACAGACTAAAGGAGTAGTAGTTAGGTGATTAACAGGGGTAGGCAAAACTGCACAAGCACCTACTCCCCAAAAATACATGTTTTAGGTAATGTTTGTGAATGTCTTTTAAAACACCAATTCTTCACCTGTGCTCATGTGAGGATAGTTAGAAGAGCTGAACCTCAGGGGGGGGGGGGGTGCACCCTGAAGACTAGATTGAGCTTCCCTGATGTATGTCACACTGGACTCAACATACCTCACTGTATGGTGTCGGGAAATAAAAGCTGTACAATCTGTGAGAGCAAAGTGATCTTTCCACTGTATTAGAACAGACATGGACTGACTCCTTTCCAACCACCGCCATCTGTGTGCCTGATCCAAGTGCTATTATACCCTATGAAGTGCAAGGTCTACATAGAACTTATTTAGAAGGGTATACCTTCCCTCTTTCAAGGTGGTTTATCAGGAAGTGCCATAGGCAGGGCTCATACCATGGCTAATCTCATTCAGAGAGATCTTTTTGCAAGGTGTGAAATAAAATTGGGATTAGCACATACAGACAGCTGCAGATACTGTGCAACTATATTAAACACCAAGTGCCACAGAGGTACAAAAACCATTGTTGTGTGTCCATACCTCTAGCACTCAAAAGGTAGGACAAGGGGTATTCAATTCACTGCGCACTAGTCCTTAAAGGGTTAAGTCTCAGCCATGTGCTGGAAAAAGAATTACCTCAGTAGGCAAACTTGAAATTAATACAGGTTCTATTAGTGATGTTTAAATCTTAGACCACCGTTATTAATCAATTCCATTTACAGAAATAGCATACTACAGTCCCATTCCACAAAGGCTTTGGAAATGGGTAGGCCATGATCTGAACATTAATAACAGCCAATGACCTCCATATAGAGGTGAAATCTAGCAACCACTATCTGGGGGGGGAGAAAAAAAAAATACACACACACACACACACCACACTCTCAATTGAGGTGTTTAAACTGCAGAAAGGTCCTCAACCCAAGATTAATTAATGTTGTACACAAGTGCCCAGTATGATGGACCTATTGTTTGTTAAGGATTAATATTTTGATCAAGTCCATGAGAGTCCAGTTATTTAACACGCTATTAAAAAACTGCATTTGTAACAGTAGCAACAGACAAGCAAGTTCAGGTGTGCTAGCTTGTGAAGTAGGTGTGTTACGAAGCACAGGCATGCCACATCAAGCAGTTATGTGGTTCATGGTGCAAATGTACCCACCTATGAAATCTCAAGATTGAACAGATTTAAAAAAGGATCAAAAATCGGCAAGCCACCTACTTTCTCAATACATGTCTATGGGGATTCTTTAAACGGGTCCTATTTCCGTGGTTTTCAGTCTTTTACTCTTTAATTTTTCACAGGCCTGAAAAGGCCTCCTAGCAATGGCTTACAGCCCATTACATACACTAGTACTGCTAGACAAAAATATATAATAAAAATTAAATATACTTAGGTGATGTGCTCACAATAACCCCTTTAGGAACAGAGTATGCAATTAATCCAGATGTCTGAAGTGAAGCACTCTTTGTGCCCTTGTGGCAGATTGACACTCAAAGGCTTCCCCTTTATTGGGGTAGTCAAAGGTTTTCAATGTATTGAATACTTCTCTGACACAGATTTGAACACAAACTTTCCTAATCTGCCTCAGTAGCAGTTTTGAAACAGCAATTACAAACTTAAATGGCAAGAATGTAAGCGTTACATTGTTCTTTCCAAGGAAACGTGAGAGATGGAAAAGAGGGTGTGTCATATTTAAACACAAACGGTAACATAATCCAAAAAGGCGGCAGGGGTCAATGGTCTAACCCTTTAGTGGCTCACACAATGCATTATCAGCTGAAGCCACATTACAGATCAGATAGAAATGCTAAAAAGGTAAATACTTAAATTTCCAATACCACTTGCATGTACAGAATTAATGAGATTATATCAGAATCTAGAGAAAGTGGTATATATTTTATCAGAACTACCAAAGAACAGATGCAATACATCTCCCAGTTCAAGGATTAACCCATTGGGGGCTAGAAGTCTAACAGCCAAATGTTTAAGCACATTAACCAAATGCAGTTTTTTGCACTTAATACAGAGTCCCAGAGAGGTATCCAACTCATTGTTCTGCAGTTGGATAACTCATAACAAATCATTGTGCTGCAGTTGGATAACTCTTGCACTGAAGTTTTAAGGAGGCTGGTGTACCAAGTTGAAATGGAGTAATTATGGAGTTACTTAGCTGCACAATAAGAGACATAGACCCCCCCCCCTTGACTTAAATGAGGATATTATCCACTTAACCCCTGAGTACCAGAGGGGTACACAACACATTGCAGAGCAATGTGTTGAGTACCTCTCTGGCACTCAACAGGTTAAATTCTATAACTGCATCCAGTGTGTGCTGAAATGCAATGCATTGGAGATATCGATCAGTCAAGTTATTAAGATCCCCATTTCAATCAATTTTCATTTATCCTTTTTGGGGCAGTTCTGCATGATACAACAGCCTCAGTAGCTCATCTCACTGACAGTTATATTTTTCAGAATAATAAGACATGTGCTTCTACCAGATACACAAACGCACACTCTGCTAGTTCATCTGACCCAAGAATTAATCTACTCCAATACATCACTTACCTTCTCCTGTAACATACAGTTTTTCTTCATACTGGGTCCCTGTATACTCCAACAGGAGACGGATAGCATGAGCCAACTACAAAAAAAAAAAAAAAAAAAAAATTAATAATAATAATAAAATATATATATATATATATATATATATATATATAGCGCATAGAAAGAGTTATTCCTGATGTTCAGCCTCTGAAAAAAAAAAAATCACTAACAACAAGATTACCCCCCATAAATTCTGCATAAAACAAATATACATTTATCCCACTACTTCCATAGCACCTCACCCCTCTGATGTCCCAATATCCCAGTATCATCATCTTGCACCCCACACTCTACAAAACAGCAACTGCAACTCTGCCTGCCTTACAAAGGCTTTTAATTACTTATTTACCAGTTGAGAAGCTGATCAGCCAATCATGTGACATAGTGTCCTTCCTCACACCCCCAGCCATCCCTTCCCCCTACTGTCTGAGCCTCCAGCAGGTTAAAAGGACAGCAGCATGAGTCAGCAAAAGATTTTGCTTCCAAAGCAAGCTCTAGGTAACCAGTATATTTAACCCTTTGGGTGCCAGAGGGGTATACAATGCATTGCAGAGCAATGCATTGCGTACCCCTCTGGCACTATAAGGGTTAAGGTTATCTGCAAAGCTGTGTATTGTTAATAGTTAGTGGGCAATATGCTCATATAAAAGAGGCAGAAATTGTGGAGTAAACCAACTGCACTATAAGGGAAAGATAAGAAGTACACTGATTTAAATGGGGTTTTAACTCCTAAAAGAGTGGTTCTTGGCCTTTTTTTGGTCAAGGCACCCCTAAAACTCAGTCTGGAAGATTCGGGGCACACCTAACATTTTATAGGTCATTTGTCAAACAAGTAATGGAGGATACAAATGCATAAATATATGATTCTTTTTAGGTCTCACAATCAGAATAACAGAAACAAACACATTGTTCAGAAAAAAAATCAGAAATATAATTTTGAAACTCAGTATTCACATTTTATCAAAGTCTTTCTACAAAGGACAGAGCACCCTAAGTCATACCGCCCAACATTTCAAACTGCCAAAGAGGGGCACTTGTGTTTTAGGGGGTGTGGCTAGGGGTATGGCTGGTGGGCGTGGCATTAAAGAGAATTTTTAGGCTATTTCATGACCTATTGACACCTTCTTGTGTAACCTAATAAATGACTTAGAACAAGACCAACGTATTTTATTTACACAGACTAATTTATAAACACAAATACGGATGTTTACACAAACAGTAATGTGAGTTTTATTGCTGTAGAGCAATATTATACACTTATATACACACCACACAGTCTGATTTCCTAAAAAGAGGGACATCAGGGTGGGAAAGAGGGACAGAGGGATTTGGGTCTAAAAGAGGGACACTTGGGAGGTATGCTAAGTAGTTTCCTGTGGCACACCAAAGTGCCACAGCACCCTGGTTGAGAATCACTGTCCTAGAATGTTAGAGAGCTCCAGGTAATTTCTTACCAATACATTCAAAGGGTTAAACACCATTTAAATCAATGGGATTTTTTTTTCATTCTCTCTGATGTTTTTTTACCTTTCAAGAGCTAGAGAGTTGTTGCAATATGTTTCACACCTCTCTAGCCCTTAAAGTGGGCCTATCATCCAACTTATACACCCCCCCTCAACATGAGCATCCATGGGGGGGAATTTTGTGGTTATTTTATGACCAACTGACACCTCTCTCTGTAAGTGAATAAATGATTTAGAACAGGACCAAAGTATTTATTTACACAGAATCCTATATAATAATTTGCTTAACCCCTTAAAGACAGGCTGCGTAGGCACGTTTCGATCACTAAAGGACCACGGAGCATTTTTTTTTAATTCGCCAATCCGACTCAGGGCTCCCCAAATGGTGTGCAGCCGTGCAGGGAGCTCTGAAATCCATGACCTGGTGTGTGGTCCTGGTGTGTCATGGGTCATTTAGTCACTTTTACCCATGACGTACCAGGACCATCAAGGGTCGTTAAGGGGTTAATTGTTTGTCAGAAGCTGTCATGCGCAGTTGAGAGGCTGATAATGGAGTGGGGCTCCGAAGTCAGACCGTAGTCCTCGACTATGGTCTGAATTCGGAGCGCCCCGCTCCATATCAGCCGTGGCACGGGCAGTCTTTACTGTGCATGACTGCACAGCAGCCGTTGCTGGGTGACACTGTGGCCTGTGTACACGGGCTCTTCAACTAGTAGTTTATAAACACATATACTGATGTTTAAACAAACTTTAACCCCTTAAGGACCCATGACGGTCCTGGCCGTCATGGGTTGTTATCCCCTTAAGGACCCATGATGGTCCAGGACCGTCATGGCTTAAATGATAGCAGCGTGCCTCCGTGCACGCTGCTATCATTAATTCCAGGCTGAGACTGAGAGCTCCAAAACTCAGTCTCAGCCCTTCTTGCTTGTGCCAGTTCATGTGATCGCCATAACAGCGATCACATGTACCGGCATTCTGAGAGACAGAGGCATTACAGAAAGCATGCTGTCTCTGCGTGTCTCCTCTGCCTCTGTTTCCCTTGCCATCAAAGTAAGGGAGACAGAAGTAGAGAGGAGACACCTAGTGGTAAGTGAAAATACAGCAGCTGACCTGCAATGATACTTTTTTTTTGTTGTTTTTTAAAAAACACAACACTTTTTTTTTTACAAAAAAATATTTTATTTAAAAAAAAAAATATATCATTAAACAATTTTGGAAGTGTGATTGTTGTGGAGCCATGTAATACACTTATACACACCGCCAAATGTCAGGGATAAGAAAGTGACAAAATAGGGTGGGGAAAAGGGACATGGGGATTTTCACCCAGGGGGGACAGTGGTCACTTTAAACTGCGCATTTTGTAGGTATGACTGACCGGTCATACCTTTCGTGCTGTCTTCATAAAAATTTAACCCTTTGTGCCCCATTGATCCCAAGAGAAAAAAACAAAAAGTGTTTTTTTTTTACTTTTTTTTAATCCTTTTTTTTTTTATTTAATAAAGTAAATGGTGGGTTATCCATATAAGTGGGGTATCAAATGAAAGCACTATTTGTGCTTAAAAACAGTATATAATTTATGGTGGTGGAATAAAAGCCTAAGAGGGAAAACACTGTTGAACAAAGACATAGTCAAAAAGGCCAGAATTGCTCCGGTCCTTAAGGGAAAACGACCTCAGATTTTCCCGGTCCTTGCTTTGCTTTGCAATGCGTTCCGTACCCCTCTGGCACTCAAAGGGTTAAAGAGGGACACTTGTGAGGTATGTGCAAACAGAAGCACTGAGCAGAGAGCTTCCTGCACAGTGAGCAGGACATTTTCTAAAATAATAAGCAAAGGGGTAGAGTGAGAAGGTTGTGGGGGGGGGGCGGTGCTGAGTGCAGGTAATGAAAGGGGAAACCTAGGCACAAGAGCAGACCTTGCCTAAGTTAAAAGCTGGCAGCTATGTCAAGCATTTGATATGCTGCAGTGCTGCCTGTTCAGTGGTGAGCTGAGTGCTGCTGAGCACTGCTTAATTTCCCTTGCCTTTCCACGTCCTGCACCAGTTGCCTGGATCCTGATAGGAGGACCTCCCTTGCCATGAGTCAGGTGACCTGGTGAGGACCTGACATCACGCATGCTTCTTTCCTGTACTCTCAACTGTTACTTCTGTAAGTGCTGAGTCTCAGATTAGGTAGTTTGATTATTATGTGTCCTTCTCCCTTTTTCTATTTTGCCCTCCACTGTTCTCTTTACTCTCTATTTGCTTCTCTGATACCTCTCTTTTGCCCCACAATTAACTCTCTGATCTCCCATTGTTCTTTTGTCTTGCCAGTCATTTGCCCCCATATGCTCTCTGTTGTCCATCTTTGCTTCCATATGCCTTTTCCCCATTGTGCCCATGCTTCTCCACTATGCCCACTAGGGGTGCATCGAAATAAAACTTCTGTACCAAAACCGAAAATGAAATTTCAGGATGCACTTGGCTGAAAACTGAAAATGACTTTTTTTATTTATGGGGCGATGCCTAACAAAAGAAACCAAAAAATATAGTAGAGCAAGTGCACATGGCACAGACAAAGTGAAAGTCCCTTGAGCTGAAGGTTACCAACTTGCCTGGAAAAAAAGTGACCTTTCCATTGCGGTTACATTAGCCACAAGTCCCGTTTTCACTGACGTGCCAAACATATTGATTGTGACACAGAAAAGGTTTAGCTAATTCTAAGACACCAAAAAGAGCAAGTATTCTATTATCATTATAATAAGAGAGCAGATCACCCTGATGAATATGCCAGTCTCCCGAAAAACCTGCGACTCTCTAGCTATTGGACTACATCTTCCGAGACTGACCGAGATTTTTGGGAATTGTAGTACGACAGAAGCTGGACAGCCACATGTTACACACCTGTACCTGCAAAGCTTTCCTCACCTCCCTTGGCCTTCAATGTCCCCTAGGGAAGATGGGTAAGTATCCGGCTAGTGTCAGCGCCCATGCCTTGCCCCGTTTTACCCCTCAACCCCCACATTTCATCCGCCCTCTCCCCTCTGCTTGCTCAGCAGGTAGAGCAGGATGAGCGCTGCCCTGGGTGCCTTTGAGTTGCGGGCAGTCAGGTACTTGCTGTAAACAGGCTCCATGGTAACTGTAAAGAGAAGAAGAGGAGGACATGCAGAGGGGAAGCCGGTCAAGGACCAGCAGCATGCTGGGAACTGCTGCTATTCCCACTCCATCAAAGCCCATCCTCCCGTCACCATAACAACGTTCTAAGACCTTACTACACTCCTAACAGAAGCAAGTCATATGCTGTCTTCTAGGTCCTGCAGATATATTTGGACTGCGCTTCCCACAGTCCTCAGCTGTGTTTAATCAGCTGGATATGATGGGAGTTTTATTCCAACAACTGCTGAAGGGCTGACGATTGTACACAAACTGTTTTTTCAATGTTTCCCTCATACAAAGGTCATGGTACTGAAGTGCGAGTGCATGCATGTGTCTCTCTCACCCTATATATAGAAGCAGACTGTTTCCATGCTAACAGGGAAGTGGACTGCTCAGATAGGCTGACTGGTGAACTGGATATAAAAAGATTTTAGTCCTACCTGTTAAATTCTTTTCTCTTAGTCCATACAGGTTACTGGTAACTCTGGGAGGCGATCCGCCCCTTAGTAGGCAGGAACAGTTCTCAAAGTGTATGCAGGGGGTGGAGCCTCCCTTCCCTCCTTGGCTGCAGCTAGCCAATCACCTCTAGAAAGATTTGAGACACTAACTAGGACTAGATAGTAGAAGTGAAGAAGACTCCTGTAATCATGACCCCGAAGGACCTCCACGGTCTGTCACAGGAGAGCCAAGCATGGTCTCTTGACAGGGTGGGAGACCAGTAACCTGTATGAACTAAGAGAAAAGGATTTAACAGGTAAGAATAAAATCTTCTTTTCTCTGTCGTCCAGTACAGGTTACTGGTTACTTCCTAGAGTTGGGAAGAAGGCACGGACCAGGCGCAAGGCCCCCAGAGTCACCAGACCATATATGAACTATCAGATCAGAGATAGCCCAACAACAACTGAAGTGTCTATGGACACAAAACAAGGGTAACGGCACCCCAGGAAAGTTACATAGCACACTGAACTAGAACCGACAGGGTTCAACAGAGAAGGAAGCACTAAGTATCAAGGGAAATCCTAGACAGTCAATACTGCCTCCAGGATTTTCCTCCCAAAGCTGGCATCAGCTAATGCCAACACATCCACACGGTAGTGCTTTGAAAAAGTGGGCACAGACGACCAAGTGGCTGCCTTGCATAACTGACAAGCAGAGGCCTGATTCTTGTAAGCCCAAGAGGCCCCAATAGATCGAGTAGAATGCGCTGTGACCCTAAAAGGGACAGGCTTCTTCCTCAGCTCTTAAGACTTGTGAATAGTGGACTTGATCCAAGATGTGATAGTCACCTTGGATGCAGGTCTTCCTGCCACAGGACCCTCAGAAATGACGAACAGCGCATCAGATTTCCTGATAGGCTCAGTGCGATGCACATAAAACTTAAGACAATGCACCACGTCTAAAAAGTGGAGATCCCTCTCCTTGTCAGAGGTGGGGTCAGGGCAGAAAGAGGACACCACAATCTTCTGATTGATGTGAAACTCAGAGACCACCTTCGGTAGAAACTCCTTAGAAGTGTGAAGCACCACCTCGTCCTTGTGAAAAAGCAAATAAGGTGGTTTACAGGACAGAGCATGTAACTCCGCGACACGGAGAACAGACACAATCGCCAGGAGAAAAGCCATTTTCCACGTCAACAGACATAGAGGAAAAGTAGCCAAAGACTCAAATAGAGGGTGCTGAAGGATGCCCAAAACCAAGTTACGATCCCACTGAGGAGTGGGAGACTTGAAAACAGGATGAGTATGAGCAACTCCCTGGAAGAATATCTTGACATCAGGAAGGATGGCAATGTGCCTCTGAAAGAAAACAGAGAGCGAGCAGAAGTCTGAACCTTAAGGGAACTCAAACTGAGGCCCTTATCCACACCATCCTGCAAAAAAGCCAGGACCATAGGTAGATCAAAATCCTGAGACAGGTCCCTGTCAGCGCACTAGGACAGAAAGGTCGATCAGACACAATGGTAGATCTTGGAAGAAACAGGCTTGAGGGCACTGAGCATAGTAGCCCCCACACCAGAAGAAAATCCCTTCTTCAATATTGAGGATTCAGTTTCCAAGCCGTCAAAGCTAGCCGATGAACATCCTCCTTCCACATGTAACCCTGCAGAAGAAGGTCTGGGCGATAGGGGAGCCGAAAGGGCTCCACCACTGACAGATCCAAGAGCTCTGGAAACCAAGACTGACTAGTCCAGTACAGCGCAATCAGAATGACTGGACAAAGTTCCAGATGTAATTTCCGTAACACCCTGTGCAACATGGGAAGGGGAGGAAAGATGTAAGCCAGCAGAAAAACCCATGGAATGGACATTGAATCCACTGCCAGAGCCAGAGGGTCTCTCCACCAAAAGCAAAACACTGAAACCTTCCTGTTGTGTCTCGTTGCCATCAGGTCCATGTAAGGGGCACCCCATTGCTGAACAATGAGTTGAAACACCTGAGGATACAACTCCCACTCTCCGCTGCCCACTGTGTGTGGACTGAGGAAGTCCACTATGACGTTGTCTACACCTGGAATGTGCACTGCGGATATAGCAGGTACGTGATCTTCTGCCCAAAACAAAATAGCCTTGACCGCTAACCAAGCAGCGAGACTTCTTGTTCCGCCTTGCTTGTTGATGTAAGTCACGGCCGTGGTGTTGTCGGACTCCACTCGGACCGGACAGTCTTCTAGCTGAGATGTCCAATGTCTCAGGGCATGAAATATTGCCCGAAGATCCAAAATGTTGATCAGAAGGAGAGACTCCTCCGGAGACCACTGACCATGAGAGCTCAAGCGACCCAGGCCTGCACCCCAGCTGGAGAGGCTGGCGTCCATCATCACCTTGGTCCAAAAGGTCACCAGAAATTACTTGTCCTTCAGCAGGTTGGAAAGGTTGAGCCACCATGACAAGCTCAGTTCCACATGAAGAGGAAGGGAAACAAGTGACTTCCGAAGATCCTGTTGACCCTTGCACACCTGGATCATTAACCTCTGGAGCTCTCTGGTGTGCGCTATGGCAAATGGAACCGCTTCTATGGTGGAAATGAATTTCCCCACCAGAGATGATAGCTTCTGGACTTGAACTGGATCCTGAGAAAGAATCGCTGAAACCCTGTAGACAATCTGATGAGCCACCTCGTCCGTGAGGAACACCATGTTCTTCTGAGTGTTAAAGAGAAGACCCAGGAAGACCAGACATTGGGATGGGACAAGATCCGACTTTTCCAAGTTGATGATCCACCCGTGACGGATGAGAGCTTGAATGCAGTTCTGAACTTGCTGGTGAAGGAGATCCGCAGAGGGGGCTTTCAGAAGCAAGTCGTCCATGTATGGAGTAACTCTGATGCCGTTCCGGTGGAGGACAGATATCAAGGCACCCGGGACACGGTTGAAAACCTGAGGAGGCGTCGTTAGACCAAATGGAAGGGCTGAGAACTGAAAATGTCCCCTGTCGCAGGCAATTCGGAGGTACTGCCAGCTCTCTGGATGAATGGCAATGTGTTAATATGCATCCTGAAGATCCAGAGAAGCGAGGAATTCCCCAAGGTACATGGCAGCAATCACTGTGCGCAGAGACTCCTGGCGATAATGAGTCTGGGTCACAAAGGAACTGAGGTCCTTCAAGTCTAAAATAGGGAGACAGCCGCCGTCCTTTTTGGAGACTACAAAGAGGTTTGAGTAGAACCCCGAACCCCTGTCCTGGAAAGGCACTGGCTCTAGAACATCATTGTCCAGAAGAGCCTGAACAGCGCTGTCGAACAGACAACATTTCTCTGTACCCTGAGGAGTATGAGAAGGACGAAAGCGAAAAGGAGGAAGAGAAATGAAAGGAATCTTGTACCCTTCTGTCACCACCTGTAAAACCCATGGGTCCATCACAGAGTCCTCCTAACTGCTGTGATAGTGTCACAGACGACCCCCCACAGCGGAGTGCAGACCCGGGTTTAGCAAGTCATGCCGAAGAAGTCTTGGAAGCCTTGGGCTTGGAGGAGACCTTGGGCTTCCATTGCTGTTTGGGCTTAGATGAGGTACGCGGAGCTGAGGGAACCGTTTGGTTCGTTGGACGTGTTTCATTTTGAAAGGAACGAAAAAGTCAGTTACGCATAAATGGCAACTTCTTCCTAGGAACCAAGGGTAGAAGTGTACTCTTACCCCCAGTGGCTTCACTGATCAGATCCTTAAGATCTGGCCCAAACAAAGAGGTACCCTGAAAAGGCAGGGAAAGTATGACTTTCTTAGAAGCCGTGTCAGCAGACCAAATCTTCAGCCAAAGAGCTCGCCTGGCCACCACAGACATGGTGGAAACCCTAGCCATCATGCAGATGGCATCAAATAAGGCAGCAGAAACATAGTGTTGTGCTTCAGATATGTTGGCGAGGAGACGCAACTTACCCGAAACAGGGGCATCCTGAAGGACAGCCTTGGTGAGCTACTCATTCCAGACCCCAATGGCCCGGTTCACCAGCAAATGCTGGACCCATACCAGAACCAGCCGTGACAAAAATAGACTTGAGGGAATCCTCAAGTTTCTTATCAGTCCAGTCCTTCAGAGCAGATTCGTCAGAGACTAGTAACGCAGTTGATTTAGATAGCCTGGAAATAGGGGCATCCACTTTAGGAGAATGAACCCACTGAGCAAGCGCGGCCTCAGAAAAGGGATAACGCTTAGCAAATTTTCTGGACAGAAGCTTTCTTGTCTGGGGATTTCCACTCCTCAGACACAAGGTGGTCAAGAGTGGGGTTAGGTGGAAAGTATGTAAGGGGCTTAGCAGGCTCCTGGAATACGTCAGAGGGATCAGAAGAAACCTCTTGAACTAGGGGAATGTTAAGAGTAGTTAAGACAGCCCTGATTAGGTCCTCAGCAGATGGTTCAGGATCAGCTTCAAAGGGTCCCCAAGAAACTGAGATGACTCCAACAAAGAACATTCCTCAACATCTGAGTCCATCAGCAGTTCCTCCTCAGAGGAATCTGACACATCAGGTACTCCTTGAGGTTTAGGTAGGGAAGACCTGACTGAGGAGGGGGCTTGCCAAGCCTGAAAGCCCCCCCTGTAATTGGGATGGAAAGAGTTGCAATGTGGACCTAAGGTCCCTAGTCACAGCCTTGAACTCTTGCACCCAAGCTGGCTCTATAGCATGACTGTAGGTCCCTGGAATGGTGTCAGGGACATCAGAACATGCTGGGCATAAATGACCTTAATATTCTGTAGGTAGCCCTGAGAGACAGGAAGAGCAATGCGCAATGGGGCATACAGAGATCCAAACCTCTTTAGTTTTAGATCTAGACCCAAGCTCCAGCGGTATAGACATTCTCACAATGTCAAAATAACCAACTGTACAATAATTCACCCAATTATAGTGTGTACGTCCACTGTGCGTGCTGTGTGTGAGAAGTACAGGTCTCCATATGAGACTGCTGCCTCCACGACTGAATCATGTTGGGAGAGCCAGGTCTCAGTAAGAGCAAGAAGCTGGAGTTCTTGTGAGCAGAAAAGCCCATGTATGAGAGTAGATTTGTTAGTGAGGGAACGGACATTCAATAGGTCACAGGAGAAGGGTTGGGCAAGAAGTGGGAGGGTAGGGATGAGGCTAGAAAAATTGGAGCCTCTGTAGGATGGGGAGGAGAGTGGGCATGGGTGGTGGCATATGGGGATATGATTAGGGCCTGGGTTTGGGGAGATGTCACCAGCTACAAGGAGGAAAATAAGACATACAGCCAGCAGGTGGGAATGTGATTTGTGTCTGCTGTGAGTTGGAGTGGAAGGATAGGCCGGTGTGAGCAATAGATACAGGGTGTGGTTACAAAATGGATTTGATGACAGTTGGGGGGATATGAATATGAGGAGAAGTAGGCATATAAATAGAGTGCCGGATTTTGCAGTAAAAGAGCAGAGTTGAATATAGCAGTAAAAGGGCAGGTTGCATTGTGGGGTGGAGTAACAGAGCAGGGAGAAAGCAAAACAAAACAAGAGTCTTTAGAGGTGTGTGTTGCTGCAGGGAGGGATGTCCATCTTCAGTCCCACTTCTCACATCTGCTCCAACATTCCTGTAACTCCATTAAGTCCTTAACAGAAGCACTTGAGATATTTGTTCATCCTAGCACAGAGAGTCTTATAATATCCCAGACAGTCCAAGTGTTAAGAGTCATTTATTTTGTATTAAACTCCAGAGGTTGATGGTGAGTTTGGAAGGTGGCTCTTTAAGAGGATTGCACAGTTTTTAAATGTGAGGTGTTCTTCTCCAGTGGATCCTGGTTGTTCTTTTGGCCAACTCCTTTTCCAAGTCCTGCTTTAAGTCCTGGTTAAGTCAACCTCCCTTGGAATGTCTCGCTTAAAATGGGGAACCTTCAATACATTCACCCTTAATGGGATAGCACCCTTATATTGGAGCCTTTAAATAGCAAATCTTATTCACATAAGACAGTTTGAAATTAACTAATTAGCAAATCAGAGCATGACCATTTGTTTGCTCAGGGTTGCTTAACGAGCTAATTCACACCTATGTGCGATAAGAAATTACCACTGGAGACAGTCTGATGGCAGAATGCGGAGGGAAAAAATAAACTAAGAAAAACATACCAAGACACTGAGTAGTTAATTCACAGTTGGGGTACAGCATAAGACTTGAGGCAGGATGGATTGGAAACACATACCAGAACACTGAATAGTTAATACACAGTTGGGGTACAACACAAGACTTGAGGCAGGATGGATGGGAAACACATACCTGAAAACAGAAAGAGATTTAGAGGGATTAGAACATAGTCCTGGTTAAGTCCACCTCCCTTGGAATGTCTTACTTAGAATGGGGAGCCCTTCAATACATGCACCCTTAAAGGACTCATCTGATAGTGGGTATCAGATGATAGTCTGACCTTCAATAACGAGATAATTAAGTTAGACCATATACTCCTCGTGTATTAAAGATGAGAGCAGACAGACAGACAGACCCAGACCGAGATAGACTGGGACCGGTCGACCAAGACAGACAGACTGACACCGACCGAGAGACCGACTGAGACATACTGACTGAGACAGACCCTGACCAAGACCGACTGACCCCGACAGACTGACCGACCGACACAGACCTGGACCAATTAACCGACAGAGACTGACCGAGGCAGACCGACCAGCCAGCCGAGACAGACAGACCAAAACCAGCCAAGACCGACAGACTGAGACAGGCCGGTTGAGACAGACCCACTGACCGATACAGACTGGCTGAGACTGGCAGACAGACTGACTGACAGACCAAGACAGACTGACCCTGACCGAGACAGACCGACTGGCATAAATCGGGACCGAAAGACCGAGACAGACCGGGACTGACCGAGACCGACCAACAGACCTACCAACACAGACCAGGACCGACCAGCACAGACCCTGACAGAGACTGACCGACCCCGACAGACCGACCAACCGAGACAGACTGAGACCGACTAACCGAGACAGACCCAGACAGACCGACACAGACCTGGACCGATCGACAGACACAGACAGACCGACTGAAGCAGACCGTCCGGCCGGTCAAGACAGACAGACCAAAACACAACCAAGACCAACCAGCCGAGACAGACCGACTGACCGAGACAGGCTGGCAGAGACTGGCAGACAGACTGACTGACAAACCAAGACAGACAGACTGACCCTGACCTAGACAGACCGAGACCGCCTGAAACAAACCGGGACTGACTAACACAGACCAAGACAGACTAACTGAAAGGGGTGATCATTTACTCTGCCTCCTAATTTGAGGGGTGATCATTTACCCTGCCCCCTTCAAGATGTCTGGTATACTTTTCTACATGCAGACTTCTTTTTAACCCTTCACTTCCTGGGAAGTTTTATACCACACAGCACAGCAATTCAATCAAGAAAAACAGGAAACAAGTACTTGGAGAAACTTTGTCAGGAAAGATACAAACCAGTATCTTTTCAGAAAGCTACCGGTTTATTCAGCACAAAGGCAGATATATTATAGACAGACAGACGAGGGTGGGATTAATAGAAAAGAACACGTTCATTGGCTGAAGGGGAGTGCATGTGCATTAAATATTAACCATTTGAGAAAACAACTTGCATTTAATTTATAGTAAAATAAGGCCTCCTGCAACATCTCTAATGTCTAAACTATTCAGCTAGAAGCAAGTATGTTGTACTCCCTTGAAAAGACCTTGGCTGTTTCTTAGAGAAAAGGGGGTTGTGTATCCTTGCACTTAATCTGTGTGCAGTAAAAATTAGGTGGAAAAGCATTTCAAAATATTAACCCCTTCAGTGGCAAATCAAAACTTAACTCTTAAAATTCCCTCCTTTTGTTCTGAAAGAACAACCAACCAAGACCGGGACCAATCAACCGTCACAGGCCTGACCGACCGATACAGATGACTGATCCAGACCGACACAGACTGACCAACCTACAGAAAGACCAACAGACACAGACCGACCGGGACCGATCGACCGGCACAGACTGACCGGGATCGATCGACCGACAAACACAGAATGAACAGGATCAATTGACCGACTGACCCAGACAGAGCAGGACCGATCGACCCAGACCGACCTGACCCGATTGACCAACCAACCCAGATTGACCCAGACCGATCAGGACAGATTAACCCAGACTGACTGGGAACAACCGACAAGGACCGACCAGTCGACCCAGACTGACTGAGATCAATAGACCTAGTCTGACTGGGACCCATGGACCAACCGACCAGGATCGACCGACCGACCAAGAACAATAGACTTACCGACGAAGACCGACTCGAAACAATCTACCAACTCACTCAGACCGATCGACTAACCCAGACCGGGACTGATCAACACAGAACGGGACCGAGACAGACAAACCGACTGAGACAGACAAACAGACAGGGACCGATCGACCGACACAGACCAACCGGCTGATGAAGTCCGATCAGCAAAGACAGACAAACCGACCAAGGCAGACAAACCAACCGAGACAGACAGACTGACTCCAACCAAGACTGACTGAATGACCTAGACTGGGACCAATTGACCGAAAAACCCAGACCGTCCTGGACCGATCAACCCACCGACCGGGATCGATCGACCCACCGACTGGGAGCTATTGACCAACCCAGACAGACCAGAACCGATCGACCAACCCAGACAGATCGACCAACCCAGACCGGGAACGATTGACCGATCACCCCAGAACGACCAAAACCGATCAACCGACCCAGACTGCCCAAACAACCTAGACCGACCGACACAGACCGACTGATCCAGACCGACACAGACTGACCAACCTACAGATAGACCAACAGACACAGATTGACCGGGCCTAATCGACCAACCGACCCAAAATGACCGGAAACGATTGACTGACTGACCTAGACCGAACGGGACATATTGCCCCAGACCGATTGGGACCAATTGGCCCAGATGAACCGGAGACGATTGACCAAATGACCCAGACTGATCAGGACCTATCAACCCAGATCAATGGGGACCAACCGTTCGGGACTGACCGACCAACCCAGACCAATCAAGATCAACCAACTGATGCAGACCACCCTGGACCGTTCGGCCCAGACTGACCGTGAACGATCGACCTATAGCAACCGGGACCGAACGACCCAGACCAACCGGGACCCGATTGATCCAGTCTGACTGTGACCTATCGATCCAGACAGACCAGGACCTACCGGGACCGATCGACGGGGACCGAATGGGACTAATCCACCCAGACCAATCAGGAAAGAAGACAGAGATCAACTGGGACCGACTGACCCAAACCGACCTAGATGGATCAACCAACAGACCAGGAACGATCGACTGACACAGACTGGGATCGATCGACCGACACACTGACAAACCGACTGAGACAGACAAACCAACAGAGACACACAGACTGACCCAGACCAAGACTGACTGACCCAGACCTACCGAACTAGACCGGGACCGATCGACCGACACAGACAGACCGACCTGCTGAGACAGATAAACCGACTGAAACAAACAAACCGACAGAGACAGACAGACTGACCCCAACATAGACTGACTGACCCAGACCGACCGACCTAGACCGTGACCGATTGAAACAGACTGAGACAGGCTGAAACCAACCAATCGAGGCCGACAGACCAAGACAAACAGACCAAGACAAACTGACCAACACAAACCGGGAACGACTGAGACAGACCAACAGATTCGGACTGACCGACCTGGATCAATCGACCCACAGACCAGGAGCGATTGACTGACCCAGACCAACAGGAACTGGTCGACCGACCCAGACGGATCAACCAACCCAGACCCAAACGGAACTGACTGACATATACCAATTGGGACCGATCGACCGACAGACCCAGATCTCCTGGGAGCAATTGACCGACCGACCAGGAACTGATCCAGGCCGGGAACGATCGACCGTCAAAGACCAGGACCAATCGACCATTACAGACCGACTGGCCAACACAAACCAACCAGGACCGACCGACCCAGACCGACCGGGACCGATCGACCGAAACAGACTGGGATTGATCGACCGACACACAGACAGACCAAGACAGACAGACCGAGACTGACATACTGAGACCCACAGACAAGATAGACTGACCCTGACCGACACAGAATGAGACCGACCAACTGACCCAGACCGTCTGGGACCGATCGACCCAGACTGACCGGGACAGATCGATCCAGTATGACCGAGAACGATTGACCCAGACTGACAGGGACCTACCAGGACCGATTGACCGGGACTGATCAACCCAGAGAAACAGGGACCGACACAGATGGACCCACTGAGGGGGACCGATCGACTGACTGACCCAGACCAACCATGACCTATCCACCCAGACTGCCCGGGACCGATCAACCTAGTCTGACCGGCACCGATCGACCCAGTATGACCAGGACAGATTGGCCCACCGACCGAGATTGATCGACCGACCAGGACCGATAGACTGACCAACTCCGACCGACCAGATCTGATCGACCGACCCAGACTGATTGACCAGCCCAGACCAGGACCGATTGACCAACACAGACAGGGACCGATCGACCGACACAGACCAACCGGCTGATGAAGTCCGATCAGCAAAGACAGACAAACCGACCAAGGCAGACAAACCAACCGAGACAGACAGACTGACTCCAACCCAGACTGACTGAATGACCTAGACTGGGACCAATTGACCGAAAAACCCAGACCGTCCTGGACCGATCAACCCACCGACCGGGATCGATCGACCCACCGACTGGGAGCTATTGACCAACCCAGACAGACCAGAACCGATCGACCAACCCAGACAGATCGACCAACCAAGACCGGGAACGATCGACCGACCCAGACCGGGAACGATTGACCGATCACCCCAGAACGACCAAAACCGATCAACCGACCCAGACTGCCCAAACAACCTAGACCGACCGACACAGACCGACTGATCCAGACCGACACAGACTGACCAACCTACAGATAGACCAACAGACACAGATTGACCGGGCCTAATCGACCAACCGACCCAAAATGACCGGAAACGATTGACTGACTGACCTAGACCGAACGGGACATATTGCCCCAGACCGATTGGGACCAATTGGCCCAGATGAACCGGAGACGATTGACCAAATGACCCAGACTGATCAGGACCTATCAACCCAGATCAATGGGGACCAACCGTTCGGGACTGACCGACCAACCCAGACCAATCAAGATCAACCAACTGATGCAGACCACCCTGGACCGTTCGGCCCAGACTGACCGTGAACGATCGACCTATAGCAACCGGGACCGAACGACCCAGACCAACCGGGACCCGATTGATCCAGTCTGACTGTGACCTATCGATCCAGACAGACCAGGACCTACCGGGACCGATCGACGGGGACCGAATGGGACTAATCCACCCAGACCAATCAGGAAAGAAGACAGAGATCAACTGGGACCGACTGACCCAAACCGACCTAGATGGATCAACCAACAGACCAGGAACGATCGACTGACACAGACTGGGATCGATCGACCGACACACTGACAAACCGAGACAGACAGACCGAGACTGACAAACCGAGACCGACAGACCAAGACAGACTGACCCTGACTGACACAGAACGGGACCGACCGACTGACCCAGTCCATCCAGGACAGATCGACACAGACCAACCGTGACCGATCGACCCAGACCGAATAGGAATGATCCAGTCCGACCAGGACGATCGACCCAGACCAACATTGACCTACTGGGACCGATCAACCGGAACCGAATGGGACCGATCAACTCAGATCAACCAGGACCGAGTGACTGACCCAGAGCAACCGGGACTGGCTGACCCAGACCAACCAGGACTGATCGACCGACACAGATGGACCCACTGACTGGGACCGATCGACTAACCGACCCAGACTGACCATGACCTATTGACCCAGACCGACCAGGACCGATTGACCCAGTCCGACCAGGACAGATTGCCCAACCAACCAGGATCGTTCGATCAACCGACCGGGACCGATAGACTAACCGGCATAGACCAACCAGAACCAATCGACCAACCGACCCAGAACTGACAGACTACACCGACTAGGACCGACAGACCATAATCAACCGGGACCAATCAATCCACTGACCGGGATCGAGCGACCGAGCGACCACGACCGACCGACCTTCCCAGACCCACCAGAACCGATTGAGCTACCTAGATCGACCAACCCAGACTGGGACCGATCAACTGACCCAGACCGAGACCGACCGACATAGACTGAATGATCCAGACCAATACAGACGGACCAACTGTGGCGGTTTTCAAGACACTCAGACCAGTAGGTGAAATAAAACACAGTTTTATTAAGAACAAAATGAATGACAAAAATCGCCCCCTATAGGCAGCACTGCGTAGCAGCAAGAAGGCAATAGTATGACCAATATACAGGATTTGATTTAAACAGCACAGGCAAATAGCAGATACTGAGTACAGAGATACAAAGGTTAACACAGTAATCAGTCCATCTCAGTTGTGGTGTTTGGCACACCCAAGGTGATAATAGGCAGTAAATGGAGGAGCGGACTCAACACCAAATGTTCATAATACTGAGATAACTGTCCAGCAAAGAGGAACCTGCAACCCAGAACCTGCTGCACTTGAACAGTAGCCCCCATGGGCGTAATAACAGAGCAAGTAGACTGCCAGAGCTTGAGCCAATAGCCCCCACGGGCGTGATAACAGAAGCTACTGGATTGCAAGAGCTTGAGCCAATAGCCCCACGGGCATGATAATGGAAGCAACTGGATTGCAAGAGCTTGAGCCAATAGCCCCCACGGGCGTAATAACAGAAGCAACTGGATTCCAAGAGCTTGAGCCAATAGCCCCCACGAGGCTTGCACAGTAGCAGCTAAAGCCGTAGCGCCTACCGGGCGCGGTAACGACTTCACTATACTGCAAGGAGTGATATGAACCATCGCCTACAAGGCCTACCGGACCGGCTCAGCAGTAATAGTGGTATGAGAGAAACGGCTCAGCACAATAGCAATGCTCTGTACCAGACTGGAGGCTCAGAACCGGGAACACAGCTCTGCACGGGTTAACGGCTCAATAGTTGGAACACAGCTCTGCACGGGTCAACGGCTCGATAGTTGGTCACAGCTCTGCATGGGTTAACGGCTCAGTAGTTGGAACACAGCTCTGCACGGGTTAACGGCTCGTAAGAAGGGTACAGCTCAGCAGGGAACAGCTCGGTAGCAGGATCTCAGCTCAGCACGGGTTAACAACTGCAGCCGTAGAAGGACAGTAGTTGGAGGAAGTCAAAATGTCGCCTCGGCGACAGTGGGAAGCTGGAACGTAGTCTGGGCAGAGGTAACCGGTGCAGGTCACGGAGCTGGAACGTCATACAAGCCGGGTCGAATCACGGAGCAGGTTCTCAGACAAGCCAGATCAGGATACTAGCAGGAACGTCAGCCAGGCCGGGTCAAATCACGGAGCAGGTTTTCAGACAAGCCAGATTAGGATACGAGCAGGAACGTCAGCCAGGCCGGGTCAAATCAAGGGGCAGGAACACAGGAACGTAGTCAGAGCAAGCCAAGTCTGTACACCGGAAATCAGGAACGCAGGAACACAGCACAGCAAAACTGGCTCAGGAACACCACAAAAGGTCACCTGACAGGTGCCACTGGCCCAGTATAAAAAGGTCACCAGGGGCGGGCCAAACAGGCTCAACCAATCGGAGCGCAGCACAAGTGAGAGTGACAGGAGGGGAATCACTGCACCGTGATACCAACCTACAGAAAGACCAAAAGACAGACCGACTGGGACCGATTAGCTGACACAGACCAACCGGGACCGATCAACCCAGACTAATCGGGACCTATCGAACCAGTCCGATTGGAAACGATTGACCAACCAACCCAATGACCCAGACCAATCGTCACAGACCGATCGGGACTGACCAACCAACCCAAACTGACCGGGATCGATCGAGCGACTGACCCAGACTAACCAGGACCGTTCGACCTAGACTGTCTGGGACCAACCTACTGGTACTGATGGGGACCGGCCGACTGACCCAGACCGAGGGACCAACACAGACTGACTGGGACGGATCAACTAACAGACCTATGCCGACTGGGACAGAACGACCCATACCGACCGGGATCGATCGACCAAGCGACCAGGACTGATCAACCGACCACCCCAGACCGACCAGAACCGATCGACCTACCCAGACCAACCAACCAACCAACCCAGACTGGGACTGGGATCAACTGACCCAGACCGTGACGACTGACATAGACTGAATGATCCAGACTGATACAGACGGAACAACCTACAGAAAAACCGACAGACATAGACCGACTGGGACCAATTCACTGAACCAAACAGACCAGGACCGATCAACCCAGACCAATCGGGACCTATAGAACCAGTCCGATTGGAAACGATTGACCAACCGACCCAGAATGACCCAGACCAATCCTCACAGACCAATTGGGGCCGATCGACCCAGCCCGTCCGGGACCTATCGACCCAAACCGACTGGGACCAAACAACCGGGACCGACCAACCAACCCAGACCGACCGGGATCAATCAAGCGACCGACCCAAACTAACCAGGACCGTTCGACCCACACTGTCTGGGACCAACCTACTGGTACTGAAGGGGACCAGCCGACTGAGCCAGACCGACGGACCAACAAAGACTGACCAGGACCGATCGACTAACAGACCCATACCGACTGGGATAGAACACCCATACCGACTGGGATCGATTGATCAAGCGACCAGAACCAATCAACCGACCACCCCAGACCCACCAGAACCGATCAACCTACCCAGACCGACCAACCAAATCAGACGGGGACCGATCATCCGACACAGACCGGGACAGAACGACATAGACCTACTGATCCAGATCGATACAGATGGACCAACCTACAGAAAGAATGACAGACACAGACCAAATGGGACTGATCTACCGACCCAGATCGATTGGGACTGTTTGACCGACAAACCCAGACCGCTCTGTACCGATCAACCCACCTGCCAGGATCGATCAACCCACCAACCAGGACCGATCAACCCACTGACCCAGTCCGACCAGAATAGATCAACCAACCCAGACCGTTCGACCAACCCAGACCGGGAACGATTGACCGATCCGGACTGGGACTGATAAACCGATCGACCGACACAGACCAGAACCGACACAGACCGACCAGCCAACACAGACAAACCAGGGCCAACTGACTAGACCGACTGGGACCGATCGACCAACAGACCGTTACTGACCGGGACCAATCGACCCACCGACCAGGATCGAGCGACCAGGACCAACCTACCTCCCCAGACCGACCAAAACCGATCGAGCTACCCACATTGTCCAACCAACCCAGACTGGGACCGATCGACTGACACAGACTGGGACCGACCGACATAGACCGACTGATCCAGACCGATACAGACAGACCAACCTACAGAAAGACTGACAGACACAAACTGAACGGCACAGACCAACCGGAATCGATCAACACAGACCGACTGGAAATGATTGACCAGCTGACCAAGACTGACCCAGACCGGTTGACCCAGACTGATTGGGAACAATCAACCAACAGACCCTTACCGACCAGGACCGATCCACCAACCCACCAGGATCAATCGACCAAGCGACCGGGACCGATCAACCGACCGCCCCAGAACAACCAGAACCGATCGACCTACCCAGACCGACCAACCAACCCAGACTGGGACCGATCAACTGACACAGACCGGGACCGACCAACATAAACTGACTGATCCAGACCGATACAGATGGACCAACCTACAGGAAGACAGACAGACACAGACTGACCGGGACCGACTGACCGACCCAGACCGACCAGGACCTATCAACCCAGACCAATTGGGACCTATCAAATCAGTCGATTTGAACCGATTGACCAACCAACCCAGAATGACCCAGACCGATTGTCACAGACCAATTGGGACCCATCGACCCAGACCGACCGGAAGCTATCAACCCAGACCGACCGATACCAAACGACCGGGACCAATCGACTAACCCAGACTGACCGGGATCGATCGAGCAACCGACCCAGACTGACCAGGACCGACTGACCAACAGACCCATACAGACTGGGACAGAACGACCCATAACGACCGGGAGCGATCGACCAAGCGACCAGGGCAGGTCAACCAACCACCCCAGACCGACCAGAACCGATTGACCTACCCAGACCGACCAACCACCCCAGACTGGGACCGATCGTCTGACACAGACCGGGACAGACCGAAATAGACCACCTGATCCAGATCGATATAGATGGACCAACCTACAGAAAGAACGACAGACACAGACTGACCAAGACCGATCAAACAACCCAGATCGACCAGGATTTATTGACCGACAGACCCAGACTGCTCTTTACCGACCCCTCTATCGACCGGCATCGATCAACCCACGACCTGGACCGATCAATCCACTGACTCAGTTTGACCAGAACCAATCAACCAACGCAGACCAATTGACCAACCCAGACCAGGAACGATCGACAGACCCAGACTGGGACCAATTGACCGAGACCGATCGACTGACATAGATAAACCGGGATCGACCGACTACATCGACTGGGACCGTAACCAACCAGACTGCCTGGGACCGACCTACAGGTACTGACCTGGACCGTCCGACTGACCCAGACAATCCGACCAACAGACCGACCGGGACTGATCGACCAACAGACCCATACCGACTGGGACAGAACGACCCATACCAACCAGGATCGATTGAAGGAGCGACTGGGACTGTTTGTCCTACCGCCCTTGAACGACCAAAACCTATCGACCTACCCAAACCGACCAACCAACCCAGACCGGGACTGATCGACCAACAAAAACTGGGACTGACTGATCCAGACCGATGCAGACGGACCAACCTACAGAAAGACCAACAGACACAGACCAGCCAGGACCAATCAACTGACCCAGACCGACTGGGACCGGTCGACCGACAGACCCTTACTGACAGGGACTGATCGACCCACCGACCAGGATTGAGCGACCGGGACCGATCAACCAACCGCCCCAGACCAACCAGAACTGATCTGTTATGGTTTTCTGACACTCAGACCAGGGTATGAAGTAAAAACACAGTTTTATTGAAAATAAAACAAGGCCCCTAGAGGCCAGCACATAAATAGCAACAATGGCAAAAATGACAAAGAGAATGCACACAATGATAATAACAAGTGCTAGAATAGATAGGGAATTTTCCCCAAAGGGTTAAAGACTGAAATGGGTGAGGTATACAGGATTGGCCAACGCCCAGGATAAATAGCAGTCTCTGGAACACAGTCTCTCAATAGCAGGATAGTGGACACAGTCTCTCGATAGCAGGATAGTGGAGTAACTGCACTGAATACACTCTCAAGTTGATATACTAGAGCCCAATATCAGAGCTGAGCCGGTACCCACACCTGGGGCTACAGAGGAGTGCTATTGCCACGCTGTAGTGATCAGAACCAAAATCGCCCTTAACTAGAAAAATAATAACCCTGCATGTGCCACTAGGATTATGCCCATACACCCCTTGGGTGCTGTACTGATGGTAACTGCAAAAGCTGTAATTGAGCCAATGTCCTCTGGAGTGCAATGGGAATGTACCTTCAACGTCTGTGGCCCTGAGCCAGAGGATGAACACGGACTGACAAGGCTCTGATGGAATAAGAGACACACAGAAGCACTCAGAGTAAAAGGCTATGTCAGAAAATGTATGCTTGGCAAGAAGTATCGGAGGCACCAGACCGGAGATTACAGGCACTGCAAGGGTTAGATGGTTCTGTACACACGCGAGTACCTTGGCAGCCAACAGAAGGCAAAGCAACCTCAGGCTACAGCTACTGACAAGTGAGAGGAACAGTGAGTCGCTTATACAGTTCAGAATGTCGCCGAGCGACTGGAATGACGCAGGAACACAGGAACAGCAGGCAGAACCGGAACGGTATCTGGAACAGCAGACAGGTCGGTACCGCAACCGGAACAGCAGGCAGAACCGGAACGGTCACTGGAACAGCAGACAGGCCGGCACAGCAACCGGAACAGCAGGCAGAACCGGAGCGGTAACTGGAACAGCAGACAGGCCGGCACAGCAACCGGAACAGCAGGCAGGACCGTAACGGTGACTGGAACAGCAGGCAGGTCCGGAGCAATACTAGAACAGAGGCAGGCCGGAAACAATCACAGAGCAGGGTAGTCAGCCAGAGCCGGGTGGAATCACAGAGCAGGGTCGTCAGCCAGAGCCGGGTGGAATCACGGAGCAGGGTCGTCAGCCAAAGCCGGGTCAAATCACGGAGCAGAATCAGGAACAGACTAGCCGGGTCGGTACACAGAAGACACTGGAATATGGCAACAAGGCGCAGCAACAGGAACACCACGAAAGGGCAACTGACAATTGCCCAAGCTCCAGCATATAACGGCACATCCTGGGCGGGCCAATCAGTCTCCACCAATGCGCAGGTACATCAAGATAGATTGACAGAAAGACACGGGGACCGTGATAGTACCCACCTCTCAAAGACCCCCTCCCCTGCTGGGGGGTCTGGGTTTCTGCGGAAATTTGGAGTGAAAGTTGCGCAACAAACGTGGAGCATGGAGGTCCCTATGGTCAACCCAAGAGCGCTCCTCAGGTCCATACCCCTTCCAGTGGACCAAATATTGCAACTTGCCTCTAAATTTCCTGGAGTCAATGATACTCTGAACTTCGTATTCCTCTTGGCCCTGCACCTCCACCGGCCCAGGAACCACCGGAGTGGTAGTATAGCGGTTGCAAACCAAGGGTTTTAACAATGACACATGGAACACATTGTGAATACGCATATTGTTAGGAAGTTCCAAAGCGTATGCCACAGGATTGATTTTGCGAATAATTTTAAATGGTCCAATGAACCGGGGGGCCAGCTTGTTCGAAGGCACTTGCAAGTTGAGATTCCTGGAGGAGAGCCATACCCTGTCCCCAACCTGGAAGGAAACCGCTGGCAGTCATCTGCGATTGGCATGCCGCTGATGTCTGTGGAAGGACTGACTGAGGGACCTTTGCACCTGTGCCCAAGTGGAGCAGAGCTGCTCCATGTGCTCATCCAGAGCCGGAATCTGTTGGGACTGAAATGAGTATGGGAGCAGACAGGGTTGGAACCCATAATTAATAAGGAACGGAGAGCTCCCAGACGATGAATTAACCGCACAGTTCCTGGCGAACTCTGCCCACGGCAACAGGTCGGCCCAGTTATCATGATGATCAGTCACAAAGCAGCGTAAAAACTGCTCCAGTCCCTGATTGGCACGCTCAGCGGCTCCGTTGGTCTGGGGATGGTAGGCGGAGGAAAAGGACAATTGAATGCCCATCTGGCCACAGAATGCCCTCCAGAATCTCGACACGAATTGACTCCCCCGGTCGGACACTATCACTCTAGGCACCCCGTGCAAACGGAATACTTCTCTGGCAAAAATTAATGCCAACTCCTGGGCCGAGGGAAGGCCAGAAAGGGGCACGAAGTGAGCCATTTTTGAGAACCTATCCACCACCATAAGGATGAATGTATAGCCCTTAGAATTAGGCAGCTCTCCCAAGAAATCTATAGAAATGTGGGACCAGGGACGGTCACCATTAGGCACAGGTTGGAGCAGTCCCACTGGGAGATGCCTAGGAGTTTTGGCACGGACACAGGTGGTACAAGATGCAGTGAATGCAGAGCAGTCGGCCTTCAGAGAAGGCCACCAGAATGTTCGAGATAAGGACCATGCCAACTGATCTCTGCCAATGTGCCCAGCTGCCTTGGAGGAGTGATAGGTCTCAAGTAATTTGGTACGGAAAGGCTCGTCCACAAAACACTTGCCAACAGGGGTTTCCGGAGGTGCATGCCCTTGAGATACCAAGATCTGCTCTCCCAGTGGCGAAGTGATGCTGGTACGAATAGTAGCCAGAATCCTATCGGGCTGAATTATGGGGACCGGGGCCTCATCCCTCTCAATGTCTGTGCAGAATTGTCTCGACAAGGCATCGGCCTTAATATTCTTGGAGCCAGGCAGTTAAGACACTATGAAAATAAATCTGGACAGAAATAGAGCCCATCGAGCCTGGCGAGATGACAGCCTTTTGGCCTCGGATAAGTAAATCAAGTTTTTATGGTCAGTGAGGATTAATACTGGGGTCCTTGCGCCTTCCAGAAGATGTCGCCATTCTTTTAATGCCAAGATGATAGCCAATAACTCCCTATCACCAATTTCGTAATGGCTCTGGGCACTAGACAGTTTCTTGGAAAAGAATCCACACGGCCTCAGGTTACCCCCTTCCTTAGGGCGTTGGGAGAGAACTGCCCCTACCCCAAACTCGGAGGCATCAACCTCTAGTGTGAACGGTAGGGCTGGGTTAGGGTGGGATAATATAGGAGCAGATGCAAACGCCTTCTTGAGGGTTTCAAAGGCCATCTCGGCTGCCTCAGACCATTGAGAGGGATTCGCACCCTTATGCGTCAGGTCAGACAATGGTTTAGTAATGGTAGAAAAGTTCTGAATAAATTTTCTGTAATAGTTGGCGAAGCCTAGGAACCTTTGAATCGCCTTTAACCCCTTGGGTCTTGGCCAGCATAGGACTGTGGCCAACTTCTCTTGGTCCATGGCAATGCCATCCTTAGATATGACAAAACCCAAGAAGGGTACTTGGGAACAATGAAATTCACATTTCTCTAGTTTGCAGAACAACTTGTTTTTGCGTAATGTGAGTAAAACTTCGGTCACATCCTGGATGTGTTGGGTTAAACTAGCAGAATGGATCAATATATCGTCCAGGTACACGACCACACATGACTGTAACAAGTGGCGGAGGATGTCGTTAATGAATTCTTGGAATACGGCAGGTGCATTACATAATCCGAATGGCATAACAAGATATTCGTAGTGGCCTGACCGAGTATTGAATGAGGTCTTCCACTCATCACCGGCCCTGATTCTTATTAGGTTGTAGGCGGCACGTAGATCGAGTTTTGTAAAGATAGAGGAGCCTTTCAACCTGTCAAATAACTCTGTGATGAGTGGAATGGGATACGCATTTTTGGACATTAACTTATTGAGTCCACGGTAATCAATACACGGTCGTAACTCGCCACTCTTCTTCTTTACGAAGAAGAACCCTGCACCTGCCGGGGAGGATGATTTACGAATAATCCCTCATTTAAGGGCATCCTCAATGTACTCATCCATGGCCCTAGTCTCCTCACAGGACAATGGGTATGTCCTACCCCTCGGTGGCACCACTCCCTGGGGCAGATCAATAGCGCAATCATATGCCCGATGCTGTGGTAATGCGCTGGCCTCACCCTTACTGAATACGTCGCAGAACTTGCTGTATTCTGCTGGCACAGAAGGAGAGGTACACAATATCCTGACAGGATGAGACAGACAGTTATCAGAGCAATAATTGGACCATGACTTAATCTCACATGTTTGCCAGTCAAACTGGGGATTATGCAACATTAACCAAGGGAACCCCAGAATGACTGCATGATGTGGTGAATTAATAATCTGAAAACGAACCTCCTCCTTATGGAGGGCCCCAACTGACATACAGAGTAGAGTAGTCTCCATGGTAACCAGAGCTGGTTCGAGGGGTCTGCCATCAATAGCCTCAATGGCTAGTGGAGTATCTCTTTTAGACAAAGGAATATTATGTCTTTCTGCAAATGCTCGATCCATGAAATAGCCTGCTGCGCCAGAATCTACCAGAGCTAGTACCTCCACAGCTTGGTCACTTAGGAGAAAACTCACCGGAATGGTGGGTTTCTTGTAGTCAGTATCTGGGGACGGTTGTACACCACCTAGGGCCTGTCCCCCAAGGTACCCTAGGTGCATGCGTTTCCCGGACGTACCGGGCAAGTTTTTAATAAGTGCCCTTTCGTGACACAATATAGGCATAACCCTTGTCTTTTGCGGTGAGCCCTCTCCTCCTTAGACAACCTGGTAAAGCCAATCTGCATAGGCTCTCCTGTCTCAAACACCCGGTCAGGAGGAATGGGAGGAGAGGGTGGGTTAAAAGACCTCTCGTGCCCATAGGTCTTGGAACTAGCCCTCTTAGTTAATCACCTCTCACGCATGTGAGTGTCAATGAGTATTACATAGTTTATAAACTCATCCAGCTCAGCAGGTACCTCCCTGGCAGCAATTTCATCCTTAATGGAGTCGGATAGGCCCTGTGAAAAGGCTGCCAGGAGTGCCTCATTATTCCAGGCTACTTCTGCTGCTAGAATCCGAAATTCTATAGCATACTCTGCCACAGTGCGGTCGCCCATCTGCATTACCATCAATTTTTTTTCCGCAGAGATAGCTCGCCCAGGTAACTCAAATACTCTGCGAAACTGTTTGACAAACTCGGTAAAGCTTTGAGTACAGGGTTTAGCCTGCTCCCATAAAGGATTAGCCCATGCCAGGGCTTTGCCAGTTAGTAGAGATATCATGAACCCCACCTTGTTACGGTCATTTGGGAAAGCATGGGGTGTGAGTTCTAGGAATATCTCTAGTTGATTCAGGAAACCTCTGCAGAGAGTGGGTTCACCATCGTATCTTAATGGTAACGGTGCCGCCGTCGTAAAACTTTGAGAGGGTGCCAACAATTGCCCAGTATTATTATCCGGTGTCATAACTGGGGGGACCACCGGATTTTGATTCGGATTATCAAGGTGTACCGTACGTTCAAGCAAGGTTTGCATGGCCAGTGCCAATTGGTCTAGGCGTTGCTCGTGAACATCCATCCTCCAATGGAGGTTCTGTGTATTACTGTCACTTTTCCCATCTGAGGTCATGGCCCTTTCGTACTGTTACAGTTTTCCGACACTCAGTCCAGGGTATGAAGTAAAAACACAGTTTTATTGAAAATAAAACAAGGCCCCTAGAGGCCAGCACATAAATAGCAACAATGGCAAAAATAACAAAGAGAATGCACACAATGATAATGACAAGTGCTAGAATAGATAGGGAATTTTCCCCAAAGGGTTAAAGACTGAAATGGGTGAGGTATACAGGATTGGCCAACGCCCAGGATAAATAGCAGTCTCTGGAACACAGTCTCTCAATAGCAGGATAGTGGACACAGTCTCTCGATAGCAGGATAGTGGAGTAACTGCACTGAATACACTCTCAAGTTGATATACTAGAGCCCAATATCCAGAGCTGAGCCGGTACCCACACCTGGGGCTACAGAGGAGTGCTATTGCCACGCTGTAGTGATCAGAACCAAAATCGCCCTTAACTAGAAAAGTAATAACCCTGCATGTGCCACTAGGATTATGCCCATACACCCCTTGGGTGCTGTACTGCTGGTAACTGCACAAGCTGTAATTGAGCCAATGTCCTCTGGAGTGCAATGGGAATGTACCTTCAACGTCTGTGGCCCTGAGCCAGAGGATGAACACGGACTGACAAGGCTCTGATGGAATAAGAGACACACAGAAGCACTCAGAGTAAAAGGCTATGTCAGAAAATGTATGCTTGGCAAGAAGTATCGGAGGCACCAGACCGGAGACTACAGGCACTGCAAGGGTTAGATGGTTCTGTACACACGCGAGTACCTTGGCAGCCAACAGAAGGCAAAGCAACCTCAGGCTACAGCTACTGACAAGTGAGAGGAACAGTGAGTCGCTTATACAGTTCAGAATGTCGCCGAGCGACTGGAATGACGCAGGAACACAGGAACAGCAGGCAGAACCGGAACGGTAACTGGAACAGCAGACAGGTCGGTACCGCAACCGGAACAGCAGGCAGAACCGGAACGGTCACTGGAACAGCAGACAGGCCGGCACAGCAACCGGAACAGCAGGCAGAACCGGAGCGGTAACTGGAACAGCAGACAGGCCGGCACAGCAACCGGAACAGCAGGCAGGACCGTAACGGTGACTGGAACAGCAGGCAGGTCCGGAGCAATACTGGAACAGAGGCAGGCCGGAAACAATCACAGAGCAGGGTCGTCAGCCAGAGCCGGGTCGAATCACGGAGCAGGGTCGTCAGCCAGAGCCGGGTCGAATCACGGAGCAGGGTCGTCAGCCAAAGCCGGGTCAAATCACGGAGCAGAATCAGGAACAGAGTCAGACTAGCTGGGTCGGTACACAGAAGACATTGGAATATGGCAACAAGGCGCAGCAACAGGAACACCACGAAAGGGCAACTGACAATTGCCCAAGCTCCAGCATATAACGGCACATCCTGGGCGGGCCAATCAGTCTCCACCAATGCGCAGGTACATCAAGATAGATTGACAGAAAGACACGGGGACCGTGATATGATCGACCTACCCAGACCGACCAACCAATCCAGACAGGGACCAATCAACCGACACAGATTGGGACCGACCGACATAGACCGACTGACCCAGACCCATCGACCCAGACCGACCGGGAGCTATCGACCCAGACCGACCGGGAGCTATCGACCCAGACCGACCGGGACCACACGACCGGCACCGACCAACCAACTCAGACTGACCGGGATCGATTGAGCAACTGACCCAGACTGACCAGGACCGATCGACCTAGACTGTCTGGGATCGACCTACCGGTACTGACCGGGACCATCCGACTGACCCAGACTGACCGACATAGACAGACCGAACGACCAACAGACCCATACCGACCGGGATCGATTGGCTGGGACCGATTGTCCGCCCCAGAAAGACCAAAACTTATCGACCTGCAGAATACGATTAATTCCCAGCATGGGTTAATGGTCTTCAATGAGTGTAAACAGTCCCATGTGAAGAGAGGTCTGTGATGGAGCTCACTCCATATAGACAGCTTAAGGATACGTAACGCCCAGAAATAGGCTAGCAGAACAAACATGAACTGCCAGAGTAATATCAGGAATTGAGCAACATATGACACTGCCGTAGCAGTAACAGAGAACAGGCCACTTGCACTCTGCCGGAGCAGTAAAGGAGACAAGACTAATGGCACACTGCCGTAGCAGTAACGGAAACAGGCCACTTGCACTCTGCAGGAGCAGTAACGGAGACAAGGCCAATGTCATACTGCCATAGCAGTAACAGAGGCAGACACTTGCACTCTGCAGGAGCAGTAACGGAGACAAGGCCAATGGCACACTTCCGTAGCAGTAACGGAGACAGACCACTTGCACTCTGGAGGAGCAGCAACGGAAACAAGGCCAATAGCACACTGCCGTAGCAGTAACGGAGACCAGACCAATGGCACACTGCCTTAGCAGTAACAGATACTAGGCCACTTGCGCTCTGCAGGAGCGGTAACGGAGACAAGGCCAATAGCACACTGACGTAGCAGTAATGGAGACTAGGCAACTTGCGCTCTGCAGGAGCAGTAATGGAGACAAGGCCAATGGCACACTGCCGTGACCGGACTGACTGGGCAACCGAGCAACTCGCCCTGAGGTCGTAACCACCCGGAAGCAACACAAAATGCCTGATGGATCGGAATGTCGCCAAGGCGACACAGAGGCAGCCAGAGTAGGAACGTTAACCAAGCCAGGTCAAATCACGGAGCAGGAACGTCAGCCAAGCCGGGTCGGTACACAGGAGCAGGAACATCAGCCACGCCGGGTCGGTACACAGAAGCAGGAACGTCAGCCAAACCGGGTCGGTACACAGGAGCCGAAACATCAGCCAAGCCGGGTCGGTACACAGGAGCAGGCGCAGAAGAATGGTCAGGCAATCCGGGTCGATACACAGGCAGGAGACGAGATGCAGTGTAGTCAGGCAGGCCAAGTCAGTACACTAGGAATCACTGAGCAGAAACAAGCACTGGTACAGGAACACCACGAAAGGGCACCAGAGGGGTGCCAGAGCCCAGTATATAAAGGCCATACTGGGCGGGACGAACACAGAATAGCCAATGGGAGCAAAGCACAGTGTAGACTGACAGAAAGTAACAAGGGGAGCATGGGCACTGTGATACCAGGATTGATCAACCGACACAGAGCGGGACTGATTGACATAGACCGACTGATCCAGACTGATACATATGGACCAACCTACAGAAAGACCGACAGACACAGACCAACCGGGACTGATCAACCAACCCAGACTAACTGGGACCGATCGACCGACAGACCCAGTCAGCTCGGTACCAATCGCACCACCGACTGGGATCGATCAACCCACCGACCTGGACCGATCAAGCCACTGACCCAGTCTGACCAGAACCGATCAACCAACCCAGACTGGGAATGATCGACCGACCCAGACTGGGACCGATCAACCGACCGAGACCGATCGACTGACACAGACAAGCCGGGACTGACTGACTAGACCGACTGGGACAGATCGACTGACAGACTGTTACCGACCGGGACCGATCGACCCACCAACCAGGATTGAGCGAATACGAGGTGATGTTCCCCTGGAGTACTTGACCAATGGTCACTTAACATGGGTGTCGAACATTCGGACTAAGGACTTAGTATGTCTCGAACATTTGGATTAATGGTCATTATGTGTTGTTGTTCGATGAACGGATCCCGGGGTGGTGGGAACATTCGTCCTGTTGTCGGACCATCGAAGAACCGTGAACGGAATTGGTTGACTCTTCGAATATACAACACTCTGATTGGTCAACTTCGAGACAGTACGCCCACACTGTTGGCTCAATGGCTTTTTGGGACTCAGCCATTGTGCTCACCAAAATGTGTATTGGGACTCATTAAGCCTATACCCCCCACTGGGACTCATGGATAGCTAAACTTAATTCTGTCTGGCAACTCTGGGGTGGGGTAGGCCCACCCTGAGATCCTGGGACGGGGGAAACGGACCCGTCAGGTTTGACCTATTTTTGTAGCTCCTTTGCCCATTGATTCATATACAAGCCCCAGCCCTTACGTCCCTCGTCCCTCTCAGTTGCATTGTTCTATTGTTTATGTTGCAATAAAGTGTGTTCATTTGGAGCAAGCAGTCTCCATGTGTCGTGCTTGCCTGGATGGTCTAAATGGTCCACTCGATCCACGGTGCTCAACGCGGATTCGGAGCTCGACCCAGCCTACAGTTCGATGTGCTCGATCCAGCCTTGAAGGAAGCTGTCCTTGTCGGTGAAATAGTGCATCGGCCTCGCAGGTCCTTGTACAACCGGGCAGTTCGATGGGTGTTGGCTGACCTTGAGAGCGGAGAATTCGAATACGATTGCCCAGGACTTCCCAGCTTTCTGGGTTACCGTTATATTGGTACGGGATTGAACTGAAACCAGCATTCAGGGGGGGATACAGCCGCTGGCTTGACATGGTTTCAGCAACAGGATCGAACTGAAACCAGCATCCAGGGGGAGATACAGCCACTGGCTTGACCCCGGTTTCAGCAACATCACCCACCGTTCCTCCGAAGCAATTCCCTCAGTGACATGAGCTTCCCTGCAAACTTCTTAGGTTGGATACTTATTCTAACATCCGTCTATAATTGCACATTTCTTTACAAAATATACACATATTTACAAGATTCTATGTTCAGTTCTTTGTTAAAACGTCTCTACAGGACTGTGACCATGGTCAGTTCATGTTCGTATGGATGATTGTATGGGAGTCATCTGTCTCTCATCACTCTATTTAACATCGGTAGATTCCCTAAATCGAGGCCCAGGTATCACGGTCTCCCTGATCCTTTCTGTGCTGCTCCCTGATTGGTTGAGCTGTGTTGGCCCGCCCCTGGTTACCTGTTTTATTCTGGCCACTGGCACCTGTCAGGTGCCCTTTCGTGGTGTTTCTGAGCCAGTGTTGCTGTTACCGTATTCCAGTATTCTGATCTCCTGTGTACCAACTTGGCCTGTACCGACGACGTTCCTGTGTTCCTGTTCCATGATTGACCCAGCCTGGCTGACTTCCTGCTTGTTGCTGATCCGGCTTGTCTGTGAATCTCCTACGGTATCCGACCCGGCCCGGCTGACATCCTCGCTCTGTTGCTGATCAGGCTTGTCTGCGAATCTCCTATGTGTCCTGACCTGGCCTGGCTGACTACTGACTCCTGTGTTGCTCCTGCTCCTGCCGCTCCAGTCTACGGTTCCTGTTGTCGCCTCAGCGACATTCTGATCGCTGCAATGTGTGATCTGAGCCTCCATTTAACCATTGCTGAGCCGTGTTGTTTGAGCTGAGCCTTCCGTCTGCATTGTCTGGTGACATAGTGCTGAGCCTATTAACCATTGCTGTGCCGTGTCACTACTGTGTGCTTAAGACACTTGTGTTGCTTCCATCTAACCATTGCCACTTTACCATCATTTGCCTTAGCCTGTTACGCTGCTTCTGTGAGCCGGCCGCGTTGTGGGCCTCGGTAGTCGGCGGCTCTTCACATCGGCAGAGCAGTAGTTCCGTTACGCCCGTGGGCTACTGGCAAGCAGTGCAGCAACCAGTGGTCTCCGTTACGCCCATGGGGCTGTCTTGGCTCAAGCGATTCAGTTACTGATGGTCTCCGGTATACGCCCACGGGGGCTATTACTCTAGCTATCACGATACTGTTGGCCTCCGTTACGCCAGTGGGGGCTATTGGCTCAAGCAATCACGATACTGTTGGTCTCCGTTACGCCCGTGGGGGCTATTGGCTCAAACAATCACGATACTGTTGGTCTCTGTTATGCCCGAGGGGGCTATTGGCTCAAGCAATCACGATACTGTTGGTCTCCGTTACGCCCATGGGGGCTATTGGCTCAAGCAGTCACGATACTGTTGGTCTCCGTTACGCCTGTGGGGGGCTATTGGCTCAAGCAATCACGATACTGTTGGTCTCCTTTATGCCCGAGGGGGCTATTGGCTCAAGCAATCACAATACTGTTGGTGTCCGTTACGCCCGTGGGGGCTATTGGCTCAAGCAATCACGATACTGTTGGTCTCCGCTACGCCCGTGGGGGCTACTACCTTATCACTCTGCAGCTCCAGTTTCTAGTCGCAGCTCTAGTATACAGCTTCACACATTGGATGGACTTAAGGTGCTATCACCTAGCACATATTGCAATATACTTCACCAAGGGCGTGCCTAACAACACATTTGAGACTGATTACCATTGCTATTAACCATTTGTCTGCTGTTATTGTTTGCCAAATCTAGTGATTTATTCCCTGTTTGTACCTGGTATTTCAGTCCGTATTCTGTCATTGTCAGTACTGCCCTAGGGGCAACCTTGTTATTATTTTTTGCTTTAATAAAATTGTATTTTTATCTAACCCTCTGTCTGAGTGTCTGAAAACCATAACACCAGGATATTAATTGAAATCCACATCCCAGTCATGTTGCAACTACTCCAGAAATTCACAGTTCCCTTGGCTCTGGACCACTATTGATGTTGTTCCAGACATCTTAAAGGAAGTGAACAAAAATTAAAATCCCACCATACTGGAATATTTGAAAAACATGTCAATACAACTCTTTGGAATGTGATTCAACTATACTTTATGGATCTCTCATCATATCATTCTCATGCTATATGTTAAAATGCTTTCCTCCCACAAAACTCTGAATACACTTCAGAACATGCCATTCACCCCCTTAATTTAAATTGATGTTGCCCACTTACTATTTGTTTTAACTGCTCCATACAAGATCACCCGTTCCCAGGTCTGTCCTGATTCTGATGGTAATCTGAACATAGTCCCTCCCCCACTATCTCACTTATACCCTGTGTACACATACATACACATAATTCTCGCTCTCTATGAACATGCACTGTATGTAACAGATTTCCCTCCTTTCCCATTGTGATGCAAGGTATACTTAGTCCTGTGAGGAAGTTCCACCATTGTCCATCAATGAGTTCCATATCTATAATATATAATTAATGCTGTTAGAGAGAGAGAGAGAGAGAGAGAGAGAGATGGAGAAATAAGAGAGCAAAGAAACAATAGATGATAGAGAGAGAAAAAACTTATAGCAAAAGAGTGAAACAAAAGCAGAGGGAGAAAAACAAACAAAAGAAAATGAAATCCTGAATGGAAGTCCTGTCTCTGTCTGCTTTTCAACTATTTTCAATCTTGCTTGTCTCCTGGAGAAATGAGAAACAATAGAAAGTTAGTATCCTCCGCCACGAGAAACCACACATTACCTCTCTGGGATATGTGGCCTTATTGTGATTTAAACCGCAACGTTTATATCCACAACAGTGTCCACCATCCATCCCTGTACACACATATCTGAGAAAAAAAATAGCGTTAGTAGCCTCCCCCTGGAAGCCACACATTACCTCCCTGGGATATGTGGGCTTATTGTGAGTTAAACCGCAAAGTTTATACCCACAACATTGTCCACCATCCATCCCTTTACACACCTACACAACGTTTATGTGCCCCCCCCCAATTCCTAAAAACAACACAATTTATGATACAGAGAAAACAACCAACTGCAATATTACTGCACCCTCCCCTCACTATAACATTATGGGAATATGCAAAAATAGAGGTTGAAAGGGAAGAATAATTATAACAGAATAATTATAATTTAAGTTGTCTCTGAGACCACTGTCAAGTCACCCTGCTTAACCCCTTAGAGTCCGGTGACGTACCCGGACCGTCACGCTGGTCCGGTACTTAAGGACCAGTGACGGTCCTGGTACGTCACGTACTATTACTCACCGCGCTCCTGCAGGAATGCGGTGAGTAATACCGGGGACTGAATTTGATCGCTCCAAGACCGGAGCGATCACTTTCAGTCCCTCAGTTCGGCGTGCCGCACCACGTGATCAGTCACGTGGGGCGGCACGCCGAAATTCTCTATCTGGTCCTTAAAGGACCACTCACCCCGCGACCGCTGGTCGTTAAGGGGTTAAGGTGGCATAATTCTGCCTCAAGCCTGGTAACTTGCTCTCTTAAGAGATCACGTTCAATTTTTTTTTAGTGTAATCTCTTTCTAGATTTTCATGTTCTCTTTTCAGAGAAGAAAATGGTCTCCATGTCCCAAAATTGTCTTCCACACCTCTATTATTATTTCCCTCAATGTGTGCTCCTTTTCCTGGCCAATGTTCCTTTTCTGTACCTCCCTCAAAAATTCCCTTATCTCTTATCCTCCAGTTTTCACTATCTCTCTTTCTCTTTGGTGCATTCCATCTCCGCTTAAGGGGCCTTACTGATGAGACTGTGCATACCCGTTCAGTGTATGGATGGTCAAGCCACCACTTATCTGTTCTCAGTAATAACAGTTCTGAGTCTGTGGGGGTTGGATCAAACAGTCTCACAAATTCCTGACATTGCCTAGGAAGAGCATCCAGAACCCTTGCTATGTGCGCTGATGAGCCCTGTGACATTGGTCGCTGCGGCTGACGCAGGGTGCACCAGAACAAAACCCTTTGTGCCACCCCACTAGGACCCTCTGTTGGCATCATGGTAATCTGACTTACCTCTTTTTCTACATTGTTTATATAAAAATGAGTTGCTGTTATTCTTCCTGCCTGATCATACACACTTGCATTGAATCCTAGCAATCTGCTATCCATAGGACCCAGAGCCTGTTCTAACAGCTCAGTCCACTCTGCTAAGGTAAGCCCTCCATTATTGTCTCTTTCAGCCCCTCTCTGGAACCAGCAGGTAAAATCATTAAAGTTAGAAGTTGGCATAGCACCCCACCATTGCTGAAAATTGCCCTTGTCCCCCATGGACATGGGACGTGTCTGCATAGTAAACCCTGTGGGCATCTGTCTTGAGTTAAATATTTCAGAAATGATGACGGGTGCTTGCTTCATATAACCTATATCCTCTGGGATATTGTCTTGGTTAACACCCTGTGATGGTCCCTCACCTTCTGCCCCCAATGAGTTCAAAGCTGGGTACAGCTTTGGACTGTTCTTACATACCACCTCCTGCTCTTCCGCTAATTTAGTATTACTGCATTCAAGTACAGTATCCTTTAGTTCATTAATTGTAACTTGATATTTATCACACTTTTCTTCCATCTGTTTCAACTCAGTTTTTAAGTTGCCAACCATAGTGGTTGTTCCCAGGGCAGCTGACTTCAGAAAATTATTATATTCATGGGCTTCAGATAACTTCTCTGTTAAATGTACATTAATATCCCTTAAAGGGATAGTAATGTTTCATAATAAAAGCTGCTCTAATTAATCATCATAGTATTTGGACTTTGGAGAGTGTTATTTCAATTCTGTCAGAGTTGTAGTTCAAGAGTAATTCAATGACAAGTGTCCCTCTCCCGCCCCTTTTACTGATGTTACACTTTTCAGCCAGAGCAGAAGGGAGGTGCCCAGGTAGACTGCAGAGAGGGACAATCTTCAATTAAGATAAGGGAAAAACCTGAAAAGCTTGTCAAGGGGGAAAGGGCTTTCATTGTTCTCATTGTAAGAAGATTGTCCCCTGCTGTTATCTGTCTGGTCTTACAACCAGATTCCCCATCTGAGAAGAAATGGCTTACACTAGGTAAAAGGGGCGGGAGGGGAAACTTTTCTTGTGAATATCTCTTAAACCATAAAGGTTTGAGAGATAAGACTTATATCATTCTTCGTGTTTTTTTAATGCCTACAAAATAAAACAAAGTTAAAACGAAGTATTACTATCCCTTTAACTCTCGGGCAATATCTGCTAAACCACTAATAGCTAAAACAACTGCCTGTACCACCATGGCTTTTCACTTATTTAAATTATATTCCTTATTAGTTACTACTTGAGTCAGAACATTCATAAAACCCTCAAATTTGCCACATTTTGGGTCTGTGGGATCAGGGAGTACATTTGGGCCATTATGTCTAAAGATATCATCCCTGAAATAATCACGTACTTCAGTAGAGAAATAGCTTGCTCCTGGAAAAGACATCTTAAACCCTGTGATATTTCCTACAATCTTTGTGAATAAAATAATACATTTTTAAACAAGCAACCTATTTACCAACACACTTGAAGAGCCACAAGACAAACCCAAAATGGCCACCGATTAACAAACAATGCCTAACAAAAAACTGCCCAGTCAAACTTTTCCTTTTAACAAAGTAATATTTATGTCTTAAACTCAAAGTATAGTCATCAGACAACAAAATGTGGTCAGTTGTGATCTATCCATTCAACTGTGTATTTTAACAAAATAGCATCTGCTCCCTCAGAAGACACAGTTAAAGCCAAAAACCAAAACAAAAAAAACCCATATAATCAGTTACAAGGAATTACCTACATGGGTGTGCCCCTTGGAAACTGCTTTACACATGCAAATGAACAACGCTAAACACAGAAAAAGCCTCCTTTCATAATAGGGTTGCTGTAACTTCCCCCACAGGTAAATACAGCTATTTATCTTTTTAAGCAGAAAAGAGAAAAAAAAATGAACAAGAAACAAAATACCAGTTTCACCTAAAAACCAACACCAGTTATAACAACAAAATGTCTACTTCTCAAAATGGCTTTCACCCCCAGAATTAATGGCAGGACTGGAGAGGAAGCCAAAGAACTGTTGATTCTTAAAGACTATACATTTAACTTGAACTACACAACCATATGCAACAGTATCAAACAAGGCAAAAATCCTTTCCTTTTTTAAACCAAATAATAAACATGTAATAAATGAAGATACACAAAAATGGATAAAAACCCACTGTTCTTTCCGCAGTAACTTGATTCCTTGCACTTTAGCGCCGAAATGGATGTGTGTGTTAAACTATAACACAACACAACACCAACTTAAATGCTGTTAAATTCAGTTTAGTAAAATAAACTACTTTTAAACAAGCAAACTATTTAGCACCCCTTCATAAGCCCCAAACCAAAGCTAAAATGTCCACTGATTTACAAACAATATCTAACAAGAAACTGCCCATTCACACTTTTTCCCTTTAAGTAATATTTATGTCTGCAACCCAACGTATAATTATCAGTGATACTTTTTAGATATAGTGTTAGTAATAAAAACGTTTAGATAATCTACACACTTTTATAGGCCCAAGGCAAAACAAGATGGCCACAGCTCTTTTTTTCAGGGACAATGGCTTAGCAAGTTTGGTCAGTTCAGCCTTGCCTTTTAACAAAATAACATTTGCTCCCTCAGAAGACAGTTAGAGGCAAAACAAAACAAAAAAAACATATAATCAGTAACAAGGGAGTACCTAAAGTTTGCGTTTATGGGTGTGGCCCTCCCACCTGGCTTTAGGCCTGCACACTGCTTGAGGCCTTCAATTGAAATCTAGACAAAGGACAGGGTGCTTTGAAAATCAAAATGGCTGCTGAGATTTCAAACACAGAAAACAACCTGAATCTCCAGTTTCACTGAAATGGCAACCCCAGACAAATCCTACAATGTTGCAAAACACACTTCTAAACCTATAATGTTTTGCCTATGCACTATGATTTAATCCTCCAACACAATAATAATAACAGTTCCACGGCCTCCATGCACTTCAAAGTCAGAAAAAAAACACTGTATCCCATATCACACCCCAATTTCCCTTAAAAAAACAAACAAAAAAAAAAGTTTTGCACTCTAGAAATGTAAATCCTGTGCCTTCTAAAATAGCACTCTGTAAAAGTCCAAACCCCGTGATTGCCAAATGTGGTAATAATTAATAGAAATGTACCTATATATAATAAATACATACAATATTCAATGGTTCATTTTCTTTCAGCAATATTTACTATAGAAGTAAAAATACAGAGATTTACATTCAGAGTGCAATTACTTCAAACTATACTAGGCAAACCCCTTCTTTCATCGAGTTACCCACAATCAAACTCAATGTTACCTGATATTACAAACTATCCACCAAACAGAGGGGATGGAAAGGCAGGAAATGGGGGAGGGGAGAAGACACAAGGGGAGAGACACAGCCCGGAATCCAAGGATCAGAATATAACTCCCCTTGAGCAGCTGTGTGCTCTATCATTTAACAAGTTCCTAGCCCTGCCCCTTATTTCCTATTGGCTAAATTATATGATGTCACAAAACACACCCCCATCCATTTTCACCATGTGGACAGATCACCACAACTGCTACCATTGTATGGACCCAATCCATCAATTGAGGTGGTCGACCGTGTTATGACACAAGCTTGGGAGGATTGGGCAATGAGCATACGGGAGGCAGTTCAGAGGGACTCACTGAGGCGGTCAAAGTGGGTCTCCCACTAACTCACCAGATTTTTCCGACATTCGACGACGCAAAGGGAGATATCAATGGTTCTTGAGGAACTTTGAAAGGATTTGTCGTCTACTTCACGTTGAACAGTCACAGTGGACTGCCATTTTAGCGGGGAAGTTTACAGGTCGGGCTATGGATGCGTACAGAGCAGTGCACGACCAGGATATACTGGACTATGACAAAGTGAAACAAAGGCTGTTGGCCCGGTACGCAATTACCCCGGACACGTACCGTCAACAGTTTCGGGAGTTACAGAAAAAGAACCAGGATTCCTATGTGGAATGGGCCCAGGGCTTCGAACGGACCACCCGCAACTGGATGCATGGGTGCGGGGCACAGACTCTGGAAGCTTTCTTTCAACTGGTATTTCTGGAGCATTTTTTCCTGAATGTTGTGGAGCCCGTCAGGGATTGGGTCTGAGATTGAGATCCTTGTACCATGGATCAAGCAGCACAATTGGCTGATCAGAATGAGGACACAAGAAAAATGAGTTCCAGGTCTCAGTGGCCTCTAGGAGGGGGAAGAATTCGGCCTCCCCATGCTTTTTACCCCTCACAGCCCGCCAGAGCACCCTCACCACCCAGAAGGGCTACTTCATCGGGACCTCAGTGCTACAACTGTAACCAGCGGGAGCATCTGCAATATAATTGCCTGGTGAATTGGGGGAGTGCTGGCAAACCTCAAGAACCAAAGGGGGCTCCCGCCAAGTATCAGGACCCTTCTTGATTATCTCCAGCAAACCCTCTTTCCCGGGCGGCCCCTAAACCCACCTTGTGCATTTCCAGGGCAGATTCTTAGAACCTCACCGGGAAGCCTGGTGCCCTGGAATGGCCAACTCCCCTAGAAGTTCCATCATTACCCAGGGAATATTGAGAGTGGGCTACATATCAGGAGGTGGCTATGGTGCATGATGATGAAGCGGATAACTGCCGGCAGCACTTACAGCCGGTGCTTATCAATGGCACTCCCGCTACAGGCATGCGTGACACGGGAGCCACCATTACCCTGGTTCAGCCTTCATGTGTGTCCCCTCGCTATAAGTCCGAGCAAGCGGTGGAAGTTCAGGTAGCCGGGGGAAAAGTGTATCAGTTACTCATAGCCAAGGTTCAGCTGAACTGGGGGGTGGGCCAAGAAGATCGCCTTGTGGGAATTATGCCGACCTGCCCACTGACGTCCTCCTGGGGAATGATTTGGGTCACCTGTAGAGTCATTTCAGCTCCACGGGAACCTCTGAGGATTGTCACATGGTCACCAGAGCAGCCGCCCAGCGCCAGAGGGTAAGCCCATCTTTCCCTGTTACTCCCAGCCCTTCAGACCCTCCTATAGTGTGGTTACCACCCATAGAATTCTGTAAGGCCCTATTAGAAGATGCCACCCTAGCAGGGTATAGAAGTAGGGCCGAGACAGGGGAAATTGGGAAGGGGGGGATAGTTTCCTCTGGGAAAATGGGTTACTTTACCGGAGCACTCAGACTTGCTGCCAGGGCACCATGCAGGTTACCCGTACCCAACTGCTAGTACCCCTCCAACATAGAGATACTCTCCTGTCCCTAGCACATGACGTGCCGTTAGCAGGGCACCTGGGAGTCCGGCGCACTGAGCAGCAGATAACCAGAGCCTTCTTTTGGCCTAACTTATCGCAAGATGTGCGATGCTTTTGCCGGACCTGCGATCATCCGTCCGCCCCTCTTCAGCCATTGCCTCTCGTAGGGGAGCCCTTTAAGTGAGCAGGCATAGATATCATAGGGCCCCTTGCTAGGCCCAGTCACACTGGGAAGAAGTTTATTCTTATCATTGTGGACTTCGCCACGTGATACCCCGAGGCAGTAGCCCTTTCCACTATCACGGCGGAAAGTGTTGCCGGCGAGCTTATCAAGGTTTTGGGTTTCCCGCTGAGATCCTGTCGGATCAAGGCACCCAATTCACTTCCGAGGTTCTACACCAAGTGTGCAAGCTATGTGGGGTGAATCCCATCCACACCACCACCTACTACCCTCAGACCAATGACCTTTGTGAAAGGTTTAACAGGACCTTGAAGCAGATGCTGAGGGCTTTCACATAGTCACAAAGGGATTGGGAGAATTATCTGCCCCATCTCCTACCGGGAAGTGCCTCAGGAGTCCACGGGCTACTCCCCCTTTGAACTTTTGTTCAGGAGAAGAGTCCGGGGACCCCTGAACATCCTCCGGGAATATTGGGAGGGCAAGTGTGACTCCAAGGAAACCCCAGCAGTCACATAAGTGGTAGAACTCTGAGAATAGTTAGCCACCCTTATGGGATTAGCCCACCAGCACCTACAACGCGCTTTGAATAAACAGAAATGGTACTATGATAAGCGTTCTCAGGCCTGGGAATTCCAGATAGGTCAACAGTTCGCTGTGCTACGCCCCGTAAGACAGAACAAGCTGCAGACCGCATGGGAAGGCCCCTATCAGGTTACTGACTGACAGGGAGAGACCACATATGTAATTGCCAAAGGGGCCAAACAACAGGACCAGAGGACCTGTCATGTGAATGCCCTCAAGGCCTACCATCCCAGGACGGAATCAGTGATGGCCATTTGCACCCCAGAGAGCAGTGATCCAGAAGATCAGGACATTCCTGATCTACTGGCCACCACCAGACCCCTAGAAGGCAGCAGCACACTCTCCCTAGGGCCGCATTTAAATGCGACCCAGTAGCAGCAGATTAGGGACATGATCCAGAAATGTCCCCAGCTATTTTCCACTAAACTCAGTCTCACTTCCCTAACACAGCATCAGGCTCTTACCACAGGGAGAGAGGCTTTACGCCAGCCTGCTTATAGAGTCCCTGAGGCAGTACGGAAGGGAATGTGGCAGGAACTGCAGGAGATGTTAGAGTTGGGGGTCATTGAACCATCGGCTAGTCCTTGGGCCTCTCTGGTAGTCTTGGTGCCCAAGAAAGATGGATCCACACGGTTTTGTGGAAACTACCTGAAGCTCAACGACCGGACGGTCACTGACGCCTACCCTATGCTATGAGTGGATGAGCTGCTCGACAGGCTTGCTGGGGCTAGTGTTGTCTCTTATTATTGTTATTGTTTTCCTGTCAGTTTATCCAGTGTAATGCTCTCATTGGCTGTCCTGTGTTGATCCCGCTCAGTATAGCCTTTATATACTGGGCTCCAGCACCCACACGGTGCCCTTTCGTGGTGTTCCTGTACCAGTACTAGTTTTTTGCTCAGTGTTTCCCAGTGTACCGACTTGGCCTGCCTGACTTCTCTGCATCTGTTCTCCTGCTCCTGTGTACCGACCCGGATTGCCTGAATATTCTTCAGTGCCTGCTCCTGTGTACCGACCCGGCCTGGCTGACGTTCCTGCTCCTGTGTACCGATCCAGCTTGGCTGATGTTTCTGTTTCTGTGTACCAACCTGGCTTGGCTGACGTTCCTGCTCAGTGATTTGACCCGGCTTGGCTGACGTTCCTGCTCCGTGATTCGACCTGGCTTGGTTGGCATTCCTGCTGCTGACTGCTTATTGTCGCCTTGGCAACATTCTTATTCTCCAGGCTATCCGGTTCCCTTTTGCTCAACAGAGTGCGACAGTCAGTTTCCGTTACTGCTCCGGCAGTGTGTCATAGGCCTAGTCCTCCGTTACTGCTCCTACAGGTTGCAAGTGTCTGCCTCCGTTACTGCTCCGGCAGTGTGCCTTTGGCCTAGTACTCTGTTACTGCGCCTGCAGGTTGCAAGTGTTTGCCTCCGTTACTGCTCCGGCAGTGTGTCATTGGCCTAGTCCTCCGTTACTGCTACTGCCGGTTGCAAGTGTCTGCTCCGTTACTACTCCGGTAGTGTGCCATTAGCCTGTCCTCCGTTACTGCTCCTGCAGGTTGCAAGTGTCTGCCTCCGTTACTGCTTCGGCAGTGTGTCATTGGCCTAGTCCTCCGTTACTGCTCCTGCCAGTTGCAAGTGTCTGCCTCTGTTACTGCTCCGGTAGTGTGCCATTGGCTTGTCCTCAGTTACAGCTCCTGCAGGTTGAAAGTGTCTGCCTCCGGCAGTGTGCCATTGGCTTGTCCTCCGTTACTGCTCCTGCAGGTTGCAAAGTGTCTGCCTCCGTTACTGCTACGGCAGAGTCCTCTGTTACTGCTCCTGCAAAGTGCCTGTGATTGTTTCTGTTACTGCTACGGCAGTGAGTCATTGGTCTAATTCCGTTACTGCTCCGGCAGAGTGCAAGGGTTAGTCTCTGTTACTGCTCCGGCAGTGTTCTCTACACGCTATTCCTGTTGTACTCTGGCAGTTCACGTTTGTTCTGCTAGTATTAAGCATCCAGAAGCTCTCTATATGAGAGGAGCTATCACAGAACTTTAAACACTTGGGACTGTTTACACTCCTTGAAGAACTTTAACCCTTGCTGTACCTTAGTCCTGGGAAACAAACATGCTTGTACCTTATGTTTGTACTGGACCTGTGTGGGCATTTATACTGCTAACCTGTCATGTGTCTGTATTATACTGCCTGTATACTACAGAACCTGTGAGGGTTCTTATTTTATTGTAATTTCAATAAAACTGTGTTTTTATCCTAAACCACTGTGTCTGTGTGTCAAACAAACTGTTACAAGAGGGTACTGGCAGATACCACTTGACCCTGATGTGGTGGCCAAGTCAGCCTTTATCACCCCTTATGGCCTCTACCAGTATAAGGAGATGCCCTTTGGGATGAAAAATGCCCCGGCTACCTTTCAGCGGTTGGTGGATCATCTGCTGGCGGGGGCACAAGAGTTTGTTTGTGCCTACCTGGATGACATTGCTATCTTTAGCAATACCTGGGAAGAGCAATACTTAGGACACCTTGTGGGGGTGGGCAGCAGCGGCCCGAACCTGCCAAGGTAGCAGCCATCCTACACTGTCCAACCCCACGAACCAAAAAACAAGTTATGGCCTTCTTGGGTACCGCAGGGTATTATAGGAAGTTTGTTCCCCAATATAGTACCTTGGCCAAGCCATTAACTGATTTAACTAAGAAAAACCTACCCCGCAATGTGGAATGGTCTACGGACTGCAATCAGGCGTTTAAAGCTCTCAAGGAGGCGCTGGGGAAGGGCCCAGTGTTAGCCGCTCCTGACTTTAACAAAACTTTTTTGGTCCACACAGATGCCTCCGATTGCGGACTAGGAGCCGTCCTCAGCCATGTCAATGCCGCCGGGAAGAGCATCCAGTTGTATATCTGAGCAGGAAGCTATTACCCCGGGAAGCAGCCTACTCAGCCGTGGAGAAGGAATGCCTGGCTGTTGTCTGGGCACTCAAGAAGCTGAAACCTTATCTGTTTGGGAGGGAATTTACTGTTCTAAAGGACCACAATCCTTTGGTTTGGCTTAACTGGGTTTCAGGGGATAACAGACGGCTGCTCAGATGGAGCTTAGCATTGCAAACTTTTAATTTCACCATCAAATATCACCCTGGAAAGGACAATTGGAACGCCGACGGCCTGTCCAAGAGATCAATAGTTTCACCCCGATGGGAGTATGCTTTTGGTTATAGTATATTTTGTCTCCTGGATAAGCACCAAAAAAGGGGAGTAATGTAACAGGCCTTAAGCCGTTACTAATGGCTCAACAAGGAGAACTGAGCCGTGGGACTGTTAAGGTTTAGTACACTCAGAAACGGAAGGTTTTGGTAAAACACAGTTTTATTTGCACACAAGGAATAACAGTAATCCTCTCGGGTCCAGCATACAGATAAATGGTAAACTGACACACGACAGGTTACAATGATATGATTAACCCACAAGGGTCCAGTATGTAGATACAATATACAATACTGACACAGGTCAGGTAAATCGCATATGATACAGTGTAAATATGACAAAGTGATACTTATTAGGCCAAGGACAGCAGTTGGCCCTAATAGTGGAAGGCCCAGTGGAGCTCTCTACGCAGAGAGTAACAACAGCGACTGGAATCACACAGAACAGGTGAAGCCAGAGTAGAACTGGCTAAGGCACCATAAGAGGAAGGCTGCCAAAGTGAACGCCCACCAGAGACTGCCAGGATAACGTGAGCCAGTGATTAGTGCCATAAGCAATAACGTACGCCAAACTGAGACTACCAATACTGATATGAATACCCAGCACCGCCCCGCAAGGGGTTAACGAATGCTTCGATCTGCAGATGGTAAATTAGCCTGAGGCGCCCAACCGAACCCAACTTCAGGGACAATAGTATCAGACCAAGCGAACGTGGTGCAACCGGAATCTACCGGGAAGTAGTTCAGGTACGATGAGTGAGCAGATCACGGACTGGACTACTGTACAGAACCGAGGCAACCAGAGGTCTGCAAGGCCATGGAAGCGTGAGTAACTCAGGCACACAGCAGGCGCAAGAAGACTTGCCAACAGGAACAGGAACTTCAACCCAGCCGGGTCAATACACGAAGCAGGAACGTCAGCCAGGCCGGGTCAGTACACAGATCAGGAACGGTAAACAGGCAGAGTAGTCAAACAGTCCGGGTCATACGCTGGTATCATATGAGAGTAACGGAACAATCGCTAGGCAACGGATACACCACGAAAGGGCAGTGCACAAGTGACAGCCCAAGGTATATAGAGGCTGTCATTGGGAGGAGCAAAGACAGTACAGCCAATAAAAGATATCAGGAAGCAAACATGTCAGAATGTCGCCTGTATATCACGGGCACCGTGATAGTACCCTCCTCTCAAAGACCCCCCTCCGAGAAGAGGGGCCCGGCTTTTGAGGATACCTGGCATGAAAACTGCACTGCAATCTGGGAGCATGAAGGTCCTTTTGATCAACCCAGGAACGGTCCTCAGGGCCATAACCCTTCCAATTAACCAAATATTGTAATTTTCCTCTGAATCCACATGAGTCAATAATATTTTGGATTTCGTACTCCTCATGACCTTGCACCTGAACAGAGCCCGGAACCACAGGAGTGGTAGTGTACCAATTGCATACCAGAGGCTTCAGCAAGGATATGTGGAACACATTATAAATCTGCATGGATGCTGGGAGATCCACAGCATAAGACACAGGGTTAATCTTGCGGATAACTTTGAAGGGACCAACAAACCGGGGAGCCAACTTATTACATGGAGTCTGTAAATTGAGATTTTTGGAGGATAGCCATACCCTGTCCCCCAACCTCATAATTGCTCTGAGCACTAGACATTTTTTTTGAGAAAAATCCCCACAGCCTTAACATACTCCCAGGGTCCAGGCACTGAGACAACACTGCCCCTACCCCGGTTTCAGAGGCATCGACCTCCAAAGTGAATGGAAGGGAGGGATTGGGGTGGGAAAGTACAGGAGCAGAAGCAAATGCGGATTTTAGTGTTACAAAAGCTTGTTCAGCTTCCTGAGACCATTGGGAGGGATCTGCACCCTTTTGTGTCAAGTCGGACAGTGGTTTCGCAATCGTGGAAAAGTTTCTAATGAATTTTCTATAATAGTTGGCAAAACCGAGAAAGCGTTGGATTGCCTTGAGCCCCTTAGGCCGTGGCCACTGCAGGACTGCTGCCAGCTTATCCTTGTCCATAGCAATGCCATCCTTTGAAATTACGAAGCCCAGAAATGGCACCATGGGCCTGTGGAATTCGCATTTCTCGATTTTGCAGTAGAGTTTATTCTCACAGAGTTTGAGCAGAACTGCGGTCACATCCTTGATGTGTTGCGACAAACTGGAAGAATGTATGAGAATATCATCAAGATAAACAACTACACAAGGCTGTAGCATGTCACGTAGGATATCATTAATAAATTCATGGAATACTGCGGGTGCGTTACATAGTCCGAAAGGCATCACCAGATATTCATAATGACCTGATCTGGTATTGAATGCCATTTTCCACTTATCACCGGCCCTTATTCTTATCAAGTTATAGGCAGCCCGCAAATCCAACTTGGTAAAGATGGAGGAACCCTTCAATCTATCAAACAGTTCCGTAATGAGTCGTATAGGGTAGGCATTTTTTGGCATCAGTTTGTTCAGACCACGATAATCTATATATGGTCATAGTTCGTCACTTTTCTTTTTTACAAAGAAGAAACCAGCCCTCGCTGGCGAGGATAACTTTTTGATAATACCCCTTTCTAGGGCATCTGAAATGTATTCCTCCATGGCCTGATTCTCGTCACAAGACAAAGGGTACGCACGACCCGGAGGAGGAACGGCACCAGGAGGTAGATCAATAACGCAGTCACACGCCCGATGCAGCTGCAACACACTGGCCTCTCCCTTACTGAAAACGTTGCTGAATTGGCAGTATTCAGACGGCACTGAGGGAGAGGTACACATTATCTTAGTGGGGTGGGAAATACAATGTTTGTCACAGAATTCAGACCATGCCGTAATTTCGCAAGTCTGTCAGTTGAACTTGGGGTTGTGCAAATGTAACCAAGGAAACCCCAGGATCACGGCATGGTGAGGGTAACGGATAATCTGAAACCATTGTTTCTCAGAGTGTAGTGCTCCAATGCGCAAAGACAATGGTATCGTTTCCATAGTAATTTGGGCCGGTACCAATGGCCTGCCATCAATGGCCTCTATCATCAAGGGAGACTCTTTCTCCACCAATGGAATTTTGTGGGAGGCAGCAAATAACTCGTTCATAAAAAAACAGGCAGCGCCGGAATTGACTAAAGCCAGAACATCCACCGCGAGGTCTGTCCAGGAAAGTACAGCCTGGATAGTAGGTGTCACAGGAACCACTGGGCCCCTGGAGGGGCCTGAGGGCAAGCCTCCTGCCCACAGACTATGGACCTAACCCTGGAACAAGGTATGGCCTCTCCATGAGACTGTTAAACAAGGAACTGTTATCCCAAGAACCCCAAAGACTGTGGACATTTCTGGGCCCAAAGAGACTGACAACCATGGACTGCTGGACAGCAAGGGTTAATTATTTGAGTTTACCTAAAGTTACTTTCAATGTGTATTGTAGCTACTCAAGCCAGTGTATTGTGAACTGTACTGAGACCCCCTGCCGTGTGTTAATTCATTCAAGCCCCTCATGTCTTGGTGTTAATTGTCTGAGTTCATCAACCCTTTTGTATATGAAATGTAATCAAGTCTGAGTCATTGTATTTGTTAAACCATTTGCCGTTGACCTTTTGTCTATCGTGATTGAATTATGTTCCTAATGTTTCTGCTTGGTCCATATATTTCAATGTAAGGTTGTAACGGTTTGTTTGACTCACAAACACAGAGTTAGGATAAAAATACAGTTTTATTGAATACAATAATACAATAAGAACCCTCACAGGTCCTGTAATATACAACGTATAGTACAGACACACGACAGGTAATATTTGGGCCCACACAGGTCCAGCACAAGTATAGGAGACAAACAGTTTATGATGACACGGGTCAGGCAGAGGATAAGGTTTCCAGGTTTCAGCAATGTAGGAGTTAAAGTTCATCAAGGCTGGTAAACAGTCCCATATGTGAAACTATTGAACTGATTCTTAACCACGCCAAAGTCTGCATCCACTGAGAGTACCAGTATACTGAAGTAAAAGGAGTGCTACCGGTGCAGACACGGAGGCAACACTTGCAACCAGTTTGACAGAGTGGAACTTAAGCCAAAGGCGACGTACCGGAGCAATCACAGAGGCAACAATTGCAGCCGGTTAAACAGAGTGGAGCCTAAGCCAATGGCAATGTACCGGAGCAATCACGGAGGCAACACTGCAACCGGTTTGACAGAGTGGAACGTAGCCAATGGCAATGTACCGGAGCAATCATGGAGGCAACACCTGCAGCCGGTTAGACATAGTGGAGCATAAGCCAATGGCAATGTACCGGAGCAATCACGGAGGCAACACTTGCAACCGGTTAGACTGAATGGAGAGTAGCCAATGGCAATGTACCGGTGCAATCACGGAGGCAACACTTGCAACCGGTTAGACTGAATGGGACAACACTTGGCAAGCCTGCGGGAGCTGAGGTGCCAGACAAATCAAGGCACCGGAAATCAGAATGTCGCCGAGGCGACAAGGGCTGGAACGGAGATCAGCCGAGTCGGTGCACAGGAAAAGGAATGTCAGCCAGGCCAGATCAGAACACAGGAGCAGGAACGTCAGCCAGTCCGGGTTGGTATACAGGAGCAGAAACGCCAGACAGCCAGGAGCGGACACTGAAGAATAGTCAGGCAATCTGGGTCGGTACACAGGCACAGGGACTGGAGAGTAGTCAGGCAAGCCAAGTCGGTACACTGGAAACTCCTTGAGCAAAAGTAGCACTGGCACAGGAACACCACGAAAGGGCAATGTGTGGGTGTAGGAGCCCAGTATATAAAGGCCATACTGGGCGGGCTTAACACAGGGCCAATGAAAACCTAACATAAGATAACTGACAGAAGAATATAAACAAGGGATCACGGACACCGTGATAAAGGTTTGAATATAAATATGTGTGGTTTGTTCCAATAGAGTTCTTGTCTTACCTACACTGGTGTTGTCTGGTGGGGGTAAGCTTGCTGTATGCAGAGAGTGTGCTCCTGGTTACCCTGACACTGGTTCTGCCTGGTGATTCAGAGTACATTGTGGTATGCTGCGGGAGCCTTTGCTGGTGGATTCTGGGAAGAAGTGATCCTTGACTGTGACACCAATGCTGGGTGTCTGCTGGTACCGTCACATCTGGTGGCAGCGGTGGGATTTGGCTTCTTCCAAGGAACTGAAACTGAAACCAGTATCCAGGGGGAGATATAGCTGCTGGCTTGACCCCAGTCTCAGCAACACAGCAAGCAGCGCAGCACCCTAAAAGATTAATTAATGGAGGGGGAGAAGAGCAGCAACCCCTCATCCAGGGTAATGAGCTTTGCTGAGTTTCAGCGAGAGGTTTTGCGGCGCCTGGGCCTCTACGGCAAAACCCCCCCTCATGAAGTGATCACACAGGTCCTTGGAGAGGTAACCCAATTAAGACTGGCGTCATTTGCCCAGCCCTGGAGGCCGAAAGAGAGAGAGATGACAGGTTGCGTCCGAGGGATGTTGTTCTCTGCCCAGCACCGCGAGACGCAGGCACAGCAGAAGCACCGGCAACAGGGCAGAGGGACCCTGTCCTTTGCCCGAGTCACAGCACAGAGGCCTCATCTGCTAGCAGGAATGTTCGCCTCTGCCAACACGGGTTGCAGCCTTTGAATGCCAAGGAGAGGGCACAACCAGAGTCTCTCCTCAGCAGTTGTCGGAGGTACAGGGAGCAGAGGTAGTCAACCTTTCTCCCCAGCGGCAGATTTGTATGGGCACTGAGGGTGCCATAGATGAGACTGCGGTCGCCACGGACACCCTGCAAACAGAAGAGTGGGCTCTTCCTACGGCAGACCCCAGGAACCTGTTATGGTCTGGTCAGCCGGTATAAGGTGAAGCTACGGCCACCGCTACCCCTTTCATTGAGGCTGACTCCAGTGACCTGTTAGAGTTGGGTCAGCAGGTAGCAGGTGAAACTACGGCTGCCGCTACCCCTTCCTTTGAGGATGTTCCAACAGCCAAGTGCGGTGCTACAGGGTTTGGTGTAGTCAGCCCCTCACAGCAACAGCCATGCCTGGTCCCAGGGGCAGAGGTGGCTGACCTCACTCCCCAGTGGGAGATTTGTGTTCTCAGAGGTGAGATAGTCCACCTCCCTCTGCAGCGGCAGTGTGAGGACCCGGGAATGGGAGCTGTTGTACCCCCCCCCCCAGCTAGAGGTTGTGTCTCCAGGAGTGGAGGCAGTCGGCATCACTCCCCAGCAGCTGTATGAGCTACCGGGAGAGAAGGTAGTCAACCTCTCTTTCCAGCAGCAGATTAAAGCACCCAAGGTGCCACCAGGAGACGAATACCCAGCAGAAGAGCTGGCAACAGGGCAGAGAGCCGCTGGCCTCTGTCCATCTGAGCAATTGCCCTAGGGAGTGGGTGCTGGCCGGACCACTCCCCTACAGCAGAGTTAGATCCAGGAGGAGATGGAGTGTTGTGTACTCTCACCCCAGTATCCAGGGCAACTCTACCACCCACTCTCATCATCTTCAGACAGCAGCGGAGATTCTGGTAATGTGCTGACTGGAAGGGCACTGTTATTTGGGTGGGGGTTTTTACTGGGTCAGAGACTCCTGTGTACCAAAGCCTGGGCTGGACGGCCTCCCCGGCTCAAGGCATCTTATGTCTAAGTCACCCTGTACCTGGAGGTGCAGGGTGCAAAGCTGGCCAAACCCCAGGACTGTAGAGGCTGGCTGGGGACAAGTACTGTGCGGACTTTGCACTAGTAGACTATGTGTCCACCCCAGACAGCAGCGAGGTGACCCGTGTGGATCATGCTGTGGCTGTCGGAGGTGGACAAGGGGGAGAAATGTCACAGGAACTACTGGGCCCCTGGAGGGGCCTGAGGGCAAGCCTCCTGCCCACCGACTATGGACCTAGCCCTGGAACAAGGTATGGCCTCTCCATGAGACTGTTAAACAAGGAACTGTTATCCCAAGAACCCCAGAGACTGTGGACATTTCTGGGCCCAAAGAGACTGACAACCATGGACTGCTGGCTTGCTTCCAAGGCAATGGACAGCAAGGGTTAATTATTTGAGTTTACCTAAAGTTACTTTCAATGTGTATTGTAGCCACTCAAGCCAGTGTATTGTGAACTGTACTGAGACCCCCTGCCGTGTGTTAATTCATTCAAGCCCCTCAAGTCTTTGTGTTAATTGTCTGAGTTCATCAACCCTTTTGTATTTGAAATGTAATCAAGTCTGAGTCATTGTATTTGTTAAACCATTTGCCGTTGACCTTTTGTCTATCGTGATTGAATTATGTTCCTAATGTTTCTGCTTGGTCCATATATTTCAATGTAAGGTTGTAACGGTTTGTTTGACTCACAAACACAGAGTTAGGATAAAAATACAGTTTTATTGAATACAATAATACAATAAGAACCCTCACAGGTCCTGTAATATACAACGTATAGTACAGACACACGACAGGTAATATTTGGGCCCACACAGGTCCAGCACAAGTATAGGAGACAAACAGTTTATGATGACACGGGTCAGGCAGAGGATAAGGTTTCCAGGTTTCAGCAATGTAGGAGTTAAAGTTCATCAAGGCTGGTAAACAGTCCCATATGTGAAACTATTGAACTGATTCTTAACCACGCCAAAGTCTGCATCCACTGAGAGTACCAGTATACTGAAGTAAAAGGAGTGCTACCGGTGCAAACACGGAGGCAACACTTGCAACCAGTTTGACAGAGTGGAACTTAAGCCAAAGGCGACGTACCGGAGCAATCACAGAGGCAACAATTGCAGCCGGTTAAACAGAGTGGAGCCTAAGCCAATGGCAATGTACCGGAGCAATCACGGAGGCAACACTGCAACCGGTTTGACAGAGTGGAACGTAGCCAATGGCAATGTACCGGAGCAATCATGGAGGCAACACCTGCAGCCGGTTAGACATAGTGGAGCATAAGCCAATGGCAATGTACCGGAGCAATCACGGAGGCAACACTTGCAACCGGTTAGACTGAATGGAGAGTAGCCAATGGCAATGTACCGGTGCAATCACGGAGGCAACACTTGCAACCGGTTAGACTGAATGGGACAACACTTGGCAAGCCTGCGGGAGCTGAGGTGCCAGACAAATCAAGGCACCGGAAATCAGAATGTCGCCGAGGCGACAAGGGCTGGAACGGAGATCAGCCGAGTCGGTGCACAGGAAAAGGAATGTCAGCCAGGCCAGATCAGAACACAGGAGCAGGAACGTCAGCCAGTCCGGGTTGGTATACAGGAGCAGAAACGCCAGACAGCCAGGAGCGGACACTGAAGAATAGTCAGGCAATCTGGGTCGGTACACAGGCACAGGGACTGGAGAGTAGTCAGGCAAGCCAAGTCGGTACACTGGAAACTCCTTGAGCAAAAGTAGCACTGGCACAGGAACACCACGAAAGGGCAATGTGTGGGTGTAGGAGCCCAGTATATAAAGGCCATACTGGGCGGGCTTAACACAGGGCCAATGAAAACCTAACATAAGATAACTGACAGAAGAATATAAACAAGGGATCACGGACACTGTGATAAAGGTTTGAATATAAATATGTGTGGTTTGTTCCAATAGAGTTCTTGTCTTACCTACACTGGTGTTGTCTGGTGGGGGTAAGCTTGCTGTATGCAGAGAGTGTGCTCCTGGTTACCCTGACACTGGTTCTGCCTGGTGATTCAGAGTACATTGTGGTATGCTGCGGGAGCCTTTGCTGGTGGATTCTGGGAAGAAGTGATCCTTGACTGTGACACCAATGCTGGGTGTCTGCTGGTACCGTCACATCTGGTGGCAGCGGTGGGATTTGGCTTCTTCCAAGGAACTGAAACTGAAACCAGTATCCAGGGGGAGATATAGCTGCTGGCTTGACCCCAGTCTCAGCAACACAGCAAGCAGCGCAGCACCCTAAAAGATTAATTAATGGAGGGGGAGAAGAGCAGCAACCCCTCATCCAGGGTAATGAGCTTTGCTGAGTTTCAGCGAGAGGTTTTGCGGCGCCTGGGCCTCTACGGCAAAACCCCCCCTCATGAAGTGATCACACAGGTCCTTGGAGAGGTAACCCAATTAAGACTGGCGTCATTTGCCCAGCCCTGGAGGCCGAAAGAGAGAGAGATGACAGGTTGCGTCCGAGGGATGTTGTTCTCTGCCCAGCACCGCGAGACGCAGGCACAGCAGAAGCACCGGCAACAGGGCAGAGGGACCCTGTCCTTTGCCCGAGTCACAGCACAGAGGCCTCATCTGCTAGCAGGAATGTTCGCCTCTGCCAACACGGGTTGCAGCCTTTGAATGCCAAGGAGAGGGCACAACCAGAGTCTCTCCTCAGCAGTTGTCGGAGGTACAGGGAGCAGAGGTAGTCAACCTTTCTCCCCAGCGGCAGATTTGTATGGGCACTGAGGGTGCCATAGATGAGACTGCGGTCGCCACGGACACCCTGCAAACAGAAGAGTGGGCTCTTCCTACGGCAGACCCCAGGAACCTGTTATGGTCTGGTCAGCCGGTATAAGGTGAAGCTACGGCCACCGCTACCCCTTTCATTGAGGCTGACTCCAGTGACCTGTTAGAGTTGGGTCAGCAGGTAGCAGGTGAAACTACGGCTGCCGCTACCCCTTCCTTTGAGGATGTTCCAACAGCCAAGTGCGGTGCTACAGGGTTTGGTGTAGTCAGCCCCTCACAGCAACAGCCATGCCTGGTCCCAGGGGCAGAGGTGGCTGACCTCACTCCCCAGTGGGAGATTTGTGTTCTCAGAGGTGAGATAGTCCACCTCCCTCTGCAGCGGCAGTGTGAGGACCCGGGAATGGGAGCTGTTGTACCCCCCCCCCCCCAGCTAGAGGTTGTGTCTCCAGGAGTGGAGGCAGTCGGCATCACTCCCCAGCAGCTGTATGAGCTACCGGGAGAGAAGGTAGTCAACCTCTCTTTCCAGCAGCAGATTAAAGCACCCAAGGTGCCACCAGGAGACGAATACCCAGCAGAAGAGCTGGCAACAGGGCAGAGAGCCGCTGGCCTCTGTCCATCTGAGCAATTGCCCTAGGGAGTGGGTGCTGGCCGGACCACTCCCCTACAGCAGAGTTAGATCCAGGAGGAGATGGAGTGTTGTGTACTCTCACCCCAGTATCCAGGGCAACTCTACCACCCACTCTCATCATCTTCAGACAGCAGCGGAGATTCTGGTAATGTGCTGACTGGAAGGGCACTGTTATTTGGGTGGGGGTTTTTACTGGGTCAGAGACTCCTGTGTACCAAAGCCTGGGCTGGACGGCCTCCCCGGCTCAAGGCATCTTATGTCTAAGTCACCCTGTACCTGGAGGTGCAGGGTGCAAAGCTGGCCAAACCCCAGGACTGTAGAGGCTGGCTGGGGACAAGTACTGTGCGGACTTTGCACTAGTAGACTATGTGTCCACCCCAGACAGCAGCGAGGTGACCCGTGTGGATCATGCTGTGGCTGTCGGAGGTGGACAAGGGGGAGAAATGTCACAGGAACTACTGGGCCCCTGGAGGGGCCTGAGGGCAAGCCTCCTGCCCACCGACTATGGACCTAGCCCTGGAACAAGGTATGGCCTCTCCATGAGACTGTTAAACAAGGAACTGTTATCCCAAGAACCCCAGAGACTGTGGACATTTCTGGGCCCAAAGAGACTGACAACCATGGACTGCTGGCTTGCTTCCAAGGCAATGGACAGCAAGGGTTAATTATTTGAGTTTACCTAAAGTTACTTTCAATGTGTATTGTAGCCACTCAAGCCAGTGTATTGTGAACTGTACTGAGACCCCCTGCCGTGTGTTAATTCATTCAAGCCCCTCAAGTCTTTGTGTTAATTGTCTGAGTTCATCAACCCTTTTGTATTTGAAATGTAATCAAGTCTGAGTCATTGTATTTGTTAGACCATTTGCCGTTGACCTTTTGTCTGTCGTGATTGAATTATGTTCCTAATGTATCTGCTTGGTCCATATATTTCAATGTAAGGTTTGAATATAAATATGTGTGGTTTGTTCCAATAAAGAGAGTTCTTGTCTTACCTACACTGGTGTTGTCTGGTGGGGTAAGCTTGCTGTATGCAGAGGGTGTGCTGGTTACCCTGATACTAGTTTTGCCTAGTTTTGGGGTATATTGCGGTATGCTGTTGGATGTCCATCTGGCTTGTAGAGGAAGAAGTGACTATTGACGGGGACACCAAGGCTGGGTGTCCGCTGGTACCGTCACAGTAGGCTTCTGACTAGTCAGATCTAGGGACTGCTGAACGCCACCTAGGGCCTGTCCCCCAAGGTACCCTAGGTGCATTAGTTTCCCGGCCATGTAGGGCATGAACGAAGCAAATGACCAGCTAGGCCACAATATAAACAGAGGCCCTGTCTATGGCGATGAGCCTGTTCCTCCTTAGATAATCTAGTAGACCCTAATTGCATAGGTTCACTGCTTTCACCAGTATGTTCAGGAGGCTTGGGAGGTGAGGGAGGCATGGGTGGGAAACTTGGTCTTGCTAGTTCCCCTTCTCTGGCCCTCTGCTTATGGTCCTTAGCCGCCATTCATTCCCTAATACAGGAATCGATCAAAATAGAGAAATCAATAAACTCATCAGGATCAGGCACACAGCAGGAGCAAGAAGACTTGCCAGCAGGAACAGCACAGGAACAGGAACTTCAACCCAGCTGGGTCGGTACACAGAGCAGGAACGTCAGCCAAGCCAGGTCGGTACACGGAGCAGGAACGTCAGCCAGGCCGGGTTAAACACGAAGCAGGAATGTCAGCCGATCCGGGTCGGTACACAGAGGAGGAACATCAGCCAATCTGGGTTGGTACACAGATCAGGGATGGTAAACAGGCAGAGTAGTCAAACAGTCTGGGTCATACACTGGTATCATATGAGAGTAACAGAACAAGCGCTAGGCAACGGATATACCACGAAAGGGCAGTGCACAAGTGACAGCCCAAGGTATATAAAGGCTGTCCCTGGGAGGATCAAAGACAGAGCAGCCAATAAAAAGATATCAGGAAGCAAACATGTCAGAATGTCGCCCGTATATCACGGGCACCGTGATAGGGACCGAATACGAGGTGATGTTCCCCTGGAGTACTCGACCAATGGTCACTTAACATGGGTGTTGAACATTGAGACTAAGGACTTAATATGTCTCGAACATTTGGACTACAAGTTATTATGTCTCATTGTTCGATGAACGGATCCCGGGGTGGAGGAAACATTCGTCCCGTTGTCAGACCATCGGAGAACCATCGACGGAATTGGTTGACTCTTCGAAAATAAAACCTTCTGGTCGACTTCGAGACAGTACGTCCACACTGCTGGCTCAATGGCTTTTTGGGACTCAGCCATTGTGCTCACAAAAATGTGTATTGGGACTCAGTAAGACTATACCCCCCACTGGGACGCATGGATAGCTAAACTCAATCCTGTCTGGCCACTCTGGGCTGGGGTAGGCCCACCCTGAGATCCTGGGACAGGGGAAAGGGACCCATCGGGTTCTTTCTAGTTTTGTAGCTCCTCTGCCCATTGGTTCATACACAAGCCCCAGCCCATATGTCCCAAGCCCCTCCCAGTTGCATTGTTCTATTGTTTATGTGTGTATAAAAGAATGCTGTATGTTGCAATAAAGTGTGTTCATTTGGAGCAAGCAGTCTCCGTGTGTCGTGCTTGCCTGGATGGTCTAAAAGATCCACTCTGACTCCCATCCACCGAGGCATCTAAGAGCTATTAACTCTCTGTTCGTGCGGATCTGACATTCGATCAGCATACGCTTCGAACTTTCGAAGCACGGTGCTTGATGCGGATTCGGTGCTCGACCCAGCCTACGGTTCGATGTGCTCGATCAAACCTTGAAGGAAGCTGTCCTTATCGGTGAAATAGTGTATCGGCCACACAGGTCCTCATACAACCGGACAGTTCGACAGGTGTTGGCTGACCTCGAGAGCGGAGAATTCAAATACGACGGCCCAGGACTTCCCAGCTTCCTGGGTTACCATTATAAAACCCAAACCTGGACCGATCAACCGACACAGACCGGGACCGACCGACACAGACGACTAATCCAGGGAGACACACACACATCGATCGACCCAGACCGACCGGGAGCTATCGACCCAGTCTGACCGGGACCAAACGACCCGGACCGGCCAACCAACCCAGACTGACCGAGATCGATCGAGCAACTGACCCAGACTGACCAGGACCGATCGACCCAGACTGTCTGGGACCGACCTACCGGTACTGGCCGGGACCGTCCGACTGACCCAGACAGACTGACATACACCAACCTGGACTGATCGACCAATAGACCCATACCGACTTGGACCGAACGACTCATACCGACTGGAACCGAACGACCGGGACCAATTGACCGCCCCAGAATGACAAACACCTATCGACCTACCCAGACTGACCAACCAACCCAGACCAGGATTGATCGACCGACACAGACCGGGACTGACCGACATAGACCGAATGATCCAGACCGATACAGATGGACCAACCTACAGCAAGACCGAGAGACACCAACCGACCAGGACAGATCAACTGACCCAGACCGACTGGGGCCGATCGACCGACAGACCCAGACCGCTCGGTACCAATCGCCCAACTGACTGGGATCGATCAACCCACTGACCTGGACCAATCAAACCACTGACCCAGTCCGACCAGAACCGATCAACCAACCCAGACCGATCAACCAACCCAGACCAGGAACGATCTACCAACCCAGACTGGGACTGATCAACCGACCGAGACCGATCGACCCACACAGACCGAGACCAGCCAACACAGGCAAACCGGGACCGACTGGACAGACCGTTACCAACTGGGACCGATCACCACACTGACCAGGATCGAGCGACCGGTACCGACCTTCAGCCCCAAACTGACCAGAACCGATCAAGCTATCCAGACTGAACAACCAACCCAGACTGGGACCGATTGACTGACACAGACTGGGACCAAACAACATAGACCAACTGATACAGACCAATACAGACAGACCAACCTGCAGAAAGAATGACAGACACAGACCGACCAGGACCGATCAACCGACCCTGATCAACCAGGACTGATCAACCGACAGACCCAGACCGCTCGGTACCGATCAACCGACACAGACTGGGACCGACCGACACAAACAGACTGATCAGGGTGACACACACACTGTTCGACCCAGACCGACCGGGAGCAAATGACCAGGACCGACCAACCAACACAGACCGACCGGGATCGATCGAGCAACTGACCCAGACTGATGAGGACTGATCGACCCAGACTGTCTGGGACTGACCTATCGGTACTGCCCAGGACAGTCCGACTGACCCAGACCGACCAACATAGACTGACCGGGACCGATCGACCAACAGACCCATACCGACTGGGACCAAACAACCCATACCGACTGTAATCAATTGACCGGGACTAATTGACCGCCCCAGAATGACCAAAACCTATCGACCTACCCAGACTGAGACTGATCGACCGACACAGATCGAATGATCCAGATCGATACAGACGGACCAACCTACAGAAAGACCAACAGACACAGACCAACCTGGACTGATCAACCAACCCAGACCAAATGGGACCGATCGACCGACAGACCCAGACAGCTCGGTGCCAATCACCCCACCGACTGGGATCGATCAACCCACCGACCTGGATAAATCAAACCACTGACCCAGTCTGACCAGAACTGACCAACCGACCAAGACCTATCAACCAACCCAGACTGGAAACGATCGACCGACCCAGACTGGGACCGATCAACCGACCCAGACAGATTGACCGACACAGACCGGGACCAGTTGACCCAGACAAACCAGGACCGACCGACTAGACCGACTGGGACTGATCGATCGACAGACCGTTACCGATCGGGACTGATCAACCCCCCGACCAGGATCCGAGCGACCGGGACCAACCTACTGCCCCAGACTGACCAGAACCGATCGAGTTATCCAGACTGACCAACCAACCCAGACTGGGACCGATCGACTGACCCAGACTGGGACCGATCAACCGACCCAGACAGATTGACCGACACAGACCGGGACCAGTTGACCCAGACAAACCAGGACCGACTGACTGGGACTGATCGATTGACAGACCGTTACCGATCGGGACTGATCAACCCCCCGACCAGGATCCGAGCGACCGGGACCAACCTACTGCCCCAGACTGACCAGAACCGATCGAGTTATCCAGACTGACCAACCAGCCCAGACTGGGACCGATCGACTGACAAACCGACATAGACAGACTGATCCAAACCAATACAGACGGATCAACCTACAGAAAGAATGACAGACACAGACCGACCAGGACCGATCAACTGACCCAGATCAACCAGGACTGATTGAGCGACAGACCCAGACTGACCAGGTACCGATCGACCGACCCAGACCGATTGACCAACCCAGACTGGGAATGATTGACTACCCAGACTGGGACTGATCAACCGACCAGTACCGATCGACCGACACAGACCAGGACCGGCCGACCGGCCAACTCAGACCGTCCGGGATCAATCAAGCAACCGACCCAGACCGACAAGGACTGATCGACCCATAATCTCTGGGACTGACCTGCCGGTACTGACCGGGACTGATCGACCCACTGATCAGGATCGATTGACCGAGCAACCGGGACCGACCTAATGCCCCAGACGAACCAGAACTGATCGAGCTATCCAGACTGACCAACCGACCCAGACTGGGACCGATCAACTGACACAGACCAGGACCAACGGACATAGACCGACTGATCCAGACCGATACAGACGGAGCAACCTACATAAAGACCGACAGACACAGACTGAATGGGTCCAATCAACCGAATCAGATCGACCGGGACTGATCGATCCAAGACCGGGATAGATAGACCGACCAACCGTGACCGATCAACCAACCGCCCCAGAACGACCAAAACCAACTGATCAACCCAGACCGACAAACAAACCCAAACCTGGACTGATCAACCGACATAGACCGGGACCGACTGACACAGACCGACTGATCCAGAGCGACACACACACTGATGGACCCAGACTGACCAGGAGCTATCTACCCAGACCGACCAGAACCAAATGACCGGGACCAACCAACCAACCAACCCAGACCGACCGGGATCGATCGAGCAACCGACCCAGACTGACAAGGACCGATCGACCCACAGTGTCTCGGACTGACCTACTGGTACTGACCGGGAACGTCCGACTGACCCATACCGAGCGACATAGACTGACCGTGACCGACAGACCGTGACAGACAGACTGATCCAGGGCGACACACACACCGATCGACCCAGACCGACTGGGAGCTATCGACCCAGACCTACCAGGACCAAATGACCGGGACCGACCATCCAATCCAGACCGACTGGGATGGATCGAGCAACTGACCCAGACTGACCAGGACCGATCGACCCAGACTGTCTGGGACCGACCTGCCGGTACTGACCGGGGCTGTTCGACTGACCCAGACCTACCGACATAGACTGAATGGGACCAATTGACCAACAGACCCATACTGACTGGGACCGAACGACCCATACTGACCGTGATCGATCGACCGGGACCGATTGACCACACTTGAATGACCAAAACCTATCGACCTACCAAGACTGATCAACTAACCCAGACCGGGATTGATTGACCGACACAGACCGGGACCGACTGACCGGCCAACTCAGACCGTCCGGGATCAATCAAGCAACCGACCCAGACCGACAAGGACTGATCGACCCATAATCTCTGGGACTGACCTGCCGGTACTGACCGGGACTGATCGACCCACTGATCAGGATCGATTGACCGAGCAACCGGGACCAACCTAATGCCCCAGACGAACCAGAACTGATCGAGCTATCCAGACTGACCAACCGACCCAGACTGGGACCGATCGACTGACACAGACCAGGACCAACGGACATAGACCGACTGATCCAGACCGATACAGACGGAGCAACCTACATAAAGACCGACAGACACAGACTGAATGGGTCCAATCAACCGAATCAGACCGACCGGGACTGATCGACCCAGACTGTCTGGGACCGACCTACCGGTACTGACCGGGACTGTTCGACTGACCCAGACCTACCGACATAGACTGACTGGGACCAATTGACCAACAGACCCATACTGACTGGGACCGAACGACCCATACTGACCGTGATCGATTGACCGGGACCGATTGACCACACTTGAATGACCAAAACCTATCGACCTACCAAGACTGATCAACTAACCCAGACCGGGATTGATTGACCAACACAGACCGGGACCGACTGACATAGTCCGAATGATCCAGACCGATAAAGACGGAACAACCTACAGAAAGACCGACAGACACAGACCAACTGGGACCGATCAACCGACCCAGATCGACTGCGATCGATCAATCCACTGACCTTGACTGATCAAACCACTGACCCAGTCCGACTAGAACCGATCAACCGACCCAGACCGATCAACCAACCCAGACTGGGAACGATCGACTGACCCAAACTGGGACCGATCAACAGACCCAGACTGATCGACTGACACAGACCGATGCAGGTCGACACAGATAAACCGGGACCGACCGACTAGACCGACTGGGACTGATCGACTGACAGACCCTTACCGACCAGGACCGATCGACCCACCAACCAGGATTGTGTGACCAGGATCGACCTACCGCCCCAGACCGACCAGAAACAATCAAGCTATCCAGACTGACTAACCAACCCATACTGGGACCAATCAACTGACAAACTGACATATACCGACTGATCCAGACCAATAAAGACAGATCAACCTAAAGAAAGAATGATAGACACAGACCAACCAGGACTGATCGACCGACCCAGATCAACCAGGACTGATCAACTGACAGACCCAGACCGACCAGGTACTGATCGACCGACCCAGACAGATCGATTGACCCAGACTGGGAACGATTGACAGACCCAGACCGGGACCGACTGACTGGCCAACCCAGACCGTCCAGTATCGATCGAGAGACTGACCCAGACCGACCAGGACCAATCAACCCATAATCTCTGGGACTGACCTGCCAGTACCGAATGGGAATAATCGACCCCAAAAAAAAAAGTTGAGTGAACTTAGGCTAGAGCTAAGTCTGAAGAAGTGGTCTGTGAACCATGAAACGTTATTTTAGCTTGCCAATAATTTGTTTTAAATATTGTGATTTTACTTTTATATGGTCCTATTATTGGATTTAATTTTTAAATAAAAGTATAATACTAAGTTAATAATAAGCAGCAGTTTTTGACTTCAGCCTATCCAGTATCCGGTTCCCTGAGCAGAGACAGGGGAGTACTCTCTGCATGCCTGATTAGCTGTGGTGGGATATAAGTCTGTCCACAGACATTACACTTGTGAGTATAAACATTTATATACTCTATTGATTCTCCAATAAGGATAAAAGGCACTATTGGGCGCCCTCTTTTGTTTTGTTTTGTTTACATGTACTACATACTCTTGGAGTGGTTTTGAGGAGCAGCCCTGTTGAAGAACATCTGTATTGCTGTGTGGGGGACAGCGTGAGAAATATCCCCTGAGTATATATGTCAACCGGCATATAATTCGGGTTGACCTCGCTTTATTGTGAGTATATTTGATAAGGGAAAGTGTGGGTTGATCCCAGAAATTTTTTGCACTAGGAGCGCCTTCTGTTTTTTGTCTTTGCTATAGCAACACCTTATGTCAGCCACTGAGGTCATTCCTGTCTGTGTTCCAGTACTTGCAGCCTTCAGGCTGCCTTGCCCGGTATATTGGTAAGGCCGGTAAAACCTATTTCATCTTGTGCCAGTCTAGGTTGCCTTACCCGGTATTGGCAAGGCCGGTAGAGCCTCCGTTCTCATTGTACCAGTCTCAAGGCTGCCTTGCCCGGTATATTGGCAGGGCCGGTAGAGCCTCATTCCTCATTGTGCCAGTCTCAAGGCTGCCTTGCCCAGTATATTGGCAGGGCCGGTAGAGCCTCATTCCTCATTGTGCCAGTCTCAAGGCTGCCTTGCCCGGTATATTGGCAGGGCCGGTAGAGCCTCCTACTCCTTGGTTGCTAGCCTCCCAGGCTGCCTTGCCCAGTATATTTGTAAGGCCGGTAGAACCTATTCCATCCATTGCCAGTCTAAGGTTGCCTTACCCGGTATTGGCAAAGCCGGTAGAGCCTGTCTTATATTCTGTATACCACTACTCGCTATGTCAATATATTGAAGATATATGTTACATGTGTATGCTAACCCACAAGGGTATTCCTTTAAACTTTTCAATAAAGTTGTGTTTTTATCCTAATTCTGTATCTGAGAGTCATAACAAACCATGACACCTCCCCAGAACAACCAGAACCAATCTATCAACCCAGACCTACCCAGACTGACCAACCAACCCAGACCGGGATTGATCGAATGACAGACCGGGACCAATCGACATAGACCGAATGGTCCAGACAGATACAGACGGACCAACCTACAGCAAGACTGACAGACACAGACCAACAGGGACTGATCAACCGACCCACACCGACTGGGACCAATCGACCAACAGACCCATGCTACCTGCACCTGCATTGGATTCCTGAGTTTCCTGGGCCATTTCTCTGTTCCTGCTCGTCAGTGATCACCTGAGTTCCTGTTCACCAGCTTCCCTGGTTCCAGCATCCGTTCCTGATCCGGTTGGGGTTGCTGTCTCTACTGCTGTTTCCTGCTGCCGTTCCTGATCCAGTTGACTGACTGTAGATCTGTTTCCTGTCCTTCAACGGCTATGTTCCTGCTCCTGGATCGCCTGCAGTGTGCTCTTCTCCTCCAGTCGCCCTGGTGACATTTTCAATCACTTGTGTTCCACTCTCCAGTACGCGGGTACTGGTTCGCTCCACATACAACCGGCTGCTGTTGCACCGGTAGAGTTCTAGGCTAACTTCAGTACGCGGGTACTGGTTTGCTCCATGTTGACCAGCTGCTGTGGCACCGGTAGAGTTCTAGGTTACTCCAGTACGTTGGTACTGGTTTGTTCCATGTATAACCAGCTGCTCGTTGTCATCTGTCAGCACCGGTGGTGATTGGGCATCTCCAGTACGCGGGTACTGGTTTGCTCCACATACAACCGGCTGCTGTTGCACCGGTAGAGTTCTAGGTTTCTTCAGTATGCGGGTATTGGTTCGCTCCATGTATAACCGGCTGCTTATTATCATCCGACAGCACCGGTGGTGTTCTAGGTTACTCCAGTACGTGGGTACTGGTTTGCTCCTTCTTCAGCTGGCTGCTTGTTGCACCGGAAGAGTTTCCTCCTCCAGTACGCGGGTACTGGTTTGCTCCATGCATAGCCGGTTGCTGTTCAGTCCTAGACAGCTCCGACAGAGTCTTTGTCCCTCCAGTACGCGGGTACTGGTTCGCTCCATGCATAACCGGACGCTGTTCAGTCCTAGACAGCACCGGTAGACTTGTCGTTCCTCCAGTACGCGGGTACTGGTTCGCTCCATGTATTAACTGGTTGCTTGCTGCGTATTCCTCGCGCCAGCATTCTAGGGTGCCTATACCATCCTGACTTCCCTAAGGGCCTCAGTCCGTCCATCTCATGCTACTGGTCATTTACACCTTTAGCCAGTCACCGAGGTCCCAGTTGCTGATAATCAGTACTTGCAGTCCAGGCTGCCTTGCCCGGTATATTGGTAAGGCCGGTAGAACCTATTCCACATTGTACCAACTTAAGGTTGCCTTACTTGGTATTGGCAAGGCCGGTAGAGCCTATTACTATTCATTGTACCAGTCTCCAGGCTGCCTTGCCCGGTATATTGGCAGGGCCGGTAGAGCCTATTACTATTCGTTGTACCAGTCTCCAGACTGCCTTGCCTGGTATATTGGCAGGGCCGGTAGACCCTCCTTTTCTCCATTACTAGTCTAGGGCTGCCTTGCCCAGTATATTGGTAAGGCCGGTAGAACCTTTTCCATCTGTGCCAACTACGGTTGCCTTACCCGGTATTTGTAAGGCCGATAGAGCCCGTGTTACATTCTGTATGCCACTACTCTTGCTACTATGTATTGTCATTAAATGTTATATGTGTATGCTACCCACATGGGTTTCCATTAAACTTTTCAATAAAATTGTGTTTTATCTTAACTCTGTGTCTGAGAGTCATAACAAACCGTGACACCGACCCAATGCCCCAGACCGACCAGAACAGATCGAGCTATCCAGACTGACCAACCAACCCAGACTGGGACTGATCGACTAACACAGACCGGGACCAACCAACATAGACCGACTGATCCAGACAGATACAGACGGAGCAACCTACATAAAGACCGACAGACGCAGACTGAACGGGTCCGATCAACCGACCCAGAACGACCGGGACCGATCGATCCACGACCAGGATCGATTGACCGACCACCCCAGAATGAACAGAACCAATCGATCAACCCAGACCGACCAACCAACCCATTCTTGGACCGATCAACCAACACAGACCAGGACTGACCAACACAGATCGACTGATCCAGAGCACTGACCAACATACAGTAAGACAGACAGACACAGCTTGACCAAGACCGATCAACCGATCCAGACCAATCGGGACCTATCAAACAAGTCCGATTGGAACCTATTGTCCAACTGACCTAGAATGATCCAGACCAATCATCACAGACCGAGTGGGACCGATCGACCCAGACCGACTGGGAGTTATTGACCCAGACCGACCGAGACCAAATGACCGGGAACGACCAACCAACCCAGACCGAGACAGTGTGGGTCCGACCTACCGGTGCTGACCCGGACCGATCGACCAACAGACCCATACCAGCTGGGACAGAATGACCCATACCGACCGGGATTGATCGACTGAGCGACCGGGACAGATTGACCGACCACCCCAGAACGACCAGATCCGATCAACCTACCCAGACCGACCATCCATCCAGAGTGGGACTGATCAACCGACACAGACCGGGATCAACCAACGTAGACCGATACAGATGGACCAATCTACATAATGACTGATAGACAAAGACCAACTGGGACCAATCAACCGACCCAGACTGACTGGGACCGATCCACCGACAGACCCAGACTATCACGGTGCCCGTGATTGCTTGTTTTTCCTGTCAGTTAGCAATGGGTGCTTCCCATTTGTTGCCTGTGATTAGCCCTCCCAGTATTGCCTATTTAGACTGGGCTCCTGCACCCTTTCACTGCCCTTTCATGGTGTTTCTTGCCAGTGCAACACCTGTCTGTGGATTCCAGTGTACTTCCTTGGCCTGCCTGACTTCTCTCCTGTTCCTGCGCCTGTGTACCAACCCGGATAGCCTGACTACGCTCCTGTATTGTTCTTGTGTACCGTTCCGGCCTGGCTGACGTTCCTGCTCCCTTATCCGACCCAGTTTGGCTGACATTCCTGCTCCGGTATCCTGACCCAGCCTGGCTGACGTTCCTGTTCCTGGATCCCGACTTGGCTGTGTTCCGCTTTGACTCTGGTCACCTCGGCGACATTCTGACTTCCGGTGCCTTCCTGGTTTGGCACCGCTGCCCACAGGCTTGCCTTGCCTCTGTGATTGCACTGGTATTCAGTAGTTGGTTTGCTCCACTCAGTCACCGGTTGCTAGTGCTGCCTCCGTTATAGCACCGGTAGGGCCTTCGTGTTTGTCAAATACGTGGTACTAATTAGCTCCACTCTTACCTTCCAGTTGCAAGAGTTGCCTCCGTGATTGCTCTGGTATTCAGCAGTTGGTTTGCTCCACTCAGTCATTGGTTGCTAGTACTGCCTCCGTTATAGCACCGGTAGGGCCTTCGTGTTTGTCCAGTACGTGGTACTGGTTAGCTCCACTCTGACCTTCCAGTCGCAAGAGTTGCCTCCGTGATTGCACTGGTATTCAGCAGTTGGTTTGCTCCACTCAGTCACCAGTTGCTAGTGCTGCCTCTGTTATAGCACCGATAGGGCCTTCGTGTTTGCCCAGTATGTGGTACTGGTTTACTCCACTCTGTCCTTCCAGTCGCAAGTGTTGCCTCCATGATTGCGCTGGTATACAGTAATTGGTTTGCTCTACTCTGACACAGGTTGTTAGTGCTGCCTCCATTATAGCACCGGTAGGGCCTCCATATTTGTCCAGTACGTGCTACTGGTTCGCTCCACTCTGTCCTTCCAGTCACAAGTGTTGCCTCCATGATTGTGCTGGTATACAGTAATTGGTTTGCTCCACTCTGACACCGGTTGCTAGTGCTGCCACCGTTATAGCACCGGTAGGGCCTCCGTGTTGCTCAGTTTATGGCAATGGTTTGCTCCACTCTGAACCTCCAGTTGCATGTGTTGCCTCCTTGAATGAGCTGGTATACAGTAGTTTGTTGCTCCACTCCATCTATCCGGCTGCTTTGCTACCTCCGTTATAGCACCGGTAGGGCCTCCGCTACACCTTGTCGCATCAGTCATTAGGCTGCCTTACCCAGTATTTTGGTAAGGCCGGTAGAGCCTCCTCAGTTCCTTGCTGTACCAGTTTAGGCTGCCTCCTCAGTCCTATTGCACCATCTTCTAGGCTGCCTCACCCGGTATTTTGGTGAGGCCGGTAGAGCCTATATAAGTGTACATTGTATGCTATATTACTTGAACCTGTCGTGAGTCTGTAACATATGTTGTTCAGGACCTGTGAGGGTTCTTTATTATTTTTTCAATAAAGCTGTGTTTTTATCTTAACTCTGTGTCTGTGAGTCAAACAAACCATGACAGTACAAAATGGCCATGACCTCAGACAATAAGGGTGAGGGTAATGCACAGAACATCCATTGGAGGATGGATGTACATGAGTAACGCCTGGATCAGTTGGCATTGGCTATACAAACCATTCTCGAGCATTCAGTACTCACTGACAAGCCTGTCCCGAGTCCGGTGGTCCCCCCAGTCTCGACACCGGAGAATGCAACCATGACACAGACTTCTCGGTACCAATCGACCCGCCGACCAGGATCGATCTACCCGACCTGGACCTATCAACCCACTGACCCAGTCCGACCAGAACCAATCGACCGACCAAGACTGATAGACCAAACCAGACCGGGAATGATTGACAGACCCAGACTGGGACCGATCAACCGACCAGGACAGGTCGAACGACACAAACCTGGACTGACCGACCAGACCAACTGGGACCGATCAACAGACAGACCCTTACTGACCAGGACCGATTGACCGATCGACCAGGATCGAGCGACCGGGACCGAAAAACCGACTGCCCCAGACCGACCTGAACCGATCAACCTACCCAGACCGACCAACCAACCCAAACTGGGAATGATCGACCGACACAGACCGAGACTGACCTACATAGACCGATTGATCCAGACCTATACAGACTGACCAACCTACAGAAATACCGACAGACACAGACCGACCGGGACTGATCAACCGACCCAGATCAACCAGGACCGATCGACCAACAGACCGCTCTGTATCGATCGCCCCACCTACTGGGATCAATCAACCTACTGACCTGGACCAATCAACCCACTGACCCAGTCTGACCCAGATCGATCGACCGACCCAGACTGGGAACGATTGACTGACCCAGACTGGGAACGATCAACCGACCAGGACCAATCGACCGACACAGACTGGGACCGACCGACTGACACAGACCGAACGGCCAACACAGACAAACCTAGACCGACTGACTAGACCGACTGGGACCAATCGACCGACAGACCATTACCGACAGGGACCGATTGACCCACCGAACAGGATCAATCGACCCAGCAACCGGAACCGATCGACCGCCCAGACTGACCAGATCCTATCTAGCTACCCAGATTGACCAACCAACCCAGACTGGGACCACCCAACATAGACCGACTTATCCAGACTGATACAGACGGACCAACCTACAGGAAGACTGACAGACACAGACCGACCGGGACCAATTGTAACGGTTTGTTTGACTCACAGACACAGAGTTAAGATAAAAACACAGTTTTATTATATACAATAATACATAAAGAACCCTCACAGGTCCTGTAATATAACTCATATAGTACAGACACACAACAGGTTAATTATGCCCACACAGGTCCAGCATATATATAGGAGACAAACAGTTTATGCTGACACAGGTCAGGCGAATGATAAGGTATCAGGTTCCAGCAATGCAGGAGTTAATGTTCAAAGGAAAGGAGAACAGTCCCATGTGTTCTGGCAGCCAGCTACATCAGGAGACGCCACAGATAGAGTCCATAGTATGACAGTGGAGCGGAACCAATAGCAGTGTACCGGTGCTAAACAGAGGCAACACAGCAACCTGTTTTGACAAGGTGGAGCGTAACCAATGGTAGTGTACCGGTGCGATAACGGAGGCAACACTTGCAACCGATATTGACAGAGTGGAGCAAACCAATGGTAATGACCGGTGCTATAACGGAGGCAACACTTGCAACCGGTATTGACAGAGTGGAGTAAACCAATCGTAATATACCGGTGCTGTAACGGAGGCAACTCTTGCAACCGGTTTTAACAGAGTGGAGCGAACCAGTGCAATATACCGGTGCAATCACGGAGGCAACACTTGCAACTGGTTTTGATAGAGTGGAGCGAACCAGTGCAGTATACCGGTGCAATCACGGAGGCAACACTTGCAACCGGTTTAGACAGAGCGTAGCCAATGGCAATGTACCGGTGCTATAACGGAGGCAGCACTAGCAACCAGTTTTGACAAAGTGGAGCAAACCAATGGCAGAATACCGGTGCAATTACGGAGGCAACACAGCAACTGGTTTTGACAGAGAGGAGCAACCAATGGTAGAATACCGGTGCAATTACAGAGGCAACACAGCAACCGGTTTTGACAGAGAGGAGCAACCAATGGCAGAATACCGGTGCACTCACGGAGGAAACACTGGCAACTGGTATGGAACTGACACTAGGCCAGAGGAGCTCTGAGCAAATAGAAAACAGGCAAGCCTGCAAGGCAGAGGTGCCAAACAGTAAGGCACCAGAAGTCAGAATGTCGCCGAGGCGACTAATACAACAACGGGGAACTGCCAAGTCGGGATCCAGGAGCAGGAACGTCAGCCAGGCCAGGTCAGGACACAGGAGCAGGAACGTCAGCCAATCTGGGTTGGTACACAGGAGTAGGAACGTCAGCCAGGCCGGGTCGGTACACAGGAACAATCACTGGAGAGTAGTCAGGCAGTCCGGATTGGTACACAGGCGCAGGAACAGGAGAGTAGTCAGGCAAGCCAAGTCTGTACACTGGAACCTCAATACAAATGTAGAACTGGCACAAGAACACCATGAAAGGGCAGTGATAAGGAGCCTAGTATATAAAGGCAATACTGGGCGGGATAAACACAGGGCGACCAATTAGGACCTCATATAGGATAACTGACAGAAAATAAAAAACAAGGAATTACAGGCACTGTGATACCAATCGACCGACAGACCCAGACCAACCCTCACTGATCAACCCACAGACCAGGATCGATTGACCGATCGACTGTGACCGATCAATTGACTGCCTCAGAACGACCAGAAGCAATCGACTGACCCAGACCGACAAACCAATCCAGACCTGGACCGAACAACTGACACAAACCGGGACCGACCGACACAGACCAACTGATCCAGACTGACACACTCTGACCAATATACAGAAAGACCGACAGACACAGACCAACCAAGACCGATCGACCGACCCAGACCAACCGGGACCGATTAACAGATCAACTCAGAACGACTGGAACCAATTGACCAACCGACCAAGACTGACCCAGACCAATTGACCCAGACTGATCATGATTAGTGTTGAGCGAGCATGCTCGGCCGATGCTCGGATCGGCTCAAGCATCGCTCTGCTCGGCACATGGCGGTACTCGTACGAGTACCGCCATGTGCTCGCCCGCCATGTTCGGGTGGCAGGGATCTGTGCCGGAAGGAGGCACAGATCTTACAGACGCTCCGCTGGACCACCAGGGACTGGAGGTAGGGGGCATTGTGGAGATGAAGGGGGACATTTTGGAGATGAAGGGGGACATTGTGGAAGGGGGACATTGTGGAAGGGGGGCATTGCGGAGATGAAGGGGGCATTGCGGAGATGAAGGGGGACATTGTGGAAGGGGGACATTGCGGAGATGAAGGGGGCATTGCGGAGATGAAGGGGGACATTGTGGAAGGGGGACATTGTGGAAGGGGGACATTGCGGAGATGAAGGGGGCATTGCGGAGATGAAGGGGGACATTGTGGAAGGGGGACATTGTGGAAGGGGGACATTGCGGAGATGAAGGGGGCATTGCGGAGATGAAGGGGGACATTGTGGAAGGGGGACATTGTGGAAGAGGGGCATTGTGGAGATGAAGGGGGGCATTGACCAGGCACCCTCCCCTCATCAGAGCAGGGGGTGCCTGGTGTAATGCTCGTGTCACCCCATTGAATTCAATGGGGCTCGGGTGCTCGGCCGAGCACTCGAGCCTCCGGCGGTGCTCGGTCAGAGCACCCGAGCACCCGAGCATCGGGGTGCTCGCTCAACACTAATCATGATGGATCGACCCAGACCAACCTGGATCAACCAACCGGGACCAACTGACCCAGAAGGACCGGGACCAATCGAGCGACTGACCCAGACTGACCGGGACCAATCAACCAACCCAGACAGACCAGGTTCAATCAACCCAGACCGACCGGGACAGAGGGACCGTCCGACTGTCCTAGACCAACCCAGACCAACCGGGACCGATCAATCCACCAGGAAAGATTGACCCAGTACAACCGGGACCAATCGACCAAATCTTACCAGAACAGATCGACCCAGACTGACCAGGACCGACCAACCGACCAGTGCCGACGACCAGAACATAAAGGGAAGATTGACCCAGTCCAACTGGGACAGATCGACTTACTGATCCAGACCGACCGGGACTTACTGGGAAAAACTGGGACCAACTAGTACAGACCGACCTGTACTGAACAGGACCAATCGACCTAGTCCAACTGGAACCGATCGGCCTAGACCAACTGGGATCGATCGACTCAGACTGACCGGGACCAACATGGACTGGCCAACCGACCGGGTCGATTCATCCAGACTGACCGGGACTGATCAACGGACCGATCCAGACCAACCGTGACCAAACAGGACCGATCAACCCAGTCCGATCGTGACTGAATGACCGACTCAGTCAGACCGGGAATGACCGAGCCCAACTGAACGGGACTGACCGGCTCAGACAGAATGGGAATGGTCGACCCAGACCGACCGGGATCGACTGACCCTGACTGACCAGGAATGATCGACCCAGACCAACCAGGTGCGAACGACCGACCTGGACTGACTGACCGGGACTGACCAGGACTGCTGGGAATGATCGATTTAGAATGATTGGGACTGACAGACCATATGGGACCATTTCTTACAGTGACCAATTGACCCAGTGTAACGGTTTGTTTGACACACAGACACAGAGGTTTAGGATAAAACACAGTTTTATTGAAATCAGAGTAATATAATAACCCTCACAGGTCCTGTAGTATTTAAGCAGAATAATACAGACACATGACAGGTTACATATACATATGCCTACACAGGTCCAGTATAACCATAAAGTCCTTAATAGCATATACTGACACAGGTCACGCAGAATACGTTGAATTCCCAGGAGAAAGGTACTGCATGGGTTAATGGTCTTCAATGAGTGTAAACAGTCCCATGTGAAGAGAGGTCTGTGATGGAGCTCACTCCATATAGAGAGCTTAAGGATACGTAACGCCCAGAAATAGGTTAGCAGAACAAACGTGAACTGCCAGATTAATATCAGGAATTGATCAACATATGACACTGCTGTAGCAGTAACGGAGACCAGGTCACTTGCACTCTATCGGAGCAGCCAGAGCAGGAACGCCAACCAAGCCGGGTTGATTCACAGAGCAGCAACGTCAGCCAAGCAGGGTCGAATCACGGTGCAGGAACATCAGCCAAGCCGGGTCGGTACTCAGGAGCAGGAACGTCAGCCGAGCCGGGTTGGTACACAGGAGCAGGAACATCAGCCAAGCCGGGTCAGTACACAGGAGCAGGAATGTCAGCCAAGCCGGATCAGTACACAGGAGCAGGCGCAGAAGAATGGTCAGGCAATCCGGGTCGGTACACAGGCAGGAGACGAGATGCAGAGTAGTCCAGCAGGCCAAGTCGGTACACTGGGAATCACTGAGCAGAAACAAGCACTTGTACAGGACCACCACGAAAGGGCACCGGAGGGGTGCCAGAGCCCAGTATATAAAGGCCATACTGGGCGGGACAAACACAGAGTAGCCAATGGGAGCAAAGCACAGTGTAGACTGACAGAAAATAGCAAGGGGAGCGCGGGCATTGATACCCAGACCAACCAGGACCGGCCAAATGACCGGGACCTACTGTGACCGACCGGAACCAATCGACCCAGACCGACTGGGACCAGCCAACCGACCTGCATAGAAAGGGCCGATTGACAAAGACCGACTGGGACAGGACGACTGACTGATCCAGACCGACCAGGACCTAACGACCAACGCAGACCAGCTGGGACGGATCGATCCAGAACGACCGGGACCGACCGACCCAGACAGACCGGTACAGATCAACCCAACAACCAGGATCGATTGACTGTCTGACTGGGAACGATCGACTGACTGACCCAGACCAACTGGTACCAATCGACCCAGACCAACCAGGACCGATTGACTGACTGATCCAGACCGACTGGGACTTATCGGGACCAACCGGGACCAAACAGGACAAATCGACCCAGTCCGACTAGGACTGATCGGCCTCGACTGGGATCGATCGACTGATTGGAACCAACTGGGACTGTCCAACCGACTGGCATAGAATGGGCCTATTGACCCAGACCGACCGGGACCGATCGAGTGGCCAATCCAGACTGTCCGGGACCGAACGGGACTGATCGACCCAAACCAACCGGGACAGAATGACCAACCCAGACCAACCAGGACCGACCAACTGGGAGCGACCGTACGGGACTGATGAACCTAGTTTGACCGTGACCAATCGACCAAGACTGACCGGGACCGACCAACCAACTGGGACCGGCCAACCAACCATGACCATCCGACTGACCATCACAGAATGGGCAGATTGACCCAGACCGACTGGGACCAATGACTGACCGCTCCAGAGCAACCGGGACCGATTGACCCAGACCAACCAGGACCACTCGACCCAGTTCTCCAGGGACCGTTCAACCATGTCCGACCAGAACCGAGCGCTGATCGACCCAGACCAATTAGGACTAACCGACCCAGACTGACCAGGATCGATTGACCCAGTCTGACCTGGATCAATTGACCAAGAATGACTGGGACCTACCGGGACAGACCGACCGGAACCGAACGGGATTGAGTGACCCAGACCAAATGAGACCAATTGACCCAGACCGACTGGGACCGAATAACTGACCCATACCAACCGTGACCCAGACTGACCAGGACCGACCAGTATTGATCTACCAACCGGCCGCAACCGAACGAACGACCAACCCAGACCAACCAGGACCGATCGACAAACCGACCTAGACCGATCAACCAACTCAGACCGGAAATGATCAAGCGCCAGAGACCGTGACCGATCAACCAGACAGACCGGGACCGAATGACCATCTGACTGGGAACGATCAACTGACCGACCCAGACCAACCGGGACTGATCGATCCAGACCAACTGGGACCGATCGACCCAGTCCAATGGGGACAGATCGACCCAGTCCGACTGGGAACGATTGACCAAGTCTGACCAGGACCGATTGATCCAGACCAACCAAAACCAAACAACCAACTGGGACCCACCGACCGGAACAGAAAGGGTTGATTGACCAAGACCAATTGGGACAGATTGACTGACTGATCCAGACTGACCGGGACTTGCCGGGACCGACCGACTGGGGCCAACCGGTACCGACTGGTACCAAACAGGACCAATCAACCCAGTCTGACTGGGACCGACTAGCACAGAATGGGCCAATTGATGCAAACCGACCGGAACCAACTGACTGGGACCAACCGGTACCAACTGGCTGGTACCATACACCGAACAGGTCCAATTGACAAAGACCAACCGGGACCGTTCGACTGACCGACCGTGTGTCACGGTTTGTTTTGACTCTCAGACACAGAGTAAGATAAAAATCAAACTTTATTGAAAAGTTTAATGGGGACCCTCTGTCACGGTTTTTAAAGACTCTCAGACGTAAGGTTTGGTAAAAACGTAACTTTATTGAAAAGTTAAGGCAATCCCCATAGGGAAACATACCTAACGATACAACAATAATAGTCCATACAATAGGTTCTACTGGCCTTGCCTAAAATACCGGGCAAGGCAACCCAAGTGACAGTAGCAATAACAGGCTCTACCGGCCTTGCCTATACCGGGTAAGGCAACCGTGAGATGACATATACCGGTTCTACCGGCCTTACCAATACCGGACAAGGCAGCCCAAAGGAGTACTGAGTGTAGGCTCTACCGGCCCTGCCAATACCGGGTAAGGCAACCTTAAAGATGGTAATGTACAAGGTTCTACCGGCCTTACCAATACCGGGCAGGGCAGCCTGAGTATCACGGTGCCCGTGATTGCTGCAGTTCCCTGTCTGTCACCAGTAGGGGGCTTCTATTGGCTGTCTGCAGTTAGCCCGCCTCTTGTTGCCTATTTAAACCTGGATTGGGCACCCTTTGAGTGCCCTTTCGTGTTGTTTCTGACCTTCTTGCTATCACTATGCTAGTGATAGCTGGGCCTCTGTTCCAGTGTTCCTGAGTTCCTGATCTCCTGTGTTCCTGGGTTCCTGATCTCTACTGTTCCAGTGTTTCCTGGATGCTGAGTTACTCCAGTCCTGGTTCCGGCCTAGTCTCTGGTGTTGCAGTTACTGCTGAACTTCTTCTATGCTGTTTCCTGACCTGACTGATGGTTGCTGGTTCCTGTCATCTCATCACCTGTCTTCAGTATCCTGGCGATCTTCTGCCTGGTCGCGTTGGTGACATTGCTACAATTCTGTGTCGGTCCCAGCGTGCGGACGCTGGTTTGCTCCTTAGCCTTGCGGTTATACAAACTCACTTGTTACACCAGTGTGCGGTCACTGGTTTGCTCCAAAGCCTATCAGCTCTACATAGCTGTGTTGGTCCCAGCGTGCGGACGCTGGTTTGCTCCTAAGCCTTGCGGCCATACAAACTCACTTGTTACACCAGTGTGCGGTCACTGGTTTGCTCCAAAGCCTATCAGCTATACAAATCTGTGTTGGTCCCAGCGTGCGGACGCTGGTTTACTCCTAAGCCTTGCGGCCATACAAACTCACTTGTTACACCAGTGTGCGGTCACTGGTTTGCTCCAAAGCCTATCAGCTATACAAATCTGTGTTGGTCCCAGCGTGCGGACGCTGGTTTGCTCCAAAGCCTTGTGGCTATACAAGCTCGCTTGTTACACCAGTGTGCGGTCACTGGTTTGCTCCAAAGCCTATCAGCTATACAAATCTGTGTTGGTCCCAGCGTGCGGATGCTGGTTTGCTCCTAAGCCTTGCGGCTATACTAATCTCTTGTTACTCCAGTGTGCGGTCACTGGTTTGCTCGCAAAGCCTTACGACTATACTATTCAGTATTGTTCCCAGCGTGCGGACGCTGGTTTGCTCCAAAGCCTTGCTGCTTAACGATTCTGCTAATTTGCCAGTTTCATCTGACTGCTGCTACTATCTCTGGGCTGCCCTGCCCGGTATTGGTAAGGCCGGTAGAACCTTTTGCCACATTCCATCTGAGGTTGCCTTACCCGGTATTGGCAGGGCCGGTAGAGCCGACATTGTGTATCTATTGAGGCTGCCTTGCCCGGTAATTTGGTAAGGCCGGTAGAACCGTTATGCTATTCCATCTGCAGGTTGCCTTACCCGGTAATGGCAAGGCCGGTAGAGCCTATAGACTGTCCTGTCCGGGATATTGACAGGACCGGTAGAGTCTGCCTTCTGTCTGTGCTATATCCTGTATATATATATATGTATGTTATTGCCATCCTAAGTTATCAATTTATTATTTCAATAAAATTGATTTTTTTACCTAAAACTTGTGTCTGAGAGTCATAATAAACCGTGACAGTACGAAAGGGCCATGACCTCAGACAGCAAGGGTGAAGGTAACGCACAGAATATCCATTGGAGGATGGATGTGCTCGAGCAACGTTTGGATCAGTTGGCAGTTGCAATCCAAACGATCCTTGAACGCACGGTACTCGCTGACAAATCGAGTTCTAGCCCGGTGGTCTCGCCAAGTCAGACACCGGAAAGTGATACCAGGCCCCTAGAGGGTACTGTTAAAGGTTTAACGGCTTCTGCACCCTTGCCGCTAAGATATGATGGTGACCCTAGTCTCTGCAGAGGGTTCATCAACCAACTTGAAATCTTTATGGAATTGACGGCACACGCATTTCCCAATGATCGTAGTAAAGTGGGGTTCACGATATCACTGCTCACTGGCAGAGCATTGGCCTGGGCTAACCCCTTGTGGGAGAATGCTAAACCTTGTACTAAGAACTTCAGAGAATTTGTGCAATCCTTTCGAAGAGTGTTTGAGCCTCCTGGTAGAACCAACTCTGCTGCCAAACGCCTTATGGAGATACAACAGGGCAGGCGTACAGTGGGCGACTATGCCATCGAATTCCGCACATTGGCAGCAGAGGTAGGTTGGAATAACGAGGCATTATTGGCAGCTTTTTCTCAAGGCCTGAATGACCACATTAAAGACGAAATTGCTGCTAAAGATCTACCTATTGATCTAGATGATTACATTGAGTATGTTATGATAATTGACTCCAGAATACGTGAGAGATCAATTGCCAGAGATCGTAAAATACGATCAAAAGATAATGAGCCTAGTAGCATATTTTGCCCACCCATCCCTCCCTTGGCATTGAAGTCTAGTGAACCTGTACGGGAAACAAGCGAACCTATGCAAATAGGCTTCACTAGACTAACCAAGGCAGAGAGACTTTATCGCAAGAAGCAAGGGTTGTGTTTATACTGCGGTAAAAAAGGGCACTTGCTAAATTCCTGTCCGGTTCGTCCGGGAAACGCACACACCTAGGGTACCTTGGGGGACAGGCCCTAGGTGGTGTACAATCGTCCCCAGTGTCGGGCATAACGAAACCCACCATTCAGGTGGTATTGTCTTGGGCACAACGATCTGTGAAGGTTTTGGCCTTGGTTGACTCTGGTGCAGCAGGGTATTTTATGGATAATACCTTTGCTGACTTGCACGGAGTTCCACGCATTGAAAGAGAAAACCCCTTGACTATCGAAGCGATTGATGGTAGACCTTTAGAACCGCCTCAGGTTTTATTTGAAACTATGCCACTGTCTATGACTATTGGGGCACTTCACAGAGAAGAGCAGCAGTTTCAACTGATTAATTCTCCGCACCACGCGGTAATATTGGGATTTCCGTGGTTACAGTTACATAACCCACAATTTGATTGGAAAAAGTGTGAAATTGCTGCTTGGTCCCAGTTTTGTATGGACAAGTGCGTCATCCAGCCTATTAAGGTCCTATGCACCTCATCTGCTATACCGGATGTGTACCAACAGTTTGGCGATGTTTTTAGCAAAGGAGAGGCTAGTATGCTACCCCAGCATAGACCTTATGATTGTTGCATTGAATTGCAGCCTGGAGTAGTACCTCCTAAAGGACGCACTTATCCATTATCTTGTGAAGAAAATAAGGCTATGGAGGACTACATTTCTGATGCCCTTGCTAGAGGGATCATACGAAAATCTACCTCTCCAGCTGGGGCTGGGTTCTTTTTCGTAAAAAAGAAAAATGGCGAATTAAGACCATGCATTGACTACCGGGGCCTGAATAAACTAATGGCAAAAAATGCATACCCAATACCACTCATCACCGAGCTTTTTGACAGGCTTAAGGGCGCTTCGATTTTTACCAAATTGGACCTACGGGCCGCTTACAATCTGGTTCGCATTCGAGCAGGTGATGAGTGGAAAACTGCCTTTAATACTCGAGCTGGGCACTACGAGTATCTAGTAATGCCATTTGGGCTGTGTAATGCACCCGCAGTTTTCCAGGAACTGATAAACGATGTTCTGAGAGATATGTTACAGACATGTGTTGTGGTTTACCTTGATGATATACTGATTTACTCCCAAGACATGGCACAGCACATCAAGGATGTATCTGCAGTATTGCTACGACTCCGTGAGAACAAATTATTTTGTAAATTGGAAAAATGTGAGTTTCATAGAACCAGTGTGCCATTCTTGGGGTTCATAATTGGCAATGATGGCATTGCCATGGACAAAGATAAGTTGTCAGCTGTCCTACAATGGCCAAAACCCAAGGGCCTTAAAGCCATACAGCGTTTCCTGGGTTTCGCTAACTATTATAGGAGGTTTATTAAGAACTTTTCTTCCATTGTCAAACCTCTGTCCGATCTTACGCACAAGGGTGCTAATCCTTCTTGTTGGCCGGTATCTGCTGAGAAAGCCTTTGAAAATTTGAAGCTGGCATTTGCTGCGGCTCCTGTGTTATCCCACCCCAATCCTCTACTTCCATTTACGTTAGAGGTTGATGCCTCAGATATTGGGGTCGGGGCAGTACTTTCGCAACGACACGATAAAGGTGGAACTCTCAGACCTTGTGGATTTTTCTCTAAAAAGTTGACTGTCACTCAAAGCCACTATGAGATAGGTGACAGAGAATTATTGGCCATTATCCTCGCTCTTAAGGAATGGCGTCATTTGCTTGAAGGTACTAAGAATCCTGTCTTAATCCTAACGGATCATAAAAATCTGACGTATCTCTCGGAGGCCAAGAGATTGTCCTCCCGTCAGGCCAGGTGGGCACTGTTCCTGTCTCGATTTAATTTCATTGTATCATATTTACCGGGGTCAAAGAATATCAGGGCTGATGCACTGTCAAGACAATTTGAGGCCGACAGTGACAGAGTGGAAACACCAGCACCTATCATCCAACCTGATAGAATACTGGCTACTATACGCACGAGTATCACTTCTCCCTTAGGGGAGGAGATCCTGGCCTCTCAGGGGTCCGCTCCCCATGAAACCCCAGTGGGCAAATGTTTTGTCGCTGAACCATTTCGTACTAGGCTGCTCGAAACCTACCATTCCTCTAAGGCTGCGGGACATATTGGTAGAGACCAATTGTTATGGTCCCTTTCTCAGTTATTTTGGTGGCCTTCCATGAGAAACGATTGTGCCGAATTTACGAATGCCTGTGCCACCTGCGCCCGCGCTAAGACCCCGAGACATCTCCCTGTGGGCTTGCTTCAACCGGTGCCTAATGGCGAACGCCCCTGGTCTCACGTTTCCATTGATTTTATGGGAGAATTGCCTATGTCTAAGGGGTACTCTTTTATATTCATGGTGGTGGACAGGTTTTCTAAAATGGCTCATTTCGTGCCCCTCCGTGGCCTTCCTTCAGCTAAGGAATTGGCAATGGTATTCGCCAGAGAAGTATTCCGGTTGCATGGAGTGCCTAGGGTACTGGTGTCTGACAGGGGGAGCCAGTTTGTGTCTAGATTTTGGAGGGCATTTTGCCAACAGATGGGCATACAGCTGTCCTTCTCTTCTGCCTACCATCCCCAGACCAATGGAGCCGCTGAACGAGCTAATCAGGGATTGGAACAATTTCTCCGTTGTTTCGTGACTGACCATCATGATAATTGGTCCGACTTGTTGCCTTGGGCAGAGTTCGCCAGGAACTGTGCGGTCAATTCTTCATCTGGGAGCTCTCCGTTTCTGATTAATTATGGGTTCCAGCCCTGTTTGCTTCCAGATTCTTTTCAGACGCAACAGATTCCAGCTCTGGATGAGCATATCGAGCAACTCCGTTCCACATGGGCACAAGTTCAGAGGGCACTTGGTCAGTCATTTCAGCGTCATCAGCGCCATGCTAATCGCAGAAGGCTTCCAGCGGTTTCCTTTCAGGTTGGGGATAGAGTATGGCTTTCCTCCAGAAATCTCAAGCTGCAGGTTCCGTCTAATAAGTTGGCTCCCCGGTTTATTGGTCCATACAGAGTTATTCGCAAAATTAACCCTGTTTCCTATGCACTAGACCTACCTGCATCCATGCGTATCCATAATGTGTTCCATGTGTCTCTTCTTAAGCCTCTGGTTTGCAATCGCTATACTACCACACCTGTGGTGCCAGGACCTGTTGAGGTCGAGGGCCAGGAGGAGTACGAGGTTCAGAGCATTATTGATTCCCGTAGGCTTAGAGGAGGGGTACAGTACCTGGTACATTGGAAAGGGTACGGTCCTGAGGATCGTTCATGGGTGGATAGTAAGGACCTTCATGCACCTAGGCTAACTAGGATCTTTCATGCCAAGTACCCACAGAAACCTAAACCCTATTCTAGGAGAGGGGGTCTTTGAGAGGGGGGTACTATCACGGTGCCCGTGATTGCTGCAGTTCCCTGTCTGTCACCAGTAGGGGGCTTCTATTGGCTGTCTGCAGTTAGCCCGCCTCTTGTTGCCTATTTAAACCTGGATTGGGCACCCTTTGAGTGCCCTTTCGTGTTGTTTCTGACCTTCTTGCTATCACTATGCTAGTGATAGCTGGGCCTCTGTTCCAGTGTTCCTGAGTTCCTGATCTCCTGTGTTCCTGGGTTCCTGATCTCTACTGTTCCAGTGTTTCCTGGATGCTGAGTTACTCCAGTCCTGGTTCCGGCCTAGTCTCTGGTGTTGCAGTTACTGCTGAACTTCTTCTATGCTGTTTCCTGACCTGACTGATGGTTGCTGGTTCCTGTCATCTCATCACCTGTCTTCAGTATCCTGGCGACCTTCTGCCTGGTCGCGTTGGTGACATTGCTACAATTCTGTGTCGGTCCCAGCGTGCGGACGCTGGTTTGCTCCTTAGCCTTGCGGTTATACAAACTCACTTGTTACACCAGTGTGCGGTCACTGGTTTGCTCCAAAGCCTATCAGCTCTACATAGCTGTGTTGGTCCCAGCGTGCGGACGCTGGTTTGCTCCTAAGCCTTGCGGCCATACAAACTCACTTGTTACACCAGTGTGCGGTCACTGGTTTGCTCCAAAGCCTATCAGCTATACAAATCTGTGTTGGTCCCAGCGTGCGGACGCTGGTTTACTCCTAAGCCTTGCGGCCATACAAACTCACTTGTTACACCAGTGTGCGGTCACTGGTTTGCTCCAAAGCCTATCAGCTATACAAATCTGTGTTGGTCCCAGCGTGCGGACGCTGGTTTGCTCCAAAGCCTTGTGGCTATACAAGCTCGCTTGTTACACCAGTGTGCGGTCACTGGTTTGCTCCAAAGCCTATCAGCTATACAAATCTGTGTTGGTCCCAGCGTGCGGATGCTGGTTTGCTCCTAAGCCTTGCGGCTATACTAATCTCTTGTTACTCCAGTGTGCGGTCACTGGTTTGCTCGCAAAGCCTTACGACTATACTATTCAGTATTGTTCCCAGCGTGCGGACGCTGGTTTGCTCCAAAGCCTTGCTGCTTAACGATTCTGCTAATTTGCCAGTTTCATCTGACTGCTGCTACTATCTCTGGGCTGCCCTGCCCGGTATTGGTAAGGCCAGTAGAACCTTTTGCCACATTCCATCTGAGGTTGCCTTACCCGGTATTGGCAGGGCCGGTAGAGCCGACATTGTGTATCTATTGAGGCTGCCTTGCCCGGTAATTTGGTAAGGCCGGTAGAACCGTTATGCTATTCCATCTGCAGGTTGCCTTACCCGGTAATGGCAAGGCCGGTAGAGCCTATAGACTGTCCTGTCCGGGATATTGACAGGACCGGTAGAGTCTGCCTTCTGTCTGTGCTATATCCTGTATATATATATATGTATGTTATTGCCATCCTAAGTTATCAATTTATTATTTCAATAAAATTGATTTTTTTACCTAAAACTTGTGTCTGAGAGTCATAATAAACCGTGACACTGAGCGAGTAGACCAGCTGTCAGATGACTATGACAGCAGAGAGGAATAGGAACTAAGGTCTTACTCAGCAGAAGTCTATTGCCAGGGAAAATCGGACGACTGCATAGGAGCGGACAGAGACCTAGCCTCAGTACTGGATAGCTCAGGAGCAAACCAACGTCCGCACGTTGGGACCAGCAATAAATATCGCCACCAGGTTAATGGAGTAAACCAGCGTCCGCACGCTGGAACCAACAGTGTATATTGCAACCAGGTTTAATGGAGTAAACCAGTGTCCGCACGCTGGAACCAACAGTGTATATCGCAACCAGGTTTAATGGAGTAAACCAGCGTCCTACGCTGGAACCAACAGTAAATGTAGCCACCAGGTTTAATGGAGTAAACCAGCGTCCGCACGCTGGAATCAACAGTGTATATCGCAACCAGGTATAATGGAGTAAACCAGCGTCCTCACGCTGGAACCAATAGTGTATATCGCAACCAGGTTTAATGGAGTAAACCAGCGTCCTCACGCTGGAACCAACAGTGTATATCGCAACAAGGTTAATGGAGTAAACCAGCGTCCTCACGCTGGGACCAACAGTAAATGTCGCCACCAGGTTTTAATGGAGAAAACCAGCGTCCGCATGCTGGAACCAACAGTGTATATCGCAACCAGGTTTAATGGAGTAAACCAGCGTCCTCACGCTGGAACCAACAGTGTATATCGCAACAAGGTTAATGGAGTAAACCAGCGTCCTCACGCTGGGACCAACAGTAAATGTCGCCACCAGGTTTTAATGGAGAAAACCAGCGTCCGCACGCTGGAACCAACAGTGTATATCGCAACCAGGTTTAATGAAGTAAACCAGCGTCCTCAGGCTGGGACCAACAGTAAATGTCGCCACCAGGTTTTAATGGAGTAAACCAGCATCCGCACGCTGAACCCAACAGTGTATATCGCAACCAGGTTTAGTGGAGTAAACCAGCGTCTGCACGCTGGAACCGACAATGTATAAGCAGTAGCTAAAAGAACAATGTTGCCGGAGCTACGGGGCTAAAGCAGGAGCCCTACACTCCAACGGGGAGTCCACCGGGGCGAGACTGATGCACTGACAGATGACTGGAACCACCGGAACCGCCGGTGCAGAGCGAACCGGCTGGAGAAGCGGCAGGCAGGAGACTCAGGAACTCAGTAAGATTAACCCGCTAGGTGCTGGAATACAGGAACACCAGAACACGAGCATACAGGAACATTGGAACACTGGAACACCGGAACGCAGGATCAGCAGGATCAGTAGGAACAGCAGGCCCAGAAGCCTGACATGCAGATCAGTGGAGTCAGAAACACCATAACTGGGCAACCTGGGTTTAAAAAGGCTGTGTGAGGAGGGCTAATAGCAGACAGCCAATCAGGAATACTCAGCAAGTGACAGACACAGAACAGCACGAATCACAGGCGCCACGATAGTACCCCCCTTTCAAAGACCCCCTCTCCTAGAGTGGAGTCTGGGCTTCTGAGGGTATTTGGTATGAAATATTCGTAGTAACTTGGGTGCATGAAGGTCCTTGCTGTCTACCCAGGAACGATCCTCAGGACCATAACCTTTCAAATGCACCAGATACTGTACCCCTCCTCTATGCCTACGGGAATCAATAATATTTTATACTTCATACTCCTCCTGCCCTTCGACTTCAACAGGACCTGGCATCACAGGTTTGGTAGTATAACGGTTACAAACCAGAGGTTTAAGGAGAGACACATGGAATACATTATGAATGCGCATAGAAGCAGGTAATTCCAAGGCATAGGAAACGGGGTTAATTTTGCGAATTACCTTGTACGGACCAATGAACCGAGGTGCCAGCTTATTAGATGGGACCTTGAGCTTAAGATTCTTAGAGGACAGCCATACTCTATCCCCGACTTGAATAGATGTCGCTGAAAAGACTGACCCAATGCCCTCTGAACTTGTGCCCATGTGGAACAGAGTTGCTCTATATGCTCATCCAGAGCTGGAATCTGCTGTGTCTGAAAGGAATCCGGGAGCAGACACGGTTGGAACCCATAATTGATCAAAAATGGAGAGCTCCCGGAGGAAGAATTAACTGCGCAGTTGCTGGCGAACTCTGCCCAAGGCAACAAGTCGGCCCAATTATCATGATGGTCAGTCACAAAACATCGCAGAAACTGTTCCAACCCTGGATTGGCCCTCTCAGCGGCCCCATTAGTCTGGGGATGATATGCAGAGGAAAATGATAGCTATATGACCATCTGTTCGCAAAATGCCCTCCAGAATCTGGACACAAACTGGTTCCCCCTGTCAGACACCAGCACCCTGGGTACTCCATGCAACCGAAACACCTCTCGAGCGAATACCATTGCCAGTTCTTTGGCTGAAGGAAGGCCACGGAGGGGTACGAAGTGTGCCATTTTCGAAAACCTGTCTACCACCATCAATATGAAGGAATACCCTCTAGACCTGGGCAATTCTTCCATAAAGTCGATAGAGACGTGAGACCAGGGGCGTTCACCATTAGGCACCGGCTGAAGTAAGCCCACCGGGAGATGTCTAGGGGTTTTGGCACGGGCACAGGTGGTACAGGCATTCGTAAAATTGGTACAATCTGCTCTCATAGAAGGCCACCAGAATAGCTGAGAGAGGGACCAAAACAATTGATCTCTACCAATATGTCCCGCAGCCTTAGAGGAGTGGTAGGTTTCAATTAGTCGAGTACGGAATGGCTCAGCGACAAAACATTTGCCCGCTGGACTTTCATGGGGAGCAGAAGCTTGGGACGACAAAATCTCCTCCCCTAGTGGTGAAGTAATACTAGTACGTATGGTAGCCAATATTCGATCAGGTTGAATGATAGGTGCTGGTACTTCTTCTCTGTCAACCTCCGCCTCAAATTGTCTAGACAGAGCATCAGCCCTAACATTTTTTGATCCAGACAAGTATGATACAACGAAATTGAATCAGGATAGAAACAGTGCCCATCTGGCCTGGCGAGGAGACAATCTCTTGGCCTCAGAGATATAAGTCAGATTCTTGTGATCAGTTAGAATCAAAACGGGGTTTTTTGTGCCTTCAAGTAAATGACACCATTCTTTGAGAGCAAGGATAATGGCCAGTAATTCTCGATCACCAATCTCGTAATGACTTTAAGCACTGGCTAATTTTTTAGAAAAGAATCCGCAGGGTCTGAGTGTACCACCTTTAACCTGTCGCTGAGAAAGCACCGCCCCGACCCCAATATCTGAGGCATCAACCTCTAAAGTAAAGGGAAGTAGTGGATTGGGGTGGGATAACATAGGCGCTTCAGCAAAGGCTACCTTCAACTTCTCAGAGGCCTCTTCAGCAGCCACCGGCCAGAGAGATGGATTAGCGCCCTTATGCATGAGGTCAGACAGAGGTGTCACGATAGAGGAGAAGTTTTTAATAAACTTCCTGTAATAATTGGCGAAGCCCAGAAATCGTTGGATGGCTTTAAGACTCTTGGGTTTAGACCACTGTAAGACTGAAGTCAATTTCTCTTTATCCATGGCAATGCCGTCTTTGCCAACTATAAACCCCAGAAACGGTACACTGGTTTTGTGGAACTCGCATTTCTCCAGTTTACAAAATAATCTATTTTTGTGTAAGCGCAGCAACACTTCAGACACATCCTTGATGTGTTGTGACAGGTCTTTGGAGAGGATAAGTATGTCGTCAAGATAGACTACAAAACAAGATTGTAACATATCTTTAAGAATGTCATTGATCAGTTCTTGAAATACTGAGGTCTTACTCAGCAGAAGTCTATTGCCAGGGAAAATCGGACGACTGCATAGGAGCGGACAGAGACCTAGCCTCAGTACTGGATAGCTCAGGAGCAAACCAACGTCCGCACGTTGGGACCAGCAATAAATATCGCCACCAGGTTAATGGAGTAAACCAGCGTCCGCACGCTGGAACCAACAGTGTATATTGCAACCAGGTTTAATGGAGTAAACCAGTGTCCGCACGCTGGAACCAACAGTGTATATCGCAACCAGGTTTAATGGAGTAAACCAGCGTCCTACGCTGGAACCAACAGTAAATGTAGCCACCAGGTTTAATGGAGTAAACCAGCGTCCGCACGCTGGAATCAACAGTGTATATCGCAACCAGGTATAATGGAGTAAACCAGCGTCCTCACGCTGGAACCAATAGTGTATATCGCAACCAGGTTTAATGGAGTAAACCAGCGTCCTCACGCTGGAACCAACAGTGTATATCGCAACAAGGTTAATGGAGTAAACCAGCGTCCTCACGCTGGGACCAACAGTAAATGTCGCCACCAGGTTTTAATGGAGAAAACCAGCGTCCGCATGCTGGAACCAACAGTGTATATCGCAACCAGGTTTAATGGAGTAAACCAGCGTCCTCACGCTGGAACCAACAGTGTATATCGCAACAAGGTTAATGGAGTAAACCAGCGTCCTCACGCTGGGACCAACAGTAAATGTCGCCACCAGGTTTTAATGGAGAAAACCAGCGTCCGCACGCTGGAACCAACAGTGTATATCGCAACCAGGTTTAATGAAGTAAACCAGCGTCCTCAGGCTGGGACCAACAGTAAATGTCGCCACCAGGTTTTAATGGAGTAAACCAGCATCCGCACGCTGAACCCAACAGTGTATATCGCAACCAGGTTTAGTGGAGTAAACCAGCGTCTGCACGCTGGAACCGACAATGTATAAGCAGTAGCTAAAAGAACAATGTTGCCGGAGCTACGGGGCTAAAGCAGGAGCCCTACACTCCAACGGGGAGTCCACCGGGGCGAGACTGATGCACTGACAGATGACTGGAACCACCGGAACCGCCGGTGCAGAGCGAACCGGCTGGAGAAGCGGCAGGCAGGAGACTCAGGAACTCAGTAAGATTAACCCGCTAGGTGCTGGAATACAGGAACACCAGAACACGAGCATACAGGAACATTGGAACACTGGAACACCGGAACGCAGGATCAGCAGGATCAGTAGGAACAGCAGGCCCAGAAGCCTGACATGCAGATCAGTGGAGTCAGAAATACCATAACTGGGCAACCTGGGTTTAAAAAGGCTGTGTGAGGAGGGCTAATAGCAGACAGCCAATCAGGAATACTCAGCAAGTGACAGACACAGAACAGCACGAATCACAGGCGCCACGATAGTACCCCCCTTTCAAAGACCCCCTCTCCTAGAGTGGAGTCTGGGCTTCTGAGGGTATTTGGTATGAAATATTCGTAGTAACTTGGGTGCATGAAGGTCCTTGCTGTCTACCCAGGAACGATCCTCAGGACCATAACCTTTCAAATGCACCAGATACTGTACCCCTCCTCTATGCCTACGGGAATCAATAATATTTTATACTTCATACTCCTCCTGCCCTTCGACTTCAACAGGACCTGGCATCACAGGTTTGGTAGTATAACGGTTACAAACCAGAGGTTTAAGGAGAGACACATGGAATACATTATGAATGCGCATAGAAGCAGGTAATTCCAAGGCATAGGAAACGGGGTTAATTTTGCGAATTACCTTGTACGGACCAATGAACCGAGGTGCCAGCTTATTAGATGGGACCTTGAGCTTAAGATTCTTAGAGGACAGCCATACTCTATCCCCGACTTGAATAGATGTCGCTGAAAAGACTGACCCAATGCCCTCTGAACTTGTGCCCATGTGGAACAGAGTTGCTCTATATGCTCATCCAGAGCTGGAATCTGCTGTGTCTGAAAGGAATCCGGGAGCAGACACGGTTGGAACCCATAATTGATCAAAAATGGAGAGCTCCCGGAGGAAGAATTAACTGCGCAGTTGCTGGCGAACTCTGCCCAAGGCAACAAGTCGGCCCAATTATCATGATGGTCAGTCACAAAACATCGCAGAAACTGTTCCAACCCTGGATTGGCCCTCTCAGCGGCCCCATTAGTCTGGGGATGATATGCAGAGGAAAATGATAGCTATATGACCATCTGTTCGCAAAATGCCCTCCAGAATCTGGACACAAACTGGTTCCCCCTGTCAGACACCAGCACCCTGGGTACTCCATGCAACCGAAACACCTCTCGAGCGAATACCATTGCCAGTTCTTTGGCTGAAGGAAGGCCACGGAGGGGTACGAAGTGTGCCATTTTCGAAAACCTGTCTACCACCATCAATATGAAGGAATACCCTCTAGACCTGGGCAATTCTTCCATAAAGTCGATAGAGACGTGAGACCAGGGGCGTTCACCATTAGGCACCGGCTGAAGTAAGCCCACCGGGAGATGTCTAGGGGTTTTGGCACGGGCACAGGTGGTACAGGCATTCGTAAAATTGGTACAATCTGCTCTCATAGAAGGCCACCAGAATAGCTGAGAGAGGGACCAAAACAATTGATCTCTACCAATATGTCCCGCAGCCTTAGAGGAGTGGTAGGTTTCAATTAGTCGAGTACGGAATGGCTCAGCGACAAAACATTTGCCCGCTGGACTTTCATGGGGAGCAGAAGCTTGGGACGACAAAATCTCCTCCCCTAGTGGTGAAGTAATACTAGTACGTATGGTAGCCAATATTCGATCAGGTTGAATGATAGGTGCTGGTACTTCTTCTCTGTCAACCTCCGCCTCAAATTGTCTAGACAGAGCATCAGCCCTAACATTTTTTGATCCAGACAAGTATGATACAACGAAATTGAATCAGGATAGAAACAGTGCCCATCTGGCCTGGCGAGGAGACAATCTCTTGGCCTCAGAGATATAAGTCAGATTCTTGTGATCAGTTAGAATCAAAACGGGGTTTTTTGTGCCTTCAAGTAAATGACACCATTCTTTGAGAGCAAGGATAATGGCCAGTAATTCTCGATCACCAATCTCGTAATGACTTTAAGCACTGGCTAATTTTTTAGAAAAGAATCCGCAGGGTCTGAGTGTACCACCTTTAACCTGTCGCTGAGAAAGCACCGCCCCGACCCCAATATCTGAGGCATCAACCTCTAAAGTAAAGGGAAGTAGTGGATTGGGGTGGGATAACATAGGCGCTTCAGCAAAGGCTACCTTCAACTTCTCAGAGGCCTCTTCAGCAGCCACCGGCCAGAGAGATGGATTAGCGCCCTTATGCATGAGGTCAGACAGAGGTGTCACGATAGAGGAGAAGTTTTTAATAAACTTCCTGTAATAATTGGCGAAGCCCAGAAATCGTTGGATGGCTTTAAGACTCTTGGGTTTAGACCACTGTAAGACTGAAGTCAATTTCTCTTTATCCATGGCAATGCCGTCTTTGCCAACTATAAACCCCAGAAACGGTACACTGGTTTTGTGGAACTCGCATTTCTCCAGTTTACAAAATAATCTATTTTTGTGTAAGCGCAGCAACACTTCAGACACATCCTTGATGTGTTGTGACAGGTCTTTGGAGAGGATAAGTATGTCGTCAAGATAGACTACAAAACAAGATTGTAACATATCTTTAAGAATGTCATTGATCAGTTCTTGAAATACTGAGGTCTTACTCAGCAGAAGTCTATTGCCAGGGAAAATCGGACGACTGCATAGGAGCGGACAGAGACCTAGCCTCAGTACTGGATAGCTCAGGAGCAAACCAACGTCCGCACGTTGGGACCAGCAATAAATATCGCCACCAGGTTAATGGAGTAAACCAGCGTCCGCACGCTGGAACCAACAGTGTATATTGCAACCAGGTTTAATGGAGTAAACCAGTGTCCGCACGCTGGAACCAACAGTGTATATCGCAACCAGGTTTAATGGAGTAAACCAGCGTCCTACGCTGGAACCAACAGTAAATGTAGCCACCAGGTTTAATGGAGTAAACCAGCGTCCGCACGCTGGAATCAACAGTGTATATCGCAACCAGGTATAATGGAGTAAACCAGCGTCCTCACGCTGGAACCAATAGTGTATATCGCAACCAGGTTTAATGGAGTAAACCAGCGTCCTCACGCTGGAACCAACAGTGTATATCGCAACAAGGTTAATGGAGTAAACCAGCGTCCTCACGCTGGGACCAACAGTAAATGTCGCCACCAGGTTTTAATGGAGAAAACCAGCGTCCGCATGCTGGAACCAACAGTGTATATCGCAACCAGGTTTAATGGAGTAAACCAGCGTCCTCACGCTGGAACCAACAGTGTATATCGCAACAAGGTTAATGGAGTAAACCAGCGTCCTCACGCTGGGACCAACAGTAAATGTCGCCACCAGGTTTTAATGGAGAAAACCAGCGTCCGCACGCTGGAACCAACAGTGTATATCGCAACCAGGTTTAATGAAGTAAACCAGCGTCCTCAGGCTGGGACCAACAGTAAATGTCGCCACCAGGTTTTAATGGAGTAAACCAGCATCCGCACGCTGAACCCAACAGTGTATATCGCAACCAGGTTTAGTGGAGTAAACCAGCGTCTGCACGCTGGAACCGACAATGTATAAGCAGTAGCTAAAAGAACAATGTTGCCGGAGCTACGGGGCTAAAGCAGGAGCCCTACACTCCAACGGGGAGTCCACCGGGGCGAGACTGATGCACTGACAGATGACTGGAACCACCGGAACCGCCGGTGCAGAGCGAACCGGCTGGAGAAGCGGCAGGCAGGAGACTCAGGAACTCAGTAAGATTAACCCGCTAGGTGCTGGAATACAGGAACACCAGAACACGAGCATACAGGAACATTGGAACACTGGAACACCGGAACGCAGGATCAGCAGGATCAGTAGGAACAGCAGGCCCAGAAGCCTGACATGCAGATCAGTGGAGTCAGAAACACCATAACTGGGCAACCTGGGTTTAAAAAGGCTGTGTGAGGAGGGCTAATAGCAGACAGCCAATCAGGAATACTCAGCAAGTGACAGACACAGAACAGCACGAATCACAGGCGCCACGATAGTACCCCCCTTTCAAAGACCCCCTCTCCTAGAGTGGAGTCTGGGCTTCTGAGGGTATTTGGTATGAAATATTCGTAGTAACTTGGGTGCATGAAGGTCCTTGCTGTCTACCCAGGAACGATCCTCAGGACCATAACCTTTCAAATGCACCAGATACTGTACCCCTCCTCTATGCCTACGGGAATCAATAATATTTTATACTTCATACTCCTCCTGCCCTTCGACTTCAACAGGACCTGGCATCACAGGTTTGGTAGTATAACGGTTACAAACCAGAGGTTTAAGGAGAGACACATGGAATACATTATGAATGCGCATAGAAGCAGGTAATTCCAAGGCATAGGAAACGGGGTTAATTTTGCGAATTACCTTGTACGGACCAATGAACCGAGGTGCCAGCTTATTAGATGGGACCTTGAGCTTAAGATTCTTAGAGGACAGCCATACTCTATCCCCGACTTGAATAGATGTCGCTGAAAAGACTGACCCAATGCCCTCTGAACTTGTGCCCATGTGGAACAGAGTTGCTCTATATGCTCATCCAGAGCTGGAATCTGCTGTGTCTGAAAGGAATCCGGGAGCAGACACGGTTGGAACCCATAATTGATCAAAAATGGAGAGCTCCCGGAGGAAGAATTAACTGCGCAGTTGCTGGCGAACTCTGCCCAAGGCAACAAGTCGGCCCAATTATCATGATGGTCAGTCACAAAACATCGCAGAAACTGTTCCAACCCTGGATTGGCCCTCTCAGCGGCCCCATTAGTCTGGGGATGATATGCAGAGGAAAATGATAGCTATATGACCATCTGTTCGCAAAATGCCCTCCAGAATCTGGACACAAACTGGTTCCCCCTGTCAGACACCAGCACCCTGGGTACTCCATGCAACCGAAACACCTCTCGAGCGAATACCATTGCCAGTTCTTTGGCTGAAGGAAGGCCACGGAGGGGTACGAAGTGTGCCATTTTCGAAAACCTGTCTACCACCATCAATATGAAGGAATACCCTCTAGACCTGGGCAATTCTTCCATAAAGTCGATAGAGACGTGAGACCAGGGGCGTTCACCATTAGGCACCGGCTGAAGTAAGCCCACCGGGAGATGTCTAGGGGTTTTGGCACGGGCACAGGTGGTACAGGCATTCGTAAAATTGGTACAATCTGCTCTCATAGAAGGCCACCAGAATAGCTGAGAGAGGGACCAAAACAATTGATCTCTACCAATATGTCCCGCAGCCTTAGAGGAGTGGTAGGTTTCAATTAGTCGAGTACGGAATGGCTCAGCGACAAAACATTTGCCCGCTGGACTTTCATGGGGAGCAGAAGCTTGGGACGACAAAATCTCCTCCCCTAGTGGTGAAGTAATACTAGTACGTATGGTAGCCAATATTCGATCAGGTTGAATGATAGGTGCTGGTACTTCTTCTCTGTCAACCTCCGCCTCAAATTGTCTAGACAGAGCATCAGCCCTAACATTTTTTGATCCAGACAAGTATGATACAACGAAATTGAATCAGGATAGAAACAGTGCCCATCTGGCCTGGCGAGGAGACAATCTCTTGGCCTCAGAGATATAAGTCAGATTCTTGTGATCAGTTAGAATCAAAACGGGGTTTTTTGTGCCTTCAAGTAAATGACACCATTCTTTGAGAGCAAGGATAATGGCCAGTAATTCTCGATCACCAATCTCGTAATGACTTTAAGCACTGGCTAATTTTTTAGAAAAGAATCCGCAGGGTCTGAGTGTACCACCTTTAACCTGTCGCTGAGAAAGCACCGCCCCGACCCCAATATCTGAGGCATCAACCTCTAAAGTAAAGGGAAGTAGTGGATTGGGGTGGGATAACATAGGCGCTTCAGCAAAGGCTACCTTCAACTTCTCAGAGGCCTCTTCAGCAGCCACCGGCCAGAGAGATGGATTAGCGCCCTTATGCATGAGGTCAGACAGAGGTGTCACGATAGAGGAGAAGTTTTTAATAAACTTCCTGTAATAATTGGCGAAGCCCAGAAATCGTTGGATGGCTTTAAGACTCTTGGGTTTAGACCACTGTAAGACTGAAGTCAATTTCTCTTTATCCATGGCAATGCCGTCTTTGCCAACTATAAACCCCAGAAACGGTACACTGGTTTTGTGGAACTCGCATTTCTCCAGTTTACAAAATAATCTATTTTTGTGTAAGCGCAGCAACACTTCAGACACATCCTTGATGTGTTGTGACAGGTCTTTGGAGAGGATAAGTATGTCGTCAAGATAGACTACAAAACAAGATTGTAACATATCTTTAAGAATGTCATTGATCAGTTCTTGAAATACTGCAGGAGCATTACATAGACCAAATGGCATGACTAGGTATTCATAATGCCCTGATCTCGTATTGAAGGCAGTTTTCCACTCATCACCGTCTCTGATACGTATCAAATTGTAGGCTGCCCTTAGGTTCAATTTGGTGAAAATCGAGGACCCCTTAAGTCTATCAAACAGCTCGGTGATGAGTGGTATCGGGTAGGCATTCTTTGCCATCAGCTAATTCAGCCCACGATAGTCTATGCATGGTCGCAGTTCGCCACTTTTTTTCTTAACAAAAAAGAACCCGGCGCCGGCCGGAGAAGTAGATTTCCTTATGATCCCTCTACTGAGGGCATCCGCTATGTATTCCTCCATCGCTTGGTTCTCCTCACAAGACAATGGATACGTGCATCCCCTCAGTGGTACTGCTCCAGGACTCAGTTCTATACGACAATCGTATGGTCTGTGCTGAGGTAGGGCGCCAGCCTCTCTCTTACTGAAAACGTCGCTAAACTGCTGGTAGGCATCAGGTAGTGAAGGGGAGGTGCACAAGACCTTAACAGGATGGGTAACGCACTTATCCATACAGAACTCAGACCAAGCAGCAATCTCACATTTCTGCCAATCAAATTGAGGGTTGTGCAACTGTAACCAAGGAAAGCCCAAGATCACGGCATGGTGAGGAGAATTAATCAATTGGAACTGTTGCTCTTCCTTGTGAAGAGCCTTAATAGTCATGGACAAGGGCATTGTTTCAAAGGTAACTTGGGCGGGTTCCAAAGGTCTGCCATCAATTGCTTCAATAGCAAGAGGGGTTTCTCTCTGAATCCGTGGTACCCCATGCAATTCGGCAAAGGTATTGTCCATAAAATACCCAGCTGCACCAGAATCAACCAGGGCCAAAATCTCAACTGAGCGTTGTGCCCATGACAATACCACCTGTATGGTGGGTTTAAGTGTGCCCAACACAGGGGACGATTGAACACCACCTAGGGCCTGTCCCCCAAGGTACCCTAGGTGTGTTCGTTTCCCGGACGTACCGGACAAGATCTTAACAGGTGACCATTTTTACCGCAGTACAAACATAATCCCTGTATCTTGCGATACTTACTCTGTTCCTTGGTTAACCTAGTGAAACCCACCTGCATAGGTTCACCTGGTTCATGAATTGGTTCACTAGGTTTGGATGCCAAGGGAGGGTTGGGTGGGCAAAATGTGCTACTGGACCCATTATTTTTAGCCGTACTCGTCGCTCTCTGGCGGTTAATCTTTCTCGTATTCTGGAGTCAATTAGAATCACGTATTCAATATAATCATCTAGGTCAGTAAGTAAATCTTTTGCTGCAATCTCATCTTTAATCTGGTCACTCAAGCCTTGGGCAAAGGCTGCCAACAGGGCCTCGTTATTCCATCCTACCTCTGCTGCCAAGGTGCGGAATTCAATGGCATAATCGCCAACTGTGCACCTGCCCTGTTGTATCTCCATAAGACGTTTAGCAACAGAGGTGGTTCTACCAGGAGGCTCGAAAACGCTCCGAAATGATTGTACAAAATCACAGAAATTTTTAGTACAAGGTTTAGCGTTTTCCCACAGTGGGTTGGCCCAGGCCAATACTCTACCGGTCAGTAGGGATATCATGAACCCAACCTTGCTGCGGTCACTAGGAAATGCGTGTGCCGTCAATTCCATAAATATTTCAAGTTGATTAATAAACCCTCTACATAGTTGAGGGTCACCTTCATATCTCAGCGGCAAGGGTGCAGAAGCCGTTAACCCTTTGACTGCGGTCCCTGGGGACCTAGACTCATTCTCCGGTGTCTGAACTGGCGAGACCACCGGGCTAGAACCGGACTTCTCAGCAAGTACCGTGCGTTCAAGAGTAGTTTGAATAGCAACCGCCAGCTGATCCAAACGTTGCTCATGCATATCCATCCTCCAATGGATATTTTGTGTGTTACCATCACTCTTATTGTCTGAGGTCATGGCCCTTTCGTACTGTCACGGTTTTTAAAGACTCTCAGACGTAACGTTTGGTAAAAACGTAACTTTATTGAAAAGTTAAGGCAATCCCCATAGGGAAACATACGTAACGATACAACAATAATAGCCCATACAATAGGTTCTACCGGCCTTGCCTAAAATACCGGGCAAGGCAACCCAAGTGACAGTAGCAATAACAGGCTCTACCGGCCTTGCCTATACCGGGCAAGGCAGCCCAAAGGAGTACTGAGTGTAGGCTCTACCGGCCCTGCCAATACCGGGTAAGGCAACCTTAAAGATGGTAATGTACAAGGTTCTACCGGCCTTACCAATACCGAGCAGGGCAGCCTGAGGAACACTGTAGTAGGCTCTACCGGCCCTGCAAATACCGGGTAAGGCAACCTTAAGGATGGTAACGACAAAGGTTCTACTGGCCTTACCAATACCGGGCAGCCTGAGCGAGTAGACCAGCTGTCAGATGACTATGACAGCAGAGAGGAATAGGAAGTAAGGTCTTACTCAGCAGAAGTCTATTGCCAGGGAAAATCGGATGACTGCATAGGAGCAGACAGCGACCTAGCCTCAGTACTGGGTAGCTCAGGAGCAAACCAACGTCCGCACGTTGGGACCAGCAATAAATATCGCCGCCAGGTTTAATGGAGTAAACCAGCGTCCGCACGCTGGAACCAACAGTGTATATTGCAACCAGGTTTAATGGAGTAAACCAGTGTCCGCACGCTGGAACCAACAGTGTATATCGCAACCAGGTTTAATGGAGTAAACCAGCGTCCTACGCTGGAACCAACAGTAAATGTAGCCACCAGGTTTAATGGAGTAAACCAGCGTCCGCACGCTGGAATCATCAGTGTATATCGCAACCAGGTTTAATGGAGTAAACCAGCATCCTCACGTTGGAACCAACAGTGTATATCGCAACCAAGTTTAATGGAGTAAACCAGCGTCCTCAAGCTGGAACCAACAGTGTATATCGCAACAAGGTTAATGGAGTAAACCAGAGTCCTCATGCTGGGACCAACAGTAAATGTCGCCACCAGGTTTTAATGGAGAAAACCAGCGTCCGCACGCTGGACCCAACAGTGTATATCGCAACCAGGTTTAATGGAGTAAACCAGCATCCGCATGCTGGACCCAACAGTGTATATCGCAACCAGGTTTAATGGAGTAAACCAGCGTCCTACGCTGGAACCAACAGTAAATGTAGCCACCAGGTTTAATGGAGTAAACCAGCGTCCGCACGCTGGAATCATCAGTGTATATCGCAACCAGGTTTAATGGAGTAAACCAGCATCCTCACGTTGGAACCAACAGTGTATATCGCAACCAGGTTTAATGGAGTAAACCAGCGTCCTCACGCTGGAACCAACAGTGTATATCACAACAAGGTTAATGGAGTAAACCAGAGTCCTCATGCTGGGACCAACAGTAAATGTCGCCACCAGGTTTTAATGGAGAAAACCAGCGTCCGCACGCTGGAACCAACAGTGTATATTGCAACCAGGTTTAATGGAGTAAACCAGCGTCCTCAGGCTGGGACCAACAGTAAATGTCGCCACCAGGTTTTAATGGAGTAAACCAGCATCCGCACGCTGGACCCAACAGTGTATATCGCAACCAGGTTTAGTGGAGTAAACCAGCGTCTGCACGCTGGAACCGACAATGTATAAGCAGCAGCTAAAAGAACAATGTTGCCGGAGCTACGGGGCTAAAGCAGGAGCCCTACACTCCAACGGGGAGTCCACCGGGGCGAGACTGATGCACTGACAGATGACTGGAACCACTGGAACTGCCGGTGCAGAGCGAACCGGCTGAAGAAGCGGCAGGCAGGAGACTCAGGAACTCAGTAAGATTAACCCGCTAGGTGCTAAAACACAGAACACCGGAACACGAGCATACAGGAACATTGGAACACTGGAACACCAGAACGCAGGATCAGCAGGATCAGTAGGAACAGCAGGCCCAGAAGCCTGACATGCAGATCAGGCCAAGTGGAGTCAGAAACACCACGAAAGGGCAACCTGGAAGTGCTCAACCTGGGTTTAAAAAGGCTGTGTGAGGAGGGCTAATAGCAGACAGCCAATCAGGAATACTCAGCAAGTGACAGACACAGAACAGCACGAATCACGGGCACCGTGATACCCTCACAGGTCCAAATCATACACGTAAATCACATATACACAATGGGTACAAGCAGTAATTGTTACAAGATACACATGAAAGGCTCTACCGGTCTTGCCAATATACCGGGCAAGGCAGCCTAAAGGTTTACACGACAAGCTGGTTGTGGCTCTACCGGCCTTGCCAATATACCGGGCAAGGCAGCCTGGAGGTATATACGACAAGCAGGTTGTGGCTCTACCGGCCTTACTGAAATACCGGGCAAGGCAGCCTGCATAGTAAACACGTTCAGCTGGTTAAGGCTCTACCTACCTTGCCAATATACCGGGCAAGGCAGCCAGGAGGTTATACACCAAACTCAATATGGCTCTACCGGCCTCGCCAAATTACCGTGCAAGTCAGAGGGACGGCTCCACTAATGCTGCATAGATGGAGTAACAGGGAGAACAAACCAGTGTAACGGAGACAGCAATAACCGGTGGATGTGGAGTGAACCAGTACCACGTACTGGACAACAAAGTGCTCAACCGGCTCTATACTAGCGGAGTCAGCAGCCGGTGTATGGTGGAGTAAACCAGTACCACATACTGGACTAAGCGTATAACCCAACCGGTTCTATACAAGCGAATCAGCAACCGGTGATGTTGGAGTAAACCAGTACCGCGTACTGGACTAAGGGCTCGATTTAAAGCCAACCGTTAAACCAGCCGCTAAGTGAAAAAGGCACATCGCTCGCAAATAATACAGGAGTTACGGCAGATTCAATAGCTACTCTACGAGAATAGCTATCGAGCGTAGGCACACAAAAAACACGTAACACAAAACCCGTTGTCGCTCATGTTAATGCACAACGGGCGGACAAATCACACGATAACTGAGCTCCAAACAACATGTAACATAACGGCTGCCGTTGTCAAGCAACCCTGATTGATGCCAAAACAAATTCAAACACACATCCAATCCCAAAGGCCCAATGTATCAAATAACTTCAAATACACCTATATATACCCAAAAATAACCGCCACACACTGTCTGTTATCGAGTTCTTCAGAGCCAGATATCAGGACCCAGGAGCGGAGGATAGTCATTAGAGAGAGGGAGAGAGGCGCGTTCATTGGAGGTAGAGGAGTTTTGCAGTTTGGAGAGAGGAGAGAGGTGCACTATATATACACATATCACACTTTTGCACATATTACATACACACATACAAACACAAACACATACACATACATACACATAGTCCTTTTATTTCATAACACCTTACACATATTACTTTTTATTTTGACAGTGTGAATCTGGGAGTGAAAGTGTGTGACAGAGAGTGACTGGATCGAGTGTGTCTGTGAGGGCCTGTGGGAGTGCCTGGGTGTGATTGGGTGAGTGATGTCAAGGAGAGGAGGACAGGAGAGAGGGATGGGGAGAGTAGTGGAGGAGGAGGAAGCTCAGGAGGGGATCCCTCAGCAGAGCAGGGGTGGGAGAGGGAGATCCGCAGGGCGGAGGGGGACCAGGCCCACCAGAGCAGGAACACGCAGGACAGGGACAGAACCTGCAGTGGGACGAGGGGTAGTTCCTGGGGAGCACCCCACACAGGCAGGGTCAGACCAGGCAGGGCACTCCGGCTCTGAATCCTCCCATGCCGGAGCTGATGAGGGCAGGATCAGGGATCCCAGATATAGTGAGGAGGAGAACACGGCTCTTGTGGAAGCTGTCCTGGAGAGGCAGAGTGTTCTCCACCCGACGGCAAAGGTCCCTGGCCTGGCAGCGCGGAGGAAGGCAGCCTGGAACCAGATCTGCAGCCGGGTGAACGCGGTGGCAACATGCAGGCGGGACGTGGAGTCTGTGAAGAAGAGATGGGGCGACTGCCGGAGGGTGGTCAAGAACAAGATGTCTGACATGGCCAAGCAAGCCCGAGGCACCGGAGGTGGCCCATCTGTGCCCATCACATTCTGCGGCTGGGAGGAGATGGTGCGGCAGAACATGTCCCCGACCATGATCGAGGGGGTCGTGGGAGGAACTGACACTGGGGATGAGAGGAGCCTCCACACTACCGGTAAGTGCAACACTACAGAACAACACACTACAGCAACCAACACCAGCTGCACACACACTCACACCTCAACACATGGCCATCACTCAGCCATACAACTGCACCAACACAGCACCATGAGGGTTAAAAAAAGGACACAACACCTGGACAAATGGCAACGTCCAACTTGGGACAAACCTGTCAAAGTCCTACTTCAACCCTCCTGTCGCTGTGCTCATTACACACAATACACAAACCTTCATTTTCAAATTGTCGACTGTAATAGATCATCACTGTTCACACACAATGTCACCCATGTCCCCACCCCCACCCTAACCCCGTGAGTGCTAGAGGGATCATCAATGCATCGATCAACAATGCATTGGCAACCCCTCTGGGACTCAAGGGGTTAACCTGACAACAAACAAGTCAATAGGCCAACGATCACATGCTACACAGGGGACATTCACTAAGCGGTGACAAACACATGGTGGACACAAAGTAACCCTCACACACCCTCACTTCACCAGTACCAGTGTTAGTCCATGGAGAATATGCCAAAACAAGAATCAAGTTCATAGGGTCCCATTGTACAGACTCCATGGAAAACACTGGAAATGGGGAAAGGAGATCACTGGAGAAGTCACCATCATGTTCATGTCATCGGTTCAACATCACCGCTTACTGAATCACAAAAGGGGGCATCAGATCACACATCACAGTGTCACACAGAATAAATGCTTGTAGGTGCAACACACAGGCCGAAAACTATTTTACAGAATTCAAGCAGGAAAAAGTAGGCATTGGTGTTGTGGCTGCAATCATTTCTCTGACTTGAAATGACATATCCCATATCTGATTCCCACATGGATCCACAGGGGTGCTGATGCCATGGATCGATGGTACACCAGCATCTCTATGCAGGATACATATGGGAAACAAATAGCAAACATTGTACCTTGATCACCAACAGGCCATGACTGATGGATATCTAGGACTGAGTACGGTTGCCTCACACAGAAGGATGGATGGGCTCATACACAGACAAAAAAACAGGCCTCAATCAAAGATATCCCTCACTACTGGCTGGATTGTTGCCCTTAGGATTCAAATGTTACTAAATATGTTCCAACATGATGTGAACACAGAGATCACTTCACTGGATGTGATTGCCTTACTGGCCAGATATGTGCACCCATCACATATCAACCTACATTGCTACCATCCAAATACACATACATAGTATATCACACCCTACGTAGATGGGATATACGAGGTATGTTCATATCCATCATATCAATACAATGTCTTGTTGGATGGGTGCACATATATAGCCAGTAAGGCAATCACACCTAATGAAATGCTCTCTGGCATCACATCTTGGAAGGATATTACTCCATCCATATGAAGGGTACATATCCACATACATATATGACCATTTCTACTTGTGTGTCACTGTAATGGGATAGCAATGGGTAATGTCATCATGATGTCATATCATTGCCATCGTTAACAGATGTGTCTTGATCTAAGTCCCATCCCTCCAACACTCATGGTTATACAGATATTGCTCCATGTGACAGGTGAAGATATCCATCATTTGACCACACGGAGGCTCTTCAGCAGAGCCAAAGTCACAACATATAGAGAGAAATACCTCTTTGGAATGGTCCACAGAGTGTGCTTGTAAATCATGCACACCCTGTACACCATTCCAATTAAGTATTGTTCTCTAAATGGGTTGATTTTGTCTCTGCTGAAAATCCCTCGTGTAGACAAATGACTGAAATCTACATCCGTCACATAGAGCATTATCTGAACAACCATGAGGGTAGGAAGGATAGGACTAACAGAGAACAACATCTGTTCCCACAATGTCTACAATCTGACATCAAGGTGGACTTAACCTTTGCCACCCCCCTGGAGGGATAGCCATCCCTACAAGTTGTGAAGACAAATATATGTTGTTGGATCTCCCCCCCCCCCCCGAGTTAAACAATGGTATTCGTACTGCTGAAAGGTGTGTTGATGCAAAAGGTATCACAGCTCAGACATGGATATGTCAGGGGCAATATCCTAGTGGCCTGATATTGTACAGTGGTGCTGTTACTACACAATCATATGGACAGCTCTGGTACAGGGACCAGATATCTACATGGGAGGGTGTAGCAACAGCCCCACTGTACTATTTCTGGCCACTGTGATATTGCACCTCAAAATGAAACCTTCACCCATAATAACTCAAACACCTTTCAGCAGTGGGAGTACCCTTGTTTACCCAGGGGGATTAACACAAACACATATATTTTTCTTCAACACATATCAAAGTAGAATTGTCTCCACAAACATATGGCAAAGGTCACTAATCACAACATCTTCTTCCTCCACACAGCTTACGGCCGTCAAGCCCAGCAGGAGACAGTGGAGGAGGCTATGTCACCCCCCAGTGAGGAGGACACAGAGGAGGGGACCAGCCGGTGGTCACCTTACCCACCATCACCATCCCCTCCAACACAGGCTGCACCACCCCTTCCAGCTGCACCACCACAGGCTGCACCACCCCTTCCAGCTGCACCACCACAGGCTGCACCACCCCTTCCAGCTGCACCACCACAGGCTGCACCACCCCTTCCAGCTGCACCACCACAGGCTGCACCACCCCTTCCAGCTGCACCACCACAGGCTGCACCACCCCTTCCAGCTGCACCACCACAGGCTGCACCACCCTTTCCAGCTGCACCTCCCCAGTACAGTGGCTGGATGCCACAGGAGGAGAGGTGGACACATCCATCCACCTCCACCAGCTACTACCCTCCATCAGCAGCACCACCACCGCCAGGGAGGCAATGGCTGCCAGGGACAGTGGCCAACACCCAATATGGGCCATATGCCTCCCAGATCAACCCACCCTCCTGGATGGCTCCACAGCATGCCCCAAGGTATGATCCAAGGTGGGGTCCCACCACCTATCAGTGGCCACCATATGACCCTTGGCCACTGGACTACACACACCTGGGCCTGATTGGTGAGCCCCAGCGCCCCCTACCCAGGGACATATTCACACCTCCACCAGCACACACATCTCTGGGCAGCTCTGCATCACTTGATGTGGTGGGCATATGCCCATCATCTGCACCAGCCACTCCAACAGCAGCCACAGCACCCTCAGCAGCAGCAGAGGATACAGCACCTCCAGCAGCAGAGGAAACAGCACCTCCAGCAGCAGAGGAAACAGCACCTCCAGCAGAGGAGGAAACAGCACCTCCAGCAGAGGAGGAAACAGCACCTCCAGCAGAGGAGGAAACAGCACCTCCAGCAGAGGAGGAAACAGCACCCTCAGCAGCAGAGGAAGAAACAGCACCCTCAGCAGCAGAGGAAGAAACAGCACCCTCAGCAGCAGAGGAAGAAACAGCACCCTCAGCAGCAGAGGAAGAAACAGCAGCACCAGGGACACCGGGCACATCCACCTCCAGCACCGCACGCCTCACAGGGATGGAGGCGGAGTGTATGGCCCTTCAGAGGAGACTACTCCGGTCGAGCAGGAGTACTGACAGCAATATCACCAGGAGCAGGAGGCAATCCAGGAGGAACATTGTCCAATTGGAGAGCAGGATCCAAGGTTTGGAGTCGGAGGTGTCCAGGGGGAATACACTACTCCAGCAGCTCAGGACTGGTGTGATGGACATGTTAACACAGGTCCTTGTGGAGCTGAGGGAGATAAACCGCAGGGAGAACCTGAGGATGGAGAGGGAGAACTTGCGTTCCACTGAGGGGTCTACTGCAACCACCACCCCCTCTAGTGTTACCCCTGAAGCAACACCTAGGGGGCAGAGGGTTACCAGGAGATCCACAAGGGCATCCACCTCTGGCACCCAGGCTAAGGCCCCCCACCCAAAGAAGAAAAAATGAAAGGCCCAACCTGTTAAGTTTCCCCTCAATAAAGAAAACATTTTTTTTTTAATTCCAGTCTGATCTGTTGTGTCTTCAGTTATGGATTGGGTGGCAGGGTTGTCTCCAATGCATTGCCATACAATGCAGTGAACACAACCTCTGCCTATGTGAAATGTTAGTGGGATGCTACAACATGGGTTCACACACACACCGTTGTACAAATTCAACTTGTAATACATCCCTGGAGCCATATTACACCACTGTGTTATATGGCGGTGTTGTGTGTTGAATTTGAACAACAAAACATACCCCTTAGCACAACAAATTGTACAACACTGAACATTTGTCTACATCATGTGCTGTGTTTAACCCTTTGAGTGCCAGAGTGGTAGACAACGCATTGTCAAGAAATGCGTTGGGGACCACTCTTGCACTCAGTGGGTTAATGGGATAACCAGACAAACAGCTCTGTGATTTAGCAGGGACATTATAAGCAGGATAGATAAATGGGACATGTATCCATGTTGTCTTGGATTCACACACTCATTGTGCAACTGACTTACTGAAGAAGCCAATGTTTTTAACCTAGGATTTCAACGTGTAGCACACACATTGATATCCTGGGCTGAGCATTGGGGTCTCCTGTAAGTTGAGTTGCTGTTTCCCTAAGGGTGTAACAGACTTCACCAGTGATAACACATGTCCACTTAGTCTGGTTGTTCGTTAGCCCATGTACTGAGATATGTCAAAGTGGAGCAAAATCTCCGAACATGGATTATACTGAGCAATACAGATACTGTGGACAGGTATTCACTGTGGAAGTATGTCCCCTGTATCACCTCTTCATCACTCCCACAACACATTGGTGCATCACTGCCACCATCATCTGTTTGCATTGATACATCACAGAGTCCAGTCACTGGCAAACAAGTGGTGGACTCCTGTGATGTGGGTGTTGCCTTTCCATGTATGGGGCATACTCTACCCTGGGTGTGGTAACACATTGACATATGTGTTCTCAAATATATCCTCCTACAGACACAGATAGAATGGTGATGGTTCATCTTTATTGTGTCTCAAAGTACATTAGAATGTACATGTGTTTTGTGTGTGTATTGCCTATATGCATTGAACACCTGTATGAGAACACTAAATGTACTTTGAAACTAAATTGTAATACTTCAGTAACACTGCTGCCCTGCTCATGTGTTGTCCATGAGGTTTGACAACTCTGTAGCTGAGCATCCTGACTGTACAGGTTACAACACTCAAGAATTAGTGTTTTCTGTGTCTCTATGAGAATGTTCCAGTAGAGGTTTGTGTGAACCTCAGGTCAAACTTTGCATCACCAACAACATCACCATAAACAGCAAGGGGTGATCTTCATGAAGGTGTTGTCAAGACATCAATCCAGTCACATGGAAGATCTTCAGTTCAAGGATGGATCATGTTACGGATGCCTGCGGGACAAGAGGACAGGATTTGGAGCAGTAGACCTGAACTGATCATCAAGCAACAACAATTTAGTCTTTTTCATCCCCTCAGTTTTCACAGTTACAGGTGAGTGCACAAACCATTGCTTGACAATGTGTTGTGTACTCATCTGTAACCAATTCTGTGGGGAACTAAGGACATGTGCATCAGTCCTAGGGATATGTGCCCCTGACATGTATACACACATTAACAAGTGTTCTGAGAGCTCCATGGAAGTAATGACATTGTGCTGCCACTGTGAAAGTGACAGTGGCAGCCCAATGTCATTTGTTCCATGGAACTGTTAGGACACATTTGTTGATGTGTGTATTCATGTCAGGGGCACATACGTCTGCACACTCACAGGTCTGCATGGAGTCCGTGGTAATCTGATCTACGTCTCATGACCTCTACATTGTGTGCCCATACCACTGTACATCCACCCCTGTGCTGCTCTTCTCAGCTGTAGCACAGTACAGGTCCCATATTGAGTCTGATGTCCCTTCTCATGCAAATCATTAGATAATACTCTTTCACTACTGGGCTAGCATGGTTGTTCAGGCTCTAATCATGGCATATCCAGTTAGTTGCTGTCAATCAAGCCGTGTAAGGTGATGAACATGGGTAATATGTTGTACCTTGTTTCTCCTGAGGGTGTGCGTGATATCCTTGGGGTCTGTATGTCAACGTGGAGAGTGGAATGGAGGATGGTTGCTGAGTCCACACACACAATTTTCCACGTCCACTGCCAGTGCAGTGCTGTGTCACTGTTCCTGTGGGGTGAGACAGAACAAAATGTGCAGTGTGGTTAGTGTCACAGGACTGCTGGGGGACTTGCATGGATTGTTTGCATGCCTGTGTTATACTCACAGGTGAAGTATTCCGTGATGAGCCTGTCTCTGATCTGTGCCCCTCTCATGGTCTCCTCCACATGCCCGATGTCCATGGGCACTTCCTGTATGGGGGGGTCCGGGATGTGCTCCAGCAGCCTGGTGTCCACTGCGATATTGTGCAGTATTGCGCACGCCACAATGATGTCACACACCTTAGCCGGTGCATACTGCAGTGCTCCCCCAGAGTGGTCCAGACATCGGAATCTTGACTTGAGGAGCCCAAATGTCCGCTCAATAGCATTCCTGGTTCTGGCATGAGCCTGGTTGTAGCTTTCCTGGGCATGTGTTTGGGGATTGGCCAGAGGGGTCAGTAGCCAGGACTTGCATCCATAGCCAGCATCACCTGTGTAATGTGAGTGACATGGTGAAACAGGGAGCACATGTTGTGTGAATGATGTTTTGTGTGGTGGACGTAGTAGGTGTGGGTCAGGTGCATGCTGAGCTGAGTGGTGTGTACGCCTGTGTATGTGGTGTGATTTTGTTTTGTGAACTCACCCAGTAGCCATCCCCCTGTAAAGGTTCCATTCTCAAAATCTCTGTGGACTGAGGAGTTTTGTAGAATGTATGCATCATGTGTGCTGCCAGGATATTTTGCACAGACATTCATGATCCTCATGTTGCTGTCACACACCATCTGCACGTTGATGGAGTGGAAGTTCTTCCTGTTGATGAATATCTGTGCGTCACGTGCTGGGGCCTTAATCCGGACATGGGTGCAATCTATAGCACCCATGACCCTGGGCATGCCTCCCTTTGCGTAAAAGGCCTGCTTGACGTGTATCCAGTCCATGTCGGTGGTGGGAAAATGTATATGGGTACTGGCCTTGATTTTGAGGGCTGGCAGGACCTGGGCCAGCACTCTGGAGAATGTGGCCTGGGACATGCCAGATGCGTAACCCTCAGTGGACTGGAAGGCCCCGCTTGCCATGAAGTGTATGGCACAGAGTAGTTTCTGCAGGCCAGTTAGGGCATGGTTGTGGATGTAGATGGGATCCACCTGCTCCTTGATGACCTCATACAAGGCAATGATGCTGTCAGGCCTCAACCTGTAGCGATCAATGACCTCGTCATCAGCCATTCCAAAGAGTGTGACCCTTGGGCGGTATACCCTGGGCCTTGGTGGTCGTCTATACATCCTGTGCCCTCCAGGTGGGGATGGACTCCTGTGTGGCTGCTGAGCCAGAGCCTCCTCACTTGCAACAGGTGGAGGCTGTTGATGAGGCGTGCTTGGGGTTTGCTGATGTTCCCTAGCTCTCTCCCTTGCACGCCTTCTCCGCAGTCTTCGCAACAATATGTAACCCAACATACTGTTTGCTCTATCTGTCTCTCTCTCTCTCTCTACCTCTCTCTCTCTAGCTCTCTCTCTCTAGCGCGCTCTCTCTCTCTCTCTCCCTCCCTGAGTGGAAAACAAGCCACAAGTGAGTGTGTTGAGTTGTCCCTTTAAGTACTTGCTAGGGCGTTGTGTAGGTGTGGTGATGAGGTGAGTGCTGACCAATGGAGAGTTGTTTGTGTCCAGGTAAGTGTTTGCAGGTGTGTGTGTGTGTGTTATAAGATGTGGTGTGTTGTGCTTGTTCTGTGTGTGCCATTTGCGGGCGTGCAGTTGTGGGGTGCAGGTCGCGTGTTGATGTTGCCCAGGTGAGCTTGTATTTGCAGGGTCCGCTTTGTGTGATGACCCCCATTGTTCCGTGCCATGTTGTGTTGTTGTTTTTTTGTGTGTCATTGTTCCTGTGGTGTTGGTTGTTGTTTTGTGTGTAGTGATTTGTGTTGTGTGTGCATGTTTTTGTGTTGTTTTGGCATTGCACGGGTTAATTTTCCCATTTACATGGTTGTGCGGTAAGCCTTTTGTGTGTTTTCCTCTGTAACGGGTGTTTAGTTTTGGCCGTTAAGTGTCTAACGTGTGTGAGAAGTGGGTCTTAACTTTTAGCCGTTAGGTGTGTCTTTTTTTCAGCCGTTATCAGTACCGCAAGCCTTTGAATAGCTCTGGGGTATGTTGTTCCATGTTGTTCCATGCGTCTGAATGCACGTAAGTGTAGCGGCCGTAGGAATTGTGCAACTGCCGTTAGCTGTTGTTTAGACGGATCTTTGAATTGCAACATGACACTTAACGCACCCGTTAGTGTTTTTTTTGGTTAACGGCTGCCTTTAAATCGAGCCCTAAGGGTGTTGCCTAACCAGTTCTATACAAGCGAATCAGCAAACGGTGATGTTGGAGTAAACCAGTACCGTATACTGGACTAAGCGTATAGCCCAACCGGTTCTATACAAGCAAATCAGCAACCGGTGATATTGGAGTAAACCAGTACCACGTACTGGACTAAGCGAGTTGCCCAACCGGTTCTATACAAGTGAATCAGCAACCGGTGATATTGGAGTAAACCAGTACCGCGTACTGAACTAAGCGTGTTGCCTAACCGGTTCTATACAAGCGAATCAGCAAACGGTGATGTTGGAGTAAACCAGTACCGTATACTGGACTAAGCGTATAGCCCAACCGGTTCTATACAAGCAAATCAGCAACCGGTGATATTGGAGTAAACCAGTACCACGTACTGGACTAAGCGAGTTGCCCAACCGGTTCTATACAAGTGAATCAGCAACCGGTGATATTGGAGTAAACCAGTACCGCTTACTGGACTAAGCGTGTTGCCTAACTGGTTCTATACAAGCGAATCAGCAACCGGTGATGTTGGAGTAAACCAGTACCAGGTACTGGACTAAGAGTGTTGCCCAACCGATTCTTTACAAGCGAATCAGCAACCGGTGATGTTGGAGTAAACCAGTACCGCATACTGGACTAAGCGTATAGCCCAACCGGTTCTATACAAGCAAATCAGCAACCGGTGATATTGGAGTAAACCAGTACCACGTACTGGACTAAGCGAGTTGCCCAACCGATTCTATACAAGTGAATCAGCAACCGGTGATATTGGAGTAAACCAGTACCGCGTACTGGACTAAGCGTGTTGCCTAACTGGTTCTATACAAGCGAATCAGCAACCGGTGATATTGGAGTAAACCAGTACCGCGTACTGGACTAAGCGTATTGCCCAACCGGCTCTATACAAGCGAATCAGCAACCGGTGAGATAGGGAATGCCCAATGATCAGAATGTCTCCATAGCGACTCAGCAGCCAGATGGATGACCAGCAGCAGTGACTGCAGACAAGCCAGGACCACCACAGGAACGACAGCACCGCCAACAGGATCAGGAACGAAGCAGGAACAACAGCATCACGGAATCAGGAACGGAAACAGGAACGACAGCACCGCCAACCAGTTCAGGAACGAAGCAGGAACAACAGCATCACGGGAACAGGAACAGAAGCAGGAACGACAGCACTGCCAACATTATCAGGAACGGACAGGAAAAGCACAAGAAAGGTACTGACTGCTGGAGCGATGCTGGTACTGGAAGCAGAGCGCAACAGGCCCAGCGAACAGGACAAGTCATGTGACTGCTGAAATAGAGACACCACGAAAGGGCAACCAAAGGGTGCCTAAGCTCAGTCTATAAAGGCAATCCTGGGCGAGAAAAAGACAGGTGGCCAATAGAGTGTACACACACACCTGACTGACAGCACAAGTGAGCAATCACGGGCACCGTGATACCGTGACAGAACAACCGACCCAGACCAACCGGGACCAACCAACCCAAACCGACCTGGACCAACCTACAGACCCAGAAAGACCGGTACAGATCGACTGGGATCGATCAACCGTCCGACTGGGAATGATCGACTGACCGACCCAGACCAACCAGGGCCGATCTACCCTGACCAACCAGGACCGATCGACCAAGTCTGACCAGGACCGATAGACCCAGATCGACAGGAACCGAACAACTGACTGGGACTGACCGGAACAGAATGGGCTGATTGACCCAGACCAACCGGGACAGATTACTGACTGATCCAGACCGACCAGGGCTTACTGGTACCGACTGACTGGGACCAACTGGTCGGTACTGAACAGGACCAGTCGACCCAGTCAGACCGGGACAAATCAGCCTAGACCGACCGGGATTGATCAACTCAGACCGACCGGAACCAGCCAACCGATAGGCACAGAATGGGCCGATTGACCCAGACCAACCAGGACCGTTCAACTGGTCGATCCAGACCGACTGGGTCCAATCGACCCAGACCAACCAAGACCGAACGACCAACCCAGACCAACCGGGACCGACCGACTGGGAATGATCAACCCAGAACAATATGGACCATCTGACCAGGACCGACCGTACATGACTGATCAGCCTAGTCTGACTGTGACCGATCGCTCCAGACCGTCCGGGACCTACCAACTGACCGGGATTGGCCAACCAACCCTGACCATCCGACTGACCATCGCAGAATGAACAAATTGACCAGGACCGTTCGAGACTGACTAGGACCAATCAACCCAGACCGACCAGGACCGATCGACCCAGTCGGGGACCATTCAACCACGTCCTACCAGAACTGAATGGGGCCGATCGATTGGGACCAATCAACTGACTGACTCAGACCGGCCCAGACCACTGACCAACACAGACCGATACCGACCGAGACACACCGACAGACAGACCGACCAAGACGGACTGACCGACACAGACTGACCGGGACCAGAACCGATCGACCCAGACTGACCGGGACTGACCGATCCAGTCCGACCAGAAAAGATCGAGCCAGACTGAATGGGACTGACTAACCCAGAACGAATGGGAACGATCAACCCAGACCGACAGGGGACGATCGATCCTGACCGACCAGAAACAATACACCCAGACAGACTGGTACGAAAGACCAACCAGGACCGACCTTCCGGAACTGTCTGGGACCGGTTAACTGAGTCTGACCAGGACCGATTGACAAAGTCTGACCATGACCAATTGACCCAGACCGACCAGGAACGATCGATTTAGAATGACTGGGACTGACCAACCGTATGGGACCAATCGACCGTTTCTTACCAGGACCAATTGACCAAGAATTACCAGGACCTACCTGGACCGAACAAACGGACAGACCCGACCGGGACTTGCCAAGACTGACCAACTGGGACCGACCAGGACAGATCGACCCAGTCCGACCGGGACTGATCGACCCAGACTGACCAGGACAGATCGACCCACCAACCTGGATTGATCGACCAACCGGTAACCAATAGACTGACCGAACCAGACCGACTAGAACTGATTGACCAACTGACTCAGACCGATTGACCAACCCAGACAGACCAACACAGACCGGGACCAACCAACACAGACCGACAGACAGACCGACCGAAAAAGACAGACCAAAACAGACCAGGACCGACCAACACAGATTGGAACCGACCGACACAGACAGACACAGACCAAAACAGAACGACCAACCTAAAGAAAGAACGACTGGGAATGACTGACCAGGACTGAAAGGGGCTGATCAACCCAGACCGACCGGGACCAAACGACTGAACCAGACCAACTGGGACCTACCTACCCAGACCGAACGGGACCAATTGACCAACAGACCCAGACCAACTGGGACAGGTCGAACCACCAACCCAGACATATCAACCAACCCAGACCAGGACCGATCAACCAACACAGCCTGTGATCGATCGAACTACACAGACCAGGACCAATTGACCGACACAGACCAACCAGGACCGACAGACCCAGACCGATGGGGACTGTTTGACCCAGACTGACCAGGACCAATCGACCCAGATAGACCCAGATTGACTGGGTCCAACCGGGATGTCGATCAACCCAGACTGACCGGGGCCGAATGACTGAACCAGACCAACCAGGACCTACCGTCCCAGACCAACCTGGGCTGATCGACCGACAGACCGAGACAGACCGGGACAGATCGAACCACCAACCCAGACGTCCTGGCTCCTGATCGGGACAAATTGAACAGTACAGACCGGGACCAATCTACCGACGCAAAACGACCGGCCGAGGTAGCCGAACTGGGAGTGATTGAACCAGAACGACAGGGAATGGCCGGCCTGGACCGACTGTAAAGGACCAATCGACCCAGTCCGACCAGGAAAGATTGAGCCAGACTGACCAGGACTGACTGACCCAGACTGAATGGGAATGATCGACACAGAACAACTGGGAACGATCAACCCTGACCGATCAGTAACGATCACCCCAGACCGATCGGGTACGTACAACCAACCTGGACCAACTGACCGGGACCGACCACCTGGGACTGATTGAAATAGACTAGGGAGGACAAGAGAAAATAGAGAAATAGAATAGGGGGCAAGAGAAAATAGGGAAATAGACTAAGTGGAACAATAGCAAAAAGAGATATTAATTGGGAGGACAATGGAAAAAAGGATACAGAATGCGAAATAGGGAATGAGGGGACAATAAAAAATAGTTGGGGATAATAGAAAATATGATTATTGACTTGGGGACAATAGAAAATAGGGATATTAACTAGTGGGGGAAATAGTGACATGGATTGGGGGGCAATAGAAAATAGGGATATAGAATTGGGGGGACAATGCAAGTAGGAAAATAGAATAGGGAGGACAATAGAAAACAGGGGTAATGACTGGGGGCAAAAGAAAACAGGGAAATATACTGGGGAGACCATACAAAAAAGGAATATTAACTGGGGGGAAATAAAATAGGGGAAACAATAGAATATAGGGAAATAGACTAGGGGGACAATAGAAAATAAGGATATTAACTAGGGGAGACAATAGAAAATAGTTAAATTAACTAGGAGGGGCAATAGAAAATAGGGAAATAGAGTGAGGGGCAATAAAAAATAGGCATATTAAATAGGGGGACAATAGAAAATAGGGAAATAGACTAAACAGTGACAATAGAAATATAGAAATAGACTAGGTGGAGCACTAGAAAGTAAGGAAATAGACTAGGCAGGGACAATAGAAAATAGGGTTAATAACTAGGGGGACATTAGAAAATATGAAAATAGACTAAGGGGAACAATAGAAAATAGCTAAATAGACTAGTGGGCAATAGAAAATAGGATATTATTAGGGGGCAATTGCAAATAGGGATATAGAATGGGACAATGGAAAATAGGGATATATAATGGGGGTATAGGGAAATAGAATGGGAGGAGAAGAAAACAGGTATATAGAATAGTGTGAACAATACAAAATTAATACAATACAAGGTAAATAGTTTAGGGGACAAGAGAAAACAGAGACATAGAATAAAGGAGACAATAGAAAATAGGGACATAGACTGGGAGAACAAGAGAGAATAGAGACATAGAATAGCGGGCAAGATAAAATAGGGAAATAGACTAAGTGGGACAATGCATAAAAGAGATTTTAATTGGGAGAACAATGGAAAATAGGATACAGAATTTGAAATAGGGAATGAGGAGACAATAGAAAATAGGGCTATAAAATAGTGTGGGGGTAATAGAAAATAGGATTATTGTCTTGGGGATAATAGAAAATAGGGATATTAACTAGGGGGAAAATAAGAAATAGTGATATGGATTGGGGGGCAATATAAAATAGGGATATAGAATTGGGGGGACAAAGCAAGTAGGAAAATAGAAAATACGGATATTGACTGGGGACAAAAGAAAATAGGGAAATATACTGGGGGGCATACAAAACAGGAATATTAACTGGGGGAAATAGAATAGGGGGAACAATAGAAAATAGGGAAATAGACTAGGGGGTAAGAGAAAATAAGGAAATAGAATGGGGAAAATAGAAAATAGTTATATTAACTAGGAGGGGCAATAGAAAATAAGGAAATAGACTGAGGGGCAATAGAAAATATAGAAATAGACTAGAGGGAACACTAGAAAGTAAGGAAATAGACTAAGGGGGGCAATAGAAAATAGAGAAATAGACTAGGGGGCAATAGAAAATAGGGATATTAATTAAGGGGCAATGGCAAATAGGGATATAGAATGGGAACAATGGAAAATAGGGATATATAATAGGGGAAAAAGGGATATAGAATGGGTGGGGAAGAAAATAGGGATATAGAATAGGGTGGACAATAGAAAATAGGTAAATAGATTAGGGGGAGAAGAGAAAATAAGGAAATAAACTAAGGGGAACAACAGAACATAGAGAAATAGACTAGGGGATATTGAAAAGAGGGATGTTAATTGGGGGCAATGGAAAATAGGAATATATAATGGGGGAAATAGGAACATAGAATTGGGGGAACAATATAAAACAGGAACATAGACTGGGGGGACAAGAGAAAATAGAGAAATAGAATGGGGGCAAGAGAAAATAGGGGAATAGACTAAGGTGGTCAATAAAAAATAGAGAAATAGACTGGGGAGACAATTAAAAAAAGGTATATTAATTAGGGGGACAATGAAAAATAGGGATATAGAAAGGGGGCAAGGAAAATAGGGATATATAATAGGGGAAAAATAGGGATATAGAATAGGTTGGTCAATAGAAAATAGGGAAAGAGACTAGGGGGACAATAGAAAATTGTGAAATAGAATAGGGGTGCAATAGAAAATAAGAATAAAGAATGGGGTGGACAATAGTAAATAAACTAGAAGGACAATAGAAAAATGGGATATGAACTGGGGGACAATAGAAAATAAGGAAAAATGCTGGGGGATAGGGATATTAACTAGGGGGTCAATAGAAAATAAGTATATAGAATAGGGGACAAAAGAAAATAAGGAAATTGAATACTGGGGACAAGAAAAAAATAAGGAAATAAACTAGGGTCAGTAGACAATAGGGAAATAGAATAGGGTGGACAATAGAAAATAGGGAAATAGACTAAATGGGAACAATAGAAATAGACTAGGGGAGACAGTTGAAAATAGGGATATTATCTGGGGGACAATAGAAAATAGGGGTATTAACGAGTGGAGGAAATAAGAAATAGTGATATGGATTAGGGGGCAATAGGGAGGATAATAGAAAATAGGAATATTGACTGGGGGCAAAAAAATAGGGAAATATACTGGAGAGACCCTACAAAACAGGAATATTAACTAGGTGGAAATAGAATAGGGGAAATAATAGAAAATAGGGAAATAGACTAGGGGGCAAGAGAGAATAGGGAAATATACTGGGGGAAATAGAAAATAGTTGTATTAACTAGGAGGGGCAATAGAAAATAGGGACATTAAATAGGGGGACAATAGAAAATATAGAAATAGACAAGCAGTGATATAGAATGGGGGCACTGGAAAACAGGGATATATAATAGGGGGAAAAGTGATATAGAATGGGAGGGGAAGAAAACAGGGATATAGAATAGGGTGGACAAAAGAAAATAGGTAAATAGATTAGGGGGACAAGAGAAAATAGAGACATAGAATAAGGGAGACAATAGAAAATCGGGACAGACTGGGAGAGCAAGAGAAAACAGAGAAATAGAATAGGGGGCAAGAGAAAATAGGGAAATAGACTAAGTGGGACAATAGAAAAAAGAGATATTAATTGGGAGGACAATGGAAAATAGGATACAGAATGCAAAATAGGGAATGAGGGGACAATAGAAAATAGAGCTATAAAATAGTGGGAGGCAATAGAAAATAGGATTATTGACTTGGGAACCAACCGACCGGTACCAAAAGATGCCGATCAACCCAGACTGACCGGGGCCGAATGACTGAACCAGACCAACCAGGACCTATCGTCCCAGACCAACCTGGGCTGATCGACCGACAGACCGAGACAGACCGGGACAGATCGAACCACCAACCCAGACGTATCGAGTAATCCTGATCAGGACAAATCGAACAGTACAGACTGGGACCAATCTACCGACGCAGAACGACCAGCCGAGGTAGCCGAACTGGGAGTGATTGAGCCAGAACGACAGGGAATGGCCGACCTGGACTGACTGTAAAGGGCCAATCGACCCAGTCCGACCGGGAAAGATTGAGCCAGACCGACCAGGACTGACTGACCCAGACTGAATGGGAATGATCGACACAGAACAACTGGGAACGATTAACCCTGACCGATCAGTAACGATCACCCCAGACCGATCGGGTACGTACAACCAACCTGGACCAACTGACCGGGACCGACCACCTGGGACTGATTGAAATAGACTAGGGAGGACAAGAGAAAATAGAGAAATAGAATAGGGGGCAGAGAAAATAGGGAAATAGACTAAGTGGAACAATAGCAAAAAGAGATATTGGAGGACAATGGAAAAAAGGATACAGAATGCGAAATAGGGAATGAGGGGACAATAAAAAATAGTTGGGGATAATAGAAAATATGATTATTGACTTGGGGAAAATAGAAAATAGGGATATTAACTAGTGGGGGAAATAAGAAATAGTGACATGGATTGGGGGGCAATAGAAAATAGGGATATAGAATTGGGGGGACAATGCAAGTAGGAAAATAGAATAGGGAGGACAACAGAAAACAGGGGTATTGACTGGGGGCAAAAGAAAACAGGGAAATATATTGGGGAGACCATACAAAAAAGGAATATTAACTGGGGGGAAATAAAATAGGGGAAACAATAGAATATAGGGAAATAGACTAGGGGGACAATAGAAAATAAGGATATTAACTAGGAGAGACAATAGAAAATAGTTAAATTAACTAGGAGGGGCAATAGAAAATAGAGATATTAAATGGGGGGCAATAGAAAATAGGGATTTTAAATGGGGGGCGATTGAAAATAGGGAAATAGACTAAAGGGGGCAATAGAAAATATAGAAATAGACTAGAGGGAACACTAAAAAGTAAGAAAATAGACTAGAAAGGGAAAATAGAGAAATAGATTAGGGGGCAATAGAAAATAGGGCTATTAATTAGGGAGCAATGGCAAATAGAGATATAGAATGGGGGCAATGGAAAATAGAGAAATATAATAGGGGGAAAAGGGATATAGAATGTGTTGGGAAGAAAATAAGGATATAGAATAGGAAGGACAATAGAAAATAGGTAAATAGATTGTGGGGACAAAAGAAAATAGGGAAATAGACTAAGGGGAACAACAGAACATAGAGAAATAGACTAGGGACAATTGAAAAGAGGGATGTTAATTGAGGGGCAGTTGAAAATAGGGATATAGAATGGAGGCATTGGAAAATAGGGATATATAATGGGGGGAAATAGGAACATAGAATTCAGAAGAACAATATAAAATAGGGGCATAGACTGGGAGGACAAGAGAAAATAAAGAAATAGAATAGGGAGCAAGAGAAAATAGGGACATATACTAAGTGGGACAATAGAAAAAATATATATTAATTGGGAGTACAATGAAAAATAGGATACAGAATGGGAAATTGGAAATGGGGGACAGTAGAAAATAGGGCTATAAAATAGTGGTGGGGCAATAAAATTAGGATTATTGACTTGGGGACAATAGAAAATAGGGATATTAACTAGTGGGGGAAAGAAGAAATAGTAATTTGTATTGGGGGGCAATCAAAAATAGGGATATAGAATTGGGTGTAAATAAATTAGTGTGGGACAATAGAAAATAGGATTATTAACTTGAGGGCAATAGAAAATATGGATATTAACTAGTAGGGGGAATAAGAAACAGTGATATAGATTGGGTGGGCAATAGAAAATATGGATATAGAATGGGGGGCAAAGCAAGTAAGGAAACAGAATAAGGAGGACAATAGAAAATAGGGATATTGACTGAGGGGCAATAGAAAATAGGGAAATAAACTGGTGGGACAATGCGAAACAGGGATATTAACTGGGAAGAAAACAGAATAGGGGGAAAAATAGAAAATAGGTAAATAGGGGCAATAGAAAATAAGGAAATAAGACTGTGGGGCAAGAGAAAATCGAGTTATAGACTAGGGGAACAATAGAATATTAATTAGGGGACAATGGAATATAGGGACAAAGAATGGGGCAATGGAAAATAGTGATATATAATAGGGGGAAAATAGGAACATAGAATTGGGGGAACAATAGAAAATAGAGACATATACTCGGGGGGCAAGAGAAAATAGAGAAATAGAATGGGGGCAAGAGAAAATAGGGAATAGACTAAGGGGGTCAATAAAAAATAGAGAAATAGACTGGGGGGACAATAAAAAAGGTATATTAATTAGGGGGAGAAATGAAAACTAGGGACATAGCAAGGGGGGCAAGAACAATAGGGATATATAATAGGGGAAAATAGGGATATAGAATAAGGTGGACAATAGAAAATAGGAAATAGAGTAGGGGGGGCAAGAGAAAATAGTAAAATAGAATAGGGGTGCAATAGAAAGTAAGGATATAGAATGGGGAGGACAATAGGAAATAGACTAGGAGGACAATAAAAAAAAGGGATATGACCTGGTGACAATAGAAAATAGGGATATAGAATAGGGGGGCCAAAGCAAAGAATAGGGGTGCAATAGAAAATAAGAATAAAGAATGGGGTGGACAATAATAAATAAACTAGAAGGACAATAGAAAAATGGGATATGAACTGGGGGACAATAGAAAATAAGGAAAAATGCTGGGGGATAGGGATATTAACTAGGGGGTCAATAGAAAATAAGTATATAGAATAGGGGACAAAAGAAAATAAGGAAATTGAATATGGGGGACAAGAAAAAATAGGGAAATAAACTAGGGGCAGTAGACAATAGGGAAACAGAAATAGGGTGGACAATAGAAAATAGGAAAATAGACTAAATGGGGAACAATAGAAATAGACTAGGGGAGAAAATAGGGAAATGGACTAAGATGGGACAATAGAAAATAGGAAAATAGACTGAGGACAATAGAAAATAGGGATATTAACTAGGGGGACAATAGAAAATAGGGAAATAGATTAATGGGAACAATAGAAAAAAGGAACATAGACTGGGGGTCAATAGAAAATAAGGAAATAGACTAAAGGGGGACACTAGAAAATAGAGAAATAAACTAGGGGGAACACTAGAAAGTAGGGAAGTAGACTAGGGAGGGACAAGGGAAAATAGGGATAATAACTGAGGGGGACAATAGAAAAATATGGAAATAGACTAACGGGGGAAATAGAAAAATGGGTTGTTAATTATGGGGGCACAATGGCAAATAGGCATATAGAATGGGGACATTGAGAAACAGGGTTATATAATAGGAGGAAAATAGGTATATAGAATGTGGGGGGACAAAAGGAAATAGGAATATAGAATAGGCTGGACAATAGAAAATAGGGACATTGACTAAGGGTACAATAGAAAATAGAGGGCTATATAATGGGGGAATAGGAATATAGAATTGAAGGAACAATAATAAATAGTGAAATAGAATAGGGGGACAATATAAAATAAGGAAATAGACTAGAGGGCAGTAGACAATAGGGAAATAGAATAGAGTGGGCAATATAAAACAGGAAAATAGAATAAATGGGAAACGATATAAAATAGACTAGGGCAGACAATAGAAAATAGGGATATTTCCTAGGGGGGATAATAGAAAATAGGGATACAGAATAGGGGTAATAGAAAATGTGGGAACAATAGAAAATAGGGGGTCAAAAGAAAATAGAAATATAAATTAGTGTGGGACAATAGAAAATAGGATTATTAACTTGAGGGCAATAGAAAATATGGATATTAACTAGTAGGGGGAATAAGAAATAGTGATACAGATTGGGTGGGCAATAGAAAATATGGATATAGAATGAGGGGCAAAGCAAGTAGGGAAATAGAATAGGGAGGACAATAGAAAATAGGGATATTAACTATTAGGGGGAAATAAGAAATAGTGATATAGATTGGGGGAATAGAACATAGGGCTATAGAATGGTGGGACAAAGCAAATAGGGAAATAGAATAGAGAGGACAATAGAAAACAGGGATATTAACTCGGGGAGGAATAGAAAATAGGGAGATAAACTGGGGTGTCAAAAGAAAATAGGGATATTAACTGGGGGGATATAATAGGGGGAACAATAGAAAATTGAGAAATAGATTAGGGGGTCAATAGAAAAAAGGGAAATAGAATAGTAGGGGCAACAGAAAACAGATATAGAATTGGGAAGCAATAGAAAACATTTAGTACCATCCCTCTTTTTCTACTCCCACTATAGTTTGGTTATCCTCTTCTTTAGCCATACCCTTTGTTTTTTTCCTCTCTTATTGATTGCCTCCACTTTTTCAATACCTCACTTCCTTTTCAATAACCACCTATCCCTTTATTAAATGGGGGGGGGGGGGGAATTAACTTAGAAGCCAAGCTGCAAAGACAAGTGAAACTGGATTAACCACATGATGAGTAGACGCTTTACCTCTACCCCACTGACTACATGTACTATTTTACCAAAATATATCGTTATCATCTTTAATATATACTATGATATTACTTGGGGATCCACACTGATGCTGCAAGTTCAAGTTCAGTCACATGCTACGCCTGCTATTCCCTTTACCCCTATAACATGAGTTACAAGTACTGCTGCATACTGTTGTAATGATTAAGAAAGAAAACGAATATGGAACAGTCCTATCAGCACCACCAGCCTGTGGTTGTGCGGTTACAGCAGCTCCCTGCAAATAGCAAGCTATGGGTTCAATCTCACATAACTTCATATGCCTGCCATCCAGTATTGCATGCTACTCTTTCCCTCCTATTCTACTCCCATTAGTTCCCACTATAGGTTCATGGCCCCACTTTTGTTCTCCTCCTCTTTACACATAGAGTTTTTTTTTTTATTTCTCTCCTTATTAATTGTCTCCAGTTTTTCAATCCATCCACACCCTTTTCAGCACCCACATATCCCTTCACTAAATAATAAAAAAATAATTTAGCAGACAAGCAGTGGGACAGGAGATGACCCTGGGACTAATCACATGGCAAGCAGACACCTTACACCTACCCCATGAGATGCATGCATTGTTGTGCGAAAATATGTAGTTATCATCTTCTTGAATGTTGCCTCTCTGCAGGCAGACTGAAACATTGATGCTGCAAGTTCAACTTCTGTCACATGCTATGCCTACTACTCTTTCCCTCTTTTTCTACTCCCATCAGTTCCCACTAAAGTTTCTTGGTCCCACTTTTGTTCTACTCCTCTTTCCACATTCCCTTTTTTTTTTTCTCTCGTATTAATCGCCTACACTTTTTAAATCCCCCCACCCCGTTTTCATTATCCACTTATTTCTTTATTAAATGAGGAGAGGAAAAAAATAACAATTTTGCAGCCATGCTATGGAACTGAATTCGAACCGAGGACAAACCACAGGATGAGCAGGCGCTTTTCCCCTACCCCACGAGATACATATGCTGTTGTGCCAAAATATATAGTTATATTCTTCTTGAATGTGGCCTCTGAGCATGCAGACTGAAACTTTTTTGCGTTACACTGTTTCTTTACTATGACAAAACTTGCTGACTCACACACTGATGCTTCAAGTTCAACGTTTGTCACATGCTATGCCTGCTACTCTTTCCCTCTTTTTCTACTCCCATCAGTTCCCACTATAGTTTCATGGCCCCACTTTTTTTCTCTTCCTCTTTACAAATAATCTTGTTTTTTTTCTCTCTTGTTAATCACCTCCACTTTTTCAATTCCCCCCCACTCCTCTTTCAATACCCACTTATATTTTCATTAAATGCTGAGGGACTAACCACATGGTTTGTAGTTGCTTCACCCCTACCCCATGAACTACATACACTACTGCACCAAGATATCTGGTTATCATCTTTTTGAATGTTGCTTCTGTGCAGGCAAAGCGAAACTTGTTTGGGTTACCCTGTTTCTTTACTAAGACATAACTTAGGGACACACACTGATGCTGCAAGTTCAACTTCTGTCACATGCTATGCCTAAAACTCTTTCCCTCTTTATCTTCTCCCATCAGTTCCCACTGTAGTTTCATGGCCCCACTTTTGTTCTCCTCCTCTTTACACATACCCTTGTTTTCTTTATCTTCTATTAATCACCTCCACTTTTTCAAACCCCCCCCACCCAATTTTCAATACCCACTTATCTCTTGATTAAAAGGGCAGGGGGAAAAAAAGAATCTAACAGCAAAGACAAGTGAAGTGACAGGGGTCGAACCTGGGATTAACTACATGGTGAGCAGACACTTATCCTCTACACAGTGATCTACATGCATGTTTTCAATTAAATATATTGTATAATAAAATGTTCTCATTCTATCCTTGCAAATTAACCCCTTCCCGACAATGGACTTACCTGGTACGTCACGCAAAAACTGTCAGTGGACATACCAAGTACGTCCTGGAAATCCGGGTCCCCGCGTGCCTGCACGCCGTTCGGGGACTCCAGAATCATTTGGAAAAATAAAAAATCTTAGCCGGGCGTTAAGAGACGGGCGCGTGCACACACGGCCTGTCACTAAGGGGTTAATTATGAAATTGAAGGTAATTTAAAGTAAACTATTGTGTTACAGACATTTGTGTATGAAAATACCACCCTTTTATAATGTTGATTTGACAAAAAATAGGATTCTCCTTTCATTATTTTGACTTTGACAGTCTTTTCCTAGAATCTAACCCTCTGTAAGTGCCCTGAGTACCTTTACATACACTAGGTAATAGTAATAAGCTAGATGTAACTGTACACATTTGAATGGCTACCTGCCAGTTACAGAGCATTTGCTCTAAACAGAACATATATAGATAGACTAGTTAATAATAAATGTGTTTATTTCCATAGAAAAATCACACGAGCAGAACAAAATATAAACTATACAATGTGTGCAATACAATAGATATTAATGATGGCAGTGATGCTTGTTTCCATACAAAGTTATAAATAATGTCATAATTTATTTACTCACTGTAATAAATATTTAAATATCATAAATATTTTTTATGGTAAAGAATCAAATAAATAAGATGAACCCAGCCATTTAAAACATCAAAATCACTATAATAAATAGAAAATCCTATATAATAATTCGCTACGATGTTTGTCTGAAGCCGTCATGCGCATCAAAGACTCCCGTGTTCATGCTGTCTCTACTGCACATGATTGCATTGCGTGAGTGAGGAGACGCGAGACTGAATCGCATGGAGCAGTGAGGTAGCGGCCGCTTAACCGTTTGAGTGCCAGAGGGGTAAGCAACACATTGCAAAGCCATGCGTTGCGTACCCCTCTGGCACTCAAAGGGTTAATAATACCTGGGCCTTGGCCCATGTACATGGGCTTTTACCCTAGTATCAAATAATAGATAAATATTATGGCTATATGTTTCATAGAAATGTTTGTTCTCCAAAATGAATTATAAGACATTTTTTTCTCATTTCCATCCTCAGGCCAGAAAATTCTTTTCCATCCAGCGGAATAAAATGTTCAAGTCTCCAACAGCCTTAAGAGAAGCAGCTTCTGTGTCTAACTGGAGAAGGTCATAAAAAAATGAAAAGCCTGTGAATAATCTTCATTTGGTTAATATTTTATAAATATTTAAATATATGTTTTTTTATTGGTTGGTTAGCTATGTATGTCCTTTTACTGCAAATTAAATCTTAGCTCCAGTTATTAACCCCTTGGGAACCAGAAGGGAGCATGCTACATTGTGAATCAATACATTCTTTAATTAATTTCAGATGAAAGCAAAAGCTGGTTACATTATTATAGTAATACTGCTCCAAAACAAAATATCTTTTGACTCTGATCCCTCTTTGCCCGAGTTAAAAGGGATAGTAATACTTTGTTTTAACTTTATTTTATTTTGTAGGCATTAAAAAAACATGAAGAATGATATAAGTCTTATCGCTCAATCCTTTATGGTTTAAGAGATATTCACAGGCAAAGTGTCCCCCTCCCGCCCTTTTTTCCTAGCGTAAGCCATGTCTTCTCAGATGTGGAATCTGGTTGTAAGACCAGACAGATAACAGCAGGGGACAATCTTCTTTGTATGAAAACAATGAAAGCCCTTCCCCCCTTGACAAGTTTCTCAGGTTTTTCCCTTATCTTAATTGAAGATTGTCCCTCTCTGCAGTCTACCTGGGCACCTCCCTTCTGATCTGGCTGAATGGGGGGGGGATACTTTGCTTGTGAATATCTCTTAAACCATAAAGGTTTGAGAGATAAGACTTATATCTTTCTTCATGTTTTTTAATGCCTATAAAATAAAATAAAGATAAAACAAAGTATTACTATCCCTTTAAGCTTATTAACTGATAATTAGCCAAAAATAGCTAAATGGATGCATACCTTGTAAAAGGCTGTTTTGAAATCTTCTATGATCCTGTGTGACTGTTCCCCACAAGGGCACCTCATGGTAGCATGCTGCATAAATAACAGAAATCATCAGATGAAATGGAAATCTTCAGATTCAAAGGCATGCAATACTATTATTGAAGTACAGCTTCTCCAGCTCTTATATTTTATGGAACAGATTTAACCCTTTGAGTGCCAGAGGGGTACGCAACGTATTGCAAAGCAATGCGTTCTGTACCCCTCTGGCACTCAAAGGGTTTATGAGGTGATTGGTTTAATAAGACACTCCTATCAAACAATATTGTTTAATATTAAAGTACACCCCATCTGCATTAATACTATGTGTCAGACAGGAAGAAATTTTATATTGTACTATTATACTTTTTCCTTTTTCAGAGCTTCCTGGATATGGGGAAGCGTGATTTTCCCACCTCCCTGAAGCCTTGACACACTTCATATTTCTGCTCCAACATTAGTGAGAGTACAACATCTGTATCCTTACTGGGGACTCATCAAATGCCTGACTCACCCCTGCATGAAATCATGTATTGTGCTCCTACCAAGTGATGGACTCTTGCATTTAAACTATTTTTGAATGTAGTGTGAGGTTGCTTCAGCTTCTCGCTGCATTCAGATCATGTGCAAAATAGGGTGTAGTTCATGTATTGTCACTCAGTAGGAACATGATGCATTGCATCAAACAAACAGATTGTATGATGTACATAATGCTGTTGTCACTAAGAAATTATATAACACAAAACACTTTAAGTCCAAGTCATTGGAAGGTGTGTAATGAAGTAGTTTAATTTATTACATTTTTATCTTCTGTAAACATCTGGCAAATTCTTGACACAGGGTCTGTCTTTTTAAAGTCTTCAGTTGTGAGGTCTAGTAACTAATGCATAGACAGTTCTGTAATTATGGGCCCAGTCTGCATAATGTGTTCAGATAGCAATATTTGACTTATTGCAAGTAATGGCATTGCAGAACAAATGGTACAATCCATCATGTTATGTTTGTTTAACTTCTTTAGGTACTAGAATAATCTCCAAATATTTATCTCACAAGAGAGTGAATGTTAGAATTCAACAGTGCAGCACCAATACTGTCATTAGCATCCAATGCCAGTGGCTTCCCCTAGGTGTAGGAATTAGAGCATATGACAATTTTACTGCATAGCAGATTACACACACATATTCTGCCATCATTAGGACTTTAAAGGGATAGTAATACTTCGTTTTAACTTTATTTTATTTTGTAGGCATTAAAAAAACATGAAGAATGATATAAGTCTTATCTCTCAAACCTTTATGGTTTATGAGATATTCACAAGCAAAGTTTCCCCCTCCCGCCCCTTTTACCTACTGTAAACAATCTCTTCTCAGATGTGGAATGCAGTCCATGGACTGGACAGATAACAGAAGGGGACACTCTTATTCCTTTGAAAACAATGAAATCCCTGCCCCCCTTGACAAGCTTTTCAGGTTTTTCTGTTATCTTAATTGAAGATTGTCCCTCTCTGCAGTCTACCTGGGCAGCTCCCTTCTGCCCTGGCTGAAAAGTGTTACATCAGTAAAAGGGGCGGGAGGGGGACACTTTGCTTGTGAATATCTCTTAAACCATAAAGGTTTGGGAGATAAGACTTATATCATTATTCATGTTTTTTTAATGCCTACAAAATAAAATAAAGTTAAAACGAAGTATTACTATCCCTTTAATGCCAGCAAGACCGTTATGCCTGCCCTATATCAAGAACATGAAAACTGAGTAATGTTACACCATTTCCTCTGCACATTGTGAGACACGGTGTAGAGTTAAAGGGATAGTAATACTTCGTTTTAACTTTATTTTATTTTGTAGGCATTAAAAAAACATGAAGAATGATATAAGTCTTATCTCTCAAACCTTTATGGTTTATGAGATATTCACAAGCAAAGTTCCCCTCCCCTCCCCTTTTACCTAGTGTAAACAATCTCTTCTCAGATGTGAGTCTGGTTGTATGACAGTACAGATAACAGAAAGGGACAATTTTCTTTGTATGAAAACAATGAAAGCCCTTCCCCCCTTGACAAGTTTTTCAGCTTTTTCCATTATCTTGATTGAAGATTGTCCCTCTCTGTAGTCTACCTGGGCATCTCCCTTCTGATCTGGTTGAACGGGGGGGGGGGATACTTTGTTTGTGAATATCTCTTAAACCATAAAGGTTTCAGAGATAAGACTTATATCATTCTTCATGTTTTTTTAATGCCTACAAAATAAAATAAAGTTAAAATGAAGTATTACTATCCCTTTAAGGAATAGTCCAAAACATCCATAGGCTGCCATATTGACCTCCCATTTGTGCAAGTGGCATTAAGGAGAGAACTGTTGGTATAAGCAGCTTAGTAAATGGATGTTAGGCAGGCATGGGGCTAGAAAATGGATTCTATTATCTTGTTTTTTTCCCAGAATCAAATTCTCACATTTCCTCCAGTATGATGGAGAGATCTCTAGGATTCAAGATCTTAAAATGTGTTTTACAATATTACTAGTACTCAGTTGGCAATGCTTTGAAAACACGGAAGGCTTGTTGATAAAAATAGTTTCATGAAGTAGTAAAATGTACAATGGTAATATCTCAATAAATCGGTTTTATTGATGTATAAGTATTTTGAGTTGGTTTTACTAGAATCAGATATAGAAAAATACTTACACAGTGCTTCAGTTCTATTTTCAGGCCAAGGATAGAGTTAGCAAGACGGTTAAATCCTTTGTGCATCTTGGAGTTTTTGAATTCCAGGTTGGGCAAAATGTTGGTCAGGTAAAAACGAACAAGTTTTAGGAGGAAGCAACATTCCTCAGAAGACTGTAGAGGGAGAAAATTATACCAGTGGATGAGTAAAGATATTGAATCATAAGCTATAAAGTGGACCTGCCACCTTGAATGATTTGCATATTAGAAAATGTCATTCAAAACTGCCTATATATGTTAGCCAAAAGTCTAGCACTTGCACTGTTTAGGAGACATTCCTACTTTTATTTCTGGAAAAATGAAAGTGAAAGTCTCAGTGCATCACTTAATTAGCATATGAAACCACTCTGAAAAGCTTAATTAACATATACCAGTGATTCTCAACCAGGGTGCCGTGGCACTTTGGTGTGCCACGAACATCAACTTAGGGTGCCCCATATTTTCTATAAAGACTAAATAAAATGGACCTCTAAATAAAGATTTATAGAAATTAATATGTACAATATGTTTAATTTTGTTATTATGATTATAAGACCTAATAATAACTATATATTTGTGTATTGTACCCTTCATTATGCCCTTGATAAATTACATTAACTATGTTAGGGGTGCCCCGAGTGTTCAAGATTATGTGTTAGGGGTGCCCCGAGCAAAATAGGTTGAGAACCAATGACATATACAATGGTACTGATAGCTCAGTTTCCATACATTAGCATATGGTACCGCACTCAGCTCATCACGTAGATATACAAGTATGGATAGCTCCTAAACTGTACATTTGTTGGACCTTTGGCTATCATGATACTTAGGATGTGTTTAATTACACTTTCAAACATGCAAAGTTGAATCAATGTTATGTGTCCACTACAAATCAATATAGAGCACAGAAGTGCAAGACAATGAGATCTGAGATACATTCATCCTAGGAATTCTCTTTTTCTATATGAACAGAGGCTGAAGTATTAAGAGAACTGGAGCAACCCTGGGGCACACTGCAACTGTACCATAGGGAACAAAAATTCCCAGTGATTAAAATGGTGAGATTTTGGAAAATATAAATTTGCATTAAATTAAATAGGGCTTTTAAGCCCATGAATGTTAGAGAGGTTACTGCAATGCACTGGAGATCACTCTCTTGCATTCATCAGTTTAACAGCCCACTGTAAATCAGTGGGAATTTGTTGGGTATTTATTTCGGTCCTATGGTGCAATTATATTGCTCCAGAAAATCACCTCTTCAGCTTGATGAATAGGGTCCAAAGCATCCAGTTCTCCTTCATTGTTGGTGATAGTGGTGTATAATAAACACTAATACTAGAACAGGTGTACGTGATAAAACATCAGGAAAGACATACCTTAACACTTTGAGTGCCAGTGAGATATATAATGCTTTTCAACATAATCCATTGGCTACCATTCTGACACTGAAAGTGTTAAAGGTGCTATAAAGATGTTTTTTCTATGTAAAATAAAGTTAAACAAGGATATTCCCACTGCTCATTCATAAGTTATTTCAGTTTAAACGACCACAGCAAGGTAGAGTTGTGACAGTTAAAGTCTATGGATAGATATAATTAAATACTCAGCTGTTCAGTATAAGGCAATAGAAATGCTATGTGGACACTAGGTGGTGCTGTTGCTAACAGTTTAAGTAGCAAAGTCTATCTGAGTATTTTGAATGGGAGTACTCAGCAGGGAAAACTCTGCAAGATATGACATTTTATAATAAAACCTTACTGCTACTACAGATTGAATGAGAGCAAGATAATAGATAAAATTATATTAACTCCTTGGTTGATAGCAAGCTCTCCAATGCATTGCAAAGTAATACCCTGGAGACCTATCTGGCACCCACAGATTTAAATGTTTAAAGACCAGAGGAGTGTGCAAGGCATTGATTTGTAATGCTTTGCACATACTGCTGGTCCTTAAAGTTTGAAGATATGCATTGAAAAATAAAGGCCAGAACATGGAACATTTAAAGGAATACTAACAAATAAAATAATTTAGTGTACTATACACATAAATGTTCAGTACTTCATGCTAGCATCTGCAAAAAATATCTGTTAGTTTCCTGAAGTCTAAAATCTTTTTTATCTTTTCCAGGGCTTTCTGACCCTCCTCGATAGGGTGACTGAGAAGTGACAGTGTTGTATTGTCTTTAAATTGGCTGAGTAAATGTAACAGCATTTTTGAATACAAGAAAGATGGGCACTAATGACAATCTATAAACTGCCTTAGATTTTGGCTCTCATTAAAAACAGTAGAAACAAAATGAACCCTTTAAGGATCAGAGAAGTGTGCAATGCATTGGTTCACAATGAGATGCACACTGCTTTTATCTGTAAATATTTTATCTGTAAATGATTAACCAAATGGTGTATTTATAAGATAGCCTACATATGAAAGAAAAGCCATTTTAGTATTAGATTTTAGTGATCTTACATAAAGTACCTAATTTTTACAGATGCTAGCTGGAAATACTTTATTTTTAACATGACACAGCCCAGTTTCATTTTAGGTGATAGTGTTTCTTTAAAGATAACAATAAGATAGTAACTACATGAAAAACCCAGACGATAGAAGAGGTAGCTTTTAATACTCTGAATACTGAGTCAACACTGATAGTGAAATAAGTAAAAATATTTAAAATAAAGATTACCTTCTTAAAGGAACACAAACACCTTTTTATTTCTGAAGCTTTGATGATCCTGCTTTGATAAGTATGCTTAGCAACACAAACATATCTATTAATACCCCCTACCCCCTGCCATTTACCATAATCTAAACCGAAAATTCTAATTATGGCTATGAATAAATTCTGGGAGGAATTTCATTAAAAAAATGGGTGGTGGGTACCAGGGTTTATTGAAAATCAAAATGGGGGCCATCATGTCAAAGTTTGGGAACCACTGGTTTAAGCAGTAAGGACATACTATGGGGGATCATTAAAGTTCCAGTAAGTCAGAAATCTACTTTCTATATTTTTTTTCTTGAACAAACATTTCTGGGGTTTTTTCAGAATTTTTTAAAACTAGATGCAAAAAATATTGTTTCTGTCAATCACAGCTAGTAAACTGTGTTTCTCTACAGAAAGTAAGCGGTGAGCGGGACTCTTTCACCCCCAGGGCACAACATCTTCACCCACAGAACTGCTTTACTGGCTTCTAATATTTAAATTGTAACATATACATTTTGTAACTATAAATAAATTAGCATTTATCTACATCAGTAACACACACACCCACACCCACACACTATATAACATGATATGAAATCCACATCCTTAGGCATAAATGCAGATTACAATTTAAAATAATACATTTTAGTATTATGCAAAATTCACTACTCTGTCATTAGTTTCTACAGAGTTCACATGATGAAAACTGTGGGTGTATTTTAATGAAGATGTTGAAAAAAAACTTGTATTGATCTGAGTAACAATAATGTGCATCTCATTATAGATTCTATTTAAAAAATTTGCAACTCTTCAATGACTGCGCAGAAATTTCAGTTTTCTGTGTGATCATTGCTCATCAGCTTTGAAAATCCTAATTTTACATTCTGTACTTTAGAAGTATAATTCTCATGGTATTAATGACATTTTCTATTATCTATCTAATCTATACAGCTAATCTGTCTATCCTATACACTTGCAGAGCCTTGCTGATCCCCCTAAATGGACCAGTTCTGTCTAGCTATCTACATTTCAACTGTTTCTAGAAGTCACATGAGTCATATGCAGGAAGGAGCAATTCGGGGGCAAACCAATTGCACCATATGGAACAGATAAAACCCTCATAATTCCAACTGGTTATATGGTGTTTTAACCCTTTGAAAGAACTGAAGACTTCTTTAGTATTCAAGGGGTTAAAAGCATCATTTAAGTCAACTGGAATTTTTATTTCTATCCTGATGCAGTTGTTTTGATCCAGAATTGCTCCTTAAACTTTGGGCATATATTGCAGTATATCAGATGGTTAGTTCACAGAGCAATTGAGTGTTAAACAAGGAACATCTAAATAACCCCAGAACTTGCTTTGTGCCTTAGATCATTGATGGGCAATCTGAGGCCCCCCAGTTTTTTCTAGACTACAATTCCTATCACCCCTGCAAGCTGGTGGTTGGCTGGCGATTATGGGAATTATAGTTCAAAACAGCTGGAAGGCTACTTGTTGTCTAACCCAGCCTTAGATGTTCAACATTTGCTATGGGAATAGTTTCTATTGAACAAAATAAGTAATTATTCAGAAATAACTGTAACACATCACATAGACCATAAGCACTTCATCACTAGATACCATTTTTATACAGAAGTGAGTGTGAGTGTTTATACTTACATTTATTTGATTTAGTACACTTGCTTTTAGTAGGCTGACTTCTGTAATTGTGTCCTTCATGTGCTGCATCCAAGAGAGGAAAAGGACTGTTAATGCACAACTCCCTAAAAGGCCCTTCCTAAACATTTTAAGTTTCTCCCATTTAAAATATTTACCTAACAGAGTCTAATAATAGCTCCCCACTTTCCTTATGATGGTCAGAAAATCCTTATGGCCCTATGAAGTTTGTCCTTTCCCTTTTGTTGAAGAGAGATAATATTCAATCAGTCCTGGATGTTATAACCATGGAGGCAGACATAACAGTTGCTGCCAGTCACAGTGCATGAGTCTATTTGACACCTGCTCCTCTGGTTATTAAAGCCTTAAGATTACCAAGTGCATTGAGCAGAGCTTAACCCCTTAATGACCTCCCGATCCAGGGGTGTATGGCCCTAGAGAACCACTGCACTTTTTTTGTGTAATGCATTCTGGGATGGCAGTGAGGAGTGCAGCCGTGCTGTCATCCCAGAATTCCATGACATGCCTGGTCTGTCACTGGTTCTTAACGGTCCTGGTACGTCATGTGTCGCTAAGGTGTTATGGTACTGTGGTCCTGCTAGAAACTGTGATGTCTATCACCATGAACATGACATTCAGGACTGACTGAATATGTTATCTCTTGAACAAAAGCACAAGAGCAAAATTCATAGGGGCCATTAGGGTTTTCTGTCCAAAGTAAGTTAAGTGGGACATTATTATTAGACAGTGCTAGTTCTCATTTAAAGATGCCCCTTCTTCTGATGCTGTCATAGTGGCTTATACACTTACTCATACTTTTAGAAAAAAAGTACATGCATAGTAAAGCAGTAAATCATGCACATTAGCAAGATTTAAGTTTAATTCTTAACTTTTCATCATGCCAAGAGTGATATGATATTTATATTTGAACTAAATAAAAATTAGCACTTTGGAACAGTTGATAACTCATTTACAAATACAAAATAAGTAGCCAATATCTATTTCATTTTCCTGTTTTAATTTTTTTTTTTATTTAAGCCTTTGAGTGACATAGGGCTATGGAACACATTTCTCCTCAAAGGGTTGCATACCCCTCTGGAATGCAATGTGTCCATGAGTATATTAATGAGTAATTAAACTTTTTTTTTTTTTTTTTGACATATTTCTATGCTTTTGTTTTACTCATTTATAACATTTGAATTTGGAAACGCTACAATGCTAGATGTGGCAAGTCAGTAATTTGGCTAAATGTTAGCAATTTTGTTCATCAGTATAATGTTAACATTATATGTTAAAAATATAGTATAGTTGACCAACAGTGGATATTGTCAAACAGGATCGACATATATTTTTTTTCATTTTAAAAAAAGATTGTTAACACAGATGCATTGAAGAACAGTTATTTTTATCACCCCCAAATGCATATCTTGTTTTAAAGGGATAGTAATACTTCGTTTTATCTTTATTTTATTTTGTAGGCATGAAAAAACCATGAAGAACGATATAAGTCTTATCTCTCAAACCTTTATGGTTTATGAGATATTCACAAGCAAAGTTTCCCCCTCCCGCCCCTTTTTCCTAGTGTAAACCATCTCTTCTCAGATGTGAATCTGGTTGTAAGACCAGACAGATAACAGCAGGGGACAATCTTCTTTGTATGAAAACAATGAAAGCCCTTCCCCGCTTGACAAGTTTTTCAGCTTTTTCCCTTATCTTAATTGAAGATTGTCCCTCTCTGCAGTCTACCCGGGCACCTCCCTTCTGATCTGACTGAATGGGGGTGGGGTACTTTGTGAATATCTCTTAAACCATAAAGGTTTGAGAGATAAGACTTATATATGAGTATGAGAGACATAGAGAGAAAGTGAGAATGATACAGATCCATTCAAACTTTCTCCCTATATCTTTCATACTCAACCCCCCACACCTTCACCCCCTCCCCACATTCCTTTGTTGATAACTTAGGTGATTTATTACTTATCCGTTGGTGCTTTCCTTAGCATGGAAATGTTTTTTCTTTTAAATCCAGGATGCTTTTGACTTGAAAATGGAGCATTGCTCTCGAAATCTTGCCCATATAATTGAATGTTAGTCCAATAAAAAAGGTATTATTACATATCTGCAATACATATTCTTTTGGCCTCTACACCACTGGACTAACATGGCTAACACGGTTAACCTAAATTAAATATACTTATCACCACAAATGTATTCAACATAAGTTAATTTGGTCAGTGATGCTTTGTTTTTCAGTTATAGTTTGATATTGGCAGAATTTTATGCTCAGATCTATGTACAAAAAGAAACATGAAGCAGAAATTGGATCTCACCAGGATTTCTTTGACAGTCTCATAGTATCTTTTAAATTCATGGATATCAGAAGACACAGAGCATTGCCCAACACTGGATTCAGCACTTGGCAACTTCATTAGGAGAAACCAAATGAAAGCCATATAAACACAAAGAGACGAAGTTTGCATGTTGAATTTGATCAATGTTTTTGATAAAATAGCTGAAAAAGTAAAAGAAAATCACCATTTAATATTTATGTTAATATCCTTCCTTGAGTATGCAACTGCTTTAAATCTATGTCATTATTTAGATCAGGGAGACTTAAAATGTCATACCAAGACAATTATTTTAAACTAGTTGAAGAGCCCATGTACATGGGCCACAGTGCCACCCAGCAACGGACGCGGTGCAGTCATACACAGCAGAGACTGCCCGCGCCGAGGCTGATAGGGATATCAAAATTTTATCAAAATATAACAAAATAATAGAAAAAACAGTCATTTTTGAAAAAGAGACATACAGATATAAAATATTGAAATTTTTAATTAGAGGGAACACAAGAAAAAAAAAACAGTAGGAAAAAAAAGTAAGATCTATAAGATATTTGTTGAAAATATGTCTTACCTGAGCTAGGTTTCATAAAATAAAAAGTTGATATGAACCTGTCCATTGTCTTGCTACTTATATACTTCAGCATCCTTCAAAACACTTCCTCCACATGCACAGTAAGGGTTTTTTTTTCAAATACCTGTATATTTGTATACATCCACTAGTAAAATTCCCTTGCATGAGCAATACACCTGTTGCATCACCTTGTCTTATTTCCATCTTTAGAGATTAATTGTGTTTAGATGCTTTGTTCATTTTCTATTAGTTAATCCTAAAATTTCACAAAACCATCCAAATCTAGAAAGTATACCATGTTTTTCACTGTTTTAAGATTAACGGAACACTGAAATATCTGGGTTTGAAAATTATACCACTGCAATAATGGGGATTAGTGATCCCAAAAATGTCAGAGGTAAGTCTAATTGGTCCATATGGTTATCTGTGGTCCACATCTATGGGTGGGATGTACAGCTGTATGCTGATGGTACCAAAGATCAGAAATTACCCTTGAAACATCCAATGACATTTCAACAATCCCTCCTGTCTCTTGTAGCATCGGTCATTACATGAAGTGACTGCAAAACTAGTAATCTGGTGAGACATAAACAATGTAACTGCACCATTGAACATTATACCACAGATCACCTCAATGTATAAATGAGATACTTCTGTAAGTATGATTTAATGGGTCTATGAATTATGTTTTGAATTTTATTTCCTCGACTGTAGGGCCAGGTTGACATCTTAAGCACTAGGGATGGGCTAAACTTTCTGCCTCAAACTGAAATCGGTGAAAAATGGCACTTTCTGCTTGGCGAAAAATTTCCCATGAACAGTGCCGATTTTCTGCTTTTTTTGCCCATTGAAATCAATGGGAACATAGAAGTTACACATAACACATTATAAATAATATTTTATTTCCCAACGGCACAGGATAAAAGGGCATGAGGGTGCCTGCATTGGTGGGGTGTGGGGAAAGAATCAGTTGAACAGGGGATGATTTTTGGGGGTTGTTTATTGGGATTGGGGGGCACTTAATAAAAAAGAAATCCTAAATAAAATAAAAACCATAAGCTATGGTATAAAGGGGTCTGAGGAGGGTGCCTGTGTTGGTGAATGAATGAATCATTTGAACAGGGAATTTGTTTTGGGGGGGGTTCTTGACTGCTCTTGGGGAGACAGTTAATAGAAAAATAAATCAATAAAATAAAATAAGACATTTTTTATTTAAAGTGACAGAGACAGGAACCCCCTGACATAAGCTGCTACTCAGGTGGACTGATACTTGACAGAGTATTTTGTAGAGGATGATTTGTTTGATTTGTTGTTAGAGGACTTTGTAGGACTTATACTTATTAGAGGCCCAAGCCCTGAAGAAACATTGATTTGTAGGACTTAAACTTGTTTGGCACAATCCCTAAGGAAACATTGATTTGTAGGACTTAAACTAGTTTGGCACAAGCCCTAAGGAAACATTGATTTATAGGACTTAGGCTTGTTAGAAACAAACCCCCCAAAAATGTTTATTTTTTTGGACTAGTTTTTTTTCTTTTCTTTTCTTTTTTTTCAAAACACAAGCCCTGAGAAGTAGCCCCCAGTATTTGTGGAGAAAACAACAAGTTGGACATTAAAACTTCTCCACCTGCCCCTCCTCCAAAATCATCATGGGTGTGTTTTTATTAGAATATATTTTTTCCCTTGAGAGCAGGATCAGTGTGTATTCCTCAGCAACTGCAATATGCACAGTATGTGTGTGGTAAATAACATCTGGGGGCACAACTGTATCCAAACACCATGACACCCAAAACCAAGTACTGCTGCTGTCACTGTACCCCTTTTTCACACCCTCTAAGGACACATGACAACTTGCTGACAGTTTAATAGTAGTGATGAACCCTCCTTGCCACCATCTTAGCATATTCTGCAGGATGGAATCTCCTCAGATGCTGCTTGATGCACTGATTGCAATTCTCCTCCATCACACTGGCATGTGTTGTCAGTGCACCTCACAGTGTGCAATGTGTAGAGAGGAACTGCCACATCCTACCATCAAAGGAGTGGCTATCATTTGGCGGGGGAGTTAATGAACGAGGAGGATTGGCAGAAGATGTAATTACCCTAGAAGGTGATGGCGAGCTAGTTATTTCACTTGTCCTGGAACTTCCAGTCTCTGTCTGAGTTGTTCTATTCCTCCTCCTCTTTGATCTCTGCCTCACCTCTTGTTGCCTTTCTAGTGAGTCAGGGACAGCAAAAGCGGTGCTTGATTTCTGTGATGGGTGTTTGGCTTTAATATGTTTGGAGTAAATGTCATGGTGTCTGTGTTTCATGTGTGATATGAGGGTGCTTGTGCCAAGGTGTGTTCCCTCCTTTCCACTTTTCACTGACTTGTCACAAATTGTGCACAGTGCCATTGTCTGTACTGTGCCTGCCCCAATAGAAAAATAGTCCCACACCCATGATGACTTCAGAGGGAAGGGGAAAGGTGGAGAAGAATTGCCTCTTTCTTCTTGTCCTCCACATTCCCCTTCATTGTCTGTGGCAGCGGATAATGTTGCTGCTGTTGCTGCTACTGCCTCAGAGTCAGCACTGCAACTAGAATCAGGAGTATTGCTACTGCTGGCAAGTGGAACCTGTCCTAGTACCTCATCGCTTGTTAAACCCATTCCCACTGTGTCCACAGTGGTCTATGGAACACTACCCTGCTCCTCAGAATCTTGCTGCCCTTGCATCTCAGCATCAGAAGGAATGAGAGCAGTTGCAAATTACTCTAATTCCAAGATGTCATTGCTAGTGGTGGTGGTGATGCCCATCCTCATTCCTGTCTCCCATTCCTTCTCAGTTTCTGCTTAAAAGGCCAGCAATGTCATTTCCACCCTTCTCCAGCATCATCACCACCACCACTAGTCCCCACATGCTGTTGTTGCTGCTGCTGCTCTATTACAGACATCTCACTGCTGATTGGAGGAGGTGATGAGCAATGTGACAAAGGATACCCTAATGTCACACTTGCCATTGCCTTTTGACTTGAAGAAGAAGGCAGACTAGCACTAGCAGAAATAGCAGCAGGCACAGGCAGACGATTTGTGCTCCTGCTGGTGGTGGTGGTATTAATGCTCAGCCTGCTCTCCTCCCCCAACACCAGTTCTGGCCTCTTCAGGTTCATGTTCCACCTGGACACTGTAGTGAAGAGAAGGGGAGGACTCCCAGTCCCAGGGTCAGGAGAATGGTGTGGGGTCCCTTGACCGCTAGTCTGGATGTTGTAAAATGTTTCCCCTACCACTCCGGCTGTTTCACCATTACTGCTACTACTAACACCAACCACATCAAGTTCAGCCGCAGAGTCTTCCTCCTCAGTCTCACAGTTACTAGTAATATCAGGATATTGTTGATTACCCCCTCCTTCACTCTTAAGGCTAACAAGCTGCTGGACCTTAGTAGCAGTAGTACTAGCAGTGGCAGGACTGATTGGCAATGGCAAGTGTGATTTAGGGTCCCTTCCTGTCACACTTGGCATCATTTTCTCCTTCACCCCTGAGTACTACAAGAAACACTAGCAGCAGGCAAAGTATTGGTGGCAGCAGGTTCAGCACTGGCAGCAGGTTCAGTACTAGCAACAGGTTCAGCACTGGCAGCAGGTTCAGTACTAGCAACAGGTACAACACCAGTGGCTGCAGGATCAGAAAAGGTAGACCTGGCAGCAGGGGCAGCATGTCTGGCAACAGGTACAACACTAGTGGCTGCAGTTACAGAAATGGTGGCACTGGCAGCAGGGACAGCACATCTGGAAACAAGTACAACAATAGTGGCTGCAGGATCAGAAATGGTGGCACTGGCAGCAGGGGCAGCACATCTGGCAACAGGTACAACACTAGCGGCTGAAGGATCAGAAATGGTGGCACTGGCAGCAGGGGCAGCACGTCTGGCAACAGGTACAACACTAGTGGCTGAAGGATCAGAAATGGTGACACTGGCAGCAGGGGCAGCACGTCTGGCAACAGGTACAACACCAGTGGCTGCAGTTACAGAAATGGTGACACTGGCAGCAGGGGCAGCACGTCTGGCAACAGGTACAACACTAGTGGCTGCAGTTACAGAAATGGTGGCACTGGCAGCAGGGGCAGCACGTCTGGCAACAGGTACAACACTAGTGGCTGCAGTTACAGAAATGGTGGCACTGGCAGCAGGGGCAGCACGTCTGGCAACAGGTACAAAACTAGTAGCTGCAGGATCAGAAATGGTGGCACTGGCAGCAGGGGCAGCACATCTGGCAACAGGTATAAAAGTAGTAGCTGCAGGATCAGAAATGATGGCACTGGCAGCAGGGGCAGCACGTCTGGCAACAGGTACAACACTAGTGGCTGCAGTATCAGAACTGGTGGCACTGGCAGCAGGGGCAGCACGTCTGGCAGCAGGCAAAGGCAGCTGACCTGTTCTGCTCTCGCTATCCTTTTCTCCCTTCCTTCCCATTCCCTTTTCTCCCTTCTTTCCATTTCCTCCCTTCCTTCCCTTTTCTTCTTTCCTTCCCATTCCCTTTTCTCTCTCCCTTCTTATTAAATTCCCCAAGATCCCCTGTGGTGATTTAGGGTGACTAGACAGCATTGGTTAAGTTCTACTAGTCACTTCCTGCTCCTCCCCCTCAGACTCAGTGGAAACATAAGGGTCCTTCCAGTTCCTCTTTTTGCTGCTCATAGTGATAGGAGGCACTATAAGCCTCTCCTGCCTTAATTTTTGCAAAATATCACAAGAGAACAGCACAGCACGTCTATCTCGCTCTGTAGCTGCTTCTATTGTGTCTGCTTTCAGCGAAAATGTTACGTTTTATAGCAGAAGTGCGAAAACAATGTAAAGCAATAGGTGAAAACTTTTTAGCTATTGAAAAAATGATGAAAGATTTTGGCCAATGGGCAAAAGATGTGAAAAGTTTAACCGCTAGATTTAAAGTGGATTTTCCTGTGAAAAAGCGGATAACAACGTGGATTTCGCGAAATTTCTCTCTGGAACACGGCGACAACTTATTAAGCACCCCACTACATTTACCTTGGTGCAGTGAATATTTTACCTGGATCTGGCAGGACAGTGTTTCAATGAATGAGACCAGCAGAGCAATACACCATTGTTAGAGTCATGCAGAGTACGACATGAGCCCCACAAAGCAGTACATCCTTCCATGGGATCTGCATTATAATATTATAAGAGACCTGCAGAAAAATGTACCATTAGATGAGTCTAGCAGGTTCATACATCATTACTGTAATGGTGAATTGCTCCTTTAATTCCATTTTGAAACATGCTAAGTTTTACATGATAATAACAGCTGAGTACTCCATTTCATGACAACAGCAGTGCAAAATTTCAATATATGAGAGAAAATAAATGAGTGGATTGGAGATCATACATTAGAGGGCAGGTGGGAAAAGCAATATTCAAAATTGGAGAGGCAAGGTGAACAAATGTGGAAAGGAGGGAGTGGATAGACAGGTGGGCAAAAGGGGAAGAAGCAGGGGTCATGAGGAAAGGCTAGGACAGTGTTCTTAGTGGGATGCTAGGCTGATTGACAGAATGAGTGGCAGATGTGTGGAAAGAGTAAGTCTGGAGGTATGGGAAAAGTGGGAAACTTGTGATAGAGGGGGTTTGTAGGTCATTAGGTTGAAGGGGGCTAGTGTTTGGTTGTGACTCAGGGAAAATTATCTTTACTGAATCAGCCCTGCCCCCTCTGCAGTGTATTTTTCTATCCCTCTCTCACATTTGGCACACAACAGTCTCATTTTAAGCCTGTCAGATACATCGTTGCTCTATGATAACTGGTTGTCAGTGCTCCACTTTAACCAGCTACAATACACTGACCAAGGACAGCAATCTCTCTTGTCCCCCTTGATAATGGCTCTGCCATCAAGAGTGCTGCTCTTAACCATTTGAGTGTTAATGGTGTTTGGAATGTGTTGTGAACCAATGCATCGTATACCCTGCAGGCATTCAAAAGGTTAAAACTGTGGTAGGTGCAGAAGAGCAGATGTTTTAATTTCAGTGTTTTAAGACTTTGTGTGCCAGAGGGGTGAGCCAGAGGGCAAGCCACAAAAGGTAGGTTGGTTCATATTTTAGGTTGGTTGTAAATTAGGTCACATTTCAGTATGTTTACGGAATAGGGAATATAAAACGCAAAAGAAAATTAATTTTGAAGCAATGTTTTAACTTTTTGAGTGCCAGTGGGGCAAACAATGCATTGTAAAGTAATGTATTACTTCCACCTTTCGGAACTGAAAGGTTTAAAATAAAAAAGCTGGGAGGACATAGGAAAGAACTATAGATGTTAAACATGCTGCTTAGAACTTATTTTATGCATTTACATTGCAAACATAAATCTACCACATACTTTTTCTAAAAAATTAATGAGGTTAAGACAAACCCTATTTCATTAACCAGTATTACAGTTGTTTTACTGTAGCGTACATGCTGTGTAAGTATAAATGTGATTACAGGAAATTATATTTTAATTTCTGTATCATGCTGATGTCATGCAACAGAAAACACACCAAGCAAAATTCACCTGGAAGTAGGAAAGATGACTTTACAATAATGTAGATTAAAGTTAAGAATCCTTTTCTGCTATGCTCTGGAACACTTTCCTGTTTATCACAGGTGAGATTATAATTTACTAATAAAGACTGCATCTCAAAGCTGTCAATGTTATAAACCTTGAAAAATAGGGAGAACCTATAATAAATGTTGACATGTCACATCAACCTTCTGATTGCCACTAGAGATGAGCGAAACTATCGTGATTCCATTTGTGGGTCAGTACTTATGAGAATGGGAGCAGAATGTATATACACACACCACTAAAATAAATTAACAAACCTTGTAAATCAAGATAACCCTATCCCCCAAATTTTTATTCTTTAAAATATTAAACCCTTAATTGCTACTCAAGTGCACTTTGAAGCAAAGTGTTAACAGAAGGGCTTATTAAAATTAGGAGGGTGACCCAACCTTTGCCTCCTTCTCTAAAACCACCACCCGTTTCACCTTCTAAGCTTCACCAACACCACACACATCCACACACACTAAAATAAATTAAAAATAATGCTCACACTCAAACACACACAAATAAATAACTATAACACAATCATATTCCCATACATACACTCAAATAAATAACAATAATACAATCACATTCAAACAAAAAATACACACTGATGCACACACACACACACACACACTAATTACACAAAAATAAAATAAACATATTCACATAAACAGATTATAATAAATAACAATAATACAAGCACATATTAAAATAAATAAATAACAATAACACATACATACGTACACACGCATACACTAAGACAGAGGAATAAACAACCCCCCCACACACACACACAAACTAAAATAAATAAATAAAAGGAACACACACATGGGCACACATTAAAATAAATAAATAAACAAACAAATAAAAACATCATGAACACACAAACATACAAACTAAAATAAATAAAAATAACACACACAAATTAAAACAGATAACTAAAATATACACACAAGCACCTACGTTAAAATAAGTAACAAGAACACACACGCACTAAAATAAATCAATAAAAAATTACACATACATACACACAAAGAGACACACATATTTGTGTACATACACACACCTACACACACAAGTGATCACATATACAACCACACGTCATTGTACATTAGTGTTTGTGTACCTGTGTGTTGGAGTGTATCTTACAATCTGTTATATTAACCCCTTAAGGACCAGCCACTCACGCACGGTGCGGTCACTTAAGGACCATGGAGTATTTCTTTTTTTTTTTTTAGCCATATGATTCCGGACTGTCCGAACGGCATGCAGCTGCGCGGGGAGCCCGGAATTCCATGACTCACATGTACGTCGTTGATCCTTTAGTTACCACAATCTCATAACGTACATGTACGTCATGCGTCGTTAAGGGGTTAAACTGAGATTATAAGAATAGTTTTCTAATAGTGATGATATATTAGAGATCTGATAGCCAGCTATGGAGTGTTTACTTAACTCAGTGTGCCTTATTCCTCAAATTAAAGAGGAACTATTCTGGAGCAAACCAACTACACTCTAAGGAAGAAAGTAAACCACATTGATTTAAATTGGGTGTTCAACCCCTTGAGTGAATAAATGAATGAATGAATGAATTAATTAATTAATTAATGTATATTTATTTGTTTAGAAAATGCTTTAATATGAAGAATACATTGAGATTTCTCTCATTTGCATGTGTTTACAGTAAAGGGTTACATATTTACACAAATAGAGAAACATTATATATGAATGAATTAATATGTTTAAGGGTTTAGACAATTCAGGGTTACTAGTGGTTTGCAAAGGGAAACATTGAAAGTGGGGTCCCTGCTCAAATGCTGATACGTGGTAAAAGGAGACGTACATAGTACATAATGTGCAGTGTTCAAATTCTGATCAGGATAGGGGGACACAAAATTATAGGAGCCTTGGATGGTTGAAATCAATGTCATGTAGCTTGATGAAGCTGTGTTGAGGAAGTGTAATTGTAGTGAGACTTGAAGAGAAATGCAGGGTCGCAGGCTGGGAGGCAGAGCATTCCATTCTGAAAGAAGAATGTCAGAGGCTGATTGTAACTGGTGGAATGGGGTATAGCAGGAGATCAGAGTAGAAATGTAGGAAGGGGTAGAGGAGAGAAGGGTATTGAATGAGTGGAGCAATATTTTATAAGCTATCTTGAATTTTATAGGTAGCCTTTGGAGTGACTGGAGAAGGAGAGGGGGCAGGGATAAAACCTTTCTGTTATGCTGACTTGCATTGTGGCTTGAGGGCTTTTTTCCCTCGTTATATCATTTTGAGTGTATGAGGATGTGAGCAACACATAGCAAAACATTTTTGCATACCCCTCTGGCACTCAAAGGGTGAAAATGCAATACCCCATATACATAATTTTAAGGCTTTTACACCTATGGTTTTGTATTGCCAAAGTGCTGTTACTAAGGCAACCAACAACTAGTTCTCCTAGTCTGAGCACACAGTTATAGCCAATTAGTATATGTAGACAACACTGACATCACTGCACGTTCAGCTCATGCATGGTGGAGTTACTTTGTATATACAAATGGTTGTCTAAGCAGCCTAAGGCACATTACTAAGGAAATCTTTCATTTGTCATCAAATATGTGTATTCAATGTATTTGGTTGTAAAGGTGATGTCACTGGGAAAACCCATAAACTGTTCTTTAAAAGTGAGTAGTAGATCACTGTATTTTGCAATAAAGCCATTAAAATGTGGATACACTCATAACTTTATGAAGGACATTGTAATGCATCTGTATACCAGTCATTCACTTGGGGCCTCATCCTGCTTCACAACAGTTTCCAGTTTCTTAGCAAAGAATCAATTTAATTCTATAGTACAATGATCAAGGAGACATAAGGCTGGCTGAGGTGCACAACATTCCAAGGTAGCTGCTTTTGTTCCACAACTATTAACAGGCTTAAGGAAGTGATATCACTTTTCCAGTTCATAAGTTACTTTATGGAACCTATGCACTAAGATCTTCAAATTTGGAGAAATTTTAGTGCATTGTTCCATAATATAACACAGGAACTGGAGAAGTGATGTAACTGGAGAAGTCATCTCTGCTTTATCACCTCTTTATCACACCTTATTGCATCTCCCCCATGATCTCTTGTAATACTCTGATTGCAGCTTAGTTATGTGGGGTAAAATAGTGAAAACACAATGTAAGCCATGGTGGTTTTCAGACTAAAATCTGGTACTTCAAATAACAACGTTAAGATCCATGAGAGAGTTTCAGTAAGATATTTGGGTTAGCCTGTATAGGTTGAACGCTTTAATCTGTAATGTATCAAGTCACAGGAAAAACAGCCTAACAAATACATGCTTTTCACCAGCCCTATGCCGAAATAATTTATGGATACTTTTGGCTATTCATCAATGATAATTTGTACTTTCCTGCCTTGCATATGTGAAGAATGGAAATATGATGTAATATAACATAAATTTAGCCAGTCTGTTGATATTCACATATACAGCATTAGTGTATGCATGTGTTCTCCCCCAATGCCTACATTCAGATCCTCTAGTTTGAATTTAGCAGATGGAGTTTATAGATTTGGCCATTGCTCACTGATGAATAAGCCATGGCAAGATATGATTTAGCTATTGCAGAATCAGCAGATGGCTACAGGGCAAGGAAATATGATTCCATTGAGCACTGAGACATTTGCAGCTTGATAAATAGACCTGGGGTATCACATCTTACAATTAATATAGTCTCTGGTGTTTATCACTATGAATTTCAATCTTTGTGGTCAGTCACCTTGTAGATTACAAGCTTTGTGGGTCAATTTCTGTATATTGCAAACAATGGTATTGGTCTGCTGCCAATTGCAAGCTATAATGGCCATTTTCTCAGTGAATGGTAAGCCATGCACTTATGAAAACCTGTGGTGTTGATGTGCTTAAAATATATGTGGATTTTAATGTCATACTTTTTGATTTGAAGTCTAGATAGGCTATGCGTGTACATAATTATATATATTTATTATCATACTCAAACACTGTCCCTGCAGGGTTTTGTATACAGCCAGGAACATGTTCCTGTAAAAGGCACTAGTGGGCTAATACAGACTGCGCCCTTGGTAGGATATCATCCCTAGAGAGCCTGCAAATTTGTATTCCAGGCTCATTCCTAGTTGAGCTTCTCTGACTCTTAACATGCATATACAAATTATCCTTGGGATTAGTCACGCCAAGGGTAATAGGGGAATCCAGCATTGGACCCCTTGCTCACAGTGCTTAGAGAGATCTGCTGCATCTCACCGATGAGGTTTAATAAGGATGAAATGTACATCTGGGGTTGGTTGTTTCTTTTGCTCAGAGAAGATTTGCCTGGCATTTCATGGTGGGAATGCTGGGATATTTCTTTTCTGTGAAAGGCACTAGTGAGCTAAAAGAGACTGCACCCTGAGTAGGATACCATTCCTAGAGAGCCTGCAAATTTGTATTGCAGGTTTGTTCCTAGTTGAGTGTTGCTGATTCTTAATATGCATATGTAAATTATCCTTGGGTTTAGTCACCCCAAGGGTGATAGGGGAATCCAGCATTGGACCCCTTGCTCACAGTGCTTAGAGAGATCAGCTGCACCTCACTGACAAGTTAGCTGTTTCTCTTGTTCAGAGAAGAATTGCCTGGCATTTCGTGGCTGGACTATTGTGACGACAGGACCAGTATGATATGCTTTAGGATATTCCTTCTCTGTGAAAGACACTAGTGGGCTAAAAGAGACTGCACCCTGGGTAGGATACCATTCCTAGAGAGCCTGCAAATTTGTATTGCAGGCTCGTTCCTAGTTGAGAGTCTCTGACTCATAATATGCATATGCGAATTATCCTTGGGATTAGTCACCCCAAGAGTAATAGGGGAATCCAGCATTGCACCCCTTGCTCACAGTGCTTAGAGAGATCAGCTACACCTCACTGATGAGGCTCAACAAGGCTGAAACGTATGTCTGGGTTTGTCTCTCCCTGGCAGCTGTGAAACTGGCCCTTCCAGCTCACAATGCCCCTAATCCTCACACCTTCACTAATCCTCGCACCTCTTCTAAACCTCTCCCCTCCCAGCCCTCTTGTAAGCCTCTCTCCTCTGACACCTCCTCTGAAACTAACACCTCCCCACAGCTCTCCACTAACCCCCCTGAAGCAGCTATAACAACCTCCCCAGCTGCCTCAGATTCCTTCATTCCCTTGTCTTCTGTTCCAGGCCCACCTTTGAAGGAGCAATCAAAGAAAAAATCTGGAAAAAAGACAAGGAGGAGAGCCCTGATAAAGGCACCAGACAGAAAAGAGTGCCTCCAAAGGACAGCACCCTCCCTGAGACAAAAGAAGACCGCAACATAGGGGGCATGGAAAAAGCAGTGAGCCCCCCCTGGACACCCAGCCTTAGAGGGAAAAGGATAGTATTATGCTGACATCCTGGACTTCTTGGAGTCTGTCCTACAGACTGATGAACCTCCAGACCGGGGGGGGGGGAGGGGAGAACCCAACGGTGGAGAGTGGTAACTAGTGTCACTGTCTATATGTCCTGTCTAACCTATTTTTCTCCCAACTAGTGGCATCTCTTTCAGCATTTACCATTAATGTGAGGAGCATTAGGGACCAGTACAGGCGACAGGGAATACTAACTTTTCTCTCTTCCCAGGGAAGCGATATATATATGTTGCAGGAATGTGCCCACCTGCATCTCATGCGGCAATGGCCCCATGGCCCCTCGTACTGGTCGGGTGGGGGCAGCTCTAAGTCTGCAGGTGTAGCCATTTTGATCAGAGGGGGGCGGTTCGTATTTGATTCTGTCCAGGAGCTAGTCTGCGGCAGACTTCTTGTCGTAGATGGCTCCTGGGCAGTTGAGCCTGTGCGGCTCATCAGCGTGTACGCATCCCCTGAGAGAAATGAGCAACTGGAGCTTTTCCAGCACCTGCGGACCCAGCTCGCTACCACCCGAGCAGTGGTGATGGGTGGGGATTTTAATTGACCAATTGAGGAGGATGGGCGCAGCTCCTGCCATAACGCAAAGCTGGATAAAACATCCAGGTTACTGATAGAGATGGTCAGAGAGGCGTCCATGCAGGACGCGGTGGGCTCCATTGGGACGGGCTCCGTTAATTATACTTGGAGCCTCCCCGATGGCTCAACACGTTGTCGGATTGACTTCCTGTTTACCTCCAGAACAGTAGAGCACAAGTGGCACTCTATGGTCCCCTGCTACTTCTCTGGCCACAGGGCCATTAACTTCCAAGGGGTCCTGGGCAAAGGGTTTCCTCCCGATCCAGGCTCCTTGAAGTTAAATTCCGCAATTTCTTTCAGGCAAAAGGCAGATGCCAGGAGTGTGAGAGGAGAAGTGAACTCAGGAGACTTCAAAAGAAACTGCACTCCCTGCAGGACCTCCAACTCTATGGCTGGGATGTGAGAAAGAAGCTGGATGAGACCAAAGAGGGCCTGAAAAGGCACTTTGAGGAGGAGTCCAGACACATTATCTTCCGTTCTAAGGTGGAGGACATGGAGAAGGGTGAGAAATGTAACTCTTTCTTTTTCAGGAAGCTCTACTCTGCACACACTCCCCTGATAGAACTGAGGGATAGAGATGGCAGAATCCAAGAGGGTAAGGAAGGGGTCATGAAAGTGGTCACAGACTTCTACAGAGATCTCTACTCCCCCAAAGACACAGACACAGACCAAGCTGATAAGTTCCTGGCAGGTATCACTAACTCTGTTGATCCTGCAGGTAAAGCAGCTATGGACTCCTCCTAGCATTGGAGGAGCTGTTCTCTGCTGCCAGATCCTTCAAGTTGGGCAGAACCCCGGGCTGTGATGGTCTCCCAGCTGAATTTTATATAAAGCTGTGGGACCTCATACTCCCAGACCTGCTTGAACTATACGAGGAGATGGTGGCGGAGGGCAGAATGCCTCCGACGCTAAGGGAGGGGATGATCACGATCTCTCTCCTGAATGTGGACTACAAGATCCTCGCCAAGGTACTAGCCAACAGGCTAAAGAGGGTCATTGGTCAGATTGTTCACCCAGACCAAACCTGCGGCATTCCCGGTTGCAGAATAGCAGATAACCTTGCCCTAATCAGAGACCATCATATAAAGGTGGCCCTGGTCAGCGTTGATCAGGAGAAGGCCTTTGACCGTGTCTCTCATGAATTCATGGGCAGGGCACTGTGCAGATTTGGGCTGGGAGAAATGTTCTGTTCATATGTTAACCTAATATACCTTGACATTTTCAGTACGGTGCTGGTGAACGGCTGGGAGACTGACCCCTTTCCAGTGCTTTTTGGGGTCAGACAAGGTTGCCCTCTCTCACCTCTCCTTTTTGTCTGTTGTATAGAGCTCTTCGCTGAATGCATCAGACAGAATCCAGAGATCAGGGGGATCACTGCACAAATACGTGGCAGACAAGAGGCAAAGTACTCGCTGTACATGGACGATGTAACCATCTTCTGCGCTGACCAGTAATCAGTGAAAGAGCTCGTCCAGACATGTGAGGACTTTGGCAAAGCTTCAGGTGCAAAGGTCAACTGCGGGAAGTCAGAGACCATGCTCTTCAGGAGTGGCACCTTTCTCCTGACCCCTTCCCCATCAGGACAGGCCTCATCAAAATCCTGGGGGTCTGGTTTGGTGGAAAAGGAGTGGTCCTGAAGTGTTGTGATGAAAGACTAGCAAAAGTCAGACAGAAATTTGGACTATGGAGCCTCAGGGACCTCACCATAGAGGGAAAAATACTGGTACTGCAGAATGAAATCCTTCCAGTTCTGCTGTATATGGCCCAAGCTTGGCCACCTGTGGCAACAATTTGCAGAGCCATCACAACGGCAGTGTTTTACTTTATCTGGGGCTCCAAAATGGACAGAGTGAAGCTAGCAGTTATGTACAAGGAGCCCCACAAAGGAGGAAAGGGGGTGCCAGACATCCCCACCATGTTGCAGGCCTTCTTTGTGTGCAACTGTGTGCGGAGGACTTTAAGAGAGGGGGACCAGGGATCTGCCGGTAATGCCATGTCCTGTTTCTTCCTGCTTCCTCTTTGGAGGGGACTCGGTTGGAACAGGTGGGACACCTCCATCCCTTACAACTGGACTACCCCCTGGTTCTACCAGGATTTTGGTAGATTTGTGAGGGAGAACCAACTGGAGGGTGTTACACCAGAACTGTGGACCCCAAAGGTCATATATAAGCTCATCAGAGCAAAAGACATTATAGAGACAATTTCAGGACTCCCAGCTGCCACTTCCAAGATGGTATGGCAGAATCTGTCATCACGGAGACTCACAAACAGACACAAGGACACTGCATGGATGGCCATTCAGGGGGGTCTGTCTCTCAGGTCATTCATGCATGCAAGGAACCTATGCAGGTATAGACACTGCCCTAGAGGATGTGTGGCAGAAGAAACTGCCCTGCATGTTTTTTGGTAGTGTCCCTTTGCCCAAACTCTGTTGGATGACCTGGAAAATGAACTCAAAGACTCTGTTCCAAAGAGTCACTTGTCGTACCACTCGGTACTGTACGGACTATTTCCAGAGACACACTCATATGGTGCTATCCAGGAAGCCTGGCACATCATGTGCTGTGTCAAAGACACTCTGTGGTTTTCAAGGAATTGTCTGGTGCTGAGGAGAGAACAGGTGACAACACAGGACTGTCGCAGACTGATCCACAGTCTGCTAAGAGACTATAACATCTTGGACAGCCCTGAAGAGGAGGACTAGCATCCCTTCAAATTGCTCAATATCACTGTCACCTCCCCTTGGCACCCTGGCCCACCCTGACCCATGCCCCATATCCCCCCCCCCACACACACACACACACCCAATCCCCCAGGCGAATGCCCACAGAGACTTTAATACAGTGAAATAAAGTTCAAGTGTTGAGTTCAATAAAGTGATGATACAATAAAGTTCAAATGTTCCTGTGTGCTGCCAAAGTGCACTGCATTGCAGGTATTAAGAATGTTATTGTTTTAAATGTATAAATGCACTCTGTATTGGAAAGCATTACAGTAAAAAGAAATGTATTGTATATTCCATGTCAAAATAAAGATTATTTTTTTTAAAAAAAAAAGTACGTCTGGGGTTGGTAGTTTCCCTTGTTCAGTGAAGAATTGCCTGGCATTTTGTGGTTGGACTGCTGTGATGGCAGGACCAGTATGATATGTTTTAGGATATTTCTTCTTTGTGAAGGGCACTAGTGGGCTAAAAGAGACTGCACCCTGGGTAGGATACCATTCCTAGAGAGACTGCAAATTTGTATTGCAGGCTTGTTCCTAGTTCAGCGTCTCTGACTCTTAATAGGAACATGTTCCTGGCTGACTGACAAAACAGCCAATTACAACTTGAGGGTCCAGTTTTCTTAAGTTTGACTCAGGGACATATTTTGTACTTATCTCACTTTTATTTGAACTTATGACATGGCATAATGTCATCATGGAGAGAACACTGCTTGCTGGTTTTCCCTAAGTGGTTACTTGTATGGAACCCTCCGTCCCTGTGGATCCTGGAGGTGGTTGAGGGCGAGCCTCCTGCCCACAGACTATGGACCTGTCCTTGTAACGGGCTATAGCCTCCCCCTAAGACTAATCACTACCCTGTTTGCCCCTTGTCATGGAAGCCTCCGTGCCCTGGGCTCCTGGAGGGGCCTGGGGCTCAGTCCCCCACCCCACAGACTACCCAGCTATGAGGGCTGTCACAGGAACAGGGTAGTGTATTTGTTCAGGGCATTTCACCTTGTTGTTCTGTGCACAGTAACTTGGATCCCTTTGCTGGGGGGAAGGTAGAGGGGGAGCAAAATACATTGTATTACAACCTGTGATTGAGTTATGTATAAACTCAATTATGCTCACTCCGGCACCCCATTGTCTTCCCAGATGTTGTGTGCAGTAACTTGGATCCTATTGTATTCTAATCTGTATTGATGATTCGTTTATGTGTGTATATAAACCCTGTGTGTTCTACAATAAATTGTTATTATTTTCACCCTGCACTACGTTGCGACTAGTGGTTTGGGTGGCTGGAGGTATTGGTGTATGCAGTTCGGAGCTAAGTGAGCACAGATTGGCTGAGCTACCTAGTCGGGGTAACGGGGTTCCCTCACAAGAATGTCTTGGGATTTAACAATTATTGGGGGAAAGCATTTCTTGAAAGGTACTGGAAGGGAAATTCCAATCTTCAAGAAGTAGTAATAAACATCCCAGACAACAAAAAAGATTTCAGTTGCATTCTATAAGATTTTTCTTCTAGCCATGAGGTTTAGGAAATTCTTATATGAGCACAGTTAGTTCAGCCATAAGCTCACAGAGTAGAGCAATCTGGGGAAAATTATCTGCCACCATAGGGAACAATGAATCTTCCCATATTAACTCAAAGGGCTTTTAAATGAGACCTAACACCTCTTAATAATAATGCCCTACTTACATTTCTATGAACAAAAAATCCCAATGACCCCAACGAAATTTGTGCATTGTGTGTTCAATATATAACTCCTTCAATCAATCCTGGATGTAATGCCTTAGAAGGAGAACATGACAGTTGCTAAGACCACATGACCTTGAAACTCTGCTCAATACACCCACAGTAATTTAAAGCTTTAAGCACCAGGGGTTGTGCAACACATTCCTTCATATGTGCTGTACAACGTTCTGGTCTTTAAAGGGTTAAGTATGCACATACCCTCTGACTTCTTCAGTTTGAAAAAAAAACTGCAAACAACTGTCATGAATGCATCCATGGACATGACATCCAAAACTGATTGAAGATGTAATCTTTTGGACAAGGGCACAGGGTCAAAATTCAAAGGGGCCATTAGGATATCCTGGCCAGATAAGTGGGTGGTTTCTATTATGAGGTCATAGTTGTTGAGTGCTAGTTAGGTCTTCAAGCAATGCACTAGATACCTCTCTAGCAGTCAAGGAGTTAAAAGATGTTAAGAGCTGAATATAAATCAATTGAAAGTTGTATTCATTTCCTGTAGTGCTGCTGGTTTATCCTAGATTGCTCCACTCTTCACCCAGTGTTACTGACTGAACTAACAGTGGGTGTGAAGAACAATTGGATATCATTACAACCAGGAAGAACTTCTTGTAGGATTGAAACTGAAACTAAACACAGCAAACATTTGTATAATTTATACATACTACACGTGTATGTCATAGATAATGGCTCAAATTGTTACACATAACATGCACAAGCAGAGTAAATGTATTTGTCATTTTATATACCTTGAACACAAATATGTCCATTAAATCAGCATGCACTTTTTTTCAGAGTTTTATTATTTGGCATGTTTTCAGTGGTGTCCATTGAGCTGTCCTTTAGTTTGGAGGTGTTGTTAACCTCCAGTTCATCCTTCATTTTTGTGTATACCCTCCTCTAGTGTCTCTTTATTTGTACAGAGTAACAAAGTCACAAGAGCCACCAGATATAAACCCTGGAGTTCCACAGAGGGGTTTCAAAAAAGTAAAATGAGTTTGTAACAAGAGTAAAAAGAATTTGTTTTGTGTAGTGCTTCAAATGAACTACCTGAGGATAAAAGATGGGTAGTAAACCTGCAGCCCTAATCAAGTAGTTGTTGGAGTACATTTCCCATAATACTCATATTTCTCATCTGATACAGTCAAGCGAGTGCAAGGGGAATGACATTGGTTTGTCCTTGGTGATGAGAATCTCTGGATGGCACACAGCATACATCACTATTCATCAAGGACCTTTGCACTTCCCCTTATTTTTACCCTGTTTTTGCTATCTATAGATAAGTATACTAGTGTCTGTCTACCATCTGTGTCATCATCACAGTGGGGCCTGTTTAAGACTGCCTTATTTTGTGTCTTTGTGTGTATTACTATATTCCTAAATATCACTACTGTACTTATCTCTGATTTCTAATTTACTATTGCTATTACTTTATATCCGACACATATATTTGTATTCATGGCCAATTATTATAAGGTCACAAACATACAGAGGCCCTGGTTATATAGAGGTTTATTTATCAATGGCTGAAATAGGCAACCTAGTGATTCATATTTTTATTTATTCATATATTTGTGAAGCTCCATTCACCTATACCATTCTTTTCACTTCTTTTAAATGTCGCTTGCTTCAGTTTGCCACTGAAATTTGTTGCCATTTTAGAGTAGAAATGCCATATTTATTATTAGTTATTCACTTAATTTTATGTGCAATTAATTAATTTTCTTTTGTCCCAAAAATCATTATCCACGATTTTAGCAGTAAAAAGGTAGACTCTAGTGTTGAGCGAGCATGCTCGGCCGATGCTCGGATCGGCTCGAGCATCGCTCTGCTCGGCACATGGCGGTACTCGTACGAGTACCGCATGTGCTCGCCCGCCATGTTCGGGTCTCCTCCCCGCACGTTTTGCGGCTGCTGCGCAGCCAATAAACGTGCAGGGAGGCTCTGACATCGGTGTAATGCCAGCAGCCATGTTGGCTGCTGGCATTACACTGATTGGCTGGCCAGAACCCGTGGTCAGGTGCTGTATAGCACCTGACCAGCGAGTTCGGCTCAGTCTGAGCCAGGGAGAGCTGAGGATAGGAAGGGAAAGGCAGTGTAGGGAGGAAAAAAACAAAAATTGTGAAAAAAAAAGAACCAAAAGTCCTTTTTAGGACTACTGTGTGTGGGGGCAGCAGGTTATTTGGTGTGGGGGGAAAAAAAAAAAAAAAAAAAAAAATATATATATATATTCTGTTTAGTGTGCAAAGTTGCAGATTAGAGCACATTCTGTTTAGTGTGCACAGTTGCAGATTAGAGCACATTCTGTTTAGTGTGCAAAGTTGCAGATTAGAGCACATTCTGTTTAGTGTGCAAAGTTGCAGATTAGAGCACATTCTGTTTAGTGTGCAAAGTTGCAGATTAGAGCACATTCTGTTAAGTCTTCAAACTAAAATATCAAAGTCACGTATTCCATTCAGTGTGCGTCGCCGCAGTTTAGCAGCACATTCTGAGTACTGTGCAGAGTTGCAGAATAGGAAGAAATACTGTTAAGTCTTCAAACTAAAATATCAAAGTCACATATTCCATTCAGTGTGCTTCGCCGCAGTTTAGCAGCACATTCTGTGTACTGTGCAGAGTTGCAGAATAGGAAGAAATACTGTTAAGTCTTCAAACTCAAATATCAAAGTCACATATTCCATTCAGTGTGCTTCGCCGCAGTTTAGCAGCACATTCTGTGTACTGTGCAGAGTTGCAGAATAGGAAGAAATACTGTTAAGTCTTCAAACTAAAATATCAAAGTCACATATTCCATTCAGTGTGCTTCGCCGCAGTGTAGCAGCACATTCTGTGTACTGTGCAGAGTTGCAGAATAGGAAGAAATACTGTTAAGTCTTCAAACTAAAATATCAAAGTCACATATTCCATTCAGTGTGCTTCGCCGCAGTTTAGCAGCACATTCTGTGTACTGTGCAGAGTTGCAGAATAGGAAGAAATACTGTTAAGTCTTCAAACTAAAATATCAAAGTCACATATTCCATTCAGTGTGCTTCGCCGCAGTTTAGCAGCACATTCTGTGTACTGTGCAGAGTTGCAGAATAGGAAGAAATACTGTTAAGTCTTCAAACTAAAATATCAAAGTCACATATTCCATTCAGTGTGCTTCGCCGCAGTGTAGCAGCACATTCTGTGTACTGTGCAGAGTTGCAGAATAGGAAGAAATACTGTTAAGTCTTCAAACTAAAATATCAAAGTCACATATTCCATTCAGTGTCTTTCACCGCCGTTTAACAGCCTATTCTGTGTACTCTGCAGAGTTGCAGAATTATAAGAAATACTGTTAAGTTTTCAAACTCAAATATTAAAGTCACATATTCCATTCAGTGTCTTTCACCGCCGTTTAACAGCCTATTCTGTGTACTCTGTACAGTTGCAGAATTATAAGAAATACTGTTAAGTTTTCAAACTCAAATATTAAAGTCACATATTCCATTCAGTGTCTTTCACCTCCGTTTAACAGCCTATTCTGTGTACTCTGTACAGTTCCAGAATTATAAGAAATACTGTTAAGTTTTCAAACTCAAATATTAAAGTCACATATTCCATTCAGTGTCTTTCACCGCCGTTTAACAGCCTATTCTGTGTACTCTGTACAGTTCCAGAATTATAAGAAATACTGTTAAGTTTTCAAACTCAAATATTAAAGTCACATATTCCATTCAGTGTCTTTCACCGCCGTTTAACAGCCTATTCTGTGTACTCTGTACAGTTCCAGAATTATAAGAAATACTGTTAATTTTTCAAACTCAAATATTAAAGTCACATATTCCATTCAGTGTCTTTCACCGCCGTTTAACAGCCTATTCTGTGTACTCTGTACAGTTCCAGAATTATAAGAAATACTGTTAAGTTTTCAAACTCAAATATTAAAGTCACATATTCCATTCAGTGTGTTTCAACGCCGTTTAACAGCCTATTCTGTGTACTCTGCAGAGTTGCAGAATTATAAGAAATACTGTTAAGTTTTCAAACTCAAATATTAAAGTCACATATTCCATTCAGTGTCTTTCACCGCCGTTTAACAGCCTATTCTGTGTACTCTGTACAGTTCCAGAATTATAAGAAATACTGTTAAGTTTTCAAACTCAAATATTAAAGTCACATATTCCATTCAGTGTGTTTCAACGCCGTTTAACAGCCTATTCTGTGTACTCTGCAGAGTTGCAGAATAGTAAGAAATACTGTTAAGTTTTCAAACTCAAATATTAAAGTCACATATTCCATTCAGTGTGTGTCACCGCAGTTTAGCAGCCTATTCTGTGTACTCTGCAGAGTTGCAGAATAGTAAGAAATACTGTTAATTTTTCAAACTCAAATATTAAAGTCACATATTCCATTCAGTGTCTTTCACCGCCGTTTAACAGCCTATTCTGTGTACTCTGTACAGTTCCAGAATTATAAGAAATACTGTTAAGTTTTCAAACTCAAATATTAAAGTCACATATTCCATTCAGTGTGTTTCAACGCCGTTTAACAGCCTATTCTGTGTACTCTGCAGAGTTGCAGAATTATAAGAAATACTGTTAAGTTTTCAAACTCAAATATTAAAGTCACATATTCCATTCAGTGTCTTTCACCGCCGTTTAACAGCCTATTCTGTGTACTCTGTACAGTTCCAGAATTATAAGAAATACTGTTAAGTTTTCAAACTCAAATATTAAAGTCACATATTCCATTCAGTGTGTTTCAACGCCGTTTAACAGCCTATTCTGTGTACTCTGCAGAGTTGCAGAATTATAAGAAATACTGTTAAGTTTTCAAACTCAAATATTAAAGTCACATATTCCATTCAGTGTCTTTCACCGCCGTTTAACAGCCTATTCTGTGTACTCTGTACAGTTCCAGAATTATAAGAAATACTGTTAAGTTTTCAAACTCAAATATTAAAGTCACATATTCCATTCAGTGTGTTTCAACGCCGTTTAACAGCCTATTCTGTGTACTCTGCAGAGTTGCAGAATAGTAAGAAATACTGTTAAGTTTTCAAACTCAAATATTAAAGTCACATATTCCATTCAGTGTGTGTCACCGCAGTTTAGCAGCCTATTCTGTGTACTCTGCAGAGTTGCAGAATAGTAAGAAATACTGTTAATTTTTCAAACTCAAATATTAAAGTCACTTATTCCATTCAGTGTGTGTCACCGCAGTTTAGCAGCCTATTCTGTGTACTCTGCAGAGTTGCAGAATAGTAAGAAATACTGTTAAGTTTTCAAACTCATATATATTAAAGTCATATATATCGTGTAAGATGAAGAAGGCGGGTAAAAAGGGACGGGGAAGTGGACGTGATCCTGAAAGTTCAGGGCGCGGGTCAGGACGCGGAGAAACTGTGCCTGGTGCCAGAGCACAAGAAAGAAAGACATCCACCATACCTAGCTTCATGTCTGATTTCACAGGGCGTCGCAGGACATCACTCTCGAGGTCCGACCAGTGCGAACAGGTGGTCGGTTGGATGACAGCTGATACTGCTTCCAGTCGGTTAAGCACCACCCTGTCTTCCACCAAGTCCACTCTCAGTAGCCAAGAGTCTGGTCAACATAATCCTCACTCTGATCATCCTTCCTCCCACCATACACGGTCTGGTCAAAGAAGTGATCCCACACTGGGATATAGTGATGAGCTCGTCTCATCACCAATCCTTCATTTGACCCTCTCTCCAAGCACGCTTGCAGAGGAACATGACATCTTGTGCCCTGATTCACAACCTCTAGAGGCTACCCAATCACAAGAAGATGACAGATGTGAACGGCATTTAAGGTCAAAGGAAGTAGTGGATGATGATGATGATGATGATGAGACACAGTTGCCATTAAATCAACCACTATTTCCGTCTCAAGACCTTGTTGAGGAGAATGTTATACAGTTGTCAATGACTGAGTATGTGGTGGGATCAAGACTTGAGGAGGATGATCAGAGTGAGGAAGTGGAGGAGGACTTGGTGGACGATGAGGTGACTGACCCCACCTGGGAAGGTGTAGAGCCGAGCGATGACAGCAGTCCTGAGGGTGAGCCATCTGCAGCACCGCAACAGGCTGGAAGAGGCAGTGGTGTGGCTACAGAAAGAAGGAGGACCGCACCAAACCGGCCCGCAAATGTTCCACGGAGCACCCCCTTGCGTAAATCTACCTTGCCAAGGGGTAGGTGTTCCGCGGTATGGCGTTTTTTTAAGGAAAGTGCGGACGACAAAAGAATTGTAGTTTGCAACCTGTGCCACACCAGAATGAGCCGAGGCATGAACACTAGAAACCTCACCACCACCAGCATGATCCGACACATGGCATCCAAGCACCGTAGTAAGTGGGAGGAACGCCTGGATCGCCCATCTGTGTCTGCAGGCCACACCACTGCCTCCTCTTCCCCTGTTTTCGGTGCCGGCCAATCGCCTGTCGAAGGCGCAGGCCCGCATACCTCCCGCCCTGCACCTGTACCATCTGAAGCACCATCAGCGACCACATCCACTTCCCTGTCCCAGCACAGCGTCCAAATGTCGTTACCCCAGGCATTTGAGCGCAAGAGAAAGTACCCAGCCACCCACCCACAGGCCATAGCACTAACCTCACACCTTTCAAAATTACTGGCCATCGAAATGCTGCCATTTAGGCTTGTGGACACTGAGTCCTTCCGCAGCCTGATGGCAGCAGCTGTCCCTCGGTACGCGGTCCCCAGCCGCCACTACTTTTCCCGGTGTGCCATCCCCGCATTACACCACCATGTGTCCCGTAACATCACCCGTGCCCTGACCAACGCAGTTACTGGGAAGGTCCACTTAACGACTGACACATGGACAAGTGCTTGTGGCCAGGGACGCTACATTTCCCTGACGGCACACTGGGTGAATGTCGTGGAGGCTGGGAGCGACTCGGACCCTGGGATGGCACGGGTGCTACCCACGCCGAGGATTGCGGGCCCTACCTCCATCAGGGTTTCCACCAGCACCTACGTTATTGGCTCCTCCTCCTCCGTTTCCACCTCCGAATTCTCTACACACACCGCCACTCCCCCATCAGCCAGTAGCTGGAAGCAGTGTAGCACTGCAGTGGGGAAGCGTCAACAGGCCGTGCTGAAGCTGATCTGCCTTGGGGACAAACAGCACACGGCCTCAGAGCTGTTGCAGGGGATTAGTCACCAGACCGAGCAGTGGCTCTCGCCACTCAACCTGCAACCAGGCATGGTTGTGTGTGATAATGGGCGTAACTTGGTGGCGGCTTTGGAGCTCGGCAAGCTCACACACGTACCATGCCTAGCGCATGTATTTAATTTAGTGGTGCAGCGATTTCTAAAAACCTACCCCAATGTGCATGATCTCTTGACCAAGGTGCGCCGCGTGTGTGCACATTTCCGTAAGTCATCTACAGCTTCGGCCGGCCTGTTGAAGCTGCAGCAGCGCTTACAATTGCCAGCTCACCGGCTGCTGTGTGACGTGAGCACGCGCTGGAACTCCACCTTCCACATGTTGGCCCGGCTTTGTGAGCAGCAGAGGGCAGTAGTGGAGTACCAGCTGTTACACGGTCGTCGCCTCTCCGTTCAACTTCCTGTAATCAGAAGTGAGGAGTGGGAATGGATGTCAGACCTCTGCGAGGTTTTACGCAATTTTGAGGAATCGACACAGATGGTGAGCGGCGATAACGCTATTATCAGTGTAACCATCCCACTTCTGTGTCTACTGAAACGCTCGCTGCTCACAATTAAAACCGACGCTTTGCATGTGGAAGAGGTGGAAATGGGGGAGGAAGAGCTTACACAAGGTGATAGCCAGAGCACCCTCACTTCGTCTTCTCAGCGACAATTGGAGGAGGCGGAGGAGGAGGAGGAGGAGGAGGAGGAGGAGGAAGACACGGTTGCCTCCGCTACAGAGGGTAGCCATGGAACTTTAGTTCCATCTCTTCAGCGTGGGTGGGCAGAAGAGGAGGAAGAGGATGAGGATATTGAGAGTCAGCCTCCTGGTGAGGACAGCGAAATCTTGACTGTTGGTACTCTGGCACACATGGCTGACTTTATGTTAGGCTGCCTTTCCCGTGACCCACGCGTTGTACGCATTTTAGACAACACGGATTACTGGGTGTTCACCCTTCTGGACCCCCGCTACAAAGAGAATTTCTCATCTCTCATTCCTCCGGTGGAGAGGACAAGCAAAATGGTGCAATACCAGAAGGTTCTTGTTGAAAAATTGCTCCAAAATTTTCCATCTGACAACGCTGGCGGCAGAGTACGTGCTACCTTGGCCAACCGAGAAGGGGAGAAAAGGGGAGCACACAGCAGTTCCGACAAAGGCAGGGCAACACTCTCCAAGGCGTGGGACACCTTCATGACACCCCGCCAGCACCCTCACCCTGATGCGCAGCCTAGTGTCACAAGGAGGGAAAAGTTTTGGAAGATGGTGAAGGAGTACGTAGCAGACCGTGTCAGCGTCCTCAATGATCCCTCTGTGCCTTACAACTACTGGGTGTCCAAGCTGGACACGTGGTATGAACTGGCACTCTACGCCTTGGAGGTGCTGGCCTGCCCTGCCGCCAGCGTTCTGTCTGAGCGGGTATTTAGTGCTGCTGGTGGCATCATAACAGATAAGCGTATCCGCCTTTCCACCGACAATGCTGATAGGTTGACACTTATAAAAATGAACAAGGCCTGGATTTCCCCTGACTTCTCCACTCCACTGGAGGAAAGCCCCGGGGGAACATAAACTCACTTTATATATGTTATTTACAATGATGGGAATACTCTGTATTCCCATTCACCCCTTCCACCCCAAAAACGGGTATATGGTTGACTCTTAATGTTCTCATCCTCCTCCTCCTCTTCCATATGCCCTGGGATATAATTTTTATATAGGGCCAGCTCACCAGCGTGCCCTGGGATATAATTTTTATATAGGGCCAGCTCACCAGCGGGCCCTGTGATATAATTTTTATATAGGGCCAGCTCACCAGCGGGCCCTGTTTGCCAATTTTTATATAGGTCAGCTCACCAGCGGGCCTTCTCATATAATGTTTTATTGGGTCAGCTCTCTAGCGGGCCCTCTCATATAATGTTTTATAGCGTCAGCTCACTAGCGGGCCTTCGCATATAATGTTTAGGATGGTCAGCTCTGCAGCAGACCCTCACCCATAATGTTTTAGATGGTCAGCTCAGCGCACGTTTCCCTCTTAATCATGGCCTCAGTTCTGAAAATCAAGGAAATTTTTGGGAGAATTTGCCTCTGCGCACGTTTCCCTCTTAATCATGGCCTCAGTTCTGAAAATCAAGGAAATTTTTGGGATAATTTGCCTCTGCGCACGTTTCCCTCTTAATCATGGCCTCAGTTCTGAAAATCAAGGAAATTTTTGGGAGAATTTGCCTCTGCGCACGTTTCCCTCTTAATCATGGCCTCAGTTCTGAAAATCAAGGAAATTTTTGGGATAATTTGCCTCTGCGCACGTTTCCCTCTTAATCATGGCCTCAGTTCTGAAAATCAAGGAAATTTTTGGGAGAATTTGCCTCTGCGCACGTTTCCCTCTTAATCATGGCCTCAGTTCTGAAAATCAAGGAAATTTTTGGGATAATTTGCCTCTGCGCACGTTTCCCTCTTAATCATGGCCTCACTTCAGAAAATCGAGGAAATTTTTGGGAGAATTTGCAGATGATATACAAGTAAATATACAGCAAATACTGTTTGGTAACAATTTTTCGCCTAAAGTCGTTTTTATTTTCCTTTTTGTGTGTTTTACGGTCAGTCTGTAAAAATGGCGTACTACGGGCGAAAGATCGTTCCCAGCAGCGATGTTGGAGTCCAAGGTGCATCCAGACATCCTCCCTATGCTGTCCCTGAACCATTTCTGTAGTGTTTCCATCTTTTTCTGCCCTTTTCCTATGGACCAGGCACCCTCCCCTCATCAGAGCAGGGGGTGCCTGGTGTAATGCTCGAGTCCTCCCATTGACTTCAATGGGGCTCGGGTGCTCGGCCGAGCACTCGAGCCTCAGGGGGTGCTCGGTCAGAGCACCCGAACATCCGAGCATTGGGGTGCTCGCTCATCACTAGTAGACTCATTTAATCAAATGCATTATTAATTAATTTTGAGAATTGATTGAATCAGTGAGTTCAATATACTGTATATAAAATATTCAAAGCAAAATCATATTTTACCTATTATTGTGTTAATATTAATGCATTGGCTGATGCTAAAATAGTAATGTCAACATTATTACCAAAAGGGTCATCCCTTCATGCCTGTTGCCTAAAAGTCATAATAGACTCCTGTCTTAAGTTTTCTCATCACAACACTTCCTGAAGTTTTTCTCTCTGGAACATTACTAAAATATAGTCCTTTCTCTGTCTTTACTTAAACTAAATGCTGGTTCAGGCTCTCATCTTCTCCTGCATTACTACTGCAACCTATTCCTCAGAGGCCTTCACACTTTTCAAACTTCTACCGCAGAGTGCATTCAAAATGCTGCTACAAGTATTACAACAATATTTCTCTACTCTGTATCCAGTTTCCCATTATTAACATCTATTTGCTGGCTTCCTATTTAAGTTTGAATCCAATACAAATTTCTCCTTCAGTGGCCTTCACTGCCAAGCCCCTAACTATACCTTTGAATTAAGTCCAACTATATGGCTACTCACTGTCTACACTCTACTGTGGACTGCCTTCTCTCCTCATCCCATGCCAACACTGCTTCATTACCATTATGATTTTCCTATGCTATACCCTTTTTTCGCTCTAGGCCTCAGTCTTCACATCTCTGGACAAATTTGTATTTGTTATTTATGTTTTAGCAACTGGTTCATTTCAGTTAGTATCTTTATCAATGGCACATGTCAACCCACTTTCTCTAGATGTCTGACTCATGTCCTATTATATGATTGGGCAAGCACATTTTCTGCTTCCATTATCAGTGGGCAGAGTGCCTGGAACTTAGGGTGTCCTTTTACTGGATGTAATGTACTGGGTTCCACAGACTGAACTCAAGTTTCTCCTAGATCATCTCACTTAATGAAGAATCAGTCTTGCAACAGGCTCCCTTAATGTCGAGCTTGTCTTTGAGTCCACTTAAACATTATGTACATATTATTGGAAAATCTGGTCAAGATTCTTTATCTTTCATCACTCAGTTCTCTATAAGAGGTTTGAGGAAGGATATATGCTAGAGGGCTGGATTGTGGTTAAAGTTTTTTTTCTGGAGTTTTGAGGGTGGGTATTTCCAAAATTACTTTCATTTTTTGAGTTTGTTTTAGCAGGCAAAGCAAGAATTATTTCCTCTGGTTATTTATGTGTTATTGAATTTACAATGTCCACTGGACATTTTCTGTGATTGAGCACAAGTTCCAAGTGCTGAAATTACAGATCAGGTGACTGGATAAATTTGGGGCTGTCCTCTTATACACAGAAAGGGACTGTCCTCTTATACACAGAAAGAAAGATCAATCCAATTGTTGTGATTTGCTGTATGCATTAATCGTTGCTTAACCCTTTGAGGGCCTCCTGACATTCAAAGGGTTAACACAGCATATAAATCATTACATTTGTCCAGTGGCAAATTCACAGATTCATACCCATGTGATGATAAAACACTTCCAGCAAAAGAACCTATAAATGCATATAAACCATTTAAATAATATCCCACCACAAATATGCATTCTGACCTGTACTCAATATCATGTGAGACTCTTAATTTCCAGGGTTTAGGTTACCCTCCGGACACATTATGAGCCAACATTCTATTGTACTTACCCATCCCCTACACACATACAGCATCACAGAGTACGGAACAGGGGTCACAGGACACCATCTAAATTTACATTTTCCTACATAAAGAACTTCGCACCAGATTTTTTTTGTGTGTGTGAGTGTGTTTAAGTGTAGTGGCTACTGGCTAGCATGGGTGTCCATGGGGGGGGGGGGCAAGAACAGGCACTTGTACCTCTCTACATCTGAAAAATGTCTGTGTATGCCCATGCTGGTTAGTGGGCCAAACCTCAATGTATTTGTTTTTGAATACCTGGCCAGAGAGTGTAAGTTACTGGGTTCTAAATATTCCTCCTCACATGTATCAACCCCCTGAAATAATAAGATTTTTGCAGAGCATTATGAATTAGGTTCTCCAAGCAGTGGTATATATTAATAAAGTATTCAGTGTGGGGTTATTTTACATTATATTAGGTCAGTGATTCTGAACCAGGCGTCAAGGCACTTTGGTGTGCTGCGGATATAAAATTAAGGTGTCCCATGTTTTCTGACAAAAATGTGAATATTGTCTCTTAAATGTAGAAATATGGAAATTGTTATGCACAATTTGTTTATTTTTATTACTATGATTATGGCTAGTACTCATATCATGCAAAAAAGGCAGTGGCACTGACAAAACATAGTTTTAGTACTGATACAATTGCTAAAAAATATATTGTGCACATCCAATATAAGTGACTTACAAGTATACTCAGCCTGGGAGTCAAGGTATGAGGGGACTGAACATGGAGACAGCACATGACTGAAGAAGGCCCAGTTAGCACTGAATATATTGGCAAAAGGCAATACATCTGTACTCTTTTTTCCTGCTACCTTGACCATCATACTGTCTCCTCAGACCCAGGGGGGATGCATTAAAGGTCAATCTTATGGCAAAGTGTGTTTCTGACGATGCGAGGAAATCACTTCACTATGGAGAATATTACACTATTTGCCGTATGCAACAAGAATTTGTTATGCCAGAGGAGGGGTAGAGATTGTGATTTTTTTTTTTTTGGGGGGGGGCAGAGACTATGTAGAAAGTACTTAGCACAAAGATCAGCATCAGCCTTCACTCAGTTCTTTGAGTGCTAGCTGTGTAAGCAGTATACTGCAGAGCAATGTGTTACTCACATCTATGGCACTCAGATGGTTAAGGTGATTCCTGCCTTCTTTGACTAAATCCTACACAAAGCTCTATCACATCAAACAAATGATACATCTATTAGTTAGGAAAGTCACTCAATATCATTAAAAATGTTTGCTTTAAGTCTAAGCACCATTCCATAACAGTGGGATTTTAGTGTTATAATGGAAACTAACAATCTACGGACTTAATTAAACCTCCACAGAATGGTGTAAAAAGGAGAAAAGGTAAAATAGGCAATGAGATATTTAAGGACATCTTTATGATAACTAAGCACTGTCCCATAAATTATGTTTACTATGGTGGTAGCTGTAAAGTTAGCAATCTAGGCACAGAAGTGTAAAAAAGCAGCATTGTGGGGAAGAATAAGCATGAAAGAGATGAAGGCAAGCAGAGAGGAACAGAGATTGACTCAGAGCATAGTGGTTATTATTCATTTGTGTGTGTTTGTGTGTGTGTGTGTTTGTTCTGAGGTAGGAGTAGCATGTAAATTTGGCAAAGCATTGGTGAGTGTGTTAGATAGGGATTTAGATATACATCTGAGTCCTCAGTTTTGCCTTCAAACTGTTTTTCAAGGTAAGTAAATATCCATGGGGTAGAGGAATGTGGACAGTCATCCATAGAGCTAGCTCTGTGATGTTGATGTCTTGATGTTAGATGTTTCTACAATTCTAGGTGATGTGATTCACTTGCTATTCTTATGTATGTCATTGTCATTATGTGTGAGAGAGAGAGAATGCATCAAGGAGGTGTGTGGGAGAGTCCTTTTGTGCGGTCTGTTGTTCAGTAAGACACCCTGGCCACATTCACAACTTCCGTGTATATTTGGGCAGTGTCAAAAGATCACCTGTAAAAAGGCAAATTATAACTTGAAACATTTCAATTTGGAGTACAGCCAGCTCTTCTCTTTGTATTAAACAATGCCAACAGAGATCTAAGAGAAGTCGTTTAACAATAGATTTATTTTAAGTATGTAAAAGGGAAAAATCAATAGCATAAAATGAGAACATAGACTATATTTTATGAAAATAAGATATTTTACCAAAGTATCTAATATTATCGTGACAAATGAAATCATAAAAATAATAACTATATATATGAAGTTAAAAATGTGTAAAAAAAAACTTTAGAGCCTTAAAGAGAAAGTTGATAAGGTATTGAAGTTGCTGAGTCAGAAGGACTAGTTAAAAAACAGAGGCACAGGGTAGAACTTTCATGTAGAACATATTTTTACTAGATGAAGATCCCGTTGCACGGGCCACAGTGCCTTTGCCACCCTGTCGCGGGGCAGTCATGCGCAATAGAGACTGTCCACGCCACAGCTGATAAAGCGCTGGACGCGCCTTACTGCAGCACGCGCAGCAGTGTCTACTGTGCATGACGCGGCTTTACACATGTTTTAGCAAATTATTATATAGGATGTTTTGGAGATCATGCTTGTGTTATAGCACAACAAGCTTTAACTTGAACACTTTGTTAGCAGGAAGTGATGCTATTGAACTTAATGATAAGGAAAGTAACTAGGGAAATTTATGAACCCCTGAGTCCCCTAGAAGAATTCTGAACAGAGGCCGACCTAAATATAAGGTAACATTTAGGATCCTTAAGATTAGTTAACCTTCTTCTTTTTTTCTTCCTTCTTTTCCACATTTACTAGTTCTGCACCCAGAACTGACTCACTCCTCATTGCCATCTGCCCAAAAATTTGACTTTTATGAACCCAAGGAGAGGATCCTTTAGACTGGGGCCCCCAGTAAACACTCATTTATACCCTTGCATTAAAATATCCCTGAAAGTGACCACTGTGTGCTTACAAGACATATTGTTCTGATTTTACGCATAACATTTCACATCCCCTCATTCCTTAGCTCAAAATTAGATTTGCATCAAACTTTGGAAAACACTGTATGTATACCTAATTTCTATTATGGTTTTTTTATGACAGATTATTGGTAGTTCAAATCTAGGGTTGGGAATACAACCAGAATGTCAAAGAAAAGGGATATTCCTAGTTTGCATTCTATTGGGTATTTTACTATTGGAAAACTCACTTTAGAAGGATGTTGCTACGTAACTTCCTAACCTCTTACATCAGCTGAGGTAGCTATTTTTTTAGCAAAGCCTTCTTTCTGATCCTTATTTCTTTGTTTGCATAATTGCATTACAGGATGTACAATTACTATAATGGGTGGTGCAGAAACATAAGACAACTTGTTTATGAGTAATATATTGAAAGGCAATGGAAATGCCTAGTTGTAACAAGTTACGATGTGCCTGCCCACAACACTCCTTTATTTTCAATTGCTTTCAAGGAACAATCACTGGGATATTACTTAGAAACTTCAGTGTAAAGAGAAGTAGCAGTGCATTCATCCAGTTATAGTGTATTCAGATGTGACAAATATAGCAGGGGGAATGGACTAAAATTCCAGGCTGAAACTGATTTTTTAGTGCATTACAAGTGTAATGACAATTAACTAAGCTACTTGCAAGACAAAATCTTCCTATGCCTTCTGATTACACCTGGGGGAGGGAGATGATAAAGTGTATGATCCTAGTTGAGTGGTCCTATGGTCTGCACCTTGTTTAATGCCATGTACTATCAGAGTGTGGAGGAAAGTATCAGGGCTTATTCGCCAACGGCGAGTGAAAATTTAGCCATGGCGAGAAGAAATTGAGCCCTGGTGGGTATGTTATAGCTTGCAGTGGCAAGTAACTTTTCAGCTTTGCCTAGTAGCATAGGATTTCAAATTTTAAGCCCTGCTTACTCACATTAAACGCTTAACAAGGACAGAGTATGTTTAGTATGTATGTATGTATTTATGTATGTATGTATGTATATATATCTTTATTTATATGATGCCACACAGTGTACGTAGCACCTTACAGACGTATGTTACAATAAATAAAAGGGGATAAAATAAGTGTCACATTCATAGAAAGAACAGGAGAGAGGTCCCTGCCCCAAGGAGCTTACAGTCTAAATGGGTAATAGGAGACAGACAACAGGGTATGAGGGTGTCAAGTACTGAGAATACAAGTGTCTAGTTTGCCCAAAGGTAGTGCATGGTCCTAGTGCTCCAGAAGATATAATTTCAGGATAGACTTAAAGACAGAGGGGTATTGTTCAAGATGTAGGGAGAGGAGTATGGAGTTCCATAGGTAGGGAGCAGAAAGTGAATAAGGTTTGAGACGGGAGAGGGCAGAGGGTGTGGATGGTGCAACAAGAAGGGAGTTGTATGCTGAGTGAAGGAGGGAAGAGATGTAAGGAGAGGTAGAGGTGCAGAGAGCATTAAAGTTGAGAAGAAGGACTTTGTAGGTGATGCATTGATGAATAGGGAGCCATGTCAGATTGCTTAGAATGATGTGAGCAGGTTCACTTTTTGGGGATAGTGTGGTGATTCGTGCAGCTCAGTTTAAAACAGATTGCATAGGGAAAGATGGGTACAGGCGGATTTTAGCAATGTTGTCAAGAAAGAAGCGAGATGTTCTACGTGCTAAAAAAACAGTTTCTTCAGAGCATACACCGAAGAGCATGTGCATGATTATGAAGACATATTCCCAGCACAACATATGAACTGAGTTTATGGATTCATACATTCGCCAGACTGTATTCTTTGTGAAAACATGTTGAAAATGTATGCCAAAGTATGTGAGAGGCTCTGAGGGTAAACAATGTTGCCTGTTGCTCAGCTTGACAACTGTCAGACGCATCTCCTCTGTAATGACAAGAGATAGCTAAAATGTGATGCTTCCAAGCGCTGACTATCTGTAGAACCTCTCAAACACTTTGGCATGCTTTTTAAAACTTAGACTGCTCACCTAAGCATGATGAGTAATCCAGATGCAGACCCCTTGCTCTCAGTATCAGTACCTAGGCGAAATCAGCTGCCCCTCACTGATGAGGCACAAACAAGGGAGAAATCTATGTCTGGCTCTAGCTGGTATTTCCTGTTCAGAAAGGACTTGCCCTTTTTGGGCACAATTAATCTAATAAGTATGTGGAAATGTATAGAGATTCTGTGCAGTGACTAGCTACAGAACAGGCAATATAGCTTCTAATATACTTTGGTATAATTTTTAAAAATGTAGTTATAGTTTACCTTAAATACATTTTTAAGATTTTTCTGTAACCCTCAAGCAGAAATGTAATGGTATATATCCACCATTTGTAATAGCAGTTGCCCTTAAAGTGATTTGACTAAAATAAATAGCAACAAATTGTATCTAGATAATGCATTCCTGTGGAAAGGGCTGGAGCACCTAGAAATGCATCAGAGAGGCTGTTTGTTGTGGTTTTTAATACATATTTTATGTTTTATTTCAATGGCTGATTCATTGGAGATACATTTGATCAGTAGCAAGTTAATATCTCCTAGTGATATTTACTGGGTAGTGTTAGACTGCTTTAAACTTGATTTTTTTTAATACTTTATAAGCTGATGCTTTTCATCTGTTCCAGACTGATTTCATGCTAGAAAATGGGTGTACATGTTCTCCTGTAAAGTGTTCTGCCAGTGAGTCCATTATAGGTTTCTGGTCAAAATGCAAATTTAAGCATTATGAATATCCATATTCAGTCTGATGGGGTTACATATGTGTTTGCAGGAAGCACCCCTTATCCTACATTTGTTCTGTTTGTTATTTTGTCTGAGATTGCGATTGTACCATAGGAACGTACACTGAGGTTGCTATTGGACAATAGAAAGGAGAACAATTGTTCTTATCTGTGTGGAAGCAGTCATAAGAACCTCTGTATGCACTGATACCTGAGGGTCAATTGTGGTGATGATAGATTGGGATTGTGGATGGTGGTTAAATGTTTATGTGACATTTTAACCTGCATGTACCCTACTTTTTCTGCTTCTTACTGTGATATGAATGAATCTAGACAGAGTCCAACTGGGGAATTTCTAATGCCACAGCAAGGGATGTCTGGCCTCAAACAAAATTAATAAGTATATGGTGTAGGAAATTAGCATAAGGTGCCATACTGTGCCACTAAAACGTAAAAAGTTAATTTCTCAAAACATTTTTTTTACAGAAAAATGTGAGCACTTGTCTTGAGGGGATGTCAAATTTAAGTTATCAAAAGAATATTATTATTATTAATGCTATTATTATTTTGTCAGGACCATTTAAGCCACTGATGGACCATGGGCAAAGTATGAAGGAAAGTCTCCAGTGGATTGCTCTGCTATGCTTTTCTTACCTCACAAGAATCCAAAGAGTAACTATACCTTTTCACCCTCCTGCTAATAGTAAGTATTTAAGTAGATTGTACTGTCTTCCCCTTATCCTCTTGGAGAGGCAGAATCCAGAGGATTATAAAACTGTGCTGTACGGCAGGCAGAGTTCCTTCTTGATTGCGGGAACCCTTTTAAACTGTTGACACTGGAGCTATTACCCACTATGATCATTTTTTCAAATAAACATTTGAGGGAGAAACACTGGCTATATGCACTCCCCTTTCCACAACTGAGTCCAGGGAGGGACATTCATCCATACCTAATTTGCTACTTGAAGCCACAAGTGCTACGGTATTAACAGATGGAGAATGGCCTGTATCAGTTTTGCTTTTACCCATCCATTGTTTTTGGACACATCATTCATTTATTTGGCCATTTACATTCTTCTTTCGTAATACACTCCCCATGTTTCTCTATTGCGGAAAACAACATAGGACAGAAGTGTCCAAAACTGTCCACAAGGACCATATGAAGGCCAGTATTTAGGATATCCCTGATTAAAGGGGTATTGTATCCTAGGGATAAGTGGCTCCTACATTTTAACTGATTCATTTACCTAGGTAAGGGTCACTCATAAAGTAGTCAGGCATATTTATCTATTCATTTTTTGCATTACATCTTCGGTTTTCTGTATACAATGAGCTCTGCTGAAGTCTACCTCTAGTTTACACCTCCTCAAAACAAGCAATGGACTTCAGTAGACCTGAATGTCTGAATGTCTCATAACGCTCACAAGTTTCTATCAAAGTGTAAACTAAAATAATTTGTGGTGGATAACAACAGAGATCAAGTGCAATAAAAAAAAAGTATAGCTATACCTGAGTTCTATTTGATAGACACTACTCTAGGTATATCCTTCTCTTTAATTAAGAGGATCATTCCATAGGGTATTTTCCAGGGGTTTGTATTTTCCTAGTTAAGAAAATGCTGTTGGAGTTGATGGAAAGGAGCTTGTGATGGTGGGGAAGAAGGGGATTGGATACCAAAAAACACAGAAAATAATCTAGAGCCTTTTGGAGCAATTTAATTCATATGTAGTAAAAGAAATGTGTACATGTTGAAAACAAATATATTATTCATTTTCAATTAGGTTAAAAATGCAGTTCAACACAACAAATAAAGAAACAAAAGTGAAAAAAGTTCATTGTTTACTTTACACATAGAATGTAGACAGTGGAGATTCCTACAGAAAGTACATTTCCTCAGGCAGTGAGTGAAAGGTCACAAGAAACATGAATGAATTTGCACAAGGGAAACAAAAACAAAAATCTGTAAATGGTGAAAATGAAGAATGATTAAAACTAATGTTCTGATATTTGTGGGAAATTATTTTGTTCTGAGATGAATATCATTTCCTACTGAAACTCCTGATACCTGCTTTGCAAATAATGACATTGCCATAATGGTTGTGCCACTGATTGAACTATTTAACCATTATGTCTAGGGAAACCAATCTTTGGGCCTTTAACTTTTGGAGGATGCAATTCCCATCCTCCCCAAACAGCTAGATATCCAAAGACTTGTTCTTGCTGTATTATAGGAGTGTGTGAAAACCTGCAGTGTTGGGTATGCTTGGAATCCATCTTATAAACTTGTGATCAGATGAAACATATCAGGGGATTTCATATAAGGACACACTAGGAGATATATAATGTTGTTTTTGTTATCACCACCAGGAAATGAATGCCAAAAACAGACTGCAGGGTCACATTGCTGGGCAAATGGTCAGAGTACTTGTTACCCTCATCCCCAGATATACACACATAAACATCAAGCTATATAGCTTCCATCCTACACTAGCAACACATTTTAACTGAATCTGAACTAAAGAGGAGGGTAAATTGGAGTATATATTTGTGAAAAGTTTTATATCTCCCCCCCCCATGAATTTACATGGAATAGAAGAAATTATTTTTTTTTCCCTGTAGAAATTCCAGTGGAAACATAACTGCCATTGAAAATCCGGTTGCATATATGCTGGAGTGTGAAGCCCATCGATTGCAATGATCTTCACCTCATAGCAATTCCCTCAAGACTTTTCATTTCCTCCTATTTTCCACTGCAAAATTTTTCTCCTATTCACCACTGCCAACACATTTTTTGCTTATGACCTAAATTGCCTAATTGACCTAAAACGGGTAAGGTTTATTCTGATTTCATGTCAGACAGTGAGAACAACATGCATATGTGTCTTTTTATATAGTGTATGTAAACTTCTGGTTTCAACTGTATATATATATATATATATATATATATATATATATATATATATATGTATAGCCTTATGTAGTTTCATTCTGGGATACATATTCATGAACCACCTCCTATGAACTATCTAATATGGGATCTGATTAACCAACAGGGAAGATCTACCAAGGGGCACCCGTGACTTATGTTGGAATTCACCCATTACTCAGACTTCTGATTACTTTTGTTTGATATACTAAGCCTGTTCACTATGGAGTATTATTTATTGACTGATTTTTCTAAACAATCTGGAATTATCTCTTAATATTCTTGATACCTGTCCTTTATGAACTGCATGATGTTTTCAAATATCTGTTTTATTACTTGTGATATACCTGTAGCACCACTTTGGGATGGACTTCCCCTTTAAGATGGACATTTACCCCCTTACTATATAGATAATAGGACTTAACATATGAACCATTTGATTATTGTTGAATTCCTGTGAGTGGAATATCAACTTTAGTAACCACATATAGTAATTATTGATACAGCACAGACTTGGGTTCAACTTTATATACCTATGTACATTTGATGTCTTTAATATTAATTATAACATATGCCTGTGCTTGTTCTCCTTTATGAATAGGCGATTCGTATCTATCTCAAGTTGTGCATCTCCTGTCTTCAGCCGACAGCACTGCGATACTGCTCTCGTTTGGTTATCGGTTGCTTAGCAACTGACTGCATGGTTTTCGGTGACGTCACAACCTCTGTTGAACACCGGGGAACGCCAGTGCTTTGCGTTCCACCGGTGGTAATGGCGGGGACTGGTGAGTTCACCCCTCTTTTGTGTATATAAATGTGTGTGTTTTCATTATGTACCTCTTTTGCCCTGAGGAAGGTCTTTTACAGGACCGAAAACGTTTGGCTCTGCATGATGCTACAATAAATAGTCTTCATTTTTTCTTTCAACGAAGTGTGCTATCTCTTGCTGCAACTCGGGATTCCCAGGCTGAATACATTTGTGTGTATATATATATATATATATATATATATATATATATATATATATATTCCTATAGCAGTTTTCACCATTATCATATTTGTGTAAAATGAAAGCTGTCCTTGTTTTCAGATTATTGATAGACATTACTTATTGGTCATAGCAGTGATCCCAAGCGTGGTAGATGGTAGCAACCCTTCTCATCCACTTCTGTGCTGCTCTTAATCCATTTGGCCTGGCTTTCTCTGTCATGTCTTGTTTCTGCTACCTGGTACTCAGATGGTATGAGATGTTGGTTAATTTTTAAGAATCATAGTCTCCCAGCATTGCTGCTTGATAGCCGAGCCCTACAGTCATTCTATCACGGTGCCCGTGATTGGTGCTGTTCAGAGTCAGTCACTTGCTGAGTATCATGATTGGCTGTCTGTGATTAGCCCTCCTCACACAGCCTTTTTAAACCCAGGCTGAGCACTTCCAGGTTGCCCTTTCGTGGTGTTTCTGACTCCACTCTGCCTGACCTGCTTGTCAGGCTTCTGGGCCTGTTCCTGCTGTTCCTGCTGTACTTGCTGATCCTGTGTTCCAGTGTTTCAGTGTTCCTGTGTTCCAGAGTTCCAGTGTTCCTGTGTTCCAGCACCTCGCGGGTTAATCTTACTGAGTTCCAGTGTTCCTGTGTTCCAGCACCTCGCGGGTTAATCTTACTGTGTTCCTGAACCTCCGGCTCCCGCTGTCGCTCTGGCGACATTGTTCTTCTCGCTGCTGATTATACATTGTTGGTCCCAGCGTGCGGACGCTGGTTTACTCCACTAAACCTGGTCGCAATATACATTGTTGGTCTCAGCGTGCGGACGCTGGTTTACTCCACTAAACCTGGTTGCAATATACATTGTTGGTCTCAGCGTGCAGACGCTGGGTTACTCCACTAAACCTGGTGGCGAAATACATTGTTGGTCCCAGCGTGCGGACGCTGGTTTACTCCACTAAGCCTGGTTGCGATATACATTGTTGGTCCCAGCGTGCGGACGCTGGTTTACTCCACTAAACCTGGTTGCTATCTACATTGTTGGTCCCAGCGTGCGGACGCTGGTTTGCTCCACTAAACCTGGTTGCGATATACATTGTTGGTCCCAGCGTGCGGACGCTGGTTTACTCCACTAAACCTGGTTGCAATATACATAGTTGGTTCCAGCGTGCGGTCGCTGGTTTGCTCCATTAAACCTGGTGGCGCTATTACCATTAGTCCCAACGTGCGGACGTTGGTTTGCTCCTGAACATCCAGTACTGTGGTCAGTCGCTGTCCACTTCCTTGCAGTTGTCTGAGTATCCCTGGCAATAGACTCCTGCTGAGTAAGACCTCTATACTTATGCTCTATGCTGTCTTAGTCACCTGACAGCTGGTCTACTCGCTCAGGCTGCCCTGCCCGGTATTGGTGAGGCCGGTAGAACCTTGAGGATACCATCCTGTAGGTTGCCTCACCCGGTATTGGCAGGGCCGGAAGAGCCTACTCCAGTATTCGTTTGGGCTGCCCTGCCCGGTATTGGTAAGGCCGGTAGAACCTTGTAATTCACCATCTTTAAGGTTGCCTTACCCGGTATTGGCAGGGCCGGTATAGCCTACATTCAGCATTCCGTGGGGGCTGCCTTGCCCGGTATTGGTAAGGCCGGTAGAACCGGTATATGTCATCTCACGGTTGCCTTACCCGGTATAGGCAAGGCCGGTAGAGCCTGTCATTAAAACTGTCACTTGGGTTGCCTTGCCCGGTATTTAGGCAAGGCCGGTAGAACCTATTATATGTTATATTACTGTTGTATTGTTATGTATGTTTACCCTATGGGGACTGCCTTTAACTTTTAATAAAGTTAAGTTATTTTACCAAACCTTAAGTCTGAGAGTCTTCAAATCCGTGACATATTCACAACGTAACCGACTGCACCCAAAAACCCTCTCAGACTCAAAGCTTGCTGGAGAGCAATTAAGTAAAAATTGGTATGTAACATGACAGAGACAGGGACCCTCTGATGTAAGTTGCAACTGGGGCAGACTGATACTTGGCAGGATAAAGTGTTTTGTAGAGGATGATTTGTAGGATGATTTGTAGGACTTAGATTTATTAGCACACGCCCTGAGGAAACTTTGATTAGTTGTAGGAAATAACATTTGTGTTAGACTATCACTGTGCTGTGCTCCTGGTTGCGGGTGGTGACATTCTCACTTCCGTGTTCTGACTGCCGCATTTCTTATTGGTCCTTTTAATTGACTCCACCCAGGGCCAACCCTTTTTATACCCTGTCATGTCAACAGACAGGCGCCCTTTCGTGGTGTTACTATACTTGCGCTAGTTCCTGCTGCTGCTTGTTCGTGTATAACCCGTTTACTTTGCTGACTGTTGGGCTGAGCACTTGCTGCTTCAGCCGTTCATACTGGTATCTACAGCCTCTGGCGGTGTGCATGCACGGAGTACCGGATCTCGGGCTATCTGTGGTTCGGCCGTGTTACTCATTACTCTCTACGTGTCCATCACTACCGCTGCCTTAAGCTGGGCTCACTCCCTGTGGGGAGTTACAGGCACTTCTCTGGGCACATTACCATCCGTGAACCTTGCTGTACCTAAGTATCCTAGGACCGGTTAACTGCTTGTCCTGCCTAACATCCATTGTAGTCTTTGGGCTAAAGAGCCAGCTGTAGGGTGGTATACCTGTCTCTGTATCCTTGTATTTGGACGCCAGTTGCCTTCTGTGGTCTGTTGCCTCCGTTTCACCCTAGCGTTCTAGGGTCTCTGCTACCTGTATCTGTTGTCTTGGGCCTCCATATACCCTAGTGCTCTAGGGTCCTTGCTGCCAGTATCCGTATTGGGCTTCTGGTCGACCCTAGCTTTCTAGGGTCTGTGTGCTCCAGTTGTGAGCCTTGGGATTCCTAGCGTTCTAGGGTCCTTGTGCCAGTACTTGTGGTCCGTGTGCCACTGGTCGCCCTAGTGTTCTAGGGTCTAAGTTGCCAGTATCTGTTGGTCTTGGGCTTCCAGTCATCCCTAGAGTTCTAGGGCTCTAAGCCCAGTGTCTACCTCAGCAGGTCGCTGCCTGCTCCTCACCCTAGCTCTTTAGGGAACTTGCTGCTTGTCTGTTCACTGTTGATATATTGTACCTACCTACCATTGTGTACTGTAGACAGTACTTGTTCTGTCTTATGTTGGGCCTGTATGTTTGGGTATGTACGTTTATGCTGTTCGTACTTTATTTTCAATAAAGATATTTTAACCTTACAAGTCTTGTCTGAGTGTTCATCAAAAACCGTGACATAGGCCCAAGCACTGAGGAAACATTGATTTGTTGGACTTAGACTTAATTAAGGCACAAGCCCTAAGGAAACATTGAAACATTAATTTGTAGGCTTATTAGAAACAATCCCCCCAAATGTTTCTTTTTTTGTAGGCCTAGTACCAGCATATCATGTTGTGGTGACCACTGGCCACTGACCATTGTCAAATGCCCTGGTGTCATTGCAAAATTTGCAACTGCTGTTCTTGCTGCTGCTGAGTTTTTTTAAAGCAGGATGATTAGGCAGCTAAAAGGGAATTGGATCAACAACAGCAGTAACATGGGTAACGGATGATGAAAGTTCCACTTGCCACTACTAGTTCCAGTGATGCGCCAGAGGCGATAGCAGCACCATAACTAGCCCCCACCACTTCAGGTATATGTGGAGAAAAGAAGAAGTTGTCCAATAATGCTTCTCCACCTACCTGTCTTCCAAAATATGGGTGTTTTGTTAGATTAGAAATGTTTCCATTGAGAGCAGGAACTGTGCCTCTCATCAGCAACTATAATGTGCACAGAGTGTGTGTGTGATGAAGAGAATGACAGGAAACAATGGGCACATCTGGACTCACATCAAACACCTGGCATAACTGTAACCAAACACCATGATGCTTAGGGTTCTCAATGTGAAATCATCCCACCAGAAAACAAGTACTGCTGCTGTCATTATGCCCCTTGTCCACTCCCTGCTAAGAACAAGTGACAGCTTGCAAGCAGTTTAATGATAATGATGAACCCTCCCTACCTCCAACTAGTCTGCGGGATGGAATCTTCTCAGATGCTGCTTTATGCCCTGCTTGTGATTATCTTCCACCACACTGCTATGTGTAGTCAGTGCACCACAGAATATGCAATGAGTAGACACAAACTGCCACATACTGACATCTACTGAATGGCTATCAACTGGTGGGGGAGGTAAGGATGAACGAGGTAGATTGCCAGAAGATGCAGTTACCCTAGAACAAGAAGGTAATGCCTCTGGCTAGGTTTATCAGCGGTACCGGATTTCTTTGGTGGGTGTTTGGCTTTAACATGTTTCACATAAATGTCATTGTGTCTGTGTTTCATGTGTGGTATCAGGGAGGTTATGCCAAGGTGGATTCCCTCCTTTCTGCTTTTCACTGACTTGTCACAAATTGTGCACAGTGCAGTCGCTGAAGATGGCACTGTGCCTGCCCCAAGAGAAAAATAGTCCCATACCCAGGACCTCAGGTGGAAAAGAATGGCCTCTTTCTTCTTCTTCTCCACATTCCCTTTTACTGTCTTGGGCAGAGGATAATGTTGCTGCTCTTGCTGCTACTTCCTTGGAATCAGCAATGCTACTAGGACCAGGAGTATTGCTGCTTGCAAGTGGAACCTGTCCTAGTTCCACATCACTTGACCCCATTCCCACTGTGTTCACGGTGGTCTGTGGAACACTTGCCTGCTCCTCAGCATCCTGCTGCCCTTGCGACTCAGCAGCAGCAAGAATTAGAGCAGTAGCAAATTCCAAAAGCTCACTGCTGTTGGTGATGATGCCCATCCCCATCCCATCTCCCTTTCCTTCTCAGTTTGGGCTAAAAAGGCCATTAATGTCTCTTCCACCCCAGCTTCTCCTCCATCATCATCATCATCACTACCACCAGTCCCTCCTTGCTGCTGCTGCTCTATTACAGACATCTCTCCAGTTGGAGGAGGTGATGAGAAATTTGACAGATGTTCCCCTAATGTCACACTTGCCATTTATTGTTGACCTGAAGAAGGCAGACTAGCAACACTAACAGCAGACACAGGCAGCTGATCTGTGTTCTTGGTGGTGGTAGTATTATTGCTGCTAGGTAACAGTTCTGCCTTCTTCATGTTCATGTCCCACCTGGACAATGCCATGGGGGAAGAGGACTACCAGGGTCAGGAGAATGTTGTGGGCTCCCTTGACCGCTAGTCTGGCTGATCTGCATTACTTCCCCCACTACTGCCCTATTGCTAGTCCCACCAGCTGTTTCATCATTACTGTTACTACTACTAAAACCAACCACATCAATTTCAGTTCCTAAGTTTTCCTCCTCACTAGTAATATGATCACCCCACCCTGCTCACTCCTAACACTCTGTACAAGCTGCTGGACCTTCTAAACAGTAGTACTAGTGATAGGATTGCTTGAGATGGCAAGTGTGACTTATGGTTCCCTGCTGTAACACTTGGCATCATCTCCTCCTTGCCACCCGAGAATTACAAGATACACTGGCAGCATGCACAGCACTGGCAGCAGGCACAGGTAGCTGACTTGTCCTGCTCACACTGCTACTACCTTCTTCTTCCTCTAGCGAGACTAATTTCCCCAAAATCCCTAGGGGTGATGTAGGGGGACTGGCTATCATTGGGTCTGGGGAACCAGAGCATCCAGACCCTTCAATGCTCTTAGTGGTCACTTCCTCCTCCTCATACTCACTGGATGCATAGCGATCCTTCCATCTCCCCCTTTTATTATTATTAAAATTGCTCATAGTGATAGCAGTCACTATGAGCCTCTCCTGCCTCAATTTTGCAAACCAGTTCACAGCAAAACAGCCTAGCACCTCTCTCTCACTCTGTAGCTGCTTGTATTGTGTTTTCCTTCCTGGAAAACAGCACATTTTTATAGAGAAAAGGTGAAAAACATGTGATTACAGGGGCAAAAATGTTTCTGACCATTGAAAAATAGTGAAAATGTTTTGCCAATGGGCGAAAATGGCATAGATTTGAATTGCTTTATCTAAAGCGGACTTTCCACGAAAAAGTAGACAACCACGTGGTTTTTGCAGATTTTTTCACAGGAACATAATGGGACCTTTTGCCCACCACTATTCATCAGCTCACATACATCACATATTAGTTGCCATTGACAAGGTGACAAACAGGCTCTCTCCAATGCCTTCCAGTTTTGCATGGTGTACTCACTAATGGCCTTATTCTGATTGTACAAATGCTCTAGCATGTACAGTTGTCACGGGCACCCAGGAATGCTCAGAACTCAGTACGGTAATATAATGCAAAATATTTATTAGACTAAATCACAGCAATAAATAAATGGTACAACAAGCAAAGGGTTACTAGCTGGCGACACTAATACCAGAAATAGAAGGCCTCTCGCTAGACCACAATGCGAGAGACTGGGCCGAAGCCCCTGTTAGTCTCAGCAGGATACAGGAATGCCAACTCTTGATCTGTCGACTGGAACACTGGAACAGACGACCACTGTGAACACTGGCTCAGCAATCTTGATCCGACGAACAGGAACACAAGGACTGCTGGACTGGAGAACTGACCCACGCCTGCAATCAGTCAAACCAGCAACACCGCACCTTTGCAGCAACCCGGTGACCCACACCTGCAGTCACCGCTAAGAGACCCTGTGACTCTGCCTTCAGTCACTATATCGGACCCCTGTGACTCACTCCTGCAGGCACATATAAAGACCCTGTGGCTCATGCCTGCAGCCACCACACGAGACCCTGTGACTCACGCTTGCAGTCACTACACCAGACCCTGTGACTCTGCCTGCAGTCACTATATCGAGACCCTGTGACTCACGCCTGCAGTCACCAATCAGACCCTGTCCACAACAGTGGTCTGTCTTAAGCCAATAGCACAAATTGATCACAGTAAGGGATACTCGTGATCACTGGGTCATACACAGAGAGGGTTCTCGTACTTAGCTGGGTCATACACAGAGAGGGTTCTCGTACTTATCTGGGTCATACACAGAAAGGGTTCTCTTACTTAGCCGGGTCATGCACAGTGCGGGTTCTCATAAATAGCCAGGTCATACACAGTGCGGGTTTTCGTAGATAGCCAGGTCACACACAGAGCCCAAGTACTTCACCTAATAACAACAACGCAAAGGCGACTGAGTCAGGACTCAGTCTGCCTTTTAAACCCCTCCACAGGAAGTAGGAGGAGCAGCTCAGAGGGAGGAAGTAGGAAGTAGGTAGGAGGAGACTACAGGAAACAAACAGATAAAACAGAGGCCTGCTGCATGCTAGAAGCCTCGCGCCTGTAGATGTTGCTGGAAAGAAGGTAAGCTGAAACTGTAACAACAGTGTGGAATTCCCCCTGGTAGGGACCTCCATTTTCAGCTGGTGATGGGGCAGGTTGTTATGCTTTTGTATGGAATATAGAGCTTTGCATGTAATGTAGCAGAATCTAAAATGGGAACAGATTTTGCAAGTGATAATCAGCATCTCTCTAAGGGTTTTGGATTCTGCCAAGAAACTGGTTACAATTATATTTAGCCCATGGGCAAAGCAGAACACATGCACCATATCACCTATTCTCAAGGCAGCTATTATGTTGGATCCATTATCATCAGACACAAAACCAGCTTTTAAGCAGTGGGTACAAGCCATTTGTCCATCATCTACTCTTGTTTACTTAAAAGTAAACATATACAGCTTTGTGGGACTGTCTCTCAAAATTCATCCAATTGGCTCCAATTGGCTGGAGGCGGAAGGTCCTGAAAGCTCAATGAAGGAAGCAGGCAGCAAATGGAAGCATGCCGCTTGCTGGAAAGCTTTGTTTTTTTCCTTCCATCAATTCAAGAGATACGGACTTCAGTGGGGAGTTAAATTTGAACCAAGTAAGTCTTGGTTTGGCAGCGGTTTTGGCCCGGACAAGGGAGGGAAGCCTTAAAATTTTTTTTAGCCAGGGGGGAAAACAAGGGTGCGTATTATACATAGGCACCCTTGTTTTCCCCTAAAATCTTTGGTATAATATGCACCTGTGTATTATACACAGGTGCATATTATACCTGAGATTTTATGGTATTTTTTTCCAGTTCTATACTTATCCTTCATTATTATAGCGCCAACTTATTCCACAGCCTAGTATAATAAGGAATAGACATACACATGGGTGAATTGTCCTATCGGGGGATCGAGCATCCCCTGGTGGGATGTTAGATCATGGGCCCTTTGGGGAGATCAGAAGATCTCACCTGACCATCCCACAATATTTGGAAGGAGAGGACTGTGCTGCCACCGGCACAGTCACTCTCTGTGACTGTCCTCTGGTTCTTTGCTAATGCAGAGCGCCAGGATATGACATTTAATATATTCAAGGTTAATACAAAGAACTAGCCAATGAATTATTTACGCAAAGAGCTGAGCTAAGAATAAGAGGTCATCCATTAAGACTTGTGGAAAGGTGCTTTCGACTAAAACAAAGGCAGAGATTCATTACAGTAAGGGCAGTTAAGCTATGGAATTCTTTGCCTCGGCATGCTGTACTTGCAGATAATGCAACTACTTTCAAAAAAGTAATGGATGCCTATCTAGCACAGAACAATATTGAAAATTATGACAGATGGCTTCAAAGCAGATGGGATGTTGATCCATGGAAATATCTGACTGCCATTTGGAGTCAGGAAAGATTTTTTTTTACCCACTTGGGGCTAAATTAGAAATTGCTCCAGAGGGGTTTTTTTTGCCATCCTCTGGATCAACAGGGGTGTTTTTGTCATGGGCTGGACTTGATGGACACATGTCTTTTTTCAGCCTCATCAATAGTGTTGAGCGAGCATGCTCGGATCGGCTCGAGCATCGCTCTGCTCGGCACATGGCGGTACTCGTACGAGTACCGCATGTGCTCGCCCGCCATGTTCGGGTCTCCTCCCCGCACGTTTTGCGGCTGCTGCGCAGCCAATAAACGTGCAGGGAGGCTCTGACATCGGTGTAATGCCAGAAGCCATGTTGGCTGCTGGCATTACACTGATTGGCTGGCCAGAACCCGTGGTCGGGTGCTGTATAGCACCTGACCAGCGAGTTCGGCTCAGTCTTAGCCAGGGAGAGATGAGGATAGGAAGGGAAAGTCAGTGTAGGGAGAAAAAAAGCAAAATTGTGAAAAAAAAAGAACCAAAAGTCCTTTTTAGGACTACTGTGTGTGGGGACAGCAGGTTATTTTGTGTGGGGGGAAAAAAACAAAAAAAAAAAATTTCATATATTCTGTTTAGTGTGCAAAGTTGCAGATTAGAGCACATTCTGTTTAGTGTGCAAAGTTGCAGATTAGAGCACATTCTGTTTAGTGCGCAAAGTTGCAGATTAGAGCACATTCTGTTTAGTGTGCAAAGTTGCAGATTAGAGCACATTCTGTTAAGTCTTCAAACTAAAATATCAAAGTCACATATTCCATTCAGTGTGCTTCGCCGCAGTTTAGCAGCACATTCTGTGTACTGTGCAGAGTTGCAGAATAGGAAGAAATACTGTTAAGTCTTCAAACTAAAATATCAAAGTCACATATTCCATTCAGTGTGCTTCGCCGCAGTTTAGCAGCACATTCTGTGTACTCTGCACAGTTGCAGAATAGGAAGAAATACTGTTAAGTCTTCAAACTAAAATTTCAAAGTCACATATTCCATTCAGTGTGTGTCGCCGCAGTTTAGCAGCACATTCTGTGTACTGTGCAGAGTTGCAGAATAGGAAGAAATACTGTTAAGTCTTCAAACTAAAATATCAAAGTCACATATTCCATTCAGTGTGCGTCACCGCAGTTTAGCAGCACATTCTGTGTACTGTGCAGAGTTGCAGAATAGGAAGAAATACTGTTAAGTCTTCAAACTAAAATATTAAAGTCACATATTCCATTCAGTGTGCGTCACCGCAGTTTAGCAGCCTATTCTGTGTACTCTGCACAGTTGCAGAATAGGAAGAAATACTGTTAAGTTTTCAAACTCAAATATTAAAGTCACATATTCCATTCAGTGTGCGTCACCGCAGTTTAGCAGCCTATTCTGTGTACTCTGCACAGTTGCAGAATAGGAAGAAATACTGTTAAGTTTTCAAACTCAAATATTAAAGTCACATATTCCATTCAGTGTGCGTCACCGCAGTTTAGCAGCCTATTTTGTGTACTCTGCACAGTTGCAGAATAGGAAGAAATACTGTTAAGTCTTCAAACTCAAATATTAAAGTCACATATTCCATTCAGTGTGCGTCACCGCAGTTTAGCAGCCTATTCTGTGTACTCTGCACAGTTGCAGAATAGGAAGAAATACTGTTAAGTCTTCAAACTCAAATATTAAAGTCACATATTCCATTCAGTGTGCGTCACCGCAGTTTAGCAGCCTATTCTGTGTACTCTGCACAGTTGCAGAATAGGAAGAAATACTGTTAAGTCTTCAAACTCAAATATTAAAGTCACATATTCCATTCAGTGTGCGTCACCGCAGTTTAGCAGCCTATTCTGTGTACTCTGCACAGTTGCAGAATAGGAAGAAATACTGTTAAGTTTTCAAACTCAAATATTAAAGTCACATATTCCATTCAGTGTGCGTCACCGCAGTTTAGCAGCCTATTCTGTGTACTCTGCACAGTTGCAGAATAGGAAGAAATACTGTTAAGTTTTCAAACTCAAATATTAAAGTCACATATTCCATTCAGTGTGCGTCACCGCAGTTTAGCAGCCTATTCTGTGTACTCTGCACAGTTGCAGAATAGGAAGAAATACTGTTAAGTCTTCAAACTCAAATATTAAAGTCACATATTCCATTCAGTGTGCGTCACCGCAGTTTAGCAGCCTATTCTGTGTACTCTGCACAGTTGCAGAATAGGAAGAAATACTGTTAAGTTTTCAAACTCAAATATCAAAGTCACATATTCCGTGTAAGATGAAGAAGGCGGGTAAAAAGGGACGGGGAAGTGGACGTGATCCTGATAGTTCAGGGCGCGGGTCAGGACGCGGAGAAACTGTGCCTGGTGCCAGAGCACAAGAAAGAAAGACATCCACCATACCTAGCTTCATGTCTAATTTTACAGGGCGTCGCAGGACATCACTCTCGAGGTCCGACCACTGCGAACAGGTGGTCGGTTGGATGTCAGCTGATACTGCTTCCAGTCGGTTAAGCACCACCCTGTCTTCCACCAAGTCCACTCTCAGTAGCCAAGAGTCTGGTCAACATAATCCTCACTCTGATCATCCTTCCTCCCACCATAGACGGTCTAGTCAAAGAAGTGATCCCACACTGGGATATAGTGATGAGCTCGTCTCATCACCAATCCTTCATTTGACCCTCTCTCCAAGCACGCTTGCAGAGGAACATGACATCTTGTGCCCTGATTCACAACCTCTAGAGGGTACCCAATCACAAGAAGATGACAGATGTGAACGGCATTTAAGGTCAAAGGAAGTAGTGGATGATGATGATGATGATGAGACACAGTTGCCATTAAATCAACCACTATTACTGTCTCAAGACCTTGTTGAGGAGAATGTTATGCAGTTGTCAATGACTGAGTATGTGGTGGGATCAAGACATGAGGAGGATGATCAGAGTGAGGAAGTGGAGGAGGACTTGGTGGACGATGAGGTGACTGACCCCACCTGGGAAGGTGTAGAGCCGAGCGATGACAGCAGTCCTGAGGGTGAGCCATCTGCAGCACCGCAACAGGCTGGAAGAGGCAGTGGTGTGGCTACAGAAAGAAGGCGGACCGCACCAAACCGGCCCGCAAATGTTCCACGGAGCACCCCCTTGCGTAAATCTCCCTTGCCAAAGGGTAGGTGTTCCGCGGTATGGCGTTTTTTTAAGGAAAGTGCGGACGACAAAAGAATTGTAGTTTGCAACCTGTGCCACACCAGAATGAGCCGAGGCATGAACACTAGAAACCTCACCACCACCAGCATGATCCGACACATGGCATCCAAGCACCGTAGTAAGTGGGAGGAACGCCTGGATCGCCCATCTGTGTCTGCAGGCCACACCACTGCCTCCTCTTCCCCTGTTTTCGGTGCTGGCCAATCGCCTGTCGAAGGCGCAGGCCCGCATACCTCCCGCCCTAACCTCACACCTTTCCAAATTACTGGCCATCGAAATGCTGCCATTTAGGCTTGTGGACACTGAGTCCTTCCGCAGCCTGATGGCAGCAGCTGTCCCTCGGTACGCGGTCCCCAGCCGCCACTACTTTTCCCGGTGTGCCATCCCCGCATTACACCACCATGTGTCCCGTAACATCACCCGTGCCCTGACCAACGCAGTTACTGGGAAGGTCCACTTAACGACTGACACATGGACAAGTGCTTGTGGCCAGGGACGCTACATTTCCCTGACGGCACACTGGGTGAATGTCGTGGAGGCTGGGAGCGACTCGGACCCTGGGATGGCACGGGTGCTACCCACGCCGAGGATTGCGGGCCCTACCTCCATCAGGGTTTCCACCAGCACCTACGTTATTGGCTCCTCCTCCTCCGTTTCCACCTCCGAATTCTCTACACACATCGCCACTCCCCCATCAGCCAGTAGCTGGAAGCAGTGTATCACTGCAGTGGGGAAGCGTCAACAGGCCGTGCTGAAGCTGATCTGCCTTGGGGACAAACAGCACACGGCCTCAGAGCTGTTGCAGGGGATTAGTCACCAGACCGAGCAGTGGCTCTCGCCACTCAACCTGCAACCAGGCATGGTTGTGTGTGATAATGGGCGTAACTTGGTGGCGGCTTTGGAGCTCGGCAAGCTCACACACGTACCATGCCTAGCGCATGTATTTAATTTAGTGGTTCAGCGATTTCTAAAAACCTACCCCAATGTGCATGATCTCTTGACCAAGGTGCGCCGCGTGTGTGCACATTTCCGTAAGTCATCTACAGCTTCGGCCGGCCTGTTGAAGCTGCAGCAGCGCTTACAATTGCCAGCTCACCGGCTGCTGTGTGACGTGAGCACGCGCTGGAACTCCACCTTCCACATGTTGGCCCGGCTTTGTGAGCAGCAGAGGGCAGTAGTGGAGTACCAGCTGTTACACGGTCGTCGCCTCTCCGTTCAACTTCCTGTAATCAGAAGTGAGGAGTGGGAATGGATGTCAGACCTCTGTGAGGTTTTACGCAATTTTGAGGAATCGACACAGATGGTGAGCGGCGATAACGCTATTATCAGTGTAACCATCCCACTTCTGTGTCTACTGAAACGCTCGCTGCTCACAATTAAAACCGACGCTTTGCATGTGGAAGAGGTGGAAATGCGGGAGGAAGAGCTTACACAAGGTGATAGCCAGAGCACCCTCACTTCGTCTTCTCAGCGACAATTGGAGGAGGCGGAGGAGGAGGAGGAGGAGGAGGAAGACACGGTTGCCTCCGCTACAGAGGGTAGCCATGGAACTTTAGTTCCATCTCTTCAGCGTGGGTGGGCAGAAGAGGAGGAAGAGGATGAGGAGATTGAGAGTCATCCTCCTGGTGAGGACAGCGAAATCTTGACTGTTGGTACTCTGGCACACATGGCTGACTTTATGTTAGGCTGCCTTTCCCGTGACCCACGCGTTATACGCATTTTAAACAACACGGATTACTGGGTGTTCACCCTTCTGGACCCCCGCTACAAAGAGAATTTCTCATCTCTCATTCCTCCGGTGGAGAGGACAAGCAAAATGGTGCAATACCAGAAGGTTCTTGTTGAAAAATTGCTCCAAAATTTTCCATCTGACAACGCTGGCGGCAGAGTACGTGCTACCTTGGCCAACCGAGAAGGGGAGAAAAGGGGAGCACACAGCAGTTCCGACAAAGGCAGGGCAACACTCTCCAAGGCGTGGGACACCTTCATGACACCCCGCCAGCACCCTCACCCTGATGCGCAGCCTAGTGTCACAAGGAGGGAAAAGTTTTGGAAGATGGTGAAGGAGTACATAGCAGACCGTGTCAGCGTCCTCAATGATCCCTCTGTGCCTTACAACTACTGGGTGTCCAAGCTGGACACGTGGTATGAACTGGCACTCTACGCCTTGGAGGTGCTGGCCTGCCCTGCCGCCAGCGTTCTGTCTGAGCGGGTATTTAGTGCTGCTGGTGGCATCATAACAGATAAGCGTATCCGCCTTTCCACCGAAAATGCTGATAGGTTGACACTTATAAAAATGAACAAGGCCTGGATTTCCCCTGACTTCTCCACTCCACTGGAGGAAAGCCCCGGGGGAACATAAACTCACTTTATATATGTTATTTACAATGATGGGAATACTCTGTATTCCCATTCACCCCTTCCACCCAAAAAACGGGTATATGGTTGACTCTTAATCTTCTCATCCTCCTCCTCCTCTTCCATATGCCCTGTGATATAATTTTTATATAGGGCCAGCTCACCAGCGGGCCCTGTTTGACAATTTTTATATAGGTCAGCTCACCAGCGGGCCTTCTCATATAATGTTTTATTGGGTCAGCTCTCTAGCGGGCCCTCTCATATAATGTTTTATAGCGTCAGCTCACTAGCGGGCCTTCGCATATAATGTTTAGGATGGTCAGCTCCGCAGCAGACCCTCACCCATAATGTTTTAGATGGTCGGCTCAGCGCACGTTTCCCTCTTAATCATGGCCCCAGTTCAGAAAAATCGAGGAAATTTTTGGGAGAATTTGCCTTTGCGCACGTTTCCCTCTTAATCATGGCCTCAGTTCAATAAAATCAAGGAAATTTTTGGGAGAATTTGCCTCTGCGCACGTTTCCCTCTTAATCATGGCCTCACTTCAGAAAATCGAGGAAATTTTTGGGAGAATTTGCAGATGATATACAAGTAAATATACAGCAAATACTGTTTGGTAACAATTTTTCGCCTAAAGTCGTTTTTATCTGCCTTTTTGTGTGTTTTACGGTCAGTCTGTAAAAATGGCGTACTACGGGCGAAAGATCGTTCCCAGCAGCGATGTTGGAGTCCAAGATGCATCCAGACATCCTCCCTATGCTGTCCCTGAACCATTTCTGTGGTGTTTCCATCCTTTTCTGCCCTTTTCCTATGGACCAGGCACCCTCCCCTCATCAGAGCAGGGGGTGCCTGGTGTAATGCTCGAGTCCTCCCATTGACTTCAATGGGGCTCGGGTGCTCGGCCGAGCACTCGAGCCTCCGGGGGCGCTCGGTCAGAGCACCCGAACACCCGAGCATTGGGGTGCTCGCTCATCACTACTCATCAACTATGTTACTATGTGGTTAGTGTGGTGGGCAAAGGGCTGAAAAGTGCTTATGGCAAGAAAATCGACCCGACAACAGATATGTGGACAAGTGGGCAGAGCACAGTCTATATGAATGTGACTGCTCACTGAGTTTCCCTCCCACCACCAACAGGGGTCAACACTGGCTTACAACATCTGGTGCCAGCCAGTAATCATGTTTCTGGTGCTGGCAGTGTGATTAAAAGGTGGTAGCAGCATCAGGATAGCTCATACCATCGGCACGCAACCTTGTACATGCAGATTTTTGAGAGACGTGCAATCACGTGGATCTAATCACATGGATATATAATGAAGAGCATTCTTGCATTAATTTAAAAACAAAAGAGCAATCAAAATGACTAACTCGTTTCCTCCTGCTACACGGGCTTCATCACAGGCATTTGCCATCATTATATATCCATGTGATTAGATCCGAAGAAGAGACAGGTTATTACCCTATGACTACGATGTTATAGCTCTGGTCGTAAGACTGTATGATCAAACGGATGCATGTTAGAGGTATCCTGGGGATGGAATGCAGCTGACAGAGCAGGTGTTAGTCGTTAGTTTATAGCTTTAGTTTATAACTCTGGTCGTACGACTGTATGATCACACGGATGCATGTTAGATGTATCTAGGGGATGGAATGCAGCTGACAGAGTAGTGATAGTGAGTATAGGTATTACTGTTAAATATACGGTTACTATTTCACATGGATATTTGAGTTCACTCCACAATATATATTCTTTGGTTCTGGGTGATTAGTGCTGTACTCTGTGTAGCGATCACATCTTCTATGTCCCCTTTATTTGATCGTCTTTGGAGCAAAAGCCTACTATGATATATAAGGGATAAGACTTAATGTCCTAGGAACACGTGATACAATTTGGGATATGAGTTATTGATAGGGTTGCAGTAATATCTTTTAGCAACTCCTGGATACTCTTATCACCTAGTCACGGTGGTGGACATAAGATTCGTTGGAGTGACATATTATGGGATATCAGTCATCGATAGGGCTGTGGGTGTTTATCGCTACAATTCCTTGATGCTTTTATCACCTAGTCACTATATCAAATGATCGTAACTAGGTCTGATTACCACTGGGGCCAATCCCATTGAGACAATATCTATAGAGAAGGAGTAGTTCAATACTTACTCCTTTAAGTGTTAAAAGGGGAGTTTGAATACATGCACACCCAGACTTTACAGATTAGTTAAAGATGATTATTCATTAGGAGTGTCTCATTGATGTATAATGTGCTCTTGTTTCTCACAGTTTTAAGTGGGAGAATATATATATATATATTCTTTTTTCCCGTATACTGTGAAAATATATATGATTTTATTTACTCCCTAAATATTTTAAGAAGTTTCCAATAAAGAGTGATTTTTTTTAATTTTTTTGTGTGTGTGTAAACTGTCTGGGTTTTTGGTGAGGGTCATCTTATCAAAGGTGGATTATCAAAATATTTATTGATTATAGGGAATAGGTGTGCCTTTGTAGGTGGTTTATTTTCTTTTTTTAATTTGGTTCTAGAATTATTACCACTTGGCACCCTCACCTTATATTGAGGTGTTATTTCCCATGTATTATTTAAGGTGGTGCATATTATTTCCTATTTTTTTTCTTCTTTTCTATAGATGTTTACTATTGTCTGCAAAATCTGTGTCCATTTTAGTCACTCCTACAGTGCACGCAACACTCTATATTCCATAAAAGAGTGTAGCAACCTGTCACATCACCAGCTGAAAATGGAGGTCCCTACCAGGTGGAATTCCACAATGTACATACTAGAGCATTTGTATGAACAGAATAAGGCCATTAGCAAGTACACCATGCAAAACTGGGATGCTTTGGAGGGAGCCTCTTTGTCACCTTGCCAGTGTTAACTAATGTATGATGTATGTGAGCTGCTGAAACCCTTTGAGGAGGTAACCATGCTGTTGAGTTGCAACGGAGCAGGAATTAATTAAATTCTACCACTGATCTTTTTATTACAGAAAAAAATGAGGAGCATGGTTGAGGAATCTTACCATATGGACAACACAGACATGTACCAGCTGGTAAAAGACATGTTAGAGTGCTTTGAACAAGATCCTCGCATAGCACCCATTAAAAGCAATGAGGAATACATTCTTGCCCCTTTGCTGGACCCCTGTTTCAAATACAGAATTTCAGTATTTCTGCCAAAGGGCCATCTGCAGTTTGTCACAACAAAGAGTCATGACGAACAGCAGCAACTCTCTGAAGAATCAGTTTCTGTCAAAGAATATCATGATATGCTTTTTGATCCAGTGGAGGGTTGCATTGTTGAGGATAAGAAGGAGAAAATGAGGACACAAAACCATCTAGACAGCATAGTGAAAAGGAAGGCAGCAAAAGCATTTCAACCAACAGAAGCACCTCTATCATGAACCAGAATATCCCAATCTGAACACAGGGAAATTCATGGGTCTCAGCAGGAGCAGCAAAAACCCTACATTGGTGGTGGTGTTGTTGGTGGCAGCAAATCTTTTTGGGACCTGCTCCCTGTTTATGGTGTGGTAACTGACACACAGGAACACCATATAGAACCAAGAAGTGGTCCCACTGCATGTGAGATGGTTTCTGCTGCATACTTGCAGGATAGGTACATTCTAGACAGAAACAATGATCCCATGGACATACTGGCAAACAAAGCAGTGTGGCCAACATTGACACGTACTGCAGTGGAAACCCTTAGTTGTGTTCCAGGAAGCGTTGAGTCTGAGAAGGTTTTCAGTGCAGCTGGTTACAATGTTAATGACCGCAGGACATGGCTATCAAGCAGCAATGTTGGGAGACTAATATTCTTAAAAACACATCTCATTATCAGGTAGCAGAAAGCCAGGACAAATATAAACAGCAGCACATATGAGGAAGAGGAGGAGGAGGGATGTGAAGAAGGGTTGATACCATCTACCACACTTGTACCACTGCTATTACCAATAAGTAATGTGTATCAGTAATATGAGAAGAAAGATAGCTTACATTTGACATAAATATGATAATGGTATAAATATATATATATTTTCACATCATCTTGAATATGTGTCAGTGCCACTTACGCAGGAAGTTATTGTTGTGGGCAGAGGACAAAGGCACTCTGCATGCTAACACATTTTTCAAAGCATATGTTGCTTTAGGACTCACAGATTTGACTTTCAGCTACTTATTTCTTCACTACAGCCCTCAGAGGAAATAATATTGAAGTGAGAAATATTGTACCCATAAGAAATATAGGCAAAAATGTTGTCAAAATAGATGAAAAGGAGGAAAATTTAGCATTGGTGAAAAGTAGAAAACTTTTGTGGAAAAAGAGAAAAAAACTGCCAATTTTCATGAAAAGCCACGCAGGAAATTTTTCTCACTTTTTGTCCACCCCTAATCATTAGGACATCCTCGACATGGCCTGCCACTTCTTGCCCACTACCTTTATATTCCTATAAGCCTTTAGAGGTGGCAAATAATTTCTTTTTACTTTTACTTTCACTAAGTTTGCTAATACTTTGAGGACAGTTGTTTTGGTGATTGTTTCATTGTCAGATGCAGCAGTTGGTTTAGCTGCTACACCTTCCTCCATTATGCCATCACCAACACTAGAATGTGACTCGTTGTCATGTTCAAAGTTCTTCTTATATGTTTTTTTTATAGTAATGTTGCTGGTGGTGCTAAAACTTTTGGTTCCAGCACCACCTCTCCAGGATGAGAGGAATCATCATCATTTATTGCACACTCTTCAGCAACTATGGCTGCAGATAGTTTTTGAACTACCACTTTACTCCCACGTCCCTGCACTGCTCCTTCTTTCCCCCTCCCCCTGCCCCTTCTCTGTTTTTGGACATTACTCTAAATTACACAACAGAACTGATTGACAAAACAAAATACTCAATCTCGATTGCTATCTATCAAGTCTTCCTCAGTCACACATCTCAAGTCAGGATCCTCCCAGTCAGCTGTCTGTCACCTAATTATATATATATATTATTTTTTATTTACAATTATCCACCCTACTTAACTTTCAAAAAAAAATATATAATTATAAAATAAAAAATCACCAACCTCTTTCCCCAGACTTTCCCAGCACATAGATAACAGCAAGAGCAGCAAAAAAATTGGACCACAGCTGCCTGTGTCTTTCAGATCAAATCAGTCAAACAGAATGTTAGGGTATTTGGGGTCAACCTCCTTTGCTCCCTTCTCACATCCCCAGACATTCCAACACAGATATAATAACAGCAAGATCAGCAAGTAAATTGCTTCGACAGCAGCAGCCAGTGTCTTTCAAATCAAATCAATCAGATAGAATGTTTCCTTCCTTCTTACACACAGAGACAACTAATAGAGGGATAATAGCAGCAAAATCAGCAAGGATATTGCTTGGACTGCAGCTACCTGTGTCTTTCAAATCAGGAAGGAACTTGGATCATGGCTGCTTGTGTCTTGCCAGTCAGTCACACCACATTTTGCAGTATTTGGGGTCAACCTACTATATCCCTTCTTCTCCCCCAGAGTGCCCCCAGACTCCCCTAATACAAAGAACAAATGTGCTACAACTCCAACTCTGCCTGTCTTCTATAGCTCAAAAATTAGGTGCACTCTCTCTTCCTATCACAAAAAGAGAATGGCATGCTGTGAGAGCCTGACTCCCTTTTAAATGCATGCAGGAAAAGAAGAGAAAATTGCCATGTAGTGGGGAGAAAGTTAGTCTTCCCATTAGTTTCAATACAATGAGCTAGGCTAAAAAAGTGGGAAAACTGCACTTTTCATGGGAAATTTCCCACTAGGCCGGAAATGTCATTTTTCGACTACTTCTGTGTTGAGCTGAAAACTTTCTCCCATCCCTAATCAGTAAACATTAGATGCCTGTGCCTGCTAGTGCTGCCAGTCTGTTTTCTTCACCTGAAGAGATGTGTGTAGTGACAGTAGTCACATTTTTCATCATTGCCAAGCAGTCCCACTCCTGCAGAGCAGCAGGAAGAGACCGGTGGTGGTGATGAGAATGAGGGTGATGGCAGAGCAGCTGAGGTGGAGGAGAAAATTAGGGCCTTTTTAGCAGAAAGTGAAAAGGAATGGGAGACAGATATGCAATTGGGGATGAGCATCATCAACATCACAAGAAGGGGCATTGCGGATTTTGCTGCTGTTTCAATTCCTGCTGCTGCTGAGAGGCAAGGGGCAGATGTTATTCAGTCTCAGCAGCAGGATAATGATGAGCAGGCTAGCGTGTCACAGACCACAGTGGAAACAGTGATGCGGTACTAGGACAGGTTCCACTTGCCAGCAATAATCTTGGTCCTAGTTCTAGTGCTGACTCTGAGGGAGCAGCAGCATCATCCTCTGCCCCAGCCAGTGAAGGGGCTTTTGGAGAAGAAGAAAGAGGCAATTTTATTCCACCTATCCCCTCCCTGAAGTCATCTGTGGCAGACACTGATTTGCTGAGTTGGTTTGGCCCGCCCCCTGGTGACCTTTTTATACCTGGCCATCACATCTGTCAGATGCCCTTTCATGGTGTTTCTGAGCCAGTTGTACTGTTGCTGTGTTCCTATGTTCCGGATTCCTGTGTACCGAATCGGCTTGTCCTGACTATTCTCCAGTGTTCCTGCTTGTGTATGATCCGGCCTGTCTGACTACCACCCTTGGATCCTGACCCGGTTTGGCTGATGTTCCTGCTTGTGTATGACCCAGCTTGTATGACTACCTCCTACGTGCTCCGACCCGGCCTGGCTGACTTCCTGCTCCGAAGATCGACTTCCAGCTTGTTCCAGTGACCTGCGTTCCAGTTGTCGCCGCCGCAACATTATTATCTACTGTTCCAGTCTTTTGTGTGACTGCCTTGCCTGGTGTTACTCCGATCAGTGCAGTGTTTCTACCTGTGCAGAGCTGTGTGTTTGTACGCCTCCCTCATACTGCAGAGCCTTGCTATACCGCTGAAAAGCCTCGAGTAAACGTGCTTTTTAACCCTAGCAGTGCTGCCTTGGTTCCACTCTCTCTACTCCAGTGCGAGCCTCGTTCTCGGTGATACTCCTGCTGAGTTGGCCGCTCTCCGTCGGCAACTCTGTACATCCTTGCAGAGTATTCACATCCGTTGGGCCGGTTGGGCGCCTAAGGCTCTCTCTCTCTTTACAATACTGGCCAATTCCGTTATACAGAGTGGTGGCAGGCAAAGGCTTCAGCGCTAGCAAATCCGGTAACTACGCCCGTGGGGCTATTGGCTCTTGCACGTCATACCCCAGTGTCCGGTTAAGTCTGAGGAGTCTTGTCAGCTCTTGCATTGCAGGCCAGTTCCAGTTACGCCCGTGGGGGCTATTTTCACTTGCACTAGCAGAAGCAGTTCCAGTAGGTACGCCCGAGGGGGCTAAGTGGATTCCTGTTCTGCTTTTTACTGAACACTGTGGCGAGGCAGTCCTGTATCCAGTTTATGGTGAACTTTGTCTCCAGCACAGCCTTATAACACCCAGGGCGTGCCAAACATCCACATCTGAGACTGACTGTTATCAAGGACTTAACCCTCTGTGGTTATATTCCATTCTACTGCTGTGTATTTGTACATGTAATACGTTTGTGCATTTACATTTGTATCTATCAGTCTTCACTGCTGGTGTATATCAACCGCCACTAGAGGGCGGACCTTTGCCTTACCTTACTCTAAATAAATTGTGTTTCACACACTGGTCTGAGAGTCTTAAAAAAACGTTACAGGGTGTGAGACTTTTGTCCTCTTGAGGCAAGCACGGTTCAGTCATCAGTGACGGCACTGTGCACTATGTGTGACAAGTCAGTGAAAAGGGGAAAGGAGGGTACACACCTTGGCACAACCACCTTCATAAAATACGTGCAATATAGACAGCATGGGTCACTTATGTGAAGCATCTTAAAGCCAAATGCCACTGTTTCTGTACCCCCTGTCTCTCTCAAAGGGCACCAAGAATGAAGGTGGAAATTAAAGAGGAAGAGGGTAGAGAAACCCAGCCTGAGCCTGAAAGTTTGATGTTGAGCGTAACACCTGCCTAGTCATCAGCTTCTTGCACTAGGGTCTGGGTGCAGGAAGATGTAGCAATTGTTCCCACCTGGCACCCCCAGGGTTATCTACCTCCACATCTTCTGGTGTACCACCTCCGTCATCGTTACCACTCCCAACAGGTTATATAATTTCACTAGATGCAAGGATGTGGCAGTTTGTGTCCACTCATTGTACATTGTGTGGTGTGCTGATCACATTTGGTAATGTGGTGGAGGCTAGTTGCAAGCAGGGACTCAAGGGGCATCTGAGGAGATTCCATCCCTCAGAATATGCTATGGTGGTGGCAGGGAGGATTCGTCATTATTTCTAAGTCTGATAGTTGTTAGTAACATGTCCTTAGTGGAGTGGACAAGGAGCATAGTGACAGCAGTACTTGGTTTCTGGGGGGTATGACTGAATTGACATTGAAGACCTCACTGTCAAGGTGTTTAGCTGCAGGTGTACCAGTTGTTTGATATGAGCACAGACATGTCCATTGTTCCCAGTCCTCCCCCTATTTCACAACTTTCCTACATATACTGTGCACAATGCAGGCTGATAAAAGGCACAGTTCCTTCATGTTCTCAATGGAAAAATTTGTATTCCAACAACACACCCATGATTTCGTAGGAGGTGCAGGAGGAAAATCATTATTGGCCAACTTATTTTCTCCAGATACACCTGAAGTGGTGGCAGGGCTAGCTGTGGTGCTGCTACTGCTTCAGATGCATCACTGGAGCTAGTGGGAAGTAGAACCATCATCGCCTGTCTCATATCACTACTGTTAATCCCATTCCCTTGTTGCTGCCTAATCATCCTGCTACATAGACAACTCAGCAGCAGCAATAACGGAACAGCAGTCACTAAAGCCACAATGCCACTACTGAATTTGCCAATGGCCATTGCCCACTGGCCACCATAAAATGATCTGTTTGCACTAGGCCAGTAGGGCATTTTTTTTTCTCAAGGCAAGCCAGAGGCTTATCCAAACCAATTTTTGGGGGCTTGTGCCTAACAAGACTAAGTCCTACAAATTCTTCCTCAGGGCTTGTATGTATAACATGTCTAAGTTTCTGCAAGTCAATTTTTCTTCAGGGCTTGTGCCTAACAAGTCCAAGTCCTACAAATCAATTTTTCCTCAAGCCTTGTGTTTATAACAAATTTAAATCCAACAAATGAATTTTTCTTCAGGGCTCATGCATAACAAGTATAAGTTCTACAAATCAATTGTTCTTCAAGGCTTGTACCTATAACAAGCCTAAGCTTCTGAAAGTCAGTTTTTCTTCTGGGCTTGTGCCTAACAAGTCTCAGACCTACAAATCAATTTTCCTCAGGGCTTGTGCCTATAACAAGTCTAAGACCTACCAATCTATTTTTCCTCAGAGCCTGTGCCTGTAACAAGTCTAAGTCCTACAAATCAATTTCTTCTAAAGGCTTATGTCTATAACAAGTCTAAGTCCTACAAAATCAATTTTTCTTCCGTGCTGGTGTCTAACAAGTCTAAGTCATGCAAATCAATATTTCCCCAGGACTTGTGGCTATCACATCTAAGTTCTACTGATCAATTTCTTCTCAGGGCTTATGTTTGGCTAACCTGAGTCCTGTACAGTGCGCTACACATGCACACAAATATCTTTCAGCATTTTTAAGCCTGTTGCTGTGCTAGCTAGACACTATTTATAAAGAGAAATAAATAAATCCTTAAACAAACAAGGGTTACTAAAATCTAGCGATGGGTGAAAGTTTTCACCTCAAATGAGAAGTAGGAGAAAAATGGCACTTTTCACCAAGTAGAATTTTTTTAGAGAAAAGTGCAGTTTTCACGCTTTTTTCACCTAGCTCTTTGCATTTAAATCAATGGAAAGATAGAATTTCTCTCCAACAGCAATTTTATCTTCTTTCCCCACAGGCAAATATGTTCTCTGTATTAGGGGAGTCTGAGGGACTCTGGAGGACAGGAAGGGAAAAAGCAGTTTGACTCTAAACAACACAAAATTCAGTGTGAATGACTGGGAAGACACAGGCAGTCTTGTTCCAAGTTTCTTCCTGATCTGGATATTATCTCTGTCCTATGGGAGTCTAGGGTTGTGAGAAGTGGATTGCAGAGAGGGACAATCTTCAGTTAACATAAGGGAAAAACCTTCCAATGGGGGCAGGGCTTTCATTGTTCTCACAGTAAGAAGATTGTCCCTGGCTGTGAGCTGTTTGGTCAAGAGACCAGGTTCCAAATCTGAGGGGAGGTGGCTTACACTAGGTAAAAGGGGCAGGAGGGGGAAACTTTATCATTCAATTACTTGAACTACAACTCTGACAGTATTAAAATAACACTCTCCATGGCCCAAATACTATGCAGATTAATTGGAGCTGCTGTTTTTGTGAAACATTACTATCCCTTTAACATGATTCCTACTGCAATTATTACCATTATCATGTTTGAGTCAAATGTAAACTATCATTATTCTCCAATTAGTGACACACTTTAATCAATGTTCATAGCAGTGGTCCCACAGTGGTAGATGAAAGCAACCCTTCACATCCCTCCTCCTCCTCCTCATGTGGCCTGGCTTTCCCTGTTATGTGTGGTTTTGTCCATTTTTGCTACCTGATACTCAGATGATAAGATGTTGGTTCATTTTTAAGAATATTTATCTCCCTACCCTGCTGCTTGATAGCCTTGCCCTACTGCCATTTACAGTATAAACCACTGCACTATAAACATGCTCAGGCTCAACGGTAGCTGGTGGGCAAATAAGGGTTTCCACTGCAATACATGTTAGTGCCAGCAGTGGCCACACAATTATTTTTACAGTAGTCTATGGGGGTCATTGTTTCTGCCCAGAATGTAGTTATCCCACAGGTATGCTGAAACTATCTCACGTGCAGTGGGACCACTAGGAGCTTCACCGTGTTCCTCTGTATCAGTTACCAACCCATAGTCAAGGAGCAAGTGCTAAAGAGATGTGCCACAACCAACAACATCAACTTCACCAATGTTTGATTGAAACCCATGACTCTCCTTGTGTTCATAATGGGAATGGGGTGTTTGGTTCATGATGTAGCTGCTGCTGGTATAAAACATTTGCTGCCTTCCTTTTCACTTTGCTTTCTAACAGTTTTTTTTTTGTCTTAACTGTCTCCCACTCTTCCTCCACAATGCAACCTTCCACTCGATTAATAAGCATATCTTTATATACCTTGACAGAAACTTATTCCTTCTAGATATGCTGCAGATCATCATGACTTCTTGTTGTTTTGACACAATAATCATGCTTTGGCAGAAATTAAGACATTGTGGGTTTAAAGCAGGGGTTGAGCACAATGGCAAGAATGTATTCCTCATTTCTTTTAATGGGCACATGCAAGGATCTTGCTCAAAGCTCACCAACATGTATGTGATAGTGAAGGTAGAGGCAGAATGTGTGGACATGGGCAATCTATGATACTCTTGTCATCTCCAACAGTAAACTCAGAGTCAAACTCCCCTGCAGAATTAACCATAGATGTTATATCCAAACTCCTGGTACACAATCTGACACGTCAACATCACTTCTATTATGTGCCCCAGATCCCTGGGAACTTTCAGGAGTACATCTGCTGCTGCTAGATGTGGCACCTCTGACCTGTTGATTGTGTGTCTTCCAGTCACACCTGTGGCTGTGCTTTAGGTGGGATGTCATAGAGGATGTGCCTAGGCATGAGCCTGCATTACCTCTGCTCACTTACATCTCTGGGGTGAAATGCCCCACTAAAATCAATTAGAATTTAGGTAATCTGAATTTGATCCTTTTGTCTATTCTCAGTACGTATGTACATAGTTAATTAAAAGTTTAGTGCTGGCCAGGCTGTCACAGTAAGTGGCACTAAAGGATGCATGGATGGGAGACTAGGTGTTAGGTACCAGGAACCAGAAAGACACAAAAATATAAAATGCAAAACAACTTTATTAAAGTAACAAAAAACAAACAAAACAGAATGGTTATCCAGGAGCATAAACCAAAAGACAAGCTGGGGTCAGGAACCAAGGCGGTACTCAGACATGACAGAGTCAGTAATACAGAAGTCAATGATGTCAGGAGAAATCCAGGAGTTAGGTGCCAGAAGGGCCATCAGAGGAAGCCAGGCCCTACAAAGATAAACAGGAGCACAGTAGAATGCACAGCAGCCAGCAACAAACACAAGGGCAAGGAGGAAGTGAGCCTAGCTTAAATACCCTGGAAGGGGTTGGCTGATAACAGTCAGGTGAGTAACCATAGAGACTGACCTAGGCGGCTGTAGGGGTCTGCCATCAATTGCCTCGATGGCAAGTGGAGTGGTATGGAATGGAATGGAGTGCTTCTGGACGAAAGCACTGTCGATAAAGAGGCCCGCTGCACTGAAGTCAATGAGTGCCTCTGAAATAATGGAAATCTTGCCCCAAGAGAGCCCAACAGAGACTAGTGGTTTATCCTTATGGATAGCCGGGGACGCTCAGATGCCACCTAAGGTCTGTCCCCTATAGAACCTTAGGTATGGGCGTTTCCCGGATGTGTGGGGCAAGTTTGCAGTAGGTGTCCTGCCTTACCGCAGTAAAGGCACAGGCCCTCCTTCCTCCTAAAGGCCCTTTCTGCAACTGAAAGGCGAGTGAACCCAAGCTGCAGGGGCTCCCCATTGCCTGAAGTCTCAAGACTAGGAGGCGTGGGAGGAGAGTGAGGCATGGGTGGGGATGAAAAGCTAGGGGCTAAATGGAGGGGATGCCCCTGCAGGCGCTCCCTGAAGGAAGGTCTCTCATGGATTCAGGAGTCGATCAGGATGAAATATGAGGCCAGTTCCTCTAAATCCCAGGGGAGGTCCCGGGCTGCAATTTCATCTTTAACTGTATCCGAGAGCCCATTAGAGAAAGCAGTCATGAGAGCCTCATTATTAAAACCAACCTCGGCTGCCAGGGCATGAAACTCTATGGCATAATCCAAAACCATCCTTGTACCCTGCTGACTGGACATTAGTTGCTTGGTAGCCCAGGTGGTGAGGCCCGGTACATCAAATATCCTTTTAAAGGATGCCACAAACTCAGGGTAATTGTACACTATAGGTTTCTGCATCTCCCAAAGGGGATTAGTCCATGCCAAGGCCCTGTCAGATAGTAAGGAAATCACAAGGCCCATCTTACTCCTATCAGACGGGAAGGCCTGTGGTACCATCTCCAGATAGATACCGACCTGGTTCAGGGAATCTCTGCACTGGTTAGGGTTGCCCACACAACTCTGGAGAAGGGGGGTGAACCCAGTCATGCTTCTAGCAATATTGGGATCACCATTGGCAGCCAGAGCGGGAGCGGCAGCAGTTATAGGGACAGCCTGAGCCGTGGGCCACTGATGGAGCCAGATGCGCAGTACGGAGAAACAAAGTCTGGAGGGCTAATGCAAACTGGTCCATGCACTGGTCTACCTGGTCCAACCTCCAAAAAACATTTGGTGAATTGCCTGCGCCTCCTGGGTTCATGGCCCTTGTGTACTGTTAGGTACCAAGAACCAGACAGACACAAAAATATTAAATGCAAAACACCTTTATTAAAGTAACAAAAAAGAAACAAAACAAAATGGTGATCCAGGAGCATAAACCAAAAGACAAACTGGGTTCAGGAACCAAGGCAGGTACTCAGCCAAGCCAGAGTCAGGAACACAGATGTCAGTGATGACAGGAACAAGCCAGGAGTCAGGAGCCAGAAGGGTCATCAGAGAAAGCCAGGTCATACACGGATAAACAGGAGCACAGGAGAATGCACAGCAGCCAGCAACAAACACACGGGAAAGGAGGAAGTGATCCTAGCAGCTTTAAATACCCTGGAATGGGTTGGAGGATAACAGTCAGGTGAGTAACCATAGAGACTGAGAAGTCAAGGCAGTTCGTTAAGCATCAGCTGACTCAGCAGGGCTCAGGGAAGGAAAGGCAGCAATAATCAATAGGCGAGTGTTAGACCAGATTAGTCAAACCAAGACACTAGATATGTCAGCTAATGCTTTCAGGGGAAGGAGAACAACTGTTTCCATCTATACTGATCTCATTCTAATTACACACTTCACTTTCCTTTTTAGACAAGTCTATAGAGACATGGAGACTTAACTAAATGGCTGTGATACACTAATGAAGTGATTCTCAGCTCCAGTCCTTGGGGCACACTAACAGGTTAGGTTTTTGATATATCCCTAATTAATCACAAGCAGCACAATGACTAGGCTGTTGATTACTCACCTGTGATTAAGCAGGAAAACCTGGGAAAGCTGACCTATTGGTGTGCCCTGAGGACTAACATTGAGAAACACTACAATGAACTGTTTGTGAAACACAAGATTGCCTTTTTCAGAAAAGCTAAGATTAGGGATGGGAGAAAACCTTTGAATTAAAACAGAAACATGCAAAAAAATTCACTTTTTTCCTTATGCAAAACCGCCACTTTAATGCTATTTTTGCATGTTTTCAACCTCACACATACTGATTCTCACCCTTGTCCCACACCACGTATATTGGAGCACAGACTTGTTTCATGATAACAATAGAACCTTACATAGTGATCTCCTCAGCCATGTCCCACTGCACTGGTAGCCATTGAACTAGGGATTGGTGAAAAGTCTTTTATTTTTCCCCATGGAAATATTAATGGAAATTTCTGCTGCTTTTACCGCTAAATTTCACTCTAATTGAAAAGGCTAACATTTCTGCATTTTTGCTATTACTTTTTTTTTTATTTTTGGCAGTTGCGCACTTCTAAGGTTACTTAACATAGTAGAAAAGAAAAAAGACATCACTCACCCGTTAAAATATCTTTTAATGTGTACTCAACATGACAGATGGGGTAACTAGGTGGTCTTACACGAACTGCAAGCCGACAGCTGTTTTGTTCCTTGTGGCACTTTGTCATAGCAATATACAGATAAATCATTCATGCATTTTCCCCATTACTTAAAGGCTACTAGGTCTCACCTCCCTTACCTCTCTAGGTAAATTTAAAGGGAAAGTAAATGAAACATATACAGTTGCCCTAAACTCACATAAAAACACATGAGGTATCAATGACAGGCAATCCCACAACAGAGGACTAAGCATAAAGCATGTAAAATACAAAATTTGTCTATTGTACACCAGGATCTGGGGAAACCAACAACATCAAGATATATAAGGCAATTGTATATAATACACGTAACAATTATAAAATAAAGGAAAACACACAGCTAAAACCAAAACCACAACCTATAGCAAAAAGGGAGCCCTCTCATTTTGTTATTGAGACCAAGCAAAGATTTTGCTTGTAGTCTCATGATCCAAGTTGCCTCTATTTTTAACACATTTAGATGCCTTTCTCCTTACTGAATAAGGGTGTGAACTTTTGTCCAGTAAATAGGTTTTCTCCAGAAAGATTTGAGATTGATCTTTTCAAGTCAATGAAGAGGTTAAACCTACATAGATTCTTTCAAACTACCAACAAAAATGAAAATGTTCTAAATATTTACAGGATGCCCCAGTAGGGAAAATTGGACCTTTAGGGTTTAGTGTTAGTTCAGTTTTTATTCAGAAAGATGTTACCCTCCTGGAAGATTTGTGTGACCTAGCAGGTTCAACAGCACAGGACATTTCTAGGTTAGATCCTATAGAGGTATGTAGGGTAAATTCTGGTAGGTAATCTAACATTAATCCACCTCTAAGTCCTGGAGGTAGTATTGAGATTTTTCATCTACATTTCCTTAGACAGATCAGGCAATGCATATATCCACAGACAAAAGATAACTTTGCTATGGTAGAAAGAAGGGCATTAAAGTGGATGAAAAATAGGAAAGATCTTATTGTGAAGCAGATTGACACATAGTACATAGTTACATAGTAGTTTAGGTTGAAAAAAGACTTGCGTCCATCAAGTTAAACCCTTTTCCTTTTCCTGTTTTCCGTTGTTGGTACAAAAGAAGGCAAACAAACCCTCAGTACAGCAATTTCAAATTCTGCTTTGAATGGGGGGGATTTCTCCTTGGATCAGCAAGCACTAAATAAATATTAATCCCAATGTTCTGCTCTTTTAAAAAGTATCCAGGCCCTTTTTAAAGGCATCTAATGTATTCGATAGCACCACCTCCTCAGGCAGTGAATTCCATACCTTTATTGTCCTTACTGTAAAGAATCCCTTCCTCTGTTATAGACAAAATATCCTTCCCTCAGGTCTAAGCGAGTTACCCCTTGTCCTTTGTACTGTTCTGTTAATGAACAGGTCTTTGGAGACCACTTTGCATGGGCCCTGAACATATTTATATAATGATATCATATCCCCTCTAAGACACCATTTCTCTAGTGTGTACAAGTTTAACTTTTCTAGCCTTTCTTCATAACTAAAACTTTTCATTCCCCTTATTAGTTTTGTAGTTCTCCTCTGCACTTTCTCTAGTTCCATCATGTCCTTTTTCAGAATAGGCTCCCAGAATTGAACAGCATAATCAAGGTGGGGTCTTACTATGGACCTGTAAATAGGCAGAATAATATCTTCCTCCCTTGAGTCAATACCCCTTTTCATACATGCTAACATTTTATTGTCCTTTGCAGCTGCCAGCTGGCACTGTGCGCTACTGCTAAGTCTTTTGTCTCTTGTGTCAGCCAATCCCATGCTTGCTGTGACTGTTTTGTAAAAGTAGTTTGCAGGTTCTTGTCCATCGGGTCTTCCTTAGTAAAAACTGAAGAAAAGAAATTATTTAAAATATCTGCTTTATCTCTATCCCCACTGACTATCTCACCTGTCCCAGATAACAAAGACCCAAGATTATCAGACTTTAATTTTTTGCCATTAATGTATTTAAAAAAAATGTTGGGGTTGCTCTCCTTAGCAATTATTTTTTCATTTTCCAATTTAGCTAATTTAATCACCTTTTTACAGGTTTTGTTGACATCTTTGTATTTTGCAAATGCCTCTGCTGATCCCTCAGCTTTATAATGTTTAAATGCCACTTTCTTGTTATTTATTTCATGAATTACTTTACTGGTTAGCCACACTGGTTTTAATTTGCTTCTTTTGTATTTGTTTCCAAAGGGTATAGATTTATATGTATATTTTTGTAATGTTATTTTGAAGGCATTCCACTTAACTTCTGTGTTTTTTCCAGAAAATATTCCATCCCAGTCAACGAGACCAAGGGATACATTAAATCTGCTAAAGTTGGCCTTTTTAAAATTCAGTGTTTTGGTGGAACCCATACCAAACTGCTTTTTTGAATTAATCTGAATGATACCATGTTATGGTCACTATTCCCCAAGTGGTTGTTAGAGATAAGCTCTTCATTGTTAGTTATTACCAGATCCAGACACACATTCCCTCTGGTTGCAGTCTGTACTAGTTGAGACAAAAAAATTGTCTTTCAACAAGTTCAGAAACATATTGCTTTTAGCAGAATTGGTTGTTCCACTTTTCCAATCTATTTCTGGATAATTCAAATACCCCATAATTATAGTTCTCCCTACTTGAGAAGCCTTTTCTATTTGCATTAATAGCTGTGATTCTTCAAGATCACCAATGTTTGTTGGTTTGTAACAAATACCCACTAATATTTTCTGGGAAGTTTTACCTCCATTGACTATTTCAACCCAAAAGGATTCCACATGTCCACTACTGTCATCGCACATATCTTCCCGCAAATGAGGCAATAATGCTGGTATGACATACGACAGAGCCCACCAACTCCTTTGTTTGACTTATCTTTTCTAAACAACATGTAACCCTCCAAACTGATTGACCAATCATGTGCGTCATCCCACCATGTTTCTGTTATGCCAATCAAGTCATAGTTTTTGATTTCAGCTACCAGCTCCAATTCCCCTATTTTACCATTTAAACTTCTGGCATTTGCAAGCATACAATTAATACCACTGCCATGTTCCATTTATGATTTAATTTTTATGTGGTTAATAGGCTTCTCCCTATTATCTGTACTAACCCAGCCCCCAGATCCACCCACCTGGTTACCAACTACATCACCTTCCCTTTCTATACTGTCTATCCCAGTATGTTATGGCCCCTTCCTAGTTTAAAATCACCTCCAACCATCTGGCCATCCTCTCCCCAAGCACATGAAGCCCTCTTGCATTCAGGTGCAATCCATCCCTGCTATAGAGATTGTACCCCAAAGCAAAATCAGCCAAGTGCTCTAAAAACCCAAAGCCCCCCTTCTTACAACAAGACTTCAGCCATGCATTAAGCTCCCTAATCTCCCGCTGTCTCTCTGGTGTAGCGCATGGCACAGATTGGACCTTGAAGGTCCAGTTCCTAATATTACTCCCTAAATCCCTAAAATTACCTTTTAGAACTCTCCATCTTCCTCTTTGCCATTGGTACCAATATGCACCAAGACAGCTGGATCCTCTTCAGACCCTCCCAATAATCTGTCCACTCTGTCTGAAAAATGCCGAACCTGGGCACCCGGGTGACAGCAAACCATTCAGTTGCTGCAATCAGAGCCACAGATAACCCTATCTGTTCTTTTAATAGTATGCAATATTGTGATTATGTCCCAAGATCTATATGAAAGTGAGGTATATTACCAATTGAGGAACGGTTGTGCCCCTCTTGTTAGACCTGACTCCTGTATACTTGAATAAGCTTAAGTCAGTTCTGTCTTGGGGAGTGGAAATATAGGCTATAACTAAAAAAATGCAGAAAAGCTTATGTTGGATTGACCAAAAAGGCTGGTTTGGCACTGGCTTCCTAAGGTTCGTAAGTACAGAGATCACCCCCCCAGGACACTTATTGTCTAGGGGGTGGATTCTGTGTGTGTGAGCCTCTCTCCAAGTATGTGGACCTGCAAATTCATCCTGTGCTTGAAAATATTCCTACATCGGTTAAGGATACACTTGATGTTCTTGGTATATTGTCTTACTTTGATGTTACTGAGGGTTGCTTGTTGGCCATTATAGATGTTGTGAATTTGTATAACAACATCGGACATAATGATGGTTTGAAGGCATTAAGATATTTTCTACACAATTGTAATGTGTCTACACTGGAAGCAGAGTTCCTATTGGAGTCCATGTCATTTATTGCGAGGCACAATTATTTCTTTTTTAAGGTGGAATGGTTCCAACAGTTGATGAAGGTCTCAATTGGAATGTCTGTTGCTCGTACTTATGCCAATGTATTTTTGGGTAAATGTGAGGAGGACTACATTTTTACCCCAAGGAATAAATTTAGCATCTTGATTAAATTATGGATAAGATTTATCAATGATGTGTTGGTGAAATGGGAAGGTCGTTCTGCTGCATTTCAGGAATTTGTCTCCTACATCAATGTGAACGATATTTATATGTAATTTACTTATGATGTGAGGAACACAAAGGTCAGCTTTTTAGATTTGGAGATTGACTTGTGTGTTGGAAGTTTTGTTACCAAGGGTTATTGTTAGCTTACTGCTACAAACTCTATATTACATGGTACAAGATTTCTTCCTGCACATACAGTTGAATCCATTCCATAGGGCCAATCTCTAAGATTGCAAAGGAATAATGAAGCACAGGACAAATTTTAAAGACAGGCTAATGCTCTTTATCATAGATTAATTGCAAGAGGCTACAATAGGGACAACTTGGATAAGGCTCTTAATAGAGCTAGGCTCCCAAAAAATATCTCCTTAGACAGAATGTGTCTTGTCTTTGATTATACACCAATGGCTACTAAGAATGATTAGGAAGGGTAATTTGAATACAAGGTTAGTTTCACACTTTTGGAAATGTCACAATAGTGATGGCAAAATGCTTAAATTTGAAAAGGTTCATATTAACCCTCATAAGGGTGATAGGCATAAAAATGTGTTAAAAAATAGAGGCAACTTGTATCATGAGGCTAAAAGGAACATTTTTGCTTGGTCTCAATGACAAAAATTAGATTTCTCCCTTTTTACTGTAGGTTATGATTTTGTTTTTAACTGTGTGTTTTCCTTTATTTTATAATTGCTAACTATGATATTCAATTACTATATTTCTCTGTCATACACTCTATTAATGTTATTGGTTTTCCTGGAACCTGGTGTGTGCACTAGTCAAATTTTGTATTTTACATACTTTATCTTAGTTCAGGGTTGTAGGGTTGCCTGTAATTGATACCTCATGTATTTTTTATGTGAGTTTAGGACAATTGTATATATTACATAGTAACATAGTTGATGAGTATGAAAAAAGACATGTGTCCATCAAGTCCAGCCCATGCCAAAAACACCCCTGTTGATCCAGTGGAAGGCAAAAAAGCCCTCTGGAGCAATTTCTAGTTTAGTGGGTAAAAAATTCCTTCCTGACTCCAAATGGCAGTCAGATAGTCCCCTGGATCAACATCCTATCTGCTTTGTAGCCATCTGCCATAATTTTCAATATTGTTCTATGCTAGATAGGTATCAATTGCTTTTTTGAAAGCAGTTGCATTATGTGTAAGTACAACATGCCATGGCAAAAAATCCCATAGCTTTAACGCCCTTACTGTAAAGAATCCCTGCTTTTGTTTTAGTCGAAAGTGCCTTTCCTCCAGTCTTAATGGATGACTTCTTGTTCCTAGCTCAGTTCTTTGCGTAAATAATTCATTGGCTAGTTCTTTGTATTGACCTTGAATGTATTTGTAAATGGTAATCATATCACCTCTTAGACGTCTCTTCTATGTAAACAAACCCAGTTTGGCTAGTCTCTCTTTATAACTCAGATCCTCCAATGCCTTTATCAGTTTTGTTGCACGTCTCTGCACCTTTTCCAGTTCAACGATGTCTTTTTAAGAACTGGCGCCCATTTAAATCAGTAAAAATGTGGTGAATTTTTATTTGTCCCCTATGGTGTATGATAGCCCAGACTTGTAGCATTGCCCGCAGTCAGTCAAAGAACTCCACATACACTGTTTGACACCCCAGCCTTTTATCTACTGGTGATCCCTAGCCTTTTACCATTGTTTACAAGTAGTCCCAGAACCCTAAATACACTATCTGACACCCAGTCTTATACCACTGTGCACTGTTGGCCCCAGAAACCTACAAATACTGTGTAACTCCCCCCACCCCCAGCATTGTATCACTGTCCAATGTTAGTCACAAAATCACACATACACTTTCTGAAACTTGGCTTTGTACCACTGTCCACTGATAGTACTGGAGTCAAAATACATAGTATAACACACCGCTTTGTACCACTTTTCCTCTGGTACCATTGCGCACTAGTAGTCCCGGAACTGCACATACATTGCATGACACCAAACCTTGTACCAATGTCCTCTGGTAGTCCCAAAACACCCAAATGGCAGAAAGGGGAAAGCACAGGCATGTGTTATCTAGCAGGAGGGATAGATCTGTCACTAAACTAAAATTTCTCTGTGTATATATATCCCCTTAGATCCCCTGCAGCTTGTCTGTATATTCATATAACAAAGCTCCACCAATGTATTGCAGTGTCTATGAAAGAGAAAATAAAAGGAGGGCTTGGACAGCACAAATATTATTTTATGTGTAGTAAAAATTGTAAAAATGTTTTAATGACAAGACAAAAGTGTTAGAGAAATGAAGAAATAAGATACAGTATAATACAATGAAAAGCAAAATTCCCTGGTATCCTAGACTGTTTGTGCTAAATTAGCGACAACATCCTGTACAACAGACATATGATCACATATAATTTTGTACAAAATGGAGATAGTGTATAACCTCATGGAGTATGGGTTGTTTGGGCTATACAATATCTAGAGGAATGGAGCAATACTAAAATAATTCATCTGATCCAATTTATTATCTTTAAAAAAAATGCACCCAAATTACCCCCTGGGGAAATTTGGAGATATCTTAGAATCAAGCACTTTTTGTTGCAACCTTTTATACGCCGCTGCTTTTCCACCCCTCTTACCCAACTTGAATGCATGTTGGTACGTACTCTGACAGCTTCTGGGGGATTCTTGGGAAAAACATATCTGATTTTACACGATACTACATCCTTCACTAAACCTACATATGCTTTAGCCTGGGAAAAGAAATTAAGAGATACATAGATGTTTACAGAGTGGCAATCTATATGGAAACATGTAGGCAGGCTACGCCTGCATTTGTGGGAGGGGCGGGAGGAGCCCTCAAATTCGATCACGGGCGCTCCCTTACCTGGCGTCCGTTGCGTTCATCCGGCGCACGCCAGGTAGCTCTCGCGGGACTTCCCCTCTCGGGCGCCATCGTCACTTCCGGGTTGCCGCTTCAAGCTAATTCAGCCGGTCTAATCTGGCCAGTCCTTCCCCGCCAAATGGTCGCATCTTGCTGTCGGGCACCTCCTCGCCGCGTCCTCTCCTCTCTCCTCCCGGTACGCCAGTCTTCCCCCTCCCCTCATGTTGCCTTGCCCCCCCCTCTTAGCCATTATCCCCCCTCCTATCCATTATGTCAAGCTTTCTCTATGTTTAGCTGTTCCATTGGGGTCTATGGTCAGTTTGAAAAACAAGGTATGCGCTGTCCCGCTTATATGGCATGGGCAATGGTTTGTCAGCCTACTCAAGCCCTATGCCTTCTGTATATAAAAAAAAAAAAAAATTCAGTTTATGCTGGATATGTATGCTTAGGCTTTACATATATGGGTATTTTTATTCATTCTTGGATGGGCCTCTGGAGTACATGTAAGTCATTCAAGATGGGGTATTTTCCTTTCCTCATACGCAAGTTTTACTTCATCACCCGGTGACCTTTAATCTTGTCCACATCTTTTCAATCCTCGGTTCTAACCGATTATCCTTATCTTGGTCGACTTAGGTGCTCCTTCCGTGTTCCAGATTATTAAAATTCTCTTTCTATCAGCCCAGTAAGTCAAATCCTTTTTCTCCAGGATTACTTCTCCGGTAAGTGTCAGTCATTTTTCAGTCAGTCTATCCTCTCATCTCATGCACACAGCAATCTTTAATTTATTTCGTCTTTTCAGAAATCCGTCCAGTTGGGCTCCGTCACAAACAGCCTCCTCGCAAGTCCCTGACTCATCCCTCCTCTCAAGCCATGGACTCCAATCAAGTTAAGTAGTAGTCTCCTCTCCCTCCTCATTCCCCCTGTCTAACTGGTAGTCAGGTTCCAGTTTCGCTCTAGGTTCCTCCCGTCAGAGGTTCCTCAAGCTCTCTGTCTCCAGTCAGTCTCCCGTCAGAGACCCGGAATCTTTAATTCTTCCAGGCGGTCTCCCGTCAGAGACTTCGGCCTAGTCTATTCTATAGCTGCCTCCCGTCAGAGGTATCCTTTTCCCTTAGCGACCCTCTCTTCTTTAATTCCGCTCCTCTTTAGCAGCTTCTTACTAAAACACCTTCCTTTCACGGTTCCTTCCTTGGTTAGCTGTATCCCCTTGCCTCTCCCTCACGGTCTTCCTTCACTCCCGCCGCCTCCCAGCGTTGATGTCTTAATCTCCCTGTTGGTGACCAGGCAGATGGGATATCCTCGGCAGAGGTCATTCTTCCCTCGACTCTGTCTTCACGGTACGCTTAGGATTACCAGTCTTCTCCTTCACCCTTGCCTCCTCAGACAGTTCGTCTGCTGAGTCTTCAGGGGCAGGGGCCTGAGTAGTCCAGCTCGTCAAGCAAGTCTTCCCCCCCTTTTTTCACCCATTTCTCTCGCCTCAGGCATTTCCCCACAACTAATTATCCTTTATCTCCCTTTAGCCTTGGAAGACGGATCTCCCAGATCCAACGTCAATCAAGCGTCTCCTCAAAGGGATCCCACTGCCAATCCAGGATTTAGTGGACAGACCTACCGAGAATGGACTATTCCACGCATTACAGCGGAACTTTCACGGCGGAATATTCCATTCCCCTCTTCTGCTAGGAAACCCGAGCTTTTTAGGCTCCTATTCCCCGCTCATCCTCCTTCCTCTTCCCATTCCCCTCAGATCCAACTCACCCCCTCCTCCTCTCCCAGTCATCCCTCAGCTCCAGAAGCCCACTCTTCCCAGTTGGACAACATTACTCAAATGCTCACTTCTATGTCATCTGCTATGGCCGACATGCAGGCCCGAATAATTTCCCTAGAATCCATCTCCAGATCCTCTAATCAAGCGGCCGCATCTTTATCTCCTCAGTCATCCCAAGGTAATCCTTCCTCTTCCCTCAGCCCTCAAATTACCCCCGCCCACATGGTTCCAGCCCATCTTCGCAAGGATATCTTGGAGGGGAAGGATATGAACTTAGTGTCTCTGCTGATTGCGACCCAGGATCTAGCAGAAAACCGCACTATTCAATGCGGCGACGTGGCAGTAACCCTCAAAGCTAAAGATCCTCGGCTCGCCAAGAAACTGACTATTCCAGAATTCGTCTTGGCATTTAGCATTTTCAGAGACATTCTGTGTTCATCTTTCCCCTCTCGTAGAAAAGAGCTCGACCAATATATGTATATCCTTGTGGACTTGGGCTATCGTTATGGTGGCTTCAGTTCTTACGATTATCATTTAGCATTTTCCGCCAAAGCAGCTGCCGCTCTAGAACAATTCGGCTATGTGACAGACTGGGGTGCTTTGGACCAAGAATTGTTTTGCAGATATTTTGCAGGTTTAAAGACCCCGGTCTGCCCTTCTTGCCAGTCAGCCAATCACAACTTGAGCTTATGCCCCGCTGCTTGGCCCAGCACGTCAGCCAATACAACCCCCACGCCAGCCCAATCTGGCCCCACCTCTGATGCCCCAACCCTCAAGTCTCGCCCCACGGTAGATAAATTAGGCCACACCATTCATTACATGGGTTCCTCTCCAATATGCAATAATTTCAATGACCAAGGCTGTTTTTTCCACAATTGCCGCATGCTCCATATGTGCTCTTGTTGTCACCAATCTCACGCCCGTTCCATTTGTCCACGTTATTCCCGTTCCAATAAATGACTAGGTAGCATTAATTCAAGTCTCTTGGAATTACTGCTGTCAAACCACCCAGATAAAACTTTCACTTCATTTCTCTCTTACGGCTTCCGCAACGGCTTCCTCCTAGGTATCCTTGCCCTCCCCGCCAATTCCCTGGACTGCCCCAACCTCCAATCAGCACTAGCTGACCCGCTTACAGTCGACCTCCTCATTACCAAAGAAGTCGAGAAAGGCTTCATGCAAGGCCCCTTTCAGAACCCCCTCTTTCCTGTCTGGCGCTCCAACCCTATTGGCATCGCCTACAGGAAATTCTCCTCAAAAGTCAGGCTCATCATAGATTTTTCTGCCCCTCACTCCTCGCCCATTCCTAGCTTAAATTCCCTCATTCCTTCCTCTGAATTTGCCTTGGAGTACCACAGCATAGAGGACGCTATCTCCCTTATCCAACAGGCCGGTCCTAGCTGCTGGCTGTCCAAGGTAGATATAGAGGACGCTTTTAAATTGTTGCCGGTTCATCCTTCCCACTGGCATCTGCAGGGCATCAGTTGGCGAGACAAATTTTATTTCTCTACTCGCTTAGTGTTCGGCTCAAAAAGTAGCCCCAAATTATTTAACTATTTTGCCGAAGCTCTCGCTTGGTTACTTTTGAACTCCTGCAGATGTCCAATGGTGCTTCACTACTTAGACGACTTCTTACTGATTGAACAAGCCCAGCCCCACCCTTCAGCTCTCAAGTCCCTCCTTCAATTATTTCGAGAGCTCAATATCCCCGTCTCTGCCAAGAAAACCGTTGGTCCCACTACCGAACTAGAATTTCTAGGTATTACCCTGGATTCCCGCAATATGGAAGCCCGCCTCCCACCAGACAAAGTATCCCGCATCCAAACTATTGTCCAAGACTTCTCATCAAAAGTTTCCTGTTCAAGATTAGACCTTCAATCACTTTTAGGCTACCTCAACTTCGCTACCCGCATCATTCCTCAAGGCCATTCATTTATCTCCTATCTCCTATCTCTACTCTCAGGGAGTTCAGATTCCTCAACCATCACCATATGCGATTCAGCCCGGTCTGACTTAGCCATGTGGTCCGAATTCCTCCATTCATGGAATGGCAAGTCATTAATCCCTAAATCACCCTCCTCTCTAGTATCGAAGTTTTTTCTATCACCTCAAATACTGGCTTCGCAGCTTCATGTAGTGAATATTGGTTACTCGAAACATGGCCCTCAGAGACCTCAGCTATCCCTCACTTCTTCCGCTCTCGCTGCTGCATGGAATTAGTTCCCATTGTCGCAGCCGCCAGTTGTTGGGGCAGTGAGTGGTCGCTGAGATCTGTGGTGTTCTTTACCCCTGACCTAGACTCCTCTCAGGCAGTCAACAAAGGCAGGTCTTCATTCTCCCTCATTATGTCCTTCTTAAGGAGGCTTACCTGGCTTTCCTTGCAATTTAAGTTTTCTTTCTCAGCTTCTCATCTTCCGTCATTTGGTTCCCATCCAGTTAACACTCTTCTTCACTCCAATTTGCAGTCATTTCATGAACTCAACCCTCTCGCTCAAGACCATCCTTCCAAGCCTCCGCCTTTCCATCTTCTCGCATTACAGTGACCAGTAGTTCCTCAGCCGAAGACATCATTAATCTAGCTCTCGTCCCGCGCACCAAGAGAAACTACGCCAGAGCATGGGCCTTGTTTTCGAAGTTTCTCCAAATGTGCAAAACTCCTCAAGATTACTCGACTGCCAGTATTTTAAAGTTTGCAGCCCATTGCCACCACGCCCTCCACCTTTCTCCTCGCTCCATCAAGCTTCTTCTGGCGGGTATTCGTCATTATCTCGCTTTTATTCAACCTAACCGCCCTTCCATATTTTCTGTTTACCAAACTAAACTCTTTTTTAAAGGCCTTGAAAAAATCTCTAATTCCCAACCCAAGACAAGATTGCCAACCTCGGGCCATCTCTTCCTCAAGCTATACAAAATTATCTCATCCAACATTTTTGAAGCCGAAACCAGTTGTGTTCTGTTAGCCGCAATCTGTATGGGTTTCTATGGCTTCCTAAGACCCGGCGAATTCCTTAAAACCTCTTATTCTCCAGCCTTCCCTATCAAAGCAGACCTGCTCTCCCAGCCGAACAGTTTTAAGTTTTTCCTCCGTAACTCCAAGACCGACCAAACAGGCAAGGGGGCCTGGATCCCGTTCTACCCTACTCTAGACTCATGTTGCCCTGTACTTGCTCTTTCTAAGCTGAAGAACCTTATTGAAAGCAAGCCCGACAACAGTCCTCTCCTTCCCACTCCTAACGGCCCTTTATCCTCTGCTGAATTCACAAAGCTAGTCCGCATCTCTCTCATTCACGCAGGAGTGAACCCGGAATTCTTTTCTGGCCATTCATTCCGCATCGGCGCAGCCTCTGACGCTTCTCAAAACAATACACCCCCTCACATCATTCAGAAACTGGGAAGATGGAAATCACATTGTTACACTAGATATATTCCCAATCCTAAAAAAGAAATTCGTATTGCTCTATCTTCTTTATCTCAGTAAAGTTAATAAAGCATTCAAAGCATACAGTCTCGTCCTTATTTTTGGCCTCTAATCAGGCCGGCTCTTCATCATCGGGCCTAGGTCCATTAGGGACCGAGGTTTTGCCAAATTTATCTAGTCAGGCTCTTAGGTCATCTCGGATCAGCCAGTCTTGGGGTCTCCATTAGCCCCTCCCACAAGTAGGCAGGCTACGCCTGTATTTGTGGGAGGGGCGGGAGGAGCCCTCAAATTCGATCACGGGCGCTCCTTTACCTGGCGTCCGTTACGTTCACCCTCCTTCCCACCCTTAAGCAATTTCTTTTCATTTCTAGCCGGCCCTCTAATCAGGCCGGCTCTTCGTCATCGGGCCTAGGTCCATTAGGGACCGAGGTTTTGCCAAATTTATCTAGTCAGGCTCTTAGGTCATCTCGGATCAGCCAGTCTTGGGGTCTCCGTTAGCCCCTCCCACAAACATCTAAATCCTCCATCTCTAATAACTTTATTGAAATGAATAGTAAACTACTTTTTCGTTGGTACTATACTCCAACCAGATTACATTCCTTTGACTCAAAGATTTCTCCCTTCTGCTGGAGATGTGGCACGGGAGAAGGCTCCTTCTCACACATAAGGTGGAATTACCCTAAGATTACTTCATTTTGGTCTGTTTGCTTAACTCATATCGAAAGATTTCTCGATATTACATTATCACATGACCCGTGGCAAGCCCTTCTGTTTAGAGATCTACCCTCCTTACCAAAGGCACAAAGTACATTTCTATTTTCAATGCTGAATGCAGCGAAAGCCCTCATTCCTCTAAACTGGAAGCAAATTGACCCCCCATCATTATCATCATGGTACAGAAAAGTGGATGATCAATTGCTCCTAACTAGAATGTCTTGGCTAAAGAAGAGGAGTGATCTTACATGACTAAGCAACCTCATTACGATGGCATGATTTTCGTGCAACAGATGTGACAGCCCAAGACGTGAGTTAGCACCTTGTTCTAATCTTTCTATTCTCAGTTTATGTTGGAGGGCAATATCCGCAGGCCTGAGTCTCCACCCTTATATGTCCCCACCCCCCTACTTTCCCATCTCTTTCTCTCTCTACTTTCCTGCCTTTTTTCTCTTGCTTACCTCTCTTTTTTCTTCCTACTGTACAACAACAAAAAATGGGGTATTTTCCTTGGTCCTTGTAGTTTCATCCAAGAACTTGCATTTGCCTAGATTTGTAAACAATTGGTTTTGCTTTGCTGTGACTTTTCATGACATGTTCTCCATTTGACCACAGCTAAAAGACTCAGTAATTGTAATTGCTACTATAAGTGCTATTATGTTACTAAGTATTGTTGGATACTTTCTCATGCGAATCAAACCTCAATAAAATCTTAAATTGAAAAAAAGCAAGTTATGGATAATATCTTGGGGATCTAACATAAAATAATTTCTACAGATGTTAGCTATAAGTGTCTGTTTAAAGTTATAGCAACCAATTTAATTTTAGGTATTATCCGGGCTGCTTGTGTCAGGGACTGTCATCTTTAACAGAAGCAATTGGGTATATTGTGGTTTAATTTTCTGTTTTCTTTATTTCTCTCTCTCTCATTCTTTAATTAATATAATTGGCCCTATGTAATCAGCAAAATATTTATGCAAGACAATGTTCTGCCCTAATGTACCTCATCTGAACAGGATTTCTTTTAGGATGGTGGCATCTCTGGCTTCCCACCATACTATTTTTATTCTTTTTTCAGTAGAAAAAAACAAGCTATATCAAAGTTAACCATCAAGAATAAATTCAGTAAGTGGCAACATTAAATCCCGCAGATAACAACTATGATAGACTAGTATTAAATAAAATTAAATACATTGCTTGAGATTATTTTTTGCTTGCTGGAAACGCAGGTTGGTAAATATCTATAAACTAGAAGGTGCCTATTGTACCCTATACATGAAAATAATAAAGATTTATATATTTAAAAAAAATGCACCCAGTGGTCATTAGGGCCCTTCTCCTCAGAAATGTCCAGCATCTTGAATAATACCAGATTTTTTTAAAACAATATTATTGATGCACAATATAGGGTTGTTGTATATCATTTTATAAGTTTTCAGATATGCTAAGTTAAAAAAACAATGAATGTGCACCAAATGAGATAAAAAGTGAAGTTTTAAAACTTTTATATAAAATTCGCAAATAAACAATTTACTAGTCCATTTACATGACAATGGAAAAGAAAAACACAAAACTATATAACACATTATTTTAATTTCACTTTTACTTAAACATATATTCTTCTCTTTACATTTGCAAAATGGACTGAGCGATTTATATCAAACAGCTCTTGCACATTTCTGGCAGGTGAAGGGAGACACAAATTCAGGAGGGCTCAAATATTCCATTGTTTTGATAAGCTCCTTCTTCTTCTGTGTAATCATATTGTAGTGGGTCCAGTGATGGTTTTCCCTCCAGAACATTCATCCATATGTAGCATTAAAAGTATGCATGCTTGATATGAAAGACCACTGTTGTGGAAGGTGGACACAGCTGAGAATAATTTATAGTCTTTGCTTTTACTTTGTAGTACTGCTCAAATCATACCTCATCACAGTTTGTTTTTGATGAACCAAGTTCTTTTGCAATAAACAGTTTAGCATTTTGTATAATTTCTTCATCAACAGGAGCAAGCCCAAAAGTGCTCAATAGTTTCCTAGTCCCATACATTTTGTACCTATCTTGCTTGTCGTATCAGAACCAGTTAAGCTGTGTACGGCAGATAGAATAGAGAAAAAAATGTCATTCATGTTTTGCATCATTTTGTGAAGTGGTATGTATGTAACAGATGCTTGTGTCTCTTTATTTATCCACAGTTCCTTAAGGCCACCTTTTTGAAAACTCTCTTTAAAGTGGTATAGTGTAGAGATCATGACATCTGTGTCAGCTGAGGCAATCATAACTCTTTCAACAGAGTATGTTTCAACTGTGGTTTTAATGTGTTTCATGATGCTATCAACAGCTTCATCACATTCAAAATAAATTGATGGTACCAAACTTAAAGAACCTTTCAAGCATATATTTGGGTTATGTTTGTGGCCTCCTCCCAAATACAAAGGTTTCCCTCTGTTTCCCTGATTTACGATCCAGCCAAATGAATAGTTCCTCAAAATGGGTTTTGTCCTGGCTGGAACCCCAGAAGGCATCCATGTTGACAGGAATGGGCATGCTTAGGTTGTTGGAAGTGACATCAATAGGATCCACTTTTTTTCATCTGAGTCGTCACAGTTTTTAATACTTTTCTCTTCTGAAAGTTTTAAGAATCTTTTCCACAAGTAGTCAAAGTAGTCTCCAAATGTCTTACACAAGAGCCGTGTGACATATACCTTTCGTGCATATGCCATGAAGTCAGTCACCACAGCTATTCTCTACTGAGATGTTTGTAGCTGAGTAATTACATCATTATTCAAAAACTGATTTTCAAGTTTTTTGCTGAGTTGTGCTTTGTCTGGCTCCTTCAAAAATCAATCACTTGTTAGGTACTAAGATGTGGATGTAAGTTCATATTTCAGTAGTGTGTCTGTATCTAAACCTCTGAATTGTGCTACTTCTATGCACGAAGAGCATCACTCATTTCTTGGAGTGCAGACTCATTTGCAGATTTGTCTTTCTTCTTTTTTTTCCCTTGTATATAGGATCTAAGATATAAGGATCTAAGTCAGCCTTTCTTTAACAGACTTTTTGTAGCTATTAATTTCTTGTTCAAGGAGTAAGTAATCAGCTATTAGTGGATCAATTTTAGTTCCAGTTATGAGGTTTGATATCCCACAACTGTCATTTTTTGAGAAGGAATTTCCTCGATCAAGCACAAATGTTAATATCTTTGAAATACTCTATTGGTCTTGAATTGTTAGAGATTTGGCAAACTATTGGTGGAGAGCAAATGTATCGTCTTCATCAAGGCCACAAAATGCTCATAAAAAATGTGTAAGGCTTTCTTTTTCATGTTTGATAAGATCGTCAATTTTTATGTTATTCAAATATAACTGAAAAATTTCCCAAAACAGAAAAAAGCAATAATTAATGCATTTTTATGTTTGCAAAACTGCAAAACTTGAAGGTTCTGTAATACCAATTATTAACTATTTTCTCACAGAATTTTATGAAATATGCATTTCTTTCACTTTTAACAAATTTCTTATGATTTTATTGAACTCAGCATACTTGAAAACATATAAAATGATATGCAACAATCTTATATTAAACATCAATAATTAAAAAAAAAATAAAAATGGGGGGGGTCAAGATGGCAGCAATTTTTAAAAAATTACCACTAGTCAGACCGTAAACAACTTTTTTTTATATATATATATATAGTACAAATCGTCAAAACATACAAAACTTTTGGCTTTCACAATTCTAACAGAACTCTCCTAGCTGCTACATTAAATGGGAATTTTGATTGCACACCTGGCAAGTCCTGAAGGCCAGGAGTCCGGACTCCCCATCTAGGAGAGACAAGTAATTACGCAATGAAGCTGGTGGCAAACTCAAGCATTCTATTCTCTCTAGTGACCTGGTCTCTGGAGCGGAGGAAGAGGAACTCTAGGGAGAGAAGGGAGGGACAGTGATACCACACAGCTTACAATTGCAATTGAGCTCCACAAGTAATACTGTACCACAGAGCCTACAATATAAATGGGGCTACTAAGTAATACCACAGAGCTTACAACTGAAATGGTACTACAAAAGTGATTTCAGTTGTAATCTCTGTGGTATCACTTATATAGCCCCACAACAATGCAACAAAACTAACACAGAGAATGGAAGATGTTAGTTATAAGGCCTAGTTCACATTGGGGTTTGCAATGCAGCACATTTTACTCTGCAATGAATGCACCAAAATGCTCACTACTGCTGCAGATTAGGCTGTTCTTGCATGTAATTTTACACATAACATGCAGTCTAAACACAGCTTGCTGAAACTTTCCAGAGTTCAGTGTAGATTGTAATAAAGATTCAGAGCTGGTTTACCATATGGGAATACAATACAGAATTCACAAGGACAACTTTATTGATGTGTTGTTTGTTTCATGTATCAAATCAAAGGCAGACCCATGTGTGTGTCGGCCAAATACATCTGGCTGACACCCCCATAGGCCAGTCATTAGATTCCTCACTGTAGTTCCCCAAGGTGATGACATTACTACAGAGGTGAGTTTGACATGGATGCCAGTGTGAGCCTAGACTAAAGAAACATTAATTAAACTGTGTTTATTTACATTAGAGAAGAGATATCTAAGAGGAGACATGATTCGATTTTACATATATAAAATAACTCTCTGGGGAACTGCATACTCAAAATGCTGCGCAAAATCCATGGGTGGATTCTTTTATACTAGTGGAAAGATGCTTTCAACTAAAACAAAAGGCAAATATAGTTTTTAATACCTTTATTGGCTAACTAAGCAGATTTAGGATGCAAGTTTTCAACACCTTAGGTCTCTTCCTCAGGCAAGTTATACAGATAAATATGAAAACAAGAACACATTGCGTTGTTTAGAATGGAAATCAGATAAGAAAACTCAGTTCAGACCCAGATACTTTAATCAGTCAATAGTAAATCGCAGTCTTCCTTTGAGGAGTTAGAGGTATTTACGATCCCAGTGGGACTGTTTGAAAGTTTAATCCACAATGTGATAGGAATTCTCTTTATTCAAACCATAATTTATAGCATTATGAGTGCGGAACAGTCCCATCAGTACAGTTATTTTAATGTACCTGACACTGTGTCCATTTTGGCAAAAATGTTCTACCACTGGTGTCCCTGTCTTTTTGTTGTTAACCCTCGATCTGTGGGAATTAAACCTTTTATGTAATGGCTTTTTCACCCACATAAAGAGCTGTTGGGCATTTTGCATACATGATGAGGTATATTACATTGGATGATTTGCAGGTGAAGGTACCATTGATCTTATGATGTAACTGGGTGTTTGGAATGGGTATCTTGTCAGTGGTGTAAATGTGTGCACAGGTTTCACACCTCTTTTGTAGGCAGGGAGATGTGCCATTTTTTGTATTTTTATTCAGGGCACTCCTTACCATCAGTTGTTTTAAATTGAGAGGTTGTCTGAAAGAAAGTAAGGGAGGCTGTGGGAATATGTTCTTAAGTCTTTCATCTGTATGTAATGTTGTTTGATGTTCACTTGATATTTTGCAAAGGACTTCAACCTGGGGGTAGTAAGTGACCACCAGTGGCACTCGGTTTCCCTTATGTTATTATTTGTAGCTCAACAGATTTTTTCTTCATATGTGGGTAACCTTCTGTATCTGTCAAGATACAGAAAGCTACCCACAACATAAGAACAACATAACACAACAAAGGGAAACCGGATGTCACTGGTGGCCACTTACCACTCTGGGGCACAGTATTTGGGTTTCATACACTGTTTAGACATTTCTCTTGTTAGGACATCGGATCCAAAGGGACATAGGGATAGACTTAAGGCTAAGGACTCAGGGGCATCTCTGATCCCCCTAACTTACTGTTCCTCATGCCAAATGAGGCTTTCTAGCGAATACTCAGGACATTTATGCCCCTTATGCGCTGTGGTCCCTACTATACCTCCTTGGCCTTTTTGAACAAGAACCACTTTGGTTGACAGATTTAAAGGCCTCTATGGCACAGTTTCCCCTATACCACTATTACCAGATGTGTTATTGCTTGTGTAATATTTCCATTTTATGTAAATATATGTTGTTGTTATACCAATACAGTAGATAGATAGAGAAATATGTCTGCATTTTATACAAAAATCAGTGGGCAACTTGTTCTGGGACAGGTGGCCCACAGGCATGCTGAGATGCAGATCTATTTCTCTCACTCCCATAATAACAGGGGTCAGCTTGTTTGTGGACAGGTGGGCTCTGTGTCCTTGCAGAATGGGCACTCATGCTATCTATGAGTGGACAATGAATGAATAAATATGTAAAAGTGATAATGGGATGTACAAGTATGTTTTACAGTGCCCACATAATACTGATACATAATGTTTATTCTGCAAATACAGATGGTATAAATACACAAATCATATGTATGTATCATCCTTGTTGCTTTTGTCCACTCAAAGAGGGTATCACCTGTTTGCTGACAAGACAAATGGCCTGAGAACCGAGGGGGGTACATATCTGGCAGGGGGGTTGCTGACCTTGGGTGGACATTGCCTTAACCTTCAGAGAAATAGGTATTTTCATAATGTCCCAAATAAGGTTTTTGCCAGCAAGCTATGCACCCACACCTGTTAGCTGTGTATCACAAAGTCCACTGTAATATGTTTTTGCCTTTGATACACATCTAGCAGTTTGCCTCCCTGAGCTGACAAGTTAAATTCTTAAATTATCCTTACTTAGAAGTGTCTTAAAGGGATAGTAATACTTCGTTTTAACTTTATTTTATTTTGTAGGCATTAAAAAAACATGAAGAATGATATAAGTCTTATCTCTCAAACCTTTATGGTTTATGAGATATTCACAAGCAAAGTTTCCCCCTCCCGCCCCTTTTACCTACTGTAAACAATCTCTTCTCAGATGTGGAATACAGTCCATAGACTGGACAGATAACAGAAGGGGACACTCTTATTCCTATGAAAACAATGAAATCCCTGCCCCCCTTGACAAGCTTTTCAGGTTTTTCCCTTATCTTAATTGAAGATTGTCCCTCTCTGCAGTCTACCTGGGCAGCTCCCTTCTGCCCTGGCTGAGAAGTGTTACATCAGTAAAAGGGGCGGGAGGGGGACACTTTGCTTGTGAATATCTCTTAAACCATAAAGGTTTGAGAGATAAGACTTCTATCATTCTTCATGTTTTTTTAATGCCTACAAAATAAAATAAAGTTAAAACGAAGTATTACTATCCCTTTAAATAAGGTTTTGCCAGCAAAGCTAGGCACTTACACCTGTTAGCTGTGTATCACAAAGTGCATTGTCATGTGTTTAGGCATATTTATATTGAAAGCAATGGCTAGCAAAATGTATAAAACAAGGGATTAGATTCCATTTAGTTAGTTAAGATGCAGAGGAGGAGAAAGATGCAGTGAAGAAGAAAGATGGAGGGAAGGAGAGGAAAGGAGAGAAAAGGAGAAAAGAAGGGGCAGTGAAGGTGAGCTGTAACAAGAGCATATACAGGAGGATTCTGCCCAGGTAATTATGCTATAACACACAGTGCACTTATGTATATAGAAATGTATTCATGTTTTGTGTTCTGTACTTTTGTAGTTAGTTTAATCTTTGTTGTGCATGCCATTTAATTCCTTATAAGGAAATATAGATTAATGTGCCATATGATCTAAAACTCTGACTGGTGTTCTAATAAATTCTGTTTTTGATTGAACCATTTCTATAGCACCTGAATCCTCTTAACTAAGTTCTCATACCATTATATTTAATTTTGTTTCCAAAATATCCCAGATGTTAGGATTAATAATGTAGAAATATCTATAGAAATAGGGAAACACAAGTTAGGATGTATATGTGTGTGTGTGTGTATACATTTAGGGAAGATATACGTGTTATAAATACTGCTACAAATAAGTGACAGAGAACTGACCATATGGCAGTGTGCTCAATCCTTCAAAAGGAGTGAGGTGAATGTAAATAAATCTTGCAAGGAGATAAAAATATAGGTATAATCCTACCTCCACAATTGACACATAGAATTATAACATCACAACCCAATAGAAATGTAATGCTGTAAGGAAATGTGAAAAGAAAAGAGAAAGAAAAGAAGACATTCACAACAAATGGACAATTTTCCATTCAAGAATATCCACCTATGTTAAAATAGCAACTGCTCACACCTTACCATCTGGAAGTAAAACACAAGCACACCATCCTGCCAATGCTAATGGAATGGGTGAGAGAGAGACTACTGGGAGTGCCATGTCAATATGTCTGCTAAGGGGTCACTGTCAATGAAGATAACAGACACTTGTTCAAACAGTTCTACCGTCAGGAACATGTTTCATTCTTTCAGACCCTATTTACAATGGAAAAGAGACCAAGGCCTTCAGAAGTTGGGAAAGAACCAGATCCCATGGATAACTGATTAAAGGCAGATGTTTCAAGTGTTTGTCCTCTTTCTTCAAGTCCTGCGTGATTGGACATGAGATTGCACTCCTCCAGTTCTTCAATATCTGGTTCTATCAATGTGTTGGAACCAGATATTGGACCCAAAGGATGATGGACTATGTAGCAAAGCCGTAGCACAGACAAAACAAAGCCCACTACAGCAATACATCAATCGAAGTCCTGTGTGATTGGACAAGAGATTATACTCCTCTAGTTCTTCAGTATCAGTGTGTTGGAACCAGATATTGAACCCAAAGGATGATGGACTATTCAGCAAAACTGAATCACAGACGGAGCAAACACCACTACTGCAATATATGTATGTATGTATCTTTATTTATATAGCGCCATACATGTACACAGCGCTTAACAGAATTTGAAATAATACAATACAAAAATACAGAACAGGGTTAAGATCATTAAGCTAAAGTGCGATCATTACATTATTTTGGGGGGAAAGTGCAGCAAGGGAAATATACACTGGGAAAGGGACCCTGCCCCAAGGAGCTTACAATCTAATTAATCTAATATATCAATCTATGGGGTTTGTCATGTCTAGATTATATGCCAAAATGTTGCTTCACCTCACATCAACACATTGTCATTGGTCATTTCAACAGAATGTGAGGTGGAGACAAACAAAATTAGGTTTTCGTTATAATCAGCAATGTAACATATATCTATTGCCCAAATGAGCATTATAATGGAGATAAATTACAAGCAATTACAATTCTAAGTGTTGCAAATTGCATTACTTCTCATGGCAACAAGGGGGCGACTGTTACCAGATGGGTTATTGCTTGTGTAATATCTCCATTTCATGTAAATATATGTTGTTGTTATACCAATACAGTAGATAGATAGATAGATAGATAGATAGATAGATAGATAGATAGATAGATAGATAGATAGAGAAATATGTCTGCATTTTATACAAAAATCAGTGGGCAGCTTGTTCTGGGACAGGTGGCCCACAGGCATGCTGAGATGCAGATCTATTTCTCTCACTTCCATAATAACAGGGGTCAGCTTGTTTGTGGACAGGTGGACTGTGTCCTTGCAGAATCGGCACTCATGCTATCTATGAGTGGTCAATGAATGAATAAATGTGTATCAGTGATAATGGGATGTACAAGTATGTTTTACAGTGAACACATAATACTGATACATAATGTTTATACATATGGTATATATACACAAATCAGATGTATGTATCATCCTTGTTGCCTTTGGCCACCAGGGCCGGAGCCTGTAGGAACAGATATCTGAAATGACCCCCCCCCCCCCCCCGGCTATCTCCACAATGCTCCAAATCTCCATATTGCCCTCACATTGCCCCCTATCACCTTCACATTGCCCCCATCAGCTCCATATTGCCCCATCATCTCAACGTTGCCCTCACATTGCCCCCATCAGCTCCACATTGACCCCATCAGCTCCACATTAACCTCATATTGCCCCATCATCTCAAAATTGCCCTCACACTGCCCCCATCAGCTCCACATTGACCCCATCAGCTCCACATTGCCCTCATATTTCCCCATCATCTCAACATTGCCCCATTCAACTCCATATTGTCCTCACATTGCCCCCCATCAGCTCCACATTGCTTGCCCCCCATCATCCCCATATTGACCTTACATTGCCCCCATTATCTCCAAATTAAGCCTCATTCTCTCCCCCACATCTGTTTCCTACCTCCCTGGTGGTCCAGTGGCTGGAGAGAGCTGTGCTTCTGCACCAACCTGTAGCTGCTGGAGCTCCCGCACGGTCTTCCTATTAGTAATGAAGAGCGCTGGTGGTGATGTCATCTCCCAGCACTCTGCATTACTAAAGAGCTGGGGGAGCTCAGCAGCTAAAGGCACAGCTTAAAATGTGGCGGCGGGAGGCTCGACGCGGCATGGCAAGCCGTGCCAAGTAAAAAAGAAAAATATATATATAAATTGCAGTGGCAGGCGCCCCTCTGTAGGGTGTGCCTGTAGGCAGATGCCTACTCTGCCTTATGGAAAATCCAGCCCTGTTGGCCACTCAAAGAGGGTATCACCTGTTCGCTGAAAAGACAAATGGCCTGAGAACCGAGGGAGGTACATATCTGGCGGGGAGGTGTTGCTGACCTTGGGTGGACATTCCCTTATTTTCAGTAGTGTCCCAAATAAGGTTTTTGCCAGCAAGCTATGCACCCACACCTGTTAGATGTGTATCATAAAGTCCACTGTAATGTGTTTTTGCCTTTAATACACATCTAGCAGTTTGCCTCCCTGAGATGACGAGTTAATTTCTCAAATTATCCTTACTTAGAAGGGACAGTGAAGGAGAGCTGTAACAAGAACATGTGCAGGAGGACTCTGCCCAGGTAATTATGCTATAACACACAGTGCACTTATGTATATAAAAATGTATTAATGGTTTGTGTTCTGTACTTTTGTAGTTAGTTTAATCTTTGTTGTGCATGCTATTTAATTCCTTATAAGGAATATAGATTAAAATTGCCATGTGATCTAAGCCTCTGACTGGTGTTCTAATAAATTTTGCTTTTGACTGAACCATCTCTTTAGCGTCTGAATCCTCATAACTGGAAATATTTATGTATATGTACATGTAAAATTATAATATTTATATATACATACATATTTCTCTGGGTTACATTATTGCTGACCCAGTTAAAACCGGTAACACCTCCAAGGGTTCCTCCATTCCAGGAAGTCCCCTACCACCTTCAGGTTTGTGGCCCCTAAGGCCCCAGGCATACCTGCTTTAACTGAATCCTCTGAGGAAGATTCATTTGATCATAATAAGGAGGAAGAGGAGTGTGAAGAGGGGGATTCTACCTACACTTTTGGTGATCCCTTTGAGGCTGACCCCACGCCCTCTTCTGAGGGTCTTATCAAGGCAGTTTTCATGACCCTGAAGGTCACAAATACCCCTAATGAGGGCCAGTCTTCTTCTGAAGTCTTTCAGAGGCGTAAGAAGTCTTACACTGTGTTTCCACCCAATGCTGCTCTAGACCAGGTTGTCCTGGATGAGTAGACAGAGATTTTCTAAGTTGTACCCCTTTTCAAAGGCAGCTTTGGCACAATGAGCCTCTTCTCCTATGGTTGATCCCCCCTATTTCTATACTTTCTAAGTCCACAGGTCTGCCCTTGGCAAATGCTGTGGTTCTCAAGGTTATGACTGACAGAAAGCTGGAAGCTATCTATCACGGTACGTGTGATTGCCTGTGACTGACATTGCCCTGGAGCGACGTTGTTTACTATCTACTGTCACTCTTGCTGAGTCGCTATTCTTATAGGGCACCACACTGATGAGGTCATTGCTCCGCCTACCCACCAGGGTTTTTAAACCTCAGCTTGTGTCATTTCCAGTGCCCTTTCGTGGTGTACCTGAGCTTATTTCCGAGTGTGGCATTACTGTTCCTGTGTATTACCTGGCTACGTCTGACTACCGGTTCCGGTCTTGACACCTGGCTCACACGACTACCCGTTCCGGTTCTGACTCCTGGCTCGTCTGACTACCTGTTCCGGTTCTGACTCCTGGCTCATCTGACTACCCGTTCCGGCTCTGACCCCTGGCTTGGCTGACTACCCGTTACGGTTATGACCTTTGGCGATGTCTGACTATCCGATCCAGTTTTGACCTTTGGCTGCCTCCCAGTTACCCTCTGTGTTGCACTCCGTGACCATTCCGTTCTATGGTCTGGTTTCCATGCTGCCTTGTGTATTCCGCTTTGCAATCACTTCCGTTAAGCGGCACTTGTCGGTCATTCCGTGTGTCTGACCTCCTGTGGCCGTGCCACCTGTGTTGCCTAGCCTTCTCCATCTGGCTGCTGCCTAGTGTATCCCCTGTGGGGATACTGGTCTTCTCCTTTCTTTGCCGACTTTGTGTTTGGGAGTACTCTGTACTGCCCTCTCACATTTACCGTGTAGTCCCAGGGCCATTCCGTTCTGAACACCTGTCCTGTGAAGGAAAATGCCTACACTGTTCCTCTCTGATCTCGTGAAGGTGTGCCATCTGATACGGGTACGGGAGTGCTCTCCACATTACCAACATTTCCGAGTAGTCTAAGGGCCATTCCGTTCTGAACACCTGTCCTGTGAAGGGTGAGGAAAGTGCCTATACTGTTCCTCTCTGGTCTCGTGAAGGTGTGCTATTCCATTTGTGTAGGGGAGTGCTCTGCACTAACCTCACATTAACCGTGCAGTTCCAGGGCCTTTCCGTTTCTGACCACCTGTCCTGTGAAGGGTAAAGGAAGCTCCTCCATTGTTCCTACCTGGTCTCGTGAAAGTGTGTCGCTATCCACTGCCACTTTTGTCACCTGAGAGTCATGCCATTTCTATTGCCACTTGCATTACTCCATGCTACTGTGTGCCATTTATTGCTATTGCCTGTTGCCTTATCTCCTGTTCATATTACTTATTAAAGTTTTATATTAAATTCAATTGTACTTGTCAATGTGTTCAAATTCTCAGTCACTCCGTGACACTATCCTTAAGACTAACTTTGCTGCCATTGGTGCTACTCTGCGACCTATTCTGGCTTCAGCTTGGGTCACTAGAGCTATTGTTATCTGGGGCAAATAACTCACTGAGGATGTCAGGAATGATGCCCCTAGCCGTCTTGGCTAACTTGTTTGAGGCTCAGACATATGTCACTGATGCTCTTTTTGATTTAGTCAAACTCTCAGCTAAGGCTTCTGCCTTTTCTGTCACAGCAAGACACACTTTGTGGCTCAAGATTTGGTCTTCTGACCTCTCATCTAAGAAGTCAATGATTTTTCTCCACTGTCAGGGCAAATCTCTTTTTTGGCCTGAACTGAAACAGATTATCAGTGAGGCTACTGGGGGCAAGAGCAGGTCTCCAAACACCCTAACATGGTGAGGAAGCAGTGTTTTTTCTGTTGTCGCCTAACAGTGATGCAAAGGTCGAATCTGAATGTGTCTCAAACCAGCACCCCGCTTCCCATCACCAAGCCCACACAGCATGCTGCTGCCAAGCCCAAGACTGGCATGTTTCCCTCTGCATGTCCGCAGCTGCCAGTGGGTGGGCATCTGCACCATTTTTCAGATGTATGGACAGAGTCCATTGCGGACCAGTGGGTTCTGCAGGTGGTTTTGGAACGGCACAAGATTATTTCAAGTTCCTTCCTCCCGACACATTCTTCCAGTCCAGGACTCCCCTGGGCCAAGAAAAGTTGTGTCTTTTCAGCGAGGCAATTCAGGCTGTCTTGGACAAGGTAGTTCTGATTACAGTTCCTTCTCAAGAGAGGTTTCTATTCAAACTTGTTCATGGTGACCAAGAAGGACAACAGCAGCCATCCTATCTTTGACCTCAAGGACCTCAGTTCTTCTGTGCAGACTGCACGCTTCAAGATGGAGTCCTTGCGCTCTGTCATCACAGCTAGGTATCTGAGAGAATTCCTTGCATCTCTGGATCTGCAGGATGCATAACTGCATGTCCCGATTCATCCAGACAGTCAAAAGTACCTCCACTTCGCTTGCAAATTGGGGCACTTCTAGTTCACCGCTCTGCCCTTTAGGCTTACCTCCACTCCTCGGGTGTTTGCTAGAGTTCTAGGGGCACTGATTGTCTTCCTTCACACCCAGGGGATTTAGGATACTCCCTAAATGGACAACCTTCTGCTGAAGGCTCTGTCCAGCGAATTCCTGTACCAGCATGTCCAGGAGTGTGCTCAATCCTCCTCCATCATGGGTGGATTCTCAACATGGAGAAGTCTGCTCCATTTGCCTCTCAGGACTTGGTTTTTCTCAGTCTCAGGTTTGATACCTGTCAAGGGACAGTCTTTCTGACGGAGGACTCCATTCAACAAATCATGCATCTGGTGTCCCTAGATACTGAGTGGCCTTAAGCTCCAGTCCACACGTTAATGACTCTTGCGGGTCACATGGTGTCCACCATGGAGGAGGTACCATACTCCATGGCCCACACCAGGGAGCGCCAGAGATTCACCATCCACTCTTCGCATGGGAACCCGGATCTCTTGGATCTCAGGGTCTCCCTCCCTCCAGAGATCAGACAGGATCCGCTCTGGTGGTTAGACAGAACCAACCTGGAGCAGGGGAAACCTTTTGTGATCCAAGAATGGATCTTTGCCATGATGTATGCCAGCCTGTGGGGCTGGAGCAGTGTCCTGGGTCACCTGGGGATTCAGGGCACGTGGACCTTGGAGGAGTCCCTTCAGTCCATCAGTGTTCTGGAACTCAGGGTGATTCAGCATGCTCTGGCTTACTGGTGCCTTCAATTGAGGGCTTGCCCAGTAAATGTTCAGTCAGACAATGCCACGGCCATGGCATACATCAACAAGCAAGGTGGCACAAGAAGTGCTCCTACTTGGTCAGAGGTCAAGTCTGTTTTGGCCTGGCAGAAGAATATGTCCCGGATATTTCCGCTGTGCACATTCCAGGGGAGGACATTATCCTGATGGACTTCCTCAGCCATCAAAGGGTGGACCCCGGAGAGTGGGAGCTTCATTCAGCCGTTTTCGACCTGTTGGTGCAGCGGTGGGGTCTTCCTCAGATAGACCTGATGGCCACCAGGGACAACAGGAAAGTACAAATGTTTTGTTTCCCTCTGGTCTTTGCTGTGGACATTCTGGTGATTCCATAGTGCTTTCATCAGGCTTACATCTTCCCTCCAATTCCTCTCATACCCATGGTACTGCGGATGATTATGATGGACGGTCCGGTGGTCATTATGATTGCCTCCTATTGGACCAGGAGGGCATGATTCCCTGAGTTGGTCACCCTCTCCATTTGGGATCCGTTTCCACTGCCACTCAGACTGGATCTCCTTCTTCAGGGGTACCTCTTGAAAGAGGATGTGGAGCGCCTGGCTTTGACAGCATGGCTGTTGAAGCCTCCAACCTGAGAAGAAAGGGTTTCTCCCCTGAGGTGATCTGCACTATGATCTAGGCTAGGAAGCCTGTTTCTTCCAAGGCCTACCACAGGGTTTGGTTCATTTTCCATTCTTGGTGTGTAGACAGGGATCTATCTTCACAGGAGTTAATGTAGATGAATGATACAAAAAAATAGATCCACTTATTTATTTATATATTTATGGTGGCATGGAGAGAGGCAGGGTTGATATGTCTACAAGAAACTTTTGTAGGTAGAAGCAGTTAATTACTTACTATTTTGGCTAGGCCTATTTGTGTGCATTTTTTCACTGCCCCAACCATGGAAGATGCCTCAGTGAGTTATATGTAACTAGATAATAGTCTGGCAAATCTGGAACAAAACCATAGTATTACACCATATGTGTTGAAGACAGAGTCCAACTCAAGTCATTTGAGATTATGTCTTTGAGTTCTATGGTGCAACTGCTTTGCTCCAGACTTACTAAAAAATTGTATGACATCAACATCGATGTTTATGATGCACTTTATTGTACAGGAAATGAGAGACAATAACTTGAGAAATGATCTATGTTTTTACATATAATGTAGTTTACTGAATAGGAAATATGATGTTTTGTTTTAAAAAGAGGGGAAAGTTTACAGCTTAATAATTATGATTTCATGCATGTTTTACTGTACATGACTAATGTTCTCCAATTTGCATGGGACAAGCTATTCTCTTGCCTCACACAGACCTACGTTAGGCAAATGAAACTGCACTGGTCACAGTTCTATGACATACATAAAAACTGCTAATATCACTTCCTCATCTTTTGTATAACATGTTTCAATTGTTAATCGAGCAAGGGCAACTCAGGCAGACTGAAATCAAAATTAGGCAATTATTTAACTAGTTATCCTCTCAAAACACAGGTGTAACTATACAAATTGGTTAGGAAACTCCTACACAGAAAACCTTTCCAACTATTCTTAGGACTCGATCCAAATGTTGGAGATTACTGTTTTTTCTGCCAACTGCATTTTTTTCAGCACAGTAAGCTATGCAAATGTCTGTGCTGTAATAAAATACCGGCAAAAAAAAGAGCTGTTGTATGATAAAGTTAAGAGGTGTTTTCATCCATTGAAAATGATGAAAACACCATAAATATCAATTCAAATATCTGCGTTAGCCATGAAAAGCCGACAATGGACTTAACGTATCGCAGGAAAGTTAACACCTATTTAAGCATAAATATCCGGCACACTAATACATCATTTAACTCCTTGAGTGCCAGAGGGGTAAGCAATGCATTGCAAATCAATGTGTTGCGTACCTCTCTAGGGCTCCAAAGGGTTAAAGTATGCAGTAGTGTGACAGGTTTGTAATATAAATATGCCTCCATGCATAGTAAATTTGTCCAAGTTAAGCAAACTAAATTGTATTGCCATAAGAAAACATCCCAAAATTATATATAGCTTTTCGAATTGTAAACACTGTCTCCTCCACTGAGGTGGTGGCGGAGACAGAATCATGCTCCACAGTGCCCCCCTCCTCATCTGCACGGGCCAATGTCCACTCCGCTCTGAAGGAATTGGAATTGAGACTGCCCCTTATATATGGGCAGTCTTACTTCCAATTCTCTCACAGCAATTGGCTGGGATATGCTTACGCACCTCCTAGCCAATCAGTTTAAAGCACAGCCACTCAAAGCTGTGAGAGAATTGGAAGTAAGACTGCCTCAGAGGATGCTCACAGCAGTGGAGACAGTGTTTACAATTCTAAAAGCTATGTATAATTTTGGGATGTTTTCTTAAGGCAATACGATTTAGTTGGTTTAACTTGGACAAATTTACTATGCAGGGGGGCATATTTACATTACAAACCCATGACACTACTGCATACTTTAACCATTTTGAGCCCCAGAGAGGTATGCAACTCATTGCTTTGCAATGCGTTGCATACACCTCTGGCACACAAGTGGTTAAACTATGTATTAGTGTGCCGGATATTTATGCTTTGGACTTATACTTGTCTGTTTTTTTTACAGAAAGAAGGCAGAAGATAGAAGAGAAAAAAGAATGAAGATAGAAAGTGGCAGACAGTGGATGACAGGTAAGTGTAACACAGATTAGGTAACGATCGGTGCTTGACAGTATGTCAGGCACTGATCGTTAGTTTTTTTTCTTTGAAGTTTACAAAACTGTCAGTATTTAGCGCCATTTTGGGGACTTAATGCACAAAACGGACGTTTGGCCACAAGACCATTTTTGTGGCCTAACATCCGTTGAGTTTAATGCCGGTAGGACATTTGAATACCGACCAAGACATTTTATTTTGTCGGTCGGTATACATTTTGCCCTACCGGCATTTTTAACTCCAACATTTTGATCAAGCCCTTAGTCTGTAGTAGCTCTCAGTAGAGAATTTCTCTGCTTCTGTGAACATTTTTTTTTTCTAAGATGAGTTCATCTGTGTTTTGAAAGGAGAATCTTCAAGCCCTGCCATGTCTAGTGTTCCCTGAGGACAGGTTTCATAACATCTGCATTATAATGCTATTAACTCTACAACAAAAACAGCTTCTGCATATTTTAATAATTAGTCTTTAACCCTTTGAGTGCTAGAGAGCTATCCAACGCATTGCAATGTAATAATGTAATAATGTAATACTTCTCTGGCACTCATATGGTTAAAGAATAACCAAGGAATTGCGGAATCTTTTTTTTTCTTGATTGAAGAGTTTTCCAGGCATCCCAGGTCTCTGGGTCAGATGTTCGACTGGAAAGTGAAGTTTATCTGCACATTAGGGGGCAAATACAAAATCCCTGAATTCCAGTTGATTTCATTTTGTTTTTTAACTGCATGCTAGAGAGGTCTCCAATGAATTGCTTAAAGGGATAGTAATACTTCATTTTTACTATCCCTCATGATGTAGATCTTAAAAATTGGAATTAAATGAGACCAGTGGCATCTCTCAAACCTTTATGGTTTGAGAGATATCCGCATTCAAATTTCCCTCTCCTTATCTCTCCCCTGACGTCAGTGTTATAGCTGACAGCAGGGGAATCCGGTCCCAGGACTGGCAGCAGCTCTGCAGCAGTGGCAAGATTGAGTTATAGAAACAGAAATCCTTCACTGAAATGGTCTTCTACGTGTGCTTGCAAACCAAGCACACATAGAGGACCATTTCAGTGAAGGATTTCTGTTTCTATAACGTGATCTCAGCACTGCTGCAGAGCCGCCTCTTTCTCACGGACCGGATTCCCCTGCTGTCAGCTAAAACCCTGACATCAGGGGAGAGAGAAGGAGAGGGAACTTTGAATGTGGATATCTCTCAAACCATAAAGGTTTGAGAGATACCACTGGTCTCGTTTAATTCCAATTTGTAAGGGCTACAACATGATGGATAGTAAAAATGAAGTATTACTATCCCTTTAATAATGCATTGTAGACCTGGTTCACTGCAGAATTACTCCACTTTTTTTTTTTTAAACCATACAGCTTTATTTATCGTTTTAACTCTTTGAGTGCCAGAGGGGTGCATAACACATTGCTTTATGATGATTTGCTTAATTATGCAATGTCTTTATTCAAGGCAGGAGGCAAAGTGACATGACAATATATTTTTCAAAACATTTTTAGGAAATAGTCATTCAAAAAAAAAAAAAAAAGACATGTCTGCTGTTCACTTGTGCCCACAAAGTAGAAAATAACTTGACGCCTTTGTCTTCCCCACTAGTAACCAAGAGGCCTACAAATAGCTATGTAGCCTGGTTGCCTTTTTCCCAACTAGGGGAAAGTTGTTGCCATATTCCCATGAGAAATCCAGTGAAAACCACGTTGTTGTCTGCTTTTTCGCTGGCAAATCCACTTTTAAACCAGTGATTAAAATCTTCATGTTTTATGCCCACTGGCCAAAATTCTTTGCCATTTTTTCAATGGGTAGAAAGTTTTCGCCCTTTGATTTACGTGGTTTTTGCCTTTTCTCTATAAAAACGTGACATATTTGCTGAAGTGAAACACAATAGAAGCAGCTACAGAGCGAGGTAGACGTGCTGTGCTGTTCTTCTGTGATCTTTTTGAAAAATTGAGGCAGGAGAGGCTCATAGTGACTGCTATCACTATGAGAAAGTTTAAAAATAGTAAAAGAAGGAACTGGATGGACCCTTATGTGTCCACTGAATCTGAGGAGGAAGTGACCACTACTGAACCAATGATGAACCAAGCACCCTGATATCACACATGAAACACAGACACCATGACATTTATGTCAAACATGTTAACGCCAAACACCCACCATAGATATCAAGCACCACTGTTGCTGTACCCCCGGCCTATTCAGAAAGGCAACAAGAGGTGAAGCGGAGATCAAAGTGGAAGAAGAATAGAGAAATCAGGCTGAGACTGGAAGTTCCATGACGGGCGAAACAACTATTTCTCCATCACCTTCTTCCTCTAGGGTAATTGCATCTTCTGCCAATCCACCTCATTCATCGTTACCTCCACCACCAACTAATAGCTACTCTGTTGATGTTAAGATGTGTCACGTACCGCTCTGTTCACGGCTTCCTCTCTGCCCTCTTGCTCTCCATCTCATACAGCTCTGTTCGCGCCTTCCTCTCTGCCCTCTCGCTCCCATTGCAGTTTGCCACTTCCGGGTTCGTCGCGTCACGTGCACCATGACGTCATCCAGCTGCATCTATATCCAGACGCTCCGGACTAGTGCGGGTGCACCCTGATAGTGTTCCCAGTAGCGTTTAGTCAGTCTCTTGCCTAGACGTTTGCTCTGTTCTCTGCTTATACCCTTGTCTTGCTGTGTATGACCCTGGCTACGACTTGACACCTCTTTGCCTGCTGAATTAACCCTTGCCTTGCTGTGTATGACCCTGGATACGACTTGACACCTCTTTGCCTGCTGAATTAACCCTGGCCTTGCTGTGTATGACCCTGGCTACGACTTGACACCTCTTTGCCTGCCGAGTTAACCTTTGCCTGGCTGTGTATCACCCAGGCTTCTGCTAGTCCTGCTGCAGTATACCTCTGCAGTATACCTCAAGAGGTCCACCCAGCCAAGATCCCTGGACCGCTCATCTGAACAAGTCTGTTCTCTCTGCTTTTTAGAGTATTTTTATCCTTTGTTCCTCTGGTTTCCTTCTTCTGGAGAGTTACGCCTTTTAGGGCCCTCGCACCCTATCTCCGCTCGCTACTCAGCGCACCCAAGCCTTCACTCTCCCCTACAGGGGAAAAGGTGCTGTCAGTGGAGGTATCATCCCGGGCTCACTTCCAGCTCCTCTGGGGTTTGTCATCCAGCCTTGCGGCTGGCAACTTTATCCGACCCAGGCCGCAGCACGGTACCTTTGCTGGCAGCCAACGCACCCAAGCATCGCTCCCTAGCGTCGCACCCGAGCACTCCCCCTGCAGCGTATGCAGCAACGCCTGGAGAGTCCAGGGTTGGCTATTGCCTCTCCGCCAGATCCACCCCCAGCTCCAACTGGCCCTAGGATAGCCCAAGTCAGTATGCCTGCTCGGCTGCCACTTCCACTGCCTTTATTGCGGGCGGTCTGGGCATATTGCACGCATATGTCCCAACAAACCATGAAACGACCGGACTTAGGGTACCAAGAGGGATCCGCTCTAAGTCGGCCTAGTTCTCCCTCCATCTCCATGCAACGCTTAACGATTCCTATCAGGCTATCTTGGGCCAAAACCATCATATACCACCATGCTCTCATTGACTCTGGAGCTGAGGGTATCTTCATAGATCTGAAGTTTGCCCAACAACATAGCATTCCTCTTCTGTCCAAGACATTGCCTGTCAGTGTAGTAGTAGTGGATGGTTCTCCACTGGGTGATGGTCATATCACCTTACAGACTATTCCTATCCGTTTGCAGATGGATCCTGCGCACTCAGAGCTCTTGGAACTAGATGTGATCAACACACCGCAGTCCCCTATCATCCTGGGTTTCCCATGGCTGGAGAGGAGCAATCCTCTTATAAACTGGAAGAAAAGGTCTCTGTCTTTTCCATCTGATGCTTCCCCCCAACTAATGGTCTCCTCTGTAACCTCAATGGATGAGGGCTAGTGATGAGCGAGCACCCCAATGCTCGGGTGTTCGGGTGCTCTGACCGAGCTCCCCCGGAGGCTCGAGTGCTCAGCCGAGCACCCGAGCCCCATTGAAGTCAATGGGAGGACTCGAGCACTACACCAGGCACCCCCTGCTCTGATGAGGGGAGGGTGCCTGGTCCATAGGAAAAGGGCAGAAAATTATGGAAACACCACAGAAATGGTTCAGGGACAGCATAGGGAGGATGTCTGGATGCATCTTGGACTCCAGCATCGCTGCTGGGAACGATCTTTCGCCCGTAGTACGCCATTTTTACAGATTGACCGTAAAACACACAAAAAGGCAGATAAAAACGACTTTAGGCGAAAAATTGTTACCAAACAGTATTTGCTGTATATTTACTTGTATATCATCTGCAAATTCTCCCAAAAATTTCCTCGATTTTTCTGAACTGAGGCCATGATTAAGAGGGAAACGTGCGCAGAGGCAAATTCTCCCAAAAATTTCCTTGATTTTTCTGAACTGAGGCCATGATTAAGAGGGAAACGTGCGCAGAGGCAAATTCTCCCAAAAATTTCCTCGATTTTTCTGAACTGGGGCCATGATTAAGAGGGAAACGTGCGCTGAGCTGACCATCCAAAACATTATGGGTGAGGGTCTGCTGCGGAGCTGACCATCCTAAACATTATATGCGAAGGCCCGCTAGTGAGCTGACGCTATAAAACATTATATGAGAGGGCCCGCTAGAGAGCTGACCCAATAAAACATTATATGAGAAGGCCCGCTGGTGAGCTGACCTATACAAAAATTGTCAAACTGCGCCCGCTGGTGAGCTGGCCCTATATAAAAATTATATCACAGGGCCCGCTGGTGAGCTGGCCCTATATAAAAATTATATCCCAGGGTATATGGAAGAGAGTCAACCATATACCCGTTTTTTGGGTGGAAGGGGTGAATGGGAATACAGAGTATTCCCATCATTGTAAATAACATATATAAAGTCACTTTATGTTCCTCCGGGGCTTTCCTCCAGTGGAGTGGAGAAGTCAGGGGAAATCCAGGCCTTGTTCATTTTTATAAGTGTCAACCTATCAGCATTTTCGGTGGAAAGGCGGATACGCTTATCTGTTATAATGCCATCAGCAGCACTAAATACCCGCTCAGACAGAACGCTGGCGGCAGGGCAGGCCAGCACCTCCAAGGCGTAGAGTGCCAGTTCATACCACGTGTCCAGCTTGGACACCCAGTAGTTGTAAGGCACAGAGGGATCATTGAGGACGCTGACACGGTCTGCTACGTACTCCTTTACCATCTTCCAAAACTTTTCCCTCCTTGTGACACTAGGCTGCGCATCAGGGTGAGGGTGCTGGCGGGGTGTCATGAAGGTGTCCCACGCCTTGGAGAGTGTTGCCCTGCCTTTGTCGGAACTGCTGTGTGCTCCCCTTTTCTCCCCTTCTCTGTTGGCCAAGGTAGCACGTACTCTGCCGCCAGCGTTGTCAGATGGAAAATTTTGGAGCAATTTTTCAACAAGAACCTTCTGGTATTGCACCATTTTGCTTGTCCTCTCCACCGGAGGAATGAGAGATGAGAAATTCTCTTTGTAGCGGGGGTCCAGAAGGGTGAACACCCAGTAATCCGTGTTGTCTAAAATGCGTATAACGCGTGGGTCACGGGAAAGGCAGCCTAACATAAAGTCAGCCATGTGTGCCAGAGTACCAACAGGCAAGATTTCGCTGTCCTCACCAGGAGGATGACTCTCAATCTCCTCATCCTCTTCCTCCTCTTCTGCCCACCCACGCTGAAGAGATGGAACTAAAGTTCCATGGCTACCCTCTGTAGCGGAGGCAACTGTGTCTTCCTCCTCCTCCTCCTCCTCCTCCGCCTCCTCCAATTGTCGCTGAGAAGACGAAGTGAGGGTGCTCTGGCTATCACCTTGTGTAAGCTCTTCCTCCCCCATTTCCACCTCTTCCACATGCAAAGCGTCGGTTTTAATTGTGAGCAGCGAGCGTTTCAGTAGACACAGAAGTGGGATGGTTACACTGATAATAGCGTTATCGCCGCTCACCATCTGTGTCGATTCCTCAAAATTGCGTAAAACCTCACAGAGGTCTGACATCCATTCCCACTCCTCACTTCTGATTAGAGGAAGTTGAACGGAGAGGCGACGACCGTGTAACAGCTGGTACTCCACTACTGCCCTCTGCTGCTCACAAAGCCGGGCCAACATGTGGAAGGTGGAGTTCCAGCGCGTGCTCACGTCACACAGCAGCCGGTGAGCTGGCAATTGTAAGCGCTGCTGCAGCTTCAACAGGCCGGCTGAAGCTGTAGATGACTTACGGAAATGTGCACACACGCGGCGCACCTTGGTCAAGAGATCATGCAAATTGGGGTAGGTTTTTAGAAATCGCTGAACCACTAAATTAAATACATGCGCTAGGCATGGTACGTGTGTGAGCTTGCCGAGCTCCAAAGCCGCCACCAAGTTACGCCCATTATCACACACAACCATGCCTGGTTGCAGGTTGAGTGGCGAGAGCCACTGCTCGGTCTGGTGACTAATCCCCTGCAACAGCTCTGAGGCCGTGTGCTGTTTGTCCCCAAGGCAGATCAGCTTCAGCACGGCCTGTTGACGCTTCCCCACTGCAGTGCTACACTGCTTCCAGCTACCGGCTGATGGGTGAGTGGCGCTGCGCGCAGAGAATTCAGAGGTGGAAACGGAGGAGGAGGAGCCAATAACGTAGGTGCTGGCGGAAACCCTGATGGAGGTAGGGCCCGCAATCCTCGGCGTGGGTAGCACCTGTGCCATCCCAGGGTCCGAGTCGCTCCCAGCCTCCACGACATTCACCCAGTGTGCCGTCAGGGAAATGTAGCGTCCCTGGCCACAAGCACTTGTCCATGTGTCAGTCGTTAAGTGGACCTTCCCAGTAACTGCGTTGGTCAGGGCACGGGTGATGTTACGGGACACATGGTGGTGTAAGGCGGGGACGGCACACCGGGAAAAGTAGTGGCGGCTGGGGACTGCGTACCGAGGGACAGCTGCTGCCATCAGGCTGCGGAAGGACTCAGTCTCCACAAGCCTAAATGGCAGCATTTCGATGGCCAGTAATTTGGAAAGGTGTGAGGTTAGTGCTATGGCCTGTGGGTGGGTGGCTGGGTATTTTCGCTTGCGCTCAAATGCCTGGGGTAACGACATTTGGACGCTGTGCTGGGACAGGGAAGTGGATGTGGTCGCTGATGGTGCTTCAGATGGTACAGGTGCAGGGCGGGAGGTATGCGGGCCTGCGCCTTCGACAGGCGATTGGCCGGCACCGAAAACAGGGGAAGAGGAGGCAGTGGTGTGGCCTGCAGACACAGATGGGCGATCCAGGCGTTCCTCCCACTTATTACGGTGCTTGGATGCCATGTGTCGGATCATGCTGGTGGTGGTGAGGTTTCTAGTGTTCATGCCTCGGCTCATTCTGGTGTGGCACATGTTGCAAACTACAATTCTTTTGTCGTCCGCACTTTCCTTAAAAAAACGCCATACCGCGGAACACCTACCCCTTGGCAAGGGAGATTTACGCAAGGGGGTGCTCCGTGGAACATTTGCGGGCCGGTTTGGTGCGGTCCGCCTTCTTTCTGTAGCCACACCACTGCCTCTTCCAGCCTGTTGCGGTGCTGCAGATGGCTCACCCTCAGGACTGCTGTCATCGCTCGGCTCTACACCTTCCCAGGTGGGGTCAGTCACCTCATCGTCCACCAAGTCCTCCTCCACTTCCTCACTCTGATCATCCTGCTCATGTCTTGATCCCACCACATACTCAATCATTGACAACTGTATATCATCCTCCTCATCAAGGTCTTGAGACAGTAATAGTGGTTGATTTAATGGCAACTGTGTCTCATCATCATCATCATCCACTTCCTTTGACCTTAAATGCCGTTCACCTCTGTCATCTTCTTGTGATTGGGTACCCTCTAGAGGTTGTGAATCATCGCACAAGATGTCATGTTCCTCTGCAAGCGTGCTTGGAGAGAGGTTCAAATTAAGGATTGGTGATGAGACGAGCTCCTCACTATATCCCAGTGTGGGATCACTTCTTTGACCAGATCCTCTATGGTGGGAGGAAGGATGATCAGAGTGAGGATTATGTTGACCAGACTCTTGGCTACTGAGAGTGGACTTGGTGGAAGACAGGGTGGTGCTTAACCGACTGGAAGCAGTATCAGCTGACATCCAACCGACCACCTGTTCGCAGTGGTCGGACCTCGAGAGTGATGTCCTGCGACGCCCTGTAAAATGAGACATGAAGCTAGGTATGGTGGATGTCTTTCTGTCTTGTGCTCTGGCACCAGGCGCAGTTTCTACGCGTCCTGACCCGCGCCCTGAACTATCAGGATCACGTCCACTTCCCCGTCCCTTTTTACCCGCCTTCTTCATATTACACGGAATATGTGCTGCAAATCTGCAACTTTGCACAGTAAACAGAATTTGCTTCTTAACTGCGGCTACGCACAGTGAATGGAATATGTGACTTTGATATTTTACAGTTTGAACACTTAACAGAATGTTTTCCTATTCTGAAACTTTGCACAGTAAACAGAATTTGCTTCTTAACTGCGGCTACGCACAGTGAATGGAATATGTGACTTTGATATTTTACAGTTTGAACACTTAACAGAATGTTCTCCTATTCTGAAACTTTGCACAGTAAACAGAATTTGCTTCTTAACTGCGGCTACGCACAGTGAATGGAATATGTGACTTTGATATTTTACAGTTTGAACACTTAACAGAATGTTCTCCTATTCTGAAACTTTGCACAGTAAACAGAATTTGCTTCTTAACTGCGGCTACGCACAGTGAATGGAATATGTGACTTTGATATTTTACAGTTTGAACACTTAACAGAATGTTTTCCTATTCTGAAACTTTGCACAGTAAACAGAATTTGCTTCTTAACTGCGGCTACGCACAGTGAATGGAATATGTGACTTTGATATTTTACAGTTTGAACACTTAACAGAATGTTTTCCTATTCTGAAACTTTGCACAGTAAACAGAATTTGCTTCTTAACTGCGGCTACGCACAGTGAATGGAATATGTGACTTTGATATTTTACAGTTTGAACACTTAACAGAATGTTTTCCTATTCTGAAACTTTGCACAGTAAACAGAATTTGCTTCTTAACTGCGGCTACGCACAGTGAATGGAATATGTGACTTTGATATTTTACAGTTTGAACACTTAACAGAATGTTTTCCTATTCTGAAACTTTGCACAGTAAACAGAATTTGCTTCTTAACTGCGGCTACGCACAGTGAATGGAATATGTGACTTTGATATTTTACAGTTTGAGCACTTAACAGAATGTTCTCCTATTCTGGAACTTTCACACAGTAAACAGAATGTGCTGCTAATCTGCAACTTTGCACACTAAACAGAATGTGCTCTAATCTGCAACTTTGCACACTAAAAAGAATGTGCTCTAATCTGCAACTTTGCACACTAAAAAGAATGTGCTGCTAATCTGCAACTTTGCACACTGAACAGAATGTGCTCTAATCTGCAACTTTGCACACTAAACAGAATGTGCTGCTAATCTGCGGCTAGGCACAGTGAACAGAATATATGAAGATTTTTTTTTTTTTTCTCTGCCCCCCCACACAAAATAAACTGCTGCCCCCACACACAGTAGTCCTAAAAAGGACTTTTGGGTCTTTTTTTTTTTCACAATTGCTTTTCTTCTCCCTACACTGACCTCTCCCTGGCTAAGACTGAGCCGAACTCGCTGGTCAGGTGCTATACAGCACCCGATCACGGGTTCTGGCCAGCCAATCAGTGTAATGCCAGCAGCCAACATGGCTGCTGGCATTACACTGATGTCAGAGCCTCCCTGCACGTTTATTGGCTGCGCAGCAGCCGTGAAACGTGCGGGGAGGAGACCCGAACATGGCGGGCGAGCACATGCGGTACTCGTACGAGTACCGCCATGTGCCGAGCAGAGCGATGCTCGAGCCGAACCGAGCTTCGGCCGAGCATGCTCGCTCAACACTAATGAGGGCGACTTAGTTGGCCTTCCAGAACCATACCAGGCATATGCTGATGTGTTCTCCAAGGCTCGGTCAGAAAAACTTCCTCCTCATCGGTCTTACGACTGCTCAGTTGAGCTATTGCCAGGGGCTGTACTGCCTAGAGGATGGACCTATTCCCTCTCCTTACCAGAGACCGCAGCTTTAGAAACCTATATACAGGAGAACTTAGCCAGAGGATTTCTTCGACCCTCGACTTCCCCAGTAGGAGCTGGTTTCATTTTTGTAAAGAAAAAAGATGGGTCTTTACATCCTTGTATTGATTACCAAGGCCTGAATGCCATCACTAGAAAAAACAGCTACCCTCTTCCGCTCATTCCAGAACTCCTTGAGAGACTACGCAGTTCCACAGTCTTTACCAAACTCGACCTCAGAGGGGCATACAATCTGGTCCGGATACGGGAAGGCGACGAGTGGAAAACCGCATTCAACACTCGTTTTGGCCATTACGAATATTGAAAAGAAGAATGGCGAGTTAAGGCCTTGTATCAATTACCGGGGATTAAATAAACTTATGTCCAAGAATGCCTACCCCATACCACTCATTACTGAACTATTTGAGAGGTTAAAAGGTTCTTCCATTTTTACGAAATTAGATATACAGGCTGCCTATAACCTGATCAGAATAAGAGCTGGGGATGAGTGTAAAACGGCATATAATACCAGATCTGGGCATTATGAATACCTAGTCATGCCATTTGGTCTCTGTAACGCACCCGCTGTATTTCAAGAATTTATTAACGATATCCTCCGTGATATGCTACAGTCCTGTGTAGTAGTCTACCTTGATGACATACTCATACACTCAGCTAATCTGTCTCAACACATCAAGGATGTGTCCGAGGTCTTGCTTCTTTTACGCAAGAATAAACTATTCTGTAAAATGGAGAAATGCAAGTTTCACGGGTCCAAAGTGCCTTTTTTGGGTTTCATGATCTCTAAGGATGGTATTGCTATGGACCAAGAGAAACTCGCACCAGTCTTTCAATGGCCATGACCCAAAGGGTTAAAAGCGATTCAGCGTTTTCTTGAGTTTGCCAATTATTACAGGAAGTTTATCCAAAACTTTTCCACTATTGTTAAACCTCTGTCTGACCTTACGCACAAGGGTGCTAATCCATCCCAATGGTCTGATGCAGCTGATCATGCTTTTGAGACATTAAAATTCGCTTTTGCATCCGCTCCTGTACTGTCCCACCCCAACCCTTCCCTTCCATTCACGTTGGAGGTTGATGCCTCTGAAATTGGGTTAGGGGCAGTACTGTCACAGCGCCCAGTGGCAGGGGGTACTCTGAGACCATGTGGGTTCTTCTCAAAAAACTATCTAGTGCCCAGAGTCACTATGAAATTGGCGACAGAGAACTCCTGGCTATCATTCTCGCTTTTAAAGAGTGGCGTCACCTGCTGGAAGGTACCAGAACTCCTGCATTAATTATAACTGACCACAAAAATCTGACTTATCTCTCGGAAGCTAAAATATTGTCCTCTTGTCAGCCCAGATGGGCCCTGTTTCTATCTCATTTCAACTTTGTAGTATCCTACTTGCCGGGCTCCAAGAATGTTAGGGCTGATGCCCTGTCTACTCCTGCAGAGTGCAAGTGGCCTAGTCTCTGTTACTGCTATGGCAGTGTGACTTTGACCTTGTCTCCGTTACTACTCCTGCAGAGTGCAAGAGGCCTAGTCTTCGTTACTGCTACGGCAGTGTGCCTTTGGCCTTGTCTCCGTTACTGCTCCTGCAGAGCGCAAGTGGCCTAGTCTCTATTACTGCTACGGAAGTGTGTTATTGGCCTTGTCTCCATTACTGTTACGGCAGTGTGCCATTGGCCTTGTCTCCTTTACTGCTCCTGCAGAGTGCAAGTGTCTGTCTCCGTTACTGCTACGGCAGTGTGCCATTGGCCTTGTCTCCGTTACTGTTTCTGCAGAGTGCAAGTGTCTACCTCCGTTACTGCTACGGCAGTGTGCCATTGGCCTTGTGTCCTTTACTGCTCCTGCAGAGTGCAAGTGGCCTGTCTCTGTTACTGCTACGGCAGTGTGTCATTGGTTTTGTCTCTGTTACTGCTCCAGCAGAGTGCAAGTGGTCTGGTCTCCGTTACTGCTACAGCAGTGTCATATGTTGCTCAATTCCTGATATTACTCTGGCAGTTCACGTTTGTTCTGCTAATCTATTTCTGGGCCTTACGTATCCTTAAGCTCTCTATATGGAGTGAGCTCCATCTCAGACCTCTCTTCACATGGGACTGTTTACACTCATTGAAGACCATTAACTCATGCAGTACCTTTCTCCTGTGAATTCAACGTATTCTGCGTGACCTGTGTCAGTATATGCTGTTATGGACTTTATGGTTATACTGGACCTGTGTAGGCATATGTATATGTAACCTGTCGTGTGTCTGTATTATTCTGCTTAAATACTACAGGACCTCTGAGGGTTATTATATTACTGTGATTTCAATAAAACTGTGTTTTATCCTAAACCACTGTGTCTGTGTGTCAAACAAACCGTTACAATCACCCATCTTACTGCGACTGCTGATCCCATTCCCTTTCAGCTGCCTAATCATCTTGCTACTTAAACAACTCAGCAGCAGCAGCAAAAACAGCAGTTACAAATTCCACAATTATGGACTCAGGAGGACATTTGACAATGGCCAGTGCCCACTGGCCAACATGACCTCAGGGCTTGTGCTTAAAAAATAAAAAAATAAAAAAAGCTTAGTCCTATAAAAAAATAAACATTTTTGGGGGGATTTGTTTCTAACAAGCTTAAGTCCTACAAATCAATGTTTCCTTAGGGCTTGTGTATCACAGAACCCAGAAAAGTTCAGGAGTCAGTACGGTATAGTTAATGCAATTTTATTGACAAAATGAACAAAGAAAATATATACATATATACATACAAAGGAACAGGCAAAGGGTTAAAGCCAGCAACCCTGCTATTAGGAATTCTAAGATGCAAGGCTAAACCACAGTGCTAGAGACTAGGCCTTAGACTCTGGTAGTCTCAACAAGAACCAGGAACAGGAGCAGGAACACAGGATCTTGATCCGACGTAGCGGGCGTACCGACTCAGGCCTGCAGTCAGTAGGGAGCAAACTCTGACTCACACCTGCAGTCAGAAGGGAGCGAACTCTAACTCACGCCTGCAGTCAGAAGGGAGCGAACTCTGACTCATGCCTGCAGTCAGAATGGAATTAGATAGCTGACTTGTCTGCAGTCAGTATCATAACTGGTCTACCAGAGCCCCAGGTCCGCACTTGGCTTGGTGTCTGCCAGGTACAATGAACAAACGTAAAAGTAGTCAGACAGAGCCATAAGTCAGCACCATAGGGGGTAGTCAGACAAGCCAGGTCATGCACAGTTTAGGTAGTCAGCCAGAGCCACAGGTCTGCACCAGCTTGGGTGTCCACTATAGGGATAAGCAAAAGAATAGTCAGACAGAGCCACAGGTCAGTAGTAGGTTGGATGGAAGACTAGCCAGGTCATACACAGAGCCCAAGGTAATAGACCTGCTATGAACAACAATGCAAGGGCAACTGAGTCAGGACTCAGTTTGCCTTTTAAATCCCTCCACAGAAAGTAGGTAGGAGGAGCAGCTCAGAGGGAGGAAGTAGGTAGGAGGAAGTAGGTAGGAGGAGACTACAGGAAGCAAACACATAAAACAGAGGCCTGCTGCATGCTTGAAGCCTCGCTCTTGAGATGACACTGAAACCAAGGTAAGCTGTAACATTGTGCCAAACAAGCTTAAGTCCTACAAATCAATGTTTCTTCAGGGCTTGTGCCTCTAATAAGTCTAAGTCATACATATCAATGTTTTCTCAGGGTTTGGGCCTCTGACAACTAACCTAATAAATCATCCTCTACAAAATATTCTATCAAGTCAAGTATCAGTCCACCCCAGTGGCAGTTCATGTCAGGGGGTTCCTGTATCTATCGCTATACATACTAATTTCTTCTTTTATTTTATTGATTTATTTTGTTATTAACTGTCCCCCCAACCCCAGTCAAGAAATCCCCAACACAAATTCCATGTTCAAATGATTCATTCCCCAGACTCCACCCACCAACACAGGCCCCTTTTATACCATGTCTTATGTGTTTTTTTTAATTGTATTTAGGATTTATTTTTTATTAACTGCCCCCCCCCCCCAATCCCAGTAAACAACCCCCCCAAAAAAAACATTCCCTGTTCAACTGATTCTTTCCCCACACCCCACCAACACTGGCACCCTCATGCCCCTTTTATATTATGCCTTTAGGAAATAAAATAATATTTGCTAAGTGTTGTGTGCAAATTCAATGTTCCCATTGATTTCAATGGCATGAGCTGGTAGAAATAAACGGAAAATTGTAACTTTTTCATGGGAAATTATTCACAAAGTGGGAACTGCCATTATTCGTCGATATCAGTTCGAGGCAAAAATTTTCACCCATTCCTATTGCCAATCACTACAGACATAGAAACATAGATTTTGGCAGCAGATAAGAAACAATTAGTCTACCAATTTTCCTATCTAGATAAAACACACACTCTTACATAGTTCTAAGAATAGTCTATCCCAGGCATTTTTTTTAATTTCCTTATATCATTAGCCCCCTCTACTTCTGCTAGGAGACTGTTCTGTGAATCTGTCACTATCCCTGTAATGTAGTACATATTCATATTACTTCTGAAGTGTTGTTTTTTTATGAAATAACTACAGGCATCCCTTAAGATTAGAAGAAAGGATGTTTCAACTTCAGCAGAGGAAATGTTTTTTTAAAGTACAGCCTGTTAAATTGTGGAATTCTTTTCCAAGGATGTGGTAATGACAGATACATTTAAGGATCATTAAATACAATTCTTTCAAGAGGGAACATATAGGGTTATACAGTGTAATAGTAGGTAAATTTCCACGTGTATGTTAGACTAATCCCACCCAAAAGGGCAGTCCGGATCCAAAATGGCAGGCAAGACCTCTCTGCACGGGAACACCAGTTAACCCCAGATGTATGTGATGCTTCTGAGTTGTGACTAACCGTAGAACAAGTCATTGCACTTTCTTATCCTTAGAGCCGCTCACATTTTGGTATGTATTTTTGAATACTCTTAGGGGGCCTCCAGATGTGGACACCTTGCTCTCAGTGCCTAGGTAATCCAGCTGCACTGCACTGATGAGGCCCCACAAAGTTGAACACACAACTGGGATTAGCTGGTGTTTCCATGCAGAGTGGATTTGTCCTGTCATTTTGGAACTGGACTGCCCTTTTGGGTGAGATTAGTGTAGTATGTATGCAGACATTTCTCCTCTGCAATGACACTAGGGAGATAAAATGTGAAGGTTCTGAGTGGTGACTAGCCATAGAACAAATCATTGTGCTTTTGTTCGTTCTCAGAGCCTCTCACATTTTGATATGTAGGATTACTGTTTCAAGATGCTTCACTTAACAGTTATTACAGTGCAAACTAGCATTTTTTAAAATTATATTGCCATATATGGGAGAGCTTGAGTCACAGTCAAAATGGTCATGAGGGGTTGGAGCAGAAAGGACATGCATCATACAGATATGTACAGGCCCATGAATGAGGTGTGCATTGCTAGGCTAGTTCATTTCTCCTCAGCATTGGTAGCAGGACCTACAAAAACATTATGTTCACTGCTGCATTTATCATGGTCTGTAAGGATACATTAGGGTAGAGGAGCTGGTAGCAGTGGCAAAGAATGCTTCACACACAGGCTTATATTATGCAATAGAGTGGGCTATGTGGTGCCTTATTTTTAAATCTAATACTGACCAGGTTTTGAGAGGTCAGTAGGTTAGCATGCCCTTAGGGAATGATCCGGTATGTTCGGTATGGAAAGTAAGGCCCTTACGTGAAAGTGGGAGCACCTGGGTGCAGCTCTGTCTTCAGGCATGTGAGTGGGTCAGCTCTACCACACTACCAATTTCAATTTGTATGAAAAAAGTTCCTATCATATATTGGCATATATCTTTCTTTGCATGGGACCCATTTATTCAGGGCAATTCTGTGCAAGTGATACAGAATATTGGGAGATGGTATTTAAGCGTTGCATTAGGCCTTTTCAGACATAACCATCTCATTTTTTTTACCTTTTGCCCACAACTAGAAGACAGACAGCTCCACTGCAAGTGGGGCACTTCTTCCTGCCCTGGGCAGACAGGCTTGCAACATCAAGCCACTGGAGAAGGCAGATAGCTGTGTAAAGGGGGTTTAAGTTGGAAGGTTTGGTGGTAATAGTTTGAGGATGCATATTCCCCTTGGAGTAATACTAATGTAGTAGGCCTGCATAAATCTATTCAACTGGTTTTTGATATTCAGGACACTTATTTGGAAATGCTGTCCTTTTGCTAAGATGACGGGATAATTTGGTTCCATATAATCTCTAGGAAAGCTTGGTGGGGAGCTGTCTCTTGCAGCAATTAAGAAGTCCCAGAAGAAGATAATTTCAGCCAACAATAAGTTATTGCATTATTTGGGGGCACTCCATCATGTATAGCAAGAGCATTTTTAAGGACGTTAGCTGGAACAGGTGTGATAGGGTACGCTTGACAGATAATGTGCTTGATAGTTTCCTAAGTACCATAAAAGAAGTGTTGTCAGGGATAAAAGGGTCATAGTGAGTGGGCCTAGGGATTCTCTCAGCTTGATGTGTGGTAATGTGGCACACAGAGGAGTAACTGACTCTGTAGTCAGGTCTGAGGTCTGCTCTGCAGGGTGGGCATTGACAATAAGCAGTATGCAGGTGTGTGAAGAGATGAGCCACTAGGGAAGGGAAGGGGCAGACTCATATCAAAATTTCAGCAGCTATTTCTTTCTCTCCTAAGCACTGCAGTATGCATTTTTACAGCAATGTACAGGACAGATCTGTTAGCTTCAAAATCAACAGCTTGCAAATTGTAGTAAAGAATAAAACACAGCACAGCAGAATTTTTAGTACCAGAGTCAAACACGCCACTTGTTTGTCCCACTTTGTCTTGTCTGTTTGGGGGCAGGAGTGAATGAGTGTGTGTATAACACAGTATGACAAGTTGTACCTGTTATTTGTTTGTCCTGTATTTAATGTATATGTCTGTCTCAGTAGCATCTGTCACTCTCAGTCTCAATCAAGTCTAAACCCAAGTACGATCACCTGCCTATCTGACTGTAACTGTCCCTTTTAAGTCAAAAAGTTGAAATTTTGTTAAAGTTTTTTTTAACCCTCTCCAACCCATTCTCTCTGTAGCCGAAGGCATAATGGTCTCTATAGTGTTCAGTGGACCGACCCTTGTAGTTGCTTGCATGTTTACCTTACATGATGATCAGGAATAGTTCTGACATTTAACATAAATAATAAAGCAATAATATATTGTTTCTAATTAGGATTTTATTTTCAATAGATACATTTACATTTTTAATGTCAAAACATAACCACAAAAATAACTGAACATCAGTCATTTTAGGAATGACAAAGAAAATCACATCAATGCAATAAAGTTAAAGAACACTGTAAACAAAAAAAAAAAAGCTGATTTTGTCAGGTCAAGAACTGACCTGCATCCAGCCAGCCTCCAGCACAGCAGTGAAGGGTTTAATATCCCCAGCTGCTGCACATTCTTTTAACACTAGGTGCCTCCTCTCTGCTTCTCTGTCCCTTACTTTGATCGTAAGGGACAGACAGGCTGAGGAGAGACACAGAGACAGTGTGTAAATCACACTGTCTCATTCATTCCAAATGCCGGTACATGTGATCGCTCCTTCAATGATCACATGACCCAGCACAACTGAGAATGGCTGAGACTGAATGCTTTGGTACCGGAGCGCTCAGTTTCAGCCTGGAATGAATGATAGCAGCGTGCATGGAGGCACGCTGCTATCATTTAACCCATGACGGTCCAGGACCGTCATGGGTCCTTTACTACTTTCTACCCATGATGGTCCTGGACTGTCATGGTTTGTTCAGTGGTTAAACCCCTTTGGTGATAAAGACCTCTATAAAAGAACTGGAATGTGCTGCATCAGAGTTGTCTTAGCAACAAAAGCATTGTAATTTAATGCATCAAGGTGTCTTAGCATCCAAGTGGTTAAACATAATACTTATCACATAGTTTTTATAGGGTAGTTATTCAATAAGTTAAAGAGGTGCAATTTTGGAGTAATACAAGAGCACCATAGGGGAGAAATTAATATTTGCTAAGATTTAAGTTGCACTATCAAGCATTTGAAGTCGAGAGAAGTCTTCGATTCATTACTTCCCAAATGCAATGGAAAGTAGGGATTGGCAAAATTTTTCGCCTCAAACTGAAATCGGCGAATAATGGCACTTCCTTCTTGGTGAATAATTTCCCGCAAAAATTGCAGTTTTTTCAGCTTTTTTTGCCTAGCTCATTCCATTGAAATCAATGGGAACATCAAATTTACACATGACAAATAGCAAATATTATTTTATTTACCAAAGCATAGTATAAAAGGTGCATGAGGTTTCCTGTGTTGGTGGGTTGTGAAGAAAGACTCAGTTGAACAGGGATTTTTTTTTTTTTTTTGGAGAGGGGGTTGTTTACTGGGAATGGGGGGTAGTTAATAAAAAAATAAATCCTAAATACAATTTAAAAAAAAAAACATAACACAGGGTATAAAATGGTCTGAGGAGGGTGCCTGTGTTGGTGGGTGGAATCTGGGGAAGTAATCAGTTGAAAAGGAATTTGTTTTGGGGGGTTCTTAACTTGTAATCAGGGGACAGTTAATAAAAAATAAATATTCAAAATAAAATAAGAAGTTTGTATGTAAAGAGATAGAGACAGGAACCCCCTGACATAAGCTGCAACTGGGATAGATTGATACTTGACGTGAGAGAGTATTTTGTAGAGAATGATTTGTTAAATTTGTTGTTAGGCTCAAGCCTCAGGAAACATTGATTTGTAGGACTTAGACTTGTTTGGCACAAGCCCTGACGAAACATTGTTTTGTAGGACATAGGATTGTTAGAAACAAACCCCCCAATTTTTTTTTTGTTGGACTACTTTTTTTTTATTTTTATTTATTTATTTATTTTTTAAAGCACAAGCCTTGAGAAAAAAAATGCCCTACTGGCCTAGTGCCAACAGGTCATGTCGTGTTGGTCAGTGACAGCTGGCCATTGGCAAATGCCCTGATGTAGATGCAGAATTTTCAGCTGCTATTCTTGCAGCTGCTGCTGTGTTGTTTAAGCAGCAGGATGATTAGGCAGCTCAAAGGGAAAGGGATCAACAACAGCAGTAACATGGGTGATGGATGATGAAGGTTCCACTTGCACAACTAGCTCCAGTGATGTACCTGAGGCAGTAGCAGCACAATATGTAGCCACCAGTATATGTGGAGTAAAGAAGAAGTTTGCCAATAATTCTTCACCACCTGCCCCTCCTCCAAAATCAAGGGTGTGTTGTTACTAGAATATAAATGTTCCCCTTGAGAGCAGGAAGTGTGCCTCTCATCAGCAACTGCAATGTGCACAGTGTGTGGTAAATGGCACCTGGCACAACTGTATCCAAACAACATGACACCAGAACCCAAGTACTGCCACTGTCACCATAACCCTTGTCCACACCCCGCTAAGGACACATGACAACTTGCTGACAGTTTAATAGTAATGATGAACCCTCCCTGCCACAATCTTAGCATATTATGTAGGGTGAAATCTCCTCAGATGCCACTTGATGCCCTGCTTGTGATTCTCCTCCACCACACTGTCATGTGTGGTCAGTGCACCACAAAGTGTGCAGTGGGTGGACATGAACTGCCACATCTTAAAATCTACAGAGTTTCTATCATTTGGCAGGGGAGGTAATGATAAGCGAGGTGGATTGGTAGAAGATGTAGTTAAGAGGAAGAAAGTGATGGTGAGCTAGTTGTTTCCCTCGTCATTAAACTTCCAGCCTCTGCCTGGGTTTCTCTATTCTTCCTCCTATTTGAACTCCACCTTGCCGCTTGTTGCCTTTCTGGAGAGTCAGGGGGTACAGCAACAGCGGGGCTCAATTTCTGTGGTAGGTGTGACAGAGGGCCCCCTAATGTCGCACTTGCCATTTCCTGGTAACATGAAGAAGGCAGACTGGCAGCAGTAGCAGCAGGCACAGGCAGCTGATCTGTGCTCCTGGTGGTGGTGGTATTATTATTTCTGTGCCTGCTATCCACCAACAGTTTTGGCTTTTTCAGGATCATGTTCCACCTGGACAATGCTGTGAAGGGAAGGGGACTCCCAGGGTCAGGGGAATGGTGTGGGCTCCCTTGACTGCTAGTCTGGATGCTCTCAAATGCTTCAACTACCACTCCTTTAACACTAGCCCCACCGGCTGCTTCACCATTACTGTTACTACTACTAATACCAACCACATGATGTTCAGCTCCTGATTCTTCCTCCTTACAGCCACTAGTAGTATGATGATTACCTCCTCCTTCACTCCTAACACTAAAAGGCTGCTGGACCTTCTTAGTAGTAGTACTAGCATTGGCAGGACTGCTTGGGGATGGAAAATGTGTCTTAGGGTCCCCTGCTATCACACTTGGCATCATCTTCATCTTCTCCTTCCCCCCTTCTGAGTATTACAATACACACTTGCAGCAGGTTCAGAACCGGTGGAAGCAGGTTCAGCAGAGGCAGCATGCACAGCACTGGTGGCAGCAGGAAAGCACATCTGACAGCAGGCACATCACTGGTTGCAGTAGGGGCAGCATGTCTGACAGCGGGCACTGGTTCCAGCAGGTTCAGCGCTGGTAGCAGGCAGCACTAGTGGCAGCAGGGGCAGAATGTCTGACAGCAGGCAGAGCAATGGTGGTAGCATTAGCAGGGGCATCACATCTGACAACAGGCACAGAACTAGTGGCAGCACGTCTGGCAGCAAGCATCTGACCTGTCCTGCTCTCACTACTACCCTTTTTTTCCTCACTTGACATTAATTTCCCCAAGATCCCTAGGGGTGATATAAGGGGACTGGCCAGCACTGGTTCAGTGGTGCTAACTTCCTCCTCCTCAGATTCAGTGGACACATAAAGGTCTTTAAACTTCCTCCTTTTATTAATTTTTAAACTTTCTCATAGTGATAGTCACTATGAGCCTCGCCTGCCTCAATTTTCCAGAAAGATCACAGCAGAACAGCACAGCATATCTACCTCGCTCTGTAGCTGCTTCTATTGTGTTTCACTTCCCAGAAAATAGGTCATATTTTTATAGCAAAAAGGTGAAAAACACGTAAATCAATAGGTGGAAAATTTCTAGTATTTGAAAAATTGGGTTAAAACGCAAAGATGTTAATAGCTGTTTTTAAAGAGGATTTTCCTGCAATAAAGTGGACAACTATGTGGTTTTCATGGATTTTTTAGAGGAAACACAGTGAGACCTTTTGTCTACCACTAATGGAGACCTCTGTAGCATTCAAGGGTTTAAAAGCCCCATTTAAATCAATGAGTACTGAGGGAATTTTTATTTTCCCCCATGGGGTAGTTTGCCTGATACTTGCACTACTTTAGATTATTGAATATGGCCCTGTGAAGTAATATCCTACAAAATGAAGAGGAATCCAATACCACCTAGTGGTTACTATGTAGAAGTAGAGTTAGTACTGAAGATTTGATGCAATATTGTACATAATTTTTATATAAAAGGCATTTGATTGGATGCAGTTCTATTCAAAAAGTCATCCATTAATGTAAAAGTACATCTGGCAAATATATACAATCAGTATGTGCTTAAAATGACAACATTAGTTTTGCAACTAAACCTTTCTATATATGATTGACTGAGTAAGAATCATCTGATGGAGGCACAACACTCATCATCACATGGGCAGATTTATGATGATGATAGACATACAGACAGATAGATTGATTGATAGATAGACAGACAGTCAGACAGCTGCACTATAGATAATGGACTAATCAATATTTCTATTGAATTAAATGAGGCTTTTAACCACTTTAATGCTAAAGAGATTTCCAACACATCATCTCTAGAATTCAAGTGGATTAAAAGCCCATTTAAATCTATGGGGAATTTTTTTATTTGTTCCTGTGGTACAGCTAGTTTGCTCCAGAATAACTCAACTTTCTTAGTGCATATAGTCCACATACAGTGTGCAAGAGAGATCATTTTTAACAATATGCAGTATTGTAGTGTATTCATAGTAACAGGATGTATATGCATTGGTCTGCAACTACTCAAAAAACATACAGTTGTGACAGTCTAATATTTGTAGGATAGAATCTAAATGTCAGCGTCAGCTGTCACACCTCACCCTAGGTGTATATGCTGTTAACTTGAATTTCATATATCATCTACTCACATTGCAACAACCAGCATAGACGTTCGTGGCTTTTTCAATATAAGCATATGACACTATGTTGTCCATAAAACCAATGTAATCCTGTTGCTTGTAGTCTTGCACTATGTTCACTTGACCTCCTTGGATTCAACCACACATATTGTGAAGTAGGGATGCAAGCACAATGGAATTGTCAATGCAGTCCATCCATCCAGTCTATAAGGATGTTAAGCTCACCTATTGCTTTTATTACCGCATGCTTAAGAGGCAACTGGAAGCACAAGGGAGAAAATATGCATTGTACAGTGTGATCCATTAGTTAACACATTAAATGCCAAATCATGTCAATTTTGTAACAAATTATTTTCTTTTTACTTATACTTTTAGTTCAAAAAATGTACACACACAAAATAAACAGCTGACTGAGACTTAACAACGTGAGTGCCAGAGTGTTATCTAATGTGTTGCCAGGGGAGGGCTGGCAACTTTTGGCCTGGGGGGCAAGTACAATTAAGTGGCCTATTTCTAATACCACTCCAGCCCAATGTCCCAGCCCAGCCCCTTTTGTTAATGTTATAGCTGGCATTATTGTTATGGATTAAGTCAAGTGATACCTCAGAGCTTATAACTGAAATGGTAGTACACTATTGATATCACAGAGATGACAATGAAATGGAGCTACAATACTCGTGTAGCTCCTTAAATTCTGTTTACTCTATTTACAGCAGCAAATGGGAAATTGAGCGAGGCAGTGGTCCACCAGCCCATATTCATGACCAGCCTGGGGGGCAATTGCCCCCTTGCCCCCCAGGCCAGCCCTCCCCTGTGTGTTGCTTTTTCCTATGTTACTCAAAAGTTAAGACCCTATTCAATATGCTAAATAGAAGCTGCACACAAACTACATGACAGGGGAAAAATACATGCCCCTGAGTTCCTATTGATTAAAGGGATAGTAATGTTTCATAATAAAAGCAGCTCTAATTAATCATCATAGTATTTGGACTTTGGAGAGTGTTAGTTCAATTCTGTCAGAGTTGTAGTTCAAGAGTAATTCAATGACAAAGTATCCCCCTCCCGCCCCTTTTATTGACGCAACACTGTTCAGCCAGAGCAGAAGGGAGGTGCCCAGGTAGACTGCAGAGAGGGACAATCCTCAATTAAGATAAGGGAAGAACCTGAAAAATGTGTCAAGGGGGGCAGGGATTTCATTGTTCTCATAGGAAGAAGATTGTCCCCTTCTGTTATCTGTCTGGTCTATGGACTGGATTCCACATCTGAGAAGAGATGGCTTACACTAGGTAAAAGGGGCGGGAGGGGAAGGCTTGAGAGATAAGACATATCGTTTTTCATGTTTTTTTAATGCCTACAAAATAAAATAAAGATAAAACGAAGTATTACTATCCCTTTAAATGGGACTTTTAACATCTTGAGGGAGATGCACTAAGGTGTGATAAAGAGGTCATAAAGAGGAGATAACTTTTCCAGTGATATCGCTTCTCCAGTTCCCGTGTTATCCTACAGAGCCAAAGAACAAGTGGGAGAGATCTTAGTGCATTGGCTCCATAGAATAACATAGGAACTGGAGAAGCGATATCACTGGAGAAGTCGTCACCACCACATTATCACTTCTTGATCACATCTTTGAGCATAACCCCCCATTGTTTCACAATGCACTGGACACCTCTCAGCATGCAAGGGTTTAAAGGCCCCCATTTAAATCAGTGGGAATTTGGAGACTTTTTTTATTTGTCCCCTATGTGGCAGTTGGTTTGACCGATAATTTCTCTTTTTTTCTATTGTACATAAGACTCTGCGACCTGTATAATTACTTCGGCCATCCTATTTCCCCATATGTGTATGCATTTTATCATTTGTGATTATTTAACCCTTTGAGTAAAGAAGAGGTATCCATCACATTATGTTGCAATGCTTTGGCATTCAAAGGTTTAATGTGGGCCTTATATGATATATCAAATATCAAATTCAAACATTACATTTTCTGAAGCAACTTACCTTATTAAAGTTATTATGAATTGTTCTCAATGTCTGTAGTGTCTGGTCTTCCCAGTTACAAACGGTTTCCAGGGGCTAGTGGAAAGAAAGAGAGAGTGCATGTTTCATTTTAACCCTTTGCTCTGCAATGCGTTGCTTACCCCTGTTGCACTCAAAGGGTTACAGGCCACATAAAGCATTGCTTTATATCATCACAAGTAAAATATATGCGAAAAAATTTTTTAACAATTCTGGTGGAAACCAACTGTACCATAGGACAGAAATAAAAATTCCTGTTGAATGTGGGAATTTTTATTTGTTCTCCGTCATGCAGTTGCATTGCGTTTCCTCGGATTATGTCTTTTCTCCCTTCTGCATATGGCCCTTAAAGAAACCATTGTTAGAAAGCAATTACTAAGCTATGGCACATTTATAGCGAAAGAGAAAATGAAAAAAGCTTCAGATTTTGAGGTCAAATTTGGTGTTTTCTTTATTTTCCTAGATGGAAATGATGTAAAGGTGGTACCTTTTAAGGGTTTTTCTTTCCTAAAGTGTGTTTAGCAGATCATGCCAAGTTTTAACCCTTGAGTGCCACAGGGGTTGGCTGTGGATTGGATACCCCGATGGCACTCAAAGGGTTAATTCATGTGTTACTTCTTCTATAATATATTATTATTATTAAAGAACAACTAAAATTTCCTAAACCCCCCCTACTTACCTTACTATGGCCAGAGAATCCCAACTGACCCCATGAGTTTTACACTTTTGTCTTTAAGAGACAACATCTTCCATCAGCCCTTGATGCCGTGTCCATGGTGGCAGACATGACAGTTGCTAGAAGGACCACATAACCTCAAGCTCTGCTTTCTGCATGTAATCTTTCCCCTTTATGAACAAGTGGGGTATACAATGTATTGCTCACCTTTCTGGTCCTTATAAGGTTACATAGGTTCATGAACTCTGTCTGCTTCAGTTAAAAATAACCCTCCAGCAACTGTTATGTCCACCTACGTGGACATGACATCCAGAACTGATTGAGGATGGTATCTATTGAACAAAAGCACGTAGGCAAAATGCCTAGGGACCATTAAGATTTTCTGGTTATAGTAAGAGAAATGCAACGTTAGGAGATGTTAATTCTCCTTTAAGCGTGCCTGATTTCTCAGACTCAATAGAACAGTAATGGCCATAAAATATGACACCTTTTAAAGGGGTGTGATGGTAATCTCAATATATAAAATGTATTCGGTCGGTGGTGGGCAATTTGAATTCCTGCAGCTGCTGCCAGATTACCACTCTTTATTCCATGCTAGCCTTTGCTGGTGGGGAATGATGGGATTTGTAATCTGGTAGCAGTTGGATGACCTTGCATTAGCCATCCCTGCTTTAGGTCTTTTTGATCATTAAAAGCTGTAAAAGCAAAGGAATTTAATAAATGGCTGTATATAACTGAATTCAGGAATTCATCTTGAACAGGAATATCATTAGCAGGAGCCAACATTGCTTTGTGAAAGACACGTCTTGTCAGACTAACTTAATTGCATTTTATGAAAAAGTGAGTAAAAATATAGATTTGGGTGTGGCAGTTGATGTGATCTATTTAGACTTTGCCAAGGCATTTGATAAGGTTCCACACAAATGGTTAGTGTACAAATTGAATTAAATAGGCGTAGAGGCAAACGTTTGTGTGTGGATTGGAAATTGGCTGAAAGATAGAATGCAAAGAGTGGTGGTAAATGGGAAGTTCTCCAATTAGACAAATGTGATAAGTGGAGTACTTCAGGGATCTGTCTTGGGTCCTCTTCTTTTTAATTTGTTTACTAATGATCTCCCAGTGGGCATAGGGAGCCATGTATCAGTGTTTGCTGATGACACAAAATTAAGTAGAGTAATAAAGTATGAACTGGATGTGTCTTCATTACAAGAGGATTTGGACAAATTGGGTAATTGGGCAGGCAAATGGCAAATGAGATTCAATATAGAGAAGTGTAGAGTTATGCATTTTGAGTATAATAATAAAATTGCAACATTAAATGATGTTTCTTTGGGGAAAGGAAAAGGATTTGGGAATAATGGTTGACAATAGACTTATCAGTAGCGTGCAGTGCCAGCTGCAAAGACCAATAAGATATTGGCAAAGGGTATTGACTCACGGGAGGAAGATATATATTCTGCATCTTTACAGGTCCACGGTAAGACCCCACCTTGAATATGTTGTTCAGTTCTGGGTGCCTTTTCTGAAAAAGGACATTATGGAACTAAGGAAAGTGCAGAGAAGGGCTACAAAACTAATAAGGGGAATGGAAAGTTTTAGTTATGAAAAAAGGCTACAAATGTTAAACATGTACACAGAGAAAAGGTGTCTTAGAGGGGATATGATAACATTATATAAATATGTTCAGGGCCCATACAAAGGGCTTTCCAAAGACCTGTTCATTAACAGAACAGTACATAGGACAAGGGGTCACTCGGTTAGACTTGAGGAAAGGAAATTTCATCTACAATAGCGGAAGGGATTCTTTAAGATAAGGACAATAAAGGTATGGAATTCACTGCCTGAGGAGGTGGTGATATCAAATACATTAGATGCTTTTAAAAAGGGACTGGATTCTTTTTTAATGGGATAGTAATACTTCATTTTTACTATCCCCCATGTTGTAGCCCATAAAAATCTGAATTAAACGAGACCAGCGACATCTCTCAAACATTTATGGTTTGAGAGATATCCATATTCAAAGTTCCCTCTCCTTCTCTCTCCACTGATGTCAGCGCTATAGCTGACAGCAGGGGAATTCGGTCTGTGAGCAAGCGGCGACTCTGCAGCAGTGCTGAGATCGCGTTATAGAAACAGAAATCCTTCACTGAAATGGTCTTCTACATGTGCTTGGTTTGCAAGCACACGTAGAAGACCATTTCAGTGAAAGATTTCTGTTTCTATAACTCAATCTTGCCACTGCTGCAGAGGCTCCGCCGGTCCTGGGACCGGATTCCCCTGCTGTCAGCTATAACAAACTTGTATTCCTCTCTTCTTCTTTAACACGATATTTAAATTTACTAAAAGTGATTTAAAATTATAATAAAGATATCGCTAGATGGAGTAACTAGAAAAGGTGTCCTCCCGAAACTAGGATAAGCACTTTCAGTTCCCCCCAACTCGGAGAGAGACTATCCAAATAAACCTTCCTCTAAACAACATCTACACACAACTCCGCTCACTCCCTCTTCATGGGAATAAATCCACCAATACCAAAAAGCAAAAAACAATCAAAGGTCGCACTCGATGTAACCGTCAGTCCTTACCCAAAGCTCAACCCACATCAGTGTCCAATATATCCACCGTGTGCATCTGCACCTCAACCCTACTAAACAATACATCAATACTAAAAACCCTTTTACTCTTTATTTTTACTGAAAACATTGGAATAAAAAACAGTTTATCTCAAATGTATATGTAGATATTTTTAATATCCCCAATGACAGAGTGGTAATTGGATATAACTCTGAACATTAAACCTCGCTCAACCTGGCGACGGGATTTATCTCTAAACAATAGACCTCATTCTCCCCCGGCATCCTACAAATCCATAGCACTATATCTATCCATTTAAATTTACTGAATACTATATATATATATAGATACATTCTCCATAAATCAAAATAGGCTTTATTAGGAATCTGTATCGATATTAAAATTACATTTGAGTAAATATCTATCTCTACTAGTAGTACATATAAGTGCTTATGAAATAATAATAATTAAATGAGATATATAACCCACTTAAAGTGATAGCATGCTCATTATAAATCTATGGCACTAAATCTATCTACTTAATTTGCTAAATGCCATATATGTGTAAATAAGTTCTCCATAAATCGAAATGGGCTTTATTTAACTGTCTAAATCAATATTTAAACTAAAATGGAATGAATATCTGTATCTACTATTTAACATTTAAGTGCTTATAAAAAAATGATAATGTAATGTGAGGAAATATGTGACCCTCTTAAAGTGATAACTTACTCATTATTACTAACTTATACATAATTCATAAAACATGGATATTTCTTTCATTATTTAAAATTTGTAGAAAAAAATAATATATTTTATTTGTAGTTAATGACTTGTATTTACTTATTATATATTTGTTTTTGTGTATCTAAAAATAGTGCCATGTGTGGTTATGAATTAAATTAAATACCTATTTATTTTTACATTTAACCTATAACATGAAGGTTAAAAAGTGCAAAAGTATATGAATATAATTAGAATAAATTTGCATATTTATTCATAATTCTTAAAATGGATACTTTGTATTTTGTATAATAATTAAATGTATATATTTTATTATATATTGATTGATTCCCGTGGAGTGCACCACTTTTCATAGTACAGCAGCCTCAGTGCAGGATTAAGTGAAGGTCATAGTGACCTCTCAGAAGCTGAGTGAAATGTCAATTTCACTTTGCAAAGCAGATCACAAAGATATACAGGAGGGTCTATGTGAATATAATGTGGTTTTAACCTATTGGTAGTCTGCAGTTCAATCTGGATTCCTAAGTGGCATATGCACAAGAGGTGCTCCCAACCGCCAAAACACATGGCTTAGAGAACGAAAATCTACACACTGGAACTGGCCAATGTAGTGAAGACATCACTTATTTGTCAACGCACATACAAGCCCATTTAGTCTTCCTGATTTTACACATTTTACACGGTTTAAGCTGCACCCAGAGAGTCTGTCTTACTTTAAAGGGATAGTAATACTTTATTATTACTATCTACCATATTGTACCTATTTGTACATAATTTAATAGCCCCCAGGTTCATCTCTCAAACCTTTAAGGTTTGAGAGATAACTGAAGGCAAAGTTCCCCCCTCCCTCCCCCTTCCCTGAAGTCAGTGTTTTACTGACTGCAGGGATATCCAGTCTGACATTCATCATGAGGCTCTGCAGCAGAGCCGCGATCGCTTTAGTGATAAAGGATTATTTCACTGAAAAGGTCTTCTACATATGCTTGCAAACCATCTGGAGATGTGTTCTACTGTTGCTCCCATTGAAGTCTAAGAAGACATTGTAGATAAAGCCTTTGATACAATTATCAACTGAAATTGAATCCAGGTCTTATTTTTTCTGCATAGAAGTAAAATATATTCTATTTTACTGTTAAATAAGTGGTTTGTGAAAAAATAACTTTTATATTTTGATGTCACACTTTGGCACTGTATGCTATTTTCTTGCAGAGTATACAAATTCAAAACCAAACATAGCTCTCAAAGTTCTATCTCAAGTGTCCTGAAATTGTGGGCTGTATCATTCATTCTTAGCACAGTGTGTAGTGTTGTACCAAAAGAGAAACACATTTGCTTTTATGTGCCATTCTATACCACCAACAAATAAAGGGTGATATCTCAAAAATGATTTATGTTACAAATAAACTTCTAATATAATATATATGAAGCTTTTAATGTTCTTTAAAGTTAACTAAACAGATCGTAAGATGACAGATCTATTGCAAGTGCTCCCCGGTCCCTTACCTAACCTTACCTCCACAACTTTTGGAGAGAGAAAGAAATAGTAAATGTAACATTTTGTCTGGGAACAGGAAATTGCAGTAATGCCCCTTCCAGTGCCTACTTCTTACATTGGAACACAGTTCTTTACTTAGAAAGAGGAAGGAGTTTGTAATGTGGCTGATATTCCTGCGAACCATCGTGTCTCTTGAATCATAATGACTGAAGATGTTATTCAAGTAAAAATGTAGCAGGTGACACAAGAAGCAGCAACTGTCTGATGGCTGAAAATAGAAATTAGGGAAACAGAAACAGTAAGACTGGAACAAACTCAGGTTATATGCATCATATAGGACAAATGAAAATGACCATTCATTTAAATGGGGCTTTTGACATCTTGAATGCTAAGAGGTCTCCAACAATGACATTTAAGAGGTTACATCCCCATTTAAATAAATGGGAATTCTATGAATCAATAATTTCCTTTAAGGTATCCTAGGTAGTATGCACAGATAAGCCCTGGCTCCCCAAGTAAGAAAAATAATAATAAAAAAAATAATCATGCTAGCATAGGACCTGCTAGCTCCACCATCCCTGTCCTCCATGTAGGATAGTGGCTCCCATGTCTCTTATATTTGTTTTTGTATTTTAAAGGAGGGTCCTGCTTTGTACCTTGCTGGCATACAGCCTCATCTCCTTTGCTGTGCAGTGATGAAGAAGGCTTGCTCCATCTTGCCATGCCTTCAGCTACTGAGTCATTGTGTCTCTCTGGCTTCTTAGTAATAGATTCCCTGACTCCTGGTCTGGCAGCTGTATGATTTATTGGAAAACATGCTAGAATTTATGGTTTCATTAGCATCTATGTCACTTCCACAGTCTGGAAGTCTCTGGCCAGTTAACTCAGGAGTGGATTGGCTCCCCTCCAGAGCCTCTGTTGAGCATAGGTTCTTTAAATTGACTGGGTTTTGCTGCAGACCTGCAACCTAGCATAAGTGTTCACACATTCACTAAGCATTTTTATTTGGAATTACAACTTTAAGAGGTGCTGATTTTTGGCCAGAATGTTCTTGAAACAGACTTGTAATACCCACTCAATCTGTTCATCTTTCTTGTCTCCCACCTTTCATTCTGCTTAGGAGACCTTGAAGGAAAGATGGAAATTTTCCTTACCTATCAATTTGTTTTCTTTCATGTCTCTGTAGGTAGCACACTGATTCCCAACCCTTGTGTTTGTCAATGTAGTTTTTAAAATAATCAAATTTGATCCATGCTTCAATGTTTTTTAAACACTGAGTGATGCAGGGTCCTTTTATGAATTTCGTTTCTGTTCTAACTGGAGAGGCAGGGATCTATTATCTGTGTGTGCTAACTATGGAGGCCTGAAGGAGAAATAAGTTAAGGAAAATTCTGTTTTTGTCATCTATGGTGCAGCCATGTTGCTCAAGAATTGCAGCTCTTTAGCTTTCAGAATATGGAACACTTTTACTAAAGCACAATTATACACTGTTTCCTTGCGCTGGGTTAGAGAACTCTATTGCCCTATTGTAATGCCATTCTAGGGGCTGAGATACTAAGAAGAATTTGAGAGGTTCTAGAGCAAAACTCAATCAGGGGGACAAAGAAACATTCCCATTAACTGAAATAGGGTTAGAGAGGTCTCCACCCCATGGCACAGTTGGTTTAATAAAGAATTGTTCCACTTTTGTCTTTATACACAAGGCCCAATGTATATAACAGAACAAAATCTGTGTATCATATACCATATCCATATTATCATGAGGTTTGTATATTTTTAAGAATAATATGTTCAATTACATTTTATTAGCACTGATGCAAATGACTTGTCAGTAATTTCTTTATAAAGCTAGTTCACATGGGCAACTTTAATGCGATTCTTGTCTCGCAAAATGCATCATAATGCAGCACACTGCAACTCGGATACACTCATGCATTGGGCACATCCAGGTTTCAGAATGCCATATATGCAATTTGGCCTATGGGTTGCCATTCAGATCATTCAACCAGACATCACTATAGGATGTAATGTTGTTCCAGTGACTGGCTGGCCCAAATGTGCAATGACCACACCGGCCATACTTGCAATATACCTCTACTCTTGCCCATGGAAAACAAATGCTGAGAGAACACAGAACATCAGAGATAAGCACAGGTGGCTTGGCATGCTCTAAAATGAAACATAGCCAAGTCGCAATTGTGATCATAGACTAAGGAAACTATAATTAACATTTTTCTGCAAAAGAATGGCATGCATGTAATCCTTGACAGTGAAATCATTTAGTGGTTGATATAGTCTGTTGAATACTTACAGGGATTTCTTGCATGGAAAATAAATCCAATATTCGAAGACTCAAGTGCCTGTCTTGTGACTGCTGAAGGAAAAATAACAAAAACATGGTTTATTTCTTGTTTACTTTACACATTCTATCAAACAGCATTTTTCAAGCCTATAACTTTGTGCCTGCATACAGGTCTGGATTTTTCATTAGGATGAATAGTCAAATGCTCAATTTGAAAGGCTGTCTCAGTCCTGCTAGTCTCCCCCTACTGTGCTGACATATGGGTGTGGCTAACACAGTCTCAGTACTGGATTGCTTGTTTATTTACCACTTTGCTGTGATTTCCATTTTGTATGCTGATTTGTCTAGTATATATACTGTTGTGCAGGCCAGTTAATATAAAGACATTTTACTTTGTATCTCAAATAAGAATTTAAATCAATAAGCTAAAGAGTTGAGATTCTAGAGCAAACCTACCACATCATAGGGAACCAATAACAACTGTCATTCATTTAAATTGGGTTTTTAAAACTTAGAGAGGTCTCCAGTGCATTACTTCCCAATAAGTTGGAACCTTCACTATCAATCAAGGGGTTAAAATCCCCATACAAATCAATATGAATTAAATGAATATTTGTTTCCACTCTATTGTAAAGCTGGCTTGCTCCAGAATTTCACCTTTCCAGGTTATAGGAAATGGCCTTTGTGTTAATTTTCTGTGCCAGGCAAGAGTGAATTGGGCTAGGGGCAGGGGTTATGGGAGGAGTAGGGGTGTTACCAAGGAGGGCACCTAAACTCTTCTTGCATAGAGGCACCTGAGATATAAATTTGGCGATGTCTTTATACTATATAACCAATGACTGTATGTTACTTACAAAGGAAAAGCGAATTGTAGAAAAGTATGTTCTTATCTCCTCGGTAGTTGAAGGCAGTTTGCAGTCCTTAAGAGGCAATGGCATAGCAAAGCTTACACACGTCACAAGAATAGAGGCAGCACGTACAAGGTATGTGTCCATTTTGTTTCTCTGCCTTTCAGTCTACAGCTTGAGATAATATATGTAATGTAAGAATTCATTTTGGAGAGACTAAATCTATATTTGTCAGCAATATGTTGCTCTCCTCTTTAGCACTCTAAGAGGTTAATTTAATAAGAAGAGCAAGCAGAATTCTAGGGCAAATCAACTACATCATAGGGGACAAATAAAAATTCCCAAATGTCCCATTGAGAGCAAAGGGGCTTTTAACCCCTTGAGTGCTACTGTGGTCCAAAGGAATGCATTGGAGACCTTTCCATCATTCAGTGTTCTAAATGCTAATTTGGGTATATTTATTTGTGCCCTATGTTGCAGCTGGTTTACTGCAGAATTGTACCAGTTCTTATTCAATCAGCTTAAAAAGGTTTAATAAAAATAAAATTATAATTGTGGAACAGAGCTAGGAAATAGTTATAAAGAAAAATACAGAATGTGCGCATACTGGTTAAAACGCCTTCCTAAAATATTAATTTTTACAACTCTTTATCTTCCTGTGCAGAGAAAACAGTTATAGAGCAACAGTGGAATATATTTATTTATAAAATTAGTAGTCACCAATCACTGTCATTACTAACATCATTAACATAAAAAAGTTTCTTGCTGCATATCACAAATTAGTATTGCAATGTATGGCAGCTCTACAGTCTCCAAGAGAGATTCCCTTGGTGCTGGGAGATAATGATAAACTTTAGAAGAGTAGGTGGTGTACTTTGGTACCAAAATGCTTCCTGGCACAACAGATGTTAATAATGCAATTGATTTTTTTTGGTACCAAAATGCTTCCTGGCACAACAGATGTTAATAATGCAATTGATGATTTTTTTTTTCTATTCCATCATCAAGCTGTTAAGTTGGACTACTGGACATCAATTTCCCATTTACATAACTTTCAGATACAGAGATCTGGCTGCATAAGAGAGAGAGAGAGATGGAAAGAAAGAGAGTAGACAGTATAAAGCAATCTTTCAAAGCACATATTCAGAATCAAATATTATAGAAAACAAACCAGGCCACTTACCTACTGACATCCACTGCTGTTAACTTTAAAGTCCCATAAATATAATCTCTCCATATTTATACTGTTCCAAAAGGAAAATGCAGGTGTGGTTTGTATATCTTTGTTGAAATTTCAAGGGTCCTGTTCTCCATTCCTAGAAATGAATTTAAGCATCACTTTCAGTTTCAGTGGTACTCACCTGCTCCCATCCTTATTGAGAAAGAAGAAACCATAATACAGTAATCTGTATCGCCCACCTGAGTTCAGCTGACATCTTCATGTTTTAACATATATGGGAAATAAACTACAATATTAAGATTGTGCAAGAGCTAGCATCTGGTAAATGGACATTTTCAGTACATTGTTGTATTGTAATCTAATGACATTGTTTTAACCCGTTGAGTACCAGGGGTTTGGGCCATTTCTTAGACTCAGAAGAAATTGGGCTTTTGCATGGTCCCTCACATGAAATAAATGTTGCATCTTTAAACCAGCTATAATGAAACAAATATAAAAAAGTTTTAAAAATTACTTATTTTGCTAATAACATACACTATATTTCAAAAACGTTTATGTTTATTGTGAAAGTTTCAATTATTTGTAAAAGCCCTAAACTCCCAAGTACAAAAATACCAGATATGAATATTTTTACCTACATGCATGGTCTTCACAGAGCTCTAATCACCAGGAACACAAAATGGTGTTTTCAACTATAATAACTATATACAACTATATAAATTCCATAAAATAGATATCTCACTACATCAAATGAGAGTACAACTGTTTTACTCAGAAGGATAAACCCTGCAATATAAATTTTTACATGTTAAGTGTTACTATCCCTTTAAGGACCTGATTTGAAGCAGGGTATTGCTTTGCAATGCAGTGCATACCCTTCTAATACTTAAGTGGTTAATACAGCAGCCTTAATGTAATACTGGCAAAGTAATGCATTGAAGATTTATCCAGCTGTCAATTAATGGATATTTAGGAAAATTATATTTAAGGCTCATATGACGACCAGACTGACATTTTGGTGTGAGACACTAATGCAACTCATACAATGCATGATTACATTGGTTCCTGGGCAGTCTTGCAGCATGCAAATTTTAAGTTAACAGAGCACTGAAAGAGTTAAAGATAATTGTTTATGCAGGGCTGCATTAGAGTAACATGCACCATGCAGCCCTGCACAGTTTTAATTGTTCTTTTGACTCTTTCAGTCCAGGGTTGCTCACCTTAGGGAAAAAATTCCATGAGGGCTGGTTCTCAGGGAGGTCAATAAAAAGGCACCTCTAATAGTAGAGCAACACACAGATAATTAATGCTAGTGAGCTAGCTCAGGGTTAGAGATGGGCAACATTTTTCACCTCAAAAGCAAAACAGGAGAAAAATTGCACTTTTCGTTGAGCTGTTTTTGAGAAAAGTGCCAATTTTCTGCTTTTTGCCACTTATCTCTTTGCACTGAAATCAATGGTAAAACTGAATTTCGCTTGCTAAGTTCCCCTTCTTTTTCCATAGGCATACTATAAAAGGAGTGTCAGGATCCTGCAGCCTGTTATTTCTGTATTTGTAGAATCAGAGAAAGAAGCACAATTTTGCAGCTAGTTAGCATAGGCAAATAATTTAAAATTGCAGTGTAGTTTAGGGAGTTGTAGGCAAGAAATTTGTTCTTTGGGATTGGGGAGTCTGGGGACTCTAAGGAAAAGGAAGGTAAAAAGGAGGTTGACTCAAAATACCCCAAAATTCTATGTGACTGACTGGGAAGACACAGGCAACCATGATCCAAATTCCTTCCTGATATGGCTGTTACCTCTGTGCTAGGGGAGTCTGGGTGGTGTGTGAGGAAGGGAGCAAAGGATATTTACCCCAAATACTCTAAAATTCTGAATGACTGACAAGACCCTGGCAGCTATGATCCAGGTTCCTTCCAGCTAACTGTTCTCTATGCTAGGAGTGTGAGAAAGAAGCAAAGGAGATTTACCCCAAATACCTCAAAATTTTGTGTGACTGACAGGGAAGACAGGCAGTCATAAGCCAAGTTAATTCCTGATCTGGCTGTTCTCTCTGTGCTAGGAGAGTCTGGGGATTTGAGACAGGAGCAAAGGAAATTTACCCCAAAATTCTGCTCGACTGACTGGAAAATCACACCCAGCCATGATCCAAGTTCTTTCCTGATCTGGCTGTCATTATCTTTGTTTTAGGTAAGTCTGGTGAAATACGCAGTTGATCAGGGAGTGAGTTTTTTGTTTCTTGTTTACAGTGATAGGGATAGGGACAGTTAATAAAAAATAAATACAAATAGTTTGACTGATACAGTAGGTGATTGACGTGAGCTGTGACTGAGGCAGACTGATATTAGAAGAGTTATAGGAATTTGTAAAGAGCAAGACATCACATGCAATCAGTTCTGTTGTGTACTTCCCCTGTGAATAATACCTAGCTTTTGTACTAGTGGCAAGAGTAGGGCAAACGGAGTTCTAGCAGTATAGGGACGTGTTAGTAGTGGTCTAACCACTGTAGCCATGGTTGCTGCAGCATGTGCTGTAAATAATGATGGGGCAGTTTGTCAAGGTCCCATAAACATTTCCACCACCACCAGAAATATTTTAAAAAAGCATGTAAGAACACTGAAAATGACAACAAGTTGTATTCTAGTGTTGATGCCATGATGGAAGAATGTGTAGTAGTTCAACCAACTGCTGCAACTGACAGAGTAAAAACATCAGTACCGAGAGTAGCAGCACTGAGGGGGAGGAGGAGGGTTGCTACCATATGCCACTGTTGCATCACTGCTAAAATGAATGATTAATGTTTATGAATAATATAGTAATAATGGAAAGTTAAAGTGGAACTACCAGCTCGTAAACAAATTAACTTCAATAACTCCCCATCTGGCGACTATCAGCTTAGTAGCGCTAGTCGCCAGAATTATTACCTTATTCAAAAGAAATATACACAGGCGCGCTGACATCACTATGGCAAGATGTCCTTGCTCTGTGCTACTGTCAGTCCGGTAAGAATGAATATTTCTTTGGAATAAGGTAATAATTCTGGTGACTAGCGCTACTAAGCTGCTAGTCGCCAGATGGGGAGTTATTGAAATTAAATTGGTTAAGAGGTGGTACTTCTGCTTTAAATAGGATGTTGATCTGAAGGGAAATATCTAACTGCCATTCGGAGTTAGGGAAGGCATTTTTAGGCCAACTTGGGGATTAATTGGAAATGTATTTAACCCCTTAACGACCCTTGAAGGTCATAGTACGTCAAGGGTCGATTTGACTTAACGACCGATGACGTACTATGACCGTCATCGAGTTACAGGCTCCCCCCGCGGCTGCACGCCGTTCGGGGAGTCCGGAACCCAACGGAGCAATAAAAAAAATTGCTCCGTGGTCGTCAAGTCACTTCCGCTTCCGGATTCCTCGGTCGTTAAGGGGTTAAAGCATTTTTTTTATTTCCTCTGGCCCAACAGGGATGATATGGCATATGGATATATGTGCCATTTGTACACAATAACTTTGTTTGTCTCTTCATACATTTTTTCATTTTCAGAAATGGTGGTTTTTCTAAATTCAGCAAATGAATTGCTTATCTAATGGCATGTCATATATAATTGCAGACATTTCAGAGATATTGATATGTACCTGTTTTTTTATGTTTCTTTTCTTGATGGGAAGAGGATGGCACAGGAAAGAGGAGTGTTTTGTTGTTTTATTCATGATAGTTGTGACTATGATGTATAAACTTTATTGTTTTCTTGCTTGACTCACGGTAGCCCAAAATTGCCCTACCAAAATCAAGGCTAAAATATGTTTTGTTTACATAATACCCTACACAGTAATAAGCCAAGAAACATCAGGGCCGGCCCAAGGCATTGTGCTGCCTGGGTCCAAGGATGAAATGCTGCCCCCCCCAAACCACATCCTCCTGGACAGCCACATGCTTGCCAACTCTATCCCTGTAAGGCTCTTAAACCCTTAATTGCCAAATATGTGTGCAAAACCTCTGATACTATTACAAATACAGTGTAAAGGGAACTCTGTCTATAGACCTCTACCTATACAGGAGAAGGTATCTAAAAACTCACTGTGATCCTGAAGTGAATGATAATACAAAGAGAAAAAAAAACAGACAAAAGTATATGTGGGTAAGTGCTCTGATCTTAAAAAATATAATAAAATCTATACTGGTAGTAAATTATGGTGTAGAGATGCTGAGAGTACAAAACAATGTATGATGCACAATAAAAAATTAAAAAAAAGTATACCTGTATTGATCAATATTAAAGAAGTACATGTTTTAACATTGATCAATACCAATATACCTCTTTTTTATTTTTTATTGTGCTTAATAAACTGTTTTGTACTCTCAGCATCTCTGCACCATCGTTTACTATCTATATAGATTTTAAAACCTCTGATACTCCTGTTTAAGTTGCAGGGAGTTATAGTGGAAGTGACACAGTGACAGCAGTGTATGTATTTACCTGCACCTCTGGCTTTATCCCACACCACTAGCTGCCACAGTTTGCTGGACAGTCTCTGCTTCAGAAGATGAGCACACAAGATCCCTGTCAGCCCCGCACTCATGATGTATACCCTGCCTGCCATGGCTGTAACAGGACACGGTGTCTGTGGTGATTAGCTGGCCTCTGCATGTGACAGCTGCGGGAAAAACACAGCAAGCAGGATCAACTAGGAGTGAGGTGCTGCCTCAACATATTGTAAAAGAAGTCACCTCAGTTGAGCAAATCCCTATGGTGAATCGAGTCAGGCAATGCGTGAGTACCTGGATTCTGCCAGTCTCTGATGGTTCTAGTAAGTTCCCGCTCTGACTCACATAACTTCTCTGGTGTCTGCACAGTGCATCATGCTTGCTCACTGCTGCCAATGAGGTCAAGGGTGGATAACAGGGTACTCCGTGTGGATTTTATGGCGCAGCACGCATGCGGCCAATCAACTGATTTTCTGCATCTCTGTTACGGTTTTCTGACACTCAGACCACGGTAGAAAGTAAAAACACAGTTTTATTGAGAAAATGATAAATGAACAGTGCCCCTAGGGGCCAGTACAGGTATAATCAGTATTGGCAAAATACAGACCAAGTAAAGGTTATGCAACATATAGAGTGGTACAATTCCATACAGGGTTAAAGAGGAGAAACTGAAGCAACTCAGTCCTTGATTAGCCAACGCCCAGGATATGATAACAGTCTCTTGAAGGTGAGAAGCGGAATATAGTGTCTGCACTGAATCACTCTCAAAAGTAGTAAAATGGAGCGCACCAACACCACAGTGGGATTCGTGGAGGAACGCTACTGCTAGAGCTGACAAGACCAGAACAGAATCGCCCTTAATGTACACTCGGTAGTAACCCTGCGTGTGCCAACGGGATAGCGCCCAAACACCCCTGGGGTGCCAAAATAGACTGACACTGCACAAGCTATATGAGAGCCGGAGCACTGGGTAGTGCTGAGGATAACGTAATACCTTGATCGTTAGGAAACCTGAGCCAGGACACCCTTCCGGTGCCGCACGGAAACCCACACTGCAAGAGCGGACAGGCTACCAGCGCTAACCAGCGCGGCCACGGTGCACACCGAACACCGGAACAGACAGTGCTCTGCAAGTGTTAGGTAGGCTAGGTCTTACTGCACAGGGTTAGGACGGTAAACGGCGCTAAGGGTAACCAGAGGCTTGGCAAGTGTAAAAGATAGGCACATAAACGGAGACTACAGGCACTGCACGGGTTAATATGGTTTGGTATAGGAGAGAACACCTCAGCAGGATAAGCGGAAAGACTTTGCAACCTCAGGCAACAGCTAGGTAGAGAGAGGTGATCAGAGCGACACAAAACAGTTCAGAATGTCGCCGGGAGCGACCGGAGCAACTCAGGAACACTAGAACAACACACAGGACAGGAACGTCAACCGGAACCGGATCAATACATGAAGCAGGAACGTCAGCCAGAATCGGGTCAATCACGGAGCAGGGTCTTCAGCCAGAACCGGGTCAATCACAGAGCAGGGTCGTCAGCCAGAACCGGGTCAATCACGGAGCAGGGTCGTCAGCCAGAACTGGGTCAATCACGGAGCAGGATCGTCAGCCAGAACCGGGTCAATCATGGAGCAGGATCAGTAGAGTAGTCAGACAAGCCGGATCGGTACACAGGATACCCAGGAACTCAGCAACGAGGCGCAGGATCAGGAACACCACGAAAGGGCAACTGACAAGTGCCCAAATGCAGTATAAAAAGGAACATCCTGGGCGGGCCAATCAGCCTCCTCCAATGCACAGGTAACACAGCAAGATTGACAGGGAATCATGGGGACCGGTTGATAGTCTCGCCTCCTAGTGAGGCAAGTGTCTGAAGGCTCTATGGGGGAACATGAACTGCTGAGAGTTGAGACATAAAAACAAGTGGGATAGAAGCCTGGGAAGCTATGGGGGAGGCAAATTGCAGCCCCGTCAAAGTGCCGCCTGGGTCCCATGGACCCACAGGGACCCATGTAAGGGCCGGCTCTGAGAAACATTATTTGGATATGGGAAACTCAAAGCAAAATAAATGTATAAAAGTGTACATAAAATATATGACTGAGCTAGGCAGCAGTCACATTCACACAAATGATTAAAAATGAATAAATAATAATAATAATAATTCGCCCTCCCCACTAAGAGGTACTCATATTCTGCAGGATGCATGGCTCTTAGGTATTCTCTTATCAACTGTGAGGAGAGCCTCTGGTGGTGGTGGTGGTGGTGGTGGCTGCAAAGATTGATGGGAGGTTGCTGCTGGCTTCTGGTCTCTGTGGCCTATTTGGTCTTCTTACCAGTGGAGGTTTTCTTGTGTCCAAGCTTTGAAGAGGTATAGTGCAAGTGCCAGCAGCAGTAACATGGGAGTGGGGCTTCTTAGTTTTCTACGCATACACATTAGCATGCCAATGCCACATATGCTTTATTTTAATGCAGACATGACAAGGTAGGATTCCTCCTTTCCCATCTTTACTGTGCATTCACGTAGAGTGCATAAAGCATTTGTAGTTTCCTGTACTGTTCCAGTCCCTAAGGAGAAACATTCCCACATCCAGGACTTCAGTGCAGGACGAGAAGATGTACTTGTGTCTGAAACACGTGCGGTAGAACCTGAGTCAGACCTAGAACATGATGATCTTTAGACTCTGCTTCTCCTCCTCAACCTCTGCAGCTGCTGTCACCAGTAGCACCATCAAATTTCAGGCTCTGTCACAGGAACCTGCCCCTCTTCCTGCCCACTCACAGTAACCTGGTCTTCTTCCTGACCACACACTGAATCCTGCCCCTCTTCCTGCCCACTCGCAGGATCTTCCACTTTATCCTCCTACTGCCCTCTCACAAGAGGATCTCTGTCACCTAGTACACTGAGTTCAATTCCACTCTGTCTTATGAATTTAAATCCTCACTCCCCAATTCTATTTCCTCTCTATGCTACTCCATGCCCATCTGTTGTGCTTTGGAGTACACTGAAAGACTCAGAGAAATCATCGCTGCTATCTACTAGGTTGCTTGGAGACAAGGGTGATGCTCCTGGTGTCGCCAGAATTGTGAGTGCAGGTGGCACTGGCTGGGGTGCCATTGCAGTGCTGCTGCTGGTGGTGGCAGTATCAATGCCTCTTCTTCCACTTTGGCATGTGAGCGAGCACCCTGATTTAGCTGTAGCCTACTCCCCCCCCCGCTTATGAGGATGGTTCTCCTCCAGTTCCTCCCCGTCCCCTCCAAGTCCTTCTGGTAGACATGAATGATCACTTCTCTTATTATGAAAAAAATAATTGCAAAGAAAATATAAAAATTATTATTATAAAAATAATAAAAGATAAAAAATAATTGAAAAAAGCAGTCACACTACACACTTCACAGACCCTAACTACCATAACACTAACTGAATTTGAATGCCTCTCATTGCCCTAACATAACTTGCACAACTGAATGTCCCTCACTGCCCTAAAACTAAATCTCATTTGGCTAACCCTCACTAATCTGACCATAACTCGCACACACAACATAAATCACTAAAATAAATAAATAAAAACAAGCACAGTAGTTGGCTGATATGCAGATTTATTTTTGCACAAACATGGAAAACATGCCATTATGATTATTATTATTATTTATTTATTTGTATTTTTTTAAGGTGTGGCAGAATTGGAAGACCTTTCTGACATTCTGGTTATCCTTTTATGTACAGGTGTCTGTGATGATGTAACTGTTGATGAGGAGAGGGTAGATAATGTCTCTATAGGCTGTTCTTGCATTTCTGCAAGGAGTCTTTAATGCAATTGTGCTCATGTAACTCCCTGAGTACTTTTCTAATCATGTCACTCAAGACATTCCCTATATGTTGGATTCTTGTATTCAGAGTTATTTGATGGATTTTGAGGCCAATTAGGGAGGCCACAGTGTCATCAAGGATGACACACACCTCTTATGTTATAGGGGACAGGTCTAACCCCCCCAAACACACACATCTGTGCTCTCCTCACTAGATGCCACTTCTGATTTCTGTATTTCAGGTGTGTGGCTTGGTGGTGTAAATCTTGATTATGGCTGTGGCCCCTCTGTTTTACCCACCAGTTCAAAGTGTTGGTAGTCCATTGGTCATGGTCTGTATTCTGACAACAATGGTGATATTCTTTGCCATCTGTGATAAGGCTGCAGGCTTCTGTAGCGGGAGCCAAATGCACTGGAGCACTGCTTGTTTGGTAGTGAGCTGCATGAAAAAGGTGTTTGTGGTCATTACATCCATTACTGAGCAGGAGTGGGGGCATACATTACTTAGAGGATGGGTGTAGCATCCATTTCTCAGATGTATGTGGTGGCATCCATTGCTGAGAATAGGGTGGTGACATCCATTGTTGTGTAGTGGATGGTGGCATCCTTTGCTGAGAAAGAATTGGTGGCAACACGATTTTGCCTACTGCAGGATCATATGTGGTTGCAGCTCTGTGTTTTGGAAAATGTGCCTCCAGTGGTTCAACCCACACTGTTGCAGACATAGATGCTGTAAGGGAAAGAGGAGAGATAGAGTGAACTGAGTAATGGAAATGTGGATGCTATGCAGTGACCTTCATTTATAACAACTATAAATTGGCATGTCCAATGACATGACGGCATTGACTTATTGAACTGTATATGTTATAGAAGGAAGAATAATTAAATTTTTTTCAGAACAGATATAAACTTTGCAATAATCATGACATATTATGTGAAAGTGACAAAACTATGCTTGGCTTAACCCAATGACAAGCAACCTTGGCTCTCCAACTGTTAGGCATGTCTCCCACAAGCTGTACCTAATATTAATTATGCATATATTACTAGATGTTAGGTACAGGTTGAACTGATACTGTGATGCTCAAAAATAAATAAAAGGTTGTTAAATGGGCAGTTATAAATGGTAGTGAAGCCTCCAATGCCAGTGGCTGCACTAGAGGGCATGCACTACAGATTTTAAATGCTGTAGTGCATATCAGCAGACAATCTCGTCCAGCATTAGGACTTTAATGCCAGCATTCCTTGTATGCCTACCCCATAGCATGCTCTGGGAAATTGCCTTAAATCGCACCATTTCCTGTATGGCTTGTCTAACCATCTGAGTACCAGAAATATATCCATGCATTCTGGCACTCAAAGAGTTAACAAATAGCACTAAACAAGGCGGAGAGGATAGGAATACCCTAAAATGCCTGTAGACAGTAATGTGACAGTATACATGTACCTTGGGGAAGATTCAAGGTGATAAAGGGGTGATAAAGTGGAGATGACTTCTCCAGTTTATCGCTTCTTGAATTCCTATGTTACTCTATGGAGCCTATGCACAAAGATTTGCATAGGCTATATAGAATAACATAGAAACTGGAGAAGTGATGAACTGGAGAAGTCATCTCCACGTTATCATCTCTTTATCACCGCTTAGTGAATCTCCGCCAATCTCCCTCCAACACATTATTCTAACCTTGAAGGGGTTAAAAGCATCATTTAAATCAACTGCATTTCCGATTTGTTGCTTAAAGTGCAGTATACACATCTTCTCATAGACTATACTATTCAGTAATGTCACTGAAAATGCTGACAATGACTCCCGGTAGCTGAGTGGCAAGGGAGTCTGTAGTACTATAAAAAAAGCTGGAATTATTCTGGGTCAAACCAACTACACCACGTGTTAAAATTAACATTTCTATTCATTTTAGTGGGGCTTAACTCCTTGAATGATAGAGAGGTTTCTACCCATTGCTTCACAATATGTTTGACACAACTCTTGCACCAAAATGGTTTACCGTAAAATCTCAGGTATAATGTGCACCTGTGTATAGTACGTAGGTGTATATTAGACCCAAGATTTTAGGGGAAAACAAGTGTGCCTATGTATAATACGCACCCTTGTTTTCCCCCTTGCTAAAAAAAAAAAAACAAACAGCTGCCGGGTACCTTCCCTCCCTCCCCCAATGCAATCCTCAAAGAGTTAAACAGCCGAGTGATCGGTAGGAGATTTCCAGGCAGTAATCACAGCTCTTAACCCTTCTCTATCCCATGAGTGTCTATGGGATTGCCAAACCACATCCAGGCACTGAGATGACTTTGGAGACATGACATATTATGAGGTGTATATATAAATGATATGCTACTCATTCTGCCACCCTAGTCCTTCACCCTGCAGTGTATAATCAGCTAATTAGAGTCCTTACTTGCACTTAGAGCCCCATCTTCTTTGCGGACGGCATGCTTGCATTTGCCGCCCGCTTCCCTTCAATGCGTTCAGGACCTTCTGCCGCCAGCCAATGGTAATGTCCTGTGAGGATCTCAAGTTCCTTGCAGGGCAATACAGTAGGTGGGAGGTCCCGAACGCATTGAAGGGAAGCAGGCGGACTCTAATTAACTGATTATACACTGCAGGGTGAAGGACTAGGGTGGCCGAATGAGTAGCATATCATTTTTATATACACCTCATAATATGTCATGTTTCCAAAGTCATCTCAATGCCTGGATGTGGTTTGGCAATCCCATAAACACTCGTGGGATAAAGGAGGGATAGAGAAGGGTTAAGAGCTGTGAGTACTGCCTGGAGATCTCTTACTAATCACTCAGCTGTTTAACTCTTTGAGGATTACAGTGGGGGGAGGGAGTGAGGGTATCTGCCAGCCCTAATTTTTTTTGGTAACAAAAACTCTCATGTGTAATATTTATCCCCCACTTCACATAAGGTGAAGAAGGGTAAAATTGTGCATATTATACCCAAGATTTTACAGTAATGATCACTTTTGTAAATTTGTTCTCACTGACACTAACACACAAACAAGTACACACACCGGTAGCATATCTAATGAATAAGAGACCCAGGCACATAAAAATATGTCTATGTGTGAGAATTTGTAAATGTATGTGTGTGTGATCCTTAACCTTTTGAGTGCCAGAGGGGTATCCAACGCATTGCAATGCGTTGGATTCTCCTCTGGCACTCAAAGGGTTAAGGGGTTAAATCAGCCCTTCTTTAGTCTAATGGCATTGCTTTGTAGCCTCCTGAACATAGACACACACACCTTCCCCACCTGCTCCCCATATCTTCTTTTACTGGTTTGCATTACTTTCTGTAGATAAGATTGCTCACAATTCTGTCTACATTCAATGTGTAGTCAGTCCAGTCATGCTGCCTCTTCTGTTTGCTCCTGCTTGTACTGATTAACCAGTGCATGGAGCTAGTAGATGGCTTTCGTGCTGTAAAAGTGGAGGACAGAATGCCACCTACAACTACTTACAGAAAGTAATAGACAATATTAAAGAAAAGGATGTAGATCAGGCATGTCAAACTCAAATACAGTCATGGGCTGCAAACTGAATATTTACCTCAGGAGTAGGGATGGGTGAAAAATTTCAATCCAAACCAAAAGCGGCAAAAATGGCATTTCCCACTTGCCAAATAATTTCCCTGCAAAAAGTGCCATTTTCCTGTTTTTTTTGCCTAGCTCATTGTATTGAAATCAGTAGGAAGAAACATTTTTTCCCACCACATGAAAGTTTTTCTCTACTTTTCTATAGCCATATAAATGGGTGTCAGGCTCTCACAGCAGCCATTTTGTGTTTGTGAGAGGAGAGAGCAGCATGTTTTTGAGCCAGAGGAGATATAAAGGGGAACTGAAGCTTAGTTTAGGGAGTCATTTAGGTAGGAAATTTGTCCTCTGTATTAAGGGTGTCTGTGGGCACTTTGGGGGAGCAGAAGGGAGGAAGGAAGTTGACCCAAATACCTGAAAATTTGGTGTGCCTGACTGGCCAAACACAGGCAGCTGGGGTCCAAATTGCTTGCTGATTTTGCTTTTATTGTCTCTGTCTGGGGAAAGAAGTTGTTGATTTTATTTTTTAGTTATATATATTTTTTTGGACTAACTGTGATAAGATAGGGTGGACAACTTAAAAAAATTAAAAAACATAAATTATTAAACGAATAAATATATTAGATAGCTGACTGGGAGCTCTGTGACTGACGTAGACTTGATAAACAGCAGACGACATTTAGAATTTTGTTGAGTACTATAGAGAGTAAAAACACACACAACAGTTGAGTAATGTCTAAATGTCTAGCAAATGCACAAGTGGGAGGGGTTAATGCGGAGCAGTGCAGGGACGTGGGGGTAAAGTGTTAGTACAAAAACTGACTGAAGCAATCGTTGCTGCAGCATGTGCAATAAATAATGATGATCCCTCTCCTCCTGGGATGGATGTAGTTTGTCAAGGTCCCACCAATCACACCACGCCAGTCCCCCACCGCCACTACCATACACATCTGCCACATTGTAGGTTGTACTTTTTTTTTATCACTTGACATCATCATGAATATGTGCCAGTGTCACTTAAGCAGGAAGTTAGAGTTGTGAACAAAGACACTCTGCATGCTAACACATTTTTCAAGTTATATGTTGCTGTAGGACTCACAACTTTGACTTCCAGCTACTTATTTTCCCACTACAGCCGTCAGAAGAAGTAATATTGTGCTGAAAAATGTTGTATCATGTTAACCCCTTACTGCCCAAGGACGTACATGTACATCCCGAGCGGATGTCCCACGTGGACAGAGGACGTACATAGACATCCCAGAAGTCATTTAAAATAATGACAAAAAATGTTCGGCGGGCGTTAATTGCCAGCCGCGTGCGCTGACGGCCGGTCACTAAGGAATCAAATGTAGGAGACAAATGTGTTGGAATAGGAAAAAATGTGTTAAACTAGGAGAAACATGTTTTAGAATTGGAGAAAAATGTGTCGTAATAGCGAAAAAATGTGTTAGAATAGGAGAATAATGTGTTGAAATAGGCAAAAAATGTATTAGAATGGGAGAAAAATATGTTGGAATAGGTGGAAAATTTGCTGGAATAGACGAAAAGGAGGAACATTTTGCATTGGAGAAAACTTTCAAGATAAAACAGAAAAATCGTCCGTTTTTTTGCGAAGTCATGTGGGATATTTTTCTCATTTTTTTGGCCACCCCTAGACAGGAGGCGGGAAGGAGCAACTGATGCACATACTAGAACTGGGGGGCAGTAGAGAGACTGTTTTTCAGTCTAAAAGGTTGCTTATATTTTAAGCTCCAGTGTGTTCTCTGATGTGATCTGTGATGTGTAGATGCTGGATCCCCAGTTGTTCTACAGTTTCTATTGCACTTCAGTTCCCATCCTCCTTAGCCTACTGATGGTCTACTGGGTATTATGCAGGATTTAGTGCAACAACAGCTGGAAAACCTCAGACTGCTACCCCAGAATTAGATATCACCTACCTACGTATAAAATTGTTAAATCTCTAGAGGCAGCAACAAAATTAAGCTGTATCCTCTCAGAAAACTATTTTTATGTCTGGCTGTACCTTATCTGTGCTGCCTGCAGCAGCATTGGTTCTCCCTGCTCTTCCTAGAATTTGTGGGTGGGACTGCAAGTCACTAGGAAAAGGAGTGAGGCTGTACAGCTGTTTCTCTCCCTCAGTGATTGTTTTGAGTCCCAGAAGTAAACAAAGCATAGTTAAACCTACCTTTCTGATAGAACATAAACATGGAGCACCAGTAAACCTATTAGGAGGCCTCTTTTGACAAGGGGGTCTATGCTACTCCAATGTATCTAAATCCTGCAATTTACTCTTGCTGGGCAATGTTACAGCCTCTCCTTCACCTCTGAGACTGTTGTTTTTTCCAGTTTAACCCTCTTATTCCCCTCTATTTCCAGATGTATCCTTAAAAACCGTCTACCTCCCAAGGTGCCCTCACCACCCCTCTACTTCTTCTGCAGGTGTTGCTCTCTCGTCCCACATTAAAGAGCCAGAAAACGTATATTATCTGTAGGTAGTGGTGGAGCTGGGAAGCACTCTGGTGCTGTCTTCATTTCAGTGTGGGGCAGATGGCTTCGCACTGCCTCCACTGGTACTCTCATGTGTAGTGAGGTGATCTCATCCCAGTGCACCCGGAAGTACAAGAAAAGGCAGTGCAGAGCCATTAGCTCCACACTAAAACAGAAAACCGAGTGGTACCAGCACCATGACTACCTACAGAAAATATATGTCACAAAAGAAGGCAGAGGTTGGGGCAGGCACCTGAGGCAGAGGAGCCTGCATCCAGGTTGGCCTAGGACATGCGGCCTACTGGGAAATTTCCTGGTGTCCTGGTATGCCAGTTCAATTGGTGTCTGTAGATTGAGAGAGAATGACCAGCATATAGTGACATAGTAAATTAGGTTGAAAAAAGACACAAGTCCATCAAGTTCAACCTTCGCCTCATACCTCAGTAACTGAGAATTTTATAGCTTTCCTGCTACCAATTAAATTAGTCTTTATTAGACCTTCCTGATCAGCCTACTGATAAACAGTATAACTCTGTATGTTCCCTTTTGAAAGAAATGTATCTAATCTTCTCTTAAATGTATCCATTGTATCTGCCATAACTACCTCCCTGGGCAATGAATTCCACAATTTGACAGACCTTACCGTAAAAAACCCTTCCTCTGCTGAAGTGTAAACCTCCTTTCCTCTAATCTCAAGGCGTGTCCCCTGGTCACCTGATCAGGCCTTGGAATAAATAGCTCACCGCAGAGATCCTTGTATTGGCCTCTAATATACTTGTACAATGTGATAAGGTCTCCTCTTAGTCGTCTTTTCTCTAGAGTAAATAAACCAAGTTTGTTTAGTCGTTCCTCATATGTCAAGTCCTCCATTCCCTTAATTAATTTTTTTGCTCTCCGCTGTACCCTCTCTAGTTCTAGTATATCCTTTTTCAGAACCTGTGCCCAAAATTGCACTGCATACTCAAGGTGAGGTCTTACCAATGATTTGTATAATGGCAAAATAATGTTATCCACTCTTGCTTCGATACCTCTTTTTATGCAAGACAGCACTTTGTTTGCCTTTGCTACTGCTGTTTGACACTGGTCACTGTTTCCAAGTTTGCAGTTGACAAGGACACCCAGGTCTTTTTCTAGCAACGAGTCACCTAAAATCATTCTAGTAAGTTTATAAGTAGCCTTGGGATTGTTTCCTCCCAAATGCATGACTTTACACTTCCCCACATTAAACTTCATATTCCACATGTTTGCCCAGTCTGACATTGTATGCAAGTCCCTCTGTAGAGAGAAAATATCCTGTTCTGAATTAATGACTTTGCATAATTTAGTATCATCTGCAAATATTGATATTTTGCTTTCTATATCTATTTCCAGATCATTTATAAACAGGTTAAAATGCAGCGGACCCAATACTGAACCCTGAGGTACTCCACTCTCCACTTTAACTGTACTGGAGAATTTTCCATTTACAACCACACACTGTTCCCTATCCTTCAGCCAGTTTTGTATCCAATTGCAAAGGTTATATAACTTATCTCCTAGCCCCAATTTCCTTATTTTATACACCAGCCTTCAGTGTGGCACTGTATCAAATGCCTTTGCAAAGTCTAGATATACTACATCTACTGCCTTGCCATTGTCAAGGTTGCTGCTTACCTCCTCATAGAAGCTGAAAAGATTAGTTTGGCATGATCTATTCTTCATAAAACCATGTTGATTCGTGCTAATGATTTTATTTTTTGTGTTGTAATCCTGAATATAGTCCCTTATTATCCCTTCTAACAGTTTTCCCAGTATATGTCCTGATATTTATATATAGGTGGAGGTGAAAGCAGGCATGTATCCCACTGTCTGTGTATTAGTAAGAGGCATGTTTCCTGTGTGTATATTAGCATGGAGTGAGAGATGCATTTGTTCATGTGATTTTTATAAGTCCTGGCAACTGTGTATTAGCAAGAGGTATCCTGATATCTGTGTATTTGGTGAAGCTGGTAGTATGTGTGACTGATGTGTGTGTGTGTGTATTTATCATGGTGCCCGTGCTATACGGGCAACATTCTGTCAGTCTGACTCTCAGTTTGCTCCCATTGGCTGCTGTGAGATTGGCCCACCCAGTATTTATCCTTAAATACTGGGCCCTGTCACTTACTTGTTGCCCTTTCGTGGTGTTCCTGTGCCAGCGCTATTCTAGTTTTTGTGTGATAACAGTGTATGACCCGGATTGCCTGACCATTTTATTGCTGCTGTTCCTGCTCCGTATCCTGACCCAGCCTGGCTGAAGTTCCTGCTCTGATTCCGACTCGGATTGGCTGACGTTCCTGCTTTTGTACCGACCCGGCCTGGCTGACGTTCCTGCTCTGATACCAACTTGGATTGGCTGATGTTCCTGCTTGTGTACCGACCCGACCTGGCTGACGTTCCTGCTCCATTACTGACCCGGCCCGGCTGACGTTCCTGCTCTGTGTACCGACCCGGCTTGCTGACATTCCGGTTATTCTCTGTTTCCGGTTGGCTGCCGTTCCTGCCCTGTGTGCCGACCTGTTGGGCCTTCCATTGCTGCCTGTCCTGGATTGCCTGTGTTTCGTGTAGTCTCTGTTGGGCTTGGCATCCGGGCAGTGTGACTTCCCGTTCCAGTACTGCAGTCTTGTGTCCGTTGTCTCCATGTTGCGCTGGCGACACTCCTGTTCAGTGCAGTCTGGCTCTGGTGTCATTCCTTGTCGCGCGTGTGACATTCCGGTGTGTGCATTTCACTCTGTGCCTCCATTCACCAGACCTTTACTCCTGCCATCAGCTGAGGTTGGGTTAGTTGGGCGCCTCAGGCTCCCCCATACCGGCAGTCGACTTTGGTCTATATGCATATATCCCTTCGGGCTGAAGGGCCGCATACCACCGGTTATTTGACATTGTAGTCTCCGTTGGGCAACCTCTGGGCATGCGATTCAGTCCTCCGCTACTGCTACGGCATCATCTGAGTTACTAAGGGCCTCCGCTCCTGTCTGTGGCATTACTCAACATTTCTACTCTCCGTCATCGGGGAGAGTCTCCAGGGCCTCGTTCTGATAGGTCCCGTCTATTCTCCTGGACTATCAGTAACCCGTTCAGTGCTGTCTTGTCTGTATATCACACACTATACCTGACCTGTGTCAGTACATTGTTATCTTGTGTGTACAATTACTGGACCCGTGTGGGTATTCATTTGTAACCTGTCCTGTGTCAGTATCGCATTGTATTCTTGGTACTGGACCAGTGAGGGTTATTGCTATTTTACCTTGTTCAATAAAACTGTGTTTTTACCTAAACTACTGTCTCTGAGTGTCAAACAAACCGTTACAGTATGTGAGAGGAAAGCGTCATGATATTTGTATATTAGGAAAAAGGTCATGGACAAAAAAGAAACAATTTTCCACTTTTTCCACAGAAATTAATTCACATAGAAAAATACATAAGGTTTCTTCGATTTTGCTATCACCACTGAATTTCTTTAGAGAACTTTACCATTTTACTCTTATGCTTTTTATGGCCACAAACCAGGAAATACCTGCCATGCTGTGAGACTTAGATTATAGGAAGAGACAATTGTCAAGACAGAAAGAGCCCTAGACTAGAAAAACATAGTTTGGAGGAGTAGTTGTAGAGATTCCACCAGTGCTACTGTATTGCTACTGTTGCCTGCCACACTGTGTAGTGAGAGTGTACGTTTTCCCCTGTTCCTAGCATGTTTGGTGGATATGATAGTAGTATTAATTTTATTGTTTAGCACACAGTGAAGCAGTTAGTGTGGAGTGATGTGTTGTCTGTTGGAAAATAAACTGTGCCTGTCTATCTATACTTGTCAGAGTCAATTTCTACACATTACATCCACACGCCCTGCAATGTCAAGCAACTCCAGCTCCCCCTCTTTACTTGTCTGCCTCTACACTAGTGTAATGATATTGATGTCTTTCTCTCCCAAGAACCGCAATGTTAATTTTTACTGTACAGTACAGGATAAACCTCTTCATTTCATAATCAACTGCTTTCAATAAAGGATAAAGCACACAGCAGCTGGTGCAGCACCGCCTCATTTCAGTATATGCTGGTCCCTCTTGTTTTATTGGATGTAAGAGTGAGTGTGTGTGTAAAGCAGGGGTCTCCAATAAGTAGCTTCAGAGAAATGTCCAGTTGCTGGCTCCAGCCAATCTGAGCACACCTTTCATCCATGATACCCAGCAGTGGCCTCTCAAAGTGCTGATATCAATGCAGGTAGTGTTTCACAATTTGTTCATGGTTTTCCTGTTCCACACTCAGCTATAATAGCCCTTGATAACCACTTGCTTACAGATTAATCTGCATGTTCTGTCAAGACAGGACCCAGCATTCAAGGGGGGCACATCTGCCTCCTGGTCAAATAGGTTCTAGTTGTGCCTACATGAAAATATTTTTGTGTTAGTGGGCCCAAAATATGATTGCACCTGGGCCCACCAGTGACTAGTTTCACAACTAGTTATATAATAAGTGTTGAGGGCAGTATGTGGTGCCAACATAGTGGCATAGTAACATAGTTGATGAGGCTGGAAAGAGACATGTGTCCATAAATTAAGCTCATGCTATATCACCCCTGTTGATCCAGAGGAAGGTAAAAAACAAATCATTCTTGATTCCAAAGGGCAGCTGGATATTTCCCAGGATCGACATACTATCTGATTTGAAACCAACTGTCAGAATTCTCAGTATTGTTCTGAGTTACTTTTTTGAAAGCAACTACAGCATCTGCAAATACAGGCAAGGCAAAGCATTAGGTACATTTACTGCACTTACTGTAAAAAAATCCCTGCTATTAATGCAATTAAAAATACCTCTCCTCTAGTCCTATTTGATTACATCTTGTTTTTGTTGAGCTCTTTGAGTTAAATAGTTCCTTAGACAGTTCTTTGTAGTAAATTTGAGTATATTTGCAAATTGCAATCATATCACCCCTTAGACATATCTTCTCTAATACTATTGTCAATACCATTGTCTAAATTACTACATACCCTTTAATAAATTGCAAGTAAATTAATATAATATGATCTATTCTTTATAAAACCACATTGGCTCCTACTAATAATGTTGTTGGTCTTCCCATAATCCTTAATACTACTAGTTATTAACCATTCTTATATCTTACCCTCTATGAAAGTCACGCTTACAGGTCTATCATTTTCTGGTTTAGGTCATGCCCCTTTTCTGAATAATGGTGCTAAATCTGTTTTCCTCCAGTCACAGGGCACTATGCCTGATTGCAGTGAATCAATAAATACTAAGTATAAGGGTTTTGCTATTACTGAACTATGTTCCAAAGGGGAACTCTTACCATCAAGACACTTTGTCTTAGTGGATACATCTATTAAGATTGTCCATAGTTTTTTTTAATCAACTTACCTTTTAGATATAAGGTTTTAAAATGTCCCAGTGGTATCATCAGTTCCTGTTCCTGCTGCATAGTTTGTGCCTCACAGCATTGTTGGATGTTCCATATTCTTCAGATCACCTATCACATCCCTCCCCTGATCTCCCTCCTCAGCCATTTAGCTGGTTATTTCACCAAAAAATGTAAGAGTTACAATATGTCGAGCTTACAGAGATAAAGCCAATCCTAACAGATGGCTGCAGCTTCACCCAGATCACTAACATTCTTGAATTACAAACTGAATTGCATGAGAAGCCATCAATGCCAATTAAAGCTCTATTAGAGCAAGTTCCATGCATACTGGTGAAGCAGACATTGACCCTTCTCATACTATCCACTTCACTAATATGTATTTAGCCTCGATCGATAAGCATTGCAATGTAATGGAGTGACGCTACGAGCATCACTCAATCACATTGCATGGCTTACCGACCAAGGCTAAATACATATTGGAGATGTGGATAGTGTAAGAAGGGTCAATGTCTGCTTCACCAAAATGTATGGAACTTGCTCTAGTACAGCTTTCATTGACACTGATGGCTTCCCATCCAAGGGCCTTCACCAGATTTATCTACTGTGCTATGGCCACCAGTCCCCCTTACTGCTCCAACTAGGCTCTTTCCCTGAATCACAGCCATTTTGCTGATTACTGCACTAAAAATGGAAGAAATAAAGTCAAGCCTAACAGATAAGGGTAATGGTTGTAGCTTTGAGAACTTCATCTGGATCATAAGTAATACATTTTAATTCATAACTGAAGTGGACCTGTCACTCTAAACTACATATTGGTGAAGCAGACAGTGATCCATCTCACACTATCCACTTCACCAATATGTATTTAACATTGATCAGTAAGTGTTGCAATGTGACAGAGCGATGCTAGCCGCGTCACTCCATCACATTGCAATGCTTCCCGATTGAACTAAATACATATTGGTGAAGTGGACAGTATGAAAAGGGTCAATGTCTGCTTCACCAATATGTATGTAACTTGTGCTGGTAGAGCTTTCATTGGCACTGATGGCTTCTCATACAAGGGTGCAGGACAAACTACTGAGTTGAGAAAACACAGGGAGCTGGCTTAAGTTAGAGGGGGGAGGGAAAGCACTGCCAATCATCCTAAGCATCATCAAGATGGCAGTGCTCTCCCTCTCCTTAGCTAAGAGATATTAGGTAAGAGTTTTCAGCATGGGGGGAAATTATATAAGCTAGTTGGGGGGGAGGATAAACACTTTTTTTTGGGGGGGTTGGAATGTAACAGAATCCTTGGGTAAATACCATAATACCATAATATTCAGGTTCTTAATTCACCATAACCTTTTTCATTCTTTGTTGGACATTTTTCCTCAGTAAGCCATGCACATGATGGAGGAAATTAAGTGATTCTCTCTGTTTGCTCATAGCTTGTAACTGTTGCTTATTTTATATTCACAGAAGAAAGGAAATGTGTTTAATGCTTGTTCCCCTGCCTGAGGATGTGGAGACCCTGACAGGGGCGGAGACACGAGACAGGTTCATCGGGAATTTCTTTACTTGTGAGTATAATACACAAATCAAACACAATGCATGTATGATGATGATTAGGCATCAGGAATGTGTGGAAACACACTCACACAATAGCTAATGATATGTTTCACTCCACAGGATGAGTGAGATTCACATGAGCCTCCATCCTTGAAATTGCCTTCTTCAACATCACAATGACATAGGTGCTACTGTAATGAACACATGCAGCTGACATGCCATGTTTAGGTCTAATGGAGGCTATGAATTCATCTGACATGTGGAATTCTATTTGGGCATGAGGACACGGCCACTTCATGGATATCAACTATCCCCCTGTGAATACTGCTACACTCCATTGCTGATGTCCATCATTCTCCAGAAGAATTATATATAAAAAATAATTAGGTTTGGAGTTGAACATATCCCTATCAAGCATATAACCCTTGGAGCATTAGAAAAATGCAATGCATTGGATACCCCTCTGTCATACCAAGTGTTAAAAAGGTATTAGGAACACAAGAGATTTGCAATGCCTAATCAGCTGAATAGGGATGGATTTCCTGGGTAAAAGTGTTGGGTACTGCGTAGGAGTAACTAATTGAGAGGCAGTTTGACAGGCCCAGCATGCGGACCTGTGTGTACAACACAATGACAATGGGCTGGCACCAGACTCCAGTTTCCAATTCATGGGGGTTAGTTTATTTACTAGGTTATATATTGCTATGATGTCCCATTTAGGGATGGGCAGAAATTTTTTGACTCAAACTGAAATCGGTGACTAATGGCACTTCCTGCTTGGCAAATAATTTCCCGCAAAAAGGGCATTTTTTTCCACTTTTTTTCACCTAGCTCATTCCATTGAAATCAAGGGGAACATTGAATTTACAGACAACACATAGAAAATATTATTTTATTTCCCAAAGGCATATTATAAAAGGGGCATGAGAGTGCCTGTGTTGGTGGGGTGTAGAGAAAGAATCAGTTGAATAGGGAATGCTTTTTTTGGTGGGGGGAGTTTGTTTACTGGGATTCAGGGCAGTTATTAAAAATAAATCCTAAATACCAAGGGATCTTACGCCTCTGGAGAAAGAAATTGACTCACCCAGACTAAACGGAAGGCCGCTATCCTTTTCTTACTCCCTTCTTAGTGCAGTCTCCGATCTCCCAAAACCTTACTTTTTGACGTTATGGGAGAAAGATCTCTCTACCTCATTAGACATAGCTTCATGGTACAAGATATTTAGATTTAATTATAAATATGCTAGGTATACGAGATTGAGGGAAATGAATTACAAATTATACACCAGATGGTACATTACTCCCTCCAAACTGTCCCAAATTTTCCCACACTCGTCTCCGCTTTGTTGGAGATGTTCTACTGGGGTGGGATCTCTATATCACATCTGGTGGACATGCCCACGTATTGTTCCTTATTGGGAGGGTGTAAGGGACTGCATACAACAGAGATTGGGAGTTGACATTCCTATGGATCCTTTGCTCTACTTGTTTGCTTTTATCCAACCACATATTATCTCCAAAAGTAGAATACAAGGAAATATTGTTTTCCTGCTGCTTAATGAAGCGAAAGCAACAATTCCGAGTTTATGGAAATCGTCTGAGCCGCCTTCAAACCAGTTATGGCTACAAAGAGTGGATTCCCTTATTTCTATGGAACAATGTCATGCGAGGGCCATGGATACGATGGGTCAGTTTGACCTCCTATGGGGCAGATGGTTGTCTTCCACACAAATCACATCTTAGCAGGGTCCAGGCTTGGTTTTTCTTGTCCTTTGCTTCAGTGGTCTTGTTAGGGCATGGGTCCAGTAGTTGGGATATGGTGAGTGAGGAATCCTTGGCATTCAGTGATCTCCCATCGTTGTCAATCGTTGGCTATTATCACTCTACTCCATATATGGCGTTTCTTCTTCTTGGACGTCATGGGAGATATGCTTGGTGTTTCCGACCCCCCGCTCTCCCTTCTATCCTTACTCATTCCCAACTCTATGTACTCCCCTATCCCTTATAGTTGACTTCTCGTGTTGACTCATCCAGTCTTCAAATTATACTATTATTCAAGTTCCTCTCATTTTTAATAGTCAACCATTTCTGCTTTTATTCAGCTAACTACGATATATTTTTGAGTCCTATGCAGATTGCTATTGCAAGCCTAAATATTTCTGATATCGTAAAGGTCTCTACGTTTACCTTATTAATGTTACTTTCTCTCAACAACTAACATATACTGTGCACTGTAATCATCTGCTGCTTTGACTATCAATATTACTGTTTAAGCTATATTGTAATATCTTATGTCGATTTGGTTCATTTACCTACCTTTGTATTGAATTTTTTTTTTCTTCAATAAAAAAAAAAAAAAATCCTAAATACAATTAAAAAAACTCATAAGACATGGTATAAAAGGGGCCTGAGGAGGGAGCCTGTGTTAGTGGGTGCAGTCTGGGGAATGAATCAGTTGAACAGGGAATTTGTTTTTTGGGGGTTCTTGACTGCTATTGGGGGGACAGTTAATAAAAATAAATGTTTTTTTATTATTTTTTTTGTAAGCCCTGAGTAAAAAAAACAATTCTCTACTGGCCTAGTGCCAGCATGTCATGTTATGTTGGCCATTGGCCACCTGATATTGTCAAATCTCATCCTGAGTCCATAATTGCAGAATTTGCAACTGCTGTTCGTGCTGCTGAGTTGTTTAAGCAGTAGGATGATTAGGCAGCTGAAAGGGAATTGAATCAACAACAGCAGTAACATAGGTGATGGATGACGAAGGTTCCATTTGCACAGCTAGCTCCAGTGATGTGCCTGAGGCAGTAGCAGCACAATAAGTAACCCCCAGAGTATGTGAAGAAAAGAAGAAGTTGGCCAATAATACTTTTCCACATGCACCCCCCCAAATCATAGAGGTTTGAGAGGAAAGACTTACATCATTGTGCTTATTTTTTTATGCCTACAATATTACATATATTTAAATTTAAACATTATTATCCCTTTAACATGTTTTACATCAGTATGATGGTGTCTGTTCATGTGTGTCATCAGGGCGGTTGTGCCAAGGTGTGTTCCCTCCTTTCCTCTTCTCACTGACTTCTCACAAATTGGGCATAGAGCCATTGGTGATGACTGCACTGTGCCTGCCCCAAGTGAAACATAGTCCCCCACCTATGACTTAAGGTGATAGGGTTAGGAAACAGGTTGAGAAGAACGGCCTCTTTCTTCTTGTCCTGCACATTCTCCTTCACTGTCTGGGGCAGAGAATGATGTTGCTGCTGCTGTTGCTACTACTGCCTCAGAATCAACACTGCAACTAGGACCAGAAGTATTGCTGCCAATAGCAAGTGGAACTTGTCCTAGTCCCACATCACTTGTTGACCCCATTCCCACTGTGTCCACAGTGGTCTGTTGCACACTAGTTTGCTCCTCAGCATTCTGCTGCCCTTGCAACTCAGCAGCAGCAGGAATTAGAGCAGTTGTCAATTCCAAAAGCTCACTGCTGGTGGTGGTGGTGGTGATGCCCATCCTCATCCATTTCTCGCATTCCTTCTCCATTTCTGCTAAAAAGGCCATCAATGTCTCTTCCACCCCAGCTTCTCCACCATCATCATCACCTCCACCACTAGTCTCTACGTGCTGCTGTGCTCTATTACAGACATTTCACTGCTGGTTAGAGGAGGTGACGAGCAATGTGACAGAGGGTCCCTCTAACGGGAGCTGAAGGAGGAGGCACCCCTTGTCATCCTCTTCCTGCAACGGGAGCTCCAAGGACATCGGTTCTCCCTCACCCATTGTTCCGGGTCTCTCCCTCTTGACGCCGGATGGCACTGTTGAATGCGCCCATCAGAGGATGGCCGGCCCTGTCGTTGACTCGGAGAGTCGACTCCATGTTGAACTGGGCAAGCCGTAGAATGTTGATGAGTCTCCAAATGCAGCGTTGACTGGCAAAACGGGAACCACGAGATGTAGAGAGTGAATAGCTTTTCTCCTGGTCGCAGACTTCGAGCAAAGTCCATGTCGATGAGTCCGACAGCATACGAATCCCCAAGTTCCAACTCGGCTTTAGATCTGCAAGTAGCTGGCAGTAGACTGTCGATGATACAGTATAATTCGCCTGAATGGGCGTCAGAGAAGAAGCTTTCAACCACCCAAGAATAAAGACACCAGGACTCCTTCTTAGTTCCAAACAACTAACTTCCTTTATTGAACATAACTCAGACTTATATACAGTTGACGTGGGGCATTGCAGGAGATGCAATTCAATCACAGTACAGTAGGCATAATACAGACACAGGGGATACAATAGGTCACAGCAAATGGTAACAGGCATCACACAATGACCCATACTGTGGGGTGCTGACCATGCTCGGCATCCAGTTGCATTCCATTGGTGGTGGCGGTAGGGGCATCCAGTACTGCCCTGATGTTGTTGGTGGAATCCATCTCTGTTGTTGCATCCAGTGGTGTGAATCCTGGGCATCCACTCTTGGGCTGTTGTTGGTGGCAGACCATACTGTTACTGTGGTGGTGGTTGTATCCAGCTGGTGCCCTGTGTTGGCTCATCAGTGGCTGTGTCACAGAGAGTCATATTTTGCTCCTCCTCCTGCTCACTTTACTTCTGCTTGGCTACAGGCATTAATGCTGTGTGGGGAAATTATGTTATGTGATTAGTAACCTGAGAAATGACAAGCGGGATGCAAGATGATGACATTGACATGTGACCCCTTGATTGACAGAATGTATCCCATGCATTGAGTAGCAATACATGGGATACCATCCTGGCACTCATAGATTGAACAGCTTGACAAGATCCTTTACATTGATGGAAGTGACCTACAGTGGTTGAGCTTTGGTTATTATATGAATCCTGAACAGTGGGTATGGCAAGGAGGTATTCATACATATTGAGTATATTATGTGAAATAAAAGACTCATCTTTTTGAATCCAGGGTTAGTCAAGTGTGGCTTCACAGATATTGTAAGCACCAGTCCCATTATCCCAAATCATGTATTATGTGCTTGTTAAGATGTGTGTGTTGTGGTTCCCTAATGGTCTGGTTTGGCACTGTTGCTAAGCCAAATTTGATTGTTTGTTCCACCAGCACATTTTGGATGTGTGTTTGTTATGGTTCTCCTGGTGGGTGAAACATGTATTGTCTGGTAGTCCTCTGTTAACCCTTTGAGTGCTGACCTCCCCAGGGCTACATGTGTAACATTGTTGACTAACAGATGGTTATATTATAACGTGATTGCAATCATTGTTGTATAAGGTAGGTATGTTTGATCAACTCAGCACTAAGGGGGTTAAACTTGTACTTGGACATGTTTTGGCCTACTTACCACATCACATTTCGGTTTGGGATCTACAACATTATCTCCTAGTTGTACCATACTAGCTAAGAGACATTGTGTAGACTTACTGGAAGCCTGGAGGGTGCTGTCATCTTTTGTGTCACAGCGGCCTTGGACCCCTTCAACAGCAGTCATGGAGAGGTTGTTTCAGAGCATCTCCTCCCAGGCATTGAAGATGATTTCATAGGTGGACCACCTCTGGTGCCTCTAGCATGCAGGGCCAGGTCTCCCATCTTGTTCTTGACTTTGCGCTTGTAGTCTGCCACCTTTTCTTGATGGAGTCTGTAGTGTGCTTACACCTGGACAGCACTTTGACTGCATTCAGGACCCGACGCCAGGTGAGCTTCTTCATAGCACCAATCCCTCTGGCCTTTCAGTGGTGACCAACATGTTCACCCTGTCAAGTATGCTCTGCACCAAGGCCATGTTCTGCTCGTGGTAGAACATAGCGTCCCACAGTCTGTCCTCCTCCAATCCAGTCTGGGATGTTTCTGAGATGTATGAGGCAGTTTGTTGTTCAGGTCCAATCCGGATCATGAATAAGGCTGGTAAATGCAAAACACTTTGATCCTTGGGATGCTTCATCTACTGGCTTGTTTTTTCATCAATTTAAGTCTCTCCTCTCAGATATCTTGAGGCAAGAAAATTGTGGAGGTATGAATATTTTACTACTATGTTTCAATAAAGCTTTTGATGTTTTATTAATGGATTTTGTCTTGCCTTTGGAAGTGCGTGTTTTTCAGCTTCTTCAAACTTACCAGTATTAAGGGTCTTAAAACAAATTCCCAAAATATATTTTTATTATTTATGTCCCCAATGTTTATATTTGAACCCACAGGGCCAATTTATTTTCGCTAGATCCTTCATTATTATATTCCCTTATACTAGGTGTCAAGGCATGCTTTACATATAGGCATACCCCCACACCTCTTTTATTAACCCCATCCATTCTAAAATGTGACTGCTCAATCATATGTATCATCTATCCAGGTTTATGTAATATGATTAAGATCATACTGCTCATTCATTGCAATCATTTCCAGTTCCTCCATATTACCAGCCAGTGAGTTAGAGACTATGGTGCCACAGTGTGACTCCATATTCACTCTCCTATTTATAGCTGCAGCCTTTTTATATTCATTAAATGTTTAATAAACCACTCAAATAACTGTATACATGCAAAGTAAAATGGGATAGTGTGCTTAAGGATAAGAAAATATAGGGCTCACTGAAGATCCACATCTATAGTGAATCTGGATTTCTTCTGATAAGTAATATATGTCTTGTAACACAATTGTATCAATGTGGGCTGTCACTTAGGTCATATGTTTCCTATTCAGCACTTTTTGTTATTAGAGGTTATGGGAAGGAACAAAGTAGCTTTGGAGATGGTTGAATATGTGCAGTTATAATTTCATATAATTTCAATATATATATTAGAGTAGCTCAATACGTCTTTCATTGATTAGTAGTAGTTCCCTTTAAAGAAAAGGTTGGCGAACCCTGGTGTACAGTATATCAAGTTGTACCTGTCTGTCTTGAAAGTGTGATGCATTATATCTGTCTGCAAAGTATTTATTAGTCTCAGTAGTGGCTCAGGAAGAAAGGATCCCCTGACTATCTGTCATCTACCTGTCTGACTGTCAAAAAGCTTTATTTATGCATTTATTTTGTTAATTTAACTCTTTTTACACCCACACCCAGTGAATAACTGGCTACCACAAATACTCCTGTCAAGGAACTTTAGCTTTCTCTCTTTTGCCAATCTGCCTACACTAGCTAACATCAAAGATTCATCTTTTTATTTTCTGTCTCTCTCTCGCACAGACTGACAGCCTGCAGTAAACTGGCACATCTCTTACACCTCACCAGCAGTTCAACAACCCTGTATGCTAATGAGTAAATTCCCCTCCCCTTGCATACTTAATTATGAGTGCATATGGCTATGTGTGTATCTATCACCAAGGCAATGTGCTTTCCACACATCTCCAGCCACGCACATTGCCATATCATCTCACCTTAGTGCATCCCTCCCATGTTGTCTATGTAGAAATAGCTGGAGGTATGAGTAATGTCTATGCATTAAGAGTGTATGATTATAAGCAAGTGATATCTGCATTGTGGGATTTTTGGGAATCATGTTGTTTCTGAATACTAGAGATTAATCTAGACTACAGATATATAATTAGTTATATCTTCTAGCTATTATATATATTATATTATATAATCCTTACTGTAGTATAAGATATGGAGGGGCAGCCTGGAGCCCTCAATGGAGAACTGCAAATCCCCCCCATCCACAGCTAAATGTTTGCCGGCTGAGGATGATGGGAGTTGTAGTCATATGTAGGTAGAGGGCCTCAGGTTGCCTCTCTGATGTAAAATGTCTACACTTCTATTTAGTGCTTATTTTCTTAGTAGGAGATAGAACTGGTACTGTTAGTTATGTAAGAGAAGTACAGGAAATCTCATATACCAGGGCTTATAATTTTAAGTCCTTTGCTACTAGCATGACCTGAAAAGTTACTTGCCACTGCAAGCCATAGCATACCCACCAGGGCTAAATTTCTACTCGCCAGGGCTAAGTTTTCACTCGCCATTGGCTAGTGGCGAGTGGAAATTTTGAGCCCTGTCACATACTTTCTATGATATTTTCCTAAAAGGTTTCTTTAATCAGCACTGACAAGAACAACCAGAAAAAGTCCCATGTCGATCTATGTCACTGCTTAAGTTAAAATAAATGTTGCAGAAGGAAATAGCTATGAAAAAATAAAATGTGTTTGTACTAGTGACGAAATTCCCATCAGCATCAGCAAGTGACATGTAGGCGCTTGCAAGTGCAAGATGTTCCAAAAATGTGCTGATGTAAATGCTGTTCATCCAATAACACTTCTGTTTTACTTCCTCTTCACGTGATTAAAATCATCCATTACAGAAGAATGCATTACAAGAAGAAAAGACTAAGCCGTTTCCAGTAAGAGACTATTGCACCTATAGGCTCATGTAAAACCAGGTAAAAAAAAAAAAAAAAAAGCAATAAAATAATATAAATAATCCACTCTATGCCAGGAAAGACTGTGAAATAACTTAAACCAGATGGATAAGTAAGATTTTCCCAGTTTCAACTGAAAATAGTCTTAGGAGAAATTAGCTACAATTAAAAATGATTAAACAATGAATGAAAAACAATTAATTTCCTGTCTCAAAAATGAATTATGTTTCTCTTATTGGTGAATAGTTTTAATTGCAGAATTTCCTGAGCACTTTATGATGCATTTTACAGTTTAGTTTCCTACTAACAGTAGCAGGTATGCCACTTAACCCTCTAAGTACCAGAAGGGTGTGCACCACATTTAAGAATCAATGAGTTGCCCACCCCTCAGGTCTATAATCTTTTAAGGAAGGGGGTGCAATGCATCGAAAAGAAATGTGTTACACACACATATGGTCCTTAAATGTTAAAAAGATAATACACTTTTTTTTTTTATCAAGAAAATGTTTGTTATAAGGCTTTTCCCACTGGAAAAATATCATTGAAATGTTATTATAATTCAAATATTGTTAGCCACAGCACTTTTTTAAATAATGCACTATTTGAGAGCTTGAGTCATTGACTTAAGATCTTCATATTAAGTGATAGGAACAGCACCATCAGTTTTGACCACAATAAAAATGTGTGTGTGTGCGTGTACATGTTTGTAAAATGTTACTGCTCCTTTAACTTGATGAGAGAAAAACAACTAATTGTAACAATGGATTGTCCCAAAACAGCTGGGGGTAAATAACCAAAATAGGTACTCACCAAGTATTTTCTTAAAAAAGTACATGTGATTCAGTATAGCAAATATCTCACAAGAGTGATGTAAAGGTGATACCTTTTAATAGCGAATTGAGGACATAGAAAGTGCAAGCTTTCAGGACACTAAGGTCCCTTCTTCAGGCATGGGTTAACAAACAAAGCTAGAGTAACACTGCATTTATACACCAGAATGACCCCATTGTGTATTCATTTAATTTGTTTCAAATGTATGTCATACTCTGTAAATATAAATGCAGTGTTATTCTAGCTTTGTTTGTTAACCCATGCCTGAAGAAGGGGCCTTAGTGTCCTGAAAGCTTGCACTTGTTATGTCCTCAGTTAGCCATTAAAAGGTATCACCTTTATCCCACTCTTGTGAGTTTTTTGCTATTCTGAATCACATCTACTCTACTGGCTAACACAGTACCATCTTTTCTTCTGGCTTAAAAAGTACACTAATATAGTATGACCCCATGGTGTATTTTTTTAATTTGTTTCAAATGTATGTCATACTCTGTAAATATAAATGCAGTGTTATTCTAGCTTTGTTTGTTAACCCATGCCTGAAGAAGGGACCTTAGTGCCCTGAAAGCTTGCACTTGTTATGTCCTCAGTCAGCCATTAAAAGGTATCACCTTTATGCCACTCTTGTGAGTTTTGTGCTATTCTGAATCACATCTACTCTACTGGCTAATGCAGTACCATCTTTTTTTTCTGGCTCAAAAAGTACACTAATATAGGACATTTAAAGCACCATACATGTAGAAAATTATATAGCAGCCTAATATATGTAAACCATCTCTATTGTCAATCCAGACAAGGGGATTGACATATTTCCAATATGCTACACATAAGGGTTCGCAAAGTCACAAGTGTGGTGCAGAGAGTAGCATACTGATAATGTAAAGTACTTATCCTAGAGTGCAAGTCCCATAAAGTGTAGCTGGCATTGAGCATAAGCTGTGTTTCCCGTCAAAGCTTTCAACAGTCAACCATCAGTAAAGGGTTGAGGTTTCCACATGTAGATCGAGCTGTCTATATGTGGAAACCTCTAACCATTATTGATGCTTGACTGTTCAAACACCAGATGGGAAACACAGCTAATGCTGCTCTCTGTGCTATATACCTGTTTGACTGTGTGAACCCTTATCTGTGATATATTGGTCCCATTCTATGACAATCTGTTTGTCTGGATTGACAAAATGGATTGTTTACATATAATAGGCTGCTATATGATTTAGCATGTTGGGTATTTTAAAGGAGTGAACATTTTCTTAAAACAACAAATGTATGTGTTGAGTAGGGCAATGGAACGGATGAGATATGCATATTTCCAGAGTTATTACAGTTTAACATCATGATTTTTTTTTACATTAATAGTGCCTTCTAGTGGACACATTTCAACAAAATAACTACTTAAAATCTGTCCACTAGAAGGCACTAATCTAAAAAATCAACAGTTTAAAGGGATAGTAATACTTAAAATGTAAAAAAAAATGTGTTGTAGAGTTTATCCCCCTGAGTAAAACAAGGGCACTCCCACTGCTGAAAGGTGTTTCATTCAAAAGATATTAATTTTCAAAGTTGAATTTTTTTAGGTGCAATATCACAGTGGCCTGAAATTGTACAGTGGCGCTGTTGCTACACCATCCTATGGAGATTTATGGTCAATTGACCAGAGCTGTCCATAGGATCGTGTAGCAACAGCGCCACTGTACAATTTCAGGCCACTGTGATATTGCACCTAAAAAATTCAACTTTGAAAACTAATAACTTTTGAATGAAACACCTTTCAGCAGTGGGAGTGCCCTTGTTTTACTCAGGGGGATAAACCCTACAACATATTTTTTTTTACATTTTAAGTATTACTATCCCTTTAAAGCAATGGCTATTTTGTTAGTTATTTGCATTTGGTTTCTCTCTAAAATTACTGCAGTTCATCTTAGTACATCAGCCGCAATGATGAGCAATTACTGAGAACACCAACTCCGCCATAGTATTATTATCCTGTACTTACTGATAACAAAAATATTCCACAGTGCTGTGCTAAATGGGAATAACATACCTCCCAACATTTCAAATTGCCAAAGAGGGACACTTGTGTTTTAGGGGGTGTTGCTGGTGGGCGTGACTGGTGGGCGGGCATTACCGAGAATTTTTAGGCTATTTCATGACCTATTGACACCTCCTTGTGTAACTTAATAAATGATTTATAACAAGACCAAAGTATTTTATTTACACACACTAATTTATAAACACATATACTGATGTTAAAACAAACAAAAATGTGAGTTTCATTGCTGTAGAGCAATAGGATAAACTTATATACATACCACACAGTCTGATCTCCTAAAAAGAGGGACATAAGGGTGGGAAAGAGGGACAGGGGGATTTGGGTCTAAAAGAGGGACTGTCCCTCCTAAAGAGGGACACTTGAGAGTTATGGAATAAGAACATATTTAACATATATAGTGACATACAGAACTTGATCAAAACAAATGTTAACAAGGGCCATGCTAGCAAGAGCTTACAATTTAGATGGTGAGGGAATATAACTGACACAAGGATGAAAAGCAGAGTAAGTATGAACAGTTGAAGCCAGAAGAGACTGATGGGACTAAGAGCTTGGGAAAAGGTTTGTATGTGGTGGAATATTTTAAAGAAGCATTTGATACTATAAAAAATTGGGTGAAACTGTGATATGATGTGGTTGTGTGTTTCCTACCTGGGGTGCCAACAGTTCCACAGGGAACAAATAAAAATGTATAAAGTACGGAGCAGAAATGCTAAACTAGGAATGAGCATGCAATAGAACTTAGCAGGCTGTATAAGAATAGTGTCCTGCCCTTGGTGCAATATCATTTAGCTCACTACTGTCTTACACAGAGATGAAATATCCTAAAGCACAGCTTATTGATTTTGCCATGATGGTTGTCCAGTCACAAAATGCCAGGCAACTCTCCACTTACATTTCAGCCTTCTTGAGCCTCATTAATGAGGTGTGGCTTACCATTCTAGGTACTGTGAGCAAGGGTTCCATGTCTGGATTCCCCTGTTACCCCTGGGGGGACCAACCCATAGGATAATTTTCATATGCAAATTGTTGATCAGAGATGCCCAGCTAGGAATGCGTATGCTATAGAATTTTGCAGGTGCTCTAAACATTTCCACATTCCCATTGATTTAAATATTTGAATGCCCGGAGGGGCATGTGGCTGATTGCTTTGCAATATGTTTCATACCCCACTAGTGGCCTTTTAACTACTTGAATGCTGGAGAGGTCTTCAATACATAACTTACTGAAATGTGTTTGAGATCTCTCTTACATTCATAGGACTAAAAGCCTCATTTAAATAAATGGGATTGTTTATTTCTCTCTTACGGAGCAGCTGATTCGGGGCCAGATTTAGAACATTTCTTTTAAAGGGGAACTATCAAATAAATTAAAGCGCCCTCCAAATCATTATGCACATAGCAATACTTATATTTATACTAGTATTATCCTGTATAAGTCCAGTGTTTTTGAGAAATCTAACTCGTTCTGAGACACACAGGCAGGCATCTTGCTGTACTGGCATCTGTGTGCCTGTGCATTTGGTACCTTCCTGTACCTTAAGGTACAATGCAACTCCTCCTAGAGGTGACCAGGACAGACAGTGCAGGCACACACAAGTCTCTTTGGCAAGATGTCTGCTCTGATGCCTGCCTGTGTGCCTCAGAATGAGTTGGATTTCACAGGAAAATACTAGTATGGATATAAGTATCTCTATGTGCATAATGATTTGGGTGTAACTTTAATTTATGTGATAATATAATTTATGTGATAGTTTAATTTAGGTGATAATTCTGCTTTAAATACATCAACCAGAATATGACACTGGTGTCATTTGTATTTTCTTGGTCAGGGTAGACAACATTCTTCTCTTCAGGGCATCTTCATCTGCTTTAACCCTTCAATTGACACATGGATGTGCAACAGTTTTCTTAAACTGAAGTAGTACATGAGTGACTTAAACCTTTGAGTGCCAGAGGGCTGTGCAATGTATTGCAATGCATTTGTTATGCACCCCTCTTGTCTAGAAAGGGTTAAACCTTTAAAGACCAGAGAGGTAAACAACACATTTCATACCCCTCTGGTCCTTAAAGAGTTAAGATTACCATGTTCAGTGAACATAGCTTGTGCTCTGTGGTCCTGCAAGGAATTGTCATGTCTGTTTATATGGGAATGACACCCAGGGATGATTGAACATGATATCTCTTGAACAATGCACATGGACAAAATTCATAGGGGCCATTAAGATTTTCTGTCCATAGTAAGGTAAGTTTGGATGTTTTTATTAGGAGATGTTACTTCTCCTTTAAGTGTTAGAGGGGTGTCCAATGCATTGCTTTTTAATACTTTGGACACCCCTCTGGCATTCAAAGGGTTAACATTCCATGGGGACAAAAAATAAAAAGTTGCATAATGATTAAAGAAAATTGGAAGGATGGAAAAGAATATGACATCTACATTGTAATGCCACAAAATGAGAACTAAGGGTCAAATGCAAGAAACATGCATAATCGCTATTTGTAGTGAACTTTTGATGGAAAAATGATTAGCACCAAAATGTGTTACATATGTATTATTTATTAAAATTGTTTTCAAGCTATTGGTGTTTTTGTTTTTTGTGCTATGCAGTCCCCAAGTGACTGCTTCTATCCAACTCAAGTGCAACCTAACTTGTTATATCACGTGTGTTTGTGCAGTGCATCGTAATGTATTTCACATCTGTTGGGCACTCAAATGGTTAAGTGCAAAAGCCTTTTATCCCCTGTCAGGCAGAGGGGATACCCAAGTTGTAGTACTAAATTTTCTGTTTCTCAAAGAAATTTCTATACATTCCAAAGAAAAACTTGAAACACTGTACTTAATACAAGGAGGCTAAATTGCTTATCAATAGTGTATTATAAACTACAGCCATATCCTACATAACAATTGGCTAGGATGTTTGTCACGATGCAGTCATGAGCAGTAGAGACTTGCCGAGTTCGGGTAGTCTCTACTACGCATGATTGCATCGTGTGAGTGAGGCGACGCAAGACTACATTGCGTGGAGCAGTGAGGTAGCGGCCTCTTAACATTACACTAGTGAAGGTATAATACACATCTTTCAGTACTGAAGTAGTGAATAGGTTATTAAATGAAATCGTTGCAAAAAATCAATAAAATAATGTTATACACAGGATCTTGAAGGTACTATAATGTTTTTCCCATTCATATTTTATAGTTGCAAGTGACATATGTTAGGGGTTAAAATATGTGAGTGATGGGTGTGTGCAAACCCCTCTGGCATGCAAAGCATTTGAATCAAATTATTAAATTCATGTTTAACCCTTTGTGTGTCAGATAAGTGTGCAAACAAAGTTACACACCTCTTTGGGAATCAAGGGGTTAATTACACTGACATTGTCAGGGAGGGAGACTATGGGGGTTATGCACTAAGGCATGATAAAGAGGTGATGACGCAGAGACAGCTTCTTCAGTGATATAACTTATCCAGTTCCTATATTATTCTATGGAGCCTATGCACTAAGATCTCCAAAACTAGAGAAATCTTAATGCATCGGCTCCGAAGAATAACATAGGACCTGGAGAAGTGATATCACTGGAGAAGTCATCACCACTTTATCACCCCTTAGTGCATAACCCTCAATGTGTCTCTAAAAATGAGAGCAAGTTTTTCCTATGCTAAACAGCACTATGGCAGCTTCCTCGCTCACAAATAAACAGGCTTTTTATTTTTATTTTTAATGGTGTATAAGTAAATATGGTATTTTCTGAAATATGTTTTAAAAATAAGTTATTTTATTGTTTAATGTTTACAATTCCCCTTTAATGCTTATGTGGTCATGCATGAGACCTACTAATGTTGACATTTCAGACTGAAACATTGGTGTTGAACTTCTACAAAGCTTCTTTCTTCTCCACAGATACCAAACTTTTCCTCCAGGGGTAAATATATCAGCATCCTGTACCACTATTAGTTTCATTCTTACTTGACTGGGTGTAAAGTCTGGTGCTATCTCCTTTTCTGTAAAGGCTTGACCAGACATTTACAAGAAAGGCCCTGTTTTCATAAAGAGAGGTGAAGATGTAGTGTGAAAAAGATTGTATATCAAAGAAACAAGCAGCTTCACTCAAAAGCAACAAGTCTTTGCTAAATTATGCAAAATACTGCAACATACAGCTTGTTAACAATCATTCATATAACTGATTTAGACACGCATTAAACAGATTTGTATGTGATTAAAAATGGAACTAGAGATGACAAGAATTTATGGCCCCACAATGCTTTGCTAGTCAAGCTACATTATAAGATATCGTAACCCCTTAGTGACGGCCGCGTGCAGACGCGGCCGTCACTTAACGCCCGTCTAACAATTTTTTTTTTTTTGTAAAAGAATCCGGAGTCCCCAAACGGCGTGCAGCCGCGTGGGGAGCCGGATTTCCGGGACGTACATGTACGTCCTCTATCACTAAGTGGCAGCCACACAGGACGTACATGTACGTCCTGTGTCGCGAAGGGGTTAAGATCTGCGTGGTCCAGAGGTGGGGAGCTCAAAAGGTCCATGGCAATTTTTTTTAAAGGGATAGTAATACTTAAAATGTAAAAAAAATATGTTGTAGGGTTTATCCCCCTGAGTAAAACAAGAGTACTCCCACTGCTGAAAGGTGTTTCATTCAAAAGTTATTAATTTTCAAAGTTGAATTTTTTAGGTGCAATATCACAGTGGCCTGAAATTGTGCAGTGGCGCTGTTGCTACACCATCCTATGGAGATTTATGGTCAACTGACCAGAGCTGTCCATAGGATCGTGTAGCAACAGCGCCACTGTACAATTTCAGGCCACTGTGATATTGCACCTAAAAAATTCAACTTTGAAAATTAATAACTTTTGAATGAAACACCTTTCAGCAGTGGGAGTATCCTTGTTTTACTCAGGGGGATAAACCCTACAACATATTTTTTTTTACATTTTAAGTATTACTATCCCTTTAATGGAAATGTGTTCTGTGATCTGCGATCACAAACTTCCGTGATGTGCTAGGATGGTCAGTTGGGGGTATATTGAAATTATATGAAAATATATTGTGATACAGATTTTCATCTTTATTCCCAGAGTAGTTAAATATAATACATAGGGATTATGTTAAAAAGAAAAGAACAGCAATTCTGAAACAAACAAGCTGCACCACTGATTTAAATTGGGATTTTAACTTCTTGAATGCTAGAAAGGTTTCCAGTGGTAATGTTTATTTGTCCATATGGAGCCACCGGAACGTGTGAGAATTAATTCACTTTTCTTATGAACATCCGGCCCCTACAGTAGATTTGAAGTACAACATATGTTTTTAGCTAAAATATACATAAGAAATAGTAAAATAAAATGGTATAGACAAACAATATAACATTGTTAATCCAGAATAAGGATCTATATAAAAAATTAGTAGTGTAAGTGATAATTTCTTGGTCAAAGCCAGTTTCATGATATAGGTGGAACCATTTTGTGGAACCATGGCCATGCCTGGGATCTCTCAGGGTTTGAACCTGAGACTCGGGGATTTGTCACAGATCTCAGGGTGAAGGACCAACTTCTCAGGGGTAGAGAGCCTGGTATTAACTTTTATATCATCTGCACCAAATAACTGCTTATCTGGTCTCTAAATTATTGCCATTTCTAACAAAAAGACAGAGGAAGATATTCTGGAGTTGTAGATGAGGAGCGACAGGTAGGCAGCTGGGTAACAGTAAGGAGGGGAGGTAGTGGACAGAGGAAGAGGAAGGCCAGTTCTGAGTTGACTCAGTCCAACAGATTTGCAAGATTGTGTGAAGATGTTGATGAGAATTGCTCAGAATTGGCAACACTGGAGAGGGCTGATTCCTCTAGCAGCCAGGGGAACAGTCCTCCTTCCAGGCTAGATGGGATGCAGAGCAGGCAGAAACCAAGGCAGGTGGTGGTAATAGGGGACTCTATTATTAGGAGGGTAGATAGGGTAATCTGCCGCCAGGAACGTGAATGCCGAACAGTATGCTGTCTCCCGGGTGCTCGGGTTCGGCATGTTGCGGACAGGGCTGACAGATTATTGGGAGGGGCTGGAAGTGATCCAGCTGTCTTGGTACATATTGGAACCAATGACAAAATAGGAGGAAGATGGAGGTCCCTAAAGAATGATTTCAGGGATTTAGGGTGCAAGCTTAAGGCAAGGACCTCTAAGGTAGTATTTTCTGAAATACTACCTGTGCCATGCGCCAGTGCAGGTAGGCAGAGGGAGCTCAGGGAGCTTAATGCATGGCTCAAGCAATGGTGTAGGAAGGAGGGTTTTGGGTTTTTAGAACACTGGGCAGACTTTGCTCTTGGGTACAATCTATATGGAAGAGATGGATTGCACCTAAATGGTAGAGGAGCCTCTGTGTTAGGGGAGAGAATGCTAGGAAGCTTGGAGGAGCTTTTAAACTAGGAAAGGGGGGGGTGGGTATAGATAGCAAAAATGGGGTAGATAGAGCAGATAGGAACTGGGTCCAAGTAAATGACCAGGGGGGTGGAGAAAGGGTGGGGAGAAATTTAGTCAGTAGGGAGGAACTCCTAGTAAATGAAGGTGAAGAAAAAAGGCATGTAGGGATTAATATATGTAAAGACTTCAAAATCAATTGTATGCTAGCAAATGCAAGAAGTATGGTAGATAAAATAGGAGAACTAGAATTGCTGGCGGTTAATGAGCAATTGGACATAATTGGAATAACAGAAACATGGTGGAACGATGCACATGACTGGACTGTAAATATAGAGGGCTATTCCCTGTTTAGAAGAGACAGAATTAATAGAAAAGGTGGAGGTGTGTGTTTATATTTGAAAACAAAGCTAAATCCAGTTTTGCGAGGTGATATTAGTGAGGAAACTGGCCAAACTGTGGAGTCCATGTGGGTAGAAATCGAGACTAAATGTGGTGTGAAAGGTAAAAAAAAGTTGTTGGTGGGCATATGCTACAAACCACCAAATATCGATGACAATGATGAGGCCCAACTGCTATTGCAAATGAGGAAAGCTGCCCAGTTTGGGCATACTATAATTATGGGAGATTTTAATTATCCAGATATCAACTGGAAAAATGAGACCTGTCAGAGTGCTAAGGGTAGCAGGTTTTTGAACACGCTTCATGAAAGCTACATGTCACAAATGGTGGGAGCGCCGACAAGAAATAACAATGTATTGGACCTAGTGATCACTAATAACACAGAAATGGTATCCAATATTAAGGTAAGAGAACATTTGGGAAACAGTGATCACAACATGGTTACATTTGAGATCTGTCTGGCAAAGCAAAAATGTATAGGTTCAACCAAAACTCTTAATTTTAAAAAAGCAAACTTCAAATTGTTAAGGGCCTCAATGCAACACATAGACTGGGATATGTTATTTAAAGGCAAAAATACTGAGGAAAAATGGTCAGAATTCAAATTTAGGTTGCAGAAATGTACCCAACTGTATATACCAATGGGGAACAAGTGCAAAAGAAGTAAGTCACAGCCAATGTGGTTAACTGCACATGTAAAGAAGGAAATGGCAAGGAAAAAAAAAGCATTCAAATTATTTAAGTCAGAAGGAACTGAACAATCTTTCTTAAAATACAGGGAGAGCAACAAAGATTGCAAAAAGGCAATTAGGGTAGCAAAAATAGATAATGAAACTCGAATTGCAAGGGAAAGCAAGACTAATCCAAAAAAGTTTTTTAAATATATAAATAGCAAAAAACTTAAGAGGGAGTGCATTGGACCATTCAAAAATGAGATGGGTGAGTTGGTTAGTGAGGATAAGGAAAAGGAAAAGGCTGATGTTTTAAACACTTTCTTTGCATCAGTATATACAAGGGAGCAAGGAATGGTAGAAGAGCCTCCGCAAGTATCAAATAAAACAATACAATTAATAGATATTGGGTTAACTCAAGGAGATGTCATGGGAAGACTGAACAAAATTAAGACCGACAAAGCACCGGGTCCTGATGGTATACATCCAAGGGTTCTTCAGGAACTCAGTGCAGTGTTAGCAAAACCCCTATATTTACTCTTTAAAGATTCTATTACCACAGGCTCAGTGCCACAGGATTGGCGAAGAGCTAACATAGTGCCTCTATTTAAGAAGGGAACTAAAACAGAACCTGGGAATTATAGACCAGTGAGTTTGACCTCTGTAGTGGGAAAACTATTAGAAGGCATAATAAGGGACTATATTCAGGATTACAACACAAAAAATAAGATCATTAGCACGAATCAACATGGTTTTATGAAGAATAGGTCATGCCAAACTAATCTTTTCAGCTTCTATGAGGAGGTAAGCAGCAACCTTGACAATGGCAAGGCAGTAGATGTAGTATATCTAGACTTTGCAAAGGCATTTGATACAGTACCACACAGAAGGCTGGTGTATAAAATAAGGAAATTGGGGCTAGGAGATAACCTTTGCAATTGGATACAAAACTGGTTGAAGGATAGGGAACAGTGTGTGGTTGTAAATGGAAAATTCTCCAGTATAGTTAAAGTGGAGAGTGGAGTACCTCAGGGTTCAGTATTGGGTCCGCTGCTTTTTAACATGTTTATAAATGACCTGGAAATAGATATAGAAAGCAAAATATCAATATTTGCAGATGATACTAAATTATGCAAAGTCATTAATTCAGAACAGGATATTTTCTCTCTACAGAGGGACTTACATACAATGTCAGATTGGGCAAACATGTGGAATATGAAGTTTAATGTGGGGAAGTGTAAAGTCATGCATTTGGGAGGAAACAATCCCAAGGCTACTTATAAACTTAATGGAATAATTTTAGGTGACTCGTTGCTAGAAAAAGACCTGGGTATCCTTGTCAACTACAAACTTGAAACAGTGACCAGTGTCAAACAGCAGTAGCAAAGGCAAACAAAGTCCTGTCTTGCATAAAAAGAGGTATTGAAGCAAGAGTGGATAACATTATTTTGCCATTATACAAATCATTGGTAAGACCTCACCTTGAGTATGCAGTGCAATTTTGGGCACCGGTTCTGAAAAAGGATATACTAGAACTAGAGAGGGTACAGCGGAGAGCAACAAAATTAATTAAGGGAATGGAGGACTTGACATATGAGGAACGACTAAACAAACTTGGTTTATTTACTCTAGAGAAAAGACGACTAAGAGGAGACCTTATCACATTGTACAAGTATATGAGAGGTCAATACAAGGATCTCTGCGTTGAGCTATTTATTCCAAGGCCTGCTCAGGTGACCAGGGGACACCTCTTGAGATTAGAGGAAAGGAGGTTTAAACTTCAGCAGAGGAAGGGTTTTTTTACGGTAAGGTCTGTCAAATTGTGGAATTCATTGCCCATGGAGGTAGTTATGGCAGATACAATGGACACATTTAAGAGAAGATTAGATACATTTCTTTCAAAAGGGAACATACAGAGTTATACTGTTTATCAGTAGGCAGATCAGGAAGGTCTGATAAAGACTAATTTAATTGGTAGCAGGAAAGCTATAAAATTCTTAGTTACTGAGGTATGAAGCGAAGGTTAAACTTGATGGACTTGTGTCTTTTTTCAACCTAATTTACTATGTTACTATGTTACTATGTTCTCTTTTGTATGGTCAGGCAGTGAAAACTCTAAGGAACAGCAAGTTAAGGGTTCCTTGTGGACTGATGAGAGCACCTCCTTTTAGAGAAAGCAGGGATGTATCACCTGAAATCTATGGTCTGGGGAAGTTTAAAGTTCAATATTTCAAAGATATCAGGGTTGGCTCATTTTGAAAGTTCTCAGGTATGACAATGGCATCCTAACAACTAAGCCACTTAAACCCTTGGATGCTAAATAAAGAAACATATTGCTTTGTAATGCAAGAAACATCAGGCAAATGTATCTCATAGCTAAATAAAATAACTTATTGCTTTGTAATGCAAGGAACATCAGGTAAATGTATCTCATAGTATGCTCATTACAAGAGAAATCTAACAGAACTTGTAGTTGCACTGTGTTAAATGCTACAACCTTCCACCTAATGGCAGTTGCATGTCAATCTATACACAGCCTTATACTCTAGTATTGCCATTAATGACATTTGTTCCACAGAACTTCTCATGCTTTATCATTAGAGAAACCTGAAATTCCACCAAACACAATAACTGAGAACAACTGAAATAGGTAAAACATTTTGGCTAGCTAAACCGACTGTTTATTTCATATAGAACATTGTACAACATTATGTCAGTATATACAAAAATTGTGGCGCTTTTAGTGGTTTTTAATAATATGTAATGTAAAAAGTATAAAATATACTTTTTCTAAGAATCTGTGGAAATGAATAATGAGTATGATATAACAATACGAGTCTTTTTGGTATAATAACCTTATAATATAAAATACATACAAAATTCACAATGATATACTATATGCATATAGTTCTATATTTGAGTGTTTGCATTATGATTTTTTTATTTTATGTATTAATATTGTAAGGGTACCGGTACCAAGAAGCCTCTTATTATATCGTACACATTATTCATTTCCACAAATTCTTATACTAAGTAGATGTTATACATTTTGTTACATAGAGTTTTTTATTGACTACCCCTACAAGCACCGAGATTTCTGTATTTACTTTCTTTTTACATTTCCTTGACCCTTGGAGTGGTGGGTCTTTCATCGGGGCTAATGTAGTGTATTTTATTATTATATCTGGTGTCAGAGCTACTACTTATTCTTTTAGGTTACAATGTTATAAGTGCTTGTTTACACCTCCCATCCAGATACTATTGTAGCAGTTGATACTGAGGTTTCAAAAGTATTATACATTATATGAGTAGATTACATCTTTATCTATCTTTATCTGTCTATTATATATATATACTAGCAATGTGGGACGGCACAGCCCATCAGGATATATAGGGAATTAATGCACACACACGGATGCAAGACAAACACACAGAGACGCACACAAATGCACACGCATGCACTGAGATGCATAAAGAGTGACACAGTCATACACACATACATGCAGTGCACAACATGCAGACACATAGAGTGTGATACAGGCATGCAACACACACAGTGAGTAACACACAGGCACACACAGAGACACACACACACACACACAGAAGTGAGTCATAAGGGGGTGTCTTATGTGTCATTGTAATGAGTTTGTGTTTGTGCTTATGCCTCCACTGTAGCATTCATTCATGTAGTTGAAATGTATGTGGTAAAGGTGAATCGCGCTGGCTCCCGGAGTGTGAGTGAGTGTGAGTGAAACTATGGTGGAAGGTGGATCGTGCTGGATCCAGGGGTGTGAGTGAGTGTGAGTGAGTGCGTGTGAGTGATTGCGTGTGAGTGATTGCATGTGAGTGATTGCATGTGAGTGTGTGATTGATTGAGTGTGTGTGATTGAGAGTGAGTGATTGAGAGTGTGTGTGAGTGTGAGAGTGTGTGAGTGAGAGGGTGTATGAAAGTGAGTGAGAGTGAGTGAGAGAGTGTGAGAGAGTGAGTGTGTGTGTGATTGAGTGTGTGTGATTGAGTGTGTGAGTGAGAATGTGCGAGTGTGTGTGTGTGTGATTGAGTGTGTGTGATTGAGTGTGAGTGTGTGAGTGAGAGTGTGAGTGTGTATGATTGAGTGTGTATGATTGAGTGTGAGTGAGAGTGTGTGATTGAGTGTGAGTGTGTGTGTGTTTTTTGTCTGATGTGTTTGTGTCTGTGGTGTAGAAGCGAGTGGCAAACATTTTGTTTTTTCAGTTACTTGGATAGTGGTGGACGGGCTGGATAGTGGGGGCAGGCCAACTCCCTGCATGATTTAAATCACTCCCCCATTGAATCACCCAATGGGAGCAGTAACTCCTCCTTACTTAACTCTGAGTTCCAGGGGGGTACGCAACGCATTGCAAAGCAATGCGTTGAGTACCCCTCTGGCACTCAAAGGGTTAAGTTGAGGTAACATAGCAATATAACACACGGTGGCTCTTCAGTTGAGGCAGCATAGCAAGGGAAAAAATAGAAAGTGGTGTATGAGGCTGTAACATACAGCAAAGCATCTCTCTTCCTTTAAGGAGAAAGGGTGGGAATCAGGAAGCAGGAAGTGGAGAAGTGACAGTTGAAAACAGACAGTTAGTGAGGTTGAAAAGCGTTAAATAAAAGAGTTGCTATTAGGTTTATCCCTGAGTGTTTGTATTTTATGGAAACATTACACCCTCGTACTGAGTGTATGGAGGGTTAAAGTTATCTGTGGGAGTGTGTTTGTGGGAGAAGTTATTGATATCCCCTACTTCAGGAGCGAGTGGCAGCTATATTTTTTTTTTGTCAGTTGGATAGTGGTGGGCGGGCCAACTCCCTGTATGATAAACATGCCCCCATTGAATCACCCAATGGGAGCAGTAAAGTCCCCATTGAATCACCCAACAGGAGTTGTGTCTCCTAATGAGACATAAATTATGTAATGAGGCATTCTGTTCAATGTGTGTTTGTTTTCTGAGGAGACATAAATTATGTTCTGTGTGTGAGGTACCATAAATTATGCAATGAGGCTTATTCTTTTATATATATATATATATATATATATATATATATATATATATATATATATAGATAGAGAGAGAGAGAGAGAGAGAGTCAGAGATGCTCAACTAGACTCATGAGCCTGCAAGAGTATGCAAAAGCTCACTGGGACTGTGTCCTCACACGCAGGGTGCAATCTCTTTGAGCTCGCAGATGCTCTACACAGAGAAGAAATATTCTGAAACATATACAGTTACTGCCAAAATAACAGTCCAGCCATGAAATGCCAGTCAATTCGTCCCTGAACAAGGAAAGCCGCTAGTCCCAGATATACGTGTCAGCCTTCTTGGTCCTTGTAGGTGAGGTGCAGCTGATCCCTCTAGGTACTTGTGAGCAAGGGGTCCATGTCTGGATTCCCCCATTACCCTTAGGGTGACTAACCCTAAGAGCAATTTGCATATAGGTAGAAGGAGTCAGAGATGCTCAACTAGACTCATGAGCCTGCAAGGGTATGCAAAAGCCCACTGGGACTGTTTCCTCAAGCCCAGGGTGCAATCTCTTTTAGCTCGCAAATGCCGTACACAGAAAATAAATATTCTGAAGCATATCTAGTTGAGCATCTCTGACATATATATATATATATATATATATATATATATATATATAGTGACAGAGTCCAGGACCATGTATACGTCAGCCATAGGCTATAACAAGCAGTTTATCCCAGCGATTGAAGGGTTAAGTTTTGTCTTTTGCCTCTGCTAACACACCTGGTCCTGGTTAATTAGATCAAACCTATATAGTAGGTCTGAAAGAGCAGTGTGTGGTCAGACTGCACTGGGATAGAGTGTATGGAGACCTGTAAGCTGTCTGTCTCTGAAACCAAGGAATGGTGAGCAAGCTTTCTGAACTGAAAAGATTGCATGTCTGCTTGTTTTGGTGTCAGCTCTGTAGAAATTGCCACAGGCTGTTCAGGGGCCAGGGAGTCATCCTTTAGGTCACCCACCACAACTGCACAGGCTTCCCTATCCCTCCATGGCTTAAGAAGGTTTATATGAAGCACTGCCTCCTTCTTACGGCGATCTGGCTGACTAACCTTATAATTTACAGGACTTATTTTTTCCAGAATTTCATAGGGTCCCTGCCACTGAGCGAGAAGTTTACTTTGTGCTGTGGGGACTAGAACCACTACCCGGTCACCCCTTTTAAACTCTCACTATATCCTTCGGGTCATAATGGACTTTCTGGACACCCTGAGCCTGTTCCATGTGCTGGCGAACAAGAGGAACAATTCGGGCCATACGCTCCTGTATTTGTTCCACATGTTGTACCATATTAGTCCCCGGGACCCCCTGTTCCTCCCATGTTTCTCTAAGGACGTCTAGTATCCCCCTGGGGTGCCTACTAGTGTTGAGCGAGCGTGCTCGGCCGATGCTCGGATCGGCTCGAGCATCGCTCTGCTCGGCACATGGCGGTACTCGTCGAGTACCGCCATGTGCTCTCCCGCCATGTTCGGGTGGCGGGGATCTGTGCCGGAAGAGGCACAGATCAGAAGACGCTCCGCTGGACCACCAGGGACTGGAGGTACGGGGGCATTGCGGAGATGAAGGGGGCATAGCGGAGATGAAGGGGGACATTGTGGAAGAGGGGCATAGACTCTATGCCCCTCTTCCACAATGTCCCCCTTCATCTCCGCTATGCCCCTCTTCCACAATGTCCCCCTTCATCTCCGCTATGCCCCTCTTCCACAATGTCCCCCTTCATCTCCGCTATGCCCCTCTTCCACAATGTCCCCCTTCATCTCCGCTATGCCCCTCTTCCACAATGTCCCCCTTCATCTCCTCTATGGCATAGATGAGATGAAGGGGGACATTGTGGAAGAGGGGCATAGCGGAGATGAAGGGGGACATTGTGGAAGAGGGGCATAGCGGAGATGAAGGGGGACTTTGTGGAAGAGGGGCATAGCGGAGATGAAGGGGGACATTGCGGAGATGAAGGGGGACATTGCGGAGATGAAGGGGGCATTCAGAGATGAAGGGGGTATAGCGGAGATGAAGGGGGGCATTGACCAGGCACCCTCCCCTCATCAGAGCAGGGGGTGCCTGGTGTAATGCTCGTGTCGCCCCATTCATTTGAATGGGGCTCGGGTGCTCGGCCGAGCACTCGAGCCTCAGGGGGTGCTCGGTCAGAGCACCCGAGCACCCGAGCATAGGGGTGCTCGCTCAACACTAGTGCCTACCATATAGAAGTGAAAAAGGGGAGAAACCAGTGGAGCTTTGGGGAATCTCTCGGACAGCAAACAATAAGTAGGGAAGCAGTAGGTCCCAATCCTTTCCATCCCTATTAACCACTTTTCTCAACATCCCTTTCAAGGTGCGGTTAAATCTTTCTACCAGCCCGTCCGTTTGGGGGTGGTATACAGAGGTTTTCAAAGCACGTATGGCAAACAGCTGACATAACTCCTTCATAATATGGGAAACGAAAGGGGTACCCTGGTCTGTAAGTATTTCTTTTGGTATACCCACTCGTGAAAAAACATGGACCAATTCCTTTGCAATATTTTTGGCATTAGCCTTGCGCAGTGGAATGGCCTCAGGATATCTTTAAGCAGAGCATGACCTGCTTTCTGTGCCTCAGTCAGAGCTCCAATTTGCAAGGCCAGGAGCCTGTTGGTCTCTTGTTGGGTTGCTGTTGAGGCTGCAACATGCTTGTAGCTCTCTTGTTGCACAGCAGTAGCCTGCAGTAGGGCCTTTACAACATCCTCCATTTTGTGAGTTCTGTACCTTTAAGGCTTTTGTGACAGCGGAGCCAGTACAACAAGCATTCCACTTCTGACACCACTTGTGGTAAGGTCCCTTCAAACACGGTCAGGACAGCCAGGAGGTTGTAACTTCAGTGCAGTTTATTAAACAGCAATAACAAAAGAAAAAGTCTCTTTCCAATTTTAGGGTATGCTTCCCCTTTAAATCAAACAGGTTTTTGACAGCAAATAAAAATACAGAAATAAACAGGCCTACTCCTTTCAGGAGGCTAACTCACAGTAGTTCCCTCACTACCAGTTACTGGCCCAGCTACTCTGGGTTCCAGTACAAAACAAGCAGACATGCAATCTTTTCAGTTCAGAAAGCTTGCTCACTAGTGTTGAGCGAGCGTGCTCGGCCGATGCTCGGATCGGCTCGAGCATCGGCGGTACTCGTCGAGTACCGCCATGTGCTCGCCCGCCATGTTCGGGTGGCGGGGATCTGTGCCGAAGGAGGCACAGATCTGAAGACGCTCCGCTGGACCACCAGGGACTGGAGGTACAGGGGCATTGCGGAGATGAAGGGGGCATTGCGGAGATGAAGGGGGACAGTGTGGAGATGAAGGGGGACAGTGTGGAGATGAAGGGGGACATTGCGGAGATGAAGGGGGCATTGCGGAGATGAAGGGGGACAGTGTGGAGATGAAGGGGGACATTGTGGAAGGGGGACATTGCGGAGATGAAGGGGGCATTGCGGAGATGAAGGGGGCATTGCGGAGATGAAGGGGGACAGTGTGGAGATGAAGGGGGACAGTGTGGAGATGAAGGGGGACATTGCGGAGATGAAGGGGGCATTGCGGAGATGAAGGGGGACAGTGTGGAGATGAAGGGGGACATTGTGGAAGGGGTACATTGCGGAGATGAAGGGGGCATTGCGGAGATGAAGGGGGACATTGCGGAGATGAAGGGGGACATTGTGGAGATGAAGGGGGCATTGACCAGGCACCCTCCCCTCATCAGAGCAGGGGGTGCCTGGTGTAATGCTCGTGTCGCCCCATTGAAGTCAATGGGGCTCGGGTGCTCGGCCGAGCACTCGAGCCTCCGGCGGTGCTCGGTCAGAGCACCCGAGCACCCGAGCATCGGGGTGCTCGCTCAACACTATTGCTCACCATTCCTTGGTTTCAGAGGCAGACAGACAGCTTGCAGGTCTCCAAACACTCTATCCCAGTGCAGTCTGACCACACCCTTCTCTTTCAGACCTAGTATATAGGTTTGAGCTAATTAACCAGGACCAGGTGTGTTAGCAGAGACAAAAGACAAAACTTAACCCTTCAATCGCTGGGATAAACTGCTTGTTGTAGCCATACCTGGGAACTTTCAGTTGAGGGCTACCCGGAGGGTAGTCCTCTGTTCAGCAGGGGGTAACAAAAATGACGCTAATCGCGTCAAAAAGGGGCGGGGCTTAACTCGAGTGTTGGAGGGATTTAACCCTTTGAGTGCCAGAGTGGTACGGAATGCATGGCACTCAGAGGGTTAAATGTGTCACACAGAAGGCTGGGGACGGAGGCACAATGGGAGAAAAAGCAGATGTGGCAGAGTTTCAATAGAAACTCTCCACATCGGGAGGAATCTGCCTCTGCCCCAGAGACCCGGTAAAGCTCTGTCAGAACCGGAGTCTCCGGGGCAAATCCGGAGAGTTCCCAGGTATGGTTGTAGCCTATGGCTGACGTATACATGGTCCTGGACTCTGTCACAATATATATAAAGTGGAAGCATCATGTTACCGAAAAACGCCTTGTCTGAAGCCAAACACACCCAGAGGCAGCAATTTGGAGGAGTTATGTATCTCTTCTCTATACTGCCTGTCCCGTTGTGCAAGCATGGAATGTGATTTTCACAGAAGTGGGCAGGGGTGTATTCCTCCCCTCACACTTCCCTTCACTGTTGCCTCACACTCCCCTTTGCCTCACTTCTCAAATTACAAATATTACATCAGAACTCTTCAGACATGGAGCACTTAATTGATCAGTAGCCGAAATGAGCACAGCCTTCATCCCACCCCCACCCCATTTGGAGGCAGCATGTACCATGCTTGGACTGGCCACCTCTTCCTCTGCTACTGTGTGTGTCCCCCTTGCAGGACCTCTTCTATTCAGCATACATTGGTGTAATGTGAGGACCTTGAGGTGTGAAAAATGATAATTGTCTTTCAACGTATAACATACAAAAATTCTTAAATTAATTAGAAAGAATAAGGGGTATATAAAACAGTAAATACACTACAATAAACCAGGAACAGGTGTCTGGTACATGGCCACTGGAATGTGTTGCCCACCCCTACAACAACCTAACATCATGGGACTGGCAAGCCAGGCTGAGGATCCTCTTAAACTGGAGCATTAGTTGCATACTCTGCATGATATAGTGGTTTCAAACTACATTACAAAAGGCTATGGCAGACCAGGAATTAGGGATATCTCTGATTTTGAACATATATAAATCATTGCTCTGTGATTTTCAGTAAGCTAACTGTGCAAAAGCAGGGATACCCTAGAAACTGCACTGTGTCTGCCTCATAGAAAATCAGTTTGTGACCTATGGCCTAAAGCAGTGGTTCCCAATGCTGTCCTCTTTGGCACCAAACAGGCTATTTTCTTAAGATTTCCTTGTTTGTGCGAATAGTGTTAGGAACCACAGGCCTAATGAGTATGTTGGTCAGTTCACCTATTTAATAGGAAGCATACTTTTCTATATATTTTTAAAGTTTTGGTAAAAAAAAAAAAAATCAAGAAAGGATCAGTGGTAGTGGTACAGGAGTGTATAATCATTTACAGCATAGTGATTGTTCAGTTGACATTAATTTACATGCACTCAGATAAATTATTTGCAATTAATAACTGCTTATGTACGGCAAGGTGTACCACTATGTAGTTAGGGAAGAGATAAACATAGTAACTATAATAAAACAAATATGAATAACAACAATGAATTTAGTAATCACCTTAAAAGTAACAGTAATGGCCTACCAAATGTAGATGGTGAAAGGAAGCAAATTAGAGTGTAGGCTGTTTCTAAGGGTGTAAAGTTGCAATAAACCACAATGAGTGGGAAGAAAATCTGCAATGTTAGCTCCATGTGGTTTAGTGCTTGTCCCTCTGTGTAAAACAAGGGTACTCCCACTGCTACAAGATTTTTAATTCAAACTTATTACAGCTAAACTTTTTTTCTTTTATTGAACTACAATTTCCTGTTTTTCCTATAACTTACCATGAAGATCATTATTAAAAGATTTTTTTGGACACAATAGGTATGTCACTAATAGTTTGATTGAAATAATGTCTAATTTGTGATACATTTTGAATGATCAGTCTCTTACCGATAGGAGACTTCTTGTAGCAGAAAAAAAGCTATAACTTTTTTTTCATAAAAAGTTTACTGCTCCTTTAAGGTAGGATGCTTATGAATATGTAACTCTGAAGGGCTGCATCGGAACCAGGGCAACCTTTCAGTATTTTTCATAGGCATCCTGCATTAAAACATATGTCTGGTCCCAATATTGAAAACAAATGTGTGAAATGTGGAAAATGCAACAGTTGAATTTACAAGCATCCTGAGAGCTGGAATTGAAATATATTTTTAAACCTGTACTTGTGTCACCCCTTCTCCCAATAGTGCAAGTCAAATGACAGTGGTTTATACATTATTACAAGATCACTAGTTTAATGCTGGTGGCATATTACATTTCTGCTGGTTCAATTGATTCTTGTGCAATTCTGAAGAATGAAAATTTAACAGGTGTTACACATTAAATTGGCAATTAAGTTCCATTGCTTTACATTGAAAAATTCCTTTAATGTGGAAAAACAGAACACATGCTAACATTTCCCATAAGCTTACAAATGGAATTTCTCTAGAACACAGTTCAAAGCTAAATCACACAAGAATACCAATGCAACATTTAGTAAACCTCTTTCACTGAGACAGATGTACTTTAAAGAACTGAAGCTACTCTTTGGTAAACCAGCTGCACCAAAAGAACTTTACATTTAAATTGTAAAGGAGTAAAATGGCAACACACTGTTTGCATTTCCTACAGCTTCAGTGCTGATCCAGGTGCTCCCGTCAATGTGTAGACTCAAATGACATCTGTTATCAGTGGTACTCGGGTATGAACAGGACACTGGGTTAATCCAAAACAGACAATTATGAAAAAATAACAGTGGTGTTTCAGTGGCGACCAACCACTTTTCCAAGGGACTTAGATGGAAAAGTGGAAGAAGTTGCATTTAGAAGGCACATACCAACATCACGGATTCACCCCCAAGCATGTGTTAAGAGGACAATATCGTAGCATCCACCAAAATAATAACAAAGGTGCCAAACATATTACACTGCAGTTTACAAAGTGGTTGTCATTGGTTTTATCTAACAGATTCCAAACAAAGTCTTTGGATACATTAGCAGATAAAACCCTTGATAAATGTATCAACTGCAATATGATCCAAGACCCAGCGTCAGAAACCTACACTGTGGGAGATAGACTATAGAAGACAATCTGTGAAAACTGTTATGTATAAAAGAGATACCATCAAATCCAGTAGAAAAACAAAAGAGAATTACCAAAAATGTGTGAGGTTAACAAACATGCCAAGAACAGCAAAATAGTATAGGAAACCTATGGATAACTAGACAAACTAAATTGGTAATTTATTTCTTTTGGATGTACAGAAAAATACAAGTTCCCATTGATTGAAAATGGGAATTTTATTTGCCTACTTGAATGCTAAAGAAGTCTCTGATTGTTATGAAAACACACAAGTAGGGAGTCAAGTGGCATAAAAAAACAAGAGACTACCCACAACTGAGACCTAAATAAAATGAGGTACACTGAAAGTATCACAAAATAATCAATGACTTTATTGTGACAAAAATATACATAGGCATAAAACCAATTAAAAACACTTTAGGAGAGCCCGGATATATAAATGTGTATCCCTCTGGCCAGAAAAAGAAAAAATATAAATGCTAAATCAAAAATAAAGTATACTGAGTATCAACCAAAAGAAATATAGGTATCAATGCTAAAGTGCAATATAGTGAACAAAATAAGCTGAAAGTGACAATAATAGATACTCAGGATACTTATCTATTAAGTTCAGAAAGTGGAGACATAGGGAAAAGGAAATATGATACAGGCTCACCAAACATCCCAACTCCCAATGTGTGGTTGTGGCTTCATCAGGGATCAACTGGGCTACTATTGCCTGTTATTATAGTATGAATGCAATGCATGGAGGACGTTTCTAATGCTGAAAGGATTATTGTCCCATTTAAATTAATGGCAATATGAAAATGTTTTATGCTCCCTATGGTTCAGTTGGTTTGTTCACTCGCTACTCTAGGACTAATTAACAGGACAACCTCAGTATCTATATGAAGCAAAGACGCCATACATTAAATTTAGTTCCTTATATGTTTGGGGGTCAATAGACAAACATAAAATGCTTGACAGGTCTGCACTGAATTGTAAAGCAATACGTTGGAGTCCTATGCATAAAGCAATGGGTTCAAGTCCCTATTTAAGTTAATGGAATTACTGAAAATGTTATTTTTCCCCTATGGTGTACTTGGCTTGCTCCAGAATTACTCCATTTCAGCCTCAATGAGGGAATGTGGGAACCCATAAGCACAACTCGACTAGCATTAGTATTCCATACCAGTGGCTGCATCTCTAGATATGCACTAGAGCATGTGATCTCGTCAGTGCATATCTGCAAGCAAACTCCATTGACATTAAAATGCTAAAGCAAGCAAACCACAATCACCTCCACAGTAGTGTTTGCTGGGAAATGGAGTGAAATTATGACATTTACTTTGTGCCTTTCTTATGCTTGCTTTCTGGCATGTTCCTGGGAGCATGATAATACACACAAATCAACAGTGCAAATCTTACCAAGGTCATTGCCACATGCATGAATAACAAGAATAGTGGATCCCCAGACCACGCCGTGGCTAATGAGACATTCCTGCTTAATTTTAACCCAACTGTGCACCCGGGTGACCCTCCAACTCAGTCTAGAAACAGTCTGATAAAAACCCAAATCTTTGTCACAGGGTCTCTCTTCCACTCACCAGGCCACCCAGTAGACAAATGAGTGTCCCACAATCCTGACCACGATCAGCGGGCAACTTCAAAAGAATTAAAATAACAAGTGATGCCAAACATAAGATTGAAAATGGTTAAACCGCAGATGAAATGATCTGCACAGATTTAGAACTCCATGATGTGCTGGAGAATATGGGCACCCTTGAGGGACATGGAAATGCATCCTACTGGAACTGAACTGCATCCCTGTTGCTCCCCCTGTCACAGTGGCTGCTGGTAGACAAGAAGCATTAGGTTGGGAGAGGGCATTCCTTCCAGCCATCCCCACCGTGCTGACAGGCAGATCACATTGACTACTCACACTTCTCGTGAGACTGAATCCTGGAGCTCAAGAATGAGAGACGACTCCAGGAGCAAGGCAGATAGTCTCTGCAGCCATATTGAGAGGCTGCATGGTGTACCTGCTCAGGTCCAGCCTTCATGAGGCCTGTAGACCCGGTCATGGGTCCCACAGATGCATGCTTAGTGGCAGCACTGTGGCTTCGGGAGCCATGGCTCCAAAACTGGGATGGTGAAGAAGACCTCTATGAATCTGGTAAAACAATTGACAAAACCTGGAGACCCTGTAACTGTTCCTGGATGGACTAGGAGTATGCAATGAGGGCAGCTGAGACAGCTGGCCTGCTCCGAAGGTAAACATGTAAAGGGAGAAAACAAAGTAGTTGCTTCACCAGTGGAACAGTTTTAGTAGAGGCAGTGGGGGCAGCAGAATCCAATAATTGAATTAGTCAGGCATCCCCATCACAGGTAGCCAAAGTCTTGACCCACTCAAAAACTGTTGCAAATAGGCAAGCTGAATGAATCAACAGCACCTCAGGAAATACTTATAAACAAAATCAGGATTCTATCCCCCATACCACGAAACACCAATAATCACTCCACATATTTATTTATTTTTAATCTTTTTATTAATGAGGACAGAAATGGTGCAATATCAAAACCATCATCAATGTGCAGAATTTGCAATTAAAGACCATGGCATATGTAGGAACAAACAGGTAACAGAAGCATAATATTGGTCTGTCCAGTTTTTCTCCAAAACCAACCTACTCTGGGTTGTTCGCTCCTCAACTAACCTGCCACTCCAAAATCCTCCCTTCCCATCACCTAACTAAACTTCTCCCCACACCAAACCCTCCATACTACCACCCCAACTTAACTGGTCACTACATTCTATAAAATATGGGAAGCTGGATTTCACATGAAACCTCCAGGACATCAAACTATTAAAACTATTTAAATTATAAATGCACAATTTCAGGTAATACACTGGTACACTGTGGCTCGTTTCTCGGGGGGCAGGTGGATAGATATTGGAGGGATACTAGACTCCACATATTTACAAATGGAATGGACATGTGCCTGGCAATCAAGCCCACCTTTCCATTCCATCCAAGGAAGGTCACCATCCAAATGTCTTTCACTGTAGTCGTTATCCAGCTAAATTGAATCGATCTGTAGTAATCAATATTTTGTATTTTTACATTTTTTGGGGGGATTAATGGTACTGCCCTCAGTTTAACATAAGACGATTAAGTGGTAGTAGTAGTAGTAAAGTAGTTGATCTTCCACATTTTGAAAAGCATGAACGGCATAAACAAGCAGGGCTGGAAATCTTATAAGGCAGAGAAGCTGTAATGGCCACACTCCCAGTGCACAGTGCCAAACTTGTCAATGCTAATCTTTGTGGAGCAGAAACCTATTCCAGGTTTATGGTGGTCTTTTTTTATGAGTTCATTTATTGTGGCAATACCTAGTTTATGTATTAATTTGGCCAGTGTATATAAATTATATATATATTTTATATACACACACAATATGTTTAATACAGTTTTTGCAAAGTATAGATACCTCTCTGGGGCTCAAAGGATTCTTTTTAATTTATTTTTATTTTTCAGGGCAAACTGGGAGCAAACATTTCAAATTAATATTTAGAATTTTGTGAAGCCCAAGTTAAAGGGATAGTAATTGTAACGGAAGCTGAGAAGGGACCGCGCCGCCTTCTGCCGTCGTTCCCGGGTCTCTCCTTCTTAACACAAGATAAGCGCCGTCAGATGCACCGGTTACAGGATGGACTGTCTCTGGAACAGTAGCAGGATCACTGGAGCAGGGGAACACAGGCAGTAGAGAATGAAGCCTCTACTCCCAGGCTGCGAAGAACAGGGAAAGTGTCACAGGAACAAAGGGTAGCGGTTGCCAAGCCATTCGAGCACTCCGGTACTCGAATTGAAGGTTCTACTGGAACTGGAAGAAGAAGCAGGGCAGAGTCCACGTCGCCGCCTGACAGTCCACGAAGTTAGGTCGCAGGAAACTGGCAGCAGGCAGTCGACGATTCAGGATACTTGGCGCAGATGGGTATCAGAGTGGATACTTTAGACCTAAGCAATACAAGACTCCAGGGCTCCTTGTTCACTGCAAACATAACTCACTTTTTTGGCAAAGACCACAGATATTTATACACAGTACAGTACATTGGATCACATGGGGAACCTGATACAATAGGGAACATGATTAAATCATAACATATCAGACAAAGGCCAGCAACAGATGGTCTTAACAGATACAATAACTCAGACATGATTACATTTCAGATACAAAAGGGTTTGATTGAACAAAGACTTGAGGGCTTGAACTGATTACCACACGGCAGGGGGTCTGACTGCCGTTCACAATGGCTAAGCTAACACCCAGCAGGAGGTCTGGCTACAGTACACATAGTCAGTGCCTTGAGGGACTACAATATACATTGGAATAATTAACCCCTCACTGCCATCAGTCTACCACAGGGCAGTAATACAGTCCATTTCCTCATTCACATAAAGTATATACAAACTATTTTTAGTGCATAACCAGAAAAAAATTTCCACAGTTTTTGGTTAAACAAACTTATGGACAGACAAGGCTCAAGTAACGGGTAGGATCCGTTACAGTAATGTTTCATAATAAAAGCAGCTCAATTAATCTTCATAGTATTTGGGCCATTTTTTCAGTTTTTTACAAAAGCTTTATAGAATGAAAATAGAGTACAAAGTGCAACAAATATCAGGAGCAGTAAGAACTGAAAAAGGATACAGCCAAGTACATTATACATATAAATGACAATAGTAAATGTCAATAATGAGATTATCAAAACTGATAATCAAGAAAAAGCTCAACAAGGCAAGTTAAATAGAAATATCTAGGTATACATGCTGTAACAATCGTGGAAGCAGAAGCCTGAAAAAGTGAAGCACATAGCTCCTGACACCAAAAATGAGAGAGAAGATGAAGAGAGAAAGGGAAAAGAGAAGCAGGGAATCAGAATCACTCAGAAGAGCAGAGAAGAAAAAGATATATAGGGATAGAAGGTAGAAAAGATAAAAAAAGAGGAGCAAACAGGATGGGGGGGGAGGGAAAAAAAAGAAAGAGAAGAACACACAATGGGAAATGGAGGGGGAGGCAAGGGATACGTGCAAAATCAAAAGAGTCCTGAAATCCATGAGAGAAGGACATATAGGGGAGTAGGCCTGGTTGCAAATACTAAAAAGGAGATAAGAAGAATTTGTCTACAGTGGCCAGATCTCCACCATATTTAGCAATGTGCACACGCAGTAGAGAGATATGAAGTCTCACTGCATCTGCCCATTCCCAAACCAAAGGGGGTTAACATCTCTCCAGTGCCTTGGTATTAGAGATTTAGCAGTAAGGAGCATAACATTTAAGACACATTTCTGGAGCAAAGGAACTTGGAGGAGCTTAAGGAGGAACAATGTTTGTCATATTGTACCAGAGAGATACGTTAAGGGATTTCTGAATAGACAGTAAACATTCTGACCAGAAGGGCTTCATTTTTGTGCAAGTGCCCCACAGATGTGTAGGGGTTCCCAGCTCCTTGTGACAGTGCCAGCACTTAGAACTTACAGTAGGAAAGACAGTATGTAATTTCGATGGCGTGAGGTACCAACGCAACAAAAATTTGAAATGGGATTCTAACATAGAAGCCGAGAAAGATGCCGATGAGGCAGCCTTCCATATGAGTTGCCAGTCTTCTATAGAATGTGATAGACCTAATTCCTGTTCCCAAGAGGAAGCGTAGCCCGTTTTAGTCAGGTGTTTGGGAGAGGAGAGAATGGCATACGTTTTGCCAAGTCTACCGGAGGGGGGTCTGGAGGTGAGTAAGAAAAGCTTGTTGTAAGTCCTCAAAGAGCTGTATCTTGCCATCAGATATGAAATCAGTGATGCGGAATCGAGAATGCTGCACCCATTTAGAGAAGTCAGCAGTCAAAAGTGAATAAGAATGAAGTCGGGGAGCGAATAGTGGTGAGGCAAGAGAGGGACAGTGTGATAGGACCTGGGCCTTATTACAAACAGACCAAATAGCAAAGACATGAGAAATAATAGGATGAGAGCGGAATGCTTTGTCCCTTAAAGTGGGCAGTAAAAACAGTTCTGAAAGAGGATCCCCCCGAGTAAACACGTCCCTCTCGATACATACCCACGCCTTTTTTGCCCGACAATGGGCCCAATCAATCACCGAAGCAATCGCCGATGCATAATAATACTGTTTTAGATTAGAAAGACCAAGGCTGCCTCTCAGTTTGTGAAAGTAAAGGCATCGATCATCGGTTAAGTGCCGCGAAGAATGGAGATGAGACATGCACTGGTAATGTTTGAAACAGGTAAATAGGACGAGGAAGGACATTCATTTTGATGACATTAATTCTGCCATACCAAGATAAATACAGTTTATTCCACTTCTCAAGATCTATATTAATTGATTTTAACAGCGGGGCAACGTTAAGATGATATAATGAGTCAAGAATGGATGATAGACTTACTCTAAAGTATTTAATATGTGAATCCGACCATATGAAAGGCATCCGTAGTTTAAGATCATGTAAGATATCGGGCGGGAGCCCAATATTTAGAGCCTCAGATTTTGTGAAATTGATTTTAAAATCTTAGAGGGCAGAAAATTCGTCCAATTCAGAGAGGGTTGAGGGCAAGGAATCCACCGGGTCACTAAGTATCAATAAAACATCGTCAGCAAACATGGCAAGATTACTCTCAGAAGTTCCTAGGGGTACCCCTTTAATACACTCGTTGAGACAAATGTGTTGAGCAAAAGACTCCATAACCAGGATAAACAATAGAGGTGAAAGAGGACATCCATGTCTATTACCACTGGATATACTAAAGTAGTCAGACAGACTCCCATTCACCTGTACCCAAGCAGTAGGATTCCTATGCATAGTAAGTATGGAGCGGATCATAAAGGGACCAAAGCCGAAGGTGCATAGAGAGCGCTCAAGAAAGATCCAGTTCACTCTGTCTAACGCCTTCTCAGCGTCAGTAGAGAGGAAAACTGAAGGCAAATGTTGCTGTTGCAAGATATGGATGACATTCATTAACTTACATGTATTATCACGAGCTTCCCTATCAGGGTTTAAAGCCTGCTTGGTCAATGTGGACTAAAGACGGTAATAGAGGTTTAATACGTTCAACAAAGATTTTGGCATACAACTTGAGGTCCAGATTGAGCAAGGAGATAGGCCTGTAACTATCAAATTTTTGAAGATCCTTACCTGCCTTGGGCAGAACAGTAATATGAGCTTCAGCAATTGTTAGGTCATTATCTATCCCCTCATGCAAAGCCGTGAAAACCGAAGACAGTAAAGGGATTAAACGAGATTGAAAGAGTAAATAGTAAGCCTGTGAAAGGCCATCTGGTCCCAGGCTTTTGCCTGCAGGAAGGGCCCGAATCGCTTTCTCAATCTCGAGATGAGAAAAAGGAGTTTCAAGGGATTCTAGATCACTGGGAGACAGCCGAGGAAGATGGGCAGCATCTAAATAAGCTGAAATGTGAGAGTCTAAATCCTGAGAGTGAGAGGGGGAGTTACCCTTCAGATTATATAAAACGACATTTAGTAATAACAGAAAGCGTCCGCAATAGAATACTTATCATGAACCATGGCGTTATTAGAAGTGCGAATAGAAGGAATATAATATGAACCATATGTTGAGCGCAACTGACGCTCCAGTAGTGAACCAACTTTATTACTATGTTCAAAAGAGACACTTGGTTCGAAAAAACAATCTTTCCATGCAAAGGTTCAGTAATGAGGTAAGTTGGGATCGAAGTTGTGTAAGTCTAAGCAGATCCTACCCATCTAAGGTAGATTTGTGAGCAGGGGAGGGCTGTCAATTTGTGGCTCAGGGGGCAAATACATTAAAGTGGCCTATTTCTATTATCGTTCCAGGCCACTGTTACAGCCCACCCCTTTTTGTTAATTTTAAAATTGGCATTAATGTTGTGACGTAAGTCACGTGATACCACACAGCTTACAGTTGAAATGGGGCTACACTAGTGCGCCACTACAAAGCTTAAAATTTAAGTAAATCTTACCTAGTGATACTATAGAGCTTACAAGGGAAATGGTTTATGCTACTAGTGTAGCTCCATTTGGATTGTTCCTCTGTGGTATCACTAGTGTAGTTCCATTTATAGCAGCAATCGGGAGATTTAGTGAGATGCAGTGGCCTACCAGCCCAGACATATGACCAGCCCAGGGGGCAATTGCCCACCTGCCCCCCAGGCCAGCCCTCCCCTGTTTGTGAGTCATTTTGAGAGCTGCAATATATTCTAAAAGCTGAGTGATTTGAGCTGTTCTTTTACGCTTTCTGGTAGCCGCAAGTTTAAAGAGCTCGCCATGTACAATGCATTTTGTGCGCCTCCCATATCAAGACAGGGGAAGAAGATTCAGTCTGGTTTCTATCTTTAATAAATAAAGAGAGTTTTTTTTTTTTTTTTTACTCAAATGACTGGGCAGAAGGAATGGTATTTTTTGAATAAATAGTAGGTTGTATGTTCAAAAGAGTAGAGTCTGTGTGGGGCAAGCCAAATGCACCATAGGGGGAGGAATACAAATTCCTCATATTCCCATTGATTTAAATGGGGGTTTTAACATCATAATTTCCAGAGAGGTCCCCAACATATCGCAGAACAATGTGTTAGAGACCTTTTTAATATTGAAGCCACTTTCAATCAATGGAATGTTTTTTCTCTGTAGTTGATTTGCCCCAGAATCAGCTCTCTTTTCTCTTGAACATAAGACCCAGAACATGCACAAACATAGTTCATGAGGTTGTAAAAAGATGTTTCCATCAAATGCAACATTTTCCATATCTTCTATTTTGATACAAAGGAAGGCAAACAAAATCCCACTGAAGCCATTTCTAATTATTCCACAAGTGTTTAGAAAATCCTACCAGGTTCCAAAAAGACAACTGCATTTCTCTCTGGATACATATTCTACCTGTCTTGAGTCCAGCGGTCACAGTTCTTTATATTCAACACTTTTCTTCAAAAGTATCTACAGTATCCTTCAGTTGGGTTGAGTGTATTATTAAGTTTGAAAGGTGTATGAAACATTCTGTTTCACAAGACACAAAACACACATTGAAGGAAAGGTGTTCATAGATTTGCTTACCTTCAGACTTCAGTCAAATGGGTTCCTGTCTGGGTCACTCTTCTGCACAAAGTAAGAAAGCTTCTGCAGTGTGTTAATAAGCAGACATGTCTGATGAACAGCTCTTCCCTTTTCTTACTCTTCTCTACTTTCTCTCTTTTTCTTCCTCTGTATCTCCCTCTCTTGTTCTCCATATCTCTTTTTCTCCTGGGCTCTGCCCTCTCCCCCCCATATTTTCCCTTCTTTCTCTCCCATTTTCCTTTAGTGCCACACCCCTCTCTGTCCCTCCCACCTCCATCACATTCCCTTCTGCTATCTCCCATACTGCCCAGCACTCCTGTCCCCTCTTTCCATATATGACTCTGTGGGTCCTCCAAATTGATCAACAAAACTAATCAATTATACTTGTCACATCTCTAACTGTAAAACAAATTAAAAACACAAACAATGATATATCCTTACTGTTTCCAAAAGATGCCCCCTTGCTTTGTGCTCAGGTTTTGGAGTAAAGATTTCCACTGAGAGTACATATTTATAAATTGTAATCATGCTCGCACCCTTAGACGCCTCTTCTCCAATGAAAATAAACTCAATGTGGCTAATCTTAATTTATGAATTCTTTATTAATTTTGCTACATGTCTCTCTTTACTATTTGCAATGTAATATTTTTATTTACGAACTGGAAGCTAAAATTGTACACCAACCTACAGAGGTCTCATCAAGTGTTTTTAAAGAGGTAAACTTATGTTCCAATTGCATGCATCTGTACCTCTTTAATAAATTATAGGACACAATTATTTCTCAAAGCAGGGGATGGGTGACATGTCCAGTTTTGTTTTCTCCCCAACTTTTGAGGAAAAGCACAATGTCCTTTCCCTTAACCCCTACCATGTTTGTTGTACATAATGATAATAGAGTTGACTTTTACTGCAAAGGACACAAGAGCTATTAGCTTCAAGCATCTGCAGAGTTGCACAGGATAACAGCACAGCAGCAGTACCAAGTTATGTTTTTTCTTTTCTTGTTTGAATGCAGAGTCATTTCTTGCCTGTTGCAGTCTGCCTAAAATAATCTATAATATATACCTCTATAGCTAGTGTTTGTCCCTGTCACTTTCAGTCTTACTAAGGAAGGGTCTATCATTGTCAGTGTTGCTGACAACTAATCACACTCACACTCACTGCAATGGTCCAGAAAACTGGCTAGCACTACACTTCTTTAATCAAACAACTCAAACTCCCCTCTGCCTTTATTCTAGCTAGCTTCAAAATGTATCAGTTTTCTTTTTTCCCAAAGCAGCACTTGCATAGTTTCAAGTCCAACTTTTGCCACAGTATAACCAAGAAAGCAAAATTATATAAGCCTTTCTGACTCCTAAATGAGTATTACTCTGTTTACCAGAGCTTCCTGTTATACCCACTAACATAGAGTACAATCCTGTATGTTCCCTTCTGCTAGCCCCAATTTTCTTATTTTATACACCAGTCTCATGTGTGACACTGTATCAAACACCTTTGCAAAATCTAGATATACTACATCAACTGCTTTACCATTATCCATGCTGCTACGTACTTCTTCATAGAAGCTCAAAAGATTTGTTTGGCAAGATATATTCATCATTAAAACATGTTGATTCCTGATAATAATCTTACTTTCTGCAGTGTAATCCTGAACATAATCCATATGTCTATGTGGAAGTAGGAGTTAGTGGGTTGCGTACCACAGTGTGTCAAGTTGTACCTATTCTCTGTTTGTCTTTTCTTCAATTTATGATGTCATGTCTGTCTACATAGTATCTGTCACTCTCGGGGTTGGATTCAAATGCAGGAGATAAATGTTACCTCCCGTTTTATCAAAAGGGTTATACCATGTATTACTGTCCGGTTGAATGTCAACATGCCTCCAGTTCTGAAAATGTTTCCGACTTGGTAAAAATAAATTTTCCGAAATTTGATAATAAAGATACTTAGCTTTTTTTTTTTTTTTGTCTCAGCCACTGTGTGCAGCTGCAGAGGCAGTGGTGGAGCCAGTGATGTGTGGAACACAGACCCCCCCATCCTTCCCTAATGGGCCAATGCCTGTTCCATACTGAGGGAATTTGAACAGAGACTGCCTTTACATATATAAGCAGTCTCTGTTCCAATACCCTCACAGACATTGGCTGGATGTGCTTGCACACATATTGCCTCTCTGTGTAAGGCACTAATAAGTTAATAAAAATTGCACCCTGGGTAAAATACTTTTCCTGTAGAACCTGTTAAATTTTATGGAAGGCATGTGTATAGTTGACCATCTCTGACCTGTACTTTTGACTACAAATCTTTTAGTTTCAATATAGGTATTTATTTGATCTGCTTATACCAACATAGCTGATGAGGCTGAAAAAAGATATGTGCCCAACAAGTTCAGCCCATGCCATATCACCCTTGATGTTTTGGCTGTCCTGCTTTAAATACTAAAATGACACATTCATTATGGAACGCATTTGCCTGTATATAACTGATATATGTAAGAGTGGATTAGATAAACAAAATAAGATTTTGGGAAAAATGCTAAAGCAGAAGAGATTTCTCATTTCTTGCATAAAAGAGAATCTTGCACTTATGTGATGAAACCTGCTGTGTTATATCAAGGAAATGACCATATAGCTACACACCCTTATTGTTCCCATAATGATATAGACAGTGTGGTTATTTAACAGTGACAGTATTTGCCTAAGGGCTCATCTGGTAGACAAAATACTGATATGCAGGTTTCATGAGGAACTTTCACTTTCAGTACAAAAGTTTGAAAGTAAGACACGTAGATTATTGCAGAATCAAGAATTTTCAAAAGAAACAGAAGTGATGGAAATTATTTTACATTTTACGCTTGCAGTAATAATAATAAAGGCTTTTATATTCCATAAATGAGCAAGTTTGGGGAAAATCACCACAGGGAATAAAAAAATCTCATTATTTAAATGGTGATCTTAACCTCTTTAATGCATTGCACATTTTCCATGTATTTAGTAAATCACCTAAGGCACATTTTTACAAATGATGTGTGTGTGGTGGGGCATTTTGCAACCCCCAACATTTAGTTGGAGTTCAGAATTTGAAAAGAGAAAAAGTTTTAAAACCGACAGAAGATACTAGTAATCAGGAAGAATTTAATCTATTATAGTTCCATATACTAAAGATTTTCATAGTTATAGGGATATTATTCCAGAACATTGTGATATTCACAAAGGAGATAGCACTTTGCATTCAATTTTGCCTAATAAACCCAAGATTAATTAGAAAAGAGCTCAATCATTGGGCAACATGGTTGTACCGAGTGTTAGCACTAACTCCAAGAAGGTTTACACATTAACCCTTCAAGTGCCAGAGTGGTACCAAACACATTGCAAAACACTGCATTGGGAACCCCTCTGGCACTCAAAGGGTTAAATGATTGGGTTAAGGGAAAGTGTTGATTTTTTAAATGTGTCTTTTGTTATGGCAGTAAGAGATCAAAAAATAAATTGATATGGGACTTGAAGGTAGAGATAATAATAATAAATATGAATAAAATCATGTATCACATGTAAGGTTTGATGCGTTGATCAAAGATACATTGTACACCTCCAATGGGAAATCAGAGAAATAACCAGACGTATATGTGGAATTGTATAAGATATGTAAGTAGATCTCAAGGAGGAGACCAGTATTTATATATTATTGACCATTTCACAATGTACTCTACAATATATTGGTTTACCAGGATATCCACGGACTTCATTATATAGTGTATGTCATCTGCCCATTTTATTTATTCATCCCCATTTATAATTTCATCACATTTTTGGGGATTATTCATTTATTGCAGATTATTTCATGTTGGATTCATCACCATCATGTACCATTGCTTCACATAGTCATTATTCATTCATTGTCTGACATCAATTTATAAGGCTGCATCAATTTTTATCCATTCATTGAACACTTAGGATTTCAGGAACATTTTCCTTGTATAGTACTTTATCCATCCGTTAACATTTTGGGGTATTACTATGGATTTGGTTTTTATCTGGGATTTTAGAGATTCTGTTTATATTCATCATATCATTTGGAACTGATGATTTCATTAATATTATATTCATATTATTTTACCTATTTCATTAGTATCTTGAGAATATTATTATGGATTTATGTATTTGGGACATTATTGATTTATTTCTCACAATCATCACTTGTTTTGCAAATTCTTTGAATACGGAGTCTACATTTACATATCTTATTTATTGTTTTCACGGGTTTAAAGGGATAGTAATACTTAAAAGTAAGTAAAACAAGGGTACTCCCACTGCTGAAAGACGTTTCATTCAAAAGTTATTAATTTTCAAAGATGAATTTTTTAGGTGCAATATCACAGTGGCCTGAAATTGTACAGTGGTGCTGTTGCTACACGATCCTATGGACAGCTCTGGTCCCGGGACCATAAATCTCCATAGGATGGTGTAGCAACAGCGCCACTGTACAATTTCAGGCCACTGTGATATTGCATCTAAAAAATTCAACTTTGAAAATTAATAACTTTTGAATGAAACGCCTTACAGCAGTGGGAATACTCTTGTTTTACTCAGGGGGATAACCCCTACAACATATTTTTTTTACATTTTAAGTATTACTATCCCTTTAGTGATATATAGCTATAGATATGATATATAGATATATATCAGTTAGGGTTTGACTACTGTATTTTATGTTATTTGTGTTAGGCATATACACTATATGACCAAAAGTATGTGGGGACTTGACCATCACACCTATATGAGCTTGTTGGACATCCCATTCCAAAATCATGGGCATTAGTATGGAGTTGCCGCCCCCATGTGACTAAAACAGCCTCCACTCTTCTGGGAAGACTTTCCACAATATTTTGGGAATGTGGGAATGTGTGCCCATTCAGCCAAAACAGCATTTATGAGGTCAGATACTGGTATTGGATGAGAAGGCCTGTCTCGCAATCTGTGTTCCAATTCTTCCCAAAGGTGCTCAATGGGGTAAAGGTCAGGGCTTTGTAGATGCCACTCAAGTTCCTCCACACCAATCTTGTCAAACCATCTCTTTATGGACCTTGCTTTTTGCACAGGGGCACAGTCATTCTGGAACAGGAAAGGAATTTTCCCAAACTATTGACACAAAGTTGGAAGCATACAATCATCTAAAATTTCTTTGTATGCTGTAGCATTAACATTACCATTCACTGGCACCAAGAGGTCTAGTCCGCAGTCTGAAAAATAGCACAGGACCATTATCCCTCCTCCACCACACTTTACAGCAGGCACTATGCATTCCGTTAGGTAAAATTTGCCAAACCCAGATTCATCCAACAGTCTGGCAATAGTGGGATGTAAATTGCAGTCATACTCTGGTGGTGTCAAATGTATTAACACTTCCAGTGGACCTCAGGCTGTTTTACAGACTAATCCAGAATATGACAATGTGACAGTTTCCCTATGCTGGTTCAGGCCATTATTTAAAGTGTTAAATTGAAGCAGTAGTGTAACCTAACACATATTTCTCTCCCTCTGAGTGTGGAACAGTATCATTAATACTGCCAGTTTAATGTCCTTGACACTGTGTTCATTTGGGGAAAAATGTTCTCCCACTGGTGTCTCTGTCTTTTTGTTGTTAACACTGGATCTAATCCTTTTATGTAATACTTGGCCTGTTTCAGCCACATAGAGAGCTGTCTGGCATTTTGCACACATGATGAGGTATATTGTATGAATTTCAGGTGAAGGTACCATTGATCTTAAGGTGTAACTGGGAGTTTGGTATGGGTACCTTGTCTGTGGTGTAAATGTGTGCACAGGTTTCACACCTCTTTTGCAGGGAGGGAGATGAGCCATTTCTTAAATTTTTGTTCAGGACACCATCAGTTGTTTTAAATTGTGGGGCTGCTTGAAGGTGAGTAAGGGAGTCTTACATCCATATGTAATGATGTTTGAAGTTCTCTTGATATCTTAAGTAGAACTTCAATTTGGGGGTGGTAAGTGACCACCAATAGCACCTTGTTTCCCATATCTGAGTGTCAATAATCCCTGTTTTATAAAGTCTCCTCTGAGTTTATGGAGGTGCTGGTCATGGTCTGCCATGTCAGAACAGTTTTTGTGTGCTTTGAGTGGAAGCTATTTTTTTTATAATAGAAAATGTCTCTGTTGCATGTGTAGCAAATTAATGCACATTCCTCAATGGTGCTTACTGGTAAATTTCCTTCTATAGCAAATTCAGATGTTGAGGTATGTGGTTTTGTGAAATAGTTAGGATGGGTGAAAAATCCAGTTTCGTTGCTGTGGGAATTTTTGCAAAAGAGCATGATTTTCTGCTTTTTCTGTGGGAATTCCTGCAGGTAGAGAAACCCATAGATGTTCACAAGAGGACGGTTCCATTTCCATGTATGTTTTCCAATGGCAGCGAAACTTCCCGCCTCCATACTATAGAAACCCAGAATTTCCTGTCATACATCGTTATTTAGAATAGGAAGGAAAAGAAAGTTGAAGACACAGAGAGAGAGAGAGAGAGAGAGTAAAATAAATATTAAAATAAAAATAAAGTTTCAAGTGCTGGCAAGCACTATGACCACTGCCAGCAAAAAAGAGAAGCTGGATGGACCCTAATGCTGCTGATACAGTGGTGGAGGAGGAATTCAGTGTAAAGGGAGCCCACCTACTCTGGACCCAGTGATGCCCATTCCCATGCATCAGCCCTTAGGTTGTGGGGAACTATTTTGAAGAAGGAGGCAGAACTGGATAAATGTATGAGAATCACACACCAGCTGCCTATGCCTGCTGTTATTGCTGCCAGTGTGCCTTCTTCTAGGAGAGAACAAGTGTGACAGTAGGGGATCCTCCCTCACACTTGTCATCCTCAACCAGTCCCATAGAGCAGAAACATACTGGTGGTGATAAGAGTGAGGGTGATGGTGGAGCAGCTGGTGTGTGGAATAGAGTATGAGAGAGTTTTTGGAAGTAAGTAATAGGAAATGGGAGAAAGGCATGCAAAGCAGTGACATTCTGGAGTTTGTGGCTGTCTTTCCTACTGATGAGTTGTTAGAGACATTCATCTTGCATCCTTCTGGAGGAGTAGAAGAAGGGCATCCATCTCCACCTCTCCCCTCACTGAAAACATGGGTTTTGGAATATGTTTCCATTGGGGCAGACACAGTGCAGTCATCATTGACTGTATTGTGTATTTTGTGTGATAAGGTACTGAAAAGTGAAAAGGAGGGGACAAACCTTGGCACATCTGTCATAATAAAGCACATATAAAATAAACATCATGACATTTTTGTTAAGCATGTGAGAGCCAAACTCCCAAAAAAGAAATTGAGACAAATGTCACTGTGTGCCTTATCCTTCCCCAAGGGCACAAAGAATGGGGCAGAAAATCCTAGAGGAAAATAAGAGAATTTCAGTCTGGAAGTTTGATGATGAGTAATACCTGAGTCATTGTCGTGTTCTTGTGTTAAGGTTGGGGATTTGAAAAATGCACCCATTGTTCCCACCGTGGCACCCTCTTCTGCCTCCTCAGCCTCTGTTACCACTTCCTCCACCTATGCCTCTGTTAACTGGTGCCCATATTCTAGATGAGGAATTACCAAGGGTTTATATAGAGGTAGAATTATATTTGCATCCCATGCATCTATACCCCTGTTTATGCAGGATAGTACCCTACTGGCTCTTGCAGTAGCTGAGTGACATTGCACATTACTCCTGGCAGGTAAGCTCACAGGTCGAGCAATGGAAGCCTTCCGGGCCATGCCCGACCAGGTCATAACCAACTATAAGGAAGTAAAGGAAAGATTGCTGGCACGTTATGCCAAAACGCCGGACACGTACCGCCGGCAGTTCCAGGAAACCCCAAAGAAGCTACAGGATTCCTATACAAAATGGGCCCATGGCATGGAACGGGCCGCCCGGAATTGGATGCAGAGGAGTGGGGCCTGGACTTTTGAGGACTGATGCCAGTAAATTATGCTGGAGAATTTATTTTTGAACATTGAGGATTCAGTTTGAGACTGGGTCCGGGACCATGATCCCTGCACTTTCGCTCAAGCTGCCCAGTTGGCGGATAAATATGAGGACACTCGGAAAATGGACTCCAAGTCACAGTGTCCACCCCAGGATGAGGGGGGACATGACCCCCACCCCTTACTACCTACCCCTCTGCACAGGACCAGCCCCGGCCCGGGCCTCTTCTTCACCAAGAAGGGTGAGGGGGCCCTACCAAGCACCCACGACCCCCGCCAAGTACCAGGCACCCCCCCCAATTCAGTATGGCCCCCATAGGACAAGGGGCCCTACGCCAACCCTCCTACAGAGTCCCAGAGGCAGTAAAGAAAGGTATGTTCCAGGAGTTACAGGAGATGCTAGAGATGGGAGTTATTGAGCTATCTGCCAGTCCTTGGGCCTCCCCAGTAGTCCTGGTCCCCAAGAAAGATGGAACTACCAGATTCTACGTGGATTACCGGAGGCTCAACCACCAGATGGTCACTGACGCCTACCCCATGCCCCGAGTAGATGAACTCCTTGACAGGTTCGCTGGAGCTGGCATTGTCTCTACCCTCAGCACTCATCACCCCCCTTTGGCCTCTACCAATTTAAGGTAATGCCATTTGGAATGAAGAATGCCCCGGCTACTTTCCAGTGGTTGGTGGACGATCTGCTAGCAGGGCACAGGAATTTGCCTGTGCCTACCTGGACAACATCGCTATCTTCAGCGATACCTGGGAGGATCACCTGCTACACCTAGAAGCCATTTTAGGGAGGATCACCCATGCAGGACTCACCCTTAGGCCTGACAAATGTCAGATAGGCAGGGAGGAGGTACAATACCTAGGACATCAGATGGGAAGCAGACACCAGCAACCTGAACCAGTCAAAATAGCAGCTATTCTGAACTGGCCTACTCCCAGAACCCAGAAACAGGTGCTAGCTTTCTTGGGGACAGTGGGATACTATAGGAAGTTTGTTCCCCAGTATAGCACCCTGGCCAAACCCCTCACTGACCTCACCAAGAAAGCCTTACCCCACAATGTAGACTGGACCCTGGACTGTGAACACGCCTTTCAGGCCCTCAAGGTGGCTTTGGGGCGGACCCTGTGTGGCTGCACCTGATTTTAACAAAACTTTTCTGGTTCACAAAGACGTTTCCGACTGTGGACCAGGGGCCTTCCTGAGCCAGGTTAACCAAGTATCACGGTGCCTGTGATTGCTCTCCTTTTGTGTCTATCACCAGTAGGGGGCTCTCCATTGGCTGGCTGCCTTCAGCCCGCCCTGTATTGCCTATTTAAACCTAGCCTGGGCACCCTTTGGTTGCCCTTTTGTGTTGTCTCTATGCTGTTTGAGTCTACACCTTGTTCCTGAGTATCCTGGGCCCCTGCTGTGTTCCTGTGACCTGTGTTCAACCTGTTCCAGTGTTTCCAGTTGTATAGTTCCTGCCTCCGTCTGATCCGGTTGAGCCAACGCTTCCTGCTGCCAGTCTGCCGTCGTTCCTGATTCCGGTTGATTGTCTGCATGCTGGTTCCTGCTTCCATCTGTTGGTTCCTGTCCAGTTCATCTTCAGTCATCTGACGTTGCAGAGTCGCCTTGGCGACATTTCTATCTTGCCGGTTATTCAGTACGCGGGTACTGGTTGCTTGACAGCCACCCAGCTGTCTCAGTATCGTTAGCGTTCCACGTACAGGGTACTGGTTCGCTCTTCTAGCCACCCGGCTGTCTCAGTATTGTTAGCGCTCCACATACAGGGTACTGGTTCGCTCCTCTAGCCACCCGGCTGTCTCAGTATGTTAGCGTTCCACGTACAGGGTACTGGTTCGCTCCTCTAGCCACCCGGCTGTCTCTATATTGTTAGCGTACCACGTACAGGGTACTGGTTCGCACCTCTAGCCACCCGGCTGTCTCAGCATGTTAGCGTTCCACGTCCAGGTACTGGTTCGTTCCTCTAGCCACCCGGCTGTCTCAGTATTGTTAGCGTTCCACGTACAGGGTACTGGTTCGCTCCTGTAGCCACCCGGCTGTCTCAGTATTGTTAGCTTTCCATGTATGGGTACTGGTTCGCTCCTCTATCCACCCAGCTGTCTCAGTATGTTAGCGTTCCACGTACAGGGTACTGGTTCGCTCCTCTAGCCACCCAGCTGTCTCAGTATCGTTAGCATTCCACGTACAGGGTACTGGTTCGCTCCTCTAGCCACCCGGCTGTCTCAGTATTGTTAGCGTTCCCCATACAAGGTGCTGGTTTGCTCCTCTAGCCACCCGGCTGTCTCAGTATTGTTAGCGTTCCACGTACAAGGTGCTGGTTCTCTCCTCTAGCCACCCGGCTGACTCAGTATTGTTACATTCCACGTACAGTGTACTGGTCCGCTCCTCTAGCCACCCGGCTGTATTGCAGTATTGTTTGCGTACCATGTACTGGGTACTGGTTCGCTCCATGCACACCTGGTTGCTACTATAGTGTTATGGCGTTCCATCTGTGAGGGCACTGGTTAGCTCCACATCCATCACTATCTCTGCTGCTGGCAGCCTACTTACTGACTGAGCCTCATTGTCATCATAGTGACTGTGTTCCACCTTCCAGTCACTTAGGCGAGTGGTTGCCATTATCTCCTGTTATTGGCTGCCTTGCCCGGTATTGGTAAGGCCGGTAGAACCTGTCCTATTCCTTGGGTTGCCATACCCGGTATTGGCAAGGCCGGTAGAGCCGGTGTTATCTCCTGTCAATTGGCTGCCTTGCCTGGTATATGGTAAGGCCGGTAGAACCTGTCCTGTTTCCTTGGGTTGCCTTACCCGGTATTGGCAAGGCCGGTAGAGCCAGTCTCCGCCTCCTGTCTAGTGGCTGCCTTGCCCTGTATCTTGGCAGGGCCGGTAGAGCCTCACCTCTCGAGTTCCAATTCCTTGGCTGCCTTGCCCGGTATATTGGCAGGGCCGGTAGAGCCAATATTGCTATTATTTGTATTGCATTCCTGTCTAATAAAGATACATATGTGTACGTGTACAATACCCTACGGGGTTGCATTAACTTTTCAGTAAAGTTGTGTTTTTACCTAACTCTGCGTCTGAGAGTCTTAACATACTGTGACACCAAGCTGGAGAAGATCATCCTGTTGCCTACCTGAGTCAGAAATTGCTACCCAGGGAAGCAGCCTACTGGGCGGTAGAAAAGGAATGCCTCACATTAGTGTTGGCGCTCAAGAAGCTCCAGCCTTATCTCTATGGCTGCGAGTTTACCATCTTCACAAACCATAACCACTTGGTGTGGCTCAACCAGGTTTCAGGAAACAATGGGCGACTGCTACAGTGGAGCCTGGCCTTGCAGTCCTTTAACTTTTCCATCAAGCACGGGTCCGGCAGGAGGATGTCTAAAGGACAAAACATCGAAAAAAAAAACCCTTTGGATGTGGACTAAAAAGGGGGCATGATGTAACGGGCCCTAGGCCATTACAGAGAGACATTTATGGACTTCTGGACTTTTGACCCTTATATGTGCATTTTTGGAACTTTGGAACTTTGTGTGAACATTTGTGGCCACAGACAGCTCTGCCAACAAGGACTATATAGACAGAGCTGCAGGACTGTAGCACCGCAGAGACCCCTTGTCTGATTATGGGACTACCCTTGGCACCGACACCAAGTCAGAGGTTGTTCTATGTGGGGCTGGAATCCGACCCTTTGTCGGATTATGAGACTACCCTTGGTGACTACACCAAGTCGGAGGTTGTTCTATGTGGGGCTGGAATCATCTACACATGGTTGTATGCTTCATGATGGGGACTGTGGGGCAGCCGCCGGATTGGTCGAATCCCTGAGCAGGGCATTCGAAAGTCTGCTATAGCCGTAACATGGAGACAGTAGGCGGCTCCGGGATTGGCTAGTCGCAAACCTACAGTAACAGCTGATTGGCCAGGGTTGAAGTAGAATATTCAAACTAGTCATCGAGTTGCTTCAACCTCTGGCCATTGTACCCAGGATGTGTATTCCAGCCCCTCAACCCCTTTGTCCTATTGTATGTCCTCACCCAAGCCCTTTGTTAACTAAATTCAATCATGTCTACTCCTTTGTATAATGTTTACACCGTATTTCACTGCCCTTTTTTGCTTCTTGTCTTGCATTGTATTTGAATATGGCTCAGTGTTTATAAAACCCAAGAGTTACTCAATAAAGTGTGTTAGCTTGGAGCAAGCAGTCTCCTTGTGTTGTTCTTGCCTGGATGGTCTAAAGAGTCCACTTTGACTCCCATCCCCGAAAGGCATTGAGAGCTATTCACCACCCATTTGCAGGAGTTCCAGCTTACGACTCGACTTGGAGCCTCGTAAGCTGCCCTCTGCCCATCACCTTCGACTGGGAGTAGAGCTATTCACTCGCTACATCCCGTGGTTACCGACGGCAGTTTGACTTTGACTCTGCGACTTTCACCTTCTCGCCTTGTTCGACTCAGAGTGGAACTCAGTGTGTGGACGAAAGCACAACTAGTCGACCCATCCGTCTCATCTTCGACTGGTGTATCCGACATTGCCCAGCCACCTTCAAAAAAGAAGTCCGATATGATGGCCCAGGACACCCCAGCGTCTTGGGTTCCATTTCTAATAACCTTATATTTATCTATATTGTACCTCACCTGCCACTTTTCTGCCCATTCACTCTTATCTAAATCTTTCTGCAAAGGAAAAACATTCTGCTCTGTATTAGGGGTTCTCCCTGGAAAATCCACTTTAAATAAAGCTTTTACGATCATCACTGTTTTTGCCCATTGCCAAAAAATTTTAGCTATTTTTTCAATGGCTACAAACTTTTCACCCCTTTATTTACATGTACTTCTCATTTTCAAGCCAAAAACATGACATTTTCATTAAGTGTCACAAAAGACAAGAATGTGCTAGGCTGCAGAACTGTGAATTATTTAGCAAAATTCTGGAAGAGGAGGGTAGCAGTGTGAGCAGTACAGGTCATCTATCTGTGCCTGCTGCTAGTGCTGCCAATGTGCCTTGTGATTCTCAAGAGGTGGTGGGGGGAGATGATGGCAAGTGTGACAGCATGGGACCCTAAGTCACACTTGCCATCCCCCAAGCAGTCCCACTACTACTACTGAGATCCAGTAGCTAGAGACTCAGAGTGTTGGAAGCAAAGGAGGGGATGATAGTGACAAAGACTCAGAGACCAAAATCAATGTTACTTTTAGTGAAGCAGCTGGTGGGACTGGCGTAACCACAGTAGATCTTGCTGCTAATGGTGAGGTAGTGATGCAGAGCGGTCAGACTAGCAGTCAAGGGAGTCTACAACATCCCCCTGACCCTGTGATTCCCCTTCCCCCAACATTGTCCCTCTGGGACATGATACCAAGGAAGGCAGAACTGGCAACTAGCAGCAGTAATACCATCATCAGAACAGATGAGCTGACTGTGCCTGCTGGTAGTACTGCCAGTCTGCCTTCTTCACCTCATGAGATGGCAAGTGTGATGGTAGGGAACCCTCTGTCACACTTGTCCTCACCTCCAACTGGTGGGTCCCTAATAGAGCAGCAGCAGCAAGGAAGGACTGGTGGTGGTGATGATGATGAGGGTGATGGTGGAGCAGCTGGGGTGGAAGAGACGTTAATGACTGAGATACAAACGTGGGTGGGCATCACCACCACCACTACCAGCAGTGAAATTGCATAATTCACGGATTTTGCTACTATTATAATTCCTACTGCCACTGAGTTGTCAAGGCAGCAGTTTGATGAGGAGCAGGATAATGTGCCACAGAACACCATGGACACAGTGGAAATTTAGACACAATGGGAATGGGGTCCAGCAGTAGTGATGTAGGACTAGGACAGTTTTCACTAGCCAGCATCAATATGCCTGGTTCTAGCTGTAGTGCTGATTCTGATACAGCAGCAGAAAAAAAAGCAGAAATATCATCCTCTGTCCCAGCCAGTGAAGGGGAATGCCAGGCTGGATGCTATAGAATGACCTCTCATCAGCCTTTCCGGGGCTTCCAATCCACACTCTGATCAAGGGCAGCCATTACGCCCCTCATGGTCCTCTGGTAATAGCCACCCTACAATCACACCTGCACATTGCATTTTGGCTCACCTCCGGAAGGAGATTATACAGGGTAAGCATGTGAACCTGGTTTCTTTGCTTATTTCCTCTCCTGATAGTATGGGTAAGAAGTCTTTTTCTCGTGATCAGGTTTCTGTGGTACTTAAAGCAAGAGTACAGGAGTTTGTCCTGGCTTTCAGCCTATATAGGGGTGTGATCTGTTCAGCTCATCCTCAGCAACTTGAGGATCTATATCATTATCTTTACTGGGTAGTTGGCTTGGGTCATAAATATGGTGGCTTTGCTTTTTAAGGCTATCATGTCATACTCTGCAATAGCTGCTGCTGCCTTGGCACATTCAGTTGTGTTACTAACTGGAGTCAGTTGGATACAGAGTTGTTCTGCCACCATTTTGCAGGTCAGAGGGCACCCTCCTACCTTGTATGCCAGTCCATTGAACATACTACTAACTTCTGCTGCTAAGAGGTCAACACTCCAGCCCTAATCAGAACTTGACAACTGCTCCTGTAATGCCACTGCCAAACCATACTGTTAAGACTGTGAACCAGTTGGATAGGTCAGTTGCTTACATTTGGCAGATATGTAACAATTTTAAAACAACATGCTGTGCTTTTAGCTCCTGTTCCTTGCTACATGTCTGCACCATCTGCCATAGAGGTCATTCTAAATCAATGTGTCCACAGAGACTTTTTACTAAATCCTGACTATCTAGCAACAATATTCCTAAGTTGGCAGCTTATCTGCGTTAAATTTCCTTACCTTTTAAGTGGATTTTTTGATTGAGGGCCTTTCTGTAGGTTTCCACTTAGGTGTAATTTCACTGCCTGCTAATCTGCAGCTTTTTTGATTCATCAGCTTGGATTATAAACTGATAGAGTAGTTTACCTCCTGATAAACTGCTTCAAATTCAGGAAGAGGCTCAATATTTTTTCTCTAATCAGTCCTGTCAGAAAGTAGAGCTTCTATCCATACTTGGCATGTTGAATTTTTCCATGAGAGTAACATAGTAACATAGTAAATCAGGTTGAATAAAGACACAAGTCCATCAAGTTCAACCTTCTCCTCATACCCCAGTAACTGAGAATTTTATAGCTTTCCTGCTACCAAATAAGTTATTCTTTATCAGACCTTCCTGATCTGTCTACTAATAAACAATATAACTCTGTATGTTCCCGTTGGAAAGAAATATATCTAATCTTCTCTTGAATGTATCCATTGATTCTGCCATAACCACCTCCTTGTGCAAAGAATTCCACAATTTAACAGACCTCACTGTAAAAAAACTCTTCCTCTGCTGAAGTTTAAACCTCCTTTACTCTAATCTCAAGGGGTGTCCCCTTGGAATAAATAGCTCACCGCAGAGATCCTTGTATTGACCTCTCATATATTTGTACACTGTGATAAGGTCTCCTCTTAGTCATCTTTTCTCTACACTAAATAAACCAAGCTTGTCTAGTCCTTCCTCATACGTCAAGTCCTCCATTCCCTTAATAAATTTTATTGCTCTTGGCTGTACCCTTTCTAGTTCTAGTATATCCTTTTTCAGAACTGGTGCCCAAAACTGCACTGCATACTCAAGGTGAGGTGAGTAATTCCTCAGAGTTGTTCTTTTATATCACACCTGCTGGCTGTGTTGTCTGGTAAATTGGATTCATTATTCAGTTGGATGAGGCAGTGAAATTCAATTTGACAATGTGGTCATGTTTTTTGAGGAGCTGGAATGGCTGTTCTATGTTTATCCCTTTTACTTCCCTCTTGTTCCCTTCTGTTTTCACTGATGCAACAGCTTCTTTAGGGTTTGCAGACATTTACAAGGATTATTGGATGGCAGAGATATGGCCTGTCACCTATCAAACTATTTTTAACATTTTCTTAATGGTTTTTTTTTTTCTATTTTTCTAATTTTTTTTAATTAAAACTGTCCCTATCCCTGTTGACAAAAAACACCACCACAACACACTCCCTGTGCAACTGCTTCTTCCCCCAGACTCCCCTAAAACAGAGAACAACCAGCAGAAAGGAACATGGATTACAGCTGCATGTGTCTTTTCGGTCACACAGCATTTTAGAGTATTATCTCCTCTGCTCCCTTCACACATACCCAGACCCATACTCCCCTACCACAGAGGTAACAACCAGATCAAGAAAGAATTTGGATCACAGCTGCCTCTCAGTCAACCAAGATTCTGATGTATTTTGGGTAATCCTCCTTTCTCCCTTCATAGTCTCCCAGAGTCCCCCAAGCTCCCCTACACTGGCAACAAGACTCTCTAAACTACATTACAGCTTAATAGACAAAAATTTGTGTAAAAATGGACTAAGCGCTTGAATCTAAGAAATCGATAATGTATATAAGTATCACTCAAAGTCATCATCATATCTTAAATGTATATAAAGATGGCTCAAAAACAGTATAAGAGTTATAATACACAAAAATATTTATTAATAGACAATTCTGCAGACTTAAACACAATATATGTAATAAGAAATATTTAAAATTATTACTAAAAGTCCCACAATGCTATTCAGAAAACTGAAGTTGTAGCCAGTATATCAAAGGTTAAATCCTCCATTTAGAGCCAATTGACTTTATATCAAGTTCAGTGGGCAGGATTGTTTCCTCCCGTCTCTTATGTTACTTTGACAAGTCTCTTTATTATAGATTGTATATCTACCTCCATGTGTATGTAGTCAGGTATATATTCTTTGTTGGTTCCTTGAGGTAATGGTAATAGCAGGCAGGGTTCTTGTCCTCCCAACTCCTTGTTATTTTGCGTATGCGGGCAGGCTTCTCTCTCCTCCCGACTCTCTATGTGTGAATACGGGCAGGTCTCTCTCTCCTCCTGACAAATTAACACTTAGGATACCTCTTCAATCGGAATCAACAGACTTTCATCCGGTTCTTTAACACATGGAGGATCACTGGAAAACTCTATATGCTCGGCTCATCAGATGATCTTTTGCTCCAGATTCACATAAAGCTTGACAAGCTTATGTGGGAAATAAAATTCTAACACGTTTCGTACTGTTGGCTCAGCACTTCATCAGATAATGGTTCACAATGATCCCTAGCTGATTTTTATAGGTGCTTCGCAAATTCAAGTGCTTCTATCATTGTGTTAGTTGAGTGAATACACCTGTATAGGTGTGATGTTACAAACTTTAACCCTTAATGCATCAATTATCTTTGGAAGAGATAGCTTGTTCATGCCACCAAAATGAGTGTAATTACTTGATATAAACTCATAAAATACTACACAAAAGTTGTGTATAGGCATTTCTGCATATCTATCTATCTATCTATCTATCTATCTATCTATCTATCTATCTATCTATCTATCCATCATATAGACACACATGCATAATGCATCCAAAAAATATATAACATGAAGGATAGGTCTAGGTGTTAGGAATAATAAAAATAATGGCATAGGTCTATATAGTGGTGACTATTAACTCCTGGTTAGCAGTGGGATCTATTTAGGGAGACATATAGCAAGCTCCATTATACACTATATCACAGTACATTACAGCTTTGCTTTATTTGCCTTCTTTAACTAGCTCAACATTTTGCTCAAGGCACCCCTAACACACAGTCTGGAATTTTCAGGGCACACCTAACATTTTATAGAAAATAGGGGGCTGGATGAAACACAGGGACAACTCCTAGCCTGATAGGGAAATGGCCCATCCAGTTATAGGAACCGCCTTGTCAACCCACATCCCCTAAAGAGACCAGTTCAGTATGAAGTAGAGAGTCTAATATACTAAAATAAATCTTTTATTAGTCCAAATTAAAAATTAAACACACAAACACAATTACCTAGGGTAACACCATAAATTACGTGTCCCTTTAAAAACATAGTGCAGCCAGTGATCGCATACTATCCCCCCAGTATAAGGAGTTGAACAATATTATGTTTATTGTGATCCATACAGCCTGTGAATAGAATATTCTCCTCACAGATTATAGAAATGAGGATTTTAGTCTTACCTGTTAAATCCTTTCTCTTAGTCCATACAGGTTACTAGAAACTCTGGGAGGTGATCCACCCCTTAGTAGGCAGGAACAGTTCTGAGAAGTGTATGCAGTGGGTGGAGCCTCCCTTCCCTCCTTGGCTGCAGCTAGCCAACCAGCTCCAGAAAGATTTGAGACACTAACTACGACTAGACAGGGTGGGAGACCAGTAACCTCTATGGACTAATAGAAAAGGATTTAACAGGTAAGACTAAAATCCTCTTTTATCTTTTGTCCAATACAGGTTACCGGTAACTCTGGGATGTCCAACCATTAAGTTTCCCAGAGGTGGGAAGAAGGCAAGGACCAGGTGCAAGGCCCCCAAAGCACCAGTGCAGATATGAACCATCAGGTCAGATATAGCCCAACAACTGAACAGTGGTAACAACACCCCAGGAACTGCTACACAGCACGCTGAACTAGAGCCAACAGGGCTCAAAAGTGAAGGAAGCACCAAGAACCAATGAAAATCCTAGAAAGGCAATACTGCCTCCGGGATTTTCCTCCCAAAGCTGGCATCAGCTGATGCCAACATATCAACATGGTAGTGCTTCAAAAAGGTGTGCACGGACGACCAAGTGGCACCCCTGCACAACTGATCAGCAAAGGCCTGATTCTTGTAAGCCCGAGAGGCACCAATAGATCGAATAGAATGAGTCGTGACCCTGAAAGGGAGAGGCTTCTTCCTCAGCACGTAAGCCTTACGAATAGTGGACTTGATCCAAGAAGCAATAGTCACCTACGATGCAGGTCTTCCTGTCCTAGGAACCTCAGGGATGACGAACAAGGCGTCTGATTTTCTGAGAGACTCAGTGCTATGTACATAAAACTTGAGACAATGCACCATGTCTAACAAGTGGAGATCCCTCTCCTTGTCAGAGGTGGGCGAAGGGCAGAAAGAGGGCACCACAACCTCTTGATTGATGTGGAACTCAGAGACCACCTTTGGCAGAAACGCCTTAGAAGTTTGAAGAACCACCTTGTCCTTGTGAAACACCAAATAGGGTGGTTTACAGGACAGAGCCTGTTACTATATGACACGGCAAACTGACACAATCGTCAGGAGAAAGGCATTTTCCACGTCAACAGGTGTAGAGGAATAGTAGCCAAGGACTTAAAGGGAGGGCACTGAAGGACACCCAAAAGCAAATTAAGGTCCCACTGAGGAGTGGGAGACTTGAAAACAGGATGAGTATGAGCAATGCCTTGAAAGAAAACCTTGACATCAGGAAGGATGGCAATGCGCCTCTGAAAGAAAACAGAAAGTGCAGAAGTCTGAACCTTAAGGGAACTCAAACTGAGGCCCTTATCCACACCGTCCTGCAAAACAGCCAGGACCGTGGGCAGATCAAATTCCTGAGACAGGTCCCTGTCAGCACACCAAGACAGAAAAGTTGATCAGACATGATGGTAGATCTTGGAAGAAACAGGCTTGTGTGCACTAAGAGTAGCCACCACACCAGAAGAGAACACTTTCTTCTTCAATACTGAGGATTCAATTTCCAAGCCGTCAAAGCTAGCAGATGAACATCCTCCTTCCACAGGTAACCCTGTAGAAGAAGATCCGGATGGTAGGGAGCCGAAAGCTCTCCACCACTGACAGATTCAAGAGTTCCAGAAACCAAGACTGACGAGGCCAGTACAGACCACTCAGACTAACTGGGCAACGCTCCAGCCATAATTTCCATAACACCCTGTGCAATATAGGAAGGGGAGGAAAGATGTAAGCCAAAGGAAAGAACCACAGAATGGACATTGCATCTACTGCTAGAGCCAGAGGGTCTCGCCACCGTGAGCAGAACCTCGGAACCTTCCTGTTGTCGATGTAAGGAGGACCCCATCGCCGAACAATGAGTTGGAATACCTCTGTGTGAAAATCGCACTCTCCGCTGTAAACTGTGTGTTGACTGAGAAAGTCCGCCATGACATTTTCTATGCCTGGAATGTGTACTGCGGATTTGGCAGGAACGTGATCTTCTGCTCAGGACAAAATAGCCTTGACCTCTAACCAAGCAGTGAGACTTCTTGTTCCGCCTTGCTTATTGATGTAAGCCATGGCCGTGGCGTTGTTGGATTCCACTTGGACTGGACAGTCTTCCAACTGAGATGTCCAGTGTTGTAGGGCATGATATATTGACCAAAGCTCCAATATGTTGATCGGAAGGAGGGACTCCTCCGGAGACCACCGACCCTGAGAGCTCAAGCGACCCAGGACCGCACCCCAGCCGGAGAGGCTGGCATCTGTCATCACCTTGGTCCAGAAGGGTACCAGGAAGGACCTGCCCTTCAGCAGGTTGGAAAAGTTGAGCCACCATGACAAGCTCAGTTCCACATGAAGAGGAAAAGAAACAGACATCTTCAGAAGATCCGGTTGACCCTTGCACACCTGGATCACGAACCTCTGTAGCTCCCTGGCGTGCACCATGGCAAACGGGACCCCTTCTATGGTGGATATGAATTTCTTCACCAGAAAGGACAGCTCCTGGACTCGTAGACGAGCACCCACAGCAGAGTGCGGACCCAGGTTTGGCGAGCCATGCTGAAAAAGTCTTGGAAGCCTTGGATTTGGAGGAGACCTTGGGCTTCCATTGCTGTTTGGGCTTGGAGGAGGTACGCGGAGCCGAGGGAACCATCTGGTTCACCGGACATGTCTCATTATGAAAGGAACGAAAATACACAAGACGGTCAAGAGTGGGATTAGGTGGAAAGTAAGTAAGGGTTTAGCAGGTTCCTGAAATACATCAGAGGGATCAGAAGGAACCTCCTGAACTAAAGGAATGTGAAGAGTAGTTAAGAAGGCCCTGATCAGGCCCTCAGCAGAGGGCTCAGTATCAGCCTCAAAAGGGTCCCCAAAAAACTGAGAGGACCCCAACACAGAACACTCCTCAACATCCGAATCCACCAGCAGTTCCTCTTCAGAGGAATCTGACACGTCAGGTACTCCCTGAGGTTTGAGCAGGGAAGACCTGGCTGAGGAGGGGGCCTGCCAAGATTGAAAGGCCCCCTGTAATTGGGACTGAAAGAGTTGCAATGTGGACCGAAGGTCCCTAATCGCAGCCTTGAACTCTTGCACCCAAGCTGGCTAAATGGCATGGCTGGAATGCTGTCAGGGACATCAGAACATGCTGGGCATAAATGACCTGAGAATTCTCTAGGTAGCTCTGAGTGACAGGAAGAGCAATGCGCAATGGGGGATACAGAGACCCCAGCCTCCTTAGTCTTAGGTCTAGCCCCAAGTTCCAGCAGTATAGACATTCTCACAGTGTCAAATAACCTCACTGTACAATAAATCACCCAATTATAGTGTGAAAGATTAAAGTTTCACCTCAGAAATCGCTAAAATAAACTTATCTGGCAGGTGAAGGGTTAATCTGGGTAGAAGAGAAGAAGAGTCCAAGCCCTGCATAGTATACTCGCCCAGAAATGCTCACAAAATGGCTGCCACGGCGGGAGCCAATCAGAAACAAGGGAGCAAAGAAAATGCTCATGGGAAATGTTGTTTTTCCCAAAAAGTACCCCAAACAGTGCCCGAAGCCCCCTGAGCTCCCCACACACTAAAACCCTGAACTGGATGATAGAGCCATCTCTGAAGTCGCTAGGTTAAACGGTTACAGAGATACGTCCCAAACAGTACAGTCCCATAGGAGTGAATGGAGCAATGTCGTCTATGTGGTAAAGCACGCCTTAAAGGTGCAGTACCCAAAACATCAAAATGTGCCAAAAAAACACTAACCCAGTAGGAAAAGTGTTAGAACCCCCCAAAAAGTGCCAAACCAGCAGTTAAAGGGTTAAGTTACCACATTAACCTGCTCCAAACACCCAACAGACATACAGATATACCCAATGAGTGCAGGAGTATGCAATAGGAACTCCAGGAATACACCCCTGTGTGGAGGGGCACTGTGGGACAAGTGGACCTGCAGCACTCAAAGGGTTGTTATCACGGTGCCCATGCTCTTTTCTGTCACTCTCTGTGTATTGCGCTCCCATTGGCTGAGCTTAGTTTGGCCCGCCCAGTATGACCTTTTTATACTGGGCCTCTGGCACCTGTCAGTTGCCCTTTCGTGTTGTTCCTGTACCAGTGCTACTGTGCTACTGTGTTGCTGTGTTCCTGCGTTCCTGTGTACCGACTTGGCCCGTTTGACTACTTCTTCTGGTTCCTGCTCCGTGATTCGACCCAGCCTGGCTGACGTTCCTGCTCCGTGATCTGACCCGGCTTGTCTGACTTTCCTGCTCCTTGATTCGACCTGGCCTGGCTAACGTTCCTGCTCCGTGACCTGATCCTGCTTGTTTGACGTTCCTGCGCTGAGATCTGGCCCAGCTGTTCTGCTTCTGTCTCCATGTCGCTTGGGTGACATCCTTACTTCCGCTTTGCTGGCCTAGCAGACTGAGTATCTCTGTGGTCTCCATACTGCTGAGCCTTCCGTTAACTCCTGCAGAGCACTGTTGCCTCCGTTACCACTAAGCTTTCCGTTAACTCTTGCAGAGCACTGTTGCCTCCGTTAACACTGAGCCTTCCGTTAACTCTTGCAGAGCACTGTTTCCTCCGATTACCACTGAGCCTTCCGTTACTTCAGCAGAGCTGTTGTTGCCTCCGATTACCGTTCCGGCAGTAAGCCGTGGTTGCGTTCCGTTTGCTCTTGCTGTGTACGGTTGCTTACACTTCAGCACCGGCAGGGTGCCATTGGCTCAATATACCAGCTCTTGCAGAGTATTGTGCCTCCGCTACTGCACCGGTCAGGTGCTATTGGCTCAAGTCCATCAGCTCTTGCAGAGTACAGTGTCTCTGTTACTGCACCGGTCGGGTGCTATTGGCTCAAGTCCATCAGCTCTTGCAGAGTACAGTATCTCCGTTACAGCACCGGTCGGGTGCTCATGGCTCCAGTCTGTTCTAGCTCTAGCAGAGTATTGTGGCCTCCGTTACTGCTCAGCAGAGGGCATAAGTCTCAGTCCTGCTTTACAGACTTAGGTGCTTCCACATCTCGCACCACAGTCTCTTGATAACCATTACCATCATACTGGGCATTGCCAAACACACCACATCAGAGACTGATTACTATCTATGAACTTTAACTCATGCTGTGCTGAAGCTGCCTTGTTATGCCTGACCTGTGACAGTATCTAACCTTATTGCATTGTATACTGGGCCTGTGTGGGCATATGTCCATGATATATATTTTTCTGTGATACACTATAGCCCGTTGTGGTTATTCTCTTTGTGTCTTTTAATAAAACTGTGTTTTATTCTAACCTACTGTGTCTGAGTGTCGTACAAACCGTTACAGTTGCTCACCTTTCCTGCAGATTACCATGTAGCAAGAAATACCTCAGTGGGTAACTCCTGGGGAAGCACTTGAAATCAAGATTTCCCCCTCAGGGCTTAAAGTCCACAAAAAGCACCTGGATGCTGAGCTAGCCACATCTAAGGGCATTGTCAGTCACTAACAGAAAAATAAAAAAGATTCTAAAACTATAGCAGAACTGTTCTCAGCCAGTTGTTGTCTTCCCCAAGGAACAAATCTTTCTGGAGCTGGTTGGCTAGATGCAGCCAAGGAGAGAAGGGAGGCTCTATCCCCTGCATAAACTTTTAGAATTGATCCTGCCTACTAAGGGGCGGATCGCCTACCAGGGTTATCAGTAACCTGTGCTGGACGACAGAGAAAGTCTAATGTTCCTTTAAATCCATGTATTGCTATGAGAGCCAACTACAATGGTATTGCATATGTAAATTCTCTGGATAACTGAAGGCATCCTGCTATTAAGAGTATGTGAGACTACTTAAATACTTGTCTGAAAAAGTATCAGTGTTGTTCCTTAGAAACTAGAGAGCAGAGAAGGTAAGATCGATGTGGGACATCCAACCTAAGAAATGAGTTGAATGCCTGGGACTGCCAGTTAAAATACAATATTTGGAGATTTAACTAGATGATATTGATGATGTATTATATAGAAGACACGATAAGTCTAACTTGCGGTCTATCATTCACCTGGATAGCAGGATACCTGCAGTAAATACAGGTGACTAATACAGCACTGAGGCCACGTGACTTATTAAGGGGAACACAGATATATGACATTTCCCTAGGCACAGTGAAAAGTGAGCGACGGTAATGACTGAAACACGCTGAGAGGCATTGCGTGGATATCAAGTAGTCTCACATACCCTGAATAGCAGGGCGCCTGCAGATATCTGGAGAATTTAAATATGCAATCCCATTGTAGTCGGCTCTCATAGAAATACATTAGACTATTTCTATAATCTATGAGGAGAATATACTATTCACAGGCTGTTTGGATCACAATAAACATAATATTGTTTAACTCCTTATACTGGGGGGATAGTATGAGATCATTGGCTGCACTATGTTTTTAAAGGGAATGTAATTTATGGTGTTACCCTAAGTACTTGTGTTTGTGTGTTTAATTTTTAATTTGGACTAATACAATATTTATTTTAGTATATTAGACTCCCTACTACATACTGAACTGGTCTCTTTAGATGGTGTGGGTTGACAGGGCGGTTCCTATAACTGGATGGGTCATTTCCCTATCAGGCTAGGAGCTGTCCCTGTGTTTCGCCCAGCCCCCTATTTCTTTATTTCTTGTATTTTCTGTATTTAGATTTAGACCTGCGGTATTATACACTTGTTCACAAACTAAGACTGTACCCTGTTCTACAATATATTATTTCTAACATTTTATAGGTCATCTGTTAAGGATGTAATGAAGGTACAAGTACATAAACAAAAAAGTGAGCCCATAAAAAGGGGAGAATAAGGTAGCACACACTATCTCCCTAATTGAAGAAAAATGTATGATATTTTTTATTTATTATTTTGGGATTAAAGAAAAGGATAAAAGTTTATAATAATAATAATAATAGACTAAGATAAAGCTCTACAATACACTATTGGAAGGTGTGTGCAGGCCACTGTAAATAAACAATAGATAACCAAAATAAGCCTGTAAAACAGGTTTAAAGAGAAGAGTGCTATTGTCTTAATCAATAAACCATTTATTCACAACACATATAACACATATAAAAAGGGTACCCTTATAGGAAAGAATATAATATATAGTAAAATTGCTAAAATTAGATTCTATAAAAGAATGTTTAACTATTCCATGAACCAATAAATGTAATGTACGTATAACATAGTCCTTGTAGAAACGTCTTGTTAATGTAGTGATGATGTTAGTAATAAATGGCAAACATAAATGATGGGAAAAACAAATGGAGATGGAGGTATACGATGAAAAAACAGCCGGTATATACCAGCCTTAATGCTTTTCAATGTCCTGGTCCACTCCCGGCTCTGTAATGTTATTCCTCTATGTAGTCACTGACGTCTACTTTGGCTGTGCAGTGCTTGTCCACTCAGGGTATCCTGGAGATTAGGGTCTGTGAGCGGGCAGATAGCGTCACCACTTCCACAAGTAGGTGGTCTCCCGTCTAGACTGATATTCACCCTCTAGTCCATACGTGGACAGCTGGTGTATAGCGTGCAGAGGAAATACCAGACTCCTATTTCTCACTTGATACAATGTTAAACTTGAAGTGAGTGGCTCAGTAGTTTGCGGGCAGTGGACGGACAATTTGTTCCACAGTATTTTCAGTAATTTATGGACTTTTGTATTTGGAATAGGTACATGAAAAGTATTCTGGCTAATATTCCAAAGTGTTTTGTGTACTCTCTGACATTTCTTCTGGGTATAGTGAGTATATAGTGGGTATATTTAAACCTGTAAGGTTTTTTTACGAGGTCTCGTCTAAAGGCAGATTTCAGTAGAGATCACTATTTAGAACTATCGGATCTCTTATCTGTCCATGTGCATGTTTACATTTTGTTTGTGTGTGTTCCCACTTCTGATTAGTCTATCTAGTTCTCATTTTTTAATGCTTTTAATTCTCCTTCACTACTTGATCTTGCACACATGATAGTTACTTCACACACACATGGTTATTGTGTACATTTCCATGGAGACACTATGATTCGCTGCAGCATTTGTACACAACCATCTAGCTCAGTGGTTCTCAACCATCTTTTGCTCAACGCACCCCTAACACACAGGCTGGAATTTTCAGGGCACACCTTAAAGTTTATAGGTCATCTGTCAAGGATGTAATGAAGGTTCAAGTACATAAATATTGAGATATTTTAAGTCTCAGAATCAGAATAACAAAAACAAACATATTGTACAGAAACATTTCTTTAAAATACATGTGCATTCACTTTTTTTGAAAGTGTATAAAAAGAAAAAGTGACACCCTAAGTGTATGTTTGAGGCACACCAAAATGCCATGACACCCTGATTTAGAACGACTGCTTTAGTTTGAGAGATGATAGCAGTAACACACTTTCCCTCACTACTGGTCTTCACGTGTTCATATCCTAACATTATAAGGTTCTAAATACATGTGCGTTATAATTCAATATCCCCAGTACATCAGTCTCATAGCCTGTGACAAAGGCTTAATTTGCAAGCTGAATCCATGACTCTGCTGCTCAATACATTTTTTTGTAGCACTTAAAAGACCAGAGGGTGGTCTAAAGCACTGATTAGGATAAGGACACATCTTCAGGCCACTCACTGCTGCTTACCACATAAGTTTTTCAGTCTACTCTTATGCAATAAGTCTATAGTTCAGTCTGAGGTTCTCCAACCTTTGTTGGACTACTTCTCCGATAATGCTCAGGTGGAAAGCTGGGTATACTTGGAGGTTAAATGAAGAATTATCTAGCTCAGTGGTTCTCATACTTTTTGGCTGGAGAGCCAAAGCCTAGGTTCCCAAAGAACTTCTGGGGGTGAGGAGGAGGACAGGGTGAGAGACCCAAAACACACGGAGGAGGAGAACCTGTCCTGGTGGAGGCCATAATAGAGAGGGAAAGGATCCTGTTCCCCAGGAGGAAGGTAATTGGCATGGGGGCCAAGAAAAAAGCAACATGAGGGATGTCCTGGCTGCTGTAAACGCAGTGTCTAGCTGCAGCCATTCACTGGACTAAAAAAAAAAGAGGTGAAAAGACAGACTGCAAGGCCAAAGTGAAGAAGAAGATGTGACAGGAAGCCCTGCATGCTGTCGGCACAGGGGGTGATCCACCCCATGCATGGACTACACAGAATGAGAGGAGGCGGTGCGCAGGACCATGTCCGTGACAGCAGTGCAGGGGATCCCTGGATGGGGCAACACCTGGGATGAAAGGAGTCTTCAGATCACCAGTAAGTGTATCAAGGCCTACAAACACATCACACAAATCTTGACAACTACCATACATAGGCCAACACAGTGACACCTGAACACATGGTCAGCATTCCACACCACAAATTCAGCAACACAGCTTGGAGGGGCTTCAAACAAGGATGGAATACCTGACAAACCCAACCTGAATGGTAATGGTCAAAACCCTGTTTAACCCCCCTTCATGCTGTCCATAACAACATCATTCACAGCACAAAATCAATGCACATCATCATGTTTGAGGCAAAGATATAACTGTTATGTGTATCACAATGTCATACATAGAGTGACAAAGAGGTCAGCACATAACCCCTTGAGTGCCAGCGGGATAAGCAATGCATTGTTTGACAATACATTGGCTAGTCCCCTAGCAATCAAAGGGTTATAGAAGATAGCAAGGAGGGGGAAATGATGTGTTATTTGGAGTATTGTTACTGCATGTCAGGGCTAAACGTTGTACATGTAGGTAGTTAGTCCAAGTGGAATAGTCAAGGTTCAGCTTTCCACATCATATGTAGCCTGCAGAGTGTGGATGGCCAGGGGGCATTGACCACCATCACCACTCTGCAGGACATATGTGATTCCCAAGGCTCAACCATGAAGGTGGGCCATTCACTAGGGTGTAAGAAAGAGGTGACAATGTGTACATGACAACTACAGTGTCATCACACTTTCAATCCCTGTGTTATTCCTTGGAGCCAATGCACTGAGAGCTAAACAACGTGTGACATATCAGTGCTTAGGCTCCATTGCATAACATAGGAAAAGGTAGAAGTAACCTCCAGTAGTACTAAATAACCCTGCACATGTTTGCTGTGTGTTAGGATTCTAGCTGTCCTGGGGTGTGTTCGTTGTGTCCTCCAGCTGATTAGGTTGTTGAGTGTGTTTGCTGTTGAGGCCTAGGTGTTGGACATGCAATGGGGTAGTGTCACTCAAAGTGTGATGCTTCAGTTTTGTTCACCACATGGATCCTGATGGTTGGGGATAGCAAGGAGGTATGCTTTGCCATCCTAACCTCTCAGGATACACATGATGACCAAAGCTACACCACTGTAGGTTAATAGAATCAATGTATGGGATCATGTCAAGCTCAGAAATGTGTGTCAGGATGGTAACCAATGCATTGCAAAGCAAAGCAATGGATACCATCTTGCCAATCATCAGTTCACATGTCAATGTAATAGTCTTGCAGCACTCCTGTCATAGCTCACATAGCTAATTACATCATGTCCTTTCCCCACACAGCATACATGCCATCACATGCGGAGGAAACCTCCACAGAGGAGCCCCCCACCTTCAGGGAGCTGCCACCACCACGACCACCACAGCAGCAGCAGCAGTCTCATCATGGCCCCAGGGCCCACTGCCACTGCAGCAGCAACGGTGGCCTCACCATGGCGCCCAGGGCCCACTGCTACCACAGCAGCAGCAGTGGTCTCACCATAGTCCCCAGGGCCTACTGCCACCACAGCAGCAGCAGCAGCATTGGCCTCACCATGGCCCCCAGGGCCCACTGCCACCACAGCAGCAGTGGCCTCACCATGGCCCCCAGGGCCTACTGCCACCACAGCAGCAGCATCCCTACTTTGGCCACCACCACCACCACCACCCATGGGAAGGCACGTTATGCCCACGACCGTCACAATGCCACCTACTGGCCAATATCGGCCAACACCCAGGCCCCAGCCTCACTTGTGGCAAGAACCAAGGCAGGAGAAGAGTTATGAATGGCCACTGGACTATGAACATTTGGGCCAAATTGGCGAGCTACAGTATCCACAGGCCCAGGAAGTTTTCACCCCACAGCCACCATCCACACCACCCACATCAGCCATACTGTCAGGGGGAAGTATGTCACAGGGGAGTGAAGGGTCCGAGGATGATGTCCAGATGTCCCTACACTCCCTCCACACAGGTTCTCACCCTCATGAGGCTCTCCAGGTGCCTCCACTACCATCACCACCTCCACCACAGCAGGTGCATGGGCCATCCACACCGCCAGCCTCCACAGCCTCAACTCCGGTCATGGCCATTCCCACAGCGGTCATGGATGTGGAGTGTGTGGCCATTCAGAGAGACCAACTGAGGGAGATCAGGAGGTGCACAAGATCCCTCAGGCGGATGGAGAGGAACATTGAGCGCATCATGGAGGGCATAAGGGCCATTGAGGCCCAACGGGTGATCAGCAATAACCAGCTCCAGTTCCACATGCTGGTCGAGATGCGGGACCTTGAACCACCAGGAGAACCAGCCAGGACATGGCAAGGGCATCATGTGAGGGATCCTCCCCAGCCAGCACTGATCAACCACCACCACCACTCACCAGACCCCCTCGGGTGGAGTATGAGGGAATCCACCCCTGCAGCTCCACACTGCAGCCCCTCCCAAAAAGAAGAAGTAAGGGCAAACTTCTTCAGGCCCCTAAATAAATATGCTCTACTTCATCACATCTGTGTCCATGTATGTTTCCTATTCAAAAGGTTGATTGTTTGGTTCAGTTGTCTCCAATGCATTGCAAAGCTATGCAGTGAACACCACTCATGCACATCTAATGAGGTGTAAGGTAATGGACAACAGAAGGGCACAGACACTGTGGAAGAGTTGTCCCCAAAGCATTAAAAAACTATGCAGTGAACACAGTTCATACACAATGAATGGCATCACAAGGTTTCACAGCAAGCGTGAGCACACACATCACATACAGGAACATTTGTACAAGTTCAACTCACAGCCAGGAAGAGAGAACAGGGAGGTGGCAGAAGAGCAGTCAGACCAGCCGGTTTGTTACTCCTGGGATCAGGACAGAAGAGACTTCAGGCAGCCGAGACAAGGACCAGGAGACTAAGCATGGAGCCAGGGCCAGGGCCAGAGCTGGAGCTTGGGCAAAGTAGACATGCATGAATCAGATCTACGGACACTGTGAGAGTGCACCGAAGACCGAGGGAAAACGTCTGTTATAGACGCCCATTGATGACGTCACCACAAGACGCACCAAACCCGGAAGTGCACGGGCGTCCGACAGAGCAGCCTAATCAGAACGGGACTGGAGTGAGGAGGCAACACGGGCAGACACAGAGAAGGGCAGGTAGTGGCAAGATCGTGACAAGGAAGAACTTCTGGCCCATGAGGGGACAGGACATGGATGCCTGCAGAGAGTGTAAACAGGACTGGAAAATGCACTGTGAACACAACATTCATGCTATAGCTGAACCATCATCATGCCCTTGAGTGCCAGAGGGGTACACAACTGATTACCTTGCAATATTTTGCGTAGCCCTGTAACACTCTAAAGGTTAACACATGGAATTCCAGAGTGGTATCCCATGCATTGCATGACATTGCATTGGATATCCCTCTGTGGTTCAAAGGTTTCTACATGTGCCATGGCTATATTCAGCTTGGTAGATGTAGTTTTCCATCAGTACAACTTAATATGTGATGTACATGGCAAATTTGGTATACCTGTGATCCCAGGTTGAAGGATGTGTCTATGGGTCATCCTGTGCAGTGGAACAGATGGTTATTTTTGGTGTGCGTGTGTTTGCATGCATTCCACAAGCACAACCATGCTCACATATGCATCTTACTCACAGGTGAAGTAGTCCCTGATGAGCCTGGTTCACCTCTGTGTCCCGCTTAACATATCCTCCTCTCCATCAGTGGGAATAAGGACCTCCATAGGCTGCTGTGTCTCAACATCCTCCACGAGACATGTGTACACAGCAATGTTATGTAATAGGGAACATGTCAGAGTCTCTGTCACACTACATCTGAGGAGGGTGGACTGTCAATTTTAAACAGCAGTAAGGTGTTGTCCATGAGCAGTCATGTGGTAAGGTGTGTTATCCAGGTAATTGTTTGCTGGTTTGTCTGTGGTTGGTGGTGTGATGAGTTGTAATTGGTATGTACCTGTCAGGTGTGTGTTCTGTCTCCATTGGCTGCTGAGGTTACATAGGTGAGCTTGATTTGAGTGACAAGTGTGCATGTTGTGTTGTGTGTTAACCCCTGTTGTTCCAGGGTGTGATGTGATGGCTTTTGTTGTGCTGCTTTGTGTTACCCCTGTCCCTATGCTCTGCTAGATTCTTGTTTGTCTGTGACTTGTTTGTATGGTGTAGGCCAGTGGTTCGTAACCAGGATGTCATAGCATGTTGGTTTGCCCTGTGCACCAGCTAAGGGTGACTCACTTTTCCCATGATGCTATTTTCTGCATTGATAACATTAATTTTACACATTTTTTTAGATATGCCTATGGGACATATTATATACTGTTTTCTCCTCATTGTCATTGAGACTGTGAGGAAATTTCCTTGTGACTTCAAGGGGTGCCCTGGAACATCTAGATTGCATGTTAGGGGTGTCTTGGATAGAGGAATTGTGAACCATTGGTATAGGCCTTGATGATGTATTTGCTTGGCATTGCAAGGATTAATATTTGACCTCTGTGTGCTTGGGTTATGTACTTGTCTGAACTGCTTCTCTGTTTTATTTTTTCCGATGGTGGTTTTTACTCTGAGTTGTGTAGTGTGCAGCTGAATAAAATGGGTCTTAACTTTCTGCCGGTACATGTTGCAGTTTAACTCTCATTGTCCCTACCGCTAATATTTGAATGGCTTTGGGGTTAGCTTTTGCATTGGCATCAACGGGTGATATTTTTACGACCATCCTGTTTTTAAAACTGACGTTAGTTCTTTGTTGTGGGAACATTTGCATCAATTACTTGGCTTTCAAAACCACCGTCGCCAGTTTTTTTCTGCCAAAACCAACATTTGGATCGAGCCTTAAATCCCTGAACTTATTGCAATAATAACTACTGAAGATGTAAACTAAGTGGGGAGTACAGGAGTACAGAGACCTGGTACAATGAAAAAATGACTGGAATGTAGCGATACCAGGGTGCTCTCTATTTAGAAAAGACAGAAAAGGAAAAAAAGGAGGAGGGGTTGGCATTTATGTCAACAATAGATGAAAGGTTAATCTTATATGGAGGAGAACACAGAGACTGTTTAGATAACTTTAGAATACAGGAATAAGATGGTAACTGATATATGTGTGATAAATAGACCCCTTGGACAAGCAGAGGAGTTGGATCAACTTCTGGTCAAGGAAGTAACTAAGATGACAGCGAAAGGTGAGGTTATTATTATGGGAGTCTTTAATCCTTTTGATGTGGACTGGAAAAACAAAGCAGCAGGTTCAGCCATGAGTAGAGATATCCTAAATTCTTTACAAGGATTAGCTCTTAGTTAAACAGTAGAAGAGCCAACTAGGAAGTAAGTCACTACATTTATTATTTACTAATGGAGACTAGATGTAGCTGTAGGAGAGTGTTTGGGCTCCAGTGATTATCAATCTGTGTGGTTTAAAATAAAGACAAAATTTGAGCTGCGCCACACTAAAACAAAAGTTCTAGATTTTAGAAAGACTGATTTTTCTAAAATTGAGATATATTTATATCAGTCTTTAACAGCAAGGAGGTCTTTAGATGGAGTCCAGGAGAAATGGGATTATCTGAAATTTGTTTTACTAAACACAACAGAGCATTGCATTAGACATGTCAGCAAGGGTAAAAGAAACATAAAACATCTGTGGTACTCAGCAGAAGTGGCAAATATAGTAAAGGAGAAAAAAAGAAGCATTTAGGAAATATAAGCAGACACAGACGGAAGAAGATAGATAGATCAGTTCCGTACTAGTCTGAAGGAGGCCAAATGCATTAGACACACAGAGTAAAATATTGCTCAGTCAATAAAAAAGGAGGATAAAACATTTTTTAGATATATAAGTGAAAGCAGGAAAATGAAATAAGGAATAGTTAGACTGAAAATCAAAAATGGAAACTATGTAAATGAGAATAAAGGGCTCGCTGACTGTCTCAATTAATATTTCTGTTCAGTTTTTACAGAGGAAAGTGAAGAAAAGGGACCTCTGTAGAAAAAATAAATAGCAAGACATAGGAAGCATGCATGTTATATGGACAAGGCAATGGCTGCGTGACAGGAGACAGACAGTGGTAGTCAATGGAGAATATTCGGACAAAGGGAGTATTACTAGTGGGGTAACTCAGGGATCTGTACTGAGGCCCATTCTTTTTAATATTTTTATTAGTGACTAGCAATTTTGGACGGCGTTGCCCATCATGTTATGCAGGGAATGTTTTTTTTAAAATAAATGTTATGATAGTGAAATATAGCGTAGGGTGTACGTGTCAGAAAAGGTACACACAGTGATACACAGACACATGTGCAATCACACACATATACAGGTGGACACACAGTGATAGAGAAGCATGCAACACACATACATAAACACTAGTGATGAGCGAGCACCCCAATGCTTGGGTGTTCGGGTGCTCTGACCGAGCACCCCCGGAGGCTCGAGTGCTCGGCCGAGCACCCGAGCCCCATTGAAGTCAATGGGAGGACTCGAGCATTACACCAGGCACCCCCTGCTCTGATGAGGGGAGGGTGCCTGGTCCATAGGAAAAGGGCAGAAAATGATGGAAACACCACAGAAATGGTTCAGGGACAGCATAGGGAGGATGTCTGGATGCATCTTGGACTCCAACATCGCTGCTGGGAACGATCTTTCGCCCGTAGTACTCCATTTTTACAGAATGACCGTAAAACACACAAAAAGGAAAATAAAAACGACTTTAGGCGAAAAATTGTTACCAAACAGTATTTGCTGTATATTTACTTGTATATCATCTGCAAATTCTTCCAAAAATGTCCTCGATTTTTCTGAAGTGAGGCCATGATTAAGAGGGAAACGTGCGCAGAGGCAAATTCTCCCAAAAATTTCCTTGATTTTTCTGAACTGAGGCCATGATTAAGAGGGAAACGTGCGCAGAGGCAAATTCTCCCAAAAATTTCCTCGATTTTTCTGAACTGGGGCCATGATTAAGAGGGAAACGTGCGCTGAGCCGACCATCTAAAACATTATGGGTGAGGGTCTGCTGCGGAGCTGACCATCCTAAACATTATATGCGAAGGCCCGCTAGTGAGCTGACGCTATAAAACATTATATGAGAGGGCCCGCTAGAGAGCTGACCCAATAAAACATTATATGAGAAGGCCCGCTGGTGAGCTGACCTATACAAAAATTGTCAAACAGGGCCCGCTGGTGAGCTGGCCCTATATAAAAATTATATCACAGGGCCCGCTGGTGAGCTGGCCCTATATAAAAATTATATCACAGGGCATATGGAAGAGGAGGAGGAGGATGAGAAGATTAAGAGTCAACCATATACCCATTTTTTGGGTGGAAGGGGTGAATGGGAATACAGAGTATTCCCATCATTGTAAATAACATATATAAAGTGAGTTTATGTTCCCCCGGGGCTTTCCTCCAGTGGAGTGGAGAAGTCAGGGGAAATCCAGGCCTTGTTCATTTTTATAAGTGTCAACCTATCAGCATTGTCGGTGGAAAGGCGGATACGCTTATCTGTTATGATGCCACCAGCAGCACTAAATACCCGCTCAGACAGAACGCTGGCGGCAGGGCAGGCCAGCACCTCCAAGGCGTAGAGTGCCAGTTCATACCACGTGTCCAGCTTGGACACCCAGTAGTTGTAAGGCACAGAGGGATCATTGAGGACGCTGACACGGTCTGCTACGTACTCCTTCACCATCTTCCAAAACTTTTCCCTCCTTGTGAGGCTGCGCATCAGGGTGAGGGTGCTGGCGGGGTGTCATGAAGGTGTCCCACGCCTTGGAGAGTGTTGCCCTGCCTTTCTCGGAACTGCTGTGTGCTCCCCTTTTCTCCCCTTCTCGGTTGGCCAAGGTAGCACGTACTCTGCCGCCAGCGTTGTCAGATGGAAAATTTTGGAGCAATTTTTCAACAAGAACCTTCTGGTATTGCACCATTTTGCTTGTCCTCTCCACCGGAGGAATGAGAGATGAGAAATTCTCTTTGTAGCGGGGGTCCAGAAGGGTGAACACCCAGTAATCCGTGTTGTCTAAAATGCGTATAACGCGTGGGTCACGGGAAAGGCAGCCTAACATAAAGTCAGCCATGTGTGCCAGAGTACCAACAGGCAAGATTTCGCTGTCCTCACCAGGAGGATGACTCTCAATCTCCTCATCCTCTTCCTCCTCTTCTGCCCACCCACGCTGAAGAGATGGAACTAAAGTTCCATGGCTACCCTCTGTAGCGGAGGCAACCGTGTCTTCCTCCTCCTCCTCCTCCTCCTCCTCCGCCTCCTCCAATTGTCGCTGAGAAGACGAAGTGAGGGTGCTCTGGCTATCACCTTGTGTAAGCTCTTCCTCCCGCATTTCCACCTCATCCACATGCAAAGCGTCGGTTTTAATTGTGAGCAGCGAGCGTTTCAGTAGACACAGAAGTGGGATGGTTACACTGATAATAGCGTTATCGCCGCTCACCATCTGTGTCGTTTCCTCAAAATTGCGTAAAACCTCAGAGGTCTGACATCCATTCCCACTCCTCACTTCTGATTACAGGAAGTTGAACGGAGAGGCGACGACCGTGTAACAGCTGGTACTCCACTACTGCCCTCTGCTGCTCACAAAGCCGGGCCAACATGTGGAAGGTGGAGTTCCAGCGCGTGCTCACGTCACACAGCAGCCGGTGAGCTGGCAATTGTAAGCGCTGCTGCAGCTTCAACAGGCCGGCTGAAGCTGTTGATGACTTACGGAAATGTGCACACACGCGGCGCACCTTGGTCAAGAGATCATGCACATTGGGGTAGGTTTTTAGAAATCGCTGAACCACTAAATTAAATACATGCGCTAGGCATGGTACGTGTGTGAGCTTGCCGAGCTCCAAAGCCGCCACCAAGTTACGCCCATTATCACACACAACCATGCCTGGTTGCAGGTTGAGTGGCGAGAGCCACTGCTCGGTCTGGTGACTAATCCCCTGCAACAGCTCTGAGGCCGTGTGCTGTTTGTCCCCAAGGCAGATCAGCTTCAGCATGGCCTGTTGACGCTTCCCCACTGCAGTGCTACACTGCTTCCAGCTACCGGCTGATGGGGGAGTGGCGCTGCGTGCAGAGAATTCGGAGGTGGAAACGGAGGAGGAGGAGCCAATAACGTAGGTGCTGGCGGAAACCCTGATGGAGGTAGGGCCCGCAATCCTCGGCGTGGGTAGCACCCGTGCCATCCCAGGGTCCGAGTCGCTCCCAGCCTCCACGACATTCACCCAGTGTGCCGTCAGGGAAATGTAGCGTCCCTGGCCACAAGCACTTGTCCATGTGTCAGTCGTTAAGTGGACCTTCCCAGTAACTGCGTTGGTCAGGGCACGGGTGATGTTACGGGACACATGGTGGTGTAATGCGGGGATGGCACACCGGGAAAAGTAGTGGCGGCTGGGGACCGCGTACCGAGGGACAGCTGCTGCCATCAGGCTGCGGAAGGACTCAGTCTCCACAAGCCTAAATGGCAGCATTTCGATGGCCAGTAATTTGGAAAGGTTAGTGCTATGGCCTGTGGGTGGGTGGCTGGGTATTTTCGCTTGCGCTCAAATGCCTGGGGTAACGACATTTGGACGCTGCGCTGGGACAGGGAAGTGGATGTGGTCGCTGATGGTGCTTCAGATGGTACAGGTGCAGGGCAGGAGGTATGCGGGCCTGCGCCTTCGACAGGCGATTGGCCGGCACCGAAAACAGGGGAAGAGGAGGCAGTGGTGTGGCCTGCAGACACAGATGGGCGATCCAGGCGTTCCTCCCACTTACTACGGTGCTTGGATGCCATGTGTTGGATCATGCTGGTGGTGGTGAGGTTTCTAGTGTTCATGCCTCGGCTCATTCTGGTGTGGCACAGGTTGCAAACTACAATTCTTTTGTTGTCCGCACTTTCCTTAAAAAAACGCCATACCGCGGAACACCTACCCCTTGGCAAGGGAGATTTACGCAAGGGGGTGCTCCGTGGAACATTTGCGGGCCGGTTTGGTGCGGTCCGCCTTCTTTCTGTAGCCACACCACTGCCTCTTCCAGCCTGTTGCGGTGCTGCAGATGGCTCACCCTCAGGACTGCTGTCATCGCTCGGCTCTACACCTTCCCAGGTGGGGTCAGTCACCTCATCGTCCACCAAGTCCTCCTCCACTTCCTCACTCTGATCATCCTCCTCATGTCTTGATCCCACCACATACTCAGTCATTGACAACTGTATATCATCCTCCTCAACAAGGTCTTGAGACAGTAATAGTGGTTGATTTAATGGCAACTGTGTCTCATCATCATCATCATCATCCACTACTTCCTTTGACCTTAAATGCCGTTCACATCTGTCATCTTCTTGTGATTGGGTACCCTCTAGAGGTTGTGAATCAGGGCTCAAGATGTCATGTTCCTCTGCAAGCGTGCTTGGAGAGAGGGTCAAATGAAGGATTGGTGATGAGACGAGCTCCTCACTATATCCCAGTGTGGGATCACTTCTTTGACCAGACCGTCTATGGTGGGAGGAAGGATGATCAGAGTGAGGATTATGTTGACCAGACTCTTGGCTACTGAGAGTGGACTTGGTGGAAGACAGGGTGGTGCTTAACCGACTGGAAGCAGTATCAGCTGACATCCAACCGACCACCTGTTCGCAGTGGTCGGACCTCGAGAGTGATGTCCTGCGACGCCCTGTAAACTGAGACATGAAGCTAGGTATGGTGGATGTCTTTCTTTCTTGTGCTCTGGCACCAGGCACAGTTTCTACGCGTCCTGACCCGCGCCCTGAACTATCAGGATCACGTCCACTTCCCCGTCCCTTTTTACCCGCCTTCTTCATATTACACGGAATATGTGCTGCAAATCTGCAACTCTGCACAGTACACAGAATGTGCTGCTAAACTGCGGTGACGCACACTGAATGGAATATGTGACTTTGATATTTTACAGTTTGAAGACTTAACAGTATTTCTTCCTATTCTGCATCTCTGCACAGTACACAGAATGTGCTGCTAAACTGCAGTGACGCACACTGAATGGAATATGTGACTTTGATATTTTACAGTTTGAAGACTTAACAGTATTTCTTCCTATTCTGCAACTCTGCACAGTACACAGAATGTGCTGCTAAACTGCGGTGACGCACACTGAATGGAATATGTGACTTTGATATTTTACAGTTTGAAGACTTAACAGTATTTCTTCCTATTCTGCAACTGTGCACAGTACACAGAATGTACTGCTAAACTGGGCGACGCACACTGAATGCAATATGTGACTTTGATATTTTACAGTTTGAAGACTTAACAGTATTTCTTCCTATTCTGCAACTCTGCACAGTACACAGAATGTGCTGCTAAACTGGGCAACGCACACTGAATGGAATATGTGACTTTGATATTTTACAGTTTGAACACTTAACAGTATTTCTTCCTATTCTGCAACTCTTCACAGTACACAGAATGTGCTGCTAAACTGGGCGACGCACACTGAATGGAATATGTGACTTTGATATTTTACAGTTTGAAGACTTAACAGTATTTCTTCCTATTCTGCAACTGTGCACAGTACACAGAATGTGCTGCTAAACTGGGCGACGCACACTGAATGGAATATGTGACTTTGATATTTTACAGTTTGAAGACTTAACAGTATTTCTTCCTATTCTGCAACTCTGCACAGTACACAGAATGTGCTGCTAAACTGCGGTGACGCACACTGAATGGAATATGTGACTTTGATATTTTACAGTTTGAAGACTTAACAGTATTTCTTCCTATTCTGCAACTGTGCACAGTACACAGAATGTGCTGCTAAACTGCGGCGACGCACACTGAATGGAATATGTGACTTTGATATTTTACAGTTTGAAGACTTAACAGTATTTCTTCCTATTCTGCAACTGTGCACAGTACACAGAATGTGCTGCTAAACTGCGTTGACGCACACTGAATGGAATATGTGACTTTGATATTTTACAGTTTGAAGACTTAACAGTATTTCTTCCTATTCTGCAACTCTGCACAGTACACAGAATATGCTGCTAAACTGCGGTGACGCACACTGAATGGAATATGTGACTTTGATATTTTACAGTTTGAAGACTTAACAGTATTTCTTCCTATTCTGCAACTCTGCACAGTACACAGAATGTGCTGCTAAACTGCGGTGACGCACACTGAATGGAATATGTGACTTTGATATTTTACAGTTTGAAGACTTAACAGTATTTCTTCCTATTCTGCAACTCTGCACAGTACACAGAATGTGCTGCTAAACTGCGGCGACACACACTGAATGGAATATGTGACTTTGATATTTTACAGTTTGAACACTTAACAGAATGTGCTCTAATCTGCAACTTTGCACACAAAAACGGAATGTGCTCTAATCTGCAACTTTGCACACTAAACAGAATGTGCTCTAATCTGCAACTTTGCACACTAAACAGAATGTGCTCTAATCTGCAACTTTGCACACTAAACAGAATATATGAATTTTTTGTTTTTTGTTTTTTTTCCCCCCACACAAAATAAACTGCTGCCCCCATTCACAGTAGTCCTAAAAAGGACTTTTGGTTCTTTTTTTTTTCACAATTGCTTTTCTTCTCCCTACACTGACTTTCCCTTCCTATCCTCATCTCTCCCTGGCTAAGACTGAGCCGAACTCGCTGGTCAGGTGCTATACAGCACCCGACCACGGGTTCTGGCCAGCCAATCAGTGTAATGCCAGCAGCCAACATGGCTGCTGGCATTACACTGATGTCAGAGCCTCCCTGCACGTTTATTGGCTGCGCAGCAGCCGCGAAACGTGCGGGGAGGAGACCCGAACATGGCGGGTGAGCACATGCGGTACTCGTACGAGTACCGCCATGTGCCGAGCAGAGCGATGCTCGAGCCGATCCGAGCATCGGCCGAGCATGCTCGCTCAACACTAATAAACACACACACATGCACTGACATACACAAACAGTGACACACAGATGCAAATGAGAACATACATACATACAGTGTGAGCAGTGTAAGCAACATACCTCCCAACATTTCAAATGGCCAAAGAGGGACACTTGTGTTTTAGGTGGTGTTACTGGGAGTGTGGCTGGTGGAGCATTTTTAACCCTTTGAGTGCCAGGGGGTAAGCAATGCATTGCATCCCCTCTGGCACTGAAATGGTTAAGTTACTCTTTCTGTAAGTGAATGCTTTAGAAGAAGATGAAAGTATTTTTTTACACAGACTAATTTAACAGACATATACAGAAGTTTACACCTACATTAATGTGGGTTTATTGATGTGGAGCAATCTGATACACTGGTATATATACCACACAGTGTGATCTCCTAAATAGAGGAGCAGAGGGATTTGGGTGTCAAACAGGGACTGTCCCTCCTATACTGTATAGTGCCAGTCCTTATACACAAACACATGCAGACTGTACACTATACAGCAGAGGTTCTCAGCCCATGCCCTCAGTGGCCACTAACAGGCCAGGACTTCGGAATTTCCCTGCTAGAACAAAAGTGTGTTGATCAGAGGCTCAGTCATATCGATTAACTCACCTGTGCTCTGAAAAAGGAATTCTAAAATCTTGGCCTGTTAATAGCCACTGAGAGCACAAATTGAGAACCACTGCTATACAGTGCCTGACCATTGTAGAGAATTTTTAACCCTTTGAGTGCCAGAGGGTAAGCAATGCATTGCATCCCCTCTGGCACTGAAACTGTTAAGTTACTCTTTCTGTAAGTGAATGATTTAGAAGAAGATTAAAGTATTTTTTTACACAGACTAATTTAACAGATATATACAGAAGTTTATACCCACATTACTGTGGAGCAATCTGATACACTGGTATATACACCACACAGTGTGATCTCCTAAATAGAGGAGCAGAGGGATTTGGGTCTCAAACAGGGACTGCCCCTCCTATACTGTATAGTGCCAGTCCTTATACACAGACTGTATACTATACAATGCCAGACCATATATAAATAGTTTGTCATGCATGATATACAGTGAGCTATGTACAGCATGGAGATGATTGCAGGAACTGGCACCTCTACTTACAGACAGACTGACAAACAATCTGCTCTCTTTCTCTCTCTTTGTGCAATATATAAATACAGTCACACCCATGTATCTGCTACTTACCTGCTCAGCTGAAGCCCTGCTCTGCACTGCCTGATCATGTATCTGCCATTATTCCACTTTCCCAGCTTTTCTGTGCTAGTAATTCAGCTCCCCACATCCTGCCTGCTGATTGTTTAGAAATCAGCTCACTTGTAGTAATTGGCAGGGCTGTGCAGGCTCACAGACAGGGAATGAAGAAGCAGCATAATACAGATTGGACCATGGCCTTCTAGCTGTAGCTTAAACATAGTTTCCATCATCCTCAGCTGCTCAGCGTGCGTGCGTGTGTCTCTGTATCAGTGTGTGTATATGTGTGTATGTGTCTGCCAGTGTGTGGGGGGCATGTGTGAGTGTCTGTGGTGTAGGAGTGAGTGACAGCCTTTTTTTTCAGCCTTAGATAGTGGTGGGTGGGCTGGATAGTGGGGACACGCCAAAAATCACACCTCCATTGAATCACCCAATGGGAGCAGTAATCCTCTTTACTGCCGCCCCTGGGTGTGTTTTGCCAGGCACAAAGTCTTCTTTTATTATTAGTGACATAGCAAAGGTCTTCAAGGTTAGGTATGCCTTTTTGCAGATGATACAAAGATCTGCAACAGGGTCGATATTCCTGGGAGAATTATCCAAATTACAGATTTAGGTAAATTAGAAGAATGGATAAGAGTGTGTGAGCTGCAGTTTAATGTTGATAAATGTTAAATAATGCACTTGGGATGTAAAAATCCAAAGGAAATATATAGTATTAAGGGTACTTTGCTGTCAGAGACAACAGAGGAAAGAGATTTGGTGGAAATTATTTCTAATGACTTAAAGGTAGGCAGGCAATGTAACAAAGCAGTGGTAAATGCAAGCAAGGTGCTGAGTTGTATAGCTAGGGGCATTAGTAGCAGACAAAGGGAAATGTTATCATGTGTACCAACCCAGATTGCCTGACTATTCTTCTGTGCCTGCTCCTGTGTACCGACCCGGCCTGACTGATATTCCTGCTCCTGTGTACCGACCCGGCTTGGCTGACATTCCTGCACCTGTGTACCGATCCGGCTTGGCTGACGTTCCTGCTCCGTGATTCGACCCAGCTTGGCTGACGTTCCTGCTCCGTGATTCGACCCAGCTTGGTTGGCATTCCTGATCTGTCGGCCTATTGTCACCTTGGCGACATTCTGATTCTTCAGGCTATCCAGTTCCCATTCCTGGTTCAGCAGAGTGCGAGAATCAGTAACTGCTATGGTAGTGTGTCTTTGGCCTAGTCTCCGTTACTGTTCCTGCAGTGTGCAAGTGTCTGCCTCCATTACTGCTCCGGCAGTCTGCCATTGGCCTAGTCTCCGTTACTGCTCCTGCAGAGTGCTAGTGTCTGCCTCTGTTACTGCTCCGGCAGTGTGCCATTGGACTAGTCTCCGTTACTGCGCCTGCAGTGTGCAAGTGTCTGCCTCCGTTACTGCTCTGGCACTATGCCATTGGCCTAGTCTCCATTACTGCTCCTGAAGAGTGCAAGTGTCTGCCTCTGTTACTGCTCCAGCAGTGTGCCATTGGCCTAGTCTCCGTTACTGCTCCTGCAGAGTGCAAGTGTCTGCCTCCGTTACTGCTCAGGCAGTGTACCATTACACCTTGTCTCCGTTATTGCTCCTGCAGAGTGCAAGTGTCCGCCTCCGTTACTGCTACGGCAGTGTTCTACGTTCCTCCATTCCTGATAGTACTCTGGCAGTTCACGTTTGTTCTGCTAACCTGTTCCTGGGCATTAAGCATCTTGAAGCTCTTTATATGGAAAGGGCTCTATCACGGAACTCTCAACACATGGGACTGTTTACACTCCTTGAAGACCTTTATCTCATGCAGTACCTTTGTCCTGGGAATCCAACATATTCTGCCTGACCTGTGTCAGTATAGACTGCTATGGACCTTATGGTTATACTGGACCTGTGTAGGCATATATATATATATATATATATATATATATATATATATATATATATAAAACCTGTCGTGTGTCTGTATTATACTGCCTGTATACTACAGGACCTGTGAGGGTTCTTATTTTATTGTGATTTCAATAAAACTGTGTTTTATCCTAAACCACTGTGTCTGTGTGTCGAACAAACTGTTACAAATGGTCATGCCACTCTACAGATCTCTGGTTAGACCCCAACTAGACTATTAAGCCCACTGGGACTGTGTCCTCATGCCCAGTGTGCAATCTCTTTTAGATTACAAATGCCATAAACAGAGATGTAATATTCTAAAACATATCATAAAGGTCCTATCAAAATGCCAGACACTTCTTCTCTGAACAAGGAAGCAGTTAATCACAGACATACGTTTTGTCCTTGATGGGCCTCACCAGTGAGGTGCAGCTGATCCCTCTAGGGGGCTTGAAAGCATGAAGTCCATGTATGAATTCTCCCATTAACCTTAGGGTGACCAAAATAAGAGTATTTTGCTTATAGATAGAAGAAGTCAGAGACACTCAACTAGTCTCATGAGCTTAAAAAAAAGGTATGCACTGGGACAGTGTTCTTGCACTCAGAGTTTATGTTTTGGCTTTGTTGGGCCTCGTTTGAGAGATGCAGCTGATCCCTCTAGGCACTTGTAAGCAAGGGACCCACGTCTGAATTCCCCCATTACCCTTATGGTGACTAACCCTAATAGCAATTTACATATAGATAGTAGAAGTCAGAGATGCTCAACTAGGCTCATGAGCTTGCAATGGTATGCATAAGCTCACTGGGACTGTGTCCTCGAGCCTAGACTGCAATCTCTTTTAGCTCACAAATGCCATACACAGAGAAAAAACTATTCTTAAACATATCATACAGGTCCTGCCAAAATGACAGTCGAGCCACAAAATGCCAGACAATGCATCTCTGAACAAGAGAAGCAGCTAATCACAGATGTGCGTTTCATCATTGTTGGGTCTCTCCGGTGAAGTGCAACTGATCCCTCTAGGCACTTTTGAGCAAAGGGTCCACGTCTGGATTCCTCCATTACCCTTCGGGTAACTAACCTTAAGAGCAACTTCCATATATATAGAAGAAGTCAGAGACACCCATCTTGGCTCATGAGCTTGCAAGGGTATGCAAAAGCCCACTGAGACTGTGTCCTAGCATGCAGGGTGCAATCTCTTTTAGCTCACAAATACCATACACAGAGAAGAAATATTCTGAAAAATATCTTACTGATCTTAATAAAATGACAGTCCAGCCACAAAATGCCAGACAATTCTTCTCTGCACAGGGGAATCAGTTAACCACAGACATACGCTTTGGCCTTGTTGAGCCTCATCAGTGAGGTGCAGCTGATCCTTCTAGGCACTTGTGAGCAAGGGGTCCATGTCTGTAATTCCCCCATTCCATTACCTTTAGAGTGACTATTCCAGCTGATCTCTCTAGGCACTTTTGAGCAAAGGGTCCACATCTTAAGAGCAATTTGCATATAGAGAGAAGAAGTCAGAGATGCTCAACTAAGCTTATGATCTTGCAGTGGGATCCACTCGGATTGTCGCGCCCAGGGTGCAATTTTCTGTTAGCTCACAACTGTCATACAGAGAGAAAAAATATTCTGACACATTTCCTACAGGTCCAGTCAAAATGACAGCCCAACCACAAAATAGCAAAACAATACTTCTCTGAAAAAAAGAAGCAGCTAACCACAAATGTACGTTTCAGCTCCATTGGGCATCACCAGCAAAGTGCAGCTGGTCCCTCTAGGCACTTGTGAGCTACGGGTCCACATCTGGATTCCCCCATTAACATTAGGGTGACTATATTTGCATATACGTAGAAGATGTCAGAAATGCTCAACTAGGCTCATGGCTCACTGGGACTGTATCCTCACGTCCAGAGTGCAATCCCTTTTAGCTCACAAATGCTATACCCATAGAAGAAACATTCTAAAACATATCATACAGATCCTACAAAAATGCCAGTCCAGCCTCGAAATGCCAGACAATTCTTCTCTGAAGAAGGGAAGCAACTAACCGCAAATGTACAGTTTGGCCTTGTTGGGTCTCATCTGTGAAGTGCTGATCCCTCTAGGCACTTTTGAACAAAGGGTCCACATCTGTCTTCCCTCATTACCCTTATGATAACTAACCATAAGAGTTACAGCTGATCCTTCTAAGCACTTGTGAGCAAGGGGTCCATGTCAGGATTCCCCCATTACCCTTAGGGTGAATAACCCTAAGAGCAGTTTGCATATAGATAGAAGAAGTCTGAAATGTTAAACTAGGCTGAATGTAATGGATCCTACCCGTTACTTAAGCCCTTGTCTGGCCCTAAGACTGTTTAACCAAAGACTGTGGACAATTTATACTGTTTGGACTGTATGCTGTGCCTTGTCAAACAAACTGGCCAGCTATTACCTAAGAGAGAAGACTTATGCACATGGACTTTGGCTAATATATGCCGAACGTTCTAGTTCAATGTACGAAGTGTGTTTGAAGGTTTATACATTCACTGAATATGGGTCGGAGGTTTCCGGTTCGAGAATGACACCGTATCGAGCACGGAGAACCGGAAGCAGTGAGTCGACACTGGATTGGTCGAATCCCTGAGCAGGAGGTTTAAAGGTCTTCCATAGACTTAACATGGGGAAAAGTAGGCAGCTCGGGGATTGGTCGACCAGCAGACTCACTGTACAATTCGATTGGCCAGGGTTGAAGCCGAATGTTCAAACCAGTGTGTACGTGCTTCAACCCCTGGCCATTGTTCCTAGAATGTATATTCCCGCCCCTCAAGTCTTTGTATCTTGTGTCTGAATTAACCAACCCTTTTGTATTTGAAATGTAATCACGTCTGTCTTATTGTATCTGTTAAGACCATCTGTTGCTGGCCTTTGTCTGATGTGTTGTGATTAAATCATAATGCCCGTTGTATCTGGTTTTCCCATAAGTTTCAATAGAAGATTTTGTATAAATATCTGTGGGTTTTGACAATAAAGGGAGTTACGTTTTGGAGTGAACCAGAGTCCTGGAGTCTTGTGTGTTCTTATGGTATTAAAGCAGCCACTCTGACTCCCATCTGAGCCCAGGTTCCTGCATCGTTTGACCGTCTGCTGCCAGTATCCTGCTGCCCAACTTCGGATGCTGTCAGACAGCAACGTGGACTCTGCCTTGCTTTTTCCAGTTCCAGTAAAACCTTCGATTCGAGCTACGGAGTGCTCCACCGGCTTGGCGACCGCTACCCTTTGTTCCTGCAACACTTTACCTGTTTATCGTAGGCCGGGAGTAGAGGCCTCATTCTCTACTGCCCGGTGTTCCGGTTCTGCGAAGCTCGACTGTTCGAAAGCCCATCAACCCCTCCTCAATCCGCATCCTTCAACGTAGTTTTGGCTACTCTGGGGTTCGATGCCACTTTGAGTCGACCACCATACCGTTGATCTGCTCGACCGGTGCGTCCGACAGCACCAGTCTGGAGTCGAGAAGGAGAGACCTGGGAACGATAGTGGAAGACGACGAGGTCCCTTCCTAGCTTTCATTACACTCAAGTAGGCTCATGAACTTGCAAGGGTATGTAAAAACCCACTGGGACTGTGTACCCAGGGTGCAATCTCTTTTAGCTCACAAATGCCATACACAGAGAAGAAATATTCTAAAACAAATCATAAAAGCTCCTGCCAAAACAACAGTCCGACCACGAAATGCCAGACAATTCTTTAAACAAGGGAAGCAGCCAACCCCAGCTGTAAGTTTCGGCCTTGTTGGGCCTCATCGGAGAGGTGCAGATGACCCCTCTAAGCACTTGTGAGCAAGGGGTCCACGTCTAGATTCCCCGATTACCCTTGAGGTGACTAACCCCAAGAGCAACTTGTATATAGATAGAAAAAGGAAGAGATGCTCAACTAGGCTCATGAGCTTGCAAGGGTATGCAAACACCCACTAGGACTGTGTCCTCACTCCCAGGATATAATCTCTTTTAGCTCACAATTGCCATACATAGATAAGACATATTCTAAAACATATCAGAAACGTCCTGCCAAAACTACAGTACAGCCACAAAACCCCATGCAATTTTTCTCTGAAGAAACTAATCCCAGACGTACCTTTTGGCTTTGGTGGATCTCATGTGTGAAGTGCAGCTGATCCCTCTACTCACTGTTGAGCAAGGGGTCCACATCTAAATTCACACATTACCCTTAGGATGACTAACCCTAAGAGCAATTTGCATATAGAAAGAAGAAGTCAGATATGCAAAACCCACTGGGACTGTGTCCTGATGCCCAGAGTACAATTTCTTTTTGCTCACAAATGCCAAACATAGAGAAGACATTTTCTGAATAATACTATGCAGGTCCTGCCAAAATGACAGTTCAGCCACAAAATGCCAGACAATTCTTGTCTGTACAGGGTAAGCAACCAACCCCAAATGTACATTTTAGCCTTGTTGGGCCTCATCAGGGAGATGCAGATAACCCCTCTAGGCACTTGTGAGCAAGGGGTCCACGTCTAGATTCCCCCATTACCCTTAAGGTGACTAACCCCAAGAGCAATTTGTATATAGATAGAAAAAGGAAGAGATGCTCAACTAGGCTCATGAGCTTGCAAGGGTATGCAAAAGCCCACTGGGACTGTGTCTTCGCGCCCAAGGAGCAATCTCTTTTAGTTCACAAATCCCTTACACAGAGAAAAAATATTCTGAAACATATCATACAGGTATGCCAAAATGACATTCCATTCACAAAATGCCAGACAATTCTTGTCTGAACAAGGGAAGCAGCCAACCCCCAGCATTCTAGCCTTTTTGGGTGCTATTGGGGAGGTGCAGATGACACCTCTAGGCACTTTTGTGCAAGGGGTCCATGTCTACATTCCCCCATTACCCTAAGGGTGACTAGCCCTAAGAGCAATTTGTATATGGATAGAAAAAGTCAGAGATGCTCAACTAGGCTCATGAGCTTGCAAGGGTATGCAAAAGCCCACTGGGACTGTGTTCTCAAGGCCAATGAGCAATCTCTTTTAGCTCACAAATCCCTTACACAGATATGAAATATTCTGAAACATATCATACAGTTCCTACCAAAATGACAGACAATTTGTCTCTTAACAAGGGAAGCAACTAACCCCAGACATACATTCCTGCCTTGTTGAACCTCATTTGTAAGGTGCAGCTGAACTCTTTACAGGCTTGGGATCAAGGGGTCCACATCTGGATTCACCCATTACCCTTAGGGTGACTAACCCTAAGAGCAATTTGCATATAGATAGAAGAAGTCAGAGATGCTCAACTTGGCTCATGAGCTTGCAAGGGTATGCAAAATCTCAATGGGAATATGTCCTCTGTCCTAGAGTGCAATCTCTTTTAGCTCACAAATGCCATACACTAAGAAGGAATATTCTGAAACATGTCATGCAGGTCCTGTCAAAATGACACTCCAGCCACAAAATTCCAGACAATTCATCTCTGAACAAGGGAAGCAACTAACACCAGATGTACATTTCAGCTTTGTTGGGTCTCATCTGTGAGGTACAGCTGATCCCTCTAGGTACTTATGAACAAGGTGTTCAAGTCCGGATTCCCCCATTACCCTTAGGGTAAATACACCAAAGAGCAATTTACATATAGATAGAAAAAGTCAGAGATGCTCAACTAGGCCCATGAGCTTGCAAGGGTATGCAAAAGCCCACTGGGACTGTGTCCTCATGCCCAGGGTGCAATCTTTTTAGCTCACAAATGCCATAAAAAGAGAAGAAATATTCTTAAACATATCATACAGGTCCAGCCAAAATGACAGTTCAGCCACAAAGTACCAAACAATCCTACTCTGAACAAGGGACGTAGTAACCCGAGATGTATGTTTCGGCCTTGTTGGGCATCATCATTGCAGTATAGCTGATCCCTCTAGGTACCTGTGAGCAAGGGGTCCACATCTGCATTTCCCATTTCCCTAGATAGAAAAAGTCAGAGATGCTTAACTAGACTCATGAGTTTGCAAGGGTATGCAAAAGCCCACTGGGACTGTGTCCTCGCGCCCAAAGTGCAATCTCTTTTAGCTCAAAAATGCAATACACAGAGAAAAAAATATTCTGAAACATAACATACAGGTTCTGCCAAAACTAAAGTCCAACCACAAAATGCCAGACAATTCTACTTTGAACAAGGGAAGCAGTTAGCCCCATACATACATTTCAGCCTTGCTGGGCCTCATCGGTTAGGTGCAGCTGATCCCTCAAGACACTTGTAAGCAAGGTGTCCATGTCTGGATTCCCCCATTACCCTTAGGGTAACTAAGACAAAGAGCAAGTTGCATATAGATAGAAGAAGTAAGAGATGCCCAACTAGGCTCATGAGCTTGCAAGGGTATGCAAAAGCTCATCAAGACTGTGTCCTTTCACCCAGAGTGCAATCTCTTTAGCTCACAAATGCCATACACACAGAAAAAAAAAATATTCTGAAACATCTCAAACAGGTCATGCCAAAATGACAGTCCAGCCAAGAAATTACAGATGAAAGTTTCAGCCTTGTTGAAGGCCTCATATGTGAGGTACAGCTAAATCCTCTAAGCACTTTTGAGCAAGGGGTCCACATCTGGATTCCTCCATTACCCTTATGGTGACTAACCCTAAGAGCAATTTGCATATAGATAGAAGAAGTCAGAGATACCCAACTAGGCTCATAAGCTTTTAAGAGTATGCAAAAGCCGACTAGGAGTGTGTCCTCATGGCCAAGGTGCAATCTCTTCTAACTCACAAATGCCATACACAGAGAAGAAATATTCTGAAACATATCATACAGATATGCCAAAATGACAATTCCCAGACATACATATAAGTCTTGTTGGGTTTTATCAATGAGGTACAACTGATCCATCTAGGCACTTGTGAGCAAGGGGTCCACGTCAGGATTCCCCCATTACCTTTAGTGTGACTAACCCTAAGAGCAATTTGCATATAGATAGAAGAAGTCAGAAGTGCAAAATTAGGCTCATGAGCTTGCAAAGGTATGCAAATGCCCACTGGGACTGTGTCATCCTGTTATTTTAGCTGACAAATGCCATACACAGAGCAGAAATATTCTGAAACATAACATACAGGTCTAGCCACAAAACACCAGACAATTCTTCTCTGAAGATAAGCAGCTAACCACAGATGTACATTTCAGTCTTGTGAAGTGCAGCTGATCCCTCTAGGCACTTGTGAGCAAGTGGTCCACATCTGGATTCCCTCATTACCTTTAGGGTGATGAACCCTAAGAGCAATTTGTATATAGATAGAAAAAGTCAGAGATGCTCAACTAGGCTCATGAGCTTGCAAGGGTATGCAAAAGCCCAATGGGACTATGTTCTCACACCCAGAGTGCAATCTCTTTTAGCTTACAAATGCCATACACTAAGAAGAAATATTCTGAAACATATCATACAGGTTCTGACAAAATGCCAGACAAGTCTTCTCTAAGCAAGGGAAACAACTAACCCCAGACATACATTTTGGCCTTGTTGGGTCTCATCAATGAGGTGTGGCTGATCCCTCTAGGTGCTTGTGAGTCCCCCATTACCCTTAGGGTGACTAACCCTAAGAGCACTGTGCATATAGATAGGAGATGTCAGAGATGCTCATCTAGGCTCATGAGCTTGCAACAGAATGCAAAAGCCCTTTGGAACTGTGTCCTCATGCCCAGAGTGCAATCTCTTTTAGCTCATAAATGACATACACAAGGAAGCAATATTCTGAAACATATCATACAGGTCCTACCAAAACAACAGTCCAGTCACAGAATGCCAGACAATTTTTCTCTGGACAAGGGAACCTGTTAACCCCAGACATACATTTCAGCCTTTTATGTTCTTATCAGTGAGATGCAGCTGATCCCTCTATGATCTTGTGAATAAAGGGTCCACCTCTGGATTCCCCCATTACTCTTAGGGTGACTAACCCTAAAAGCAATTTGCATACAGATTCATGAAGTCAGAGATGCTCAACTAGGCTCACGAGCTTGCAAGTGTATGCAAAAGCCCACAGTACAATTGCTTTTAGCTCACAAATACCATACACAGAGAAAAAAATATTCTGAAACATATCATTCAGATCCTAATAAAATTACAGTCCAGTAATGAAATGCCAGACAATTCTTCTCTGAATAAGGGAAGCAGCTAACCCCAGACGTACATTTCAGCCTTATTGGTCATTGTCTGTGAGGTGCAGCTGATCTGTCTAGGCACTTTTGAGCAAGGGCTCCACATCTGGAATCACCCATTACCTTTAGGGTGACTAACCCTAAGTGCAACTTGCATATAGAAAGAAGAAGTCAGAGATGCTGAACTAAGCTCATGAACTTGCAAGGGTATGCAAAAGCCCACTGGAACTGTGTTCTCACACTCCAAGTGCAATGTCTTTTAGCTCACAACTGCCACAAAAAAGAGAAGAAATATTGTGAAGCATATCATACAGGCCCTGCCAAAATGACAGTCCAGCTACAAAACACCAGGCAGTTTTTCCATTGAACAATAGAAACTGCTAATCTCATTCATACATTTCAAGCTTGATAATATGGCTAGCTTGATGAGGGTTGCTAAGCACTGGTTAGCATACATTACCATATACTCTGACTGGACTATAGACCAACACTTTGCACCACACCTCAACCTACAATTCTTGCTACACACTTGCCCATCTCAAATCCCATTTGATATTCCAGCCAACTCATTGATATTTAATGTGATCAAACCATGGTGGTATGTTAGAAATGTGCTTTATCACAAGTACCTTTCCATTTTTCTCCTTCTGACCAACAATCCCTATTTTCAAGACAGCTGCACTGATACGCGATTTTTACAGTGGGAGAGAAAGGGAATAACCACGATCGGATATATGATACACCCTGGACCTCTTCCCTGACCTGCATCTCTTTCACCTATTTACATATGCTAGTAAAGTACTCTGGGAGTTGATGCCTGATTGGACCACTAGCACCTTCAACACTTATCTGAAAAATACTGACAATACTCGCATGAACATATCCAGTATATACAAATATATCTCCCTCTATCCAGTATATGCAATGCCTGTGTGCTTAGCTACAAGATATACCACACACTAATACCCCTTTATTGCTGGAAACTTTTCACAGGTGGCTGAAGTGCTTCCCTGCCTGCTACTTCTCAAGAACTAAAATACCATCTGATACATAGGGCGTAAGTCCCCCCTCTCCTTGCTCACAGAGTGAGTTTGTCAACATCTCATGCTTGACGAAGTGCCAAGTTCTGCTTGCCAATTTTCTTCACATTTTCTGTCAATGCACCATAATAAACTCTTTTTGGATGACTTTTTCCACCTACATACAGAAGGCGTCTACTATACAGATACACATACACTCCCCTTCGTTCTTGTTGGGAATATATCACACCTCTGACCCGCTACATGACATATTGACCCTAATTTCTATAAAATGCATCCTGATTCACTGGACCACTACAAATCCCCCTACATTACATGAATAGCTTGACAAAACTACTCACTTTCTCAAGTTCTTCTGGCTTTTGGCCACACAAAACAAAAATAATGACGGGAAGTTGTTTATTACATTGTGGGACCCTTTCATTAAAACTTTTTCTAGGAAATCATAATCATAATTTTAAATATCCTCCTGGATGGCTGCTGAGGAACTCTGGAGTGAAACAGCAGAAGCGTAGAAAACCCAGGGAGGAATGGGACAGGAAGAGAGGGAACATATATCTACGTACCCCCTTGATCTGTACTTGGATTGTGGCTATATATACACTTTTGTATTCCTGAAAGGCATGGGAGGTGCGGGTCTCCTGGGGGGGGGGGTGTAGAGAGGGGTTTTGGTTTTACTTTTTTTTTTTTTTTTTTACTTTTTTTCTGATCCAAGGGATATCTGTAGAGGGAGAGGGTTGAGGGTTTTGGCCCAGGGGGGCTGCATTGTGTAGCCAGGCTGTGCAGTGGGACAGATACAGCTGCACGGAGCTGCCGCTTCATGACCTGATGCCCCCCCCTTTCTTTTATCTTGTCATGGAGGGTGTGTCCTATGTCCCAAGGTGGGGGATGGTAAAAATCGGGTGACTGCCTGACAGTGTCTAGGTTACAATCTGCCATTGTCCCCGCACTGCATTTAAATCTTTATGATAGATTTCTATATCTGTAGATGTCCTTCATATGGCCTAGACCTTTTGCTTAGAAATAGGCAACATACTACACTGCCAGCCCAGCTGCCACAGAGGATGACTGGGCTGGAAAGGCATCATGTTACAAAAGAGACTTCATGACTGTTATTGATTCACTTTTCATGTTCTCCTCTACTGAGTTAATACCAGCTTACAGCTGTGCATGACTTTTCTATGCCTGCTCTACTTGTTTGTTTGTTATAATGGAAAATGTAATAAAATAAAATAAAAAACGTTAGCGATGTTTGTCAGAAGCAGTCATGTGCAGTAGAGACAGTCCGCATTCGGCCAGTCTCTACTGCTCATGACCGCATCGCGTGGAGCAGTGAGGCAGTGTCAGTACACAGAGCAGCACTGGAGCAGTGAGGCTGCATCAGTACACAGAGAAGGACTGGAGCAGTGAGGTAGGGGCAGTACATAGAACAGGACCAGAGCAGTGAGACATCACCCAGACCTTGGCCCATGTACATGGGCTTTTACACTAGTAGTCACATAATCAAACAGCCATTTCAACAACCCTTTTTCTTTCACTGTCTGCCATTACTGCAATTTTTCTACAGAACCCTTTGAGCTTCTTCTTCAGAGAACTCCTGGGTTCCACAGAACACAGTTTGAGAACCTGTATTGGATACGATTTATTGTATTGTATATGATTCATTTCACACAGACAATTAAAGCAATATATTTGCATATGGTATGTGAATTCTGAATGTGCACCACAAGGGGCAGTGTTCATGAGTGGCTGAACACATGTGTAATGGCTGCCATTGCAGACATGCATGCTGGGAATTCTGACCACTTGTGCATTAGCTATGCCATGTGGCCAGGAACAAAGGAGTCACGTGACTCATTCAAGTAACCAGATTGGACAGTGGTTGGAGTTATTAGGCCTTGGGAGCCATGTTTTTGGTTAGAACCCACCATGCAGAGAGAAGGATGAACAATGGCCTTTTGCTGTCCAAGAATAACATCAAAGAAATGACTTGCAGGGTTCCCTTGGACAAAGAGATATGCTTGCATGTGCTGAATTTTCACTGTAAACCAAGCTAAGTATAATTGTAACACTGTATTAATCTGTAACTTTGTTGTAATAACCCTTTTTTAGATATATTGCTTTAACAGCAGATGTTATAGTAAAGTATATCATCAAATATTACAACTGTTTCCTGTGTATTCATTCCACATAATCAACTGATATACCGCAAATCAAATAAATATTAATGTTGTGATTAATATCCTAATTAGAATATTGATATTTGCATATTAATATTCATAATTCAGGCCGCGAATACAACAGAACCACTGATCTAGTTTGCCAGAAAATGAAATGCATTGCAGCAAGGGCAATGCAATTCTACACAGAAATAAGATAACATCAAATGAGTAAACCAAGCATTTAAGAAATGCAAACTATGTCAATGAAGTTTTTATAACATATTTCAATATAGTTTTAATCAATTCAGTCTTCCTTGTGAAAGTTCCCCTTTTTAGTAGCATTTTAAAAGTGTTACCCTTTCTTATTTTTAAATAGCGGTTAAGGAAATTCCTTTTTAACAGGGTGGTAAATAGTTTAAATTCCCCTTATTCTTCAGTATACACGGATAACACCTATGTCCTAGAAGTACTCTTACTTCATGCATGACAAGTAAAAACTCTCTGAGGAGCTTCCCTGGTTGGGCCGGAAAATACCCTTCTTTTGTAGGTTCTAGGTAATTATGCAGCTATGTATCTTGCAGGCTTGGAATGGCATGTGGTAAAACCTGATCTTGTCTATACTGTAGTGCAATAGAAATCTTTAAAGGAACAGTAAACAGTTACAGTAAACTTTTTATGAAAAACTACGTTATATGACTTTTCCTATAAGGGTATACACACTACTGGTAGTAGTTTTATTCAAAAGTTATAGTCATTCAAACTGTCATAAAGTGATAAAGCTGTTACTATCAAATCATTTATCCAGTGGATCACCTCTCTCATAGAATTCAATAGAATAACTGTCAGGTTTCCAGGTGAACTCTAAGTGAAATGTCTGGATATTACAGAGCACTGTTAGTGTAAACAGGTTAAACTGTAATAACTTTGGAGCAACACATAGTCCAGCAGTGGAAGTACAATGTTTTACCCAGCAGGAAAATCTTTCCAATATTTGGATTTTATTAACCCTTTGAATGCCAGAGGAGTATGGCACTCAAAAGGTTAAGAGTGTATTCATCTTGCTGATATTTACAGTCAAATATAAGGTTCAATGGCTTTCTTCTAAGGAACTCCCTTTGTATCATACATTTTTTAGAAGAGACTACACTTTCACAAGCTACCATTGGTTTGCTGATGTCCCCTACCACTGATGCGAAAACCAATAGAGAATGCAAAAAAAGAAAAGTGGATCTATTATTACACTCCACTAGAAAATGCACATTTCCCTACCTTTTGTAGTGTCTCGGCTCACATTTCCAAAACACAAAAATTTTAGGTTTTATTAGTAGGGATAGGGAAAATATTTGCCTCAAAAGAGAAACAGGAGAAAATGGCACTTTTCAGTAAATTTTTCACAAAAAAAGTACTTTTTCTGCCTAGCTCATTGCAATTAAATAAATGGGAAGACTGAATTTTTCCCAAGTCCCCACCACGTGGAAAGTGTCCCTTCTTTTCCCTCAGGCATAGTATAAAAGGGGTGTCAGGTTCCTGCAGCATGCCATTCTGTGTTTGTGGAAGGAAGAGGAAGCAGCACATTTTTGAGCTAATAAAGTAACATAGTACATTACATTGAAAAAAGATACAAGTCCATAAAATCCAACCTTTGCATCATAAACCAGAGAGATGAGAATTATATAGCTCTCCTCAAATAATTTAGTATTTATCAGAACTTCTTGTGGAGTTAAAGCTTTGTTTAGGGAGTCTTGTAGGCAGGGAATCTGTACTCTGTATTAGTGGAGTCTGATGGATAATGGGGGCAGTTGTGATCCAAGTTGTTATCTCTGTCCTAGGGAGTCTGGGGGTGTGAGAAGAGGGGTTTACCCTAAATACCCCAACATTTTATATGACTGACTAGGAAGAAACAGGCAGCTGTGATCCAACTTCCTTCCAGATCTTGCTGTTATCTCTGAGCTAGGAGAGTCTGGGGGTGTGAGAAGGGAGCAAAAGAGGTTTATCCCAAATACCCAACATTTTGTGTGACTGACTTGGAAGAAATAGGCAGCTATGATTCAAGTTCCTTCCTGATCTGGTTATTAGCTCTGCTAGGGGAGTGTAGGGGTGTGTGAAGGGAACAAAGGAGATTTACTCCAACTACCTCCAAATTCTATGTGACTGACTTGGATAACACATGCAGAGGTGATCCAAAATCCTTCCAGTTCTTGCTATTATCTCTGTCCTAGGGGAATCTAGGGCTGTGTGAAGGGAGCAAAGGAGGGTTACCCCAAATACCCCAACATTTTGTGTGACCAAGTAGACACGGGCAGCTGTGATCCAAGTTCATTCCGGATCTGGCTGTTATCTCTGTGTTGGTGGAGTATGGGGTTACGAGAAGGTAGCAAAGGAGAATTACCCCAAATACCCTAAATTCTGACTGGGAAGACACAGTAAACCGTGATCCAAGTTTCTTCCTGATCTGGATGTTATCTCTGTCTTGAGGAGTCTGAGGAAACAAGAAGTTATACAGGGAGTTTTTTTTTACAGCGATAGGGATAGTGTGGCAGTTAAATAAAAAAAATAAATAAAATGTGATAAGTGACAGAGATAGGGATCCTGATGTGACAAGTGACTGATACAGACTGATACTAGACAAGTTAAAGTTTGTTTTTGGAGATGAAAAGAGTCAAAGAGTGCCTACACATAACAACCACCATCCCCACAACCTGCAAATGTTGCTAAAGTAATAAAGTTACACAGTTCTTCTACTATGTACTGCCATCCTATGCTTACTAAGTTCTTAGAAGTCAAAACCTGCACACAAAAAAGCAAAAGTACACCTGTGGAACAGTAAACTTGTGAATATGTTGGAGGTTGGCAAGTTGCAAGTTTTCTTTTGTTGAAAACAGAGGCTTTAAAGAACTGATGCCATGTGTTTCACCCTGCTAGAATATCCAAAGCTGCAGACGCTTTTCAAGGATGTTCATGCCAATGTGACTTAAGCAGAAAGTTAGTGAGGTGCTCAGCCTGTTACCAATATTTTTCAAGGCATATGTTTCTGTATGACTCAGAACTTTTACTTCTAGCTATTTATTTCTCCAATTCAGGCTTCAGAATAAGAAATATTGCTCAGGAAAAGTCATAGGCAAAAAATGGAAAATGTTATGTATTTTCTATGGCAGGAATTTTCATGAAAAAAACAGTACATTTTAAATTTAATGTTGAAGTTTTTTCCTGAAAATTCCTGCATCTCTATTTATTAGAAGTTCTTTGTAGAAAAAAATTGCAATTGAAAAATAGAAAGTACATTCTGTCTTTCAGGAAAAAAGTTAGAAAAAGAACACTTAAACCTGCAATTAGATATATTTTTGAAAACTACATACAGTTTCAGTTTCAGAGAGTAATCAATTGTTTTTCTACCCCAAGACTGGTTTAGGTATGAAATATTAAAAATTTGACACTGTTAGGAAAAAAATGGTGGTTTTATTTTTGTTTTGCTTTTCAATGTTCACTACATAAAAAGTACAGAAAACTTTGAAAACTAAGGAATTTCTTAGTAGACTAAGAAACTAGATACCTCCTGAGTAAAATGATTCAACATTTGTATGGGTTGACATACCTTAGTTCAGAGTTTCCCAAGTGCTACAGGTTTTCTGGATTTCCCTGTCTATGCATAGGTGAATGAATCAGACTGAAATATCTACTAATTATACATCTGTGCTTGGGCAGGGATGCTCAGAAAACCTGTATTGTTAGGGGGACTTTAGGATTGTGGTTGAGAAAATGTGCCTTAGGGGGGTGCTATGAGCATAAAATTGTACCTATTACAATCTTTTGAGCTATATTTTTTTAAATAGGACATACATTCATTAAAAATGTTTTTAACATCTATAGACATGAAGTAGAGGTAGACAAGGCATATCACTTTGGAAAGTGGACAACCGATGGCATCAAGTGAGGAGTCACTTTTTCATCCCCTAGGCTGACATGCACAAATGTTTCTAGAATGTTGCACTAACACCTATTTTTTAATAAAATAAAAAAACAAGATCTTAAAATACCCTGGAATTTCCTTTCATAGCTACTCCATCCCCCCAAGTAAACTTATATCCCAACAGTATGGGTTACAATACTATAGTGTTACAGGAGCACTGTTCTGCTCTGTAACGGAGCATATTCCATTAATGGAGCCCTTGTCTGGGCCTAGAACTGTTATCCCAAGAACCCCCAGAGACTGTGGATATTTCTGGTCCCAAAGAGACCGACAACCATGAACTGCTGGCTTGCTTCCAAGGAAATGGGCAGTAAGGGTTAATTATTTGAGTTTAGCCAAAGTTACTTCCAATGTGTATTGTATCCACTCAAACCAGTGTACTGTGAACTGTACTTAGACCCCCTGCCGTGTGTTAGTTCATTCAAGCCTCTCAAATCTTTGTGTCAATTGTCTGCGTTCAGCAACCCTTTTGTGTTTGAAATGTAATCATGTCTGAGTCATTGTATTTGCCAGACCATCTGCTGCTGGTCCTTTGTCTTACATGTTATGATTGAATGATGTCCCTATTGTATCTGGTTGGCCCATGTATTTCAGTGTAAGGTTTGAGTATAAATATGTGTGGTTTTGTACTAATAAAGAGTGAGTCTTCTGAGTGAACAGAAGAAATCGGCCACTCTGACGCCCATCTGAACTGAGTATCCTGTATCGCCGACAGCCTGCTGCCAGCTTCCAGCCACCTGACTTTGTATGCTGTCAGACGGCGACGTCTGTCTTCTCCTTCTTTGAGTTCCTCAGATCCTCTGATTCGAGCTTACAGAGTGCCTGAATCTGCTCGACCAAGGCTACCTGGTTCCTACGACATTTTCCCTGTTCGCAGTTCGACCGGGAGTCGAGGCCTCACTCTCAACTGCCCGGAGTCCAGCCTGCGACACTTGACTGCTCGTGAGCCCTGTCGACCCCTCCTCGACCCGCATCCTTCAACACAGAGTCGACTACACGGGGGGTTTGACTCCTCTTCGAGTCAACAACCAGACCGTCTATTTGCTCGACCAGTGCATCTGATGGCACCAGTCCGGCATTGAGAAGGAGAGACCCGGGAACAACAGCGGAAGGCAACGCTGTCCCTTGTAGCTGCCATTACACTGGTGGCAGTGGTGGGATTTCTCCTTCTTTTCATCGGTTGCATCGAGTGAGACATGGTGGATACTTGAGGACCCATGGATGCTGTCGAGACCAACTGGAACCACCTAAGGGACCTGTTAGACCTGCTCTGGCTTATCCTGGGAAAGACCACTCTTCCGGTGTGGGAAGAGAGTATATACCAATTAGTGGAGGTGGAGAGTGACCTACAGGACCAGTATAACGCCCTTCGCCAGGAGGCGGACAGGAGGTACAGCAGTCGAATTCGCCATAAATGTTTTCTGGTGCACTATGTATACAACGGCCCAGGAATAGAGTGGGAAGCTTTTGACTATGCTCTCGATTTTGGAAGCCAGGAGGAGTGGCGCTTCTGGGAGATCCATGATTCCTGTGAAGCGATGCTGGGTTTCAAGGACATCCCCGAGCTAGGAGGAGAACTAGATGACCTGGTTGAGCAGGAATGGCATCTGGAGAGGGCATACATGGGCCTCTACCGAAAGATCAGAAGATATGTAGAGGGAGAACGGCCATGAAACGTCCTCCATGGTGATGTTGTTGCCCCTGAATATGAGGACCCCAGAAGACTGAAGGGAAACAGTACTGCTGACTCTTTTGCTGACCCTGTGGGCTGTGAACTGGTGGGTGGGAGCGAGCCCACCAGCCCCTATGTGACCCCTGGCATGGTGAGTGGGAGAGAGCACACCAGTGCCTGGGAACCTCTTGCTGTGGTGAATGAGACGCAGGTCCCCACCAGCAGCCACTGTCCTGCCCCTTTGTTATTGTATACTGCCCTGAAGAAAGAGGAATGTGTGCTCTCCAGGGGCACGGATGTTACGGCCCTGAGGAATGGGACTGCGGTCTTCCTCAAGGCAGAGAATGGCCCTGAAGTTTGTGGCCTGGAATAAGAGGACCCCAACGGACTGAAGGAGAACAGTGCTGCTGACCCTCTTGTTGTACATGTGAACTGTGAACTGGTGGGTGGGAGCAAGCCCACGAGCCCCTATGTAACCTCTGGCCTGGGGAGTGGAAGCGAGCTCACCAGGGCCTGGGAAACCCCTGCTGCGGTGGATGAGATGCAGGTCCCCACCAGCAGCCCCAGTCCGTTCCCTATTGCTGTTGCCCTGGAGAAAGAGAAAAATGTGTTCTCCAGGTGCATGGACAAGATTGCCAGGATGATTTGAAGTGCCTTCCTCCACAAGAAAAGAAATGGCCCTGACTTGGAGGGCCAGTAAGAAAAGGAACCCAGCAGACTGCCTCAAGGCAGTTCTACTGCCCCTTGTGCTGTCCCTATGGACTGTGAACTGGTGGGTGGGAATGAGCCCACCAACCCCTATGTGACCCCTGGCCTGGTGGATGGGAACAAGCCCACCAGGCCCTGTGAAGCCCCAGCTGTGGTGCGTGGGACAACAGCCCTAATCAGCAGTCCAAAGTCTGTTACCCCTTTCCCTGTTACCCCAGACTTGATGAGTGGGACCACAGTCCTCACCAGGGATTCCCTTGTTGCCTCTGGACTTGTTGACCCCAGCCTGGTGGGTGGGAAGTCGTTCCCCACCAGGGCAAGTGATGGCCCTGACCCAGGGAGTGGGACCACGGTCTTCCATGCTGGGCATATTGTCCCTTTGTCTGATGCCCCCACCTTGGTAAGTGGGACCTCGGTCCTCACCAAGGACACTTTGTTGGCCCTGGCCCCTACTGACCCCAGCCTGGTGGTTGGGAAGTCAGTCCCCACCAGGCCAACTGTTGATCCAGCCGGAGGGAGTGGGACCACTGTCCTCCCTAAGGAAGTTGGGATTTGCCCCAGTTTTGCCAACGGCCCTTTGGATGTTGCCTCAGCCCAGGAGAGTGGAAGCAGCATCCTCTCCTGTCCCAGCAGAGCACTTGCCCAACCAAAGGGGGGAGATGTCCCCAGCTTCCCACAAGTTGACACCCGGGCCATTGAGAACCCAGGGACACGCTTGCCACAAGGAGATCCACCTTATAGACTGGCTATGGACCCTGAGCCACTGGCCCCAGACCTAGGAGGGTCTGAACCCAGCTCTGCCTGGAGCATGGCCCAGGAGAGGCCTCCCAACTTGGTGCTAGCCAGGACCAAGAGGCACCAGTTTCCATGGCCCAGGACCAAGACCTAAGTTTTACTCCTGGCCCAGGACAAGGGGCGCATCTGTTGTTTCCTGGCCCGGACAAGGGGCTAATGTTTTCTCCTGGCCCAGACAAGGGGCTCAACTCATTTCCTGGCCCGGGCAAGGGGCTCAAGCCTTTCCCTGACCCAGGACAAGGGGTTCAAGTTGGACTCCCAGCTCAAGACAAGGGGCTCAACACAGCATGGCTCTTCCAGAGTCCCAAGCCAGCATTTACTCCAGCAACCGCTGGCTTGGTACAAAAAAGGGGGAGAAATGTAATGAAGCATAGTCTGTTACTGGAGCCCTTGTCTGGGCCTGGAACTGTTATCCCAAGAACCCCCAGAGACTGTGGACATTTCTCTGCCCAAAGAGACTGACAACCATGGACTGCTGGCTTGCTTCAAAGGAAATTGGCAGTAAGGGTTAATCATTTGAGTTTAGCCAAAGTTACTTTCAATGTGTATTGTATCCACTCAAGCCAGTGTATTGTGAACTATATTGAGACCCCCCTGCTGTGTTTAATTCATTTAAGCCCCTCAAGTCTTTGTGTCCATTGTCTGCATTCAGCAACCCTTTATCACAGTGCCTGTGATTCTCTGTCACTCTTACTTGTGGTTCGCTCTGATTTGCTGAGCCAGTTTGGCCCGCCTCTGGTGACCTTCTTATGCCTGGTCCAGACATCTGTCAGATGCCCTTTCGTGGTGTTTCTGAGCCAGTAGTGCTGTTGCTGTGTTCCTGTGTTCCGGATTCTCGTGTACCGACTTGGCTTGTCCTGACTACGCTCCAGTGTTCCTGATCGTGTTTGACCCGGCTTGTCTGCGAAACACCTCCGTTTCCAGACCCGGCTTGGCTGACGTTCCTGCTCGTGTATGACCCGGCTTGTATGACTACCTCCTGCGTGCTACGACCCGGCCTGGCTGACTTCCTGCTCCAAGATCGACTTCCAGCCTGTTCCAGTGACCTCTGTTCCCGTTGTCGCCGCTGCAACATTTTTCACCTGCTGTTGCCAGCTGCCGTGTGACCACTCTGCCTTGTGTTACCTTCGATCAGTGCAGTGTCCCGTTGTCTTGCAGAGCTGTGCGTTCCTCCGTGAGCCTCACTACACTTGCAGAGCTTCCATACCTTACAGAGCCTTGTGTTTAAACGTGCATATTAACCCTTGCAGTGCTGTTTTACTCTCGCTACCTCGATTCCCAGTACAGAGCCTCTCGTTGTGCTACGTCTGCTGAGTTGGCCGCTTACCGACGGCGACTCTATCTATCCTACTGCAGAGTAGTCACGTTATGTTGGTCCGGTAGGGCGTCATTGGCTCTCACCTTTACGTTAGTTACTGGGCGATATCTACTGTGGCCTCTGGGCTCGTGTGGCAGCAAAGGGAAGGCTCAAGCTCTGGCAGGTTTTCCTTTTATACGCCTGTGGGGGCTATTGGCTCTATCACTACTATTGCTGGTATCCGGTTAACGTCTGTGGAGGCTACTGCCAGCTCTTGCATTGCAGGCCGGTTTCCGTTACGCCCGTGGGGGCTATCCACACTTGCACTCGCAGAAGCAGTCTTCCTGTTAGGTATGCCCGCGGGGGCTATTTGGATTTCTGTTCTGCTTAAACTATTTGGTCACTTCGGCTGGGCATTTATATTTCCAGAACACTGTGAACTGTCTCTATCAGCACCTCCTTTGAACACCTAGGGTGTGCCAAACCACCACATCTGAGACTGACTGATTTATACTCTTAACCCTTTGGGTACTGAACACCATTCTCTGTGAAGAGATATTGTATGTCTATTATACTGTGCATTGACTCTCTGTATTATATCAGTCATCATTGTGTGTATATTCCTGCTGCCTCTAGAGGGCGTTCGTTTGCATTATTGCTATTGAAATAAAATTGTGTTTTATTTTACCAACTGGTCTGAGTGTCCTAAAAAAACGTTACACCCTTTTGTGTTTGAAATGTAATCATGTCTGAGTCATTGTATTTGCTAGACCATCTGCTGCTGGTCCTTTTTCTTACATGTTGTGATTGAATTATGTACCTATTGTATCTGGTTGGCCCATGTATTTCAATGTAAGGTTTGAGTATAAATATGTGTGGTTTTGTACCAATAAAGAGTGAGTCTTCTGAGTGAACAACAGAGTCCTGATGTCTTATGTTCTATGATATAAAGTGGCCACTCTGACGCCTGAACTGAATATCCTGTATCACCGACCACCTGCTGCCAGCTTCCTGCGACCGGACTTCATATGCTCTCAGGCGTCAACGTGGACTCCGTCTTCCCTTCTTCGAGTTCCTGAGATCCTCCGATTCGAGCTTACAGAGTACTCAGATCTGCTCGACCAAGGCTACCTGGCGACATTTTCCCTGTTCACCATTCGACCGAGAGTCGAGGCCTCACTCTCGACTGCCTGGAGTCCAGCCTGCGACACTCAACTGCTCGGGAGCTCTGTCGACCCCTCCTCGACCCGCATCCTTTGACACATAGTCGACTACACCGGGGTTCGATGCCTCTTCGAGTCAACAACCAGACAGTCTATCTGCTCGACCAGTGCATCCGATGGCGCCAGTCAGGGGTCGAGAAGGAGAGACGGCGGAAGGCGACACAGTCCCTTCTAGCTTCCAATGCATGCGCCTATGATAATCTGCTGGCTTAATTTTTACTTTTGAAAATGGCATACATGCACTAAAGTGGTTGCAACAAACACAAATATGATTATACGATAGACAAGGCATACTATTTTGGAACATACAGAGCCTCAGCATCAAATGAGGGGTCAGTTGTATTTTTAACCCTGACATGGTGCATACAAGTATTTATAGAAGTTGGAGCTATTGGAAATAATAGGATTTTTTTTGTATATCTACCAATTGCAGTACCAAAATGTTTGAAATTCATAGAATGTTTTACTGTATTCCCTAGACACTAACCTGTTGAGAAAAATGGTATCCTATTGGTGTGGCTTGACACACCATTTTGGGGGACAAAAGCACAAGGCAGTGCATAATATAGCCTACTGGGGTCAAGGGAGGGTGACAGCAACACAGATTTTACCTCCAGTACCAGTCAAATGTTGCTGAACAGGATATCCCAGCGAACAGGAATATTTGACTGCTAACACAAAAGTACGACTGAGAGCTGAAGGGTTCGATGTTCAACTGCTCGGGCTGGTATCCGACTGAAGATTGAATGAAAGACCAACAGAAGGTAAAAATAAGTCGAACACCAAATACTCCAGGGAATGGGGAAGACAGATGAGTCAAACTAGACAAACAGATGGATAGATCAGCTGGATTGTCAGATGGTCTGATTAGCAGGGTTGTTAAAAGGCGGGGCAATGAAGTACATAAACAGCAAGAAGGAAAGTAGTTAAGTAGGAGAGCTGGGGTCAATAACTGACATCCAATCAGTTGGAGGCACTGTACAAAGTAAAAGAGCAGGAGCATAGTCAAGAAACAAGACCAAGGATAATATATGGGATACACACCGGTGGAAGGGAAAGAGAACCCTGCAACAAGACTAGGAACAGAGCATGCACTAGAACTCTTTGATCGTGCACCAGCACTGATGTACTGGTGATTAATAAAGGCTCAGAACTAAGCACAAAACCAGGGCAGGAAACAAGGATCTAGCAAACAGAAAGAACCAAGACAAAAACCAAGCAAGGAATAAGAAAAAAAAAAGAGTACAGAAAAGGGCAGAACATAACATATATTCTGAAAAACTTCATATAAGGTAAATAATTCATACTGGTTTTAAAAGTATGCAACTGGCCACATCACATGAGGGGTTACAGCAGGTAATTCCTCTCCCCCCACCGCCAACAAAAAAAATGCTACTCTAATAATAATGTCATTTTGTTCCTCTTGGGCTTAGGGGCCCGAAATAGGGTATTTTTACTGAAACAACCCCCCCCCCCCCACATACACTCACATACTAGCCAGCAAACTAATTAGTAATGTCAGGTTATGACATGATTTTTCCAACATTAGTACACTCAGGAGTACCCTCATTGAAAGAAGGGTCATCCCTGCATCAAATTGGAGTAGGGTGGTTGCTCTAAGGACTGGAGGATGAGACTGGGAAAATGCTCCTTTGGAAAACCATTCTCAGTACATTTTATTGTGTAAATATATCCTAAATGCTCAGGTGAGGCAATCACTCCACATTAATACACTCAACACTACCCTGTGGAAAGAGGCCTATTCTTTCTTTCAAACAAATGTCCATTTGTACCCTGTGAAGCAGAAAATGGGGCAAAAAAGGTGGGCTCTTTTAGTACCCACATCCAAAAATGTAAATTTTTTAATATATATTTATACCTATTGCAAAGAGATCATCTGGCACAGGAACTCTAATGAGTACCCTTATTTGAAAGAGTAGAACCTCCCCTTTAAAATAAGAGTACTCTTATCCCCCTTGGTGTAGGATTTGCTGAGATAAGATTCTAGCCCACTCTTTACATATAATGTAAATAAAATGTATAATATGCCTACTTTTATCTGTCAGGTTGTGTGATCATCTAGCAGATATGCCCTCAAGTTCAATATCTCCGTTTCCAGTGCTACTTGACTTGTGCCTGTAGGAGGATAAGAGGACAATACACTGGCTCTTAAAGAACCCTCCCCCCATACTCCTATATATGTGAACAAAAAGTAGTATATGTTCATGCTGGGTGATCTGTCTATAACTCAGCATGAACAGTGTCTTATTAATGATCACTGGAGAGGGGAGACTTTTTTCATTGATGCCTCTTCTAAGTTGGTATGAGTCAGAGTTAAGGGGGACATATGGCCATTGATGTTGGTCAGCCTTTCCATTTCCTACCATATACAAATGACTGATGGTCCAGTGGGACCTGCTATATTGTTACTTCATCACTGTGCATGAGTGGTGCCATTACAAAAATTCAGCAGAACATAAGCACTGAACGGACAGCAGATCCATCACTGGTTGCCCAGCTAAGTAGCTTCCTATAATTCAGCAATAAACTCCTCTTGAGTGCTATGACATCTTGTGAGATGCCAGGGCATAAGACATGGCATCATCTGCACTCAAAGAGTTAAAATGCACTTAATATTAGTTAAATGCTCCCTGATCTGTGAGAAACTGCATTAAAAACTGAAAGCCATCAATCTACAAGTCCCCATTGGGCTTTTCCTCCATTGAACCAATGCTTTAAGCTCTGGAGAAGCAGCTAATGATTAATTTTGGCTTCTGTGAGGTCACACCCACTTGCATAGTTGATAGGAGTGCCTACTAGTGATGATCGAGCACCCCGATGCTCGGGTGTTCGGGTGCTCTGGCCGAGCGCCCCCGGAGGCTCGAGTGCTCGGCCGAGCACCCGAGCCCCATTGAAGTCAATGGGAGGACTCGAGCATTACACCAGGCACCCCCTGCTCTGATGAGGGGAGGGTGCCTGGTTCATAGGAAAAGGTCAGAAAATGATGGAAACACCACAGAAATGGTTCAGGGACAGCATAGGGAGGATGTCTGGATGCATCTTGGACTCCAACGTCGCTGCTGGGAACGATGTTTCGCCCGTAGTACGCCATTTTTACAGACTGACCGTAAAACACACAAAAAGGAAGATAAAAACGATTTTAGGCGAAAAATTGTTACCAAACAGTATTTGCTGTATATTTACTTGTATATCATCTGCAAATTCTGCAAAAAATTTCATCGATTTTTCGGAACTGGGGCCATGATTAAGAGGGAAACGTGCGCAGCGTAAAGCAGGTGTTCAACGTGGTTATGGCCCGGGTAAGGTACAGCATTCAGGAACGGAGGCCGCAGCTACCACAGGTTTTACAACATGTCCGTTTGCCCTTGTTAAGTCCAAAATTTCTAGTCGGAACAGTGGGGTCTGATCCATTGAGTAAAAGTGACGAAGTGACTTAGTGGATGAAGCCAAGAACTACCTTCTGCTCTGTCGAACACCCCAGCCCTATTTAATTCAATGGGAGGACCTGAGGCACTCCGATACAACCTGTATATCACAAAATGGAGGGCCTCATTCACATTGTGGTACAATAGTTCAGGTTGTGGTCCAACACTCATAAAGCCTATGCACTAAGTGAAAGGGCTGCCAAAAATTAGACTGAAATGTCACTCCAATACACCCTTTATTACACATAAAGGAGGGCATCATACACACCCTTGAAAAATTAGGATTAATGGCCTGCTGGTGACCCTCTAAAACATTAGGGGCGAGGGCATGCCGCTAAGCTGACCATCTAAAACATTAGGAATGAGGGTCTGCTGCTGAGCCGACCATCTAAAACATTATGGGTGAGGGTCTGCTGCGGAGCTGACCATCCTAAACATTATATGCGAAGGCCCGCTAGTGAGCTGACGCTATAAAACATTATATGAGAGGGCCCGCTAGAGAGCTTACCCAATAAAACATTATATGAGAAGGCCCGCTGGTGAGCTGACCTATACAAAAATTGTCAAACAGGGCCCGCTGGTGAGCTGGCCCTATATAAAAATTATATCACAGGGCCCGCTGGTGAGCTGGCCCTATATAAAAATTATATCACAGGGCATATGGAAGAGGAGGAGGAGGATGAGAAGATTAAGAGTCAACCATATACCCGTTTTTTGGGTGGAAGGGGTGAATGGGAATACAGAGTATTCCCATCATTGTAAATAACATATCTAAAGTGACTTTATGTTCACCCGGGGCTTTCCTCCAGTGGAGTGGAGAAGTCAGGGGAAATCCAGGCCTTGTTCATTTTTATAAGTGTCAACCTATCAGCATTTTCGGTGGAAAGGCGGATACGCTTATCTGTTATGATGCCACCAGCAGTACTAAATACCCGCTCAGACAGAACGCTGGCGGCAGGGCAGGCCAGCACCTCCAAGGCGTACAGTGCCAGTTCATACCACGTGTCCAGCTTGGACACCCAGTAGTTGTAAGCCACAGAGTGATCAGTGAGGACGCTGACACGGTCTGCTACGTACTCCTTCACCATCTTCCAAAACTTTTCCCTCCTTGTGACACTAGGCCGCGCATCAGGGTGAGGGTGCTGGCGGGGTGTCATGAAGGTGTCCCACGCCTTGGAGAGTGTTGCCCTGCCTTTGTCGGAACTGCTGTGTGCTCCCCTTTTCTCCCCTTCTCGGTTGGCCAAGGTAGCACGTACTCTGCCGCCAGCGTTGTCAGATGGAAAATTTTGGAGCAATTTTTCGACAAGAACCTTCTGGTATTGCACCATTTTGCTTGTCCTCTCCACCGGAGGAATGAGAGATGAGAAATTCTCTTTGTAGCGGGGGTCCAGAAGGGTGAACACCCAGTAATCCGTGTTGTCTAAAATGCGTATAACGCGTGGGTCACGGGAAAGGCAGCCTAACATAAAGTCAGCCATGTGTGCCAGAGTACCAACAGGCAAGATTTCGCTGTCCTCACCAGGAGGATGACTCTCAATCTCCTCATCCTCTTCCTCCTCTTCTGCCCACCCACGCTGAAGAGATGGAAATAAAGTTCCATGGCTACCCTCTGTAGCGGAGGCAACCGTGTCTTCCTCCTCCTCCTCCTCCTCCAATTGTCGCTGAGAAGACGAAGTGAGGGTGCTCTGGCTATCACCTTGTGTAAGCTCTTCCTCCCCCATTTCCACCTCTTCCACATGCAAAGCGTCGGTTTTAATTGTGAGCAGCGAGCGTTTCAGTAGACACAGAAGTGGGATGGTTACACTGATAATAGCGTTATCGCCGCTCACCATCTGTGTCGATTCCTCAAAATTGCGTAAAACCTCACAGAGGTCTGACATCCATTCCCACTCCTCACTTCTGATTACAGGAAGTTGAACGGAGAGGCGACGACCGTGTAACAGCTGGTACTCCACTACTGCCCTCTGCTGCTGACAAAGCCGGGCCAACATGTGGAAGGTGGAGTTCCAGCGCGTGCTCACGTCACACAGCAGCCGGTGAGCTGGCAATTGTAAGCGCTGCTGCAGCGTCAACAGGCCGGCTGAAGCTGTAGATGACTTACGGAAATGTGCACACACGCGGCGCACCTTGGTCAAGAGATCATGCAAATTGGGGTAGGTTTTTAGAAATCGCTGAACCACTAAATTAAATACATGCGCTAGGCATGGTACGTGTGTGAGCTTGCCGAGCTCCAAAGCCGCCACCAAGTTACGCCCATTATCACACACAACCATGCCTGGTTGCAGGTTGAGTGGCGAGAGCCACTGCTCGGTCTGGTGACTAATCCCCTGCAACAGCTCTGAGGCCGTGTGCTGTTTGTCCCCAAGGCAGATCAGCTTCAGCACGGCCTGTTGACGCTTCCCCACTGCAGTGCTACACTGCTTCCAGCTACCGGCTGATGGGTGAGTGGCGATGCACGCAGAGAATTCGGAGGTGGAAACGGAGGAGGAGGAGCCAATAACGTAGGTGCTGGCGGAAACCCTGATGGAGGTAGGGCCCGCAATCCTCGGCGTGGGTAGCACCTGTGCCATCCCAGGGTCCGAGTCGCTCCCAGCCTCCACGACATTCACCCAGTGTGCCGTCAGGGAAATGTAGCTTCCCTGGCCACAAGCACTTGTCCATGTGTCAGTCGTTAAGTGGACCTTCCCAGTAACTGCGTTGGTCAGGGCACGGGTGATGTTAAGGGACACATGGTGGTGTAAGGCGGGGACGGCACACCGGGAAAAGTAGTGGCGGCTGGGGACTGCGTACCGAGGGACAGCTGCTGCCATCAGGCTGTGGAAGGACTCAGTCTCCACAAGCCTAAATGGCAGCATTTCGATGGCCAGTAATTTGGAAAGGTGTGAGGTTAGTGCTATGGCCTGTGGGTGGGTGGCTGGGTATTTTCGCTTGCGCTCAAATGCCTGGGGTAACGACATTTGGACGCTGTGCTGGGACAGGGAAGTGGATGTGGTCGCTGATGGTGCTTCAGATGGTACAGGTGCAGGGCGGGAGGTATGCGGGCCTGCGCCTTCGACAGGCGATTGGCCGGCACCGAAAACAGGGGAAGAGGAGGCAGTGGTGTGGCCTGCAGACACAGATTGGCGATCTGGGCGTTCCTCCCACTTATTACGGTGCTTGGATGCCATGTGTCGGATCATGCTGGTGGTGGTGAGGTTGCTAGTGTTCATGCCTCGGCTCATTCTGGTGTGGCACAGGTTGAAAACTACAATTCTTTTGTCGTCCGCACTTTCCTTAAAAAAACGCCATACCGCGGAACACCTAGCCCTTGGCAAGGGAGATTTACGCAAGGGGGTGCTCCGTGGAACATTTGCGGGCCGGTTTGGTGCGGTCCGCCTTCTTTCTTTAGCCACACCACTGCCTCTTCCAGCCTGTTGCGGTGCTGCAGATGGCTCACCCTCAGGACTGCTGTCATCGCTCGGCTTTCCACCTTCCCAGGTCCACCAAGTCCTCCTCCACTTCCTCACTCTGATCATCCTCCTCATTTCTTGATCCCACCACATCCTCAGTCATTGACAACTGTGTATCATCCTCCTCATCAAGGTCTTGAGACAGTAATTGTGGTTGATTTGATGGCAACTGTGTCTCATCATCATCATCCACTTCCTTTGACCTTAAATGCCGTTCCCCTCTGTCATCTTCTTGTGATTGGGTACCCTCTAGAGGTTGTGAATCAGGGCACAAGATCTCATGTTCCTCTGCAAGCGTGCTTGGAGAGAGGTTCAAATCAAGGATTGGTGATGAGAAGAGCTCCTCACTATATCCCAGTGTGGGATCACTTCTTTGGCCAGACCCTCTATGGTGGGAGGAAGGATGATCAGGGTGAGGATTATGTTGACCAGACTCTTGGCTAGTGAGAGTGAACTTGGTGGAAGACAGGGTGGTGCTTAACCGACTGGAAGCAGTATCAGCTGAAATCCAACCGACCACCTGTTCGCAGTGGTCTGACCTCGAGAGTGATGTCCTGCGACGCCCTGTAAACTGAGACATGAAGCTAGGTATGGTGGATGTCTTTCTGTCTTGTGCTCTGGCACCAGGCACAGTTTCTACGCGTCCTGACCCGCGCCCTGAACTATCAGGATCACGTCCACTTCCCCGTCCCTTTTTACCCGCCTTCTTCATATTAAACGGAATATATGCCGGTAATCTGCGGCTAGGCACACGAAACAGAATGTGACGCTAATCTGCGGCTAGGCACACTAAACAATATGTGACGCTAATCTGCGGCTAGGCACACTAAACAATATGTGACGTTAATCTGCGGCTAGGCACACTAAACAATATGTGACGCTAATCTGCGGCTAGGCACACAAAACAGAATGTGACGCTAATCTGCGGCTAGGCACACGAAACAGAATGTGACGCTAATCTGCGGCTAGGCACAGTGAACGGAATATGTGACGTTAATTTGTGAATTAGCACACTAAACAGAATGTGACAATAATCTATGGCTAGGCACACGTTTAAAATGGCCCTTTTTGTCGCTGCGTTGTAAAATCATTGGCCCTGTGCACCTAACAGAATATGTCAGCTTGTCACTGCACTGTGAAATATTTGTCCCTGTGCACCTAGTACAATGTCACCTTAGAACATGTCCCCCCCCCACAAAAAAATGAAATTCTGCCACCCCCAAAAAAACTTAAATGCTGCCCCCACACACAACAGTCCTAAAAAGGACTTTTGGGTCTTGAAAGAGTTTCAACAATTTTATTCTCCCTACACTGACTTCCTGTGCATCTAGTATTATATGTCACCTTACAAATATCCCCCCCACAAAAAAAAGGAAATTGTGCCCCCCCAAACAAAATATAAATGCTGCCCCCACACACAACAGTCCTAAAAAGGACTTTTGGGTCTTGAAAGAGTTTCAACAATTTTATTCTCCCTACACTGACTTTCCCTGCCTAAGCGCATCTCTCCCTGGCTAAGAATGAGCCGAACTCGCGCGTCGGGTGCTATACAGCACCCGATCACGGGTTCTGGCCAGCCAATCAGTGTAATGCCAGCAGCCAACATGGCTGCTGGCATTACACTGATGTCAGAGCCTCCCCGCACGTTTATTGGCTGCGCAGCAGCTGCGAAACGTGCGGGGAGGAGACCCGAACATGGCGGGCGAGCACATGGGGTACTCGTACGAGTACCGCCATGTGCCGAGCAGAGCGATGCTCGAGCCGAACCGAGCTTCGGCCGAGCATGCTCGCTCATCACTAGTGCCTACCATTAGTATCTTCCGCTCTTGTAGACTTTGGGACAAGAAGCCTTATACATTCTTATATTATAGGCTTACAATACTGCTACCCCCAGAAGTGGCAATAAAGTAACCATTAAAGATTATTTATATATTTTCCTTGTTAATTACACTTTAAGTAGATAGCTCATCTCTCACATAAGGTGCTTTGTTTAATTATTTTTGAAGAGGAACATTCACTCAAATTAAATTGCCCCCGAATAATTATTCATATAGTGATATGCATGCCAATACTTTTATGATCCTGAATAAGTCCAGCATTATTGACAAATCCATCTTGTTCGGAGACTCATGGGCAGGCACCAGCACAGACATCTTGCCTCTGTCCCTCCCGGTCTCCTCTATGATTGGTGAGGTGGAGTTGCAATGTACCTTAAGGTACAGGAGGTGACTGATGGCGCAGGAGCACAGATGCCGCTACAGCAAGAAGCCTGCCCCTGAGTCTCTGAACAAGACAGATTTCTCAATAATGCTTGAGAAATAGAGTCTATGCCCCTCTTCCACAATGTCCCCCTTCATCTCCGCAATGCCCCCTTCATCTCCGCAATGCCCCCGTACCTCCAGTCCCTGGTGGTCCAGCGGAGCGTCTTCTGATCTGTGCCTCTTCCGGCACAGATCCCCGCCACCCGAACATGGCGGGAGAGCACATGGCGGTACTCGACGAGTACCGCCATGTGCCGAGCAGAGCGATGCTCGAGCCGATCCGAGCATCGGCCGAGCACGCTCGCTCAACACTAGCTATGATATGCTGGCAAGACTAGCAATTATTATTGTAAGAACGTATTTGTCTGTATATTTTGACAGTGAAGGTAATTACTGCTGAGCCTTATAGATACGGTACAGACAGAAATAAACATGGATGTAGACCATCTCTAGCCTTCATTGCTATGTGGGTAAAGCCAAATTAACCCTCTGAGTGCCATGAAATGAGAACCTTCGGGCACCCTGTTGTGGGGTAAGTTGTATGAAATGAAGATCTGAGATGAGCTTTACTTTTTTTTTTTCTCTCTCTTCGGCTTAGATATGTTTGTAAGTTATGATGAGGAATTGGTGGGATGTGAAAAATTTAACATAGGTGATAAGGAGAGAACCATTAATTGGCCATCAGTGGTAGTTGGTGAAACTGGGGTATGGGATTGATACTTACCAGGTAGGGGGTGGCGAATAAGATTAGACCTGTTAATTTTAAATGTAGTTCTCTTTCTGATGGGTTATTTTGAAGAACTATAGCTTTAAGCTAATTCTTCATGGTGAGGGAGTAAGAAAATTCAGATGGTTAGTGGCAGGGTAATAAACGTTTCAGTGATTCATAATATTTTACTTTGATGTACTATTAAATATAGGCTGTAGTTCGTAATTAAACTAGTTCTAAACTCAGATGTGTGATTGTTGGATAAACTGTTATGAGGATGACTGAAGTGGGGAAGACTGTTATCTGATTGTGTTTTATAATGATATTGGAGAACTGATGCTATGATATGCTGGCAAGACTAACAATTATTATTGTAAGAATGTATTTGTCTGTATATTTTGATAGGGAAGGTAATTACTGCTGGGCCTTATAGATCCGGTACAGACAGAAATAAACACAGATATAGACCAGCTCTAGCCTTCATTGCTATGTGGGTGAAAAGTCAAATTAACCCTCTGAGTGCCAAGGCTGTACCGTCTTCCCCTAAAGACAAAGCATTATCTGATTGAAAGTGATGTTTAGGGATGAATAGTAATGGGGTTGATACAGGGATTGAGACTGAAAGACCTAAAGGGAAATTAGTATGCTTAAGGATGGGAAGCATGATTATCTGTCCTGAATGGCCGCGTTGCTGTCGTGTGGAGGTTTGGCTTATATAGAACCGTGGGTGTGTTATACGGGCGAAAAATTTTAGAACTGTATGCTGCCGATGTTTGTGAGAGTGGACCGTGTGTCTGCCAATTTGGAGGGGAACTCGATAATATGTGGAAGGTTTAATACATCATATAGTGGCAACTGTTACGTGTTGTACTTGTCTCAGATAAGAAACGTCCATGTTTGCTTAGTTGGGATCATGCTATGTATAGCTCATATGTAAGTAGTGTACCGTGCGGGCAATTTGAATTGATAGGAGAGGGGAGGGAGAAATGGGTATTGTGATACTATAGTGTAGTCAGTTTCTTTTGAACGGAAGGGACGTACTTCTGAAATTTCTGTGTAGCACTGAAGTAAAGATATCTGGATTAAGAGAAAGGCTCTGGTGCTGAGAAGATCCTTTGTTGGGGCGATTAAGCTGATGGCAACAGTAATATTCAAGAAGGTTACTTACTGGAAGTTACTGGTAGGATTGTGGTGCGAATGACAGCATTATAGAGACTTACTTTTGCAACTTAGATGGGTATGGATTACCATATTAGTTCCTTATGTGTGATTAGTTTGAAACCGTTTGTCCGACTGGTTGGTGCTCAATCAAGGCTCAATTCAAAGTCGAGCCCAGATGAAGTGGATTGGGCTGGTATTTGTAGTGCTACCGGACTCTCCCATAAATAAAGGCTCAACCTATCACTAGTCCCCCAGGAAGAACCCCTCAGTCTATGAAATCTGCAGTATGGAAATATTTCACTCCTGATCTGAATGCTAAACATGTCGCTATCTGTTATCTGTGTAAAAGACATGCAAGCAACAAAAACCAGGATCCCATTCACATCTAGGCACATAATAGTAGAGTTCTAGATTTCTCAGAGAGTTGGATAACATTTTCCTCACTAACAATAACACTCTTGACTCCTATTGCTACTGTGAAAATGCAAAACACAGAGGATGACTGCATTAGTTGGAATAACAAAAGTTTTAGAGTACCCACATCCACCTCTACCATATCTAGGGATGGGCAAGTGTGTTCAAACTGAAACAAACAAAAAAATCACTTCCCACAGAGCTGGAAAATTTCCACGAAAAGTGCACATTTTCCATTATTTTTCCATTTAGCTCATTGGATTGAAATCAGTGGTAAGACTGAATTTCCTCACCATGTAGCACATTTCCCTTCTTTTTCCCCAAGGAAAGAGACATAATATTGAGCTAGGTAGGATATGCAAAGTTAGAGTGTAGGTTAGGGAGTCTGATAGGCAGGCAATTTGGTGCGACAGGTACTAGAAGAGAAAGAGTATTTTTTAAAGAACAAGACATAACACACAGTTCTACTGTGCAATTCACTACTTAATAATGTCCAGCAAACATATTAATGACAGGGGCAGGGCAAAACGAGTAGTATCGGTGCAGGAATGTGTTAGTAAAGTGGCTTTCCAAAATCTGGCTGCACCCATGGTTGATGCAGTGTGCACAATAAATGATGATTATCCTCTTCCTCCTGAGGAGGCTGTTTGTAAAAGTCACATAGAACATTTCAACACCACTTGTAATATTAATAAACCATATAAGAACAGTGAAGACAACGAATAGGAAGGAGTAGCAGTTGAAGCCAGAGACGTCACTAGGGCTGGTCTCACCCGGTGCGGAAACTCATGGTGTCACCCCCCCTGGATCTCCCACCATAACATACCATACAGAATCCTTAATAATGTTTTTTGTACTACCGTTACTTGAAAAACATAATTCCCATATATAACTGAATGTAATGGCAATAGTAATGACATAAACAACTAGCAAAATTAAAATGGCACCTTTAAATTACAATAAATACATACAATAAATACACACATACAATAAATACACACAGCCCAAATGATTTAATGTGGTTAAATGTAAATTTGGTAAGAAAACAATAGAATAGTAAAAACTTTTAAGAACTACATCAAAATTATGTTTATTTTAACATTAAACATTACCATTACCTCATATACATTAAAGGATTATGTCTGCATAATCAACAATGGCCCAAATAATGTAGAAGAGGTAGACAATTGGAAACACACTGAAAAATAAAATAATACCAAAAAAATAAACAGGAACAAATGCACAATCATTACAGCATTTACTGAACATCTCAACTAAGCTGCAAACTTCAAAGCCGCAAACTTCTGAATCACTTCATCGAAATCAATACCTTTTGCCAACTGACTTTCAATTGATAATATTGCAAGATCGAAAAGACTGTCCCATGGTAGATCGCAAATAGTTCTTTATAATTTTCAGCTTTGAAAAGCTCCTCTTACATGATGCCACAGATTCACAGATCGTCAGAAATAATTTTAGGCTTAGTGAAAGGATTGGAAGAGATTCTATGAAAAGCTCACTCTCAGATACTTCATAATAGAAAGTGGTCAATTTTGGAATGGACACCTTTAACTCTTCTTCAATAGCAGATATGAGGCTCTTTGCATGAACACACTCAAATATGGCTGCTACTTCCTTGATAGCTCTTGATCTGATCTGGTGTTCAGAATGAAAGTGATCAATGCACTCAGGCATCATCACCCTTTCATTTTCTTCTTGCAGAGTGTGCCAGAGTTGTACAAGCAGGTGGTGCACAAAGCTCTGGAATTCATCATATGGCAAGAATGTTCACTTGACCACAGATGGGAACACTTTGTCATAACAGACTATATTTCTGTCACTGCTCACTGGATAGGTTTTCTGTGGGCCCTGGACAGCAGCATGGAACAGGAAGAGCAGGTCACTGCCTTTGTGCTGGGAAATGCGTTGGGAGGAAGGCCAAATATTGATATTTTGGTGTTTGTATGTGGTTTTATTATTTGTGTAGGAGAGAACTGCTTTTACAATATTGATTTTATTTAATAAATAATTATTGACCCCATATTGGTGGGATCGTGTACTGAATCCTTCTATAACATCAAAGTTCCTTGTGTTAGTCCTGCAGTCCCCAGGAGGGGAATTCTTTTGAAGATCTGTGAGGCGGAGCCATGATAACGGAAGCACAAGTGAGAGGAGTGGCGGTACACGACCAAGTATACCACTACTGGGGGAAATCCAGTACAGGCGCAGACACCTAGAGGTAGGATTTAGCCTCAAAAGAAGGTGAGTGGGAAATTTACCCACAGAAAAGGAGTCTGAATACGGTGTTAAACACGGTTGTTTTTATGAGCACGGTGGAGGTGGACTATAATTTATCAACTGTCTACACTTAGAGCGTATGCGCCTTCTCTTCTTTTTGTTTTTTGCTTTGTTTTTTACCAACCTCAACATCTGACCCATTTGGAACTGGCCTGGAATAAAGGTGATTTTAGGTCCTCAAAAATATACAGTCTGCTCAGTGCAGCACCTCTACCATTAAGCTGTGTTTTCTACATGTCTGGGAAGCTAAGTTAGGCCTGAAATGGTTGATGCTCAAGTGGAGACGAGTGTTCACAGCTCTGTCCTGCAGTGCACATAACACCAACACAAGGGAAGTGAACTACAAGTTTATAACCCATTGGTACTATACACCCCAACCTTTATATTTATCATTCCCATCTTTCTCTCTGCTTTGTTGACACTGAAACTTAGAAGTTGGTACGGTGTTAAATATTTGGTGGTATTGTGATGTTTTAGTGCCTTTTTGGGAGGCAATCGTTTCAAACATAAATGCTGTGTGACCCATAACTCATGCTGTTCTTGGCTTTTCCAGATAGATTCAGATGTTCATTTTCCCAGTAGCGCTTTTTTTACTTCATGGCCTCTGAATCTTATACCTACGCAGTGCAAATCACCTACTTCTCCTATCCAGAAGAGTGGTGCTCTAAGTTTGACAACATTGCCTCTCTGGAAAAAACACCATGCCCTGGTTCTGGTAACTCCCGGTCTTCTTTGAGCTGTGGAACCCCTGGCAGTGAAGAACTTCTTCCCTGGGGCCAGCAGCTTTGACTGGCTCCATAAGGGACATTGTTAGATGATACCTTGGTATCTTTTTGCAATTGAGACCTGGATCAGTGCTACCTGCACTTGTTTTCTGGATGCTCTCCCCCATGGTGAAACTTCTTCTGAGTCTTCACAGGTGGCAGACTTGGATGTGGATCTGTCCTTGACCAGCAGACCTCTCTTACCATCCCCTTTATACTTCTTACCTGTTGCTCCCCAAAGTTTTATCTTTCCTTTCTCTGATATTCCTTCTTTCTATTCTTTTTCTGTGGGAGAAACTACCGTCTCCTTCGATTCTTTGTCTACTTCTAAGTAATGCAATTTAAGCTAAGTGTAAAATTTCCTGCAGATCCCTCTGGCAGGTTTGGCTTTGTCCTAACCTGAGAAATTTAGGCAGTCATGGTTTCTCTTTGGCTCAGGGTACATGTGTTGGCTTTTATATACATGTATTTCCCTTACTATTGTATGGCACTTTTGTACCTTGAAGATGTATGCAACTGTCCTGTTGTGCCTTGTGAATGAATTCTGTTTTGTATATTTCACAATTTTTCAATAAACAAAAACTTATAAAAAAAAAGTGCTAAAAGGCCAAAAATAAAATGTAGCAGAGTGTCAAAAGAAGCCACTGACACCTGGATTCAGCAAGCACCTCCACACTTGAATCAGCCCCGTATCATCTAGTATCCCTTGAAATGTAAATATTCGAACATCACTAAAAGCAGAGATAGCACCCATCGTGTCCATATCCATGTCCATCACAATAGTAAAGTCGCACAGAGCACCTGACAGTCAGATCTGACCAAGACATAATTAAGAGCATTCTAAAGCAACTGAAGCTTGAATGGTGGGGGGATGTAGAAATTCACCAGAATATACTAAGAGCTAAATATTCTACTAGTCAGAAAAAGGTATCTTCCCCCCCCCACCTGGTCTGTCGTAAGGTCCAAAAACTGAAAAGCGATTGTATGTATTAACAGTATTAATACATATATTATTAATAATCTTGTGTGTGTGTGGAAAATGAGGTATGGAAATGTCTGCCCACCCTGGACTTCTTTAGGGACATGATTCTAGCAAAGTACAAGTGGGTCTCCTGCTATATCTATTACCATATCTATATTTTTAATGCACTCTAGGATGAAGGACCATTTTATTTTATCATTCATACATTCCATGAGAGGATCCTACATGGTTGTCAGCTATCAGTTCTGATCGCAAAAATTAATTCCCATAATCACCACCACCACCTGGGTCCAGAGATATAGGAGCCCACAGCCACAGAGAAACCCCCAAACAAAGGAATTAATAAAGAGTGAACCCCACTAACCTCCATCCCCCCCAACATGATGAAGATATAAGCTCACAACTGTAACTTTAACTTATGTAGAGGCAATGCTTCTCACATGGTATGTCTCAGAAGGTGCTAATTAAACTAAGCACCAATAAAATTAAAACCCAAGAAAGATAAATCAAGTACTCATAGAGAAATGACTGGAAGTTCTGTCTGAGTAGTATGGTATTACCCGGCACAACAGGACCGGACCGTATCATCACCTCTTAGCCTCACATATCACCCATCACTATCCACTCGCCTCATCCCAAGGGATTCCTACCCCTCCTGGGCCAGGCTCCAACCCACCAAACATTGCTCATTCTTGGCCATGCGTCACCCCACCAACACCACTCCCACCAGGCCACTGCTCCAGGTGACAAAATAGCTAATGGTCAGCTCGCCATCCACACTCTGGCACCCTAGTGAAACAAGTAGAGGGCAAACTGTCTAGTGCTCAGCAAGATGAACAGCATAACCCGTGGTGCTCTTCATAATCTTAGTGTTATAAGTCCAAGACTGGACATGAGTATACCATTTGATATTATTAGTCCCTCCCCAATTTGAATCAGTGAGCAAGGAGAAAGGGTACCCCTGAAGAGAGACCATGGGATAATACTGATGCCCCTGATATTACAAATCAAATCAATTCAGATTATATAGCAAAGAATGAAACAAAAAAAAAAGGGGGCTACAGAGTTATAAGAACCTTATGTTAGCAATAATGGTAGCAGAGTTCCTGGCGAGGTCTCCCAGATACAAGCCAAAAATGATGTGAGAGGCTATGAGCACTGGGAGGTCTCCCAGATGCACTCTTTCCTCTCAGTGTGACTTTCACTGGGTGCCTCAAGAGCATTGTAGGGACCTCAGAGGACCAAGTATCATAGTCCACATCAAGAATATAGACCATTCCCCTTTAACACATCACTGTTGGTCCTCAACACAGGGAGGGGGTGCGTGGGTGGGGAGGAAAAAAGGGTGTAGAGAAGGGCATTAGGTATATCCCTGTATTTACTAATTAATTATCTAAAAAGTATGAGCAATATTTATTGATAAATATCTTAATGACTGTCAATATAAAATGCTAATGTATTTACTTATATGCTTGGACATTTACTGCATGATCAAAATACACTTGAACCGCTTAACAAAGTCATCAGCTGAAATGTAATCCAGGCCGTAATTTGTTGTGTGTATCCCATATGTAATATTTGTTATTACTGCAGATGCTTAAGAGAAACCACTTTGCAATTAATACAAAATCAGGAGTCTGCATAATAGTTTTGTGTATGTGTGTGTGATTTTTTTTTCTTTTCTTGCATAAGCGATTTCAATAGACGATGGGGTTCTTTACAGTAAGGTCTGTTAAATTATGGAATTCCTTTTCTAGGGATGTAATAATGGCAAATACAATGGATACATTAAAAGAAGATTAGATACATCTCTAGCAGAAGGGAACATCCAAGATTATTCTATGTATTAGTAAATTAAACAGAAAGTTCTGGTATATAGACTGATCTTGGAGTCAGGAAGGATTAAGTAATTCTTATTTTCTGTGTTATACTGTGGCAAGGTCAAACTTGATGGATTTATGTCTTTTTTAACCTAATTTAGGATGCAACTATGTAACTTTTTAATGATACTGCACTATGCTTTTTAGCCAGCAGAGGGTATAATAATCTCAAAATGAAAACAACCAAGCAAGTAGTGTTAATGCAAAAGAAATAGATTTTTTACAACATGCATAATATATAAAAACATTTTTAATACCCTCCTCAGATTTTATGGGACCTCTGTTGACAAATATGTAAACATTTGCAAAGAAATTCAACCTCAATAATGCAATAACTGTAGAAGCTCTAGCACTTTGGCAATAAATGAATTCACCCTACTAAAATGACCATTTTGAGAGAATAATAATATAATTTTTAACATGCATGTTATGTCAGTGGGATGCTGGCATGGTTTATCACGTATAATGCCAGATGATGACCATCCATCCTCTTCCCCTGGGTGTAACAAAGAAAGGGGGACCATGTACTAGGAGAAGATGGTAGCAGGGCTAAGGAGAGGACATTTATGGGAGAGGCTGATAATTTAAATGCTTGGATAAGCTGTGAGTTAATCGTATGTATTAGCTCCCAGAAGAAAAAAAGTGTATTTCTTTTTCTTAAAGGAGCAATAAACTTTTTTAATGAAAATATATATATCGTAGCGATTTTCCTAGTGAGTAAAATAAGGGTACTCCCACTGCCGAGAGATTTATATTTCCAGTTATTACAGTTTAAACCCATGTTTTTAGCAGTGCCCTCTAGTGGTCAAATTCTAATTAGTTTTTCTGTTAGATTCTAATGGAGAAAAGGTCAGGAAAGTCAGAGACATACAATTCTCCATAGAATGTGATAGAAACTGCTTGTCACTTCTTGTGAATGAAACACCTTTCAGCAGTGGGAGTACTCTTGTTTTACTCAGGGGGATAAACCCTACAACATATTTTTTTTTACATTTTAAGTATTACTATCCCTTTAATCCTATTCAAAGGAGATAAGCACAATAGCCACACACACACACTACTAAGTCCCAAACAGACAATGAGTGGAAAATTGTTAGGAAATGGGGTCTGATGTTAGGGTGCTACAGAGGAACATAAAATGCAAAAAAAAGGATTGAAAAGGATAGCCCTGCAGAACTAGCGCTTCTATACAGTCACACCATCCTATATAACCAAATATCAGGACCAGATATAAAGAATAAAACGTAACTTTTATTATTAATATTATTATTTATTTATATAGCGCCAACTTATTCTGCAGAGCTAGAATATGCTTCAACATTATTTTTACATGTGATCGCCACTTTTTAACAAACGGACATGATCCGATACAATATTTGTTTGTGGCAACCCAGAAATGCCCCGGTAACACTGTAATTCTTTTATTTACATTAATAAAAGCTAAGTGTTAGTCTTTTGTATCTGGTCCTGACATTTGGATATATATGAGGGAGGGTGTGACTGTTTAGGAGTGCTAGTTCTGCAGGGCTATTTTTTATTTCCTTTTTTTAATCCTATTCAAAGGAAGACTCTCAGTCTTATGGTACACGCTTGAACATTCCATCTAGTATCCACATTTGTCAGGTGGGAGCTGGTTCCAGTCCTGCCACCTGTTTCACAGATAATATGGAGGTCCTGTAATCTCTGTTCCCTCTCTAATGCAGTGTAGATCTGTGGCATCTGTGCTCTCTTTCACTACAAGTTGCCCAATGTATATGGTGTATCTTAGACATTCTGACTGTATCTGTCACTGTATCTCAGGCAAATAATCACACAATACAGTACAAGTAAGTTTAACCAGTTTATTGAAGAAAATAATAGTAGCAATAGAAATAGTAAGAATGATAATAAGAGTGAATACTTCCTCACCCTTGGAGAGACAGACGTAAGGAAAATGTAGTCCACCACTCAAGCTGACACTGAACTGCAACTGGATAATAGATAACACAGGTACCGAGCCAGACTTGGCTCTCACCTGGAACACCAGGAATAGTAACGGAGAGTACCCAGACAACCTTCCGAGAGATGTATCAGATGATAGTGCACAGTAACGTACAGCAAGGTACCGAATGAAGGCCACACAGCGGAGGTGCACTAGGAGGCTGCCAAATACGTAATTGCAGTAGCACAGTGTGAACCCGGAGAGAGACAGGCAGAGACAGCAGGGAGCACATAAGGTAGTGTACCAGGAGGCAACTGGTATAGCAAAATAGGTAACACTACAAGCTCTGGAGCGATGGGAACGCACAGTGCGGAGGCAACAAATAACGTTACCAGCAAGGAGAGTTGTACTGGCTAGGTAGTGCCCGGAGCCAAAGGGATCACACAGTGCGGCGGTAACTAGCAACGCTACCTGCAGGGTAGCAGATGCACCGAATAGGTAAAGTGCGCCAACAGATATACCTGGGGACATTGGTAGTCAGACAGGAGCGAGAGTAGCACGGAGAGTAGGTCAGACAAGCCACAGTCAGGAACCAGATCGGGGAATCAGCCACAGCCGGGGGTGCTAACAAAAGGTCTAGAGGTGATTCCAGGTGTGCCCTTTGCAAAGAAGTATCAATGCCAATAAACAGGCCATCATAAGGCTGATAAATCAGAATAAATCTATCAGATATATAGCCAAAACATTACGGGGGTGATGCACTAAAGTGTGATAAAGAGGTGATAAAGTGGAGATGACATCTCCTATGATATCACTTCTCCAATTCCTATGTTATTCTATGGAGCTTATGCACTAAGATTTCTCATGCTGGAGATATTTTAGTGAATAGGCTCCATAGACTAACATAGACATGTTAGTCTAGTAAAGTGTTGTCACTTTATCACCTCTTTATCACCTATCAGTGCATCTCCCACTAGGTTTATCAAAATCAACTGTATGGTACATTGTTAAGATGCAAGAATACACAGGTGAGATCAGCAATAGCAAATGATCTGGAAGACCACTGAAGACCACTGCAGTGGATGAGCAAAGAATGTGTTGCGTACCCCTCATGTGCTCAAAGGGTTAATAAGTATATATAACTCATAACTATTTTGCAATATGAATTAATGGCTAACACAACATCAAAATCAACAGGCATATTTTTGAGGTTGATAGGGTTACTTTAATATGTTTAACAATATGTTAAATCATAAACATGTTTGTACCGTAACAAAAGGCATTGATCACTTTTTAAAAGCACCCAAAGGGTATGTCTACTGGAAACAAGTTGACCTGCTCATTTGTTTTCTAAGAGGTCTATGAACACTGAAGAAGAGCTCTATTGCTATACAGGTTATTCCTGTTAGATCTTAGGCAACTCAAACGTATATATACTTGAGCATATTCTGAATGTTTGAAAAGTTTACTAGAGGTAAATACTTTCATTTATTAAAATGGAATGAACAGGAGCACTAGGGAGCAGCAAGAGGTAAGCTTCATGGAAGTGGAGTCAGCGTTTTACCAGGGTCACTTGGACATTACTCTGTTCCATGATGGGTCATGTCATGGATACCTGTGGGAAGGGATGACAGAGTTGAAACTGCACCTATAACTGTCTGTTATGCAAAGGATGAACCATCATCATCCTGTTAACCTTTTGCTTTCTGGAGGATAAGACAACCCTTTTCTTCACAATGGATAGTCTACCCCTCTGGTATCCATAGGGTTAGGAACAAGGGGTTACTAACCAGCCATGGGTATATGTGAACTGGACATTGTAAGCTGAAATTCAAAAAAGAAGGAATGGAGCACCGAATATGTCAGACACTAAAGACAGCTAGTATACTTATCAGTTATTAATGCTGCCGTGCACCAGTATCTAAACATTACATATTTTATAAAGAAAAAAGCAGAATTCCAATAGATACTTTTTAGGGCACTCTAGTGTTAAAGTCACAGAAATAGTCTTGAAATCAAGTATGTATTGCTTGAGGTGAACGTGATTAAAACATAACTTTTATTCAAAATTATAATATAAAAATATAAATTGATTAAAAAAATAGCAGCTAGCCTTGTTGTGATGGAACCAAATTCAGTTCAACCATGCATTTATTCCTATCCCAATCATGTATCAGATAGGAAATAACGTTAAGTACCACAACATGTGTGTACCTTATATTGTACTCGTTGATCCAACTCAAGTATCTATTAATGGCTAAAACTACTCAAGGTCACGTCCACACAAAACATTCTTGAGCTGAAATCTGAAAGGCCAAAACGGAGACTGGTATGTTCTAGAAGGGAACTAATAAGTCTAAATCTCCCATTCTAAGCTCCTACTGGCCATAAAAGGGTTAATGAATAGCATGGTTTGGTTTCCTCACAACACTGCATCAGCTATTACAATTAAAATAATCAGCACCCTGCCTTCCCATCAGTGTATGTAAACTGATCAGTCTGATTTCAAATCAAAATAATTTTTTTTAAATGTAATTTGCAAAGTATCAGAATTATCTTCATCTTAATGTTTTTGTCATTGTAGGGTGCCGAGATAAAATGCCGACGCGTGTTTCACCCATAGGCTTTATCAAGGTAGCCTTGATAAAGCCTGTGGGTGAAACGCACGTCGATGAGTGAGGAGAGAGAGAGAAAGGAAGTGGGCAGCAAATACAAGCTTACCACCCCTCTTTCTCCAATGCCTCTCTCCCCTCCACCCGCTTCCTCCAATGCTTCTCTCACCTCCACCCGCTTCCTCCAATGCCTCTCCACTATTAACCATTTGAGTTCCAGAGAGGTATCCACCGCATTGCAATGCAGTGCATTGGATACCTCTCTGTCACTCAAATGGTTACTCATTTGATGCTGACAGGTTTAAAGAGCATATAACCTATGTGAATTATGCTCTTTTGAAATATAATTTATTATCTGATCACTCCATACGCATACAAAGAAAAAAGATACATGTAAGATCTTTCAAGTACATCAAGAGTATGCAAACATTTATAACAATAAAAAGAACATATGCATGATAATAGGGCATACAGAGTCCACCTGAGGGTTTTAATAATAATTTCAACCACGAAAAACCCAAACTCCAAACATCTAACCTAACTGAACTAAGACTAGACCCCTCGAACCCAGTTCCTCTCTTCCCCGAGCCCGCAGCACCCCCCAACCCCACCCACCAGCCAGTGATTTCACAGTATCCCGTTATGTACAGGAGTCATACACAAAGGTGCACATCTAATATATGTCACAACCATCCACACGGCAAGCAGATATGATCTCAGTCAACCATCTCCAGAGAGTTGCACGTCATGGAGAGTTACAGTAGTATCTGCTCTAGTTGTCCACCAGGTCTGCCATCGTTCCCAGATCTTATCAAACTTAGCCGGAGTACCTTGGTGTAAGTAAACCAATTTATAATGTGGAAAACATTGTGAAACCAGGTTTATCCACGCTCTACAATTGGGAGCCCTGTTTGACATCCAGTTCAAGGCCACCACCTTTCTCTCCATCACCAAGAGCTCACGCAGAAGAGATTTGTCATTTGCATCCTCAATCTCATTGGGGAAGACAGACAGTAAACAAAGCTTTGGAGTCACAGGAACAGGTCTTCCCAACACCAGGGTCACAATACGCATTATCTCTGACCAAAACCTCCCGACTTCAGGACACTCCCAAATCATATGCAAGTATGTGTCTTGAACATTGTCACATTGAAGACAATGGTCAGTGCCTGAATTCCCCATTTTAAACAGTCTGATTGGAGTATAATAAATTCTATGTAGAATATTCAGCTGTATCATTTGATGTCTAGTCGATGTCGCCACCAGTGCCGGCCCCTCCTTAGTCATATCCCATTCCCAATCCTCCAATGGACCCACATCTGATTCCCATTTAGTCCGTGAAGGAAATTCCTGATACCTCATGTGAGATTCTAGTCATTGGTAAATAAAAGAAAGAGGTCTCGAAGGATCAAGGATCATCAATCTAGTATGAAGCGGGAATGTAGTAATCATCGGAACTCGATTACCCCACTGAGCTCTAAGAGCATGTCTGATACATAAATAAGAATAAAAAAGATTGTGTGGAATACGGTACTCGTCATGTAATTGTGAAAAGGATTTCAACTGGTTATCGTGGTATAATTGTCCAAGGGTATTAATCCCAAATCTAGCCCACAAAGGACGAAACTCACTCCCAAGTCAATGATGTAACCCCGCGGTGCCCCACAAGGGAGTGCCCGGGTCCATGGCTATGTATCCCAGCAACTTCTTCAACTCCATCCACGCTTCATATAGGGTTGCAGCTAATGGAGTTCGAATTTTAAAAACTGCGGGGCCACCATGTAAGAATTGGGGTAGCTCATAAGCAGGCTGCAATAATAGTGCATCTACTTGGGTAGTTTGATAACGAGGCTGGGGAGAAACAAAATCAAGAGCATATCGACATTGCGCTGCCAAGTAATATCTATAAAAATTGGGCAAGGCAATTCCCCCCTCACGTTTCGGTCTCATGAGAGTAGTCAACTTGAGTCCAGCCCGACTTCCCCGCCAAATGAAATGTGAAATTATTTTGTCTAGTTGTCGGTAATATTTTTTTAGGAATAGGGACCGGTGTATTCTGAAAAATATACAAAAATTTGGGCAAAAAGATCATTTTAATAAGATTTGACCTACCAATAACATTTAAGGGCAAGTGAAGCCATGCCACTGTTTTATCATTAAACGATTGAATAGTAGGTAAAAAATTAATCTCCAAAAAGGAGTGCGTCGTTGCTGCCACCCAAATCCCCAAATATGTACAGTCAGCCACATAAGAAAGCGGGACGTCCGTCGAGCGGGACTCCCGCAGACCACCATCAATCAGAAGCAAAGAGGACTTAGACCAATTTATTTGAAATCCAGAATATGTACCAAAATCGTCCACCAACTGTAACGTGGTCCCCAGGGAATCCCCATCATCACTGAGAAAGAGTAAAATGTCATCAGCATACAGTGCGAGCTTTTCCTCTCTGCCCTCAACACTGAGTCCACGAATCAGCAGATTAGCACGAATTAGAACAGCCAAGGGCTCCAGGGCCAAGGCAAACAAGCCGGGTGAGAGCGGGCAGCCCTGTCTAGTGCCACGATGCAAGGAAAAGGGTTGTGAACTCAGTCCACCCATCACCACAGAAGCCCTGGGGTTACTATATAAAATATGTATCCAATTAATAAAGGATGGACCAAATCCAAAACCCCGGAGTACATGCCAAAGATATGGCCACTCGACAGAGTCAAAGGCCTTAGATGCATCGAGGGACGCTATCACCCGAGTTCCGATGATATCATGTGGAATCTGCAGGTGTATAAATAGTGTTCTAAGATTGTGTGACATCGATTTGCCTGGGATAAAGCCAGTTTGATCTTCATGTACGATGGTTCCCAACACTTTATTTAATCTGGTAGCCAGTATTTTTGCCACAATTTTTGCATCCGTAGTCAAAAGGGAAATGGGCCTGTAAGAGTCACAGATCTCTGGATCCTTTCCTGGCTTAGGCAATACAATAATGGAGGCATTATTCATGGAATCAGGAAGATGTCCATCGTAGGTTATATGCTCTTTAATTAATAAAAGGGGCAATTGTCGACCCCATGGTAGGGGGGTGTCATGAGGGGTCATGATACCCCTCTTGAGGTCTGAAGTAATTTTGTAATAAAAATTACATGTATAATTTAGTAAAAGAAAATCATTGTTAAACATAAATAAAATATTTAATTACATTTACACACAAATTACATCTATAATAAAACCAAACACCTTATATTTATACATATACAGGTTGCCTATTAACCCTATGAGTACCAGAGGGGTAGCAAACACATTACAATACCTCTCTGGTACTCATAGGGTTAATCTTGCAACACAAAATACGAGGGCATGTCAAGTATAATAGGAGAAGAAAAATGGATGAAAATGGTGAAAGAAAATCATGGGAGCACTGTAGTCGACTTTTCAATGGGGAGGGGGGAGTTAAAATGGCAGATGTACAACATTCGTCAAAGCACTGTAAGTCGACTTTGGAAGGGGAAGGGTTAATTGTTGACTATGAACAATATTTGTAGGATTAATGTGGTGAAAGAAAGCACTGTAAGTCAACTTTTAGAAGGGGGGTTAATATCTCGAGGGGGGGCATTTTATGTTGGATTTCTATGCTGTATACTATATTATACGCTGCTTTTGTTTGAACAACGATGGTTTTGAAACTGTCGTTATGGCTTCTATGCCTCAACCTCTGAGGCACAAACTTTCTGACTTAAATGTAACCACAAAACAGGCTGTAATACTGAGTGTGGGTAATAGGATACTAATTGCACATTGTTTTTAGTTGTTTCCTATGGGATTTTTTTAGACTGGCGGTACGTATAATTACTGCTGGTTTTGTTTTCACAAGTCGTGTAATAGGATAGCAAAAACTGACTTAAAAAAAAATGCCTGTTTTATTTTTCGTGCTGGTAATAGAATCGAGCTCAACGCATAGAAAGAAGATGTATGGAAAAGAACAAACAAGAGGGCGCCCAATAGTGCCTGTTATCCAAATATCAGCAGAGCATCTAATGGTAAATTATTATACTCACAAGATAAGTAGTTATTTGAGGGCTTCTACCCACAAACAACCAAGCATGTATGCAGAGATGTTAACCTGTCTCTGCTCAGGTATCCCAAGGTATGGAAGGTGTCCAAAGGAGTGCTGTAGTCTTCAGTCCAAAAAATTATTGTACAGATGTATTAGTTCTTAAAAAAGGTTTTAAAAATACTAATAAAAAATAATCATTCAAATCTTAAAAACAATAAGATGGCTTGGTATATAATGTTTCGTAGCTCCCTAGCTACTTCCTCAGATACAACAAAGCCAGAACAAATATCATAGACCTTTGTTAAGAACTAATACATATGTACAGCAGGGAGCTACGAAACATTATATACCAAGCCATCTTATTGTTTTTAAGATTTGAATGATTATTTTTTATTAGTATTTTTAAAACCTTTTTTAAGAACTAATACATCTGTACAATAATTTTTTGGACTGAAGACTACAGCACTCCTTTGGACACCTTCCATACCTTGGGATACCTGAGCAGACACTGGTTAATATCTCTGCATGCATGCTTGGTTGTTTGTGGGTAGAAGCCCTCAAATAACTACTTTTCTTGTGAGTATAATAATTTGCCATTATATGCTCTGCTGATATTGGGATAACAGGCACTATTGGGAACGCTCTTGTTTGTTCTTTCCCACACTGTAGAATGAGGATGTAGGAGTCTTGACAGTTGCCGGGATAGAAGGCACAAACATGGCACAAACATGGGTTATCCTCATGTTAGATTCTCACCTCATCTGTGCGTTGATAGAGTGGAAATTCTCCCTGTTGATGAAGAGATGTCCCTCATGTGTTGGAGCTGTTATGTGCACATGTGTGCAGTTTATGACAGCCATGATCCTTGGCATGCACCCCCTTGTATAGAACTCCTGTTTTGCATGTGGAGGGAAAGTGGATGTGCCTCCTGGCCTTCCTCTTGATGGCTGCCAACACCTAAGACACTGCCTTTCAACATGTGGGCTGGGACATGCCAGATACATATTCTTCTGTGGACTGGAAGGATCCACTTGCCATAAAATGTATGACACACATCAGCTTCTGCAAGTCAGATAGGGCATGGTTGGTGCTGTATATGGGGTCGACTTCATCTTTGATCACCTCATATAGGTCGATGATGCTGTGCGACATCAAATTGTAGTAGTCTATCACTTCAGCGTCCATCATTTAGAAGAGAGTGACCCTTGTGTGAACATCCTGGGTCTTTGTGGTTGTCTGTCATCCCTGTGCTTCTCCACGTGTCCCTGTGGCAGCTGTGGAAAATCCGGTTGCAGCAGCTGAGGTGCTGCTACTGAGTGGTCCTCCAGGTGGAGATGGGCTTCTATCTGTCTCAACAGCCGGAGCATCAGCGCTTGCAACAGGTGACTGATTTTCAGGTCTGGTCTGGGGTTCCTGGGGCTCTCTTGCCCTCACACACCTCTTTCTCACAGGAATTGCAATGGAAACATATTGCTCATAATCTGTCTCTGAGTGGTCTCACTATAAACACGCCACATCTGAGAACGGTGAGCTGTCCCTTTAAGATAGTGGTGGGGTGTTGTCCAGGCACAGTCATCAGGTAGGGAGTGACAAATGGGAAGGTGTGTATTGTCCAGGTAAGTGTTTGGTGGTGTGACTGGTGTTGTTTGTCTGATTTGTTGTAATTGCTGTGTACCTGTCAGTTGCCTGTCTGACAATGTCAGGGGCACCTTGGGTCTTCATTGACTAGTGATGTTGCACAGGTGAGCTTGGGTTGCTTTAGGATTGATGTATGTGTGTGTACATATCTTTTGTTATGTGTTATGTGTTTTTGGCATCGGAGACAATTGAATTCAAGCCTATTTCTCTTATCAGTGAGACTGATTTCAGTCCACAAAACATGAGACACTGCTTCTACACATGGACATCTGCAAAATGTTATCCCTACCCATGCTCTGCCCAATTCTGCTGATGTCACAAAAAGGTGAGGCATAGGCAGAATGGGGTGGAGCATGGGAAGGTTAATAAATGGCAGGATGTTGAGACGTGGCTAACATGTCCCATTCATATATACACACACATACACAAACACACTTCCAGACTCTAGAAACCATGTTTGGTGTTAGCAACAACAAATTAAAGACAATTAAAATATATAAGCAAGTTGTTTAATTTGAAATATACTAATTAAATATGGTTTGAAATATATTAGCTTAAATATCTTAACATAAATAAATATGTATCGTAACGTAAATATACATAATAAACAAAATATATGTCAGCCAAGTTATACATATACATATGGTATAAAAAAAGACTTGCTCTATGCTTAAAAGTGGTGTATATTTTTTGTGTGTGGGTATACTAAATGAATTAGAGGAAAAACACGATAGAACAAAGGAATACTAAAAAGGCCATAATTGCACTTGTCCTCTAGTGTAAAAATGTCCTGGTGTTTAAGGGGTTAAGAGAGCAAGTCAGGAAGCTAAAGAGCCATAGGTGTGATTCTGGAGCAAACCAGCAGCCCAGTAGGGAAGAAATTAAAATATCCATTGATTTAAATTGTTTTTTAAGCATTTGAATGCTAAAGAAGTCTCCAACACATTGCAAATTTCTCTCTATCATCCCAGGGGTTAAAAGTCCCAATTTAATCAATGTGAATTTAGGGAAACTATTTGTTCTCTATAGTGCAATTGGTTGGCATTAGGGTTTCACCTCTTTAGCTTACTGAATTGTTTCTTAAGGGTAGGTTTTAACCATTTGAGCATCAGAGCTTTGCTGTGTGAGGTACATCCCCTGGCACCTAAAGGGTTAAATTAAGAATAGGATTATGTTTTACGGTATCCATTTAGGGTTAACACATTGGGTGCTCAGATATACATACCTCCCAAGTGTCCCTCTTTAGGAAGGACAGTCCCTCTTTTAGACCCAAATCCCTCTGTCCCTCTTTCCCTCCCTGATGTCCCTCTTTTTAGGAAACCAGATTATGTGGTGTGTGTATATAAGAGCATCATATTGCTTCACAGCAATAAAACTCACATTATTGTTTGTTTAAATGTCAGTATATGAGTTTATAAATTAGTGTGTGTAAAAAAAACACTTTGGTCCTGTTATAAGTCATTTATTACATTACACAAGGAGGTGTCAATAGGTTATGAAATATCCTGAAAATTATCGGTAATGTCCTGCCCACCAGCCACGCCCCCAGCAACACACCCTAAAACACAAGTGTCCCTCTTTGGCAATTTGAAATGTTGGGAGGTATGGATATACAAAAAGGACGGGGGAGCTGAGATAAAGGGATGAGTGGCCTAAAAGGATCAGACAGTTAAATGTGGGGCAAAAGAGGGGTACCAGAGAAGCAAATGGAGGATCAAGAGCACATTTGGAGGCAACAAAGAAAAAGATAGAAGGTGACATAATAATCACACTACCTGTCTGAGAGTCACTTACTGGAGTGGAGGCTGAGAGGACAGAAAGGAAGCATGTGTGATGTCATGCCCTCACCAGGTCACCTGACTCCTATATGATCCAGACAATTGGGGCAGGAAGTGGAAAGGCAAGGGGAACTAAGCAGTGCCCAGCAGCCCTAAACTCATCACTGAACAGACAGCTAAACAGTGAGTCCAGGCAGCACTGCAGCATATCAAATGCTTCACACAGCTGCCTGCTCTTTAACTGAGGTGAGGTCTGCTCTGGTGCCTGTATCTCTCCTTTCATTACATGCACACAGCACTCCTCCATTTCTCCATTCACTTAATTTTGTTTAGAAAGTGTCCTGCTCACTCACTGTGCAGGAATCTGTCCACTCAGTGCTTCAATGCTTACATGTGGCAGGGAGTCTGCCATCTAACTGCAAGCTGGTCAATCTGGCAAGCAGACTCCATGCAAGTATAGAAGCAATGCACAAGGAGCTGCTGGTACAAATGTTCTACTAATACAGAGGCAGCAGTATCCTAGTACCTCTCTCTTTCTCTGGGATCTATCCAGACCTGCGGAATTCTTCTGCTCCTTCTCTGCTCCAATAATACAATTGTAGTGGTAATTGCCCTGTTTGTAGAGGTGTAATAAATCATCATAAAATTCTTCAACTTCATCATCATTGTGGCTACTTGTAGGGATATAAACTTGAATGATTTGAAGAACATAGTGATGATTTAGTTTGATAGCACAGGAAGCAATTCTTTCAGAAATACTTTCTACTTTTACAACTGAGTCTGTCAGTTTTTTGTTAATCAAAAATCAGATTTTTCATATTGTCAATCATTGGTTTCTTTCTAGTATAGCCAGTGTCCATCTTCTAATCTGACTAAACATTTAATGTCAATAATGTCCCATTTAATGTTATTCTGGACTGTAAGTTAAGGAATCTATCTTTTGTTATAGTTGTTTTATATATACCGCCACCTTTTGTGCCTGATCTCCTACAGGAAGCATTAACATGTATATTTCATAGATGATGCGAACCTGGTGGATGCTTTGCGTACACTTCACCCAGATGATAGGGAATATTCCTCTCACTCAGCCACCCATAGATCCTTGTCCAGGATTGATCATGTATTCGTCTCAAGACAAATCCTTCAGAGAGATTTGTCTTGTACGTACTTACCCAGAGTTGCTTTGGATCACTCTCCTCTTCTACTGAGATTGCAGCCCTTTTAGGTGTCCATTGACTCCAAGGCGCACGAAGGGGACCTATTAGTTTACATACAGGAAAATGTGGATGCTTCCTCCCAGGGCATTTTCTGGGATGTGGCAAAGGCTGTTGCTAGGGGATCCCTCATTTCTCACATATCATCATATAAAAAGCATTCAGGGATGTTAGTTCGAGAGCAGGAGGAAAAGTTGAGGGAAGCTGAAGGTCTTTATGTTCGGGCAGTGTAATGAAGCTCAGTCCATTACTGGAGCCCTTGTCTGGCCATAAGACTGTTTAGCCCTGACCACCTAAGACTATGGACATCTATCCCTTATGGGGGCCCGGTTGTACAACTAAAACCTGTGTTCATAGACTGTGGTTAATGTATTGTCGAACGATTAATGGACGTGTTGTATTTGAGGGGTTTCCATTCACTGACTACGGGTCGGAGGTTCCCGGTTCGAGGGTCGACACCGAGTCGAATCCCTGAGCCAGAGGTTTAAAGGTCTCCCATAGACCTAACATGGGGAAAGTAGGCGGCTTGGGGATTGGTCAACCAGCAGACACACTGTACGTTTTGATTGGACAGGGTTGAAGCCGAATATTCAAACCAGTTGCATACGTGCTTCAGCCCTTGGCCATTGTCCCTTGAATGTGTATTCCCGCCCCTCAAGTCTTTGTATCTTTTGTCTGGAATTAATCAAACCCTTTTGTATCTGGAATGTAATCATGTCTGAGTCATTGTATTTGTTAGGCCATCTGCCGTTGGCCTTTTGTCTCCTGTTTTGTGATTGAATTATGTTCCTATTGTATCTGGTTGGTCCATGTATTCCAATGTAAGATTTGTGTATAAATATATGTAGTTTGTACCAATAAAGAGTCAGTCTTCTGAGTGAACAAAGGAGTTCTGGTGTCTTATGTTCTTATGGTTAAAGCGGCCACTCTGACGCCCATCTGAGCTTAGTATCCTGTATCATTGACCGTCTGCTGCCAGCTTCCTGCGACCGGACTTCGTATGCTGTCAGGTGGTGATGTGGACTCCATCTTCCCCTTCTCTTTGTGTTCCGGAGAACACACTCTTGACTGCCTGGGGTTCCAGCCTGCGACACTCGACTGCTTGGGGGCTCTGTTGACCCCTCCTCGATCCGCATCCTCTGACATAGAGTCGACTACACCGGGGTTCGACGCCTCTTCGAGTCGACAACCGGACTGTTTATCTGCTCGACCGGTGCATCTGACGTCGCCAGTCCGGCGTTGAGAAGGAGAGACCCGGGGATGACGGCGGAAGGCGACGCGGTCCCTTCTAGCTTCCGTTACAGGCAGAACCTCAGAGATTCACGATAAGCTCCAAATAGCCACCTCTAAATTACATGTTGAACTGGCCACCAGGAATATTGAACATATGATTTACAAAACACAGAACTACTTTGAAAATGGCGATAGGGCGGGAAAATTGATGGCTCATTTGGTAAAAGCTGGGGTGAAGCATGAAATCACTTCCCTTACTGCTGAACACCAATCCTTGATCCTTGATGCAAAAGGTATTAATAAAGAATTTGTGCATTTTTACTCAAAACTTTATAGATCACAGTCTTCACTGACTGCCTCAGAATTAGAGGAGTATATCTCAGGTTGTGAGGTGCCATCCCTGTCTTTGGACATTCGCTGTATGCTGGATTCGCCTATCACTCTTTGGGATGTAGTAGATGCGGTAAAGGCACTCCCTCTAGGTAAGTATCCTGGAGGAATGGCCTCCCAGCAGAGTAGTATAGTAGGTATTCGGAAATCCCTGCTCCACATTTGTTAATACCTTCTGTGCAGCTTTTAATGATCTTACTCTAGCTGCCTCTTTGAATGAAGCGGTGATCATTGTTCTTCCGAAGCTGGGAAAAGACCCTCAGCTGTGTGATTCATACCACCCTATCTCCCTCCTCTCAGTTGACAATAAAATCTTAGCTAGATCCTTGGTAATAGGCTTAATAACGTTATATCTACCCTGGCCCACTTGGTTCAGGCAGGCTTTTGTCATCTCTTTCTTCATATTCAGTCAGCCCAGTCAACCCCAGTCAACAGATCTGGGGTGGTTGAATCTCTAGATACTAACAAAGTGTTCAATTCAATGGAATGGACCTATTTCTGGGCTGTGTTGCCTAGGTTCGGTTTTGGACCTACATTTCTGCTCTGGATTCGGGTACTTTATGCTTCCCCATGTGCTCAGGTTTTGGCAGGGGGTACACTTTCAGATCCCTTTTCATTACAAAGAGGGAAGAGACAGGAATGTCATCTGTCACCAGGTCTTTTCGCTTTGGCAGTGGATCCCTTGGCTTCAAAGATCAGGGGTGATGAGAAATTCGGGGATTCATTATGGGGGGTTGGGAAGAGAAACTTGCATTATATGTAGACGACTATGATGCTATTGAATCCGATGGCCGATTATATGATTCCCCCGGACATCCACTGGTTTGCAGCACTACATTCAGGTATCTTGGTCTTGTTGTAGCTACCTCACCGGATACGTACGCCGGTGATTATGCAGGTCAGAGGTTGAATGTCCTCATGGGTAAATCTTCCTCTAAATAATATTGGTAGTGCGAATCTGATTAAAATAATTTTCTTGCCCTAGTTTTTATATGTCTTTCAGGGAGCCCTGGTCATTATCCCTAAATGGCGCTTCAGGGAGATCCCTAGGATTATCTCCAAGTTTTTGAAGTCAGGAAAGCCAACTAGGATAAAATTGTCTACTCTAAAATTATCCACTGATGAAGGGGATATTTCACTCCCTGATCTATATCACTATTACATGGCTGCTCAGGCCCAATATATGCTAGCCTACTTTATGCCGCACTCTACTCATACTTCCTACGAATTGATGAACCTTAATTGAGACCAGGTTACCATCCCGAGTATCGTGCGAGTGGGTTCAGGAATACACTTTTCACCAGTTCCAGCCACTCAATCTTTGTACCAGATTTGGTCGCAGTTGCAGGGGATTACAGGGCATTTAGGAATTGCTCCCGCATACCCTCTGTGGAAGGGGGGGCTCCTCCATCTGCGTGCATTGGACTTTGGTCGGATATGGACTAGGTTTGGTATTACCTAATTGGGTCAGCCCTATGACGGACCCACACTTAAGACCTTCGGACAATGTAATATGGAATTTGGTATTCCCCCATAGATTCTTTTACACATATCTAAGATTGCCACATGCTTTGTCCGTGCTACACTCTGAGAAACCATTTGAGATAATGGAATTTTCATTACTGAACCTGACAGCTAGCCGACCTTCCCACAAACCAGTGTCCCTCATTTATTCATGGCTAGGTAGGACGGTGCACACAGATCATTCCTCTTTTAGAGACCAATGGGAAGTGGATGTAGGGGGGCTTGAGGACTAGGAGTGGGATATGGCAATTAAAAGTCCTAAGATGGTGGCTGCTACATCTAGGCATCAACTCATACTATTGAAAATCTTACTCCGGATCTACTATACACCCTTACAAAAAATGGCAGACTACCTCACAGCAAGTGCTCTAAATGTAATAGGAAGATGCTGACTTTATTCACCTAATTTGGCAATGCCCCCCTGTCCAACAATTCTGGAAAGATGTAGTTGATACACTGGCTCAGTTCGTGGGATGGGGGCTCTCCCTAGTGCCCAAGGCATACTTATTCTTCATTTTACCAGCTCAACTACATGCAGCCGGAGACTATACACTTATTAAGGAACAGTTGATCATGTCACGGAAGGTGGTGGCACTGGTATGGATGGGCATAGATCCACCGACCAAAGTGTGTTGGATTAACTTAATTAATTCCAGTCTTCGACAGTATCAGGGTATATACTTACACAGGTGCAAACCGGGTAGATTTAGAGAGATCTGGGGATGTTGGGTCTCCAGTTCTCTCTCACAAAATGACCACACACTGTGTTAGACTTTTCTTGCTGTTTATGCCCTGCCTCTGCACCCTTGGGATATTAAGGCAGTTCACTTCTATCTATACACAGCCATTACTCAGCTTTAGGTATAGATAAGATTAGTAAGATTTGCAGTGTGGGTTGCATTGACTGTATTGGATGGCCCTCTCGCACTATCAAACACATCTGGATGTATGTCAGAGGTCTTCAATATATGGGTTTGGTCCCTGCTCGGGGGGGGGGGTGATCTGCTTGTTCGCATTGGTAGGGGGGTTGGGGTTTAGGGTGTTAGAGGGGAGTTCTTGTTCTGAAAACAGAAAATGTAGGTGGCAGGGAGTGTACATTTCTGTACTATTTACTGTTGCTCTGGTATTCATACTGTGATTACATACTTTGTCAATACTATGGTACTTTTGACCATGCACATCATTTTGTTTCTTTCTGAATGTCTTTGTTGAAGGAAGTGCATACATGTATGCCTTCAATAAAAATAGTTAAATTGTTAGGATTCCTGCAGGATTCCATTTAAAGTAGCAGAAACGTTTTTTATGAAAATCTCTATATTATAGAGCGTTTCCCGCTGAGTAAAACAAGGTGCCATCCACTGCTGTCAGTTGTTTTATTCGAATGTTATAACAAATCACATAATCAGGAAGCAAAGGAAGCAAATTGACTGTGTTTACTTTCTGATTGTTCTAACTGACAGGAAGTGACTCAGCAGTTTCTATCACATTCTCTGGAGAACTGTAAGTCTCTGACTTTCCTCTCCATTAGAATGTAACAGAATAACTTATTAGAATTTGACCACAAGAGGGCACTGCTAATGTAATAAAACATGGGGTTAACCAGTAATAATTCTGGAAATATGTATCTCTCAGCAGTAAGAATTCCATTAATTTACATAACAGGAAACACCCTAAAATATATATTTTTTTTCAGAAAAAAGTTTACTGCTCCTTTAAAACTAAAGGGTTCCATTACAACAACTGGTCTGCAATAAACACGTCTTTGTGAACCACATGACACAGGTAAACATTAATGCTTTATAAATGAAATAACATAATGGAATACATTATTTGCAATGCACTTCAGTCAGTTTTGGTAACAAATGACAGAGTGCAATTCTGCAGTTTACTATACCGATGTGTTCTCTTTACAGGAAGCTGCTTGTGTTGTGGAACATAGGAAAACAAACCAAGCATTTACAACTGAGTCATATTCACCTGACTCACACCTCACACCACATATACGCATTTCCTGAAAAGCTGAACAGTAGTGAGATACTTCACTTGAAGGGGGGTAGCTAAGGATGAGAGTTTAATTTCAGCACAAGTGCTTCTCATGATGGCTCAGAAGTCAACAACCCAGCGAATGAGCTGAGACATTTTAGAACTGAAATTTAGCATTACAGAATACATAATTAATGCCAAAGGCACAACAGCGCCTGATAATACATCCCAATTTATCATATCAATACAGGAAATCCTAACATAAACTAGGAATCAACTGTGCATGAATTGTTTCTCCAGAATTCTTTCTTTATTACTGGACTAGTTGAACAGCCTGTTACACGGGCCACAGTGCCACTGCCACCCAGTCGCGGGGCGGTCACGCGCAGTGGAGACTTCCCGCTCCTTCGGAGCACCCACCTCTGTATCAGCCGCGGCGCGAGCAATCTCTACTGCGCATGACTGAAGCACGCGCAGCAGTGTGTACTGCGCATGTCGCGCATTACACACGATTTAGCGAATTATTATATAGGATATGACTGACATGACTATTTGTTGCAAGACTCAAAGATTCCAAACTCCTTCCCTTGCAATGTGCTTAGGAAGGAAGGAAGACTTTAGTAAGAATCATGTTTGCCTCCATGGACATGACATCAAGCTACATATTATGATTAATTTTGGAGAATCGATCCACAGATAATTGATCCATAGCAGTTATTAGAATTTTATTCCCAGATTATAAGTGTCATGTAGTACTTTTAGTTGTTATTGTTCATTCAAGACAATTTCTTCTAACAAGTCAGCCTGAATACCAATAGGCTTCTGTGAATTAGAGACTGCTATAAGTAGAAATAGATATGTACTACAATTATAATGTATTTATAAAGTGACATGATATTCCAAAATGTTGCATCATAGGGAAACAAGATATATAAAGGCTTCAGGCAATCCAGATATACAATACTGAAACCAAAAGATAAGAGGATCCAGTTTACGATCTAAAGGATGACAACTCTGATGTCTGAGTGCATTCTCTGGCATGATCACTGGGACAGAGGAGAGGATGCCCTCAGACTTCCTCATCACAAATAGAATCAGATGTTAAGTGGGTTAGCCACCTATCAGCTGTTTTATGTTTACAAAGGATTTGCCTAGTGAGTATTAGGTTTAGATGGCAACCTGAACAATCCAGAAGTCCCAAAAGAACTGGCTTTTCAGAATCTGGTAAGGACATTATCCTGGGTAGTTCATCACTGGCTGCAGAGAAATTCAACCCACTTCCACTTTATGCACATACCTTTAACCCCATGAGTGCCAGAGAGATGGGCGATGCATCGGTCACCCCTCTGGCACTCAACAGGTTAACCTGTAGTAAAGGTGGGATACAAATGGTGGTTTTCCTCACAATGTACATAACTGTCAGTATCACTGTATTCAAATGGAGTTGGTACTTATGTGACCTCTGTACAAGCTACTAACTTTCCACTCTCTGCTTGTGATCTCTTAGGGCCATATGTTCAAAGAAGTAGTGAAATAGCTTTTGTCGTTTGTAATGACTTTTCAAAGTACAGTGTCGTTGAGATCATTAATATTTTCAGAGTGTCGGTTGAGATAGGAAATATGTCGTTTGTCCTGACTGAAATTGTCATATGGAACGACAAAAAAATGTCTTAACTAAAGACAAAAATGTCTTTAAAAATGTCTTAACTAATGGCAAAAATGTCTTAACTAAAGACAAAAATGTCTTTAAAAATGTCTTAACTAATGGCAAAAATGTCTTAACTAACGACAAAAATTCTCACTCCCTCCACTTTTTTCTTAACATACAAATTTTGTCTTTTGTAAGACATTATTTTTGTCGTTAGTTACGACAAATTTTCTTTTCCTCTATACGATACTGGAGAATAGTTCAGGCACACCCTTCCCACGCCCCTTTGCCCGTCAGTTCTGGAGTTGTGACGTACACAACAGACATGGTTAGTTTTTTGTCCTATACTCTATAGAAAATATGTCGTTCATACATACAATTACTTATTTTTGTCTTTCATACTACAATTTTTTGTCGTTATCCCTTTGAACATACGGCCCTTAGTCTCACACAGTGGGGGATGCTCTAAATCTTGTGTCTGTTATAGGATCAGGGGTAATCCCAAAAAAGAGTGGAAGCTTTATAAAATGCTTGTAAGGAGGACTTGCAAATGTGCCACTTTCTTCCCCATCACTTCCCCCTTCATTTACCTAAATTATCTACCGTCCTCATCACGTCTCACTCTGATCCCTTCTTTTTTGCTCACTCTAAAGCCCACCTGACTCCATTGAGAATGCCAGCAATGTGTTATTGTTGTAACACTTTCAGTGCCACAAGGGTGTGCAATGCATATTCCTGTTGCACTGAAAGGGTTAAAGAAGGGCAGATACTGTCTCTGCCCTGCAGTGGACACAGCAAACTGTCCTCTGGCTCCATAGAGAGATATAGGGAGATCCCAACATCAACAGCCTCGGGTTGGCAATGTTGGGACTGTGAACTCCTACAGCAAATGCCACTATCGGAGTTTACTGCATATGGCAAACAGCCACATTACATATAAACATACCCACATGTATATAACAGTTGCTCATTAACCTGCATTTCCATATGCAAGTGAGTCATTGTAGTTGTAGTGAGTGCAAAATTGTAAACCTGTTGTAGGCATGGGAGATTCATAGCAATGTTAGCAGATTGTTGCTGATTGGTGGAGGATTCACAGGGCCCTTAATTCATACTGGTCATATGCTGTCAAAACATATATATATAATAAAAGACCACCAACTTGGTTCCCTTAATGTCCCTTAGTGCATCTTCCCCATGCTCCCCCTCTTTGCCTGTCTGACTCTACACTAGCTAGCACCAAATATCAGCAGTCTTTCTCTCCAAAAAGCATGGTATTCATTAGTACAATAAGGAATAGTATACAACTGTTAATTTAAAAAAACAGATTTTAATTTGCAATAAAATATAAAGCAAAGCACAGCAGCAGGTGTAGCAACAGACTTCATTGCAACACAGTATATACTTGTCCTTCTTCTTCTTGTCTGTGTGAATGTAAGAGTAAATGAGTGTATGTGTGTGTAACACATTATAGCAATTAGTACCTGTTTCTTTGTCTTCTGTTGAATGTTCTATGTATTTATGATGTATTAAGCCTGTCTGTGTAGCATCATTTGGAGTTGAGTCTCAGCTCAGGTACGTTCACATGCACTGTAACTGTAACTTATTAGTAAAAAATCTATGGTTTTCTTCGCCTTCCTCCCTTCACATTCACACTCTCCATACTCCACCTGTCCAGGAAACAGCTGGCTACCACCAATAACTCAAGCAAATCCAGCTTCCTCTCTTTTTACTGTCTACTTACAATAACTTGAGTAAAACTTTGAGCAATTTTCTCTCACTCTCTCCTTCTCTCTCTCTCTCAACATAAGACAGACTGTCAGCATGTGGTAAACTGACACCTCCTTTTATCCTGTTAGTTAGCTCGATGGGAATACATGTGTGAAAGTCTTCACATGCAAGGATATTACATTATTATCTTTGAATTCGCTGCAAAGAAAAAAAACATTACTTTTGACAGGAATTCCTGTGGAAGATGATAAGTGCTGTTTTATTTTTGTGGCAAAAATTGTCATTAAGCCCTATATAGCACCATCATCAACGCTATCAAGTCCAACCCACAACCAGTTATACTGACTATTACTGACTAAGCAGCAACACAGGGCAACATCAACAGTCCTAGGTTTGAGTGCTTCTGCTGATGAGGTGCAGTGCCACTGCCTCCTGCTATTTCAAGTGTGACTTCAACATTCAGCCCCAAGAGATTATGTAACATGTAGTAGTCCCTCAGGAACTCCTTAATCTATTAAATCTACAGACTGTGGAATCTTTACTCATGATCCAAAAGCTAAACATTTGGCTATCTGTTTTCATTATAAATATGGGGGCAGGGGAAAACAAGATCACATCTAGGCACATCCTCAATGAGAATCTACCTAAACTGCAACCACAGGTCTGATTGAGAGACACACCTGCAGCACATCAGAGGGGCAACAGCTTGTATCAGTAAGAACACTGCTAAAAATACATGGGTTGAGGGGCAAAAGGAGTATGGCAATCTTTTCTTCAATAGCACTGATGTGGTGTGAAAATGCAAAGTACAGAAAATTACGACTCTAAATTAGTTGGAGGTGACAAGAATCCTAGAGTCCTCACAAATGCCACACCCACCACCACCACAACCACCTTCATCACTGATAACCATGTTAAAGCAATTGAGTTCCAAGGTTCTTCAATATTCTACCAAGCTGCTATTACTGAGTATGCCTATGGAATGCCAAACTTTCCAAAATGCTTGCAGTTGAAATGCTGCCCTATATTTTAATAGGTTTTAAAAAATTGATGTCATGTGTTGCACCCTGCTGACTTGTCCAAAGCCACTGATTGTTTGTTTTTTGTTCTTATTTATTTATTTATGTTTTAAAACGCTGATCCAGAATTTTACAAGCAGGTTGTTGGTGTCATGGGCAACGGGTCATGGAAACATCATTTGGCAACAAAGTTTCCTTGACCACAGATATGTGGACACATGGCCAGAGTACATACTATATAACTGTCACTGCTCACTGGGTATCAGTGGGCAGCAACATGCAGCAGCATTTTGCAGCCAGGTTTTCCCCTGTCACTAGTAGTAAAGTCCAGCTGTTGGTTAGCTAAAACCATCAGCAGAATGCAGAGCTTTGGGAGGTAATCCCACACAGCTGAAAAGTGCAGTAAATCATTCCTTGAAGGCTGACTTTGTGTCTGCTGACAATGGTTTCAATATAATAGCTTTCTTGAAAATAGTAGATAGGGTGTATGTAGCCTGTTTCACCCATGTCCTAAACTTAATTGTTACATAAGTCCCAAACCATGAATTAAGAGCTAAATATCTCCCGCAAAATCCCTGTACATTTTAGATGGTAGTGTAGTGTGCGCAAAGCATTAAATTCCTGCATGTGCATATTCACCTAACCCATCACCAGCTTAAAGGGATAGTAATGTCAGAAAAAAGTATTAACTATATGGTATATACAATTAAAAGAGAGTACTCGCACTTATTTGTATCTCTCAAACCATTATGGTTTGAGAGATATAGGAAAATAAAGTTATCTGGTCCCTCCCCTTTCTGCTTGATGAGCTGTAAAGCTGTCAGAAGCAGATTCTGGTCACTTGACCAGATGTGGCTCTTCAGCAATGCCAATATAACGATATCTAAAGATAAATACTTAATTTGGAACGGTCTACAAAGTGTGCCTGGCTTGCAAGCACACTTTGTAAACTGTTCCAATTAAGTATTTATTTCTAAATAGAATGATTTCAGCTCTGCTGAAGAGCCTCTGTCTGGTCAAATGACTGGAATCTGCAGCTGTCAGCTAGATGGCAGACTTGAGTAAAACAGCCAGGAAAAGGTAACTTTAGCAAGTAATATATCTCAAACCATAAAGGTTTGAGAGATAAGACTTACATTGATGTTAACCTTTTATTAATGTCTACAATATTAAATCAACTTAAAATTAACCATTACTATCGCTTTAAAATAGATCCCTACCAGATCTAATTTCACAGTGTACACACTGGAATATTTGTATGAGCAGAACAAGGTAATTAGCATGTATACAGTCCTTAAATGAATGGCTTTTGAATAGGGCTTCTTTGTTCCCTGTCAATGGCAGTTCTGTAACCTAAGTGAGCTCCTGAAGCCTTTGAAGAGGCCACCTTGCTGATTCCCAATGCTGTTGCAGGAAATAGTAAGATAATTCCACTAATACTAATATATTTACTTAAGAAAATAATGAAGAGCATAACCAATGATACTTTCAATAATGACATGGACCTTGACCATTCATGTCTCTCTAAATACTGGCCTCAAACCTATTACAATACCTTGCCTTCTCTATCATAGCCAAGTTCTTGGCCCAAAAATATTTTGCTCTCTTTGAAATCTAGACACTCAGTGACAGTCAAGTATTAAGTAGCAAATGATATCCAGTTTGAAAATGGCACTTCAGTCTCATTCTACTTGACCAGTCTTCTGCATTTCTCCATTCTCTTCTTCCTCAGGTTCTCTACACTCTTGGTTTCCACAATCAAGCTGCTTCTAAGCTTTCTTTCTATACCTCTCAATGTTCCTTTTTCATTTCTTCTTGCAATAACATCTCCATAACAGTCCCTCTCTCTAAAGGGGTGCCCCAAATCAGTTCAATTGGCTTCAAGTTCCATTTATATGCAGATGATATCCAAATATCTCATTTGCAGATTTCAGATTGTCTCTTGGCCAATTCCTCCTGGATTGTTAAACACTGTTTTAAGATAAATATGTCAAAACATGAACTTAGCTTTTTCCCTTCCAGATGTAGTCCAACACCCAGTTTCACCACCACAGTTGATAAAATTTTCATTAATTCAGTTGACTCAGCACTCTACACAGAAGTCATATTTGAGTCTTCTTTTTCCTTCTCCACTCACATTAACTCTTTAGCTAGAATCTTTGGCTAGAATATGTTGCTTCTTCCTTTGTAATATTACTAAAATCCATCCATTACTCTCCTCTACTCTCCGGTATACTACTAAACTAAAACTCTCATGCATGCCCTCATTCTATCTCACTTAGACTATTGCAGCCTACTGCTAAATGATCCCTCTGTTTCCTATCTCTCCCCGATGCAATCTTTTTGAAATTTGAATCATAACACTCTCTTACAAAACTGACCTTGCTCATGTTCTTCTTAGATCTTTCTCAGGGCTTCCACATCACCACATCACCCACAAAGTACTTATCCTTATATTTAAAGACCTGCAGTCAGCTCAGCTGTTTTTTTATTTAAGAGAACACAGACAGTAAACAGAGTGCTAAACCCTTGCAGCACAGTTCTAATATGAAGTAGTGCCCATAGGAAGCATAGGTTGAAATTACCAAGTGAAAAGGCAGACATTTTAATATATTTTCTACCTGTAGGAATTTCTAAAAAAGAGAGAAAAAGTGTGTTTTTGTTCTACAAAAAGAAAACAGAAATGTTTGCCAATAGCTAGCTGGCGTCTCTTCATATCTACTGCAAACATAAATACTCCTGCATTTGCACACAGATAAAAACTCATTTAATTCCATATATATATATATATATATATATCAGGGCTCAAAATTTCCACTCGCCTCCTCGCATTTGGCGAGGAGAAATTCAGTGAGGGCTAGTGGAAATTGAAGCCCTGTATGATGGCCTTTTTCTCAACTACTGATATTCCATAGGCCGTGTTAAGCAAACACTGTTATGACTGAGGCGATATTTTAAACTCGCCTTTTTGTATGTTGGCCAGTAGATGGCATCATTTCAAAAGACTACCCTCAGGAAAGAGGCCTCTCTGTTACAAGTAGAGCAAGGCTGCTGATTTGACTATCGCACCACCAGGAGGCCGATTCAGGATTGGCCCCTTTGGGTGGGGAAGGAAGCAGCAGCGGATTGGATTAGTCCCAGGGTCAGAAATTATGCATTCTTGCCTAGGTGAGTGTGTGCACATTCATGATGACATATATGTGTGCATGATGAGCTATGTGAATGTGTGCATGCCTGCATAAGCAAGTACTGGAAACTTATGCCAATTGAAATTGATAGGCTTCAACATTCTCCCATACAGTCTTGCAATAACTAAATGTTATGAACCTTATATTCTTATATTCAGAACCGGGTGAGTTACATGCTGAGGGGGATGTGAAGTATATAGTTTTATTCTGAATAAAAAATAGAACAGCATACCTCCAAAGTGTCCCTCTTTAGGAGGGACAGTCCCTATCTGAGGCCAAAATCCCTCTGTCCCTCTTTTCTACCCTTTTGTCCCTCTTTTTAGGACATCAGAATGAGTGGTGTGTATCACATTGCTCCACAGCAATAAAACTGACATAAATGTGTTGTTAACCTTCAATATATATGTTTATAAATGAATCTGTGTAATAAAAATACTTTGGTCTTGTTCTAAATCATTAATCAGTTGCACAAAGAGGTGCAGATAGGTGAAGAAGTAACCTAAAAATTCTTGGAAATGCCACGTCCCCAGAAACGCCACCTAAATCAGAAGTGTTCCTCTTTGGCCATTTGAAATGTTGGAAGGTATGCAACAGTGTAATTTCGTCAAAGAGAACTTGAGATGGGTGGGGCTAGGCATGGAAATTGGTGGCGAGTAACTTTTCAGGCCTGGCTAGTAGCTCAGAACTTTAAATTTTGAGCCCTATATATATATATATATATGTATATATATATATATATATATATATATATATATATATGCTAACATAAACTCACTCATACACTAGCACAAAATATCTCTGCTCAAACATGCAAATACAGAAACTCTCATACAGCATTAACAAGAAAACACCTTAGCCATTCACATGAACACACGCACACACAGTATTATATTGTGGAATAATTTTATGCCTGTGGTTGGTAGGGTCTCCCACATGTGGTTGTCAATCTGGCAGAATGAATGACCACAGGTCTAATCTTGACTATACAGTGAGGCTTAAGTTGGAGGTGTGACAAGGGTGATGATGCTGACATATCCTTTTACTACACTGATGTCTCTATGAATTTATATTAATATCACCAAAGCAAATTACCATATTTTTACCACATTGATGGGAGCATATGATTACCTGTTGTTATTACAAGAACCTTCTGCTATCTTTCTCGTAACTGTGTTTGATTGTCTTAATTCTTGCAGTGCATTCACAAAGGCTGATTCTGGGGTTAACCATCTGTGCTAAAGAGAAGAAATAAAAATGTCCATTAATATAAATGGGAATTTTAACCACCTTAATGCTACAGAGGTCTCCAACATATTGCCTTACAATGCATTGGACACCTTTCTAACATTCAGAGGGTTAAATGTCCCATTTGAATCAAAGGGCATTTTTTATGTGTACCCTTTGGAGTAGTTGGCTTGCTCTAGAATAGGGATGGGTGAAAAATTTTGCCTCAAACTGAAATAGGCAAATAATGGCACTTTCCGCTTGGTGAATAATTTCCAGTGAAAAGTGTAGATTTTCTGCTGTTTTTGCCTAGCTCATTCCATTGAAATCAATGGGATCATTGAAATTACACACAACTCATAACAAATATGTCACACTTGGCATTTCTTTTTGACCTGAAGAAGGCAGACTGGCAGCAGTAGCAGTACTAGTAACAGGCACAGGCAACTGATCTGTGCTCCTGCTGTTGGTGGTGGTATTAATTGTGAGCCTGCTCTCCCCCAACAACAGTTCTGGCCTACATAGTAACATAGTAGTAACATAGTAAATTAGGTTGAAAAAAGACACAAGTCCATCAAGTTCAACCTTCGCTTCATCCTCAGTAACTGAGGATCTTGTTTCACTTGGACACTTTAGTGAAGGGAAGGTGAGGACTCCCAGGGTCAGAGGAATGGTGTGGGCTCCCTTGACTGCTAGTTTGGAGTCGGATGCTCTCAAATGTTTCCCCTACCACTCCGGCTGCTTCACCATTACTGCTACTACAACTAACACCAACCACATTAAGTTTAGCCACAGAGTCTTCCTCCTCACAGTGACTAGTAATATGAGGATATTGCTGATTACCCCCTCCTTCACTCCTCCTAATGCTAACAAGCTGCTGGACCTTAGTAGTAGTACTAGCACTGGCAGGGCAGCTTGGGGATGGCAACTGTGACTTAGGGTCCCTTGCTGTCACACTTGGTATAATCTTCTCCTTCCCCCCTTCCTGAGCATTACAAGAAACACTAGCAGCAAGTTCATCACTGGGGGCAGCAAGTCTGACAGCAGGCACAGCAATGGTGGTATCAGTAGCATGGGCAGCACATCTGAAAGCAGGCACAGCATTAGTGCCAGCAGGGCAGCACGTCTGGCATCAGGTACAGCACTAGTGGCAGCAGGGGCAGAACATCTGGCAGCAGGTACAGCAGCACTAGTGGCAGCAGGGGCAGCACATCTGGCAGTAGGTACAACACTAGTGGCAGCAGGGGCAGTAAGTCTGGCACCAGGGACAGCACTAGTGGCAGCTGGGGTAGCACATCTGGCAGCAGGTACAACAGCACTAGTTGCAGCAGAGGCAGCACACCAGGCAGCAGGTACAGCAATGGTGGCAGCAGGTACAGCGATGATGGCAGTAGGGGCAGCACATCTTGCAGCAGACACAGGCAGATGACCTGCCCTACTCTTACTACTAGTACTAACCTTATCTTCCTCCCTTCCCATTAAATTCCCCAAGATCCCTCGAAGTGATTTAGGGGGACTGGACAGCATTGTTTCAGTTGTGCTCACTTCCCCCTCAGACTCAGGCTTAGTGGACACATTAGGGTCCTATCACTGTGCCCGTGATCCTTGTTGCAGTGTGGCGACATTACTACTTCCTTGTTTCCGATGCTGCATTCTTATTGGTCCCAGGACCTGACTCCACCCAGGGCCTGCCCTTTTATACCCTGTCATGTCATTTGTCGAGTGCTCTTTCGTGGTGTACCTGAACCTAGCACTAGATACTGCTGTTTCTCTGTTGGTGTATGACCTGGCCTGCCTGACGACGCATCTATGTATCCTGATCTACTGCTGCATCTGTTGCTGATCGGACTGGCTGAGAACCCGCTGCTGTTGCTCACTGGACTGGCTGAGAACCCACTTCTGTTGCTGACTGGACTGGCTGAGAACTCACTTTCATTGCTGACTTGATTGGCCGAGCACCCGCTTCCGTTGCTGTAGCGTACTGGCTTCTACCGCCTCTGTGGCGGTTTGCACATACGGAGTACCGGTTTCCGTGCTGTCAACAGCCTGGCTGAGTTACTCGTGTCTGGTTTACCCACTGTCACTGGCTGTGCTCACTCCTGGTTGATAGTTATTGGCAGATTCATCGGGCACATTATCACCCTAGTTGAACCTCGCTATACCAGACATTCATTGCCTTATCTGTGGTCTGTTGCCTCCATCTTACCCTAGCATTCTAGGGTCACTGCTGCCAAATCAGTGGGTCAGTTGCCTCCTTACTACCCTAGCGTTCTAGGGTCCCTGCTGCCAGTATCAGTGGGTTAGTTGCCTCCTTACAACCCTAGCATTCTAGGGTCCCTGCTGCCAGTATCCATGGGTCTTGTGCCTCCGTACTACCCTAGCGTTCTAGGGTCCCTGCTGCCAGTCTCAGTGGGTTAGTTGCCTCCTTACAACCCTAGCGTTCTAGGGTCCTTGTTGCCAGTATCCGTGGGTCTTGTGCCTCTGTTCTACCCTAGCGTTCTTGGGCTCCTGTTGACCCTACCAGCATGTAATTGCTTCCACCCTACCCTAGCATTCTAGGGTTCCTGCTGCCTGTTTCTCTAGTCTGTGGCATTGTTTCGTTATACTGTTTCCTACCTGACCTGTGAAAGTTGTGGGAAGTACCTGTGCTGTCTCCATCTGGGCTTGTGTGGGTTGGGAAAGTATTTTATTCTTGATTGTCTTTTTATTCTCAATAAAATTCATTTTAACCTTACAGTATTTGACTGAGTGGTCTTCCAAACCGTGACAGGTCCTTCTAGGTCCTCCTTTTACTACTCATAGTGATCGCAATCACTATGAGCCTCTCCTGCCTCAATTTTCAAAATAAATAACAGCAGAACAGCACAACATAACACGTCAACCTCACTCTGTAGTTGCTTCTATTGTGTTTCACTTCCGCAAATAAGTCATGTATTTATAGCGAAAAAGCGAAAACAACATAAACCAATGGGCGGAAAGTTTCTAGCCACTGAAAAATTGGCTGGGAATTTTGGCCAATGGGAGAAAAAACACGGAAATTGTAATCGTTGTTTTAAAAGCAGATTTTCTTGCGAAAAAGTGGACAATAACGTGGTTTTCGCAGAATTTCTCATGTAACACGTTGACAAATTTCACCCACCCCTACTCTTGAATTGCTCCAGTTTTAAATTACATTACAGCTGATAAGTGTTATCATGGGTTTTACATAGCAGATATCCATTGAAGTCTATGTATACATTTATAGATAAAACTCTTGATAGTTACAACTGCAATGTAAACCAGAGCAAAGACATTATGGCCAGAATTAATCAAGATTTGGTTTCGTATGTAAATTCACTGCTGTAGGCATACACCAGACATCACTAGTGCTGTATTAGAAAGGCATATAGCAAGGCATATTAATTAACCTAGGACATAAGCAGGAGAAATATCTGCAAAATGTGCTGTACTTTGCAGTACCTGCTTGAATATAAATGTGTATTGATATTAGTGTTTTTTGTAAATATCAATGTTTTATTAATACTTTTAAATAAATATTTGTGGAATAGCAAAAGGATAATTACACACTAGCCTCTTATCGGGAAGAGGAGGCACTTTTGAACTTCAAAATACAGCAGTGTAATGTCTGTGCCAAACAATGGGAAAGGCATCGATACACAGGAATATATACTGGAAAGGGTATAGTGAGTAATATGCTTTAGAATACTTTTCCTTTATTTTCAATGCCGTGTGGATACTCTAGACTTGGAAGCCGTATGTGTGAAGCTTGCATGCCATTCAACTGAATCCAGAAAGGTAGAGTGCTCTCCCTGTCTATTGGAGAGCAGTCCAACAATCAGCAAGAAATGTCATAGCAAGATTAGGCTGGTGTGTCCCCTGGACTTGGTACTGGTGGAATTGGGGCCATCATTTCCATCACAGAGTATGCAAAGTGTGGTGGAGGTGGTGGAAGTACCAGCAGTAATATGGGGCAGGGGAACATTCCACTTCCTACTGCTAGTGCCAATGATGTGGCAGCAGTAGCACCACCACCAAAAGCCACTACAGCTGCAGCTAAGGAGAAGGTAATCAATCAGGACGATCCTATCTTGGATGTGGAAATAGTTTTACTTGAGGAAAAGGACAGTGTAATCATCCCCAACAGCAATGCACACACTCTGAAAAGGTTGGGAAGAGAGGGTAGGAGAGGTCACACTTTGGCACGTAAGCTCTAGTAAGCACATGCAGCATAACTACCCTGTGATTTATAAGGAATATGGGAAGCTGTCCCCCAAGAAAAAATCAGTTGCTGTTATCAGTTCCTTCTGTTCACCACCATAGTCAATAGCAACATAGTTCCCCCAAAAAACACAAAAACACTACCCATTGGCATGCTGGATAATACATCAGCCTGAATCTGTGATGTGACATTTGATACTCTGATGACAGCAGCATGAACTAAGGTAGCAACCACCATATTTTAACTGGTGCATCAGAGTTTAAAACAGATTGCATAGGTAAAAGATGAATAGCAGGGAGGCCAGTTAGTAGGATGTTACAATAGTCTAAGCGGGACAGAATACACATGTATAAGAATTTTAGTTGTTTTGTCGGGAGAGGGACGGGGGATTTTAGCAATGTTGTGGGGAAAGAAGTGGCTGGATCAGTGTCAATTTCATCAACTGTAATGGTGAAGCTAGGTGTTGGGCAAGGTCTTGGAGGGAAAATGAGCAGTTCAGTTTTGGATATGTTTATCTTCAGCTGACAGTGTGCCATCCAGGAAGATATGGCCAAGATGCTTTCTGAAATTTGTAACTGGATTTGAGGTGAATGATCAGGAGTGGAGATGTAAATGTAGGTATCTTCAGCATATAGATGGTACTTGAAGCCAAATGAATTAATAAGTTCACCCAATGAAAGGGTGTACAGTGAGCAGCAGACCCAGAACAAAGCCTTGAGGCATCCCCACAGACAGAGGGACTGTGGAGGAGGTGTTATTGCCAGAGGACACAAAAAAGGAACGTTGTGAGAGATAGGAAGAGAGCCATGAAGCAGCTTGATTTTGGAAACCAAGATTGTGGAGAATTTGAGCAAGAATAGAAACATAGAATTTAATGGCAGATAAGAACCATTTCGGCCCATCTAGTCTGCCCATTTTCCTACAGTAAAAACCTCAAACCTTTTTTGGTCCTTTGTCTTTTCTTAAGTTAAGGACAGCCTTATGTCTATCCCATGCATGCTTAAATTCTGTCACTGTATTAACTTCTACCATTTCTGCTGGTAGGCTATTCCTCTTATCTACTACCCTCTCAGTGAAGTAAAACTTTCTTACATTACATCTAAACCTGTGTCCCTCTATTTTTAGACTATGGCCTCTTGTCCTAATATTTTTACTCCTTTGAAATATACTTCCATTCTGCACTTTGTTGAATCCCTTTATGTATTTGAATGTTTCAATCATATCCCCTCTCTCTCTCTTCTCTCCTCCAAGTTATACATGTTCAGATCCTTTAGTCTATCCTGATATTTCTTTTCCTGTAAACCAGTCACCATTTTAGTAGCCCTTCTTTGAATTTTCTCTAGAGTATCTATATCCTTCTGGAGATGGGGTCGCCAGTACTGTACAGAATACTCTAAGTGAGGTCTAACTGTAGAGTGGCATGACCACTTCCCTTTTTCTGCCTCTAATGCCCCTAGCCATACAACCCAGTACGCTGCTTGCTTTCTCCACCGCTTAATTACATTGCCTGCCTACCTTTAAGTAATTAGAGACAATTACCAACAATTCTAACATTCTAACAATAGAATGATTAACAGAAATCTTGCATGTTTGTAGGTGACCAAATACTTATTTTACCGAGGAATTTACCAATGAATTCATTAGAAATCCTACAATGTGATTTCCTGTATTCTTTCCCCCCATTCTGTCTCTCATAGTTGAAGTGTACCTATGATAAAAATTACAGGCCTCTCTCATCTTTTTAAGTGGGAGAACTTGCACAATTGGTGGCCGACTAAATACTTTTTGCCCCACTGTGTATATATATATATATATATATATATATATATATATATATATATATATTCCTTAGGAAGGAGAGCTTCTTCCTAGTACAGTATTACTCACTGTAGTTTTGCATGTGTTAAAAGAAAAAAAAATACTATATATTGACATTGCTTGTCAGTTCCCCATCTTCAGGTCTTCTAGCTATTGGTACTTTACCTTCCAAATCATCTGCAAGGCCTACTAAGGTCAGTGTACTTACTTACATTCTCAATGACACATAGATAAGGCAAGCTCACTATGTCATATGGTTCGAGCTAAGTCTAAATTGCACCTGCTCCAAGCAATCTTGCCAGTCCATTTCAGTATGCCTCCGTCAATTATTAAGCCCTTTTCATTTTGCCCTAAGTTGTTCATAAACCATCTCTCATTCAGGCCTACTAACTCCTTTAAAGCAGAACTACCACCTTAAAAAAAGATGTCCCCAAATAATTCCTCATCTGTTGACTAGCTAATCAGTAGTGCTAGTCGCCAGAATGATTACTTCCTTTAAGCAAATTATCCTCTGCTAAAGGACTGACAGGCAGGACGGAGCACAGACATCTTTCCATAGTGATGTCTGCACGCCTGCGATATTTTGAAGTCACAGCTTAATTGACTGATCTATGCTAAGCCTCTCTGGTAGGCCTTATATGCAGCCTTCAAACATTGCTTCAGTGTCCTTTTGTGATGTATCTGAGCATTGCTTGTATTCCTAGTTGTGACCCGTTCTTGGCTGCTGATTCCGATCCGTGTATGAGCCTTGGCTCTGTCTGACTACCCGATTTGTGCCTGAACCTCTGGCCTTGTCTGACTACCCATTCCGTACTCGATCCCTGGCTCATCTGACTGCCTGATCCATGTATGACCCCTGGCCTGGCTGACTACCCATTACGTGCATGACCTTGGCTTTGTCTGATTCTGCTTGCGCTATACCTTGGGCCTGGCTCCCTCTCCATGCAGGTCCCTAGCCCTGGTCTTGGCCATCATACTACTCCGGTTTCTGTCTGACCGATAGGCCTTGTATCACTCTGGTCTTACCTAGGATCTCGCCTGAACCCTAGTGTCTAGGGTGCAGTGTCTGCTGGTTACTCTAGTGTTCTAGGGTATTGTGATTTTAGGCTCTGGCGTTCTAGGGCATCACGCTTCTGCTGACCCTAGCATCCTAGGGTGAGATCGGCCGCTTGCCACCCTTCTACATCTCAGGTGGTACCCAGAACTGTAGGCTAGATTCTCTGCTGTGTTCCTGGTTCCTGTATTCTGGCTAAGTTCAGTGGCAGCTCCTGGGTAGTGGACTGTAGCACTGTCTCCACGCCTGACCCCGGGGAAGGTTGGGGAAGTGCTTATTTGCTATTCATTATATATATCTTTCAATAAAGTGGTGTTGATTTTAACTGTACCTGTCAGAGTCTTTATTTGTCTAACTACCGTGACACATTCCATTCTAATAATCTAAATGTACATCGCCTAATCTTATAACTCACTTCTTCACCAGCACATTTCTACAAGAGTCAGTTGCTCCTTTGTCCTGTCACATGTCCAACGTTTCATCCACTTCCTCCCCCCTAGTACCTCAGCTCAAAGTTTTCAATAAATGTTTGGTCACATTGCTAGTTATTACTACATAATCCCCAGTGGTGTTAAAGTGGAACTATCACCCACTTCCGCATTACTGACATCATGAAACAGGCACTGGCAAGGAAGCCTGTTTATGGGCCTACCTATTCTGTGTTGCCTAATTGGGTCCCGCCTTCTTCTGCTCCTTTATAAACCTCCCTGGGCCTCGGAGTCATTGCCCTTACGTGGTTTTTCTGATATTGTCTCTTGTGCTCTGTTTTGACCTGTGCTCTCCTGAGAATCTGCTCCATGTATTACCCCGGCTTGTCTGACTACCCACATCGGTTCTGACCTGTGGCTCTGGCTGACTAACTTGCTCCATGTATGACCCGGCTTGTCTGACTACCCACATTGGTTCTGACCTGTGGCTCTGGCTGACTAACTCACTCCGTGTATGACCCCGGCTTGTCTGACTGCTCTCCCTCCCTGTTGCCTCCGGTCACATGACAGGTGGTGGAGACTAGTGCATCCTCGTCTGTTCTAACTGGTGCTCCCCTCGCACCTCTGTCTTAGTCTCCGGTATCTCGCAGTATTGCAGTTCACAGCACAGTGTACAGCTCCTGGTAGGAGTCTGGGTCCGATTATTCTGTGGTCTGGGGTTGTACTTATTGTACTTATTAAATATAGGTGGATTTATATATTATACTTGTGTCTGTCCTTGTTTGCCTGAAAACCGTGACACTAAGCCAAGATGTCTACGCTTATGCCTGGCAGTCATTCTCAGAAGAAGTAGGATTTCTTAATAATGTGGTACTTATGATGGATAATATAGTACTATTTCTAAGCTTTTAGCTATGTGACTAGTTACTGGGGGGGGCGGCTTTATTTGTTGTGATAGTTCCACTTTAAAATAATAAAAAAGTGTAAAAAAATTTAGATTTTTCTTTCAGTACTTCCCACTGGATTCCTACTCCTATTTAGGCTTAAACATCCCCTTCCATCCTGTTGGCCAATAGTCAGTGACCTTCAGCAGGTATGGTTTCAGGGTTTAGCCCACCCTTTTGTTACAAGCATGTAGGTGTCACCTGTTTACTTCTTAGCCCTCCCCTTTTCATAGAGGCCATTTGACCTTCATTATCCTTATCAGAGGCCAAAGAACCCTCCTTCGTTTCCTTACCTCTTTGCAGAGGCAAAAGAACCTCCCTTCATCTCCTTACCTCTTTGCAGAGGCCAAAGTATCCCCTTTTGCTCCTTACCTCTTCACAGAGGCCAAAGGCTCTCTCACTTACCTAACGCTTTTAAAGACCAAAGATCCCCTCAGTTTTCCTTACCTCGTCACAGAGGCCGAAAGTCCCCTCAATTTTCCTTATCTCTTCTCAGTGACCAAAGGTCCCCTCAATTTTCCTTAACACTTCACAGAGGCCAAAGGTCCCTCAATTTTCCTTACCTTTTCTCAGGGGCTGAAGGTCTCTTCCATTTTCCTAAACCCTTTGCAGAGGTCAAAGGTCTCCTAAATTTTCCTTACCTTTTCTCAGAGGCCGAAGGTCCCTCAATTTTCCTTAACTCTTTTCAGAGGCTGAAGGAGCCCTCAAATTTCCTTACCTCTTCACAGAGGCTGAAGGTCCACAAATTTTCCTTACCTTTTCTCAGAGGCAGAAGGTCCCCTCAGTTTTCCTTACCTCTTCACAGAGGCTGAAGGTCTCTTCCATTTTCCTTAACCCCTTGCAGAGGCCAAAGGTTCCCTCAATTTTTCTTACCTCTTCACAGAGGCCGAAGGCCCCCTAAGTTTTCCTTATCTCTTCTCAGAGGCAGAAGGTCCACCAATTTCCCTTACCTCTTCGCAGAAGCTGAAGGTCCCCTCTATTTTCCTTACCTCTTTGCAGAGGCCGAAGGTCTTTCCCATTTTCCTTTACCGTTTTGCAGAGGGAGAAGGTCTCCTCAATTTTTATTACCTCTTCACAGAGGCCGAAAGTCCCTTCAATTTTCCTTACCTCTTCACAGAGGCCGAAGGAGCTCTCAATTTCCTTACCTCTTCATAAAGACAGAAGGAGCCCTCGATTTCCTTACCTCTTAGCAGAGGCCAAGAACCCCCTCCCCATTCCCTTCCTTCTCGCAGAGGGAGTACACCCATTTATTCTTGTTCATGCTTGACGGGCGCTTCTCACAATTGTTTGTCTCCCTAAGTATGGGCATGCTAGGCATGGGCCCTTGCTTCAATGTACCTAGAGGGATTAAGCTGCATCAAACTGATGAGGCTTTCAGTGGCTGAAATGTATATCTGTGGTTTTGTTGTCTTTCTTCTGCATAGAGGATTTGTCTGACATTTCAGAGCTGGACTGTCTGTGTCTGATATGGAGATTTCCTCTCTACAATGGCATGTGGTAGTGAAAAAATGAGTTGTAGCACTGTGGAGAGGCTATCATGCATAGAAAAAGACACTTTACCTTGTTCGTGCTTGATGGGTGCTCCTCACAATTGTTTGTCTCTCTAAGTATAAAGGCATCACAGGCATGGGCCCTTGCTTTTATGTGCCTAGAGGGATTCAGCTGCACCACAACGACGAGGCCCACATAAGCTGAAACGTATATCTGTGTTTTGCTGTCTTTTTTGGATGGAGAGGATTTGCCTGACATTCTGGATGTGGACTGTATGTGTGCAGGACGAATCTGATATGGAGATTTTCTCTCTACAAGGATACATGGGAGTGAAAAATGTGTGTTGTAGCAACATTGTGAAGCTACCATGCCAAGAACAAGGCACTTTACCTTGTTCACGCTTGTGCTCCTCACAATGGTTTTTCTCCCTAATTATAAGGGCGTGCCAAGTATGGACCCTTTCTTACATGTGCCTAGAGGGATTCAGCTGCACCAAACAGACGAGGCCCACAGAGGCTGAAATGTATGTCTGTGGTTTTTCAGTCTCTCTTGAACGGAAAGGATTTGCCCTACTGTCACGGTTTTTGAAGACTCTCAGACTTAAGGTTTGGTAAAATAACTTAACTTTATTAAAAGTTAAAGGCAGTCCCCGTAGGGTAAACATACATAACAACACAACAGTAATAGAACATACAATAGGTTCTACCGGCCTTGCCTAAACACCGGGCAAGGCAACCCAAGTGACAGTTTTAATGACAGGCTCTACCGGCCTTGCCTATACCGGGTAAGGCAACCGTGAGATGACGTATACCGGTTCTACCGGCCTTACCAATACCGGGCAAGGCAGCCCAATGGAATGCTGAATGTAGGCTCTACCGGCCCTGCCAATACCGGGTAAGGCAACCTTAAAGATGGTGAACACAAGGTTCTACCGGTCTTACCAATACCGGGCGGGGCAGCCCAAAGGAGTACTGTAGTAGGCTTTACTGGCCCTGCCAATACCGGGTGAGGCAACCTACTGGATGGTATCGTCAAGGTTCTACCGGCCTCACCAATACCGGGCAGGGCAGCCTGAGCAAGTAGACCAGCTGTCAGGTGACTAAGACAGCAGAGAGCATAAGTATAGAGGTCTAAATCAGCAGAGGTCTATTGCCAGGGATAATCAGACAACTGCAAGGAGGTGGACAGCGACTGACCACAGTACTGGATGTTCAGGAGCAAACCAAGTCCGCACGTTGGGACTAATGGTAAATAGCGCCACCAGGTTAAATGGGGCAAACCAGCGACCGTACGCAGGAACCAACAAAGTATATCGCAACCAGGTTTAGTGGAGCAAACCAGCGACCGCACGCTGGAGCCAACAAAGTATCTTGCAACGAGTCTAGTGGAGTAAACCAGCGTCCGCACGCTGGGACCAACAATGTATATCGCGACCAGGTTTAGTGGAGCAAACCAGCGTCCGCACGCTGGAGCCAACAAAGTATCTCGCAACCAGTCTAGTGGAGTAAACCAGCATCCGCACGCTGTGACCAACAATGTATATCGCAACCAGGTTTAATGGAGCAAACCAGCGTCCGCACGCTGGAGCCAACAAAGTATCTCCCAACCAGTCTAGTGGAGTAAACCAGCGTCCGCAAGCTGGGACCAACAATGTATATCGCAACCAGGTTTAGTGGAGCAAACCAGCGTCCGCACTCTGGAGCCAACAAAGTATCTCGCAACCAGTTTAGTGGAGTAAACCAGCGTCCGCACGCTGGGACCAACAATGTATATCGCAACCAGGTTTAATGGAGCAAACCAGCGTCCGCACGCTGGAGCCAACAAAGTATCTCGCAACCAGTTTAGTGGAGTAAACCAGCGTCCACACGCTGGGACCAACAATGTATATGCAACCAGGTTTAGTGGAGTAAACCAACGCCCGCACGCTGAAACCAACAATGTGTACCGCAACCAGGTTTAGTGGAGTAAACCAGCGTCTGCACGCCGGAACCTACAATGTGTATCGCAACCAGGTTTAGTGGAGTAAACCAGCATCCGCACGCTGGAACCAACAATGTGTATGCAATAGCGAGGAGAACAATGTCGCCGAAGCGACAGCTGGAGCGCGAGACTCAGGAACTCGTACAGGTTAACCCGCACGGTGCTGGAGCACAGGAACCCCGGAATACAGGCACACAGGAATGCTGGAACACTGGAACACCGGAACATTAGCATACAGGAACACTGGAACACTGGAACACCGGAACGTTAACGTACAGGAACATTGGAACACCGGAACGTATTATACAGGAACACTGGAAACAGGCCCAGAGGTCTGACAAGCAGGTCAGGCAGAGTGAAGTCAGAAACACCACGAAAGGGCAACCTGGAAGTGCTCAACCTGGGTTTAAAAAGGCTGTCTGAGGAGGGCTAATGACAGACAGCCAATCAAGAATACTCAGCAAGTGACAGACACAAAGCAGCACGAATCACGGGCACCGTGATAGTACCCCCCTTTCAAAGACCCCCTCTCCTAGAGTAGGGTCCAGGCTTCTGAGGGTATTTGGCATGAAATACTCGTAGTAACTTGGGTGCATGAAGGTCCTTACTGTCTACCCAGGAACGATCTTCAGGACCATAACCTTTCCAATGCACCAGATACTGTACCCCTCCTCTACATCTGTGGGAATCAATAATGTTTTGTACTTCATACTCCTCCTGCCCCTCGACTTCAACAGGACCTGGCATCACAGGTGTGGTAGTATAACGGTTACAAACCAGAGGTTTAAGGAGAGACACATGGAATACATTATGAATGCGCATAGAAGCAGGCAATTCCAAGGCATAAGAAACAGGGTTAATTTTGCGAATGATCTTGTACAGACCAATGAACAGAGGTGCCAGTTTATTAGATGGGACCTTGAGCTTTAGATTCTTGGAGGACAGCCATACTCTATCCCCGACTTGGAAGGAAACTGCTGGAAGCCTTCTGCGATTGGCATGACGCTGATGTCGCTGAAAAGACTGGCCCAATGCCCTCTGAACTTGTGCCCATGTGGAACGGAGTTGCTCTATATGCTCATCCAGAGCTGGAATCTGCTGTGATTGAAAGGAATCCAGGAGCAGACAGGGTTGGAACCCATAATTGATCAAAAACGGAGAGCTCCCGGAGGAAGAATTAACTGCGCAGTTCCTGGCGAACTCTGCCCAAGGCAACAAGTCGGCCCAATTATCATGATGGTCAGTCACAAAACATAGCAGAAACTGTTCCAATCCTTGATTGGCCCTCTCAGCGGCCCCGTTAGTCTGGGGATGATTTGGCACGGGCACAGGTGGCACAGGCATTCATAAAATTGGCACAATCTGCTCTCATAGAAGGCCACCAAAATAGCTGAGAGAGAGACCAGAACAATTGATCCCTACCAATATGTCCCGCAGCCTTAGAGGAGTGGTAGGTCTCAAGTAATCGAGTACGGAATGGCTCAGCGACAAAACATTTGCCCACTGGGGTCTCATGAGGAGCAGAGGCTTGGGATGCCAAAATCTCCTCCCCTAGTGGTGAAGTAATACTAGTACGTATGGTAGCCAATATTCGATCAGGTTGAATGATAGGTGCTGGTACCTCCTCTCTGTCAACCTCTGCTTCAAATTGTCTAGACAGAGCATCAGCCCTAACAATCTTTGATCCCGGCAGGTATGATACAACAAAACTGAATCGGGATAGAAACAGTGCCCATCTGGCCTGACGAGAAGACAGTCTCTTGGCCTCAGAAAGATACATCAGATTCTTGTGATCAGTTAGAATCAAAACGGGGTTTTTAGTGCCTTCAAGTAAATACGCCATTCTTTGAGAGCGAGGATAATGGCCAGTAATTCTCGATCACCAATCTCGTAATGACTTTGAGCACTAGTCAATTTTTTGAGAAGAATCCACAGGGTCTGAGTATACTGCCTTTAACCTGTCGCTGAGAGAGCACCGCCCTGACCCCAATATCTGAGGCATCCACTTCCAAAGTAAAGGGGAGTATTGGATTAGGGTGGGACAACACAGGCGCTTCAGCAAAGGCTACCTTCAACTTCTCAAAGGCCTCTTCAGCAGCCACCGGCCAGAGGGATGGGTTAGCGCCCTTATGCGTGAGGTCAGACAGAGGTTTCACAATAGAGGAGAAGTTTTTAATAAACTTCCTGTAATAATTGGCGAAGCCCAGAAATCGTTGGATGGCTTTGAGGCTCTTGGGTTTAGGCCATTGTAAGACTGCCGTCAATTTCTCTTCATCCATGGCAATGCCGTCTTTGCCAAATATAAACCCCAGAAACGGTACACTGGTTTTGTGGAACTCGCATTTCTCCAGTTTACAGAATAATTTATTTTTCCGTAAGCGCAGCAAGACTTCAGACACATCCTTTATGTGTTGTGACAGGTCTTTGGAGTGGATAAGTATGTCGTCAAGATAGACTACAACACAAGATTGTAACATATCTCTAAGAACGTCATTGATCAGTTCTTTAAATACTGCAGGAGCATTACATAGACCAAATGGCATGACTAGGTATTCATAATGCCCAGATCTCATATTGAAGGCAGTTTTCCACTCATCACTGGCTCTGATACGTATCAAATTGTAGGCTGCCCTTAGGTCCAATTTGGTGAAAATCGAGGACCTCTTAAGTATATCAAACAGCTCGGTGATGAGTGGTATTGGGTAGGCATTTTTTGCCATCAGCTTATTCAGCCCACGATAGTCTATGCAAGGTCGCAGTTCTCCACTTTTCTTCTTAACAAAAAAGAACCCGGCACTGGCCGGAGAAGTAGATTTCCTAATGATCCCTCTACTGAGGGCATCTGCTATATATTCCTCCATAGCTTGGTTCTCCTCACAAGACAATGGATACGTGCATCCCCTCGGTGGTACTGCTACAGGACTCAGTTCTATGCGACAATCGTATGGTCTGTGCTGAGGTAGGGCGCCAGCCTCTCCCTTACTGAAAACGTCGCTAAACTGCTGGTTGGCATCAGGTAGTGAAGGGGAGGTGCACAAGACCCTAACAGGATGGGTAACGCACTTATCCATATAGAACTGAGACCAAGCAGCAATCTCACATTTCTGCCAGTCAAATTGTGGGTTGTGCAACTGTAACCAAGGAAAGCCCAAAATCACGGCATGGTGAGGAGAATTAATCAATTGGAACTGCTGCTCTTCCTTGTGAAGAGCCCCAATAGTCATGGACAAGGGCATCTTTTCAGAAGTAACTTGGGCGGGTTCCAAAGGTCTGCCATCAATTGCTTCAATAGCAAGAGGGGTTTCTCTCTGAATCCGTGGTACCCCATGCAATTCAGCAAAGGTATTGTCCATAAAATACCCAGCAGCACCAGAATCAACCAAGGCCAAAACCTCAACCGAGCGTTGTGCCCATGACAATACCACCTGTATGGTGGGTTTAAGTGTGCCCAACAATGGGGACGATTGGACACCACCTAGGGCCTGTCCCCCAAGGTACCCTAGGTGTGTGCGTTTCCCGGACGTACCGGACAAGATCTTAACAGGTGACCATTTTTACCGCAATACAGACATAATCTCTGCTCCTTAGTTAACCTAGTGAACCCCACCTGCATAGGTTCACTTGGTTCTGAAATAGGTTCACTAGGTTTGGATGCAGAGGGAGGGTTGGGTGGGCAAAATATGCTACTGGACCCATTATTCTTTAACGGTACTCGTCGCTCTTTGGCGGTTAATCTTTCACGTATTCTGGAATCAATTAGAATCACGTATTCGATATAATCATCTAGGTCAGTAGGTAAATATTTAGCTGCAATCTCATCTTTAATCTGGTCACTCAATCCTTGAGCAAAAGCTGCCAACAGGGCCTCGTTATTCCATCCTACCTCTGCTGCCAAGGTACGGAATTCAATGGCATAATCGCCAACCGTGCGCCTGCCCTGTTGTATCTCCATGAGACGTTTAGCAGCAGAGGTAGTTCTACCAGGAGGCTCAAATACTCTCCGAAAGGATTGCACAAAATCACAGAAATTCTTTGTGCAAGGTTTAGCGTTTTCCCAAAGTGGGTTGGCCCAAGCCAGTGCTCTGCCAGTCAGCAGGGATATCATGAACCCAACCTTGCTGCGATCACTAGGAAATGCGTGTGCCGTCAATTCCATAAATATTTCAAGTTGATTAATAAACCCTCTGCATAATTGAGGGTCACCGTCATATCTCAGCGGCAAGGGTGCAGAAGCTGTTAGCCCTTTGACTGCGGCCCCTGAGGGCTTAGACTCATTCTCCGGTGTCAGAATTGGCGGGACCACCGGGTTAGCACCGGACTTATCCGCAAGTACCATGCGTTCAAGAATAGTTTGGATAGCAACCAGGTTTAGTGGAGCAAACCAGCGTCCGCACGCTGGAACCAACAATGTATATCGCAAGCAGGTTTAGTGGAGCAAACCAGCGTCCGCACGCTGGAACCAACAATGTATATCGCAAGCAGGTTTAGTGGAGCAAACCAGCGTCCGCACGCTGGAACCAACAATGTATATCGCAAGCAGGTTTAGTGGAGCAAACCAGCGTCCGCACGCTGGAGCCAACAAAGTATCTTGCAACCAGTCTAGTGGAGTAAACCAGCGTCCGCACGCTGGGACCAACAATGTATATCGCGACCAGGTTTAATGGAGCAAACCAGCTTCCGCACGCTGGAGCCAACAAAGTATCTCTCAACCAGTCTAGTGGAGTAAACCAGCGTCCACACGCTGTGACCAACAATGTATATCGCAACCAGGTTTAGTGGAGTAAACCAGCGTCCGCACGCTGAAACCAACAATGTGTACCGCAACCAGGTTTAGTGGAGTAAACCAGCGTCCGCACACCGGAACCTACAATGTGTATCGCAACCAGGTTTAGTGGAGTAAACCAGCGTCCGCACACTGGAACCAACAATGTGTATGCAATAGCGAGGAGAACAATGTCGCCGAAGCGACAGCTGGAGCGCGAGACTCAGGAACTCGTACAGGTTAACCCGCACGGTGCTGGAGCACAGGAACCCCGGAATACAGGCACACAGGAACGCTGGAACACTGGAACATTAGCACACAGGAACCCTGGAACACCGGAACGTATCATACAGGAACACTGGAAACAGGCCCAGAGATCTGACAAGCAGGTCATGCAGAGTAAAGTCAGAAACACCATAAAAGGGCAACCTGGAAGTGCTCAACCTGGGTTTAAAAAGGCTGTGTGAGGAGGGTTAATGACACACAGCCAATCACGAATACTCAGCAAGTAACAGACACAAAGCAGCACGAATCACAGGCACCGTGATACCTACATTTCGGAGCTTGACTGTCTGTTATGGTTATGGATATGGAGATTTCCTCTCTACATTGTCACATAGGAGTGAAAAAAGTTGTTCTATGATGCCTAGAACAAGACACTTTACCATGTTCATGCTTGATGGGTGCTCCTCACAATTGTTTGTCTCCCTAAGTATAAGGACATACCAGGCATGGGCCTTTGCTTCCATGTTACTAGAGGGATTCAGCTACACCAAACCATCGAGGCCCATGGAGGCCAACACATACGTGTGTGGTTTTGCTGATTCTCTTGTGCGGAAAAGGTTTGCCTGACATTTAGGTACTGGACTGTCTGTGGGCAGGACCTGTCTTATATGGATATGGCAATTTCATCTCTGCAATAGCAGGAGTGAAAAACATGAATTGTAGTGGCATTGAGACGCTACCATGCCTAGAACAAGACACTTTACCTTGTTTGTATAAGTATAATGGCATCCTAGGCATAGGCCCTTCCTTCCATGTTCCTAGAGCGATTCAGCTGCACCACCCCAATGAGGCATCCATAGGACGAAACATACGTCTGTGGTTTTGCTGTGTCTCTCGTGCAGAGAGGCTTTGCCTGATGTTTCGGAGCTGGATTGGCTGTGAGCAGGACCAGTCTGATATGGAGATTTTCTCTCTGCAGTGGCACAATTGAGAGGCTACCATGCCTAGAACAAAACACTTAACCTTGTTTATGCTTGATGGGTGCTCCTCACAATTGTTTGTCTGCCTAAGTATAAGGGCATCCCAAGCATGGGCCCTTGCATCCATGTGCCTAGAGGGATTCAGCTGCATCACACTGATGAGGCACTCATCGGACAAAACATATGTCTGTGGTTTTGCTGTGTATCTCGTGCAGAGAGGATTTGCCTGATGTCTCGGAGCTGGGCTGTCTGTGGGCAGGACCAGTCGGATATGGATATGGATATGGATATGGATATGGAGATTTCTTCTCTGCAATGACACATAGGAGCTAAAAATGTTAGTTGTAGTAACATTAAATAGTTACCATGCATAGAACAAGATACTTTACCATGTTTGTGCTTGACTGGTGCTCCTCACAATTGTTTGTCTCCCTAAGTATAAGGGCATCCCAGGCATGGGCCCTTGCTTCCATGTGCTTAGAGGCATTCAACTGCACTATACCAATGAGGCCCACATAGGCCAAAACGTATATCTGTGGTTTTGCTGTCTCTCTCGTGTTGAGAGGATTTGCCTGACATTTTTGAGCTGGACTATCTGTGGGCAGGACCAGTCTGATATGGAGATTTTCTCTCTGCAATTGCACATGGGAGTGAAAAATGTGCGTTGTAGCACCATTGAGAGGCTACCATGCCTAGAACAAGACACTTTACCTTGTTCACGCCTGATGGATGCTCCTCACATTTGTTTGTCTCCCTAAGTATAGGGGCATCCCAGGCATTTGCCCTTGTTTCCATGTGCTTAGAGGGATTCAGTTGCATCACTCTAATGAGGCCCACGTAGGCTAAAACGTATATCTGTGGTTTTGCTGTCTCTCTCATGTGGAGAGGATTTGCCTGACATTTTTGAGCTGGACTATCTGTGGGCAGGACCATTCTGATATGGAGATATTTCTCTCTCCAATGGCACATGGGAGTAAAAAACGTAAGTTGTAGCACCATTGAGAGGATACCATGCCTAGAACAAGACACTTTACCTTGTTTGCTCTTGATGGCTGTTCCTCACAATTGTTTGTCTCCCTAAGCATAAGGGTATCCCATGCATAGACCCTTGCTTCCATGCCCTTACAGGGATTCAGCTGCACCACACCGATGAGGCCCACATAGGTCGAAAAGTATATGTGTGCTTCTGCTGTCTCTTTTGCGCCGAGATGATTTGTCTGACATTTTGGAGCTGGACTATCTGTGGGCAGGGCCAGTCTGATATGGAGATTTTTTTCTCTGCAATGGCATATGGGAGTTAAATGTGAATTTTAGCACCATTGAGTGGCTGCCATTCCTAGAACAATACACTTTATCTTGTTCATGCTTGATGTGTGCTTCTCACAATTGTTTGTCTCCCTAAGTAGAATGTCATTCCTGGCATGGGCCCTTGCTTCCATGTGCCTAGAAGGATCCAGCTGCACCACCCTGACGAGGCCCACATAGGCCAAAAAGTATATCTGGTTCTGCTGTCTCACTCGTGCGGAGGGGTTTTGCCTGACATTTTTGAGCTGGACTCTCTGTGGGCAGGGCCAGTGTAATATGGAGATTTTTCTTACTGCAATGGCACATGGGAGTGCAAAATGTGAGTTGTAGCAACATTGAGAGGGTACTATGCCTAGAACAAGACACTTAACCTTGTTCACGCTTGATGGGTGCTCCTCACAATTGTTTGTCTCCCTAAGTATAAGGGCATCCCAAGCATGGGCCCTTGCTTCCATGTGCCTAGAGGGATTCAGCTGCACCTCACCGACAAGGCACCCATAGGACGAAACATATGTCTGTGGTTTTGCTGTGTCTGTCGTGCAGAGAGGATTTGTCTGATGTTTTGGAGCTGGACTGTCTGTGGGCAGGACCAGTCGGTTATGGATATGGGTTTGGATGTGGAGATTTCTTCTCTGCAATGACACATAGGAGCAAAAAACGTGAGTTGTAGCAACCTTGAAAGGTTACCATGCATAGAACAAGACACTTTACCATGTTTGTGCTTGACTGGTGCTCCTCATAATTGTTTGGCTGTGGTCTTGCTGTCTCTCTCGTGTGGAGAGGATTTGCCTGACATTTTGGAGCTGGACTGTCTGTGCAGGACCTTTCTGATATTGAGATTTTCTCTCTGCAATGGCACATGGGAGTTAAAAATGTGAGTTGTAGCAACATTGAGAGGCTACCATGCCTAGAACAAGACACTTTACCATGTTCATGCTTGATGGGTGCTCCTGACAATTGTTTGGTCCCTAAGTATAAGGGCATCCTAGGCATGGGCCCTTACTTCCATGTGGTTAGAGGGATTCAGCTGCACCACACCAACAAGGCCCACATAGGTCATAACATACAACTGTGATTTTTCTGTCTCTCTAGTGTGGAAAGGGTTTGCTTGATATTTTGGAGCTTTACTGTCTGTGGGTAGGACCTGTCTGATATTGAAATTTTTTTCTCTGGAATAGCACATGGGAGTGAAAAATGTGAGTTGTAGCACCACTGAGAGGCTACCATGCTTAGATCAAGGCACTTTGGACTCAATCCAAATGTTGGAGATAAAAATGCCAGTAGGGCAAAATGGATACTGACCAACAAAATACATTCCCGTGGTCAGTATTCAAAGCCCCCAGATCCACCCAACTTGGTACTAACTAAGTCACTTTCCTTTCTATACTGTGTAGCCCAGTATTTATTGGCAATCCATCCTGACTGGAGAGATTGTACCCCAAAGTAAAACTATCCTAGTGTTCTAGAAGCCCAAAGCCCTCCTTCTTACCCCAAGACTTCAGCCATGCATTAAGCTACCTAATCTCCCATTGTCTCTCTGGTATAGAGCATGGCACAGGTAGTATCTCTGAGAATACTTATGTTGGAGATCCATTTCCTAATCTTACTCCTTAAATCCCTAAAATTACTTTTTAGGACTCTCCATCTTCCTCTTACTTTGTCATTGGTACCAATATACACTAAGACAGCTGGATTCTCTCCAGCCCCACCTAATAATTTGTCCACTCTGTCTGCAACATGCCGAACCTGGGCACCTGGGAGATAGTAAACCATTCAGTTGCTTCTTTCAGAACCAATTTAAAAATTGAAACCTTTTTACTCCTCTTTTAGCACTACCAAGTGCCATTTAACCCTTTGAATAACAGAGAAGTATCCAACACCCCTCTGGCACTCAAAGACTTAAAATACTATTCCATGATTTATATGTTCTGCAATGTGGTTTTGGCATATCTTATACTGGTGGAATGAACTGTGAATTTACTTGCTATAGGCATTATTGAATAAGTAAGTCTATACTCAGTCTATTTTCATAAATATTTACAGAAGTATTGCTCAATCACACATTGATGAATTTATGCCTATGTGTGTGACAAGTATATATTTATTTATTTATGTATTTACTAGTGTAAAAGCCCGTGTACAAGTTCTGGGTGATGTTAACCCTTTGAGTGCCAGAAGGGTACAGAATGCATTGCAATTCATTCCTTACCCCTCTGGCACTCAAAGGGTAAACTTCTGTAACCGCTGTCATAGCTGCCGCCATATCTTCCTAACTCTTTGCCTGCTCCGCTAAACGGGCTCTCTGCAGCAGCTGTTCCCGGCCCGCCATGCTGTCACCAGGTGGGTGATAAATGTCAAACCTGAGCAATCACAGAACATTGGTTACATTGAGCAACATGGGAACTGTTGACATGAGGTCACTGTATCACCTCCTTTTCACTCATATCACCTCCTTATCACTCACAACACACCACAGTGTATCATTAATATAATATCCTTGCATGAATACATTCCAAAGTCCACACATGGTCAAACAACAAGTGGACTCCTGTGATGTAGGTCATGCCTTCCTATGTATGAGGGATACTCTAGCCATGAATATTGTTCCACATTGAGAGATGTCTAATCCAACTTTCAATATAACAGACACATATTGAATAGTGATGGTTCTCCTTTAATGTGTCTCACACTACATTAAAACATTCATTTGTTTTTTGTGTATATTGCCTATGTGCATTGATCACTTGTATGAGCACCCAAAAGGTACATAAACATACCAAAGGATACTATAGAAACACTACTAAACTGCTGATGTGTTATCCACAAGGTATTGTTAACTCTGAAGATGAGCATTCTTACTCTTCAGGTTTGAAACCTGGATGTTAGGAAACACATATATTTGTGTCTTCTGTGAATGTTCCAGTAGAGGTTGCTGAAAACATCAGGTTATACATTGCATTACCAACACAAGCACTTGAAAGCACCAAGGGGTGAGCTTCATGGAAGTGTTGTCAAGACTTCAGTCCAGTCACATGGAAACTCCTCTGTTCCAGGATGGATCATGCTATGGATGCCTATAGGACAAGACGACAGGATTTGGAACAGCACACTCGAACTGATTGTCTCATGCAACAGCTCCAACATCACTATCTCATGAATCATTTCCATTACAGGGGAGTACACAAACCACTGCTTTGTAACGTGTTGTCTACTCGTCTGTAACCCATTATGGGGAAATTATGTCAACCAGCCCTAGTGATATGTGCCCCTGACATAAATCCACATATTAACATATATCCTAATAGCTCCATGAAACAAATACATTTGGGCAGTCATATGTTCTGTAACACACTACCACTGTAGATCCATCCCTCTGCTGATTTTCAGCTATACCAAATTACAGGTCCCATGTTCACTCCAATGCCCTTTAACCCCTGATGTGACAGAGTGTTATCCGATGCATTGCACTGGATAACGCTCTTTGGCAACAGGGGTACCATGGTTGCTATGGCTATGGTCATGGAAAATCACTTTAGTTGCTGTCTTTCGAGCCCTGTAATATGCTGAACATGGGTAATGTGTAGTACCTTGGTTCACATGGGGGTATGCATGATATATTTGAGGTAGCAATGTCAACATGGATGACAGGATGGCAGATGGTATTGGAATCCCCAGCCACAATATGACACGTCCATGGAATGGTAGATGTTTGGGGTCAGGGCGGTGTTATTGATCCTGTGGGGGGAAACAGAACATTATGTGTGGTATGGTTAGTGTGTTTGCACCAATTCACAGGACTGATCATGAACATAAATGGATTGTGTGAATTCCTGTGTTATACTCACAGCTGAAGTGTTCCCTGATTAGCCTGTCTCTTATCTGCACCCCTCTTAGGCTCTCCTCATCATGGCCAATGTCCATGGGAACATCTGGTATGGGTGGGGCCTGTATATCGTCCATAAGTCTTGTGTCCACCGCAATGTTGTGTAGTATTGCATATGCCAATATTATATTGCAAGCTTTGCCGGGGCATACTGTAGTGCTTCCCCCCTGAGTTATCCAGACATCTGAATCTGAATTTTAGGAGCCCAAAAGTCTGCTCAGTGGCATTCCTCATTCTAGCATGAGCCTGATTGTATCACTCCTGAGCATCGATTTGGGGATTTGCGACCAGGGTGTGAAACCAAGATCTACATCCATAGCCAGAATCATATGTGGAAAGTGAGTGACATGGTGAGACAGGGAGCACATGTTGTGTGGATGATGTTGTATGAGGTGGAAGTACTACCTGTGAGTTAAGAGCATGCTCAACAGTGTTGTGTGTACACTTGTGAATGTGGTGTGATTTAGTATTGTTAACTCATCCAGAAGCCATCTCCCCTGTATACGTTCCATTCTGGAAGTCGCAGTGTACAGAAGAGTTTTGGAGAATGTATGTATTGTGACAGCTGCCGGGATATTTTACACAGACATTGGTGATCCTTATGTTGTAGTCACACACCATCTGCACGTTCATGGGGTGGAATTTCTTCCTGTTGAAGAATAAATGTCCCTCATATGTATGATCTTTGATACGGACATGGGTGCAATCTATGACACACATCAGTTTCTGCAAGCCAGTTAGGGCATGGTAGTGGATGTATATTGGATCAACCTCATCCTTGATGACCTCATATATGGCAATGATGCTGCGTGGCGTCAACCTGAAGCTCTCTATCACCTCCTCATCAGTCATTCCCAGCAGTGTGACCCTTGGGCAGTATACCCTGGGCCTTGGTGGTTGTCTGTACATCCTACGCTGCTCCAGAGGTCCCTGTGGCGGCTGGGGAGCATCCTGTTGCTGTATCTCTAGAATGTAAGCTCTCACGAGCAGGGCCCTCTGATCCTCCTGTTCTCCACATCCGATTGTACTATTTAATACCTCTGTATGTCTATTCCCAATTGTACAGCACTGCGATATTAGTTGGCACTATATAAATAAAGAATAATAATAATAACATCTGTGGAGCATCTTGTGGTTCTGCAGGCAGGTGTTGTCCTCCAGGTGAGGATGGGCTCCTGTGTGGCTCTTCAGCCCTAGCCTCCTCACTTGCAACAGGTGTAGGCTGTTGAACAGGTGTACTTGGGAGTTGCTTGTGTTCTCTAGCCCTCACCCTTGCATGCCTTTTCACAGTCTTCAGATTAATAGGTATGAGAACATACTTATTGTTCTCTCTCTCGCTCTGTCTCTCTCTATCTCGCTCTGTTTCTCTCTCTCTTTCTTTCTCCCTGAGTGGAAAACAAGCCACATGTGAGTATGGCGGGCTATCCCTTTAAGACCATATTGGGGCATTGTCCAGGTATGGTCATAAGGTGAGTGATGACCAATGGGAGGGTTTTTGTTGTCCAGGTAAGTGTTTTCCGGTGTGTTTTAAAATCTATGTTGTGATTGGTGTGTAGCTGTCAGTTGAGAGTGTTACATTGTGGGGTAGAGGTCTGGAGATGTTGCAGCAGTGAGCTTGTTTTGTATTCACACGTGTCCGTGTTATGTGTTAACCCCCATTGTTCCGTGCTATGTTGTGATGTGTTGCGTTGGTGTGCTTTTTGAAGGCCTTGTCCCTGTTGTGTTTCTAGGCTGTTGTGTTGTTTGTGTCAGTTATTTGTTGTGCATGGGCATGGTTTGTGTGTTATTTTGCCATTTTGCCATTTGCATGCTTGTGCTATATGCTGTTTGTCTGTTTTATTTTGTGTGATGGTGGTTTCTTTTTGCTGATATGTGTGTTACGGCTAACAAAACTGGGTCTTAACTTTGCCCATTAATTGTATCGTTTTTTTGCACTTAGCAGTACCGCACTCCTTCAAATGACTTTGGAAAATCTTGTTCCATAGGTCTGAATGCACGTATGATTATCGACCATAATGATTTTCGAACCATTTTGCCATTTGCATGCTTGTGCTATATGCTGTTTGTCTGTTTTATTTTGTGTGATGGTGGTTTCTTTTTGCCGATATGTGTGTTACAGCTAACAAAACTGGGTCTTAACTTTGCCCATTAATTGTATAGTTTTTTTGCCGTTAGCAGTACCGCACTCCTTTAAATGACTTTGGAAAGTCTTGTTCCATAGGTCTGAATGCACATATGATTATCGACCATAATGATTTTGGAACCGCCATTAGCTGTTCATAAGATGGGCCTCTAAATGGCTTACTGCACGTTAAAAAGGCCCAATGTTTTTTTTTCCACTATCGCCTGCCTTTAAATCTGGCCTTATGACTCTTGTCATCTCCAAAAACAAACTCAGAGTCATACTCCTCTGCAACAGGAGTAGAAAATCTTGGCACACTCTCTGACACATCAGCAACACTTCTACTGTGTACCCCAGAGCCCTGACAACATTTAGGAGTACTTCTGCTGCTGTTAGCTGTGGCACCTGTGACCTGTTGATGGTGTGCCTCCCAGTCAGACCTGTGGTTGTGCTTCAGGTGGGATCTCATTGAGGAGGTGCCTAGGTGTGAACCTACTTTCTCCTGCTCACATGCTTCTTACACATACAACAGATACCAACATGCTTAGCGTTTTTCGGTAGTGAGAGAAGTATCTCCATACTGCAGACTTCATTGACTGTGGGGTTCCTGAGTGGCTGCTGCTACTATTACTTGGACTGGGTGTTGCTGAGATTGTACTACTACTGGGTGTCACAGGGTGCTGCATTTTAAACAGCATCAGAGGCACTTATCATAGCAAGGCTGTGAATATTGTTGTCAGTTACTTGACATTATTAGTGTGTGTGGCTGAGTTGGATATGGACTTGGAAATGGTGATGAAGCTGATGATGTCTGACAGGATGAATGGAAATGATGATGATGCTGATGATGACTGACAGGACAACTGTGTGTTTTTTGGCATGTTTTCTTGTCTAGGGTCAGACTTTCCAATTGTTTTCTCAAACAGTTTATTTCTGTGGTGGAAGACTGAGATTTTGCCTTTCAGCTAAATTTGTAGCCATATTATCATGTCTCTCACTCGCAACTTCATCTGAATCTGAAGGAGAGGAGGATGATGGAGGGATGTATTCTAGATCTAAATCATCATCAACAACATCATCAGTAATTAGTTCATCCGTAGCATCGCCTGCCACTTCTTTCCCTCTACTTTTACATTCCTCTCTGCTTTTAGAGGTCTCAGTTTCCTTGAGGGATTTTCACAATGTTAGACACAATTTAGAGTACAGATGTTTTTGTGCTTGTTTGTCTCACTGTCAAATGCAGCAGTTGGTTGAGCTGCTACACCTTCCCTTCTTTCACTATGCCATCAACAATGGAATGTGACTCATTGTCATCGTCACTGTTTTTCGATGGTTTATTAATATCACTGGTGCTGGTGGAGCTTTTAGTGCGACTTTGACATACTGCATCCTCCTCAGGAGGAGAGGATCACCAACATGTATTGCACTCGCTGCAGCAATCGAAAAGTGCATATTTTCTGCTGTTTTTCCCCTAGCTCTTTCCATTGAAATCAATGGGAACACTAAATTTACACACAACACATAGCAAATATTATTTTATTTCCCAAAGTCATAGTATAAAAGGGACATGAGGGTGCCTGTGTTGTGGGGTGTGGGGAAATAAACAGTTGAACATGCAATGTGTTTTTGGGGGGTTGTTTACTGCGATTGGGAGGCAGGTAATAAAAAAATAAATCCTAAATACAATTAAAAAAAACCCATAAGACATGGTATAAAAGGGGTCTGAGGAGGGTGCCTGTGTTGGTAGGTGGAGTTTGAGGAATTAATCAGTTGAACAGGGAATTTCTTTTGGGGGCAGGGGGTTCTTGACTGGTATTGGGAGGACAATTAATAAAAAAATAAATCAATAAAATAAGAAATTTGTATGTAAAGTGATAGAGACAGGAACCCCCTGACATAAGCTGCCACTTGACTTGATGGAGTATTTTGAAGAGGATGATTTGTTATATTTGTTGTTAGAGGCCCAAGCCCTGAGGAAACATTGCTTTGTAGGACTTAGGTTTGTTAGAGGCAAAATCCCTGAAGAAACATTGATTTGCAGGACTTAAGCTTGTTTTACACAAGCCCTAAGGAAACATTGATTTGTAGGACTTAGGCTTCTTAGAAATACACACACCCAAACATTGTTTTTGGTTTTTTTGGGGGGACTAAAAAAAAGAATTCCCTACTGGCTTAGTGCCAGCAGGTCATGTTGGCCAATGGCCACTGGCCATTGTCAAATGTCCTCCTGAGTCCATAATTGTGGAATTTGTGACTGCGGTTCTTGCTGCTGCAGGATGATTAGGCAGCTGAAAGGGAGTGGGATCAACAATAGCAGTAAGATGGGTGATGGATTATGTAGGTTCCACTTGCCATGACTATCTCCAGTGATGCACCTGAGGCAGTAGCAACACAATAAGTAGTCCCCAGTCTATGTGGAGGAAAGAAGAAGTCGGCCAATAATTCTTCTCCACCTGCCCCTCCTCCAAAATCATAGGTGTGTTGTTATTAGAATATACATTTTTCCCTTGAGAGGGTGAACTGTGCCTCTCATCAGCAACTGCAATGTGCACAGTGTGTGTGTGTGTGTGTGTGTGTGTGTGGTAAATAACATCTGGGGGCGTAACTGTTTTCATATACCATGATATCAGAACCCAAATACTGCCACTGTCAATATACACCTTGTCCAGAACCCACTAAGGACACATGACAACTTGCTGACAGTTTAATAGTAATGACAAACCCTCCCTGCCACCATCTTAGCATATTCTGCAGGATGGAATCTCCTCAGATGCCGCTTGATGCCCTGCTTGAAATTCTCCTCCACCACACTGCCATGTGTGATCAGTGCTCCACACATTGTGCAATGAGTGGAGATGAACTGCCACATCCTAACATCAACATACTGCCTATCATTTGGTGGAGGAGGTAAGGATGAGTGAGGTGGATTGTCAGAAGATTGGTCGATGATGTAGTTACCCTAGAGGAAGAAGGTGATGGCGAGCTAGTTGTCCTTCTCCTTCCCCCCCTCCTGAGTATTACAAGACACACTAGCAGCAAGTCCAGCACTGGTGGCAGCAGGTTCAGCACTGGCAGCAGGCACAGCACCCCAAGATCCCTAGGGGTGATTTAGGGGGACTGCACAGCATTGGTTCAGTAGTGTTCACCCCTTCCTTCTCCTCAGATTCACTAGACACATAAGGGTTCTTCCAGTCCTCCTTGTACTATTTTTAAACTTTCTCATTGTGCTAGCAGTCACTATGAGCCTCTCCTGCCTCAATTTTCCAAACAAATAACAGCAGAACAGCACAGCACATCTACCTCGCTCTGTAGCTGCTTCTGTTGTGTTTCACTTCCTTAAATATACTAAATTTTTATAGTGAAAAGGTGAAAACAACATAAATCTATGGGCGTAAGCTTTCTAGCCATTGAAAAAATGGTGAAGAATTTTGGCCAATGGGCGAAAACCGCAAAAATTTTAATCACTAGTTTAAAAGCAGATTTTCCTGCAAGACAGAGGACAACATGGTTTTTCCGGGATTTCTCACAGGAACACAGCGACAACTTTCTCCCTTCCCTACTCCAGAGTCCCTCATACTCTCCCAATACAGAAAACAGATTTCCCGCCTACAAGACTCCCTAAACTAAGCTAAAATTCCACTTTGTAGCTTGTCTTCTCTAGCTTAAAATGTGCTGCTTTCCTTCCTTTCACAAACACAGAATGGCATACTGTGAGATCCTGACTAGTCTTTTATACTATACCTGTGGGTAAAAAAGGGAACATTGCCACATGGACAGGAGAAATTCAGCCTTGCCACTGATTTAAATTAATTGAGCTAGGAGAAAAAAAAAAAAAAAAAGAAAACTGCACATTTAGTAATTTACTAAAAAACTGCAAAAACTGCTATTTTTGTCCTGATTCTCTTTTGAGGTGAAATATTTCACCCATCCCTATTAGTGGTCTCCCTGCCTCTTACTAGTGTATTTTCCTTCTCTCTCTCTCGGTCTCTATCCTTCTCCTTCTCTTCCTTTCTCTCTTGCTCTCACCTGTATTTCTCCTGCAGACATTTCCTTTTTTTAGGCCTTGTTTTTTGCTAGCATGAAGCCTGGAAACTGAAGTTTTCAGTTTTGTTTTTTACAATCCTCAGATGTTTTCAGGGCTTATATTTTTCAAACCTGAAAACACATTGTAAGGGCGTCCCTTGTTTTAAGTCTTCAGTTAATCATTTCAACACTAATCTTGTGTAATACTTTGAAGGCTTGACTTTCTGTAAGCTTGCAGCAAATTATTTGAACGGTTTATTCCCATAAAGTTGATGCTAACCATTATTTTTAAAGAGATAATGAAAGAAAAGTTGAATTTAATGAGGTGGATGGTGGTGGTGAAGTGATATAGATAGACATTTTCCCAAGATATTAGGGGAAAACAAGAGTGACTATGTATAATATGCACCTTTGTTTTCCCCTTTCACACTAAAAAAAAGTATATTGTCGCACTGATTCCCTCCCTCCCCACTTACCTTGATTCTCATCTCCCCCTCTGTAGCCCAATCCAGCAGCCTGACAGGGTCCCAACAAGCGGCATGCTAGCATCTGCCGCCTGCTTCCAGCATTGCTCTGACAGGACCTCTTCTTTCAAGGTAATGGTAATGTCATGTGAGGACCAATGCACATAGCTAGATATTACCATTGGCTTGAAAGAAGAGGTCCTGGCAGGCCAATGCTGGAAGTGGGAGCTGGGATACTGCCATGATGCTGGATTGGACTACAGAGGGGGAGAAGAGGATCAGGGTAAATGGGGAGGAAGGGAATCAGTGTGACAATATTCATTTTTTTCCCTTGTGTAAAATACATATAAGGTGAAGAAGGGCAAAATTGTGTGTATTATATGCGAGATTGTACAGTGGATATGATGATTAATGGGAAGGAATAATAGACAAATTATTTAAATTATCAATATAACCGTGCATTTTTATTATATTGTTGTCAAACATTAATTAGTGGTCATAGCAGTAGCCCCAACTGTGGTAGATGGTGGCGATTGTTCAAATACTTCCTCCTCCACCTCAGTTTTGCTGTTAATACTACATATGCCATATACTCCTCTGTCATGTGTTTTTGTCTATTTATGCTACTTGATACTCAGATGGTATTAAATGTAAGTCTACCAACACTGCTGCTAGATGTGTCCTACATTCATTAACAATATAACCAGCAGCACTGAAAATATGTACTGGCTGCATGATTACTGGTGAGCAACTAAGGGTTTCCACTTCAATACATGTCAGTGCTGGCCTTAGTTTTTTTGGCCCTACCTTTCTCTCTTACGACAGTCACAAGGCAACCCTCCACTCAATCTATAAGAATACATTTATATTGTTTCTGATTGTTCAGAGAGATGCTGCTCATGCCTAGGCACAAATTCATAAATTGTATATTTAAAGTTGGGGTCCAGCAATGTAGCAAGAAAGTATTCATTGTTGCTTTTAATGCACTCTTTTCATGGATCATGCTCAAAGCTTGCTAACATATAATTCACCAGCAGGTTCATGTCTGTGTTGCGTTATTGTAAGATTCAGTCATGTTCCTCAGTTTTTTCTACAGCAAATATGTAAGTTAAATTATCTCACTAATTTTTGCCCCAACATTTATAAACAGCAAGATGGTGTCCTCAAATGGTTTCAACAGCGCACATGCAACAAACATTAGTTGGTATTGACCAGGTGACAATATATCCCCTTTAAAAGCCTCCCATGGTACATGCACCATATCACCTATTCACAAGGCAGTTATTACGTTGAAGCCATTATCAACAGACACAAAACCAGACTTCAAGGAGAGGGATACAAGCCATTCATCTATTACCTGCTCTAGTTTCTATACCACTTCTCCGGCTTTGGTTGATTGTCTCTCAAAACTCTTTATACACAAAGGGTCATGCCAATGTTATGGGCTACCATGCTGCTATCCTTTAAAAATGCTGACAGAGGCAAGATCAGCTGTGATCTGATGTTGCATGCTTTTGCACACTGGTGAGAGGGAAACCCGGGGAGATGTGATAGTCATATAGTTTGTACTCTTGTCCACATATCTGTTGTCAGGTGAAATTTCTTACCCTATGACCTTTCCAGCCCTTTACCCACCACACAGACCATCTGCCACAGCCATCCTGCAGCTTAAAATATAATTTTGCTAACGAGCAGTTTCTACTAATACATACTACATTTGAGACAATTGTCTAACATTGTTCACCTAAGTGCAGCTAGAGTCTTCTATATGGACATTAGATATTTGCTGTTTTTTTACTAGTGTCAGTAGCATTTTTCTGCATCACTAGTTTTTATTATATTGAGTTAAGTATCTCTGGTACTGTAGGGAGTTTTATATATACTGGCAGGGGATGTATTTTGTATAGGGGTTGGGTTAGTGTTTCTCACTGCCTGTATGTGATCCTAACAATTTAAGCATTAATACATTCATATTTTTTTAAATATATTATTACAGTCATGTTTTATGAGGCTGAGTGCCCTAATGTAAGCCCCAGTCTATGCTTCTTCGATAGTGGGTATAAGCTTGAGATATGCCAGCTGATATCAACACTTGACATACGTTCTTTAAAACCTCTGCTTTTTTTCCCCCCTGATTACATGTGTTTCACCCAGAATACAGATAGCAATATGATTAGGTTTTCGGTTCATGAGTGAAATAGCTCAGTACATTAGACTTCATAGGCTAAGAAGTTCCTGAGGGGTTCCCACTAGATGTTGCAATTGTACTAGCTGTAGTTCTCAATTGAGTGTCACTTCCAACAGCAGTAGAAGTGCTCATCATAGTTAGGATTGTGTATGTTAATGACCTGCGTTGCCTATTACTCAATAATAGTGTGTATTTGGCTGGGTAGAGGTTGGACACTTGCATTCTATGAAAGAGTAAATGGTAACTTGGCCAAGGTTTTGCAGCTGATATAGTACACTTAGATTTTGCAGAAGTATTTGATACATTACCTCACAAGAGGTTACTACATAAATTAAAGGATTCAGCTTGAGAGTTGATATCTGTGCACGGCTAGAGAACTGATTAGATGACAGAATGCAAAGAGATTCTTTAAATATAGCCTTCTAATCTGCTTTAAAGCTATAAGTGGCGTGCCTCAATGAACACTACTACAATGCTTTTTAATTTTTGTATTAACTGTTTAAGGACCAGAAGGGTTCGCAACTCATTACAAAAAAAGTTACATTACCCTATAGTACTTAAGGGGTTTATGATTTTGAAATGAATATTGCAAATACTGTCTCAATATTTGCTAAGGACAATGTATAAGAAAGTACATACAGAACAGGATGTTCTTTCTCTGCAGAGATATTTGGAAGAGAGAGAAAAGTATCAGATTAAATTATATATATATATATATATATATATATATATATATATATATATATATATATATTCCAATACTATAGGAGAGCGCTCAAGTAGACTGTATTAATTTATTAAAATAATATACAATAAAACATATAACATATTATGTCATATATATAATACTATTGTTACTGAAAAAAACACTACACAATGCCAATAAATAGACTACAGACCGTCTATAGCTCCGGAGCTTAATATACATTGGTGCACTTAATCCACAGTGGTCATATCCGTCTAAGTGTGACAATCTGAGATGGTAGAAAATTCTCAACTTTATATGGACCGCATAAATCAAATAAGAGTTGGTATATCAACTAGAGGTAGGGGTTAGCGGGCAGTCACTTTTCAGATCTAAGCCGTAACACTTAGACTCTCCCATCTATTATGGGATTAAAACCACCAGTCTTTCTGATCGTGCGGGTCGTTTAATCTGGCAACCTGAGATTAGAAGTTACCTCCAATGTCGATCCCACCTTAATATCCGCGGGCAGAGTATGAGTTAGGTAATCTTTTCTTACACCAGCGTACTCCCGTCTGTCAACCCCTCCTCCTGGACTTTCAGTATATTCACTGGATACACTCCCGTTAACCGTTCTTTACTTCTCCTCCTTATCCTTTCATACGGTTATAGTGTATCCGATGCGACCATAGTAAGAGAGAAATAAATCTAGAGCACTCCTACCGCATACAAACAGTAACAATGTAGCATATATCTCTTCTCAATGACAGAATAGTATTTTCTTTCCAACTAGTTTCGTGCTCAAGACGCACTTCCTCAGGGACATCTTCTGAATGAGTAGGGAAGTAAGCATGAATTGTCTTTTATCTGCTGCACTGTTGCTTTGGACAACCACTGCATTTATGGTCCTCAGCGTTGTCTGTTTCTTTATGCTTCTTCAGAAGAGCTTGGACAGCACATCTGGAAACCCCTGACTGACTTGAAATTTCTGCCTGGGAGAGACCGTGCTGATGCAGTACAACTACCTTGTGTCTTGTGCTGTGCTCAGTCTTGCCATGGTGTATGACTTTTGACCTTGTTAGCCGAGTTTGGCTGTTCCTTGTCCAGTTTTATTCCGCCTACACAGCTGTTTCTGTTTCAGTTAATGATTGTGATTGTGATCATTGGCACCTGTTTGGTATAACTGTTTAATCAACCTGACTATATGCTTACAATATCCCTGACTTTGTGTAAGTGTACCTGGAAGTATTGATGCTGTTTTGAAGACAAAGGTTGGTCACACCAAATATTGATTTGATTTAGATTTTTCTTCTGTTCGCTCACTATCAGTTTGTTCATTGATAAATTCAAACAATTAACATATCTATTTTTTTAAAGCATTCTTACTTTACAGCATTATTTCACACCTGCCTAAGACTTTTGCACAGTACTTTACATGTTGTTGGGCTATTTATATGAAGGTATCCAAAGGGTTAAAACAGAGAACCACTCAGGTTGGATTTCTTCACTTAAATAGGCAATTGACAATAAAATAATTCGAGAACTTTATCTTTACTATGTATTGACACTCTACTTCACAGTCACGAATTGATCACAAGAATCAATCCTTCATATTTGTGCAAAAATATATATTTTATTAAAATACAATATATATACAAGTATCAGCAACAATGAAATATATAAGTGATTAGCAATTATAATAGGTACATAGAAAACCAAACCACACTTATTACCATGAGGATTACCAGTGGTGCAAGGGTTAACCACACATAGGTATATTCAGAGGGATAATAACAATAATTGCATTCAGTAGCATAGAACAGGTTAATTGATTCTTACAATTAATATAATACAGTTGGCCACAGTGTCTCTTAATACCTCTGCCCCAGAAACTGTATAGACTATGCTAATTATGATGTAAGGGGTATTGTGAGATGAATTAAATAATTCCTCTAACAATTCCTTGTATCATATCTCAATAATAATCAAATTTAGGGAATAACTGGAATAGAATTCCAGATCACTATAATTTAATCATCTACTGAATTCAATATTGAATACCTCTGAATAAAATATATAAATTGCAATTAATATAGTCAATCAAAATCACACAAATAATCTACCTAAAATTACTTCATGCAACATATTTCATAATTTTGACTACAGCAACATATATAAAACCTATAGGCACTCCAAGGGTTAATCCACTCGTTTAAAATAGATGCCACACCCAGCAGTTATTTTGTCTATTAAAAGTGAATACCTTCAATTTACAAAATATAAGCCTAGCACATATACAGAGAATTCCAAAGAAAACACCACTAACAACAGACAAATAGTGGTTAAAGGGTTAATAACTGGATTCAAAGAATATCCTATATCAAATATTAACTATTGTAATCTTCCCAGAACCACAAGATATTACTCTAGGAATACCAAGATTTATATTAGCTAATATAGATAACCCACGCTATATACTGTATTACATTGATTGGCAAAATATAACAATTTCCCAATAAAGATATATAGATTCTATTACTTCCAGAATTTAAGCGTTAAATATAGCTTATTATAAATTATCCCAAATGGTTGGCCAGTCCACTTAAGACAATTATAAGACTATTTAAGTTTCTTCAACAGAAGAAAAATTATGAAATTCTGGATTCAATAAATCTAAATGAGTAAAGGATATACTTACCAATCAAAGTTTTTTTGTATTTCTCTGTGAGATGGCAGGATCAGGAATTTAATCAGCAAAGCCTTCTTTTGCCAGGAATCTCCCAGGAGTTTTCTTTTTCAGGAAGTCAAGGCCCTGAACTAAGAATCTTTTGGCATTATATTAGCAATTTTTGCCTTATCAGTAATCCCCACCTCTTTCTAATGATTGGACAAAGATCCATCTCATTATACCGTGACATCATCAGTCAGACCTGATTGGATACTCATATCTTATGCTAATCAAATACAAACATAAACATTATGAGTATTTTACAATATAAAGGCTGCAGATGGTGCCATTACGCTATAATAAATTTTTACAGGTGACAGATCACATGGCATATATCAAATGGAAGAGAGAGTTCAAAGTTTATCATAAATCCCATAAACCAGTCATTTTGCTATGTCTTTCACATAAAGGAGTCCGTCTCTCACAGACATCATGGATACAGTTTAACCTCCATCGCCCATTAATGTCACTTAGTTATTTCTCCCCCAAAGAGGTCTATGATTTTCACATGAGATAATATGAACACATTTTAAACACATGTTTTTCAGTTAATTTCTACTATTAGAGTTAACCCTCTATGCTCCACCAGGACAAAGTCTCTGACAATGTATGGTAATGCGCCTGAGTTATAAGTATGTTACGTATACAGTAAATGATGAACTACTTGGGGAATCCTTGTGAGAGAAATATTTTGGCGTACTAAAAGAAATAGACTTCACAAGAGTGTGCAATGTCACTTAACTCCTGAAAGAGCGAGTAGGGTACTATCATGTATAAAAAGGGGTACATATGCATGGAATGAGAATATTATTTCAGCCTTTTTAAATCCTTTGTAATACCTCGTTTAGCATATGGAGTACAGTTTTGAGCACCAAATAATTAAAAAGACATTATATTGGAAATTGTGCAGAGACAAGCAATAAAACCAGGGATTGGAAGATTCCAGTTATAAATTGAGACTAACCAAACTAGGTTTGTTTATATTAAAGCAGGTATGTCTAAGGGGGAGCAATATTTACTCTTCACATATTTCTTCACAGCCAATACATATGACTCTCTGTGGGTAGTAAGGCAGTAAGGCTTTGGAATTATTTGTCTTTGGAGCCTGTGTTTAAAGTAGATGCTTTCAAAAATATATTGTATAACTTTTTAGCTCAGAACAATATTAATAATTATGGCAGTTAGTTACAAAGAATGTTGATCCAGGTAGCTATCCAACTGCCTTTTGGAGTCAAGAAGGGCTTTTTTAACCACTTGGTAGCTTAACTGGAAATGGCTTGAATTATGGTGTTGCCTTCCTATGGATCAACAAGGAGGATATCCTATATTATAATTCACTAGGGATGTTTGTCAGAAGCAGTCATGTGCAGTAGGGACGGCTGTGTGCTCTGCAGTCATGCGCAGTATAGATTTCCCACGCCGTGGCTGATACGGATCGGGGCACTCCGAATTCAGACTGGAGTCCTCTCTGCGTAGAGAGGACTACGGTCTGAATTCGGAGTGCCCCGCTCCATATCAGCTGCTGCACTTTCAGGCAGTCAGTACTGCGCATGATTGCAGAGCCGCCAGTGTTGGCCCATGTACACAGGCTTTAAAACTAGTAGCAAATGTTTAGCTTAATGGACACGTCTTTTTTCAGCCTCATCAAGTATATTCATTTTTTTAATAAAGGGATAGTAACACTTAATTTTACATTTATGTAATATTGTAGGCATAAAAAAAATATGAAAAATGATGTAAGGCTTATCACGCAAACCTTTATGGTTTGAGAGATATACCTTGTTAAAATTACCTCTCCTTGGCTGTTTGAATGAAGTCAGAGCTCTAGCTGACAGCAGCAGAATCAGGTCATTTGACTGTATGGAGGATCTTCAGTAGAGCTGAAAAGCCTCGATCTAAACATTAATACGTCATTGAAATGGTGTACAAAGTGTGACTGGTTTGCAAGCAGACACTGACTTTGTTCAAACAGCCAAGAAGAGGTAACTTTAGTGAGGTATATCTCTCAAACCATAAGTATTACTATCCCTTTAACAAAAATGTTTTACCAGGAAGAATACATTGAGATTTCTCTTCTTTTCAAGTATGTCCTGGAGAGTTTACAATAATAAGTTTGCACAAATAGAGAAACATGATATTTACACACTAAATATACAGTTACATATTGTTTTTAGGTATAAAAAAAGCAGGTAATTTTAATGATTTCAAACTGGGAGATCAGAATTTTTGGGGTAGGTTATTCCAGGCTTTTGGAGCTCTGAAGGAGAAAGCAGATCGATCAGCTTCTTTCCTGTAGTGTGGTATACTCAGTGAGTTGTTATCAGTGGAGTGGAGGATATAGTTAGTATTAGGGATGGGCAAAAATTTCCTCCTCAAACTGAAATTGACAAAAAATGGCACTTTCCGCTTGGAAAAAAATTTCCAGCGAAAAGTGCCGATTTTTTGCTTTTTTCCCCCTAGCTCATTCCATTAAATCAATGGAAACATTGAAGTTGCACACAAAATAAAATTAATATTATTTAATTTCCCAAAGGCATAGTATAAAAGGGGCATGAGGGTGCCTCTGTTGGTGGGGTGTGGGGAAAGAATCAGTTGAACAGGGGATGATTTTTGGGGGGGTTGTTTACTGGGATTGGGGGGCACTTAATAAAAAATAAATCCTAAATAAAATAGAAACCATAAGACATGGTATAAAGGGGTCTGAGGAGGGTGTCTGTGTTGGTGAAAGAATGAATCATTTGAACAGGGAATTTGTTTGGGGGGGGGTTCTTGACTGCTATTGGGGGGGACAGTTAATAAAAAAATAAAATAAGAAATTTGTATTTAAAGTTATAGCGACAGGAACCCCTTGACATAAACTGCCACTGGGGTGGACTGATACTTGACTTGATAGAGTATTTCGTAGAGGATGATTTGTTAGATTTGTTGTTAGAGGACCAAGTCCTAAGGAAAAATTGATTTGTAGGGCTTAAGCTTGTTTGGCACAAGCCCTAAGGAAACATTGATTTGTAGGACTTAGACTTGTTAGAAACAACCCCCCCAAAAAAAAAAATTGTTTATTTTTTTGTAGGACTATGTTTTTTAATCTATTTATTTTTTATTTTTCAAAGCACAAGCCCTGAGAAAATAATAAAAATGCCCTATTGACCTAGTGCCAGCCAGTCATGTTGGCCAGTAGCCACTGGCCATTGTCAAATGTCCTCCTGAGTCCTTACCTGCTGTTCGTACTGCTGCTGCTGAGTTGTTTAAGCAGCAGGATGATTAGGCAGCTGAAAGGGAATGGGATCAACAATAGCAGTAACATGGAAGATGGATGATGAAGGTTCCAGTTGCCACGACTGGCTCAAGTTATGCGCCTGAGGCAGTAGCAAAGAATAAGTAGCCCCCAGTATATGTGGAGAAAAGATGAAGTTGACCATTAAATCTTTTCCACATGCCCCTCCTTTCGTGGTGTACCTGTGCATTACTACTGTGTCTGCTTTGCATTTTACCCTTGCTTGGCTTCTGATTATCCTCCTTGTTTATCCCGTGGCTCCGTCTGACTACTCGTACCGGTTCTGACCTGTGTCTCTGGCTGACTACCCGCTCTGTGTATGAGCTTAGGCCTTGTCTGACTACCCACTTTGGTCTGAACCATACTTTGGCTGACTACCCGTGTATGATCTTAGGCCTTGTTTGACTACCTGTCTGGTTCTGATCTGTGGTTCTGGCTGACTACCACTCCGTGTCTTTCCTTTGGCTTTGCTGACTATCCACATTGGTCTGACTGCTTTTGGCCGGTTTCCCATTCTGTGTAGCCTCAGAGCTAGCGGAACTTCTCAATGCTATCTGTATTACCAATCCTCTCTCAATCCTGTGGCTTGGAACCTGTCTATCCTACTCAGCTTCCCTATCGCAGTCTCAGGATAGCTACAGCCTATTCTATAACCGTACGCTAGGTTCTTATCCGGGATGCAGATTGTGGGTCATGGTGATCAGGTTCCGGCTCAGTGTCAGTTCCTGGGTAGTGGACTGTGCACTGTCCCTATGCCTCTTCCAGGGGAAGGTTTGGGACTTGCTTACACCTGTATTGTTCATTTAATAAATTAGTTGAACTTACTGTACCTGTGTTGTGTGCTGATTACTTTGGGTTCTGTGACAATAATACATTGAAGAAATTACAGGATCACTTATACCTAATGAATACTTGCAGTGGCTAAAGGCTATAATTGATATGTTTAAGACCAGATTATGGTGCTCCTGTATGAGCAAATTAACTTTTAAAGATGTTGGCTAAATAAGTGTAGGATATACTTTAGTTACTTTTGAAGACACTGAAACACTGCCTATATTTTATATATATTGTTATTATTATCTTTTGAAAATATAGTTTTTTGAGAAATTATCCTTCGTTTGTTGGCTGTATAATATGGCACTTTATGCTAAATAGTTTATGCGCTGGTCTAATATTACCATATTCTGTGCTATGAATCTAAGCAGAGCCCACACACCGAGACAATTTTTCGAACAGCCCAGTGACCAATTAGTTTGGCCTTGAACAGAACTAAACAGCATAAACAATAGCCAAGCTTAACTTTGTGATTTATCTGGACTTTCTGCACCATGTTTGATTAAGTAACAAGTCAATGGACGTTGCTTATTAAAACAACAACAAAGAAAAAGAAAATCCTGACTACATCTGAAATGTGTAGGGAATTAGCATAAAGTGCCTATGGTGAAGAACAATGCACTTTCAATGCTAGGAGATTAGGTATTACAAAGTTAACTTGGTATTTTTCTTGTAGTCTAAGATGATTTGCAGCCAGGTGGCACAGTTGGTACATCCATCTATGGAAAGCTTCTGTCTCTGACACTTAGCTTTTCACAGACAGTTAAAGTAAGAGTGCTGCAAAAAACTCAAACCTTCAGAAAATGTAATCTGTGCTATATTATAACTTTTAACTGAAGCATGAAATTTGGCCAATAAAAGAGTTGGAAAAGGTATGTATACTGAATTTAGCTATTTGGTATGCCTATAAAAACAGCCAAAAAAAGCACTGCAAACAGCCTTTCTTTTATCACATTGTAGCCGGATAACCTCTGAAAGGCTCCATTCTGTAGCTGGACAGGCTTTCCCAAGCTCAGAAGATCAGGGGGATATTCACTAAGGGATGAGAAAAAGGTGACAAAGCAGAGATGACATCTCCAGTGATATCAATTCTCCAATCCCTATGTTATTCTATGGAGCCAATGCTCTCCTACTTGAGAAGTCTTAGTGCATACACTCCATAGAATAATACAGGAAATTAAGAAGTTATATCACTGAAGAATTCATCTCCATTTTGTCACCTATTTATCATCCCTTAGTGCATCTTGCCCCTGGGCTGTGTAAGAAAGTCAAAATGGATCAAATATGACTTATAACAGGGGTTTGTCTGTGGAGATATATATGTGTGTTCATGTATGCATACATGTCTGTATCTATATAGATATGGACACGTAAATGTGTATGTGTGTATGGATGTATGTGTGTGTGTATGTGTATAGAAATGCATGGGTATTATCTGTATTATGGCTTAAGAGATACCGTGGGAATTCTGTTTCCTTAATTAAGAATTCAAGGCAATTTCAGCCTTTCAAAACTCCAGGGGAACAAAGCATGAAATGAATAAAGGTTGCTTCAAATGATTTGACAGGATGTCCTTCCTTAGTTAGGTGTTTGAGAAATCAAATGAAGGTCTCTCCTAGTTAATTAAGAAAGGAGTGAGGACAGATGTCCAAACTCTCTTAATTTGTCAACTAAACAAAGAGTTCAGATAGATAACCAAATGCTTCTGATAAACCTGTTTCTGGAGTCTACCTCCATCACTACTATCTCTGATGTCACCATGAAATTGCTGGTGGGTGTGGTGAGAAAGGGTCAGTTTAGAGGTGGAGTTGACCAGTTCTCACCAGACCTAACTGATATGAAAATGGTATAGAGGAGGAGTATTTTTGGGGTGGAATCAGATCATGAGCAGATCAGTAAAGGAGAGAGCATGAGGATAGCAGATGAGAGTAGAGGAGAACAGAATGAGAGCAGCATGGGTACAAAAGTGTAACGGTTTGTTCAACACTCAGACACAGTAGGTTAGGATAAAACACAGTTTTATTAAAAAACACAATGAAAATACCCTTAGCGGGCTATAGAGTATCACAGCTGAATAGACAGATGTAATATAGGACTTAGACTTATGCCTACACAGGCCCAGTATAACAGTAAGAGAGTGTACATATACTGTCACAGGTCAGGCATGACAAGGAGAACTCAGCACAGCATGGGTTAAAGTCCAGCTGATATAATCAGTCTCTGATGTGGTCTGTTCAGTAACGCCCAGTATGATGGAAGAACAGAATGGACACAAAGCACTTAGATCTGCTGAAGCAGAGCTGAGACTTATACCCACTGCCGTAGCAGTAACGGAGGCCACACAACACTCTGCAAGAGCTGTATGGAATACAGCAACGGGCACCCTACCGGTGCAGTAACGGAGGCAACAGTACTCTGCACAAGCTGAATTGGATAGAGCCAATGGCACCCGATCGGTGCCGTCACGGAGGCAACAGTACTCTGCAAGAGCTGAATAGAATAGAGCCAATGGCACCCTGCCGGTGCAGTAACGGAGGCAACAGTACTCTGCAAGAGCTGAGCAGAAACGCAACCACGGGCAAACTGCCGGAGCAGTAACTGAGGCAACAGTAGCTCTGCAAGAGTTAACGGAAGGCTCGTAGCAGTAACGGAGGCAACAGTAGCTCTGCAAGAGTTAACGGAAGGCTCAGCAGTAACAGAGGCAACAGTAGCTCTGCAAGAGTTAACAGAAGGCTCGTAGCAGTAACAGAGGCAACAGTAGCTCTGCAAGAGTTAACTGGATGCTCAGCTGAATGTACACTGCCGGAGCAGTAACAGAGGCAACAGTAATATACAGTCTGGTAGGCCCAGACTAGGTGGAGGTAATAATGTCGCCCAGCGACACGATGAAGCAGGAACTGGAGAGCTGGGCCGGATCACGGAACAGGAACATCAGACAAGCCGGGTCAGGTCACGGAGCAGGAACGTCAGCCAGACTGGGTCGAATCACGGAGCCCAGTATAAAAAGGCCATACTGGGCGGGCCAAACCAAGCTCAGCCAATAGGAGCGCAACACACAGAGACTGACAGGAAAAGCACAGGCACCGTGATAAAAAGTCCTGATTCCTGTCCTGATGTGAGTGCAGCAGAGGAACAGACCAGAAACTAAGGTCAGTGCTGGAGGATGTGAGGAGAGATTGTCATCATAATATTTACTGGTATCCAATTTAATTCCATCTTTTTCATTTCTGTGACTAATGATATTGTTTTATTCGTGTACACACTATCCAAACTGTAACAGTATTTTGATTCTATACATAATACAATCATCTTTAATATTATTCCTTATCTGTGTGTTTTCTTAGTTACAACCAACCCCCAAAGAATAATTGTACCCTTGGTGAGAGGGGCTATATAGAATTTCTTACAGCTGCCAATTTCCCAATCACTACAGCCCCTCAGTGACATCATCTGAACCCATCTACCCTCCCCACATTGAAAGAAGCCCCACTTAACTTTCCCAATGGCAAGCAGCTTACTTGTATTTATGTTCAATGCACTGTAAACTGTATGACATTGGAGGTGTTAACTGTCCCAAAAATAGCCATAGACTACCCTGCCACCAACCATTAGCCTGTAAGTATTGACAAATTTGTCACAAAAGCAGAGCAGTTGAAAAAAATTGCACTTTTTTGAGAAAATGTCGATTTTGCAATTTTTTTCCTCCTAGCTCATTTCATTTAAATCACTGGTAAGACTTAATTTCCCCACCACATGAGAAGTTTCCCTTCTTTTCCTGGAAGAATAGTATAAAAGGGGGGTCAAGTTCCCACACCATGTCATTCTGTGTTTGTGAGAGATATTGAAAGCAGCATGATTTTGAGCTAAATATGATAGGCAAATAAAGCAAAGTTGGTGTATCGTTTAGGGAGTCTTGAGGGTAGGCAATTTGTTCTTTTTTGTTAGCAGAGTCTATGGGACTCTGGGACAGTGTGAAGGGAGAAAGTAGATTTACCCCATATAAAACCCAAATCTTGGTTGACTGAGAAAGGCAGATGTGATCCAAGCTCCTTCCTGATCTGGTTGTTATCTCTGAGTTAACAGGGGGCCGGAGTGTGTGAAGGTAGCAAAGGAAATTTACCCCAAATACCTCAAAATTTTGTGTGATTGAAAAGACACAAGCAGCTGTGATTCAAGTTCAATTCTGCTGGCCCCTCTCTGTATTAGTGGAATCTGGAGGTGTGTGAAGGAAACAAATGAGATTTATGCCACGTACCTAAAAATGTTGTTTGACTGGGTGTCTTGGAGTATGGTTTTCTGTTTTTTTTTTTTTCAGAGAGGTGGTGATAGGGTGAGTTAAAAAAAGTGTTGAAAAAAACAAGTAAAAAATAATATTTAAAATTAGTTTGACTGATGATGACAGAGTAAGGGACCCTGATCTGTGACTGAGCAGACACATACTAGAAGCGGCAGAGTATTTTGTAAAGTACAAAACATCATACGCAATCAGTTCTGTGTACTTCACTGTTAAAGATACACACAACTAGTTTAACTCCCCTTAATGACAGGGTTTTTTTTTTCCATTATAGCGAATGACTTCCTGGACTTACCAGGTAAGTCGTCTGTCAATAAGGGGTTAATATTGTTCAGCAAGTGTACTAGGGGCAGGGGGGTGAAAGGAGTAGGACCAGTGCAGGATCACATGATTAAAGTGGTAGTCTAAAAACTGACTGCAGCCATGATTGCTGCAGAGTGTAAAGTAAATTATTAAATGATGATGATTCTTCTCCTGAGGAGGTTGTTTGATTACCATCACCACCACCAGTAATATTAATGAACCATCTAAGAACACATTGTAATGTTGATGGATTAATGGAAGAAGGTGTGGCAGTTCAGTCAACTGCTGCATCTGACAGTGACACAAACAAGTAAAACACCTGTTCTGAAATTAGTAGTGGATATTGTGAAAGTCCCTCTAAGAGGAAAAGTATAAATACATTGTTTCAGACCCAAAAAGATTAGAGGAATATAAAAGTAATTGGGAAGAAGGAGAGGGTGATGCTGAGGATGACCTAATTACTGATGATGATAATGTTAATATAGAATATATTCCTCCAGCATCCTCCCCTTCTTCAGATACAGAAGAAGTTGAAAATGAGAGAGATGATGACATGGTCAGAAAATTAGCTGAAAGGCAAATGTTCAGTCTCCCACCACTGAAAAGGAGCATTTTGCCTGTTTATAAACTGCTTAAGAAATCAACTGGAAAGTTTAACTCTGGAAAAGTAAAGATTAAAAAAAATATACAATTATCTTGTCAATCATCATCAACATTGTCATCACTTCCAAGTCCACCACACATAGCTCCACACACTAGTGTTGAGTAACCACCAGCACTGACAATCAATATCCACAACCCTCACTATGATGAGTACCTCTGCTGCTGCTGTTGGACGTGTAGAACGTTTCACTGTTAGTAGTACACTTACATATAGCACCAACACTAGTTGTAGTCTTAGTAGTAGTAGTAGTAGTAATAGAAGCCCCTCAGGAACTCCTCAATCTATGACATCTAAAATATAGAGATATTTCATTCATGATCCAATATTTAAACATGCTGCTATCTGTTGTCTGTGTAAAAAGCATGTGAGCAGGGGGAAAGCAGGATCGCACCTAGGCACACCCTCATTGAGATCCCACCTGAAGCAAAACCATAGGTCTGATGATGAACATGTCAGAGGTGCCACGGCTAGCAATATCAGAAGAACTCCTAAAGTTCCTGGGGCTTTGGGTCTAGGGCACATAATAGAAGTATTGTTGATGTGTCAGATAGTTTGCCAAGATTTCCTTTATTTGAAATAACACATATGGCTCCTGCTGCAGAGGAGTATGACTTTGAGTTTGTTGTTGGAGCTGAGAAGAGTCATAGAGTGCACACACACATTGCCACAACCATCATCACCTCCACAAGTTATGTTGTTAAAGCAATACATTTACACAGTTATTTCACTATGTACTGCCATCCTACACTCAGCTTGCTAACATTTTTTTCAAGGCATATGTTGTAAGATTCAGTCTACTCACAGCTTTTACTTTCAACTGTTGATTTCTCCACTTCAGTCCTCAAAAGCAGTAGTATTATGATAGAAAATATTGCAGTTATGAAAAACATAGGAGACAAATATCATAGTTGTTGCAGGAAATTTATTGATAATGGTAAATAGGTGGAAATTTTAAGTATTTTCTATGTGCGGGAATTTACACAGGAAAAGTGGGAAATATTTGCTTTTCTGTGAAAATTCAACAGGATTTACTTTTTGTCTATCCCTGTTTGCATGACTGGGTCCACCATTAACACCTTCATTGCAAGACTGGATGGGAATCTTTGCAATCATTGTATTCCAGCTGGCCTTGCAATGGAGGTTTGGATCTGTGAAAATTAAATAATTTACTAATAATATAAGAACAAAATGTCCTTAAATAAATTTTGGAGGGATAACATCACCCGCTATACTTGTGCACATCAAAAAAAATTTTCATCCAATTGATTCAGTAACTTTTTTTTACCCCTTTCAGAGGAAACAAATGTCATTAACCCCCCATTTACTTGGGCTTTTGGTGAAGATTTTCATTAGTAAACAAAATGAGTTCACAGGAATTCTAAGTTCCTCATCAGTAATAATACTTACCTTGATATCGGAGGTCCAAAGGTGTCCTTGCAACCTGAACCTCGAGGATCTGTAACAAAAACAAATATTAAATAACAATAAAACCCCTAACAGCCTGCCATCACCTTCCCCTCTGCCACCACCTATAAAAAAGAGCCCATCTCTCATCCTGTTTGTGCGATTGTCTGAGCCAGACTAAGGGAAATATGAACAGGAAATGGCTTTTAAAGGGATAGTAATACTTGAAATGTAAAAAAAATTATGTTGTAGGGTTTATCCCCTCCTGGGACCAGAGCTGTCCATAGGATGGTGTAGCAACAGCGCCACTGTACAATTTCAGGCCACTGTGATATTGCACCTAAAAAAAAATCAACTTTGAACTGTAATAACTTTTGAATAAAACATTTTTCAGCAGTGGGAGTACCCTTGTTTTACTCAGGGGGATAAACCCTAAAACGTTTCTTTTTTTTACATTTGAAGTATTACTGTCCTTTTAAATGGCCATCCCTCAAATAAGTTCCCTCACTGCTTTTGGCTGGGACTGTGGGGGTTATGTAGGGCACAGAATGTGAGCTGCAGTAATTTTACCTCCCAGCCAATCAGCAACTCCTTGAGAGGTCACAGATATGAGTATCATAACCCCTTCTGCTAGCCAATTATTGTGTGTTACAAAAAATGTTATTGTTATTTTTGTTTCACATAATCCATCCTGGTCTCATCAGGATGCAGATTTGGAGGATAATATTAACTCCTCCATTACCAGTGTAGTTAACTGCAGCCACATTGTCAACAGCGGGATTAATAATGTTTTTTGGATGATAGGGGAGGGTTTTATTTTTTAACCTAATAATAGTTATCGCCTCCAAGATACCTGTAATTTGTCAAATGGGGGGGGGGGTAAATATTTTTATGGATGGGGTAGACTGGGTGGGGTGACAGGGGTTGGTTATATGATTTTTATATTTGATGTTTAAGCCCTCTATTGCCAATGCAGAAAGATTGCTGTGATCCATCAATGGAGGTGTTAACTGCTGTGAGGAATGTGCAAAGATACATGAGGGATAAGGCAAAGGACCGAAAGGGCTATTGTTCCCCCTAGTTTCCCTGCCTCATACAGCGAAAGGAAGGCAGCCAAAGTCAGACCACTTTCCTTGGGCTTCTTAGCCTTGCTTTGGGGCTGTTTGCTACATTTTCAGCACTCCAAAAATATTCCAATGAGGCATTCAGTTTAGAAAAAAATTACACCTTAGCAATTCAGTTCTGACCGTCAGTCAGAATGTGATTGCTGAATTGAGCAACTGAAGATAAAATATGCCTTAAGGTGTGAAGTTCACTTTAATTTATGAATACAATTTTATGAAGGGCTGTTTTTTTTAACCATAGTTATAGTCACTCCTGTAATTGCTATTATTATAGTACTACGGTAATATTATCAGTGATTTTAAAACATAACTATATTACCCAATAGTATTTGACTAAACCGAAAGCACTGACTGAAAAGAGCTTTAGTTTTCTTCTCAGTTAAAAATTCCCAAAAGATTTTTAAACATTATTAGTCTTTTGGTCATGCACTTTTACAATGACAGTCATTAAGATAATACATCTTATGAAGGACACTAAGTTTCTATTCTTCTGACACTGAAACCAAGACCACATGAAAAATGATGCCAATAACATTAGCCTGTTACTAATTTATTTTACTGTTTTTGTCAGCAGCAAAGGGTTATCATTAAATTACTGATGAACTAAATGACTGACTCGTGTCTCTGCTTATTAGTCTCAAGAAAGAATAGAAATGTCATATGTCATGTGAGTCTTCCAGTGTGTAAGATTTCTTTCTTCAGAGAACACTATCTAGCAATTGAGATTGCCCTCTCAGTGTTATATTAACAAGCCAGTCCCTAATGAGAAAGAAGACTTTGGGCTCTATTTTATATATATATATATATATATATATATATATATATATATATATATATATATATATATATATATATATATATATATATATATATATAATATAAAGTGGAGTGATTAAGAAACCAACCAGCTTGCCCATAGGGGACACATTTCCACTGACTTAAATGGCAATATGTGAATTTTTTCCCAAGTTCAATTTAATTTCAATTATTTTTTTATTTTTTGCATATCTGGCTAAAATATGGGTAGTCCACAGTTAAGGCATCAGATAGTTTGACCTGATCCCTAGCGGACATGTACAGAATATTCTCAAGTGTCTCAGAGATTTATCTGTCAAAATTCTATTTAAGAATTGGAGGTACAGCAGGATTTTATAGCATGCACTATTCATAATACCCGTTCAGAGTTCACACCACTGTGGTCCCCCTTGAGGCAGTGGTAGAAGTGTGGTGGGCAACCTATTCTGTGTGCATCCACTGACAGAATAGTAGAGAAAACCTAAGAGCAGAGATATGTGCCGGTGGCCCTTTGAGGGTTTGCCAATGCTGCTCACTGATGCAATTTATTTCACCATCGACATTAGTGGGACTGTGATACAGTGAACTTTCAATGGGTGTCACTAATAATGAGTGGTCCGACTGTTGTGGGACCAAGGCAAGGAACTAGACCTTAATACTGTGTAGTGCTTAGTTGCAAGCTTGTTACTGTTATGAGTCTGGCTTTTAAAACTTCCTTCCTTCTTGGTCCATTGCCCATTTTATGAGCTTGTGTTCCTTAGCCTAGCTTGATTCTGATTGCCCTAAGTTCCTGCCCTTAGCCTGTTTCCCGACCATCGGTTTCTCCAGCCGATTTGTGCACCTCACTTGTTGATTTCTTGAGCTACTGCTGTTGTTTGACTACCCCTTCAGTCTGCTGATTCGGTACTTTGCTCTGAGACCTCCTGGCTCCAACCACCACACTCCTGTTACTTCTCCTCCAGCCTGCTGATTCATTATGTTGCCCTGAGACTTCCTGGTTCCAACCTCCACTCCCCTGTGACTACTCTTCTGCCTATGGTGGTCTTTTGTTGGGCCCTGCCTTGAAGGTTCCCATTTCACCTCCTCTTTCCTCTTATCTAGTTATTTCATCCTAACTGTACCCTAGAGTACTGGTTCATGCCCTGACCTCACCTGAGTGGATTTCTCTTTTCCTCACTGGTCCTCTTGCCACTACATGACAGTTCTTTCCCTGATCCTTCTTTCTCTAACTTCAGTCTCCAGCCTCGCTTGGTAGACCCTTGTTGTAGTAGGAGAACCATGTCAGTTACTACATAATGCAGGGAAAAAATGTACACATGAGTTTTAAAACTAATAGAATAAAAAATAAATAAAAAAAATATGATATTGTACCTTTTAAAGTCTTACTTAAAGTAGTTGGAATTTATGACTTATGGTGCAATTATATGATTCATAATTGTTTCACTTGTGTTCCTGTGCATACTGCCTTAAGTCATAACCACTGGGAATATCATAGCAAGTCAGGTCCTGTTGTGACTATTCTTAATAATGTAAATTTGTCAGGGCCCAGGGAGAGGATAGCGAAGGGACTGGAATACCTAGGAGCAGGAACAGGATGCTCCTCCAACAAGGGGCCGCTGAGCAAGATGCTAGGGAGCAAAGCTTGGGAACGGGGCTAGAGAGCATAGGTTGCCTAAGCCAGGGTTGTGCTGTGGCTGAGCCGCCTAAAGGTGCTGGCCACGAAGCCAGATGTTGTGGCCCCCAGCAGAGGAGCTGCTGGGTAACCCCAGATAACCCCAACCCAGACAAACTATACTCAGAGGTCCCCAGGGAGGATAGAAATCTCCAAGAGAATATGGTACTCACTTAGGACTCCGTGGAAGAAGACTCCCGCGAGGTAGGTACTGCTGGTGGGACACTCCTTGGCTGGTGAAGAGAAGTTGGCACAGTCCTTGAGGATCCACTGGAGGCTGGAACAAAAGAGGCAGGGTCAAATATTGGTCCAGGTGGTACTCACAGGTAGGTAGACAATAGGCAAAGGCTGAGGCAAGGTCAAGGCAGGTCCGGGTCATGCACAGAAGATCAAGATAGCTGGGTCAGACAGAGGCTTGGTCAAACAGGTCCGGGTCATACACAGAAACAAGAACAGCAGGGTCTGACAGAGGCTTGGTCAAACAGGTCCGGGTCATGCACAGAAGATCAAAATAGCTGGTGATAGAGGCTTGGTCAAACAGGTCCAGGTCATACACAGGATCAAGATCAGTTGGGTCAGACAGAGGCTAGGTCAAACAGGTCCGGGTCATGCACAGAAGATCAAAATAGCTGGGTGATAGAGGCTTGGTCAAACAGGTCCGGGTCATACATAGGATCAAGATCAGTTGGGTCAGACAGAGGCTAGGTCAAACAGGTCCGGGTCATGCACAGAAGATCAAAATAGCTGGGTGATAGAGGCTAGGTCAAACAGGTCCAGGTCACACACATATTCTAGGCACACAAAAGACAGGCAAAACAGAAAGACGCTATACTAACGCATCTAGGCAGGCAGGAATCCAGAAGATAAAGGCCCCCAGCAGGAAGGAGCCCTGGAAGAGAGGCTAGAATGTCGGCGGACCTTCAGCAAACCCCTCTCTATGGTCCACCGGCATGAGTATGTGCACTGCCACCGGAAGCGGGCGCATATCAAAGAGGCAACCCCGGGAGCGGACACACCACCCAGAGTTGACAGGACGCCCAGGTAAGAACCACAGGCGAACGGGACGTTACAAAATTGCATTTTCCCAAAATAAATCCCATAATGGAACCGTAAATAATACTTAAAAATCTTTCTAATATCATTTATTCTTAATTAGCATTTCAAAAAAGTAATTCTTGCTTGTGTAAACACTAAAATATCTCATAAATATGCTCTTCCTATGAATGTGTAGGCAGCTGTACATGGTCATTTAACCCTGTTCATATTTGCAATGTATGTCATCGGTGTGATTCCGAGTCTTTGTAAACTGAAAAGGGACTATTCTAATATAACAGAAAACATGTTTTAGATTATCAGTTTTTTCATCATGTCAGATAATAAATGTAGCCTCTAGCTCCCCTATATATTTTTCTATGATGGATTCTACAACTCTTATGCCTTGCTAGGAAGATATATATATTTCTTTTTGGTAAAATAATTTTATTGAGCATCCAACAGGAGATACAGTACAGAAATATGACAGTATGAATAACATACATAGTAAAATCTGCATAATACAAGCAAGGATATGCGGCAAGTATAAATGAGTACAGAGTATGAGAACAATTCCTATCGAGAACTCCAAACTTTTTCAGTATAAAAACCCGGTAAACCCCCAAAACAAAAACCCAACTACAAAGTAAACCCACTGGTCCGGAACCCCTCACCCAACTCAGCGAGGCAGCCACCCTCCTCACACTCAGATCAGGTTCCATAATAATGGTGCATGCACATCTCAATGACTCAAGAGATAATGGCTCCTGGAGTGGAAAGGCTCATAAAAAGGAATGAAAAGCAAAAGGAATAGGAATGATGACTCGTGAAATAGATGATCATGGAATATCCGTGTGTATCATGCCAGTTCTGTAATTAGTCTTAATCCAGGGATCCTAGATGGCATGGAATTTCCGCGGGGTCTCCCATGAAGATACAGTAATTTATAATGTGGAAGATTATGGTTAACTAAATTAACCCATGCCTGAAACTCCAGTGGAGGCATAGCCATCCACCTTGTAGCACCACTTTCTCACCATCACCAGTAGTGATGAAAGAGTCGTGGAATATGAACAAGGTACCCAGTTTAGGGGAAAAGGGGACCGGCTCACCCAAAGCCACAGATATTGTCTCCAACACCCTTATTCAATAAGTATCAAGCCTAGGGCAGCTTCACAACAAGTGGAAGAAGTCACCCCCTGTAATCCCACATCTATGACATATGTCAGTGTCCTTTCCGACCCATTTTATACAAATATCTTGAGGTATAGTAAGACCTGTGCAATATTTTCAGCTGAATCAACTGGTGTCTTGATGTAGTAGCAATCTCCTTAAAGGGATAGTAACACTTCGTTTTAACTTTATTTTATTTTGTAGGCATTAAAAAAACATGAAGAATGATATAAGTCTTATCTCTCAAACCTTTATGGTTTATGAGATATTCACAAGCAAAGTTCCCCTCCCCGCCCCTTTTTCCTAGTGTAAGCCATCTCTTCTCAGATGTGAGTCTGGTTGTATGACAGTACAGATAACAGAAGGGGACAATTTTCTTTGTATGAAAACAATGAAAGCCCTTCCCCCCTTGACAAGTTTATCAGCTTTTTCCATTATCTTAATTGAAGATTGTCCCTCTCTGCAGTCTACCTGGGCATCTCCCTTCTGATATGGTTGAACAGGGGGGGGATACTTTGTTTGTGAATATCTCTTAAACCATAAAGGTTTCAGAGATAAGACTTATATCATTCTTCATGTTTTTTTAATGCCTACAAAATAAAATAAAGTTAAAATGAAGTATTACTATCCCTTTAAGTCAACCTCTGGCCATTCTCCACTCCCAGTCATCCAGAGGTTCCAAGTTGGTCTCCCATTTAGCTCTCAAAGTTGGGTCACAATATGAGGTCTTCTTAAGCCACCATCGTGTCAGGAAGGAAACGGGCCTTAAAGGACCCTTTGAGTCCACCACAGCCAGAAGAGGCGAATGGCAAAATTGCATGCACGAGACTCTCCACTGAGTCTGCACTGCATGTCTCAGACGAAGATAAGAATAAAAAAAGGTTATTGGGTAACTGGAGCTCCATACGTCGACTTTCAAAGGATTTGAAGACGCTATCCTTATACAATTGCCCCAAGGTAAGTATGCCATGTGCCTGCCACACATGACCGAACTCCAGACCAATGAGATGTGGAGGGCTAGCACCTCCCCAAAGGAGACTATCAGGGTCTACATACAAATTAGCATCTTCCCCTTGCATTTTGCCCCATGTTTTATGTATCATATGTGTGGCCATAGTGGCAGAGGCATAGACCTCAGGTCCCACTGTAACAACATGTCTAAGATCATACCCCGGTAATAAGGTTGAACCCTCAATCTGCTGGAAAGAATTCATAGTGTCAGAGCGAATAAATGCCAGTGCAAATTGACTTTGTGATGCCAGGTAGTAGTAGAAGTCTTGCAGGGAGATACCCCCTTCCTCCGAGGGTCTTTTGAGAATAGCTTAATTCTAGCCCTCCCACAGGAATGGACAAAGTATTTTTTCAGTCTGCTTAAAGTATGATGGAGGGATCTGCACAGGGTGCGTTTGGAAAACATACAAGAATTTAGAAAGGAAGACCATCTTAATTAGATTCGCCCTAACTATCAAGTTTAAGGGAAGTCTAAGCCAAGAGGTGGTCTTGTCTAGAAAGGAGTCAATCAGAGGGTCTAAATTATCCCTCAGGAACTTATTTGCATCTGCTGAAATTTGGATATCAAGGTTGGTAATGGTAATCTCTATGCGCATGGGTGTACGATGGACACCCGCAGTCTGCACCAATTGATCCAAGGGAAGTAAGGAGGATTTATCCCAGTTGATTCGCAAACCTGACCGGGAGACAAACATATCAGTGACCTCAAGCAACCTAGTAAGGGATTCATCAGCAACCCCAAGGAACAGAAGGACGTCATCAGCATAGAGAGCTATCTTCTCCTCTCTAATAGGGATGGGCGAAAGTTGTCTGCGTGTTCCCATGAGAAATTTCATGAAAACCACGTTGTAATCTGCTTTTACACAGGAAAATCCACTTTAAAACTAGCAGTTAAAATTTTCGCATCTTTCACCCATTGGCCAAAATCTTTCACCATTTTTTCAATGGCTAAAAAGTTTTCGCCCATTGATTTACATTGTTTTCGCACGTCCGCTATAAAAACGTGACTTTTCACTGAAGGCAGACACAATAGCTACAGAGCGAGATAGACATGCTGTGCTGTTCTCTTGTGATATTTAGCAAAAATTGAGGCAGGAGAGGCTCATAGTGACTCCTATCACTATGAGCAGCAAAAAGAGGAACTGGAAGGGCCCTTATTATGTGTCCACTGAGTCTGAGGAGGAGGAAGTGACTAGCAGTACTCAGCCAATGCTGTCCAGTCCCTCTAAATCACCCCAAGAGATCTTGGGGAATTTAATAAGAAGGGAGGGAGAAAATGGAATGGGAAGGAAGGGAGAAACGAGAAGGAAGGGAGGAAAGGGAAGGAAGGGAGAAAAGAATAGTGAGAGCAGGTGCCTGTGCCTGCTGCAAGACGTGCTGCCCTTGCTGCCAGTGCCACCATTTCTGATCCTGCAGCCACTAGTTTTGTACCTGTTGCCAGACATGCTGCCCCTGCTGCCAGTGCCACTATTTCTGATCCTGCAGCCACTGGTGTTGTACCTGTTGCTAGTACTGAATCTGCTGCCAGCGCTAAACCTGCTGCTAGTACTGAACCTGCTGCCAGTGCTGAACCTGCTGTTAGTACTGAACCTGCTGCCAGTGCTGAACCTGCTGCCATCAATACTTCGCCTGCTACTAGTGTTTCTTGTAGTACTCAGGGGGGAAGGAGAAAATGATGCCAAGTGTGACAGCAAGAGACCCTAAATCACACTTGCCATTCCCAAACAGTCCTGCCACTGCTAGTACTACTGCTACTAAAATTCTGTGTGTCTGACTGGGAACACACAAGTAGAGGTGATCCATGTTTCTTCCTGCTGTGTCTGTTATATCTGTCCTAGGGCAGTCTGTGGGTGTGAGAAGGGAGCAAAGGTGGTTTACCCCAAATACCCCAAAATAGTGTGTGACCAAGTAAACACAGGTAGCTGTTATCCAAGTCCCATCCTCATCTGGCTGTTATCTCTGTCCTAGGAGAGTCTATGGGTTTGAGAAAGGAGAAAGATAGTTACCCCGAATACCCTAAACTTTTGAGAGACTGACTGGGAAGACACACGCAACTATGATCGAAGTTTCTCCAGTGATAGGGGGAAAGTTATTTAAAATAAATAAATAAAAGAAAACATTATACAGACAGGGATCTTGGTGTGATCAGTGACTGAGGCAGACTGAGATAGATGAGCTGAGGCAAGACATCACACACAAACAGTTCTTTTGTGTACTTAAAGGGATAGTAGTTTCACAAAAAGAGCAGCTCCAATTAATCTTCATAGTATTGGGGCCATGGAGAGTGTTATTTCAATACTATCAGAGTTGTAGTTCAAGAGTAATTGAATGATAAAGTATCCCCCCTTGCTTCCTTTTACCTAGCGTAAGCTGCGCCCCCTCAGATGTATAATCTGATCAATTGACCATACCATGGACAATCTTCTTACTGTGAGTGTAAGGAAAACCCTGCCCCCTTTGACAGGTTTTTCATTTTTTTCCTTATGCTCACTGAAGATTGTCCCATTTTTTCAAGCATGGTAAGCTATTCAATTACCTGTGCTATGAAAAATTGCTGGCAAAATAAACCAAATAAATCAGATGATAAAGTTAGCAAAGTTTTTACCCATTCAAAATAAAAAATGCAGCAAGATGCAATTAAATTTTATGCTTTAGCCCTTAAGATCCATTAAGGGACCCATTTTATTGTGGGAAATTTAAGACCAAGTTTTTTTTGGCCTCAGAGTCCCTTATTGGATTTCAAAACAGTGATGCATCAATTGAAATTAAAACAAAAGTGAAAAACAACCTAAGGCCCATGTGGATGTATTTATATGGACCGCCACCACTGAGCCCAATATCAATACATTAAAAGCACTGAAAAAATGTGTCCAATGTTAGTAGAATTTACCCTATGAGTGCCAGTGGGGTATTTTTACCTCACTGGCACTCATGGGGTTAATCTGACTAAGGTACAAAGCAACAGCCCCTGGAAACAAACACTTACCATTAACATTAATTCTGATGTCCAGCGGAGTCTTCAGCATCCTGATCAGCTACTGCCATCTTTGTCTTCATCTTCTTTTTTGTAATCTTCTTTCTTCTTTGTCACCATTTCATCATGCCTGTGAAAAAAATAAAAGAATATTAAATGTTTTGTGTCCAAATATAACACTATCATCTGTCCATAGTTTAAACAATGCACAGATGACAGGGTTAGATAGACAGATAATGCAGGAAATAGCCCCATAAATTGTATGTACTGCCAAATGTGTTCAGAAAGCATAAGGTTAACTGAAGTGCCCAAATAAATATTAAAAAATGCAAATGGTCTCAGTTTTTTCTCTACCGTTGGTGGCTGTGGTGGCAGAGCTGGAGAAAGGGCAAGTCAGTATCACAGTATCCCTAGGCAGCCTAGGGCTCCTGTGCTTCCAGCCTTTGTATGGCCACAGGCCAGCTTGGCCTCCGGCCACTTCCTCATTCTGATATCAGGTAACAGGCACTAGCACGGATGCCTGTTTATGCGGCCTATTCTGGGTGGCCTAATTGGGTCCCGCCGCCTTCTGCTCCTTTATAATCCTCCTTGGGGCTAGGAGTCATTGCCCTTACATGGTGTTTCTGCTCAGTACTCTTTGCGCTCCTTTGTGACCTGTGTCTGTCTGAGAACTCGCTCCGTGTATGACCCTGGCTTGTCTGACTACCCACATCGGTTCTGACCTGTGGCTCTGGCTGACTTACTCTCTCCGTGTTGACCCTGGCTTGCCTGACCAGTAGCCCTGGCTACTACTCTCTCAGTGTTGTCCCTGGTTTGCCTGATCAGTGGCTCTGGCTATTACTCACTCCGTGTAGTCCCTGGTTTGTTTCCTGTGGCTCTGGCTACTACTCGCTCCATGTATTCCTGGATTTTCTGACCTGTGGCTCTGGCTGCCTACTCGCTCCCTACTCTACTGGCCTGCCTGACCTGTAGTCTCGGTGCCTCGTGGCTCTGGTTTGCTGTCGCTCCCTGTTGCCTCCGATTGCAAACTGAAGTGGTGACTTACACATATTATACCATTTATACTGTTGTCCCACTCAAGCTGCTCCCCTAGTCTCGGTTACTCGCAGTAGTGCAGTGCACTGCACAGTGTGCAGCTCCAGAGGGACCTTGGGTCCTATCAGCCTGTGTCTGAGGTTATATGTGGTGCAATACTATTATTGTTTTATATATTTAATAATGGTGGTTATATATTATCTTTGTATCTGTTCTTCTTTGCCTGAATACCGTGACAGAACGTAAGGGCCATGTCTACTGAAGGATCAGGCAGTCCACCTAGTCAGAGCATCCTGTCCAGGAGGGATTCTCAGAAGCAGAGAATCTACCAGTTGTCTTTTGCTATGCAGACACTATTGAATCGCATGGCTCATCTTGATTGCTTCGCTCAGCAACCGGTGGCTTCCCCAGTACCTGCACCGGTTGTGGCAACTTCCCCTGAGGCTGGCATGAGTAGAAGGTTGTCTGGCTCTGCTCCTTTACCCCAAAGATATGATGGGGAAACTACACTGTGCTGGGGGTTTATTAATCAGTTGGGAATTTTTTTGGAAACGGTACCACATGCCGTTCCTACTGAGCGAAGTATAGTGGGATACCTGATCTCCCGCTTGTCCTTCAAGGCATTGCCCTGGGCCAACTCAATCTGGGAGACTGAGAAACCCATAATTCATAACGTCACGGAATTTGTGGTCTAATTCTGAACAGTTTTTGATGTACCTGGGCGCGCAACCTCCGCTGCCAAAAGGCTTATGACAATATGGCAGGGCTCACGTACAGTAGCGGACTACGCTATTGAGTTCCGTACTCTGGCAGCGGAGGTAGGATGGAACAACAACGCCATAGTTGCCGCCTTCTCCCAGGGCTTGTCTGACACAATTAAAGACGAGACGGCAGTCCGAGACCTGCCTGGTGATCTGGAGGAGCTAATCTCAGTCACCATCCTGATAGACACAAGAATCCATGAGAGGCCTTCATTCAAGGAACAGGGGTGCAAACAGTTACCTCGGTTGGCACCTAACTTCTTACGCTCCCACTCTGTCCTCCCTCTACTCCCAAACCTCCTAGTTCTGACCCCACTGGGGGGGGGGGCGATGTAGCTAGGCTTCACACACCTTCCAGTGGAGGAGAGGGCTCGGTGCAAGAGGAGGGGTCCTTGCTTATACTGTGGGGAGCTGGGCCATATGTTGCTATCCGGCCGGGAAATGCTCGCACCTAGGGTCCTGTAGGGAACAGACCCTGGGTGGAATTTCACAGTCCCCAGAGAGACTTCAGGACAAACCTATTCTTGAAGTTGTACTATCTTGGGCCGAGTCTTCAGTGGTGGCTCCAGCATCACTGGACTCCAGGGCTGCAGGGTTTTTCATTGATGCAGACTTTGCGACCAAACATGCTATCCCTTGGCTTCCTCGCTCCGCTCTGTTGGCTATTGAAGTCATTGATGGCAGACCCCTACAGCTGTCACACATTATTCATAAGACTCACCCCTTGTCTCTAAGAGTAGGGGAACTCCATGTGGAGACAAAACAGTTGATACAATCTCCGCATCATGCCATCATTCTGGGATTTCCCTGGTTGCAGACTCACAATCCAAGAATTGATTGGCAGACTTGAGATATCCTGTCGTGGTCCCCTCATTGTATGAAATCTTACCTCCAGCAGCCTACTAAAATATTGTGCACCTCTATTTCATTACCTGCTGAGAATCAGTCCTACAAAGAGGTATTTAATAAGGTATAGGCCAATATGTTACCACCACACAGGCCTTACAATTGTACTGTTGATCTGGTACCAGGGGCCAGACCTCCTAGGGGCCGAGTGTATCCCTTGTTGGTGGAGGAGATCAAGGCCATGGAGGACTATGTGTCTGAGGCCATAGCCAGGAGCATTATCCGGAAGTCTTCCTCACCTGTGGCCACAGGTTTCTTTTTTGTTAATGAAAAAGATGGGGAACTCAGATCTTGCATTGATTTCAGAGGCCTGAATAAACTGATGGTAAAGAACGCTTATCCGATTCTGTTGATCACGGAGCTATTTGATTGTATCAAAGGCTCGACTGTTTTCACAAAACTTGACTTGAGGGCCTCTTACAATTTGGTACGAATGAGTGGAAGACAGCATTTAACACACGGAGCGGACACTATGAATACTTGGCGATGCCTTTCGGATTGTGCAATACTCCCGCTGTCTTCCAGGAATTCATTAATGATGTTTTGAGAGACCTACTACAGAGTTGTGTTGTGGTATATTTGGATGATATACTCATCCATTCTCCTACCTTGGAGGCACATAGAGCAGAGTAGACCGGGTTCTACAACTGCTCAGAGAGAACAAGTTGTTCTGCAAGCTAGAAAAGTGTGAATTCCACAAATCCCAGGTGACTTTCTTAGGATACGTTATTTCATCCTCTGGCCTAGCCATGGATCCGCAAAAAACTGTCTGCCTTATTACAGTGGCCACTTCCTGTGGGACTGAGGTCCATACAGAGATTCCTGGGCTTCACAAATTTCTACAGAAAGTTCATTCAAAACTTCTCCACCGTAGTCAAACCTCTCACTGACATGATTCAGAAGGGAGCTAATCCTTCATACTTGGTCATCTGAGGCCTTGCAAGCATTTGAGGACTTGAAGTCGGCTTTTGCCAAAGCTCTGATATTGTCCCACCCAAATCCCACCCTTCCTTTCACCCTGGAGGTCAATGCTTCAGAGTCTGGAGTGGGCGCCTTGTTGTCCCAACGTGCAGGCCATGGGAGACAATTGCTTCTGTGCAGTTTCTCCTCTAAGAAATTGTCTAAGACTGAGAGTTTATACGATGTAGGCGACCGGGAGTTATCGTCATTCTTTCAGGGCAAGGATGATGGCATATATCTGTTGGAGGATACTATGGTGCCTATCCTGACAGATCACAAGAATCTCACATACTTGTCTGAGGCAAAGAAGTTTTCTACATGTCAGGTCAGATGGGCCCTCTTCCTCTCAAAGTTTAATTTTGTGGTTTCCTACCACCCTGGTACAAAAAATGTTAGAGCAGATGCTCTTTCTCGACAATTTGGGGCCGATCCTAGGAGGAGTCTCCTCCGGTTACTATTATTCCTCCTGACCGCATCTTGGCTACGATACGTACCAGTATTACATCTCCGTTGGGCAAGGAGATTTTGGCTGTTCAAGCTTCCGCCCCAGCGGATAAACCTAATGGGAAGTGTTTTATGCCTGAATCCCTCCATACCAGATTGCTGGAGACGTATCATTCCTTGAAAGCTGCCCCCCTACTCAGTACCTTACTGACCAATGCCTGTTCCACTGTGAGGAAATTTTGAACACAGACTGTCTTTATATATGGGCAATCTCTGTTCAAAATGCCTCACAGCTATTGGCTGGGATATGTGCTTATGCTTGAGTCTATGTGCTATTGGCTTGAGTCTATACCTGAAGTGCGAGCCACAGGGTTTCTGATTTATCTAAATTTTTCTGGAACCCCAAGACGTCCCCAAATTCCCTAATCATTTGTAAGACTGTAGGGTTATTTGTATTTGTGCCTTATGGTTTTCTGCAGAATCGCCTATCTTTTGCTTCCTGGGTGAAAAGTGAGAAAAATTTCCCACATGACGATTTTCTCTCTTTTTTGCAAAAGTTTTCTCCTTTTCTCCAATGCAAAATTCTCCTCCTTTTTGCCTATTCCACCAAATTTTTTACCTATTCTGCACATTTTTCTCCTCCTATTTCAACACATTTTTCTCCAATTCCAACACATTTTTCTCCAATTCCAACACATTTTTCTCCTATTCCAACACATTTTTCTCCTATTCCAACACATTTTTTCCTATTCCAACACATGTTTCTCTTATGTTTAATATGGTGCAGCATTTCCCAGCACAATATTACTTCTTCTAAGGGCTGTAGTGGAGAAATTAGTAGCTGGAAGTAACAGTTGTAAGTCCTACAACAACATATACCTTGAAAAATGTGTTAGTATGCAGAGTGCATTTGTCCTTTGCCCACAACACTTACTTCCTGCTTAACCCCTTAAGGACCATTGACGTGGCAGGACCGTCACGCTGGTCCTGCACTTAAGGACCATTGACGGTCCTGGCACGTCAAGGGTTAACTCTCCCATCGCCACCGCTGTACGTGATGGGAGAGACGCGGGCTGCCTGTTACTAGGTGCTTTGTTGATACATTGTTGATACATGCGATTCGCTAAAATAGCGAATCACATGTATTTCCCCGCATATGACAGAAGCAATGTTTTCAAAACACTGCTTCTGTCATATATCTCTGTCTCTCTCCTCCTCAGACACAAATCTGAGGAGAAGAGAGACAGAGAGATCGTTACAGTGGTTCAGTTAGTGTTGCAGGCTTGCAACACAGTTAAAAAAAAAAAAAAAAAAACTTTTTTTCCCCAATTGATCACTATATTACAGTGATCAATTGTTCCCCCCACCTTGATCACTCAGTTTAGTGATCAAGTTCTGCAGATCAGCTTCTGCTGATCTGTGGGTTTTTTTTGCCCCCTCCCCCATTGAAATCCCCTTTTTTTTTTTTTTTAATAAAAATTGATTTTTTTTTTTAATTTTTAGGTAATTTAATAGGTTAGTTAGGTAATTTTAGCGGGGCTAGGTAGGTTTAGAGGGTACGCAGGTTAGGGTAAGTTTAGTTTTGAATTTAGGTCAGATTTAGGTTTAGGGAATTATTATTATTTTTTTTTAATAAAAATTATATTTATTTAAATATTTAGGGTCTTTAGGTAGTTTAGATAGGTACGTTTAGTGCGGCTAGGTAGGTTTAGAGTATATGTGGGTTAGGGTAAGATTTAGTATAGAATTTAGGGTTAAAGATTAGGGTTTCATTAAAAAAAAAATATATATATATATATATATATATATATATAGAGAGAGTTTTATTGTGGGAATAGTAACTATAGGTAGGATTAGGGTTGACGTGGGTTAGGTTAAGGTTTAGGGTAAGATTTAGGGTTAGAGTTAGGCACAGAAGAAGAAAAAAAAAGTTATATTATAGGGATAGTGACTGTTTGGATTAAGTTAGGTAGGATTAGGGTTGACGTGGGTTAGGGTAAGGTTTAGGGTAAGATTTAGGGTTAGAGTTAGGCACAGAAGAAGAAAAAAAAAAGTTATATTATAGGGATAGTGACTGTTTGGATTAAGTTAGGTAGGATTAGGGTTGACGTGGGTTAGGGTAAGGTTTAGGGTAAGATTTAGGGTTAGAGTTAGGCACAGAAGAAAAAAAACAAAAAACAAAAAATATATATAGTTTTATTTAGGAATAGTGACTGTTAGGGTTAAATTAGGTAGGATTAGGGTTGACGTGAGTTAGTGTAAGGTTTAGGGTTATTACGTAGGAATAGGGACTTGGGTGGGTGGGTATCTATTTAGAAAAAATTAAGGTAGGTAGGTTTAGTTAAAAGCTATTTACAAAAAATTAGGGTAGGTAGTTTAAGATGCAGCGTCTTTACTCTGCTGAAGAGGCGTACGCCTTTTTGGCTTCTGATTCTGAAGCCACGGATACCTCCTCTGATTTTGATGTCTCACAGTTCACAGAGAGCTCCAGTGATAGCTCCAGTGATCTTGCTGGGCCATCTTCTAGGAAGAGGCGTACTGCCCCAAGAGTTGCCCCAAAAGCAGCCCAAAAAAATGCCCCAGAAGCAGCCAGAAAAAATGCCCCAGACGCAGCCCTAAGACAACATGCCCCAGACGCAGCCCCAAGACGACATGCCCCAGAAGCAGCCAAAAAAAATGCCCCAGTAGCAGCCCCAAGGCGACATGCCCCAGTAGCAGCCCCAAGGCAACATGCCCCAGTAGCAGCCCCAAGGCAACATGCCCCAGTAGCAGCCCCAAGGCAACATGCCCCAGTAGCAGCCCCAAGGCAACATGCCCCAGTAGCAGCCCCAAGACATGCCCAAAGACCTGCCACAAGGCCTGTCCCTCATCCAGAGTCTACAGAATGGGTACCACCAGTGGGATTTAGTCCAGCAATACCCGATTTCACAGGCAGCCCAGGAATAAATGTAGATGTGGCTGGGTTTAACCAGGAGCAGTTTTTTAATTTATTTTTGGGGAAGACATTTTGGGGGAGATTGTAGCACAAACAAATATTTATGCAGCCCAATACATTGCAGCCAATCCCACACGCTATGTTTCCAAGCAGCAATCCTGCTACCCCACAGATGTTGCTGAATTCAAGATATTCTGGGCCCTAACTAAGGCTATGGGGATAATTAAAAAGCCAAGCATCAAATCATACTGGAGCAAAAATCCTGTATGCAATACCCCCATTTTCGGCCAAAAAATGAGCAGGAGCCGCTATGAAATGCTTTTGCTCTTCATGCATTTCAATGATAATTCCCTGTGCCTCCCCAAAGATCACCCCCAGTATGATAGGCTGTATAAAATTCGCCCCCTTATAACTCATTTTCAAAAAACATTTTCTGAAACCTATACCCCCAAAAAACAAATATCTATTGATGAGTCCTTAATGAAATATAAGGGAAGGTTGGGCTTTAAACAATATATCCCCTCCAAGCGCTCCAAGTTTGGCGTCAAATTTTATAAGTTATGCGAAAGCGCCACAGGATACACTTATGCTTTTCGCATTTATGAGGGCAAGGACAGCCAGCTTGATCCTCCTGGTTGCTCTGAATATCTGGGAACCAACGGCAAAATTGTTTGGGATCTCATTTCCCCCCTATTAAATAAAGGACACCATTTATTTGTAGATAACTATTATACAACCCCCTTTTATTCAAATTCCTTTTTTATTTTGACACTATGGCCTGTGGCACTGTTAGGAGAAATTGTAAGGAGATACCCAAACAAATGATCAGCTGCAAGCTAAGAAGGGGAACGTCCTTAGCTTTGTGCCAAGAGGAGCTGCTGGCAGTGAAGTTTAGAGATAAAAAGGACGTGTTCATGCTGACAACTATGCATGACGAGGGAACTGTGCCAGTCTCTGTCCGTGGCACGGTCATAAGGAAACCAGTCTGCATCAGAGACTACAATAAACACATGGGGGGTGTTGATCTTTGTGATCAACTCATGCAGCCGTACCTCACCATGAGAAAATCGAGGGTCTGGTATAAGAAGGTTGCTATTTTCCTGATGCAGACTGCAGTTTATAATTCCTATATAATTTTTAAACTCGCAAACCCCACTCCAAAAATCACTTTTTTACAATTTCAAATGCATGTCATCTCCAGTTTTTTGTTTGAAGGGGCAACAGCAGTTTTACATCAGAGACCCCGTTTAGGACACTTTGCATTTAAAATACCCCCAACCCCCCAAAAGAGTAACCCACAGAAACGCTGCAGGGTGTGCTACGCCAATGGCAAAAGGACAGATACCACCTTCTATTGTCCTGATTGCCCTACAAAACCTGGGCTCTGCATTGGTGACTGTTTCAAACAGTTTCACTTACGTGCAATGCAGTAATTCTGTAATTTAATTATTAGGCCACACATTCCCCCTGAAATATCCTATTTTTTTTTTTTTTTTCTCCAAAACACATCCCTCCTTAGATCTAACACTATGAAAATATAATGGGAACAACTCTGTTTTTTCCATGTGTGAAAATGGAAATGTGCATGTTCTCAACTAAACCCAGTAAATCCCCCAAACCCTGACAAACCTATGCATATGGGGCATTGCCATACTCAGAAAATGTAGTTGAATTGAGGACAATGCATTTTTACAAATCTCCAAATATTGTGTGCTTGAAATCCACAGCAACACCAAAATATAGGTGTGAAAATACAGGGTTTTCTCTTTCTTACTGCAGATTTTTGGAGGGATTGGTGGTAAAATAACTTAGAAAAAATTGCCAAAATGCACCTAGACTAAAACCCAGGGTTGTATTCCTTACTAAAACATATTTTGGGGGTAAAATATTAATTGCAACATTGCTTAACACCCCAAATAATACAAAAGCCACCAGTTAAGAGAGCTGTAAAAATGCCACGTCTGACAATGGAATGCGCTTGTTACCAATTGGGCCCAGTAGATTCCTCAACCCCTGACAAACCTATGCATATGGGGTATTGCTGTACTTAGAAAAAGCAACTGAACATTAATCAATGCAGGTTTTTAAATGTTGACCTATCCTGTGCTTGAAATCCACATCAACACTGAACCCAAGTGTGAAAAACGCTGAATTTTTAATTTAAGTAAAGTTTTACAAGGCATTGGTGGTAAAATGTCTGCGTAAAAAATTTGAAAACATGCCTAAAATGAAAGCCTGGGTTGTCTACTTTCCAAAAATATACACTTTTGGGGGGAAATCTTAGAGTGGAGCACTGTTACACAGCCCCAAATGAGACATTGCACCAGTGATGCAAGCTGTGAAAATTCAAAGTGTAAAACTGGAAACGCGCATGTTCCAATTTGGACCCTGTGGCTCCCCCAACCCTTGAGAAACCTATGAACATGGGGTATTGCCGTACTCAGAAGAAGGAGCAGAATACTAAACAATGCATTTTAAAAAATCTTCTCCTATCCTGTGCTTGAAATTCACATCAATATTGAAATTTAAGTGCGAAAAATGCTGAATTTTTAATTTAAGTAAAGTTTACAAGGGATTGGTGGTAAAATGGCTACGTAAAAATTTGAAAACATGCCTAAAATGAAAGCCTGGGTTGTCTACTTTCCAAAAATGTATACTTTTGAGGGAAATTTTACAATGGAGCACTGTTACACAGTCCCAAAATGAGACATGGCACCAGTTATGCAAACTGTGAAAATTCAGTATTTGTTCAAAAGTTGGCCTGTAGCGCCCACAAACCATGAGAAAGTGATGCATATGGGGTATTGCTGTACTCAGAAGAAGCAACTGACCACTAATCAATGCATTTTAAAAAATCTTCTCGTATCCTGTGCTTGAAATTCACATCAATATTGAAATTTAAGTGCGAAAAACGCTGAATTTTTAATTTAAGTAAAGTTTACAAGGGATTGGTGGTAAAATGGCTACGTAAAAAATTTGAAAACATGCCTAAAATGAAAGCCTGGGTTGTCTACTTTCCAAAAATGTATACTTTTGAGGGAAATTTTACAATGGAGCACTGTTACACAGTCCCAAAATGAGACATGGCACCAGTTATGCAAACTGTGAAAATTCAGTATTTGTTCAAAAGTTGGCCTGTAGCTCCCACAAAACATGAGAAAGTGATGCATATGGGGTATTGCTGTACTCAGAAGAAGCAACTGAACACTAATCAATGCATTTTAAAAAAATCTTCTCCTATCCTGTGCTTGAAATTTACATCAACATTGAAACCTAAGTGTGAAAAACGCTGAATTTTTTACTTACATCAGGATTTACAAAGGATTCGTGGTAAAATGGCTGCGTAAAAAATTTGAAAACATGCCTAAAATGAAAGCCTGGTGTGTCTACTTTCCAAAAATATACACTTTTGGGTGGAAATCTTAGAGTGGAGCACTGTTACACAGCCCCAAATGAGACATGGCACCAGTGATGCAAGCTGTGAAAATTCAAGTGTGAAACTGGAAACGCGCATGTTGTAATTTGGGCCTTTTAGCTCCCCCAAACGTTGAGAAACCTATGCATATGGGGTATTGCCGTACTCAGAAGAAGGAGCCGAACACTAAACAATGCATTTCTAAAAATCTTCACCTATCCTGTGCTTGAAATTCACATCAACATTGAAACCTAAGTGTGAAAAACGCTGAATTTTTTACTTACATCAGGATTTACAAAGGATTTGTGGTAAAATGGCTGCGTAAAAAATTTGAAAACATACATAAAACGAAAGCCTGGGGTGTCTACTTTCCAAAAATATACACTTTTGGGGGGAAATCTTAGAGTGGAGCACTGTTACACAGCCCCAAATGAGACATGGCACCAGTGATGCAAGCTGTGAAAAATCCAAGTGTGAAACTGGAAACGCGCATGTTGTAATTTGGGCCTCTTAGCTCCCCCAAATGTTGAGAAACCTATGCATATGGGGTATTGCCGTACTCAGAAGAAGGAGCCGAACACTAAACAATGCATTTCTAAAAATCTTCACCTATCCTGTGCTTGAAATTCACATCAACATTGAAACCTAAGTGTGAAAAACGCTGAATTTTTTACTTACATCAGGATTTACAAAGGATTTGTGGTAAAATGGCTGCGTAAAAAATTTGAAAACATACATAAAATAAAAGCCTGGGGTGTCTACTTTCCAAAAATATACACTTTTGGGGGGAAATCTTAGAGTGGAGCACTGTTACACAGCCCCAAATGAGACATGGCACCAGTGATGCAAGCTATGAAAAATCCAAGTGTGAAACTGGAAACGCGCATGTTGTAATTTGGGCCTCTTAGCTCCCCCAAACGTTGAGAAACCTATGCATATGGGGTATTGCCGTACTCAGAAGAAGGAGCCGAACACTAAACAATGCATTTCTAAAAATCTTCACCTATCCTGTGCTTGAAATTCACATCAACATTGAAACCTAAGTGTGAAAAACTCTGAATTTTTAACTTACATCACGATTTACGAAGGATTCGTGGTAAAATGGCTGCGTAAAAAATTTGAAAACATAGATAAAATGAAAGCCTGGGGTATCTATTTTCCAAAAATATACAGTTTTGGGGGGAAATTTTAGAGTGAAGCACTGTTACACAGCCCCAAATGAGATATGGCACCAGTGATGCAAGCTGTGAAAATTCAAAGTGTGAAACTGGAAACGCGCATGTTCCAATTTGGGCCCTGTAGATCCCCCAAACGTTGAGAAACCTATGCATATGGAGTATTGCCGTACTCAGAAGAAGGAGCCGAACACTAAACAATGCATTTTTAAAAATCTTCCCCTATCCTGTGCTTGATATCATTAATATTGAAATGTAAGTGTGAAAATTTGCAAAAAAAAAAATATTAACACAATTTTGGAACATATTTCTGGAAAAATAGCTACATAAAAAACTCCAAAATTCTACTGATTATTTACCTTATGTTGTCTACTTTTCAGAAACATATACCTTTGTGGGACTTTTTTTTGGGTTCTGGCACCGTCAACTAAGCTATGATATTCACATGCCAATTTTTGAAAAATTACAGGTTGGAAATAATGGCGTCCATCTTGTAATATTTACCTTGTAAATGTGAGAAAGTGATTGAATATTAGGCATGTGGGGTATTCTCATATTCAGGAGAAGCAAATTAATATATTTAGGGGTATTTTTTTGTAATGAACTAATAGTATACAAATCCTGACAGGAAAATGTAAGCAAAATGTTGGGTTGTTTTTATTTTTTTCCTCTTTTTTTCTTTTTTAATCAAATTAAACGGAGAGATAGTTATATAATTGTGGTACCAAAAGAAAGCCCTACTTGTGCTTAAAAAAACAGTATATAATTTGTGTGGGAGTATTAAAGGAATTAAAGAAAAAATATGCTTGAACAAAGACATAATCAAAAAAGTCAAAATTGCTCTGGTCCTTAAGTGAAATCCACCTCAGATTTGCCGGTCCTTAAGGGGTTAAGTGACACCGGCACATATTCATGATTATATCAAGTGATTAAAAAAAAAAGTGCAACCTATAATGTGGCAGATGTGTATGGTAGTGGTGGTGGGGGACTGGCGTGGTGTGATTGGTGGAACTTGAAAAACTGCATCCACCCTGGGAGGAGAGGGATCATAATAAATTTTGAACTAATCACTTTACTCCCACGTCCCTGCACTGCTCCACCTTTACCCCTCCCACTTGTGCATTTGCTAGACATTGCTTAACTACTGTGTGTGCTTTTACTCTCTACACAATGGATGGAGTGTGATGTCTTGTCTTGGCCCTCATCAAAATTCTCAATGTCATCTGTTGTCTATCAAGTCTGCCTCAGTCACAGAGCTCACATTGGGCTCCCAGTCAGCTGTCTGTCACATAATATATTTATTTTTTAACCTCATAGCGACAAATGACTTACCAGGTACATCCCGCAAAAACTGTCACTTAGTGACAGAGGACGTACCTGGTTAGTAATGGAAGTCCGGGTCTCCGTCGTTCGGAGACTCCGGAATCAGTTAAAAAAAAAAAAAATGTTCTACGGGCATTAAGGTGACAGCCGCGTACGAACGCAGCTGTCACTAAGGGGTTAATTATTTATGTATTCTTTTTTTTATTTTTTTATTAATTTTTTAAGTTGTCCACCCTATCTTATCACAGTCCAAATATATATATATATCTCTAAAAAACAAAATCAACTTCTTTCCCCAGACTTCCCCAGCACAGACATAATAAACGCAATCTGGACCCCAGCTGCCTGTGTCTTGCCAGTCAGTTGCACCAAATTTTGGGGTATTTTGGGTCAACCCCCTACTCCCCTAATACATAGAAAAAATGTCCTACCTAAATGATTTGCTAAACTAAACTTCAATTCCCCTTTATTTGCCTGTCTTCTCTTGCTCAAAAACATGCTGCTCTCTCCTCTCACAAACACAAAATGGCATCCTGAGAGCCTGACACCCTTTTATATGGCTGTAGAATACTAGAGAAAAGTTTTGTGTGGTGGAGAAAATTTTTCTTCCCATTGATTTCAATGCAATGAGCTAGGCGAAAAAAGTGGGAAAACAGCACTTTTCGCGGGAACTTATTCACCAAGAGGAAAGTGAAATTTCTTGCCAATTTCAGTTTGAGGCAAACATTTTCACCCATCTCTACTGCTTAGGACCCTTTTCTGTTAAGGCTGGCTTATAAAGACCTAGATTCTTTTGGAGGTGATAACTCAGACCCATCAACTGTATCCTGGCACAGAAAATACCATTAGGCTATATTAAGCAAGGAGTTAAGACAAAAAAAAAAAAAAGAATCTTTAACCCCTCAGTTGCTAGAGAGTTTTCCAACACACTGCTTTGCAATGGTTGGAGATCTCTAGCAACCAACGGGTTAAATTACAGCCTTTAAAGGGGTATACAACTGGTGCAGGGACATTGAGATTGCTCTGGCCACATCCACAAGTCTGCTGGTGGCCAGCACAGCCATAGCACTTCTCCAAAATTTGGAGAGCTAGTCAGTTGCCTACTCTGACTACTGGGAAATTTGGAACCCGTGGAAAAAAAACAGTGATAATATTTATCCCATGCAATATAATCCAGCCCAAAATTGGGACAGTAGGAGGTGAGACAGCTTTGATTATAAAAGAATTCTTCTTTCTTTCTCTAATATACTACTTTCACAAAGTACCAGAACAGTGTCAGCCCCTTCTTCTTTCTCTGATCTTGTTGCTGGGAGAGCATTTCTGAAGGTCAGACCATACCAGCAGTAGCTGAATATTGTTGGCTGCTCATGTGGGTTGGCCATTAATTGGAAGATTCAATTAGCATCTCAACCTCGAAGATCTCTAATGAGAAAGATCTGCCTGAGTCACATATACCTATGTGCAGACCTTCTTTGCTGCATCTTTGTTCCAGTGTGAATGTAATAAGTATGCAACTTGCTGAAACAGTTAAGATTTGAAAAGTACCACAATCCAACAGCCTTCATTTCATCACTGATTGGCAAAATGAATGCACCATTGCTGCTGTGCTATCATCCTCATGAAAGGGGCCTAAAAAGAAGCTGCCCCATGAAAAATTTCTGGCCGAAACTTCTCAATCAGAACATAAGTGTAAGGGCTTCTGTATTACTCACACAGAAACCACTGATATACAAATTGCAAAATTCAATAACCAGCCTCCTCCAACGCTTAATAATCACAAAATTGCAGCTTAAAAATTATAAAAATTAAAACGCTTTTTAAAGAAGTGTGAATGAAGCAGTTTGGAACAGTAAATTCCTGGAAAGAATTTGTGGTTTTGCTTTGGAAGCAATTATATTAAACATTGTGAATTGCTAGACATTTCTTGTCTGTTTATGCCAACATATAACCACAGAGCATGCAAATAATTTTTTTTATTTCCATTTCATAAGTTGCAAGCAGGTTTCCCCCATTTGGTATAGTTCATTTCTCATTTACAAAACAATGTCTACAGATATAATTTTGTAATCTAATATTATTAACACTTTGACCCTAAACAAACACAAAGGGGAAGCCCTCTGCTTTAGAATAGAAATCGAAAGATACACATTGATGCGATTATACTAAGAAAGTGGTGCAATTCTGGATTAAACAAACTGGACCATGGGGGACAGATATAATTTCCCACTTATATAACAATGGGTATTTTAACTGTTAGAGTGACAAAAAGAGTTGTGAGGAGCACACATCAAGCACGAACAAGAATAAGTGTCTTGTTCTAAGGCATGGTAGCCTCTCAATGGTGCTACAACTCACGTTTTTCACTCCCATGTGCCATTGCAGAGAGGAAATCTCCATGTCCATATCAGACTGGTCCCGCCCACAGACAGTCCAGCTCCGAAATGTCAGGCAAATCCCCTCCGCACGAGAGAAACGGCAAAACCACAGACGTACGTTTCGGCCTATGTGAGCCTCGTCAGTGTGGTGCAGCCGAATCCCTCTAGGCACATGGAAGCAAGGGCCCATGCCTGGGATGCCCTTAAACTTAGGGAGACAAAAAGAGTTGTGAGGAGCACACATCAAGCACGAACAAGATTAAGTGTCTTGTTCTAAGGCATGGTAGCCTCTCAATGGTGCTACAACTCACGTTTTTCACTCCCATGTGCCATTGCAGAGAGGAAATCTCCATATCAGACTGGTCCCGCCCACAGACAGTCCAGCTCCGAAATGTCAGGCAAATCCCCTCCGCACGAGAGAAACGGCAAAACCACAGACGTACGTTTCGGCCTATGTGAGCCTCGTCAGTGTGGTGCAGCCGAATCCCTCTAGGCACATGGAAGCAAGGGCCCATGCCTGGGATGCCCTTAAACTTAGGGAGACAAAAAGAGTTGTGAGGAGCACACATCAAGCACAAACAAGATTAAGTGTCTTGTTCTAAGGCATGGTAGCCTCTCAATGGTGCTACAACTCACGTTTTTCACTCCCATGTGCCATTGCAGAGAGGAAATCTCCATGTCAGACTGGTCCCGCCCACAGACAGTCCAGCTCCGAAATGTCAGGCAAATCCCCTCCGCACGAGAGAAACGGCAAAACCACAGACGTACGTTTCGGCCTATGTGAGCCTCGTCAGTGTGGTGCAGCCGAATCCCTCTAGGCACATGGAAGCAAGGGCCCATGCCTGGGATGCCCTTAAACTTAGGGAGACAAAAAGTTGTGAGGAGCACACATCAAGCACGAACAAGATTAAGTGTCTTGTTCTAAGGCATGGTAGCCTCTCAATGTTGCTACAACTCACGTTTTTCACTCCCATGTGCCATTGCAGAGAGGAAATCTCCATGTCCATATCAGACTGGTCCCGCCCACAGACAGTCCAGCTCCGAAATGTCAGGCAAATCCTCTCCGCACGAGAGAAACGGCAAAACCACAGACGTACGTTTCGGCCTATGTGAGCCTCGTCAGTGTGGTGCAGCCGAATCCCTCTAGGCACATGGAAGCAAGGGCCCATGCCTGGGATGCCCTTAAACTTAGGGAGACAAAAAAAGTTGTGAGGAGCACACATCAAGCACGAACAAGATTAAGTGTCTTGTTCTAAGGCATGGTAGCCTCTCAATGGTGCTACAACTCACGTTTTTCACTCCCATGTGCCATTGCAGAGAGGAAATCTCCATGTCCATATCAGACTGGTCCCGCCCACAAACAATCCAGCTCCGAAATGTCAGGCAAATCCCCTCCGCACTGTCTGTGGGCGGGACCAGTCTGATATGGACATGGAGATTTCCTCTCTGCAATGGCACATGGGAGTGAAAAACGTGAGTTGTAGCACCATTGAGAGGCTACCATGCCTTAGAACAAGACACTTAATCTTGTTCGTGCTTGATGTGTGCTCCTCACAACTCTTTTTGTCTCCCTAACTGTTAGAGTGCCTGAGGGTTGTGCAATGCATTGCGAAGCGAGGCATTGCATACCCCTCTGGCGCTCAAAGGGTTCATGCCTTGAATACCAGGCAGGTCTCTATTGCTGTGCATTGCAAGGTTTGGAGATCTCACTAACATTCAGTGGTTTAAAATCCCCATTTATTTAAATGATAATTTTAGAAATGTTTTATTCGTTCCCTATGTTGCAGTATGGAAATACATACAGTGGCGTAACAATAGGGGTCGAAGGGGTCGCACCTGCGACCGGGCCCATCACTCCAGGGGCCCGGCCTCCCCCTGCGACCCCCTCGCCTGCAGCAGTCGCTTAGCTGATCTCCCACTCAGCACGCCGCTCTAGTAATACAGAGGCCGGGAGATGATGTCATCTCCCAGCCTCTGCATTACTAGAGCGGCGCGCGGGAGCTTCGGTTCTAGAGATCTGTGCCGAAGGAGGCACAGATCTGTCAAGCCACGCCGCTAGACCACCAAGGACTGGAGGTAGGGCCAGGGGTATTGCGGAAGGGTCAATGTGGAGATGAAGGGGCAATGTGAAGATGGAGGCATTGTGGAAGGGGAAATGTGGAGATGAATTGGAGATGGGGGCATTGTGGAAGGGGCATTGTGGAGATGAAGGGGGGACATTGTGGAAATGAAGGGGCAATGTGGAGATTGGGGGGCAATTTAGAGGTGGCCTGTGTGGATGAGGGGGCCAATGTGGTCGGGGGGGCCCATGGCAATTCTTGCACCAGGGCCCGGTAGCTTCTAGTTACGCCTCTGAATACATATTCTTTTTCTTGGGACATTATACTCATTGTACAGAGATCAAAATGTTCATCTTATAAACATTTTTACTCACAGAAGTTGGTTAAAGGGGATCTATCGCCCCTTAACAAGTTAATTTTAATGTAGGCTATATAGTGAATATGTGTTATATTGTCTTCATTTTTTTACATCATTATTTGGCTGAGATCTAAAGGATAAATATTGCCCTGCACCTACTACTGGACAGACTGCGCTTACCAGTTCTGTACCACAGTCTGTTATTCTTCCTCTTCTCCCCTCTATCTATCCAGCCTCCTCCAATGATGGAGGCTTTCTGTCTGTAAGTTGGAGCTATTTCTAGCCAATGAGAGCACTAAAGCTTACAGGCAGAAATCATCCATCATTGGAGGGGGCTGAATAAAGGGAGGGAAGCAGAGGAGGAGTGACAGATTGTGGTACAGAGATGTACCCGCAGTCTGTCCGGAAGTATGTACAGGGCAGTATTTATCCTTTAGATTTCAGCCAAATAACGTTGTAAAAAAAAAAATGAAGACGCTATTGGAGAGATGCAAGAAACATGCACAATCTCTATTTCCCGTGTGAAAACCACTAGGGAATAGGTTTGTGAACAGCTGTGCATATTTATTTTTTGTGTGGGCGTGGCCAGGATTAATGAATCTGTGTGAGTGGAATAGCGAATGCGCCTAATGCAGGAAGGGGTAATGTGAATGAATTTATATGTCTGTGTAGTGTTTTCGTAAAAAGGAATTTTTTATGCGCAATTCAAGAAGAGTTCCATATTCAACTTCCTGGATTAGAACATGCTCAAAATCTATCTGCGCACAAAAATGCCTTTATCAGATGCAAACATTTCTTGCATCGCGCCATATAACACATATTCACTATATAGCCTACATATTAAGACTAACTTTATTAGGGGTGATAGATACTTTTTAACTAAGAAAAGTGGTAAAATTTTGTCCCAAACCAAATGTACCATAGGGGACAAATTAAAATTCCCCTTGATTTAAATGGGGCTTTTAACCCCTTGAATGTTAGAGAGGTCTCCAATGTATTGTAAAACAGTGCACTGGAGACTACTCTAGAATTCAAGGGGTTAAAAATCCCATTTATATCAACGGAAATGTTGAAAATGTTTGGAATTTTATTTATTCCCTACTTGCACAAGTATTGCACCACATTTATTAGTACCACAGCCTCACTGAGATTGGTGTCCTAAGGATATTGTGCATTTCTGGAACTGACCAAGGGCACCATAGGGCATATATAAAAAGTGTAAAAAAATTCTCACTGATTTAAGTGTTACCTTTAACCTTTTAAATGCCAGAGACATATCCAAGCATGCAAAGCAATGAGCTGGATCCCTCCCTGGCACCCTTAGAATTAACCCCTTGAATGCCAGGTAGACCACCTTCTTATTGTGCTACAATAGTTGGAGACCTCTGTAGTGTGCCAGGGGTTAAGACCCTATTTAACCCTTTGGTTACCAACACATAACCAACACATATCTCACTGGCACTTAAATGGTTAAATTAATGGGAATTTGCCCCTTAGATTCAGCTTATTTTTTTCCTTATCCACAGAATTGCTCCACATTTCTTAGTTCGTTAGCCTCAGTGTGTCACATGATTAACCGAGAAGAGGAGCAATTCTGGGGAAAACCAGCTGTACCACAGTAAACCCTCTGACATTTCATAGACAAGACAAATATCAACTCACATCCACAGTCATTGGCATAGCTGGGAACTCTATGCGTTTTCCCTGGAGACCGCTTTTGACTCTGCATTACCGGGTCTCCTTGGCAGAGTCCAATTCTCCGGTTGTGGGCAGTTTCTTTAGAAACTCTGCCCATTGGTGCTCCTTCCCTATTTGTTCCACCCACTCCTGCCCATTTCTTCTCCTTCCCCAGCCATTCCCTTATACTTTTGCACGTTTCTGACGTCCTGCCCCGGCCCCTTTTTGACGCAGATTGCATCATTTGTCTCCCTCAATGGCACCATAGAACTTCCCCTCCGGGGAAACCAGAAGAAAAAGTTCCCAGGTATGATCATTGTATAAGTGCTAAAACACATATTTATTTTCTGTGTATATTGATCTATAAAAGGACAGACAGACTAAGGAGGGTTTGCACAGAAATTGGCACCATAGATACAGTAATGAGATTTTCATTACAACATACAGCGCCGGATTAAGATTCCACAGGGCCCTAGGCAGAATCCCAGATTGGGGCCCACACACATACACACACCGATACAGACCTTTCAGTTTGACTGTTGTTCTTGTGGTACCAACTTAATAAAAGACAAACATGAATGTATTAACCCCTTGAATGCCAGATCAGCAATGTACCACAGAGCTCTTAATCGAGCTGGTGCTACACAAGTGATTCCACAGGGCTTACAATTGAGATGGGAATACACAGGGTTTAGAATCGCTTTATATGGGCTGGTGGGAACTGTGTTCAGAGTTTTAACTTTAAAATCTTATAACCCTTTGGGTGCCATATAAGTATCCAACACATTGCGATGTAATGCATTGTATACATCTCTGGCACTCAAAGGGTTGTTGAATGTTCTTAAAGGAAAATACTTACCAATATCTATACATTTGTATTTACTGCCCTTTATAGAAAGTGTCTGCTCAAGCCTTTTCTTAAAATAAGTTAACACTTCACTAACCATGTCTCTGAACAGTGCTACTACATTCCAAATAAGAGAAAAAATAGTTTTGCCTGTGATACAGCAATTAGGAAGCTATTACACTGAAAACACATGATCTGGATTCTGGAATGTCAGTGGCTGACTGAGAAACAAAGAGGAAGGGATACTTAACCCCTTTTCTTACACGTGTGTGTATATGTATTTATGTAATGCACATAAACATGCATATCTGTCTATATCGATAGATAGATACTGTATATATAATGTAATGTCACTTACACATGATTGTCTGAGGTGATCTCATACTTATCGCAACATATTTCTGGCAATGAAGGGGTTAAGACTTATTAACCGCTCTAGAGTGAGGATTAAAACTATATATCATTTAGCGATAAGAAATAGAAATTGTGATACATTCAAACCGTTGTAACCCTTTGGGCTCCCGAGGGCATTGCTTTGCGATGCATTATTGCCACCTGTCTCTGACACCTGTGATAAGAAAACTAGTTGCAGTGGAACTGTGCCACTTACTTTTAGGACAAGTCACTCAGTGCCTGTGGTCTGGATTTACAAATTCTCTTTTCTCAATTTATTACTGGTTGGAGCTAGAGGTTTTAACTCTTGCAGTGTTACATCCGCACCAGCAGTCCAGCTTACCAGAGTGATGGGGATGCAGGAAGATTCCCCTAGGGTGTATCAGTTGGCTGCCATTAGCAGCAGAAGTGGTGAGAGACAGCCAGCAGGAGCCATTATGCCCATGTTGTCATCAGCGAACTCATTGACCAAAAGAAGGAGTCGGCAGAAGCAGAGGCGTAACTAGAAGCCACCGGGCCCTGGTGCAAGAATTGCCATGGGCTCCCCCCGACCACATTGGCCCCCTCATCCACATTGGCCACCTCCACATTGCCCCTTCATCTCCACAATGCCCTCCTTCATCTCCACATTGTCCCTTCCACAATGCCCCCTTCATCTCCACATTGCCCCTTCCTCAATGCCCCCATCTCCACTTCATCTCCAAATTGCCCCTTCCACAATGCCCCCTTCATCTCCACAATGCCCTCCTTCATCTCCACATTGCCCCTTCCTCAATGCCCCCATCTCCACTTCATCTCCAAATTGCCCCTTCCACAATGCCCCCTTCATCTCCACAATGCCCCCGTCTCTAATTCATCTCCACATTTCCCCTTCCACAATGCCCCCATATTCACAATGCCCCTTCATCTCCACATTGCCCCTTTCGCAATACCCCTGGCCCTACCTCCAGTCCCTGGTGGTCTAGCAGCGTGGCTTGACAGATCTGTGCCTCCTTCAGCACAGATCTCTAGAACTGAAGCTCCTGCGTGCCGCTCTAGTAATGCAGAGGCTGGGAGATGATGTAATCTCCCAGCACTCTTTAATACTAGAGCGGCACGCAAAGTGGGAGATCAGCTAAGCGACTGCTGAGGGCAAGGGGGTCGCAGGGGGCGGCCCGGCCCCTGGAGTGACGGGCCTAGTCGCAGGTGCGACCCCTATTGTTACGCCACTGGACAGAAGCTCTTTTACTCAGCTCCGCAGCTCTGTCTAGTCTCTCCCACCAATTCACATTTGCCAGGACAACAGGAAGAGTCCTGGCACATGTGCCCTGAGCGCAGGGGTAATTCTTCCTTAGTTCTGGTTTGGCTGTGCATGGTGGGAGTGGCGGAATGGCAGGCGTGTGCAGGCGGGCCCCCTCAACTTGGCCGGGCCCTAGGCACACGCCTAGTGTGCCTTGTCGGTGATCTGGCTCTGACAACATGCACACTGAAACCACAGAGACTGAAATCCAAAGAAAAATGAAACAGAGTTTGGATAAATGCAATTGCATATTTAGAGTTTGTGCTGCCTTAGGTCTGACTAAACTCAACCCCACTAATATTAATTTGCCCCACCCCTTCCTGTCCAGGCAATGCCTCTTCATGTTTATGATCCACCCCTTCCTCTGTAAACCCCTATCCCTTCCTCCTTGGCATACAAGGGGTTAGTCTATACATTGTGTTACATAGAGGTCTATGCCATACAATGGGTTAATCCATAAATTAAGTTACTTTACAGCTCTTTGGAAAACAAGGAGTTAATCCATACACTGGGTTACATACAGCCCTGTGGCATACAATACATTAGGTTACATACACATCTCTGGGTTACATACAGGTCTGTCATACACAGGATTAATCCATACATTGGGGTACATACAGCTCTGATATACACTGGGTTAATCCATACATTGCGTTACATACAGCACTGGCATACAAGGGGTTAATCCATACATTGGGTTACATACAGCTCTCTTTCATACACAGGATTAAAATATACATTGGGTTAAATACAGCTGTGTTACAAGGGGTTAATCCATGCACTGGGTTACATACAGCTCTCTGTAAGAGAGTGCTGAAAAACCAGTACATGGATTAACCCCTTGTAACACAGAGAGAGCTGTATGTAACTCAGTGCATGGTTTAACCCCTTGTAACACAGCTGTATTTAACCTAATGTATTAACCCCTGTATGCCAGAGCTGTATTTAACCCAAGTATGGATTATCCCCTTGTATGAAACAGCTGTATGTTGTACAATGTATGGATTAACCCCATGTATGCCAAAGAGCAGCATGTAACCTCATTTATGCATTAACCCCTTGTAAGAGTTAATTTCATATTGTTCTTTTGTTTTATTTGAATTAAATGTTTTTCTATTCTTATTATTACACCCAATGCAAATGCCACATTTAAAAAAACCCTTTCTGTATTTTTAACCAATTGTATGTCTCTTTTATATTTTCCCTTTTAATACTAGGGGCTATTTTAATTCCCAAATTTGTAGCGTTGGAAAAAATTATATTTGGTTTTTCAGGTAAGATATAACATAATATTTTATCATTTTTTAATATTTGCCAATGTTCATTAATAATTTTCTTAAATTGCCTATAGCCTGTACTAAATGGGATTATGATTGGGATTTTCTGAGATTTTTTTTTTCTTCTTTCATTATTATCTGTTTTTCTAACAATATGTCTTGTCTTTCTACATTTTTTATTTCTTCTAAAATTTTTCTAGATCTTCCTTCACATAATTTTTTTCTATAAATCTCTCTTGTAAATTTTTTGCCTGTTCATGGAATATTGTTTCATCTGTACAATTTCTTTTGACCCTCAGGAATTCACCCTTTATGATATTATTTAACCACAAAGGTAAATTACAGCTATTTAATGCTATATAGCTATTACAGTCTACTGTTTTAAAAAAAGTTTTTGTTTTGATTTTTTCATTTTCTATATAGATACACAGATCCAAAAATTCCACTGATACTGTACTAGAGTTAGCAGTGAAAACTAAAATAAAGTGATTAGTATTCAAATAATCTATATAAATTGTGTTAATAAATCAGTGGCATCCCATATAAAAAACACATTGTCAATATATCTTCTCCAGAGCACCAGGTTTGCACCATATGGGTTATTATGCCAAATATTTTGATATTCCCATAACCCCATATACAAATTGTCATTATTTGGCTCAAACCTGATGCCCATTTCAGATCCTTTTATTTGTAAATAAACATCATCTTTAAACCAAAAATAATTGTGTGAGAGTATAAATTTAATTAATGTGCATAAAAAAATCTCTCTGTGTTCTACTTTTTACCAAAGATACATAAAAGTAGGGAAAAACCACCAGGGAGACCAATTATCTCAGGAATCGACTCTTTAACTGCTAATATTAGTAGATACATAGATACATTCCTACAAGAATACGTAGTACAGTTACAAGCATATTTAAAAAATACAACTCATATAATTAACACTTCATAAAAATTAAAATGGAATAATACTCACATTTTGGTCACTGTTGATGTTTCTTCACTCTACACGATTATTGATCATGATTTAGGAATCATGAGGACACAAAGTATTTTTTACAACAGAAAAATGCACTTGCACCTGCACAAATAGATTTTTTATGCACATTAATTAAATTTATACTCACACACAATTATTTTTGGTTTAAAGATGATGTTTATTTACAATTAAAAGGATCTACAATGGGCACCAGGTTTGCGCCAAGTTATGCCAATTTGTATATGGGGTTATGGGAACATCAAAATATTTGGCATAATAACCCATATGGCGCAAACCTGGTGCTCTCGAGAAGATATACTAAAGATGTGTTTTTTATATGAGATGGCACTTCTGATTTAATAACACAATTTATAGATTATTTGAATAATAATCACTTTAGTTTTCACTGCTAACTCTAGAACAGTATGAGTGGGATTTTTGGATCTATGTATCTATATAGAAAATGAAAAAATTAAAACAAAAAGTTTTTTTAAAGCAGTAGACTGTAATAGCTATATAGCATTAAATACCTGTCATTTACCTTTGTGGTTAAATAATACCCCTAAGGGTGAATTCCTGAGGGTCAAAAGAAATTGTACAGATGAAACAATATTCCGTGAACAGGCAAAAAATTTACATGAGAGATTTATAGAAAAAAAATGATGTAAAGGAAGATCTAGAAAAAATTTTAGAAGAAATAAAAAATGTAGAAAGACAAGACTTATTGTTAGAAAAAACAGATAATAATGAAAGAAGAAGAAAAAAATCTCAGAAAATCCCAATCATAATCCCATTTAGTACAGGCTATTGGCAATTTAAGAAAATTATTAATAAACATTGGCAAATATTAAAAAAATGATCAAATATTATGTAATATCTTGCCTGAAAAACCAAATATCATTTTTTCCAAACCTCCAAATATTTAGTATTAAAAGAGAAAATATAAAAGAGACAGACAATTGGTTAAAAATACAGAAAGGGTTTTTTAAATGTGGCATTTGCATTAGGTGTAAAATTTGCTGTAATAATAAGAATAGAAAAACACTTAATTCAAATAAAACGAAAGAACAATATGAAATTAAGACAGTTATAACCTGTAATACAAAAGGTATAATCTAGGGTATACAATGTAATTGTGGGAAACAGTATATTGGGAGGACTAAGATGTATGAAGGAGCGAATCAGAGAATATATATATAATATTAAAAAACAATTTATGAAACATAGTCTGTCTGCACATGCCGTAGAGTTTCCTCTCTTCAAATTGGAAGGGGATGACATTCTATGGCATTGGAATAGTTAAAAGAAATTGGAGAGAGGGGGATTTTATTAAAGAGATGTCCAGGAAAGAATCAAAATGGATCTATGATATGCAGACATTGCAACCATGGGGACTCAATGCAGAATTAGAGATTTTTGGCTTCCTGTAGTTGTATATTTTTTTTTACTATGGTGTGAAATATTCAAATATTTGAATCACATATAGAGTTATTATCATATAATTATATTGTGTTGTACATATTCCGTGGCTATTTGTGGGTAAACCATAAACATTATGCATATATATGGAGGTATAGCAATTATTTGGAGATATCGTTCATCTTTTGCAACTATACTATATTACAACCATAGTCTATGGTGGTATGAGTTGTAAATTATATGCAACCATATTATATGGTTGTGTGGGATTTTTTAGATGTTAGATTCTGAACGATAGTTAGATTATACATGTTCTGTGAGTGAATGCAACTGCACCTTTAATGTCTTATGATTGAATGCAACTGCACCTTTAATAGATAGGATATGTGTTAGGAGGGAGGAGTTGAGACAGGTATATAGGTAGATTTTGTATGTGGTAAAATATACTTGAAGAAATCGGTAGATTTTTGAAACGCATTGGAGAAAGACACAATAGAGATACAGAGATATTAAGTGACACGTGTGATACGCTATATATTGGGATTAAAGATCAAGAACATGAAAGCCTGACTGTCAAACAGATGAACAGAACTAAACAGGAGTGGTGTGAATTTGAAACAAAGGAAGACGCTGAGATTACATCTTCTGATTGTTGGAACAGGAGTAAGATCTGAAGCAGGCATAGACTCAAGTCTGGTAGGAGAGATTGAACGGAGCTCTGTGCAGAAGTGGTGAGATCGTTCTTTTTATATATTTTGCCTATATCCGTGTATTGAACGAGATTTAAATATTAAACAGAAGGATAACTCGGTCCAGTTTAAGAACATATTGAGCTTTCCTTTCTGAGTAATCGGATAGAGAGATCTGGCAATATATAATTTAGATAACTCTCATACCAGTGAAGAAATATATGCCATTAAGATCCTTGTATGTATAAATAAAGAATAGATTGATGTGGATATACACACAAGTACTAACAACAACGGAACATTGAATTTAAATCACCAAACGGATTGGTTAACCGTAGCCATCTTGTGGATACATTATATCTAATTACAGATCAAATTTGATGTTATTATTTGATTCAATTAATCACAGTGTCGCTAAACCCAATATAGAGTTGAAATAAGACTTATGAAGTGGATGTCCATATAGTACTGGAAGAGAAGAACATTGGACACATTTATGGACCTATTCTCCTTTTCTCGTAGTGTCTTACACAAATAGAAATTTTTTCTTTTTTATATATTTTATGTATTCACAATCGATCGTTGTTGTTTTTTAGATTTTAGATGATATAGATAGTGGAAGGAGTAGGGTGTGTGTCACCTTCTCTGTGTGTCACAGCGGGGTTACATCTTAGACCACAGTAATTTCTGGCGTTTCCCTCATGTAAGAAAATGGTCATATAGTTGTCCAAGTTATCCTGGCTGCTTTGAGTCGTCTTTTTATTTGGGATATCTTGCCAGTTATGTTGATGAGTCAGAGAGTACCACAGCGGTGAACCACTGATAAGAGTGAATTTTATGGTGTAGTTGCATTACTATAAACATTGATGTGAGACTTTAAATAAGACAACTATTTTTGTAACGTGGAGTACATTTTTTATAGTGTTTATTTGTATATCACATTTTTTGCAATGTATATTGTCCCACTCCAATACGGAGAGGAAAGAAGTGGAATAGTAGTTTATTCGGTATGGATCATATTATCTAGAATATTGATTGGGATACATTTGTGATCTCTTTCCTGGAGTGATAGGCAAAAAGACCACAAATACATCTATTCTCATCATTTAGTATTAACATTCAGTCAATTGGATAGGATTTTTTTATAATCTCTCATTTTTGGTGATATATTGAAAGTCCTGGAAATTTTCTGAATAAAATATACCCAGATTGGGATTTATGGTTGTGGTATATACTTGGTCCAGTAAATATTCACACATTATCTGTCTGAAGCGCCGATTTATATTACAAATTTTTAATTTTGTTTTGTATTATTAACTGTCCCCAAATATCAGTCGACAACCTCCCTACAAAATTCTCTGTTCAACTGATTCTTTCCCCCAGACTCCACCCACCAATACAGGTACTCTCCTCAGACCCCTTTTATGCTATAACTTATGTTTTATTTTTTTAATTTTATTTATTTTTTGTAATGTTTTATTAACTGTCCCCCAATCCCAATCAATAAATCCTCCCCCCCAAAAAAATTCCCAGTTCAACTGATTGTTTCTCCACACTCCACCAACACAGGCACCCTCATATCCCTTTTACACTATGTTTTAGGGAAATAAAATAGCATTTGCTATTAGTTGTGTGTAAATTCAATGTTTCCATTGATTTCAATGCAATGAGCAAGATGCAAAAAGTGGAAAAATTGCATTTTTTGCAGGAAATTTTCTGCCAAGCGGGAAGTGCCATTATTCGCTGATTTTGGTTTCGCTCATGCTTATTCATCAGTAGAATTTTGGAGTTTTTCATGCAGCTATTTTTCCAGAAATATGTACCAAAATTGTGGTAATATTTTGTTTTCTTTCAGTTTTCATACTTACTTGACAATGTTGCTGTGGATTTCAAGCACATTGATTTGTGTTCAGCTATGTTTTCTGAGTATAGCAATACCCCAAATGCATAGGTTTGACAGCATATTGGAGATTTATAGGGTGCAAATTGGAACACGTGTATTTCCATTTTCACATGGAATTTTCACAGTTTGATAAACCGGTGCAATGTCTCATTTGGGGCTGTTTGCCAGTGCTCCACTTTAGAATTTCCCCCAAAAAACTGTATATTTTTTTAAAAGTAGACAACCCAGGGTTTCATTCTAGGTGTATTTTCCTATTTTCATGCAGCCACCTTTCCCTCTCAAAACCTGAGGTAAGAAAAAGATTCTGCATTTTCACACTTTTTCACACTTCCTCATCTGTGTTACTTGGAATCGACCTCTAGGCTAGTATGACCTTGTCTCTTCATCTCTTCTGATAAGACTCTGCCTTGTGAGTTACTGTTTGCCTCTTCACATTCTTCCAGAGCATTGACTCCTAATGCACTTGTCGGACTTCCCCTTACTCTTCTGTTACTTACCTCATCTTACTCTAGTCTCAGGTCCATCTGGGCCATTCACCTCTTCCTTCTCCACTTCGCCTTCACCTGCTCTCTGCTCTTGTCTGCCCTCTAGTGGTCTGCCGCTACTCTGCAAATTACCTGTTCCTTCTCCATTCGCCTTCTCCTTAATCTGCACTTTGCTCTTGTCAGCCCTCTAGTGGTCTGCCGCTACTCTGAAATCCAACTCTTTCTCCACCTCGCCTTCACCTAATCTTGTTTCTGATTCTTTCTGTTTCCTTCTTTCTCAGTAGATTGGGTCATCAACCTGATCAGACATCCTATCCCCTGCTCAGTCCTCAACAATAACTGGTCCTCCAATCCTGGTTGCTCCTTGGCTCAACTGGGGAGGAGCAATCTGGTTTTGAGACCAGCACTTAGCTTCAGCACTTTAGATACAACCTTGGCTGCATCAAGGGAGGTCTATTTGACTGTATCCACTCTAGCTTCGCCCCCCCATCTACAGTTTCTGAACAGGGGAACACGACACATCAAAGGTAAAGGACGGTTAGGCCAGATATTACATAATATCAAATATACTGAGAAGGACACCTGATAAAAAGAATAGAAGAGCCCGGGACAAATATAATCATGCTCCAAAACTATGTTATACATTTATAATCTGAGGGGGGGGGGTTAATGCTATATCCATGATATATTACCACTATCAATCCAGTCCAATTGGGTTTTGGAATAGCAACCCCTATAAATTACAGGATACATGTCCACTCCCCCTGGAGGCATATAGGCTACAGTGACGACCATGTCTGTGAGACAAGAGATTCCACACCACAAATTATATGGATGTGGGTTTACTATCCCATCAGAAAAATAATACAAAGTTAGACTTTTCATTCAGGCCTATAGGGGTAAGATATTAAGCCTGTAAATCCCCCTATCTTCCCTTTGGACCAATTTACATCCACGGTCACCCCTTTGTGGCAATTTAGGCTGATGGTCAATAATCATGTATTTAAGGTCAGCCGTATTATTTTTGGTCTTAATAAATGATAGCCAACTATCTAGTTGCTGTTCTTAGTGTGAATCGCATCTTTGATAGATGGACAATGATTTGATATAGATTCTCTGAAAGTAATCACAGTTTTGCATATGTATAAAAGACTACATGGACACTGTGTGTCACATATTTGCTGGTACACATCAGTTTGTACCTAATCAGTAATTTTTTTGCCAGTGTGTGGGTGCTTATAAGAATCACAGTAATCAAGTTTCTACACGTAATGAACCCTGTGCACTTAAAGAAACCCTTTTTGTCTGATTGAAGTCAAGTTGAGAAATTTCTGGAATAGCAGTGTTGTGGGGTCAGTAGGACTAATTTGTCTCTCCAGTTAGTTCCTCTTTTGTAACCAAAAAGAGGATTCTGAGTAATTATATATATATATATATATATATATATATATATATATATACACACACACACACACACACACACACATACATACATATATATATATATATATAGATACTTCTTTGTAGGAAGCACTGACACGTAACAGGGATGAATGCCTGAGTGCTGTGATTCTTGCCAGAAAATGTAGAAGTTGTAAATAGAAAGAAGCACTCTCAGGACTTGAAAATATGTGAAGAATTCACAGAAATGTATTCACCGATCAATGTTTCAGTTATCCAGCAGTAACCTTCATCAAGATGATTATATATTATATACTTTACAGGTCTGAAAACTGCTGTAAAACAAGAATGCTTTCAAAAATAGACATATTAATAGTTTAATTTTATCAGTTAACAAAATGATAGTGAGTGAACAGAAGAAAAATCTAAATCAAATCAATAATTGATGTGGCCACCCTTTGCCATCAAAACAGCATCAATTCTTCTGGATACACTTCCACAAAGTCAGGGAATTTGTAGGCATATAGTCAGGTGTATGATTAAACAATTATACGAAGCAGGTGTTAATGATCATCAATTTAATATGTAGGTCAAAATACAATTATTAACTGAAACAGAAACAGCTGTGTAGAAGGAATAAAACTGTCAAACATCTCAATGGAGTATTGTATGGTGATTAAGGTGCTATAGGGAATAAGAGTCCCTGAATCAAAGTTTAAGTTTGTGAGCTACGACCTAAACCCATAGAGCTACTGAGAGGGGGAAAACTCAGTGAAATTTCATGAATGAAAGACCTCCACGTGTGAGGTATGGAAGTGCATGTAGGAAGCAATCAGTTAAAAGCTATCAGTGCAACACTATAAGAGGTATTCAATGCAATGTGGAATAGTGCGTATCTAATAGAAGGGTGGTCGTGTTGAGTAAAGTGCCCATTGTGCATTACGGTTTATGAAAAATACCCTAGATTGTTGTGGTAATTACACAAGTGTTTCTACTAAACCTAATATGTAGGTCCCGGAGATGGCATGGAAATGGAGGTCACTATCAACCTATCTGCTGTTGAATGCTCTGGAGACATGCAGCTAGTGACATCTAGCTTATTAGGTCAGAAAGATATGTGTTTACTATATGATAATGAGCGTAATAAGCCTAATGATAGGCTTGGAATGGGACTAAGAAAGGATGATTCATTAGTACCAAAAGTGATAGAATAAAACTGAGTAGTATAGTGCATGTGCATATAAGGCTAACAATATACTAAGAATAAACTCCTTGATTGTTTTATGTTAACATACCACTACTATCATGGAAAAGGCTGGCAAGGTGTAGGTAGTTGAATAAAAGTTAAACATGGAACGTGTCTGCAGTGAATTGTGCATGCATGTGCTGGTGAACACAACAACAATATAAGAAAATAAACCACTTGCATGTTATGTGTTGATATACCGCTAGTATAGTTGAAAAGGCAGACATGATATTGGTAATAGAATGAATAAATAAAGGTAGACATGGAACGTGTCTGTAGAGCAATGCACTGCAGGCACGATACATGTACCAGTGATCACCATATAAAACACAAAGGAAGGCTAGTATTTCAACATGACAGTGACTCTTTAAGCACAGAAGAACAAGATAGAGTCCATAGTCATGTCACTAGTCCCCTTAAATAGGCGAGGGCAGGGGGAGTAGTACGTATGATCCACTGAATACTGGTATGAATAAGCTAAGAAAAGTCAAACACATGATGTGGACATAAAAATTGATTTGCTGGTCCTGGAACTTGACCCTAATATGTAGGGTGAAATATAATCTCTGATGAGGCGTGCATATTCCATGTCTGTCTTAAATAATGACAGTCCGAGAGATTCCCCCCACTTGTTGAGTCCTATAGGAATCAGTCATGCACAATGTTAAGGACATAGCAGAGAACCAGAAGACCTAACAGAATCTGATTTTGTAGGTGTGTAGGTGTGTCCATGTCAGACACCTTTTTCTGTGTTGATCTGTACTTTATCAGTATCGACCTGTTTTGATGCAGTTGCAATTTCATCTAATGATTGGATAATATTGATGTAAGCTCTATCTATTCCTTGGTTGATCAGGGCATCAATTATTGCTTGCTTTTTAAAATGAGTCAAAGTCCTTTTCGTAGTCAATGAAGGCTATTCATAATGGAAGGTTGTATTTATAATGTCACTCTATAACTTGTTGCACTGTCTGGATATGACCTATTGTACTGAAACTGCTTCTAAACCTTGCTTGTTCTTTAGGTTGTGTTGTGTTAATTATTGTGTCTGTTCTTCTTGATAGTACCTTTGCGAAAACTTTACGAATAACTGGCAATAGGCATATTGGTCAATAGTTTTTTAGATCCATCGTATTACCTTTTTTGTGCAGTAGATGACTTTTGCATTTTTTCCATGTTTCAGGCACTTTGTCAAGTAGTTGGGTATTTTCAAAATAGTTTCGCTAGGGCTTTGAATAAGGGTTGACCTCCAGCTGTCAACATTTCAATAGTAACTTTATCAGGTCAAACTGCTTTGCCATTTTTCATTGATTTTGTTGCAGCTTCTACTTCTTTTGCCAAAACTTCTGGTACAGCTTCTGGCACTGCATTCAGTTGTTTTTATTTATCCTTAGAAACATTTGAATAAAATGATTCCACTTGTATTAGTATATGTTATTGAGTTTTTGCTGTTGTACTTGTAACGGATCCTACCCGTTACATGAACCCTTGTCTGGCCCTAGAACTATTTAGCCAAAGACTGTGGACATTTTGAACTGTTTGGACTGCATAAAAGAGGTGTAGAAGCAAGGGATGCTAATATTATCCTACCTCTGTATAAATCCTTGATTATGCCTCATCTAGAATATGGAGTACAATTTTGGGCGCCTGTTCTAAAAAAAGACATTACTGAACTGGAAAAAGTACAGAGACGTGCAACAAAACTGATAAAGGGATTGGAGGATCTGAGTTATAAAGAGAGACTAGCCAAACTGGGTTTGTTTACATTAGAGAAGAGACATCTAAGGGGTGATATGATTACTATTTACAAATACATACAAGGTCAATACAAAGAACTATCAAATGAATTATTTATGCAAAGAGCTGAGCTAAGAACAAGAGGTCATCCATTAAGACTAGAGGAAAGGCGCTTTTGATGAAAACAAAGGCAAGGATTCTTTACAGTAAGGGTGGTAAGGCTATGGAATTCTTTGCCTCAGGATGTTGTGCTTGCAGATAATGCAACTGCATTCAAAAAAGCAATGGATGCATATCTAGCACAGAACAATATTGACAATTATGACAGATGGCTTCAAAGCAAATAGGATATTGATCCGGGGAACTATTTGACGCCCAATTGGAGTCAGGAAGGAATAATTCCCCCCATACACACACTTGGGACTAGATTGGAAATGGCTCCAGAGGGCTTTTTTGTCTTCCTCTGGATCAACAGGGGTGTTTTTGGCATGGGCTGGACTTGATGGACTCATGTCTTTCTTCAGCCTTATCTACTATGTTACTATGTTACTATGTTACGTTCCCAGCAGAATTGTGAATGGAGGACCCCCAAATATAAGTTAACATTTAGGACTCTTGCGTTTATTTGAAACTGTCTTCTTCCTTTCTTCCTATTTGTGGGAAAAGTATCCACATTAACATGATGTGCACCCAATACTGCCTCACTTCTTACTGGCGATCTGACCACAGGATTAAATTGGTTCTTATCTATAAAAATGGGACCGATGGGTGCCCAAGGAGTTGCCCCATTAGACTGGAGGCCCCGGTGAATGCTCAGGTAGGCCCATGCATTAAAATGACCCTGCCCTTGGTAGTAGGTGATTCATTAGATTTCCCTAAGTTAGGAGGGATCTATGCCAAATATATGCTTGCTTGGTAGGTGGTAAACAGGTCCCGAATTAAGAGCACAGAACACGTTTCAGAGTGGAGGTATCCTACCAGTGGCACAAAAAGTTCCCTGGTGAAGTGAATATTCCTAGTACTGGGGACCTACTTCAAGGGAACTAGAGCAGGTCCTGTTCTGCTCTAGAAGTGAATATTCCTAGTACTGGGGACCTACCCTGAAGGGAACTAGAGCAGGTCCAGTACTGCTTCCTGAGTGGACTGAGAGGCAAAAGACAGAAGTCCCTTCCAGGGGCTTCTGTGAATTGCATAATTATCACGGTGCACGTGATTGCTGCAGTTCCTTGTCTGTCACCAGCAGAGGGCTGCTATTGGCTGTCTGCAGATAGCCCGCCTTTCATTGCCTATTTAAACCTGGATTGGGCACCCTTTGGGTGCCCTTTCGTGTTGTTTCTGACCTTCCTGCTATCACTAGGCTAGTGATAGCTGGGCCTCTGTTCCAGTGTTCCTAAGTTCCTGATCTCATGTGTTCCTGAGTACCTGTTCGCTACTGTTCCAGTGTTTCCTGCCTGCTGAGTTGTTCCAGTCCTGGTTCCGGCCTAGTCTCTGGTGTTGCAGTTCCTGCGGTTCTTCAACTCTGCTGTTTCCTGACCTGACTGATCGTTGCTGGTTCCTGTCATCTCATCGCCTGTCTATTGTATCCTGGCGACCTCTTGCTCGGTCACGTCGGCGACATTGGTAGTTACTCCAGTGTGCGGTCACTGGTTTGCTCCAAAGCCTTGCGGCTATACTACTTGTTTGTTACACCAGTGTGCGGTCACTGGTTTGCTCCAAAGTCTTGCGGCTGTACAATCCTGTGTTGGTTCCAGCGTGCGGACGCTGGTTTGCTCCTAAGCCTTGCGGCTATACAAACTCGCTTGTTACACCAGTGTGCGGTCACTGGTTTGCTCCAAAGCCTTACGGCTGTACTATCCTGAGTTGGTCCCAGCGTGCGGACGCTGGTTTGCTCCAAAGCCTTGCGGCTATACAAACTCGCTTGTTACACCAGTGTGCGGTCACTGGTTTGCTCCAAAGCCTTACGGCTATACTATCCTGAGTGGTCCCAGCGTGCGGATGCTGGTTTGCTCCAAAGCCTTGCGGCTATACAAACTCGCTTGTTACACCAGTGTGCGGTCACTGGTTTGCTCCAAAGCCTTGCGGCTATACTACTTGTTTGTTACACCAGTGTGCGGTCACTGGTTTGCTCTAAAGCATATCGGCTATGCTATCCTGAGTTAGTCCCTGCGTGCGGATGCTGGTTTTCTCCAAAGCCTTGCGGCTACACAAACTCGCTTGCTACACCAGTGTGTGGTCACTGGTTTGCTCCAAAGCCTATCGGCTATACAGTCTTGTGTTGGTCCCAGCGTGCGGACGCTGGTTTGCTCTAAAGCCTTGCGGCTGTACAAACTTGCTTGTTACACCAGTGTGCGGTCACTGGTTTGCTCCAAAGCCTATCCGCTATACAATCCTGTGTTGGTCCCAGCGTGCGGACGCTGGTTTGCTCCAAAGTCTTGCGACTTTACTACTCCCTGTTGGTCTCAGTATATGTACACTGGGTTGCCTACGATCCTGTCAATTTGCCATTACCATCTGACTGCTGCTATTCCCTCTGGGCTGCCCTGCCTGGTATTGGTAAGGCCGGTAGAACCTTATTGCCATATTCCGTCTGAGGTTGCCTTCCCCGGTATTGGCAGGGCCAGTAGAGCCTACATTGTGAATCTGTTGAGGCTGCCTTGCCCGGTAATTTGGTAAGTCCGGTAGAACCGTTATGCTATTCCATCTGCAGGTTGCCTTACCCGGTATTGGCAAGGCCGGTAGAGCCTAACATTCTGCTTCTTCAGACTGTCCTGTCCGGTATATTGACAGGACCGGTAGAGTCTGCATTCTGTCTTGTTATATTCTGTATGTATCTGTATGTATGTGTTTGCCATCCTACGTTATCAATTTATTATTTCAATAAAATTGATTTTTACCTAAAACTTGTGTCTGAGAATCATAACAAACCGTGACAATAATGCAGCAGTGATTGCTGCCATTGTTTTTCCAAGAGAAACAATGTTATGAACAATGTCCTCCAAGAGACAAAGTAGTCTTGAGGTTGTTTGTGATTGTACTGTTGCATCAAATTGTTTAATAAACCATTGTTCCTGTTTATAAACCCCCCACTGCCCCCCACTATCAGTTATTATGCATTGCACATATATTTGTCCCACAAGGTCAACACAGTGGAAAGAGAGCTAAAGAAAAAGGAGGAAACTTATGTAAACCCAGGGACCTTGACCTCAGCTTAGCAGAGATACACAAAGATTTTGCATTTCAAGACACCCCTGTTGGTAAATGTGGTACATATAATAAAGCTCATGTGGCCCCACTAATTGATCATTAACCTGTCCATAGCTCCTGGGATTCTAGAGACAGCTAAATGTATTATGAAGCAATTATAAACCAACACAGGATGTTCCCGAGAAAATGAGGGATTTCATAAAATGTACAGGGAGCGTTTTAATGCTTGTAAAATACATATATATATCCTATATAATAATTCGCTAAGTTGTGTGTAACGCCCGACATGCGCAGTAGACACTGCTGCGCGTGCGGCAGTCATGCGCAGTACAGACTGCCCGCGCCGCGGCTGATACAGAGCTGGGCGCTCCGAAGGAGCGTCCAGCTCTGTATCAGCAGTGGCGCGGGCAGTCTCTACTGCGCGTGACTGCCCCGAAACCGGCTGCCAGAGGCACTGTGGCCCGTGTAACGGGCTGTTCAACTAGTATATATATATATAGAAAATAGAAAGATAGGGCAGCACCCGTGGGACTTCTTAATCAGAGTAAAATTTATTGATAAATAGTAAATTGACAGGTTAGGTCAACGTTTCGGTCATTAACAGACCTTTATCGGTTAATGACCGAAACGTTGACCTAACCTGTCAATTTACTATTTACCAATAAATCTTACTCTGTTTAAGAAGTCCCACGGGTGCTGCCCTATCTTTCTATTTTCTATTTGTAATCTATTGGGATTGTGCACCTGGGCAATCAATTTATTTAAGAGCGAGTGCTTTCCATCAGTTTGTTTGTTATATATATATATATATATATATATATATATATATATATATATATATATATATATATATATATATATATATAATTATTATTATTATTATTATTATTAAAACACTCTTTATATGTTACCAAGTAGTATACAAGAATGAACTTAGACCACCTTATTCACAGTATCACAGTATCTTTGAGGCCTAGTTAGCCTGTGCTTCCTTCCTTTGTGGTGTGTCGGCCGGCACCCTTGCTGCCACCTCTGCATTACTATGTTTGTTACAGGCACTGGCTCGGACGCCTATTTATGGGCCTATTCTGGGTGGCCTAATTGGGTCCCGCCTCTTTCTGCTCCTTTATAATGCTCCTTGGGGCTAGGAGTCATTGCCCTTACGTGGTATTTCTGATAGCTGCTGCTTGGTTCATTATGATCCGTGCCTGTATGAGTATTCGCTCTGTGTAAGACCCTGGCTTGTCTGACTACTCACATCAGTTCTGACCTGTGGCTCTGGCTGACTACTCACTCTGTGTATGACCCACAGCTTGCCTGACCCAGTGGCCCTGGCTACTAACCGCTCAGTGTAGCCTCCGGTTGCCTTTCCTGAAGGTCTGGCTACTTTTGCTCCTTGTAATCCTCGGTTTGCCTGACCAGTGGCCCTGGCTCCTACTCGCTCACATAGTCTCCGGTTGCCTGACCAGTGGCCTGGTTACTCTTGCTCCATGTAGTCCCCGGCTTGTCTGACTTGTGACTCTGGCTGCCTACTCGCTCCCTACACTACCTGCTTGCCTGACCTGTAGTCTCGGTGTCTCCTGGCTCTAGTCTGCTCTCGCTCTCTGTTGCCTCTGTTCGCAGACCAAGTGACTTACACACACAGTAGTCTACCATTCTTCTGTTGTCCCATTTGAGCCGCTTCCCTAGTCTTAAGATCTTGGGTAGTGCAGTGCATAGCAGAGTGTGCAGCTCCAGGGGGACCTTGCGTCCTATTTACATATGTCTAGGGTTCTGTGTGGGCTCTACCATTATTGTTGTTGTAATAAATAAAGGTGGTTATATTTTATCTGTGTCTGTCCTTATTTGCCCGATTACTGTGACACACAGTTTTTGGAATCCCAAGGTCTTAGTTAATAAAGGAAGATCTACTGATGTTCTGCAACTGTATGGTTTTCGAAGAAATCTTTTCATCACCTCAATTTTATATAACATTAAAGCACAGTAAATTCCAGCAAATTTTCCAAGCCATGCATTCTCTCCCTCCTATTACCAGTGTGATATCTGAATACAAGGTGCACTGAAAGGATTCTAGTTAGGAAGAAAAAACTTGTGTCCACTGTGGAATGCTAAAAGACCAGAATCCGATATATTGGAGAAAGGAGTAGGGTCATCCAAACTTTTTTCTTTAAACACAACTTACTGGTACTGGACTGAAGTTAGTCTAGTGGGTTGTGGCTTATCTTCTTTGTGCTGCTGGCCTATTCTCCGGCACTGGCAACTTGGATCTTGGTGGGGGGGACTCTTAGTATTCTACCGTGGGTCAGGGATTCTACCTAGGGGCTACAGAGGGGTTCTTGTCCTCAGTATTATTCTCTGGTTCCTTTCCTGCTCCTGTACCTTTCTCCACCCTTTTGAGGCCAGAGGAATTCCGGTCCCTCTAGTCAGGACGGTCATATACCTTTTGGGTCTCCTCCCCAGCAGCCTTTTTTCCCTCTATTTTTCCACATATTAGGGTCTTTTCTGTACTCGGTACCTACTCGTGGTTTACAAGTCTGAGGAGTGTCCATCCTGGTCCCGGCCCCAGCTCAACTGGGGTCAGACATCTGGCTTCGCGGTCAGCACCTTTAATCCAGCTAAGGCTGTCGCAAGGACATTCCAACAGGACTCCGATGCCTTCTAGCCTCTATCTCTAATCTACGCTCGCTAGCCTCCCTTCTCTATAGGTACGGGTATCCTAGGGCTCCACCTACTCAGCGGATCTAACAGCTGACAACCGGTAATTCATATAGATCACTGTCCATTATGTTTGGAATGTTCTGCATGAGTTATCAACATACCTTAATGTATCATTGACACTCACAATACAGCCATACTCAAAATCCAGTCTAATCCATTATAGTATATCTCACTTAAATAGATTAGACCAGATTTGTCTAGTAGCAGGATTGATTTCAGATAAAAATTCTAACTAATTAAATATATGTGTACAACTGCCAGGAATACTGGATGTGTGTATTTGTATATGTGTAGTTATTACACATTTATTTATCTGGTAATTGATAAGATACAGTATCTGGGACCCAATCATTGTTACACTTGTGGGCTAAGGGTGTCACCTAGTGGCAATGGGGTGAACAAAGGTAACCACACTCCAGTAAAGATTAATTAAGGAGGTGTATCAGGTGACCAATAAGATTAGTCACCACACCTTTTGGGAGTGTTCCACTTTACATGTGGAAAAACTAAATAAAAAGGGGAGCCAGAGGCCAGTAGGTAAGGACTGATGGACTGACAGAGGAAGAACTGAAACTGAAGGAGACCCAAGAAGATCCAGGGATACCCAAGATATACTCAGGCAGCGACAGAGAGACCCCACATTCTGCCACACCCATATTTCAGGGAGCAGTTTCCAGTATCTGCAAAGGACTGGTAAATATTGCATCTTTTAAACTTTACCTAATTAACTGTAGTTTGCTGGCATTTGTTATGTGACAAATCAAATTATTACATTACCTTAAATTTTAAGGATAACGTAGATATTCATTTTCTAACTGCAGACAGAAAATATTGATTCTGCTACAATTGGAAATTATATTGTTTCCTCTATTGTAGAATATTCGATTAGTCATATCATTCCACACATGTTATGCACAGGGATTAGTGAAGATAGGACCCTACATTAGTATTCTAGTCCTACGCTTATTGGGTTTAGGTAAAGCAGAAAGCTCCAGAAATACTTGGTTTTAAGGTAATATCTCATGCTGTAAGATATTTGGTTACTCTGGTTCATTAGATAAAATACACATGTCACTGTAGGCCCAAAGCAACTGTAAATGGAGTGTGTCTATAATTGTAGTAAATGGCTTTGACCAGGTATTGTTCTGTACTAAGATTGTATTAATTACTGCTGAATCTATCAATTCATTATTGTGTGTTATTTCTATAATTAGTGTATAATACATTTTTACATTTTATTTACCTAGTGTGTTATCATTGATATAATGTAATTATATGTTTATATTATCACCCTGTACAAACTACTTGGGAGGGACTGATTTTATCAATGGTTATTGGTCATCTTTAGTGACATCTAGTCATTCATAATTCAGAAACCCAGACAGACTAAAAGCAAATGACTTATTTGCAACTAAAACAACACCTTTTTTTTTTAGCATCCATTGAGGGATACAGGAACCAGCTGGGTGACCCAAAGCAGTTTCAGGAAGGGAAAAAGAAACTTGCAGGCCTGCAAATCTTTGCAACCAAAACTGGCATCTTCGGATATGTAAAGATTCACATTGTAGGAATTCACAAAGGAATGGATTGATGAAAAGGTAGCTGCTTTACAAAGTTGGTCTGTAGAAGCTTTATGCTTCAGAGCCCAGGAAGCAATTAATGAATGTACAGAATGGGCTCTGATTCAGAATGGAGCTGACTGAGCTTTAAAAAGATATGTTGTTTAAAAGTCCACTTAATCCTTCTAGCAACTGTAGTTTTGGAAGCAGATCTGCCTGTTCTGGTGCCTCCATGTATAACAAATAGAGTATCCATCTGCCTAAGAGATTCCATAGCTTACATATTGTACTTGAGGCACCTAACTACATCCAGGGTGTGAAGGCACGCCTCATATTGGTTCTGTTTTTATCACACAGGGGCCATAAAGGGTCCAGATTAAATCAGTACTTTCTCGTAATATCCAGCTATTTGGACTATTCTTGTCCTACTTTGGAGTTTCTCTGAATATGACTGATCCAAAGAACACATGGGGAAATCCAAAATCAAGGATTCCAGGGTCCCCTTAACCTCATTAGCACATTGCCCCTCATACAGACTGAGCTTCCATGGGAGTATCCAGGTACCCTATACACCTCTTGCGATGTGAATCCTACTAGTCTTCTAGTGCCCTCTACTGGAGAACAAGAGCTAGATGGTTAAGACTCTGATTTCCTCAGTTTCTTCTATCTCTACCTCTATCCAAGAGGTCCTCCAGTCTTGGTGCCCCATGCCCCCTGTCAGATACATTGATATTGAGTTTGGTGACTATACTCCTTTGTGGAGGAAAAAAAGACTGATAGAAAGGATTTGGATTCCTCGTTGTCTTTGGGAAATGCCTATGAGGAGGGTCCTTGCCCCACGCTTGAGGGGATCATCTGGACTCTGGCTCTGAATCTTCTTCATCACACATCTTCCAAAGATGTAAAGGGGAGAGGCCCATCCCTACATCACTCTCTGGACCAGGTTCTCTGATAGAAGACCCTTCATAAGTATATTTACAACCTTTAGCCTTTTTTCTGCTGAGGCCTCTTGCATTTGGATTTTACACATGCAGGTGATCACCCAAAATCTAAGAACACAGCCCTGTCTCTGGCAAATTCTGCGGTTCTTAAGGATCAGGTGGTCAAGCACCTAGATTCCTTATTAAAGTTGGAGTTTTCAGGGGCTGGGGCCGCTCTGTGACCTATCATTGTAACTCTTGGGTCACAAGAGCTATGGCTATCTGGGCCGAACACCTCTCAGATGCCATCCATGGGGATATTTCCAAATAGGAATTGCTGGTTTTGGTTGAAAAAATTCTAGAGGCCAATACATACCTCGCCTTTGATGCTGCTAGATTTTCTGGAAAATCCTCAGACTTTTTGGTAGCTGTTCATCACATTTTGAGGCTTAAGATCTGGTTGGCTGGTCAATCTTCCAAAAAGATGTCCTTTCCTTTTGTGAGGAAACAGCGTTTTGGCCCTGACCTGCACAAGGTCATCACTGATGCTACTAGAGGCAAAAGCACTCTCTTGCCTCAGATTCCTCCAAGCATGCCTTTTTCCCAAAGAAGATGCTTTGGGCCACCTAGGGTCCAAATAACTCAGGATTTCAAACCTGCCCCACCCTAAAGCCCAAACAGGCTTGGCAGAACAAAAATTCTGCTCAAAAGAATAAGGTTGACAAGCCCAATTCAGCATGACTGTCTTAGGTTATGCGTGTCATTTAGGAAGGGCAATAGACTGCAAGTCCCTTCCAGTTCAGTTTCTTTCTATCCAGAAGTGCTATGAATCCAGTTTGGGGATGTCTGTTCATAGATGCAGTATTCCCTCTGCTGAAAATCAGGTTCTGATTCTAGCTTAATAATGATTCAGCTGGTTCTGTGCAATCTCTTTCTAGTTCCCAAGAAAGGTAGCAGCTGCTGCCCTATTGTAGACTTGAAGTGCCTAAACCACTTTTTATTAGCTCCTTGCTTAAAAATGGAGTCTCTGCCCTCTGTCATTGCAGTGTCGAGGAGAGATCCTTGCCTCACTGGACCTCCAAGACACTTATCTTCATGTTTTGATTCATCCAGATCTTTTGTTGTGCTTTGTGGGCTGTAATTACCAGTTTATGCCCTTCCCGTCAGTCTATGGCCTGCTTCAAGGATCTTTATGAAGGTCATGTCCACTTTGGAAGTTTATATCCACACTTAAGGAATATCCTTAAATTCTTGCCTAGATGACCACTTACTCAAGGCTCTTTCAGAGGTAACTCTGCATTCACAAATCATCCACATACTGGAGCAACATGGTTTGGTCCTCAACTTTAACAAGTCTTCTCTTGTACCTTCTCAAGTTCTGCATTTCGTGGGCATGAGATTCTATACTCTCCAACTGAGGATGTTTCTACTGGAGGACAAGATCCAGTTTCTATTCCTTCAAGTGAATCAAGCTATCTCCTGGCAATCAGCCATGGTGCAGGAGTACATGAGAGTGCAAGACTGCCTGATGTTTGGATTGGATGCAGTCCTCTATGCTCAATTTGCAACTGGACTTCATCAGGAGCTGGTCAAGGTAACAGTCTCACTTGTATCATCTCATGTCTCTGTCTCAAAAGGCGAAGGACAATCTTTGCTGGTGGCTTCATTTATCCATTCTTACTCTGGGTTGTCCATTTATCATCTCAGAATGAGTAGTGATTACCAAAGACACCAGCTAGATGGGCTGGAAAGTGACCCTGGTTCTCCAGAGGGCACAGGGTCTCTGGACTGGAGATGAGAGTCTTCATTTAATCAATATTCTGGTGATACAGGCCATTCACCTAGAGCTTTGCCAGTGATCCCATGTCCTGACAGGGACACTGATAAGAGTCCGATCGGACAATGCAACAGTGCTTGTACACATCAATTGCCAAGGAGGAACCAGAAGTGAGTCCACTTGGGCAGAGGTTTGGGAGTTCCTTCTGTTCCGGCCATCTTGTTGGTTCACATTTTCTCAATCTTCTCAATTTATGCATTGCTGAACCCCTTCACCTTCCCCTGATGCTGGATATTCTGACCCAAGGTCCAGTTTGTCTTCCTCAGGTGGAGAGTCTGGCTTTGAAGGCAACATCTCGAAGAAGACAGGTTTTTTTGGAGGGTCTCATCTCTACCATGCTCAAAGCTGTGAAGCCAGTTTCATTCTAGGCTTATCATAGGATTTGGTACTTATCCCATAAGTGGTGTGTTGATCATGATGCTCCTCCATGGCCTTTCAGCCTTCCCATGGTTCTGGCCTTTCTTCAAGATGGTGTCAATAAGGGTCTCAGCTTGAGTTCTATCAAGGTTTGGATCGTTTTCAAAGGTGAACTGTTTTTTCTCCCTGATGTCAAGACCTTCACTCAGGGGGTGGCCAATGCCTACCCTGTCTTTAAGGATACCACTCTGCCATGGGAGGCCTCCTTTTGAACCTCTGTCAGCTGCTTCTTTATGTCTTCTGACACTTAAGATGGCCTTGCTTCTGGCCATTGTCTCTGTTTTCTGACTGACCGAACTACAGGCTCTGTCTTGTTAACTCCATCTCCTGGTTTTTCACCAAGACAAGGGAGTACTGCATAATCAGAGACTTTCTATACAATATTGTTTAGGATTTTCATATCATCTAGAAGGTTGTTCTTCCTTCTTTCTGCCCTGATCCTTCTAGCAAACGGAGGCAGGAATTTCATGTGTTGCATGTGGTATGCTATCTAAGGTACTACATTCATTACACACAGAGTTTAGGAAATCTGACTCCCATTTCATAATTCCTGTGCACCCCAATGTGGACTAGGCCACATTAAAGGATACTACTGTCGTACTGACAAAGGGGCTGATGCTGTCCCAAAACACGTCGAAGACCGAGACGAATTGACACAGCACTTTAGGCTGAACGATTTTATTTTTTCATTCCTTTATTTTAATCGTTATTTCATTTTATTTTCACTCAATATCAAGTGCTGTGGTTCAACTAAGGATTGGCATTGCCTCTGGATTGAGCATCCACTGCAGGATTAACACCATGCCACATCGCACCACAATGCACCACAACAAGTGATCTATACCTCAGGACTTCAGACAATACCTTGACAGTTTTAAAAGGCCCTCTGACACGCATATGACAAAGAAACTATCCGGGGAGCAGATTGTAATGCCTGTGTGCATTTGTTTAACAATTGACTCTCACCAATATCAAATGTTCATCTTATATATGACAGTGTCCCAGATGCGTACACCATGACTATAAGTGGGGCATAATGCTCTGGTGCTTCATGCAGCAATGCAACTATTGTGGTTCCCTGGACCACTTTCTATTACATTTATTTGTGGGTATAGCTTTTTTTTTGCACTTTTCTGTTTTTGGTGTTATTTTTTTATTATTATATATATATTCTTATTGACCTTTTATTTTTTATATTTTTAATCTGTCTATATTACACAACAAATATATTACTTATCTTTTACCAAACTAATAAATATATTTATTTATTTATGAGCCATTTCTTTTCTCTTATATGAGTAATTCATTTATATCCAGTACTGGATACACTTAGATCTCTTGTGCGCTGTCTCCCCTCCTTTTTTTCTCTTTTTCTACATATTATTTTGTGCAAGATGACTCCGGGCTCTGACAGAAGCACAAAGTTTGCTTTGACTAAAGCTGTTGACCCCACACCAAACTGACCATTATTGTTATCATCATTTCTATCATTGCATTTCAATCATCCCCATTTACCATTTCACCCATAAATGTATAGGACTACCTATTTCTAAACAGAACTGGTACTGATTACAGACTTCTTTCATTTTGAGACTTTTGCCTTTTTGTACTACGCTGAGATGGTTTCATCTCAGTAATATACAGGACTTACTTTGGGACTATTATGGATCATATTGCATGTTGCATTTTCCATATGTAATACATCTGATTTTTGGTCTGATTTGTTACACTTCAAAATAGACTGTTTGGGCATTCTTCCATTATAATCTAGTCACATTCACATGACATTGCTGTACAAATTTTCCTTTTTTATCTTTTGATGATTGCTATGAAGCATTTTTTCTTTGTGTGTGAGGAATCACTGACTCAAATAATTAAGGGAACTGTTAAAGATTGTTTCCACTAATTTTAGGTGCTTTTTGTCTCATTCAGTATCCGTCATCTAACTCCTCACATTGCTACCTGGTGAGTGCTCCCATTATCTATTTTCTATACTATTGTTTCTTTTATCAATGTGACCATCTGACAAGCATACATGCTCAAAAAGAAACTCGTTGCTTTCTGAGTCATGGTGCACTGCATTAGATCAGTGGGTGCTTCTTGGGCCTACAAGGATAAGGCATCTGCTGAGCAGCTATGTAAGGTGGCAACTTGTTCATCTCTGTACACCTTCACCAAAAAACTACAGTATCAATGTCCTGTGACTCCTGGCCTCAGATGTGACCAGTTTTGGCCCTTCAGGTGGAGGTGCTTGTTTAACCCTTTTAGTGTCAGGGGCTTGGGCCATTTTCTGTATCCTGTAGGCCAGACACATTTTCAACATTTTTGCTATCCATCTGTTTAGACTTGATTTCTGCTGGAAAATTTCTAGTTACATATGGAAAGCTATATATTGATTTTTCAGAACAGATTGAGATTTTGCTATGATGTCATAATTAAAAAAAAATGAAAATGTTGTTATTTTGCTAAACACATACGATATATCAAAATGTTTTATCTTGATTGTAAATGTTTTAACCCCTAAAGGACCCATGATGTGCCAAGACCGTAATGGGTAAACTTCATATAAGGAACCATGATTGTCCATGCACATAATGGGTTAAATGATAGCAGCATGTCTTAGCACGTGCTGTTATCATGCTCCAGGACAGGAGCACTCAATTTTAGTCCTTCTCTGCTTTGCTGGTATATGTGATTGCTCCTACATTGGTCACATGTACCGGCTTTTTAACCGACAAAGGCAAAGTGTCTTACGCATTGCCTTTGTCACTGTTCTCTGTTTCTCTTTTCCTTACTGTGAGTAAGGAGGAGAGAAGCAGAGAACAGACTAAAAACAAAACAGAAAGATCCAGACTTGGGGTTATTAACTCCTACAGTGCTGTTGATGTGGCAGGATTAAGAGTAGGTCATTGTATGACCTACTGACGGCTCTGTGGGTAACTAAATAAAGCAGCAAGAGCAAGACCAAAATATTTTATTTTTACAGACTCATAATAAACAGACATACTGATAATAAAACAAATATTAATTTGAGATCTATGGTTGTGGAGCAATGTAAAACACTTGTATAAACACCGCAAACTTTAATCTCTAAACAGGTCAAAATCAGGGAGGGAAGGTGGGACATGGGGATTTTTGCCCCAGAGGGACAATGACCCCCAAAACGATACAGTTGGAAGGTATGAATGACCGTTCATACTTTTTGTTCAATATTAACAAAAAATGAAAAAGCCAGGCACAAATTATCAAAGGAGAATCTATAAAAAGTTAATTTTTTTTCTATTTTTTTTATTGTTTACTTATATATAAACTAGTGTAAAAGCCTGTGTACATGGTCAGGGTAATGTTAACCCTGGGTTAAGAGGCCACTATGTTACCTCACTACTCCATGCGATGCAGTCTTGCGTTGCCTCACTTACGCAATGCAATCATGCACAGCATGAGACTGCCCGAACAAGGGCAGTCTCTACTGCGCATGACTGCATCATGACAAACATCTGAGTGAATTATTATATAGGATAAAATAAATGGTGGGTTATCCATATAAGTGTGGTATCAAAAGAAAGCCCTATTTGTGCTTAAAAAAACAGTGTATCATTTTTGTGGCTGGGATAAAAGACTTAGAGGAAAAATACTGTTGAACAAAGACAAAGTCAAAAAGGTCAAGATTGCTCCAGTCCTTAAGTGCAAACCACCCCAGATTTTCCCAGTACTTAAGGGGTTAATTATTTAAAAAAACCCTGAGTACCCCAAGTACAACAATACCAAAGTTGTATAGTTTTACCTATGTTTATGGCCAGCACAGAGCCCTAATTAACAGTAGGGATGGGTGAAAAGTTTCGCCTCAGACCAGAACAGGCGAAAAATGTCACTTCTTGCATGGTGGACAATTTCTCACAAAAAGTGTTGTTTTTCCACTATTTTCATCTCGCTCATTGCATTGAAGGTATGGGTTTGCACACAACACAATGCAAATGTTATTTTATTTCCCATAGGCATTGTATAAAAGGGATATGAGGTTGACTCTGTTGATGTAGTCTGGTGAAAGAATTATTTGAACAGGGAATTTTTTTTGGGGGGGGGGGTTTTGACTGGGATTGAGTTGACAGTTAATAAAATAAATGAATAACTAAAATATTTTTTTTACATAACATGACAGAGACCCCTTTCCCTCCGACTTAAGCTGTGCCTGGGGCTGACTGATACTTAACGCAATAGAGTATTTTGTAGAGGATGATATGTTGGACTGACTTGTCGTTAGAGGCTCAAACCCTGAGGAAACATTGATTTGCAGGATTTAGACTTGTAAGGCACAAGCCCTGAGGAAAAATTGATTTGTTAGGCTTTGACTTGTTATAGGCCCAAGCTCAGAGGAAACACTGATTTGTAGGATTTAGACTTGTGCTAGGCCCAAGCCCTGAGGAAACATTTATTTGTAGGACTTAAACTTGTTGTTAGAGGCCCAAGTCCTGGGATAACATTGATTTGTAAGCTTAGACTTGTGTTAGGCCCAAACCCCAAGGAAATATTGATTTATAGGACTTAGACTTGAGACCCAAGCCCTGAGGAACCATTGTTTTGTAGGATTTAGATCTGTGCTAGGCCCAAGCCCAGTGGAAGCATTGGTTTGTAGAACTTAAACTTGTTTGGTACAAGCCTTGAGGAAACATTGATTTACAGGACTTAGACATGTTAGGTTCAAGCCCCGAGTAATCAGTAATGATTTGTTGCATGCAGGCTTGTTAGAATGACAAACCCTGAGGAAACAGTGATCATTTTTGGCACTCAGGCTTGTTAGCATCACAAGTAGTGATGAGCGAGCATGCTCGGCCGAAGCTCGGTTCGGCTCGAGCATCGCTCTGCTCGGCACATGGCGGTACTCGTACGAGTACCGCATGTGCTCGCCCGCCATGTTCGGGTCTCCTCCCCGCACGTTTCGCGGCTGCTGCCCAGCCAATAAACGTGCGGGGAGGCTCTGACATCAGTGTAATGCCAGCAGCCATGTTGGCTGCTGGCATTACACTGATTGGCTGGCCAGAACCCGTGATCGGGTGCTGTATAGCACCTGACCAGCGAGTTCGGCTCAGTCTTAGCCAGGGAGAGATGAGGATAGGAAGGGAAAGTCAGTGTAGGGAGAAGAAAAGTGTGTTTGAACAACAAAAAGACCCAAAAGTCCTTTTTAGGACTATTGTGTGTGGGGGCAGCAATTATATTTTGTTTTGGGGGGCAGAGTTTAAAAAAAAAAGTCACATATTCCGTTCACTGTGCCTAGCCGCAGATTAGCAGCACATTCTGTTTAGTGTGCAAAGTTGCAGATTAGCAGCACATTCTGTTTAGTGTGCAAAGTTGCAGATTAGCAGCACATTCTTTTTAGTGTGCAAAGTTGCAGATTAGCAGCACATTCTTTTTAGTGTGCAAAGTTGCAGATTAGCAGCACATTCTGTTTAGTGTGCAAAGTTGCAGATTAGCAGCACATTCTTTTTAGTGTGCAAAGTTGCAGATTAGCAGCACATTCTGTTTAGTGTGCAAAGTTGCAGATTAGCAGCACATTCTGTTTAGTGTGCAAAGTGTAAAAAATAAGTCACATATTCCGTTCACTGTGCCTAGCCGCAGATAAGCAGCACATTCTGTTTAGTGTGCAAAGTTGCAGATTAGCAGCACATTCTGTTTAGTGTGCAAAGTGTAAAAAATAAGTCACATATTCCGTTCACTGTGCCTAGCCGCAGATAAGCAGCACATTCTGTTTAGTGTGCAAAGTTGCAGATTAGCAGCACATTCTGTTTAGTGTGGAAAGTGTAAAAAATAAGTCACATATTCCGTTCACTGTGCCTAGCCGCAGATAAGCAGCACATTCTGTTTAGTGTGCAAAGTTGCAGATTAGCAGCACATTCTGTTTAGTGTGGAAAGTTGCAGATTAGCAGCACATTCTGTTTAGTGTGCAAAGTGTAAAAAATAAAAGTCACATATTCCATTCACTGTGCCTAGCCGCAGATAAGCAGCACATTCTGTTTAGTGTGCAAAGTTGCAGATTAGCAGCACATTCTGTTTAGTGTGCAAAGTGTAAAAAATAAAAGTCACATATTCCATTCACTGTGCCTAGCCGCAGATAAGCAGCACATTCTGTTTAGTGTGCAAAGTTGCAGATTAGCAGCACATTCTGTTTAGTGTGCAAAGTGTAAAAAATAAAAGTCACTTATTCCGTTCACTGTGCCTAGCCGCAGATAAGCAGCACATTCTGCTTAGTGTGCAAAGTTGCAGATTAGCAGCACATTCTGTTTAGTGTGCAAAGTGTAAAAAATAAAAGTCACATTCCGTTCACTGTGCCTAGCCGCAGATAAGCAGCACATTCTGTTTAGTGTGCAAAGTTGCAGATTAGCAGCACATATTCCGTGTAATATGAAGAAGGCGGGTAAAAAGGGACAGGGAAGTGGACGTGATCCTGATAGTTCAGGGCGCGGGTCAGGACGCGTAGAAACTGTGCCTGGTGCCAGAGCACAAGAAAGAAAGACATCCACCATACCTAGCTTCATGTCTCAGTTTACAGGGCGTCGCAGGACATCACTCTCGAGGTCAGACCACTGCGAACAGGTGGTCGGTTGGATTTCAGCTGATACTGCTTCCAGTCGGTTAAGCACCACCCTGTCTTCCACCAAGTCCACTCTCAGTAGCCAAGAGTCTGGTCAACATAATCCTCACCCTGATCATCCTTCCTCCCACCATAGAGGGTCTGGCCAAAGAAGTGATCCCACACTGGGATATAGTGAGGAGCTCGTCTCATCACCAATCCTTCATTTGAACCTCTCTCCAAGCACGCTTGCAGAGGAACATGACATCTTGTGCCCTGATTCACAACCTCTAGAGGGTACCCAATCACAAGAAGATGACAGAGGGGAACGGCATTTAAGGTCAAAGGAAGTGGATGATGATGATGAGACACAGTTGCCATCAAATCAACCACTATTACTGTCTCAAGACCTTGATGAGGAGGATGATACACAGTTGTCAATGACTGAGTATGTGGTGGGATCAAGAAATGAGGAGGATGATCAGAGTAAGGAAGTGGAGGAGGACTTGGTGGACGATGAGGTGACTGACCCCACCTGGGAAGGTGGAGAGCCGAGCGATGACAGCAGTCCTGAGGGTGAGCCATCTGCAGCACCGCAACAGGCTGGAAGAGGCAGTGGTGTGGCTAAAGAAAGAAGGCGGACCGCACCAAACCGGCCCGCAAATGTTCCACGGAGCACCCCCTTGCGTAAATCTCCCTTGCCAAGGGCTAGGTGTTCTGCGGTATGGCGTTTTTTTAAGGAAAGTGCGGACGACAAAAGAATTGTAGTTTGCAACCTGTGCCACACCAGAATGAGCCGAGGCATGAACACTAGAAACCTCACCACCACCAGCATGATCCGACACATGGCATCCAAGCACCGTAATAAGTGGGAGGAACGCCCGGATCGCCAATCTGTGTCTGCAGGCCACACCACTGCCTCCTCTTCCCCTGTTTTCGGTGCCGGCCAATCGCCTGTCGAAGGCGCAGGCCCGCATACCTCCCGCCCTGCACCTGTACCATCTGAAGCACCATCAGCGACCACATCCACTTCCCTGTCCCAGCGCAGCGTCCAAATGTCGTTACCCCAGGCATTTGAGCGCAAGCGAAAATACCCAGCCACCCACCCACAGGCCATAGCACTAACCTCACACCTTTCCAAATTACTGGCCATCGAAATGCTGCCATTTAGGCTTGTGGAGACTGAGTCCTCCCGCAGCCTGATGGCAGCAGCTGTCCCTCGGTACGCAGTCCCCAGCCGCCACTACTTTTCCCGGTGTGCCGTCCCCGCCTTACACCACCATGTGTCCCGTAACATCACCCATGCCCTGACCAACGCAGTTACTGGGAAGGTCCACTTAACGACTGACACATGGACAAGTGCTTGTGGCCAGGGACGCTACATTTCCCTGACGGCACACTGGGTGAATGTCGTGGAGGCTGGGAGCGACTCGGACCCTGGGATGGCACAGGTGCTACCCACGCCGAGGATTGCGGGCCCTACCTCCATCAGGGTTTCTGCCAGCACCTACGTTATTGGCTCCTCCTCCTCCGTTTCCACCTCCGAATTCTCTGCGCGCAGCGCCACTCACCCATCAGCCGGTAGCTGGAAGCAGTGTAGCACTGCAGTGGGGAAGCGTCAACAGGCCGTGCTGAAGCTGATCTGCCTTGGGGACAAACAGCACACGGCCTCAGAGCTGTTGCAGGGGATTAGTCACCAGACCGAGCAGTGGCTCTCGCCACTCAACCTGCAACCAGGCATGGTTGTGTGTGATAATGGGCGTAACTTGGTGGCGGCTTTGGAGCTCGGCAAGCTCACACACGTACCATGCCTAGCGCATGTATTTAATTTAGTGGTTCAGCGATTTCTAAAAACCTACCCCAATTTGCATGATCTCTTGACCAAGGTGCGCCGCGTGTGTGCACATTTCCGTAAGTCATCAACAGCTTCAGCCGGCCTGTTGAAGCTGCAGCAGCGCTTACAATTGCCAGCTCACCGGCTGCTGTGTGACGTGAGCACGCGCTGGAACTCCACCTTCCACATGTTGGCCCGGCTTTGTGAGCAGCAGAGGGCAGTAGTGGAGTACCAGCTGTTACACGGTCGTCGCCTCTCCGTTCAACTTCCTCTAATCAGAAGTGAGGAGTGGGAATGGATGTCAGACCTCTGAGGTTTTACGCAATTTTGAGGAATCGACACAGATGGTGAGCGGCGATAACGCTATTATCAGTGTAACCATCCCACTTCTGTGTCTACTGAAACGCTCGCTGCTCACAATTAAAACCGACGCTTTGCATGTGGAAGAGGTGGAAATGCGGGAGGAAGAGCTTACACAAGGTGATAGCCAGAGCACCCTCACTTCGTCTTCTCAGCGACAATTGGAGGAGGCGGAGGAGGAGGAAGACACGGTTGCCTCCGCTACAGAGGGTAGCCATGGAACTTTAGTTCCATCTCTTCAGCGTGGGTGGGCAGAAGAGGAGGAAGAGGATGAGGAGATTGAGAGTCATCCTCCTGGTGAGGACAGCGAAATCTTGCCTGTTGGTACTCTGGCACACATGGCTGACTTTATGTTAAGCTGCCTTTCCCGTGACCCACGCGTTACACGCATTTTAGACAACACGGATTACTGGGTGTTCACCCTTCTGGACCCCCGCTACAAAGAGAATTTCTCATCTCTCATTCCTCCGGTGGAGAGGACAAGCAAAATGGTGCAATACCAGAAGGTTCTTGTCGAAAAATTGCTCCAAAATTTTCCATCTGACAACGCTGGCGGCAGAGTACGTGCTACCTTGGCCAACCGAGAAGGGGAGAAAAGGGGAGCACACAGCAGTTCCGACAAAGGCAGGGCAACACTCTCCAAGGCGTGGGACACCTTCATGACACCCCGCCAGCACCCTCACCCTGATGCGCAGCCTAGTGTCACAAGGAGGGAAAAGTTTTGGAAGATGGTGGAGTACGTAGCAGACCGTGTCAGCGTCCTCAATGATCCCTCTGTGCCTTACAACTACTGGGTGTCCAAGCTGGACACGTGGTATGAACTGGCACTCTACGCCTTGGAGGTGCTGGCCTGCCCTGCCGCCAGCGTTCTGTCTGAGCGGGTATTTAGTGCTGCTGGTGGCATCATAACAGATAAGCGTATCCGCCTTTCCACCGAAAATGCTGATAGGTTGACACTTATAAAAATGAACAAGGCCTGGATTTCCCCTGACTTCTCCACTCCACTGGAGGAAAGCCCCGGGTGAACATAAAGTCACTTTATATATGTTATTTACAATGATGGGAATACTCTGTATTCCCATTCACCCCTTCCACCCAAAAAATGGGTATATGGTTGACTCTCTTCCATATACCCTGGGATATAATTTTTATATAGGGCCAGCTCACCAGCGGTCCCTGTGATATAATTTTTATATAGGGCCAGCTCACCAGCGGGCGCTGTTTGACAATTTTTGTATAGGTCAGCTCACCAGCGGGCCTTCTCATATAATGTTTTATTGGGTCAGCTGTCTAGCGGGCCCTCTCATATAATGTTTTATAGCGTCAGCTCACTAGCGGGCCTTCGCATATAATGTTTAGGATGGTCAGCTCCGCAGCAGACCCTCACCCATAATGTTTTAGATGGTCGGCTCAGCGCACGTTTCCCTCTTAATCATGGCCCCAGTTCAGAAAAATCGAGGACATTTTTTGCAGAATTTGCCTCTGCGCACGTTTCCCTCTTAATCATGGCCCCAGTTCAGAAAAATCTAGGAACTTTTTTACAGAATTTGCAGATGATATACAAGTAAATATACAGCAAATACTGGTTGGTAACAATTTTTCGCCTAAAGTCGTTTTTATCTTCCTTTTTGTTTGTTTTACGGTCAGTCTGTAAAAATGGCGTACTACGGGCGAAACATCATTCCCAGCAGCGACGTTGGAGTCCAAGATGCATCCAGACATCCTCCCTATGCTGTCCCTGAACCATTTCTGTGGTGTTTCCATCATTTTCTGACCTTTTCCTATGGACCAGGCACCCTCCCCTCATCAGAGCAGGGGGTGCCTGGTGTAATGCTCGAGTCCTCCCATTGACTTCAATGGGGCTCGGGTGCTCGGCCGAGCACTCGAGCCTCCGGGGGTGCTCGGCCAGAGCACCCGAACACCCGAGCATTGGGGTGCTCGATCATCACTAATCACAAGCCCTGATTAAACTGATAATTATTGGCACTCAGGATTGTTAGAGGCACAAACATTGAGGAATCAGTGGTGATTTTTTGGACTCAAGATTCTTAGAGGCACGATCCCTAAGGAATGATTGATTTTTTTGACTCATATGTGTAAGAGACACAAGCCCTAAGGAATCAGTGTTGATTTGATGGACTCAGGTTTATTAGAGGGACAAGCCCTGAGGAATCAGTGATGATTTTTTGGACTCAAGATTGTTAGAGGTACAGGCCCTGAGGAAACATTGATTTGTAGGACTTAAATTTGTTAGGCCCAAGCCCTGAGGAAACATTAATTTATAATGATTTGGCTTGTTAGAGTCACAAGCACTGAGGAATCAGTGTCGCCTACTGTACAAGATATTCAAGGGTTAACAGGAGAACCAATTAGGTTGGATATCTTCACATAAATAGATAAAATTAAATTTGAGAACTTTACACTATATTAGGTCTTGGCACGCTACTTCACAGTAACAAATTGATTAAAATAATCAATCCCGCATATCTGTGCAAAAAAAAAAAAAAAAAAAAAAAAAATATATATATATATATATATATATATATATATATATATATATATATATATATATATATATATATATATATATATATATATATATTTTATTTAAGTAAAATATAATATATAAAGTGTAAACAATTATATAAATGAGTGTCCAGCAATTACAATAGATATACAGTAACTCAAACCACAAATATCACCATTAGCTATCACAGCGCCCGTGATCTGAGCGACATTCTGTCATCTCTCATTTGCTGCTCTCCTATTGGCTGCGTTGTATTGCTCCTCCTAGTGACAGCCTTTTTATACCCTAGGCTGTCACTTGGCTGAGGCTCTTTCGTGGTGTACCTGATGCCTAGCGATAGTTCTGTGATTCTGATTCAGTGTATGACCCCGGACTGCCTGACCACGCCATTAGTCATTGCTCCTGATTCTGTGTACCGACTCGGATTGGCTGACGTTCCTGCTTACTGTTCTGACCCGGCCTGGCTGACGTTCCTGCTCCGTGTACTGACCCGGCGAGATCGACGTTCCTGCTGTGTGTACCGACCCGGCGAGATCGACGTTCCTGCTTCCTGCTCTGACTCAGCTTGGCTACATTCCTGTGTTGTCTACTGAAACAGTTGGCGTTGGTTCCTGCTCTCAGCTTGTTCATTGGACTTTACCTGGCAATTCTGGCTGCTTACAGTGCACGGTTCCCTCTAAGTGTGTATCACGTCTCAAGTACTCCGGTACCCTGTCTTATCATTCCAGTTGGCTCAGAGTCTCAGTGTGCCTGTATCTTACTACACCGTGCTACATCGCTTGGTTGCCTTAGGATCAGTTGAGCGCGTTCCGTTATCCAGACCATAAGCGATTATTAACCCCTTCGGGGGTGCTGCCTTGTATCCACTTGCTATATTGTGTGCTTGCTACCTTTACCCAGGGCGTACCACTTAGGTTCAGTTGGACACTTCCGGTTGTCTGCCATTTTTGTGAGCACATTAACCCTTTGGGGTCATAGCAAGAGCACTGGTGTCGATCTCTCTGTTGGGCCTCCATTGGGCACGAGCTCTGATTTGCCTTTGTAGTCCACAGTGGGCGTCCACCGTAGTGGAACCGTGCTAGTAAGCTTTGCTTTCATTACTCTGGTCATTGTCACCGCCTGTGGCGTTAGAGACATTGTACTGCAGTCATTGCTAGCCACTCTGCCAGTGGCTCCACTGTATATCATACTCATACACTGTATCACGATTTACCTGACCTGTGTCAGTATTGTGTTGTGCACTTTACTGGACCCATGTGGGTAACCACTTGTAACCTGTCTTGTGTCAGTTCATGCTACTTATTGGACCCGTGAGGGTTACATTATTCCTTGTGTGCTTCAATAAAGCTGTGTTTTTACCTAAACCTAACGTGTCTGAGTGTACTGAACCGTAACAGTACGGAAGGGCCATGACCTCAGACGGTAATGGTAAAGGTGAGGCACAGAGTATCCATTGGAGGATGGACCTCCAAAAACAACGATTAGACCAGTTGGCTTTGGCTGTTCGAACGATTCTTGAGTGCACGGCACACATGAATAAACCAGTACCGGTTCCGGTGGTCCCCCCTGTTTTGACACCGGAAGCTCAGTCTAGTAATCTAACTAACGCTAATAAAGGGCTGACGGCTACCACTCCATTACCTTTCAGGTACGATGGTGAACCTAACCTGTGTAGGGGGTTTATTAACCAGTTGGAAATCTTCCTTGAATTAACCCCTCATGCTTTTCCCACTGATCGCAGTAAAGTGGGGTTTATGATCTCCCTGCTCACGGGGAGAGCCCTGGCATGGACAAATCCGCTATGGGAGTCCGCTAAACCATGTACTCAAAACTTCTCTGAGTTCCTAAAGGCGTTTTGTAGAGTATTTGAGGTTCCTGGAAAAGCCCCCTCTGCTGCAAAGAAATTGATGGAAATCCGACAAGGGTCTCGCACAGTTGCTGATTATGCGATAGAATTCCGTACCCTAGCAGCAGAGGTGGGCTGGAACAATGAGGCGTTGGTAGTGGCATTTTCACAGGGTGTCTGTGATTGATTAAAGGATGAGACGGCAGCACGAGAATTGCAAACTCCTCTGAGGACTCAGTAATGATTTTTTTGCACTCAGGCTTGTTGAGTGACAAACCCTGAGGAATCAGTAATGATTTTTTTACACTCAGGCTTGTTAGCGTCAAAAGCCCTGAGGAAACAGTGATAATTGTTGGCACTCAGGCTGGTTAGAGTCACAAGCCCAGGAATCAGTGATGATTTTTTTGGACTCGGGTTTTTAGAGGCACAAGCCCTTAGGGATCAATGATGATTTTTTGGACTCAGGATTGTTGTAGGCGTAAGCCCTGAGAAAACATTGATTTGTAGAAATCTGGCTTGTTAGAGTCACAAGCCCTGAGGAATCAGTAATGATTTTTTGCACTTAGGCTTGTTAGAGTAACAAACCCTGAGGAATCAGTGATCATTTTTGGCACTCAGGCTTGTTAGTGACAGGGCCTGAGGAATCAGTGATGATTTATTTGACTCAGGAATGTTAGAGGCACAAGCCCTGAGGAATCAGTGATGATTTTGTGGACTCAGGATGAGGCACAAGGCCTGCAGAATTAGTGATTTTTGGACTTAGACTTGTTAGGCCCAAGCCCTGAGGAATCAGTTATGATTTTTGACACAGGATTGTTAGATGCACAAGCCCTTAGGAATCAGTGATGATTTTTTTGGACTCAGGATTGGTAGATGCACAAGCCCTTAGGAATCAGTGATGATTTTTTGGACTCAAGATTGTTAGAGGCACAAGCCCTGAGGAATCATTTTTGTTTTTTTTTGTCCTCAGTCTTATTAGAGGCACAATGCCTGAGGAATCATTGATTTGTTGGACTCAGGATTGTTAGAGAAACAATCTCTGAGGAATTAGTGATGATTTTGTGAACTTGGGATTGTTAGAGGCACAGGTCCTGAGGAATTGTAGGACTTAGTCTTATTAGAAACAAGGCCCCAAGATTTGTTTTATGTAGGCCTCTGGTTTATAGAAAGAACAAGCCCTAGGAAAAAAAATGCCCTACTGGCCTAATACTAGCAGGTCATGTTATGGTGGCAAATGGCCATTGGCAAATGCCATAGTGTCACTATGGCATTTGCAACTGCTGTTCTTGCTGCTGCTGCTGCCATGGAGTTGTTTAAGCAATAGGATGATTAGGCAGATTCAAGAGAATGGGATTAACAACAGCCGTGATATTGGTGATGATGATCATGGTTCCACTTGCCACTCCAGTGATGTGCCTAAGGCAGTAATAGCACCACAACTAGCCCCCACTACTTCAGCTATATGTGGAGAAAATAAGTTGGCCAATAATGCTTCTCCTCCTGTCCCTCCTCCAAAATCTTTGGTAATTTGTCCCTGTGCCTTTCATCAGCAACTTCATTTGCACAGTGTGTGTAGGAAATTGAGAAGAAATTGGGAACAATGGACACATCTGCACTCATATCAAACAACTGGCCCAACTGAAAAGCAAGCACTTTGATTTTTAGTTCTGCAATGTGAAATCATCCCCCCAGAAACCAAGTACTGCTGCTGCTGTATTATGCCCCTTGTTCGCTCCACTAAGGACACATCTTAATAATTATGATGAATCCTCCCTGCCAGGTAATGATGACAGATGAATCACCAAAAGATGTTGCTATGTCTTCCCACCCCTGGACCTTAGAGCAAGAATGTGATGCAGAGCCAGGTGTTTTGTCACCATTGAACTTGCAGGCTCTGGCTGTGTTTCTCTATCCTTCCTCCTCTATGATTTCCACCTCACCTCTAGGTGCCCTTGGGGAGAGACAGTGTTACAGCAACAGTGGCTCCCAAATCCCTTTGTGGGGCTTTGTCTTTCTTCACATAAATGTCATGGTGTATTTCATTGTGTTGTGAGAGTGGTTGTGCCAAGGTTGTGCCAAGGTGGAGAAGAATGGGCTCTTTCTTCTACTCTTCTACTCCATAATCCCCTTCACCGCTGTGGTTGCCTCAGAACCAGCACTAGAACTAGGACCAGTAGTATTATTGGCAAGTGGGACCTGCCCTAATCCTGCATCACAACTACTGCTAGACCCCATTCCCAAAGTGGCCACAGTGGACTGTGGCAAACTAGCCTGCTGCCCTTCCAACTCAGCAGCAAGAATTACAGCAGCAGCAAAGGCTACAAATTTCACAATCTCACTGATAGTAGTGGTGATGTCAATCCCCATTTGCACATTTGTCTCCCATTACTTCTTGCTTTCTGCCTAAAAGGCCATTAATGTATCTTCCACCCCACTCCAGATGTTGTGGGACCCCTTGACCTTGACTTCCCCTTCCACCTCAGCAGGAGGATCTACAGTGGACATTCTTGTCCCACCACCAGTTCTTCACTATCATCACCTTTACCATCATCACTCCCTCCCTCATCCCCAAAACTCTCTAGCTGCTACTTAGTAGTAGTGGGACTTCTTGGGGATGGAAAGTGTGAATTAGGTCTCCTGCTGTCACACTTGCCAGTATCATACAGCACACTGGCAGCAGTAGCAACAGGCACAGCAGATTGACCTGTCCTGCTCAAGTTGCTACCCACTTCTTCATGTGCCTTTGCTGGCAATGACACAAATTTACTACAGATCCCAAGGGATACTGTCGGGGAGTTGGGCATCATTGGGTCTTGGGAAACAGGGCTCTCAGACTCTTCTGTGCTGGTGGTGGTCACTTCCTCCCCCCTCAGACTCATTCTACGCATCATTGTCCTTCCAGCTCCTTCTTTTTTTTGTCAGATGACTTCTCATACTGTCAGCCAACAGTCTGAACCTATTCTGTCCTTATTAAACTATATAAATAGCTTGAAGATTGCGTAGCACCCTCTCTATATCTCTATCTGCTTATGTTGTCTTTCACTTCCTGGAAACGTCACATTTTTGGCACAAAAACGTGAAGTACATGTAAGTAATGGGGTGGGAAGTTTGTAGCCATGGAAAAGAGCAAAAACATTTTGGCAGTAGGCAAAAACAGCAAAAATTTTAAGGCTCCTGTTTAAGTCAGATTTTCCTCCGAAAAAGCGGACAACCAGGTGGTTTTCTTGGATTTTTTTGCGGGAACACAATGGGACCTTTTACCCATCCCCTAATTACAAGGAGTGCAAAATAGTATTTTCAAATTTATGAACTAATATCTGCATTCTTGGATTTGCATGTTAAAACTACCCTAAAGCAACTGAATGCAAAAAACTATATATTTCTGGAAAGTAGATATCCTACCCCCAGCCTAGTGTGCACAAATGTTTCCAGAAGGTGGTGCTAAAGACAAAAAAAGGAATTCTTTTACATTTCCACTCCTTCAAATGTACTGAAAATTGTGACAACTATGGAATTTCGAGCTGTATTCATTAGCCAGTGCTCTAAGGAGAAAAATGGCACCCCATTGGCATGAGATGATATACCATAGGGGGTGCCAGAAGCACATAACTACACTTACCTGTTTTCTTTTTTGAAAATGCCCGTCTGTGCTAAAATGGTCATTACTATTAGAGACATGAATGAAATTTATGCAAAGAATTCCATTTTGGAAAGTAGATATTCATCCACATCAAATTTGGGATCGCTTGCCTTTCAACTCCTGGGTTGAAGTGCACAAATATTTCCAAATGTGGCGGTATAGCAATAAATACAGGGTTTGTTTTTTTGGTTTTTTTTTTTACAGTTCACCACTTCAAAGATACTAAATTCTTTGAAAATCATAGAATTTTCTACTATATTCAGTACCTGCTACCAATGTGAGGAAAAATGGTACCCCATTTGTGTTGGTTAACATAAAATATGGGGGTGTCAGGAACACTAAACTAAACACTTTTGTTTTTGAAATTACATACCTGCACTAAAATGAGCATAACCATTACATATATTCAGGAAAGATAGGCAATATATATTTCATTTTGGAAAGTAGACATTCAGCCACATCAAATGAGGTCACTTGCCTTTTTACACCTAGGCTGGTGTGCACAACTGTTACCAGAACATGGTGCTATAGGAAACAATTATATTTCTCAAAAGACACAGATAATTTTGAAAATACATGGAATTTATTACTTTAATCATTAGCTACTACTCTTTCAAGAGAAATTCTACCCTGATGGTATGAGTTGACATACTGTAGGGGGTGCTAGATGCCCATAATTACACCAACTATAATCTCATTTTGTATACATTTTTCAACTGCGATTTGCTTATAGTAAAATGTTTATAACAATGAGAGAAATTAACCCTTTAACCCTTTAAGTGCCAGAGGGTTACAGAACGCATTGCTTTGCAATGCTTTCCGTACCCCTCTGACACTTAAAGGGTTAAGGACCGTGAAAAACTGAGGTGGATTTCACTTAAGGAATGGAGCAATTCTGATCTTTTTGACTACTTTGTTCAACAGTGTTTTCTCTCTAAGTACTTTATTCTACCCATGAAAATTATATACCATTTTTTTATGCACAAATAGGGCTTTCTTTTGGTACCGCACTTATATGGATAGCCCACCATTTATTATAGTAAAATTAAAGAAAACAGTTAAAAAAATGTAACACAACACCATTTTTTTCACTTGGGATCATTCGTGCACAAAGGGTTAAATTTGTATGGAGACTGCATGGAAGGTATGACCAGTCAGTCATACCTACAAAATGCGCAGTTTTAAGTGGGCACTGTCCCCTCTGGGTGAAAATTCCCATTTCAATTTTTCCCACCCTATTTTGCTACTTTTTAATTGATGAGCATTGGTGGTGTGTATAGATGCATTACATGGCTCCACAACAATCAACCTCCCAATATTGTTTAATGACATGTTTTTTTTTTAAATAAAATTTATTTTTTGTAAAACAAAATTGTGTTGTGTTTAAAAAAAAAAGTATATTTAGCAGGTCAGAAATTGGCCTGCATCCAGCCAGCCTCCTGCACCTGCAGTGAAGGGGTTAATATCCCCAGCTGCTGCATTTTTTTTTTTCCACTAGGTGTCTCCTCTCTGCTTCTCTGTCTCTTACTTTGATCGTAAGGGACAGAGAGGCAGAGAGGAGACACAGAGGCAGTATGTAAAGCATACTGCCTCATTCATTAAAAATGCCGGTACATGTGATCTCTGCTGCAGCGATCACATGACCCAGCACAGCTGACAGGGGCTGAGACTGAACGCTCCGGTACCGGAGAGCTCAGTCTCAGTCTGGATTGAATGATAGCAGCATGCACGGAGGTGCGCTGCTATCATTTAGCCCATGATGGTCCAGGACCCTCATGGGTCCTTGATGAGATTCTACCCATGATGGTCCTGGACCGTCATGGGTCGTTAAGGGGTTAAGAAAAGGAAGGTAAATCATACAGTTTAGGAAAGCAGACACATATCTGCATCTAATTAGCGGTCACTTGCCTCTCTACCCCGTGCAAAACAAATTTTTCTTTTGCACATAAGTCACTTCAAACATACAAAATGGGATTTCCTAGACTATTCAGGACCACCTGCCAGCCTAAGAAAAATGGTACCCTTCTGGTATGGGTTGATAGAAGTGTGGCCACCAGTGGAACAAGGATGGTGAAGCAAACAGTGTTCATTTGATTCTATGTCTACCAGTTGAAACAGGTTAAGGGCTCATCCAGTGTATGTGCACACCTGTGACTGCCAGTGTAACCAGACCAAGGAGGTGGGGGTCAGGCAGTGTATCAGTGTATGTGGGTATGTCTACCAGTGGGCAGCAGAGCACTTTGTGTGTGTATGTGTGTGTGTTTGGGGGGGGTTGTGACTACCAGTGTGCCATCTCGCCAATGTCAACACAAAGAGCTTACAAAACTGGGTATAGAACATGATGGGGTAGATTTACTAAAGCGTGATAAAGAGGTGATAAAGTGGAGATGACTTCTCCAGTGATATCACTTATCCAGTTCCTATGTTATTCTATGAAGCCAATGAACTAAGATTTCTTCAGCTTTGGAGATCTTAGTGCATAGGCTCCATACAATAACATAGGAACCAGAGAAGTGATATCACTGGAGAAGTTATCTATGCTTTATCACCTCTTTATCACACTTATGTGAATTTCCCCCATTGAGCTTTCACTCAGAGGAGGGGGTTCATTTGAAAAAACTCAGACAGAGGGAGTCATATTGGATCTTTGCGTTATGGCCTTTATATACATTTATTTATTATGTTATTTCCGAAAGTATATAACTTTATGCTGATGCATTTGTGTATGTATGAACACACATGTGCATGTATCCATGGATGCACAAATGTTTATACACCTTTCTCAATATTCCTTTTGTTTTTAAGTTTATTGTTGGTTTATTGATTTTTATTACTTACATCTGATCTTTGCTAACTCAACACCCATTTAACACTGTTATGTACATTCACAGCATATTATGAAAATCAATATTTTATATAACTGATTTATTACGAAATCAGTTTATTTTCCTTTGTTTAGGACTTATACACAATTTCATATAAGTTGTTTATACTCTTTCAAGTAGTCTATGGCAATTCATTAGATGTATTATGTTTTTTGCGCCATCAGGCATATTAATATTACATTGTTATTAAATGTTACTTTTCTCACATAAAATCTCAGGTATAATTTGCAGGTGTAAATTATACCCAAGATTTGAGGGTAAAACAAGATTGCCTGTGTTTAATATTCACCCTTGTTTTCCCTCCCTCTACTCACCAAAAAAATTAGTTTCTTGTCTGCTTCCCTCCCTCCATCCACCTCAATATGCTGTCACCTTCCCCTCCCTCTACTAGCACTACTCCAGAGGCATCTGGGACATCTGAGCAGTGGGCGGCATGTTTGCATTTGCCTCCAGCATCCCCCTGTGAGGACCTGTGTTCAGATAATGCTAGTGCCCTTTGGAGGACCTGAATGTCCTCGTACAACACTACCATTGATCCAGTGCATAGACCACTGAACACTGAAAGTACAGTAGTGCCCTGAGAGGACATTCAGGTTCTCAAAGGGTGCTACCATTACCTTAAATTAACAGAGGTACTCACAGAGGGATGCCAGAAGTGGGTGGCAAATGTAAGCATGCTGCTGACTGCGCAGATGTCCCAGATGCCCCCAGAGGGGGTGAGTAGAGGGAAGGGAAAGTGGGAGCATATTGAGGTAGATGGAGGGGAAGGTGGGAGCATTTTGAGGTAGATGGAGGGGAAGGTGGGAGCATTTTGAGGTAGAGGGAGGGGAAGGTGGGAGAATATTGAGGTGGACAGAGGGAGAAGGGGAGCAGACATGACAATATATATATATATATATATATATATATATATATATATATATATATATATATTTTTCTCTCGTGTATAATACAACCCCCCCCACACTTCACAACCCCCCCCACTTCACATAAGTTGAAAAGAGGAAAAATTATGAGTATTATATGTGAGATTTTACAGTACATACTTTTTAAATTCTAAATTATTAATCTATTTATTTACTTTCTATTTATTTTTTTTCACCATCACATATTTATTACCTTTTATTAGACATATTTTCTTAACTATTATTTATTTATATATTGTTTGGTTAATATTATTGCAGTTTAGCATTCATATTAATTGAGGTATAAAAACGAGGACACTTTTGCAATCAGATATTCTAAATCTTATACGCCTGAAGTGGAGTCGTAGCTCAACGGTACACATTGGGTATCCTATTTACATATCAATGCACTCAGGTACAGTTGGGTCCCTCCCACACTCCCTCTGACCCAACTATGGTCCCAATCCCATCAGACACCGACACACGTGAACATTGTAATACTCTCTTCAGGGTTCCTTTTACAAGGACTTATTTAGCATAAGATAAATTGTTACTCAGTATCTAATATCACCCACCTTTATTGTTATATACTGTATGGGGCAGAGCCGTCTGTTAGTTTGGGTGGAGCAAAGGAGTGTTCGGTCACAGTACTCTGGCTAACAGGGGTATGGACCCATGACACGCTATCAGACCAAGATGGGCATCATGTGAGTGCAAGACTATTGTTTTTGTTCCTTTTATTAAAGATGCTATACTTAGCATTATTTTTTATTGTTGTTCCTTTTTATCTTGTTTTGCGCTTTTACTGTACTAGATATTATATTCATTTTGTGGACAAGGCCATTTAAGTTTGCAGCAGCAGCATCAGATATTACAAAAATAGATTTGCATCTCTTAATTTCATACATTCCATTACAATATTCATTATTCGTCCATTCATCATATCCACCTGCATATAATTCCTTTGATTTTAAAGGTGCTCTGCATAATTCTTGGAGATTCAAATTGGATTTTCTTGTGGAAACACATTTTTTATTATACTGACAATTTTTTAAAACTGAAAGAATTTGGTGTATTGGAATAAAGATGTGAATAAACGCTTTTTCCACAATCAACTGACTTCTGCGAGTGCTGTCCCAGAGCTTTGGCTAAGTAGACAGTTTTATCTCTTGTAGGGACGAGCACCCACCAATCTCTGCATCATTATTATTATTATTATTATCATTTAACAGCTTTAGAGTGCCACTGTCATATGTTTCACTTTTATATATATCTCATGATTCCTGTGTTCCATGTGGACTGAGAAGGATTTAATGGTAAGTTCACTAAAATCCTGTTTTTCAAGCCATGCCAATGATACTAGCTAGGCCAAAGATTTTGAAAAGGAAGAACAGCAGGAGTCTACATTCCAATCATCCCTTTGTTGTCTTGACACATGGTAGAAGCTGTTATCACCAAATTTTAACACAGGGAATTTGTAAGAGGCCATGGCATCAGGGAGCAGAGTGCTGGGCCTAAGCTTAATTTACTGGGCACTTTGATTCCCTGCTTCTGACATAAATTTGCATTACAATACTACTATGTGGATTACAAACAAGGACTCTGCCAGGGCGTAGGCAAAATTCAGTCTTTTGCTAGGAAAGTCTATGGCAAATGACCTGTCTGTGATATTCATGTAAGTCCACAGTCCTCACACATCACGGGGGTTAATCCCATTTGTTCATACTTACAAAAATTATTTTTAGCTAAGAGAAACATAGAGAGCTATCAATGTGGGACAGCATTGCCTGTCATGTTATGACCGTTGGGCGTAAGTGTCTGAAATGTAGACACACTGGTAAACACAGACATATGCAACAGACAGGCAGACACATACACAGTGAGCGTCAGAAACATGCAAAAGGCATGCATACACACACTGAAGATGCACACATGTACACACATGTAACAGAAATGTACACACATGCAACAGACATGTGCAGACACACATGCGCACAACAGACATGGTCACACACAGGTAACAGACATGCACACACAGACGTGCAACAGACATATACGCACACACACGTGCAACAGACATACGCACACACGTGCAACAGAAATACTCACACACACGCAACAAACATATGCGCATATATGCAACAGACATACACACACACAGGGGACACTGACACAGTGATAGCTGCCCCCTGTGTGTGGAAGTTCCAGCTCTTGCTGGTCTCCCGGATCTGTAGTTTCTGAATGTAGAAATGCGGGCTGTGGCCACCCTGGGATTAGTGCAGGAGGTTTACAGTGCTGTATAGGTAACAATGTTGTATTGAAGTGAATATCTGCAGTATTCAGAGTTAGAAGCCATATGTAGCCCTGTAAGGATCAGAGGACATCGCTTCACAACATGTTGCCATCCACACTGTGGTCCTGAAACTGTGAACTCAATGGTATTTGTTATTTCCTTTACTTTGTGGTAGAATTGCAGTATTATGCCTCTGTGTGATTGGCATGTAGAAGTGGAAAGCACAAAATAAAAGATTATGTGTGTGAGAGAGAGAGAGAGAGAGACTGATACAGCATGTTAACCCATAGAGTACCATTCCGTATACAGTGGTGTATCATGTAACAGTTAACACTTGGAGTGTTGGGAAGGCATCCAATGCATTGTGGTACAATGCTTTAGTTACCTTTCTGGCACTCAAAGGGTTAAATAGAGTGCTGTTAATGTATAAAGTAGCTGTCCCAATGACATAAATAATGTAGAGTCATTGCCCTACATTACTGGCCCTGGTACAGCTGAGACACTCTTCTCTCCACAATGTGCATCTCAATGTCCGGATCCAGTGTGGGAGGGAGAAGCCGCTGTCGATTCTGAGGAAACAGGCTTGAGCCTAGAGGCTGGCAGGGGTATCGGCCATGGAGAGGCAGTGCTGGGCTTCTGGGAGTTGAGGAAAGAACAGGTATCCTCCTGGGCATCCAGTGTCCATGTAAAAAAAAAAAGAAAAAAAAAGGCTCCAAAACCCCCCAACATGGTCACATCGGAAAAAGTCAAGAGTATATAATGTTTTAAAGGGCTAGTAATACTTCTATTAAAGTTATCTCTGAGTCTTCTTTATATTTTTTGTGACATGTACCGCTATATTTAATTAGAGTGTTGTAGTTAAAACTGTATTCAAGCCAAAAGAATCCCCCTCCTGCCCCTTCTGGCTGGCTTCCATTAGATGTGGAATCCAGTCATGGGACCGGACGGATGAAGCAAGGGAAAATCTTAATTTAGGAAGTATAATGAACCCCTTGATGAAGTAGGGCAGGATTTTCCTTTTGCTTACTGAAGATTGTCCCTCTCCATCTGGACCAGACTGAGAGGCTGAGTGATGCAGAGAAAGGGGTGGAGGTGAATCCTTTCAGCTTGAATATCATTTTAAGTACAATACTGTAAGTAATTATAGTGATACATGTTAAAAAAATATATATAAAGAAGAATCAGAGCTAAAGTTTAATAGAAGTATTTCTATCCCTTTAACCCTTTGAGTGACAGAAGGTTTGTTAACTCATTGCAAAGCAATGCGTTGCATTCCCCTGTGCCACTCCAAGGGTTAACCATTTGAGTAACATAGGTGTCCAACATCCCTTCTTCCCTTGTACATTACTTCCTGCAAGTTAAGAGTGTATAAGGGTTTATACCTATTGACACCTCTTTGTGTAACTGAATAAATTATTTGCAGGAAGACTAAAGTATTTTATTGACACAGAGTAATTTAGAAACACATATACTGAAGATTAAGTAGACATTTATGTGACTTTTAATGCTGTGGAGCAATGTTATACACACTGCTTATTCTGATCTCCAGAAAAGAGGGGCAAAAGGGTAGAAAAGAAGGATGGGGGGACTAGGATGTCAAAAAGGGACTGTCCCTCCTAAAGAGGAACACTTTGGAGGTATGGCATTAAATCAATGTTATTTTTTATTTCTCCTTTACTTTGGGCCAGAATTGCAGTATTATGCCTGTGTTTGTGTTTGGGTTGTACAAATGTAAAGCAGAAAATAAAAGGAATGTTATACCAGCATGTTATACCTTTGAGTGCCAGAGGGGTCTGCAAGGCATTTCTTTGCATGTGTTGTGCACCCCTCATGCACTCAGAGGGTTAAGATATAGATTGGCATGCAGTATACACTATACAGTTACAAAGCAGTGGGAAGCGTATTCATGCGTGAGAATTTTGTCTTGTGGAGTCCCTGGAGGGCACTCATGTTGGTGCTGGTGGGGAGAGATCAATGAGTCAATTTGGGTTAAAGGTGGTGGGGCTTAATCACAAGTGGGGGTGGGGCTTAGTCAGTGGGTTAAGTGTGTACCTGATAGCTGCCTGTCTGTCCGCTGTCTTGCATGGCAAATGTTAAATCCCATGAAATAATCAATGAGGGCCTACCTTAACCATTTGAGTGCCATTATGTTCCCCTAATGCAGCAGCTTCCCTTTAGTGACTGTACTACAGGTCCAGCTGAGGTCACTGGGAGTCAGAGTGAGTGACAATGTGTGTGTTTTATGTGTATGTGAGAGTGTGTGTGTATGTGAGAGTGTGTGTATATGTGTGTCATAGTATGTGTGTGTCGGCCATATTTCTTTTCTGGTTGAGCAGGAAGTTGAGGGAGGGCAGACCCTGCCTACTCCTGTCTAAATCACGCCTCCCCCCTGATCTCCAACATAGGATGTAGGGAGTAGATTTCTGTATCTCCTCCTTACTGCCACCCCTGGGAGTGTGTCTCCTGAGGAGACGTAAATTATGTAATGAGGCATTCTCTTCTCTGTGTGTGTCTCCTGAGGAGACACACATTATGCAATGAGGGTTTCTCATATATATATATATATATATATATATATATATATATATATATATATATATATAATATATATAGTTTACAACAGTGTGTTTTAATGCAAGTAGAATGTTGATCCAGTGAGAAATCTGATTGCCTTTTGGAGTCAGGAAAAATTGTTTCACACACTATTCAGGGAGCAAACAAACAGGAAAAAATAGTGTGATGTTGCTTACTGTAAAATATCATGCTTATCATGCATGGTATTGTACTCAAAAATGTAATGTAATACATTCGCAATAATTTTTTTCCATCTCCTCCTTTCTTTACATATGGGGAGAACTTTATGATACAAAAAACAAAGGGAAAAACAACTATAGGGCAATATCCTCAAAACAATTTGCATAAAAGGAAAAATTACACTCACAGACAACCATAGGATAAAAGTCTTATCATTTATTCTTATGAACAATAAATTTCTTGCCTTTATCCAACTTCGGTTGTTGTCCCTCCAGCTACACTCTTTCTGGGTTTCACGATCCTGTCCCTGGTGTCTGCCACCCACCAACAACCTCATCTTGGTGCTCCAAACCCATCCAGAACTGTAGCATCCCACTTCAAGCATTTGTCCATTCCCTGACATATTTTGTCACAAATATCTAACTTTTGCTTTGTTTTGTTTTCTTGCATCATTAAGTTTAGTGTAACTCCCAATATGAGGGAGGAAGATGGAGTAAACTTGATGTACTCATATTCCATTAACATTTGTGACTGTAATACTTACTGTGATAAGTATTTTTCAATAATCATGCTATATTTTCTTTTTTTGTTCACTCCCCTGTGTTGTGAACTGTTTAGAGAAAGTATAGGAAGATTTCTGAAGGATGAAGCAAATATAAAGGAAGTACTTTTCTTTTTTGTACACTTCACTTTTTTGGGAGTGTATGCACATTTCTTTATGTTGTTTTCCATTCACTAAAGTACACACATCAAAGGCTGTGGATGAATTTCACATGCCTTTTGTCAGCCTTATCACTTGATGTAGAGTACTAGTGTCTTTTTTCAGCCTCATCAACTATGTTACCATGCTGGTTTGAACCAGAATTCCTCCACTTTCCTTTTGTGCAGTGGTCCACTGTGTTTGTTTGTAGGCATGATAGCTAACAAAAACACCAGATGTAACTCATTGAGAGGCCTGATCTGGATTTTTAGTTACACAACCTGGGGTTAGAAGCCACATGAAAAGAGGAAGCAATGTTACATGATTGCGTGGGAACACATATTTTTAAGGACAAGGCACTGTTAAATAACAGATATGTGGAATCAGGATTACACAAAATAAAAGGAGCACATTAGTGATAATTTATGTGTCATTTTGCCAATAAATGTTTTCTACTCCCATATTGCTTAAAAGGTCAAGCATGGTGATTAATACATATTGTATAAGTGCACGAGGCACATAAGGGTTGGGTTGACTGCATGTGTTAAGCAAAATCTGAATCCACACTCGTGATTGCTCTGTGTTGAGTGGAATTTAGGAGATTGTGAAACAGCATAAAGTTAATTCTGCAAGAAAAGGTTATGTATTTGTATAAATCTAAAACTGAAAATGAGAAAATTTAATGGTAAAAGAAATGCAACAGGTTGAGCTAGGGAAAATACGCTATATTCCCAATAGACAAGATTTGCTTAGGTCAGTTGGGTGCAGATTAGCTCTGAGTACAAGAAGCATGTGCTTTACTTCGGAATGCATTGTGCACCCCTCTGGTGCTCAAGAGGCTAACATGAAATTGAAATTAAATACCCAGTCAACATTACATGATCTTTTCAGATTACAAATTTTTGGGTTTTATAACTGTGTTCTACAGATTAGTTTATAGGTTTGGCGAGATTTTCCATTATGCACAGTGCTAATCTCAACTGTGCTAACCAACCCATATTCTACATTGTAGGTCTGACCAGAGTAATCCCGGTGCACCTGCTCCAGACATTAGTTACCATTTTATATACCCCACTACTGGCAATTATTTAACCCACTAAGTGCCTAAAAAGCTCCAACTCATTGGAAATCAATGCTTTGGCTATCTCTCTAGCAACCAAGGGTTAAAACTTTTTTGGTGCTTTTATGTTGCAGACAGTGTATTTTATGTATCAGGTAACATGGATGAACCTGGGGGTGGGATTATATGAGTAGAGGCAATGTGGCCATGGGTGTGGCTAGGGCACCCAGGATACCTTGCATAGGGGTCCTTGAAATGTAATTCCACCCTTGTACTGTTATCTCCAGGAATGTTTCAATGAGTATTATCTATTACAGTGTCCTGGTGAAAGTTTTTGTTTAACCTATTGGAATAAAGCACATTTGCCAAGCAACAAGTTAGAGGGATTTCTAGTATGCCACATGTAGACATATACAATCCAAAGGTCTTATTCTCATGGACCTTATGAACATGGCAATAAGGATGTCATTTTTATATCATGCCTGTCGTTTGCACTATGTTTCCTCTCTAGGCAAGTTTGCTCTGGAAACCAGAAGGCTGGCCTATGTTGATGTTAGACATACTTGATTGGCTGATGCTCAGGAGAGCCAGACAGTGATTCAGCTGTTGTGGTGAGCATTGCAATGATTCAGTCATACATCCAAATTACCTGCATACTGGAAATATAGCTTACCTTGCAACCCCTTCATTTCTGCAATTCCATGACGACTAGCAGTAATGAGAGTTGCAGTAGCTACATTTGTGAGAACCATCTGCCAACCTACAAACAACATATTAGGGTATAAAAAGACCTAATGCTAGAACAAACACATAAAATAGTAAAAATATACAATATCGTTATCAGAAGATGCTACATTTAAAGGATTAAGTTGCTCATAATTGTCACCCCCCCCAGTCGAGCTAGGAAACAGTGTGCACTGCGTGAAACCCCACTCGAAAGCAAGATTGCTACGAGTATGTGCAAGCCACTCAGATATACTCTGCACAAAAGACAGAATATAGTTTGGATGCCAAATGGCAGGATAAAAGGCCCAACACAATATATATATATATATATATATTTATATAGCAGATAAACACATATACATAAAGATAATGATGGGTACCTGCAGTCCACATCAAGTCGAGCAAGAGCCAAAGAACTGAAGCAGAACACTTCAGACAGTCCCAGGAAAGAAGCCCCAGTCTACTTGACAAGGCAGACAGAGCAAGGAGCAGAAATAAAGTTTGAGCCAAAAGGTCAGGGTATGCAGCTCAAGGTACAGAGTAACAGTTCCAGGCCTGAGGTCAGGGCAGGCAGCTCAGGGAGCAAGGTCACAGTTCCAGACAAGAGGTCAGGGCAGGCAGCTCAGGTTGCAAAGTCACAGTTCCAGGCAAAAGGTCAGGGCAGGAAGCTCAGGTGCAGAGTCAAACAAAGCAGAGGTCCAGACCACAGAAGAGACAATAGGAGCAGAAGAGGAGTCAAGAGGCAATCCGAAGGTCTGGTATACGGGAAGGCAACAAGCAAGGCAGACAGGCACTGACTAACATGGGGAGACTCGAAGAACTGAAAACCAGATCAGCCACCTCACTGCCTTATATATGGGAGGGAGCTGACGTCACGACGTCATGACATAGAGGAGCACACGGACGCCGGCCCGGTAACCTACCAACGCCCCTCCAAACGGATGGAGCGCTGAGGCCGATGCACATGCATGCTGGCGGAGCAACCGAGCAAGGCCCTTCTGGGACGGATCGGCGAGCCGAGGCCAAAAGAGCACCCCCCCGAAGTGTGGCTGCCAGACGAGACGAGGGCCGGGGTGATCAGGATGATGATGATGAAAAGAACGGAGAAGAGCCAGAGCATGAATATGGGCGAGAGGATCCCAGGACCATTCCTTTGGACCATAACCCAGCCAATGCACGAGGTACTCCATTCAATGAGGAACGCTCAACTGGCCATTGATCAGCTAAGGATGATGATATTGTAGTCAAACAGCAACTGGAGAAGTTTCTTAATCCTGGTCTATGGACATGATTTTGGGTGAACTAGACAAAATAAATTCTAGGAATTGTTATTCCATAATTGAAATTGTCATTTGGTTCAAACACTAAACAATAGGCATCGAAATTCTAAAAAAGATAATCCAGGAGAACTACCCCAAACATCCCTTGACACTAGACACTATGTGGTCACACAAAATTATGGGATGTTTGTGGTAAACCTCTCTTCTTACACCCCCAGACTTCACCAGGTCAATGATAACAGTCAGAGCAGGAAGAAACTTTGCTCACGGTTGCCCATGTCTTCCCAGTCAGTCACATAAAATGTATAGGGTATTTGGAGTAATTCTTCTTTGCTCCTTTCTCATACCCAAGACTCCCATGACACAGGGATAACAGTCATATCAGGAAGGAACTTGGATCATGGATTTCTGTGTCTACTCTATCACACAACAATTTGTGGCATTTGGGGTAACACTCCATTGCTGCCTTCTCATACCCTCATACTCCCCTAGGGCAGAGATAACAGCCAGTTCAGGTAGAAACTTGGATCACCTCCCCTTGTGTCTTCCCAGTAATTCACACATAATTTTGGGGTATTTGGGGTCAACCTTCTTCTTCCTACAAGTCTCCATAAACTATCCTTCAGCTCCACTTTATTAGCCTGTCTTCTCTAGCTCTCATTAACACAGAACTGCATGCTGCAGGAACGCGAACCCCCTTTTATACTATGCCTGTTGGAAAAGAAGGGAAACTTGCCACGGTTGGGGGGGGGGTAGAAATTCAGTCTTCCCTTTGATTTCAATGCATCAGCTAGGTAAAAAAAGTGAAAAAATGCACTTTTCTGGAAAAAAATTACCACTTGGTGAAAAGTGCTATTTTTCTCCTGTTTCTCTTTCGAATTGAAAAATTTTGCCCATCCCTAATAGATAAAAGTGTTTTACTCAGCAGGAAAAGCCGATGAATATCTACTTTTGATAATACATCTTTAGTGAGCCTTTAAACACATTAAAAGCCAATTTAGGTATAATTTGAAATATCCCTCTAAGGAGAAATATTTTCAAATCCTCCAACCCTGGTATTTAGACTACCACTAACCCTGAAACAAATAATAATGTCCATATGTGTTGTAAGATTTAGTATGACCCAGAAGTATGACTCAGCACTTTGAGAAATTCTGTAGGGCCAGCATCTCCCTTGCTAACACTAAGCTATATGGTGCTCATCAAGTTAAATTAGTCATAACTATAAAATAAGAATTATTTTCTGTTGCTCTTGCCATCTAATTATTATCTAATCTGAAGAAACATTTTGTCCAAACCAAGAGAGAGATCATTCTGTGGATGTCAGGGGAGTTGCTAGGTTCTCAAAACACATGGGACTATGGCCAGCCTAATGCATTATTAGTGCAAAAAAGAGATTAGTACCATTGCATTCGCCAAGCTAGTATCAAGACCAAGGGCTTTATCCCCTCAGATAGTGCCTAGCAATGCTACTAGTGAATGTCAGTATATAAAAATCCAGCTGCACTAGGAACTCAGATACCGTGCTCAGGCCACCAACATAAACTTCTATTTAAGGCCTCAATGAAACATGTAAGTCAATCAGCTAAGCTCACAACATCTAATATTTCAAAAATCAGGAAGACACTGGGCTATATTCACAGAAAAAAATGAGAAGAAATTCTGGAGCAATGCAAATTTTTCTCTGTGCCAATGCTCAAGGCTGAAAGGATTTGTGTAAGTAAATGTGTACAGTAGAGTACAATGAAACTTCTGGTAAAGTCCTTTCTGGATAAATGTTAGGCAATCATCTCAACCAGCAAAGTCCAACATTTCAAAAAGCAGGAAGACAAAGAAGTTGATAGGCCACAGAGAACTAGAGTAAGTCTAGAGTAAACCAAATACGACATAAAGGAAAACTAAAAATTCCCCAAATTCCCTTTAATTTAAATGTGACCTTTAACTCTTGAATGATAGAGAGATCTCCAACAAAGTGCATAACAATGTGTTGGTGATCTCATTGACATTCAAAGGTTTAAAAGCCCATCTACATTATTTGGAACAAACCCATAACCCCACTGATTAAAATGGGTCTTTTAACCCATTGAATGCTACAGAAATCTTCAACGCATTGCATCACTATGTGTGCTGTTGGCAATCAACATTCAAGGGACTGAAAGCCTAATTTAAATCAATGGGATTTGTTATTTTCCTCTTCTGCCTTTCCTGGTTTGCCCCAGAACTGCTCTACTATTACTTTGTGCATTTGATGGACCAGTTAGCCATTGTTATATGTTCTCATGGACAATGAATGTATTTCCTTTGACAGGCTGCTGAAAACTAACTCAGTGGTGTAATTGAATTGCTTCTTCACTTCTTCCCAATTTCCCTGATGACAGCTAGATTTTTCTCATTTAGGGCTGGATCCAATTCCCACCATTAAAATAAATAAATAAATAAATAAAAAGCTGACGGTAGTTCTGCAAGCAAATTAAGCCATCCAATAAACAGTGCTATGAGCTGATAACTAGAGATAAAAATAACAACAGAAAGTAATCTTTCAGCCATTGAGACCAATAGAACAGCTTTAACCATGAGCGCTTCATATCTGTGCGGTGAGTGCCAATGCACTATAAACAGATACATTAACTCACTGCGCCAAATTTTGGGCATACAGCACAAAACCACAATTAAAAACCCATTGAAAAACACAAGAAGGCAACAAACAGCTTACACAACACTTAGCACATAGCACAGTGACAGTAAAGGCAAAATATACCCCCCCCCCCGAATGCCAAGGAACCACAAGTCAAATATGCATGCCCTACACAGAAGTGTTGTACAACCTACAGCTACCCTTCAATCCACAGAGCAACAAGGGCTTGGCAAATCAACCTCAAACAATCCCTGGCACCATACCCTGACACAACTGGGGGTTAACACATACTATCAGATATGTACACACAACACATTATGAACATTATAACCCCTTGCTCACAAGTGCCTAGAGGGATCAGCTGCACCTCACAGACGAGGCCCAAGAAGGCCAAAATATACGTCTGGGGTTAGCTGCTTCCCTTGATCAGAAAAGAATTGTCTGACATTTCGTGGCTGGACTGTCATTTTGGCAGGACCTTTATGATATGATTCAGAATATTTCTTCTCTGTGTATGGAATTTGTGAGCTAAAAGAGATTGCACCCTGGGCGCAAGGACACAGTCCCAGTGAGCTTTTGTATACCCTTGCAAGCTCATGAGTCTAGTTCTGAGTTCTTCTACATTATGAACACCTGACACTGGCTAAGTAACCCAAGCCTGCCTGTACAATATCACTAGCCAATGGAAAGCCATGGTGTACCGGCATCAGAAACCACACTGGACAACATCACACACTCACCTGACTGGTAAACAGCAATTACACTAAACATATTCAAACAACAACAGTCACACTGGCATACACTTACCTGAACAACACACACATTCCCATTGGTCCCTCCATACCTGATGACCACACCTGGACAACAGCCCTCCACTGTCTTAAAGGGACATCTCATGTCTTCAAACATGGCATTTTTACAGTGAGACCTCTCAGACAGCAAAAATGAGCATTATGTTTCCAATGCAATACCTGCAAAAACATCACAGAAGGGGGCATACCCCAGGAAGCCCTAAGCACTCCTGCACATCTCCTGCCTGTTGCAACCATGGATGCCCCATCTAGCAAGGCAACCAGAAGGTCATCTCCACCTGGAGGGCCAGGCCAGGCAGCATCACCTCAGCTGCAGCAACCAGATATCCCCCAGCTCCCACAGCTGCCACAGAGACCTGGAGAGCAGCACAGGGAGGACAGACAACCCTGTCAAAGACCCTGGATATTCTGCACAAGGGTCACGCTCTTCAAAATCATGGACATGTAAGTGATAGATCGCTACAGGTTGATGTAACACAGTATCATCGACTTATATGAGGTGATCAGAGATGAAACTGAACTCATATTCAGCACCAAGCATGTACTATCCAGTATGCAGAAGCAGCTGTGTGTCATACATTTCATGGCAAAGGGATCCTTCTACTCCACAAAGGGATATGTATCTGGGATGTCCCAGGGCACATGTTCCAGGGTGTTAGAAGCCCTGAAAAGGAAGGCCAGGAGGTACATCCACTTCCCTTTCACCCAGATGAGTGGACACATGTCAAGCAGGAGTTCTACACAAGTATTAGGCATGACCTGTGTAACGGACCTGTGACTGTAACGAGCTGTTGTAATTGCAAAACACACAGAAACTGCCCATGCACATGTAAAGTTCCTTTCCTTTCCTCTTTGCGGGCTGCCCAGCCACAATACCTTATAGCAGCCAGGCAATCAGAACTCCCACTTCCCATTTTGAAAAGGAGGTGGCTCGGGGATTGGTTGCCTCTAGCTGTGCATTGTAGGCCTGGGATAAGTTTGTTTGACAGGTAGGTGGTCTGTTGATTGACCACTGCTTGTTGAACATCATTACGTATATTCTGACTTTGCTACTACAAGTAGGAGGCCTGCTGATTGGCTGCCGCTTGTCACATCTAGTCCCCCCGGTCCCCATTTGCTAGTGATCAGTGTGACAAGATTGAATTAAGTTTCAGGTCCCAGATGACAATTCAAAAGTGTTATGCAATGCCGGCAGCCACCTGATTGATCAGCACCCGGTTGTCTCTTGTCTCTCCCGTTCCCATTGGCTGGAGATAGGAGCAGTAAGATTATGTTTCTTTTGTTCCTTTGTTATCCTGTGTTAAAAAGGTCCTCTATGTCCCCAAATAAAGTGCTCTTAAACTGCAGTGACTTGTTTGATGTGGCTTATTTGACTCCCATTCCTTGGACCTTCACTATCTGGGACCTGCACGGCTACCCCTCTGTAGCCGCATCAAGGAAAGAGAAGTTTGACATGACGGCCAGGGATTACACAGAGTTCATGGTTCCCGTTACACTGGTGGAAGCAGTGGGATCACTCTCTCACTAATGGAGGATCCAAACCACCAACTAAGATCACGCAGGTAGACATTGCAGATGTATACCGACACCTAACAGTGGTTGCTCTATAGGACTTGACAATGTAGCGAGGACGGGATGGTGCGGGCCTCAAGAAGCCAGAACTCCTAGACCTGCTGAGGCATACTGACAGGAAAACAGCCAGGCTGGCCTGCTCCACCAATGTGATTCAGGATCCGAGTTCCTGCCATCAATCTGGGATCTTGGGATCCTTGGTGAGGCCTCCCTGTGATGAATAAGCGGATCCGGTGGTCAGGAAGACACAGAGTTGCCTCACTTTCCTGGGACCCAAACAACCAGAGGAAGTGGTGATGCAGATAATGGCAGCAGCAGAGCAGATATTTGGTGGAGTTCACCTACATTTGGTTGACCCTTGCTAACTCCGCTAGTGACTGTCACGCCAAACATGGTGACACTGCTATTTGGGTAACATATCAGTCGTTTAAGGCATTTGACAACTCAACTTATGACATTGTCAGCTTCCTTCAGGACTTTGAGTGGCAAGGCCAGCTACACTGTGTGGACCCCCAGGAATGGGTTGCAGTTTTGATGGGTAAGCTCACTGGATGAGTTGCTGACACTTACCAGGCCATCCCGGATTAGTGGAGCACAGACTATCCAGAGGTGAAACGGCAGTTACTGGTCAGATATGTCATAACACCAGAAACTTATCACCCAAGGACACACACACTGAGTGATTACACATCATGGACTGTGCCTGCCATAATTTGCTCCAAGGATGTGGGGCTCCTTCTTTTGAAAACTGCTGCCATCAGATCTTACTGGAGCAGTTTTACCATAATGTTACATTGGAAATTCGGGATTGGGTCTGGGATCAGGAGCCCGCACTCTCACCGAGGCTGCCCAGTTGGCAGATAAGTTTAAATAAACCAGGTGGCTGGGCCCAGCAATCAGTTACAGTACATGGCCCTTCTACCCATTCACCCAGCACCCTTGCACTATGACCTCTGCCCTTGGTTATCCCTTTGACCCTAGAAGCTAACATTTCTGCTCTCAGAGGCCCCTCAGCTCCTCACCGACCACCCCCCTGAGGCCCCAAGTGCTATGGGTGTTGACAGGGGGACATCTGAGGAGCCAGTTCACCTTTTCCAGATCAGTTCCACTGTGTGTTAGGTGCCCCTCATACTTCAGAGCCGGAGGAATACTACTGGCACACCCTGGTGGAAGTCACTCAGCTAGACAACTGGATCGCAGACTGGGTCTACTACCATGAGGTGGCCATGGCTCAGGTACCATGTCCAGCTGGTGCAGCTTAACAGATGTACCATAGAAGGGCTGAGAGATAAGGGTGCCACACTCACCTTGGTCCAGCCATGTTTCCTACCCCATTGTCTAGCCCCTTGCCACTGAACAGATCAGGTGGTGGAGGTTAGGGTTGCTGGAGGCATGGTTTATCAGCTTCCTCTGGCCCAGGTCCGCCTGGATTGGAGCTCGGGCCATGGATACAAGACAGTAGAACTGATGCTGGGATTACCCATGGATCTGCTGCTAGGAAACAACCTGGGCTACCTGCAGAGCCACTTCACCCCATTGTCTCCTACCAGAGAGTGTCATGTCATTACCCATGCCAGAGCCAGGCAGAGTCTCACTCCCATAAGCCATGACCCTGACCTCCCAGATGATTCCCCTGACATAATTCTTCTGATTTGGTCCCCCCAGCAGAATTTTGTACAGAGGTGGCCACTGACCCCATTCTAGCCATATACCAGCATAAGACAGAGACGGGAGAGACTGGCCCAGTAGGGATACTTTTGTATGGGAGGATGAGTTACTGTATAAAAAGATCCTAGCTCCCTGTAATGTCTCAATGGAGGTTCCTCGGTCCAAGCTGCCAGCCCCTTCGCGACATTGCGCTGCCCTTCTCACCCTGGCCCCTGAAATACCCCTGGCTGGGCATCTTGTTGCAAGACACACCGAGTATAGGCCCACACAAGCATTTTTCTTGCCTTGACTGTCCCGCAACGTTAGCACCTTTTGCTGTATCTGTGTCACTTTTCAGCGGGTCAGAAAAAGGGGGGACAGACACCTGGCACCCCTATAGCCCCTGCCCATTATAGGGGAACATTTCCACAGAGTAGCCATAGACATAGTGGAACCCTTGGCTAGGCGCAGCCACGCCGGGAAGAAGTTTATCCTAAACATGATGGACTTTGATACACGGTATCCTGAGGCCCTGGCCAACATTACCACTGAGACTGTAGCAGAGGCCCTAGTGAAGATATTTACCTTGATGGGTTTCCCCAGGTAGGTGTTGTCCAACCAGGGGACACAGGTCACGTCTTACTTGCCCTTCTGCCCTTCTATGGAAGTTATGCTTTTTGAAGCTCCTTCTTCGAGAGGTTCAATGGGACCTTGAAGCTGATGATCTGGGCCTTTACTGAGTCATACAGTGACTAAGAATGATACCTCCCACACCTCCTCTTCGGTACCAGAAGGTGCTTCAGGAGTCCGCTGGCTTCTCCCCCTTTGAGCTTTTTTTTGGGTGGAAAGTCCAGGGCCCATGAATATCCTCCAGGTGGTATGGGAGGGGAAGTGCTATCCAGTGGAGACCCCTGCAATCACATATGTAGTGAAATTAAGGGATCAGTTAGAGACCCTGATAGGGATAACCCACCAGAACCTGCAGGATACCCAAGCCAAAGAGAAGAGGTACTATGACCAATATGCTAAGGACCGAGAATTTAACATTAGTCAAAAAGTATTATACATACAACCTACCCGGCAGAATAAACTTCAGATTTCCTGGGAGGGGGGAAGGGGGACCCCACCTATGTCATAGTGTGTGGGCCCCAGCAGAAGGAGAGACGGACCTGCCACATTAATGCTCCTAATGGCTACCATGATCAGCCAGAGTTGGTCCTGGCTATCTGCACTACAGCCACAAGGGCCAGGGCCATGAGATCCCCAACCTTCTGGTGGCTGCCCAAACTCCCCAGCAGGCAGACCCCATCCACTTAGGGCTCCAGCTAGCCCCTAACCAGCAGAAACACATCCGGGAGGTCTTACACAGATGTCCTACCCTGCTTTTGACCCTGTTCTCTTTCCTACAAGGTCACACTTCCTTGACCCAAAACCAGGTAGATATACCCGCCCAACCTCCCCTTCTAAAGTCTGCATACTGTGTCCCGGAAGCCGTCAAGGACAAATCCATAGGGAGATTCAGGAGATGCTAGCCCTAGGGGTAATAGAGCCCTTGGGCACAGGTGCCCAAGAAAGATGAGTTTTGTATAGATTATCATAGGTTCAACGACAAGACTGTCACTGATGCCTACCCCATGCCCCAGGTGAACGAGTTCCTCAACCAGTTCTCTGGAGCTAGTTATGTCTCAACCCTTAACCTCAGTAGGGGTTACTGGCTGATCTCACTCAACCCTGAGGTGGTGCCCAAGTCAGCCTTCAACACTCTGTCACTGATGCCTACCCAATGCCCCAGGTGGATGAGTTCCTTGACTGGTTCTCTGGAGCTAGCTATGTCTCAACCCTTAACCTCAGTAGGGGTTACTGGCAGATCTCACTCAACCTTGAGGTGGTGCCCAAGTTGGCCTTCAACGTAAACATAAGTTTATTGTAATGTCCTTTGGGGTGAAGAATGTTCCGGCTAGCTTTCAGAGGTTGGTGTACCATCTGTTGGCAGGGGCCCAGGAATGTGCCTGTGCCTATCTAGATGATATAGCCATCTACAGTGATACCTGGGAGAACCACTTGGAGGCCATTTTGGAGAGAACACAGAAGACAGGGCTAACTATTTGTGCCGACAAGAGTCAGATAGGAATGGCAGAGGTGCAGTATCCGGTTCACCATGTGGGGAGCAGCAAGCAGCCTCCTGAGCCAGCCAAAGTAACAGCCATCCTCCACTGGCCGGTCTCCCAGACCAAGAAACAGGCGATGGCCTTCCTGGGGATGACAGGGCACTACCGCAAATTCTTCCCACACTACAGTGATATAGCAAAGCCCCTGACTGACCTAACTAGGAAAGCCCTACATAGAGTGGCTGCCTGGTCCCTGGAGTGTGACAATGCCACTAGCACCCTAAAAGTGGCTGTGGGACAGGCACTGGTACTTGCTGCTCCAAATTTTAACAAATTCTGCTTGGTTCTCACAGATGTATCCAAGTATGGACAGAGAGCAATATTAAGCCAGATGAACAATCAGGGCAAGGAGCACCCCATTGCCTTTCAGAGCAGCAAGCTGCTATGCTGTGGTGAAAAAAGAAAGTTTGGTCCTGGTCTTGGCAATTAAGAGATTCCAATTGTAAAGACAGAAATTTACGGTACTGGCAGACTACAATACTCTGGTGTAGCTGAACCAAGAATTGGGACTAGGATGGGCTAAAATATTCGCCTCAAACTGAAATCGGCAAATAATGACACTTCCCACCTGGCGAATAATGTCCCACGAAGAGTGGTGTTGTTCTGCTTTTTCACACTTGTTTCCCTTAGCTCATTGTGCATTGAAATCAATGGGAAGAAAAAATTTTCTCCACCACATGAAAGTTTTCTCTACTTTTCTACAGCCATATAGGGTGTCAAGCTCTCACAGCATGCCATTTTGTGTTTGTGAGAGGAGAGAGTAGCACGTTTTTTGAGCTAAAGATGATAGGGGAATTGAAGTTTAGTTTGGGGAATCTTTTAGGTAGGACATTTGTTCTCTGTATTAGGAGAGTCACTGGGGCACTCATGGTAGAAGAAGGAAGAAAGGGGTTTGACCCCATATACCCCAAAATTCCATATGACTGACTGGCAAAACACACAGTCCACAGTATGGAGATACTTCACTCAGGATCCTCAAGCATGTTGCTATCTGTTGTCTGTGCAAAAAGCATGTGGGGGAAAGCAGGCTCACACCTAGGCACGTCCTCTATGAGATACCACCTAAAGCACAACCACAGGTCTGACTGGGAGTCTGGGAGACACACTATCAGCAGGCCAAAGGTGCCACAACTAGCAGCAGCAGAAGCACTCTAATATTTCCCAGGGCTCTAGGGCAGAAAAAGAAGTAGTGAAGTTATTTATGTGTAAGAGAGTGTGCTACTGGCAACAGTTAGTTCACTCCAAATAACACCTATGGCTCCATCTGCAGAGGAGTATGATGACTCTGGCTTTGCTGTAGGAGATGGCAAGAGTCATAGACTGCCCACACATTCAGTGTCTACCACCACCACCTCCTCTAATCATGTTGTTAAAGCAATAAAATTCCAGTCTTCTTCTGCCATGTCTGCCAACCCACACTCCTGGGAAGGAGTCAAAAACTTCACAAAAACAAGGTTGCAAAGATGTTGTCAGTGGACATGCTGTTGTATTCTTTTGTTGAAAACCAAGGTTTCAGAGAACTGATGTCATGTGTAGCTCCACTCTGGATATCCCAAGCCGTTCTTATTTTTCAAGGATGGCTGTGCCTGAATTGTACAAGCAGGTGGTTAGTGTGGTGGGCAAAGGGCTGAAAAGTGCATTTGGCAAGAAAATCCACCTGACAGCAGATATATGGACAAGTGGTCAGAACAGAGACTATATGACTGTGACTGCTCACTGAGTTTCCCTCTCAGTACCAACAGTGGACAACACTAGCTTACAGCATCAGGTGACATCCAGTAATCGTGCTTCTGGATCTGGCAGTGTGATTAAAAGGCGGCAGCAGTAGCAGCAGGATAGCCCATACCTTTGTCATGCCACCTTGTGCATGCAGCGAGGCACCAGGAACTCCTTCCTCCCGTTTTGAAAAGGAGACGGCTCTGTGATGGGTTACCTCTAGCTCTGCATTGTATAAGTTTATTCAGCAGGTAGGAGGTCTGTTGATAGGTCGCTGCTTGTCGAACATTATTGTGTCTGTCCTGACTTGGCTTCGCCAAGAAGGCAGCCTGCTGATTGTGCGTCACTTTTCACATCTTGATGCTCCAGTCCACATTGGCCAGGAATTGGCGCAACAAGATTTAATAGATTGATTGGTGAGTGAACAATCTACACATCATACCACATCCACAGGGTCATGCAAACGATTACTGAAAAAACAGCCTAACATGGTCATGACACACAGCAAGTAGGTCCCCATCACACAATATCATCCACATAACCATGTGATCCATGTGTTCTTCCACAGAGGATGCATGATATGGCTGCAAATCGTGGCTCCTCATACCTGTACCAAATCCACAAACAACTGCACAGGACCTCTTCAGTGAGGCTCATGTCAGGACCAGAAATGCTATTGAATGCACATTTGGCCTCCTTAAAACACGATTCCACTGCATCTGCAATATGCACCTGGCAAAGTCTGCGATATCATTCCTACGTGTTCCCTACTACACAATGTCACAGTCAACACAAGTGTAGTGGAGGATCTGGATCCAGACCCATTGTGGAGGTTCCTGTTCCCCAGCCTGAGAAAGGCAGAGACACTAAACAGGCTCATCATGGACTTCTTTACTTGTATGACCATTATTAGGCATGGGGAATGTGTCCAATAACATTCACAGAAGCCATACTGATTTGTCCATAATGATATGTTTCACGCCACAGGATGACTGAGAATTACATGTCCAGCCTTGAAATTGTCTGCTTCAACATCAAAACGACATAGCTTGCCATGTTTAGGTCTAATTGAGGCTGTGAATTCAACTGACATCTGGAATTACATTCAGCCATGATGACATTGCCACTTTACGGATATCAACTATCCCCCTGTGAACACTGCTACACCCGACTGCCTATTTCCATCTTTTTCCAGAAGTATACCATACAGAAAATAACCAGGTTTAGAGTTGAACATATTCATATCAAGCATATAACCCTTGGAACGTAGAGAGGTATCCAATGCAATGAAATGCAATACATTGATACCCTTCTGGCATAACAAGTGTTAAAGAGATAGTAGATGTATTAGAACATTAACAGATTTGAGATGCCTAATCCAGATGAATAGTGATCTATTGCCTTGGTAAAAGTGTTGGGTACGGCATAGGAGTAATTAATTGAGCTATCCAGTATGCTCTACACTAGCCCATGTTCTGCTCATGGTAGTACATTGGGTCCCACAGTCTGTCCTCCTCCAAACCAGTCTGGGATTTATCAGAACTGTAGGAGCCAGTTTGGTGGTCTGCCTGTGCAGTCCCTTGACGTGTATGTCAGTGTTGCACCTCCCCTACGATTCCCACTGGTGTGATGGTCTCTATCCACTGTGTACCTGACCGTTGTTGGGTACCCCTCCTCCCACCTACTGTCACTCTCCCCCTCCTTCCATGACCAGGGATCCCCTTGTCTCTTTCCTTCTCTCCTGCACCTCTCCCCATCCCTCCAGTCTCCATTCCTCTCCCTGCCATCTCACTACCACTCTCCTAACTCCATCACACAGCCACTCACATCCTGCCACTCACTGAGGCACAATCACTCTCTTGCACTTCCTTTTACTCACTGAATCACACTGTTTGAAATAAAATAAAAATAAAGATGTGTTGTGTGTCTAAAACAAAAGATGTGTGTGCTTGTGTGTGTATGCAATGTGTGCAAAATGTGCCAAAGTGTATTAAATATATATTTTAAATGCAATTCTCTCTGCTCCCCAATCCAAGTTTACCTGTCTCCAATGTATGCTCCTCTCTCTCTGTCACTAAGTGTATCCACCGCTCCTGGACCCTATGCTGTAGCACTGAGAACCTCTAAACACAGGCAGCGTGTGTCCGTTATTTTGGGGTATATATATTTTTATTTGAATGTACTTGTTTCTTTAGTGTGTTGTGATTGGCTGTGAACTTTAACGTCGCTAGATAAACCGTTAGCTTGTTTACTTTAACCGTTCACTAACTGTTAGCTTGTTTACTTTAAAGTGGGCATACCTGGAGCTTAGCGACTGAAATGAGGTCAAAACAGGTTTGATGAATGTTATGGAGTTTACATGTATTTGTTTGGCCTTCGCCCGTTGTCTATTCTGGTGGACGGCTTATTGCATAGCTGTGCTACTTAAACATGGCTAACTGTCGGTGATACTTTTTGCCTTACCAACTGTGTTACCATGCCTTATTGGATTGAGCCCTTACTGCTGTGTGGTATAATGGTAATTAGACCACTTTTTTCCTCTGTCTTTTTTCCTCTCCATTTTGTTGAGCTTCCTCCCACTCAATTTACTACGTTTCAAGTGAACGGGACAGAGACAGAAGGTGAATCATAGGTATCTGATCTCTTTATATGATCACTGGAGTTACTCGAGCTGGAGCTTAGCAAAATTACATATCGCATGGACATATAAGGAGGCGGCATGAGAATCTCATGCTTTTTATGCAGGGCAAGATTCTCATGTCACCCTTTTAAACAATGCGACCTTGTCAATATGCAATTTTGTAACATGAACTATTCAGCGCGACCTTTTAAAAGAAAACCATCACCATCTCTCTGACTCTCAACTTCATCTATATCTGAAGAAGAGGAGGATCCTACATCATCATCAGTCTTCATTAGGTCATCCTTGGCTTCTTCCCCAATGCTTTTATATTCCTCTAGGCTTCTAGAGGTCTCAAACAATTTCTTTTTACTTTTCCCTTCAGGGATTTTCACAATGTTCGCGGCTACTTTCAAGACAGGTGTTTTTGTGCTTGTTTGTTGAGCTGCTACATAACTTTTTGGTGTTATTTTATCAAACCGCTTCCTCCTCAGTAGGAGAAGGATCACCATCATTTATTGTACTCTCTACAGAAACCATGATTACAGTCAGTTTTTGGACTACCGCTGTACTCACAAACCCATACCCTGCTCCTAATCCTTCTGCGTTTCCTGGACATTAACTACTGCATGCATTTTTACTGTAAAGTACACAATAGAACTGATGTGTGATGTCTTGCCTTGGCCCTCTACAAAATACTCTGTCTCACCTAGTATCAGTCTGCCTCAGTCACAGACATGTTAGGGTCCCTGTTTCTGTCACGTATCATTTTTATTTTTTAATTGACTTCCCCCTAGCCCTATTGCTGTCAAAAAAACACACTCCCAGTTCAACTGATTCTTTCCCCCAGACTCCCCTAGCACTGAGATAACAGCCAAATCTGGAAATAAACTCGAATCACCTCTGCCTGTGTGTTCCCAGTCAGTCACACAGAATTTTAGGGTATTTGAGGTAATTCTCCTTTTCTACCTTCTCTCACCCCCAGACTCCCCTAGCACATAGACAACATCCAGATCAGGAAGGAAATTGGATGACAACTTCCTGTGTCTACTTGGTCACACAAAATTTAGGGGTATTTGTGGTAAACCTCATTTGCTCCCTTCTCACACCCCCAGACTCCCTTAGCACATAGATAACAGCTAGATCAGGAAGAAACTTGGATCACGGCTGCCTGTATCTACCCAGTCTGTCACACAGAAATTTGGGGTATTTGAGGTCAACCGCCTTTCTCCTTTCCTGTTCCTAAGAGTCCCTAAGATCAGATTTCCTGCCTGCGAGACTCCCAGAACTAAGCTTCAACTCCACTTTATTAGCCTGTCTTCTCTAGCTCAAAAATGTACTGCTGTCTCTTCCTCTCACAAGTACAGAATGGCTGTGAGAACATGGCACCCTTTTATACTATGCCTTCAGGAAAAGAAGGGAAACTTGCCACATGGTGGGGAGAAATTCAGTCTTTCCACTGATTTGAATAAAATGAGCTAGGAAAAAAAAGTGAAAAATCTGCACTTTTTATGAAAAAAATTACCACTCGGCAAAAAGTGCCTAATAAGCAGTATGCATGGCAGGGATCTGCATGGATTAAGTGCACCATTTCCAAGTAGAAGATGTAAGGGGAAGCCAGAGTTTAATAAAAAGTAACAGAAGGAGAACTACAGGACCACATCAGGATACTCACTGATCTGAATACACCATCTAACAAGCTTGAAACCACAATGATAATGAGGAAATACTACTACATTTCCTTACGTATATCCTTTAACCCTATGGGTTCAAGAAAGGTATCCAATGCATTGCACTGCAATGCATTAGATACATCTCTGCCAGTCAAAGGGTTGACAACCATATGTTCTACTGACTTTTTCTCCTTTTTAACTTTTTTCTATATTCTTCCAGAAGTAATACATTCCATTTGTCTACTTCCTCCAAAGAACAGCATCTACATAGCTCTATGCCTTCTTCCTGAACCCTTCCACTGTTCTCAAGAACTCCTCTCATTTGTTAAACCCCTATCCATACAATCCAGCTATTCACTCATCCCTCATTTCCTTAAAGGGATAGTAATACTTAAAATGTAAAAAAAAATATGTTGTAGGGTTTATCCCCCTGAGTAAAACAAGAGTACTCCCACTGCTGAAAGGTGTTTCATTCAAACGTTATTAATTTTCAAAGTTGAATTTTTTACGTGCAATATCACAGTGGCCTGAAATTGTACAGTGGCGCTGTTGCTACACCATCCTATGGAGATTTATGGTCCCGGGACCAGAGCTGTCCATAGGATCGTGTAGCAACAGCGCCACTGTACAATTTCAGGCCACTGTGATATTGCACCTAAAAAATTCAACTTTGAAAATTAATAACTTTTGAATGAAACACCTTTCAGCAGTGGGAGTACTCTTGTTTTACTCAGGGGGATAAACCCTACAACATATTTTTTTTTACATTTCAAGTATTACTATCCCTTTAAGTCCTTGTTCTACCTTATCATTAACCCTTTACCTCCTATTTGCAACTGGAGACATCTATCCTAACCAGGCCCTCACTTATTCTTCTCTGCTCTCATCCCTGCTTCCCCCGAATGTTTGACTTGCAGAATCCTCTGATCCTTTTTCATGTCTACTCCATCTGTAGCAAGCTCACAGCAGTCCATATTTTACCTGTACATTCCTCAATCTTCTCTCAGTTTCTGCAGCCTAATTCTTGGTATCAGACACTAATTGTAACTGTCCCTTTGTTACAGAATCTTCAAAATCACCCTTGTTTAGCTTAGTAATTTTTAAAGGGATAGTTATACTTGCAATAAAGTTGAGGTCCGAGTCTTCTTTATTTTTCTTTTAACACTTAACGCTATATTTGAATACTTACAGTTTTGTCGTTCAAGCTCTATTCAGTCTGAAAGGATCACCCTCCCGCCCCTGCTGGCCCTCCTCCATCAAATCTGAAATCCAGTTGTTGGACTGGACGCATGCAGCGAGGGGCAATCTTCACTTAGTAAGCATATCTTCCATCATTATCATTGTAATAACAATTATTTGGGGGTCATTTATATATACGTGACAATTCTGCTTTAAGGGGTTAAGAGAGCAATTCAGTAAACTAAAGAGCCGGATGTGTGATTCTGAAGCAAACCTGCTGCCCAGTAGGGAAGAAATGAAAATACCTGTTGATTTAAATTGTTTTTTTAAGCATTTGAATGCTAGAGAGGTCTCCAACACATTGCAAATTTCTCTCTAGCATTCCAGGGGTTAACTGTCCCAATTAAATAAATGGTAATTCAGGGCATCTATGTTTGTTCCCTACAGTGCAATTTTGGTTGGCATCAGAATTTCACCTCTCAAGCTTACTGAATTGTATCTTAAGGCTAGGTTTTAACCCTTTGAGCATCAGAAGTTCGCTGTGTGATGTGCACCCCCTGACACCAAAAGGGTTAAGTTAAGTATATGATTATGTTTTTTACAGTATGTACTTAGGGTTTACACATGGAATGTTCAGAGATACAAAAAGGGTGGGGGAGCTAATATAGTGCTGAGAGGGAGGATTACTGGCCTAATAGAAGTGGGGAGAGGTTAAAGGGATAGTAATACTTAAAAATTACTATACCCCATCTTGTAGGGAATAAAAAACTGAGTAAAATGACACCAGTGGAATCTCTCAAACCTTTATGGTTTGAGAGATATCCGCTTTTAAAGTTCAGCAGTTTGCCTTTTCCCCTGACTTCAGCCTTCTAGCTGAGAGCAGGGGAATCCTCTCCTGGGATCAGCTGGTGGCTCTGCAGCAGTGCAGAGATCGTGTTAATAAAAAATAAATCCTTTACTAAAATGGTCTTCTATGTGTGCTTGGTTTGCAAGCACACGTAGAAGACCTTTTAAGTTAAGGATTTCTTTTTTATTAACGCAGTGTCCGCACTGCCGCAGAGCCGCCACCGGCCCTAGGACCAGATTCCCTTACTGTCAGCTAGAATGCTGACGTCAGGGGAGAGGGAACTTTGAAAGCGGATATCTCTCAAACCATAAAGGTTTGAGAGATGCCACTGGTGTCATTTTACTCAGTTTTTTATTGTCTACAAGATGATGGTTAGTAATTTTTAAGCATTACTATCCCTTTAAACAGTAGGTGACAATACTAAGAGAGGGAGACAGGCAGCTGGGAAAGGATGGGTGGGTAAATACAGACTCCACCAATAGCACATAGAGACCAGCATGTTTGGAATCATTGCCTGTAAACACTCTTGTACGTTCCTATAATATAGTAATGGGTGGGACAATTCTTCCCTGGGTATGGGAGGTTGTGACTAAACCTTTCCCCTGTGCAAGAGGGAAGTGATTCAGTCAATACTGTGCTGTGCTGGTTAAAAGCAGGGTGTCAGGTTCAAGGGAGGGGAAGGTTCACCCTACACTGAGTGGCAGCTTGGGAGGGATGAGACAGATTTGACCAATATTGTAGGGCTAACCCTGCACTGAGTGGGACCTAGGGAGGGATGAGACAGACTTGGCCAATACTTGGGGTTAACCCTTCACTGAATGGGAGCTAGGGAGGGATGAGACAGACCTGACTAATACTTAGGGCTAACCCTGCACTGAGTGGGAGTTAGGGAGGGATGAAAAAGACTTTGCCAATACTTAGGGCTAACCCTGCACTGAGTGGGAGCTAGAGTGGAATGAGACTTGCCCATTATTGCTCTGGGTGAGCAAAGCATTGTGGGTCATTCAGATGAACTCATCTGATCTCCCAAATTGGCACAGGACTGTACAGCCCTCTGGGTGGTTCCTGATTCCCCGATAGGAAGATCTGCACTTGGTTTGTTCTGGCAGTCCTCCACTAGTTTGTGTTTTCAGTCAGGGCCTCCATCAGAAATCAGAAATCCTGGGACAAATGCAAGTGTCAGGGACCCCACAATTGGTACAATGCCCTGCTCACTCTCCTCTATATTTAAATGGGGCTTTTAACACTTTCAATGCTAGTGGGGTCGCCAAAACTTTTTGTAACTAAGTGTTGGAGATCTTGCTAGCATTCTAGGGGTTAAGCTCCTTTCTTAAATCAGTGTGCATTTTGGAAATTTTTATTTAACCCTATTTCAGTTGGTTTTCACCAAAACTGATCCGCTTTGCCTAAGTGTGTAATGGCAAAGGGACACAATTATAGGTAAAACAAGCTGCACAATAAGAGGAAATAAAAAGACCTCTCTAGCATTCTAGGTATTACGGTTCCAATTTAAATAAATGGGAATTTTGGAACTATTAATTTGCCCCCCACAGTGCAGATACCTTGTTCCAGAATTGAACAACTTTGACCTTAACCCTATGAGTGCAATGCATTGCGGATCCCTCTGGCACTCAAAAATTTAAGGCCATTTGGTCTACGCTGCTAACAAGGTCACAAGATCTTGCAAACCAATGTGTTGTGCAGTGTGCACCTCTCTGGCACGCACAGGGTTAAAGTCAATGTTGTACAATTCTGGAACTGAACTGTGGGGGACAAATTCATATTTTCAAAATTCACAATGATATAAATAGGGTTTTTAACCCTAGAATGCTAGAGAGGTGTTTTACTAAACTTTGCCTTTATAGACAACTATGAGATGGGCATAGGGGAGAAGCAAGAGCACAATGGGGAAAAGGTGTAAGGACGCAAACATGAACAACAGAGTGGCATATGGGGTAATTGATTGGCAAAATAGGAGAAACAGAGGCACAAAAGGTGGCAATGAGAGACCAAAGAGTTAAATGTGGGGTAAAAGAGTGGTAACAGAGAAGAATATAGAGGGTAAAGAACATAGTGGGGGTCAAAGTAGAACAAGGAAGAAGGTGACAAAATCACACTACCTGATATGAGATTCAACACTTAGTGGAGTAGAGGCTGAGAGACCAGGAAGGAAGCATGTATAATGTCAGGTCCTCGCCAGGTGACTTGACTCACAGCAGAGGGATTCTCTGATTGTGATACAGGCAACTGGGGCAGGAAGTAAAAAGGCAAGGGGGGACTTAGCAGTGCTCAGCAGCCCTCAACTCACCACTGAACAGGCAGCTAAACAGAGAGCCCAGGCAGCACTGAATCATATCAAATGCTTGACACAGCTGCCTGCTCTTTAACTGAAGTGAGGTCTGCTCTGGTGCCTGTGTCTCCCCTTTCATTACATGCACTCCCCCATTTCCCCCTGTCCCCCTTCACTTAATATTTTTAGAAACTGTCCTGCTCACTTTGCAGGCCGCTCTCCACTCTTTGCTTCTATGCTTGCATGGGGCGGGGAGTTTGTCATCTACAGGGACGGATTGGCAATAAAAACCAGCCCCTCCTGATCCCCCTTCCTTTTGTCTCTTGCTCCCCCTACTTTTCCCTCCTGATCCTTCTCCTTTTGCCTCTTTTTTCTAATTTTTGCCTCTTTTTCTCCCTCTTGACCCCCTCTGCCTCATTTACCCGCTATTGTTAACCCTTTTGCCTCTTACCTCTATATAAACCCTCTTGATCCCCCTTTTGCCTTTCTCACTGTCTTGATCCCCCCCTCTTGCCTGTGACCGTGTCTGGCTTCTGCTGAAGCTGTCTCTGCTCCCAGCCTCCCGCTCAGCTCTGTCTCCGCAGACCGCTTTGCTTAAGGTAGGAGCGGCCGGCCTACCCGGTGCGCAGACGCAGTGCTTTTCACACTGCTTCTGATGTCACTGGGTCTAGGCCCGGCCTGCCTCCACTCACTAGATGCGGCCAGCGGTTGTTGAAATCTCGTGGCTGCCTGTTACCTTGCGGCCGCGGATGACTGGCTTGAAAAAAGTTGGCACGTTTAAGCAGCCCCGGCCGGCCCCCAGGGAAGCCCAGTACTGGTGGCCTACCAGGATTTTTCCTGGTATCCCGGTAGGTCAGTCCGGCCCAGGTCATCTAACTGCAAGCTACTCAACATAGCTGGGATCTCTCTGGATTTGCCCTGGAGACTCCAGTTTTAGCTTCTAGTTACTGGGTTCCCAGGTCAGAGGCTGATTCTCCAGATGTGGGAAGTTTCTAATGAAACTCTGCCCACATCTGCTCCTTCAACTGTGTTCCTCCCACTCTCCGGCTTCTTCTCTTCCTTCCCCCGCCTATTCTGTATACTTTTTTTTTCTTTTTCAAGCTCAGCCCCCAATCACAATTAAGTCCCACCCATTTTAGATCCAAATTGCATCATCTTGTCTCCCATCGGCATCACAGAACTCCCCTCTCCGGGGAGTCCTCAACAAAATGTTCCCATGTATGCTAATCAATCTGGCAGACACTGAGCCAATCCATCTGGCAGAAGCACTGATCAGGTAGCTGCTGGTGAAAATGTTTTTCTAATACACATCCAAGTGACTCTATCTCTGGGATCTATCCAGACCAGCGGGATTCTTCTGCTCCTTCTCTGCTCTGCTGCAGTGTGTCCTCACTCTGTTCCCCACATGATGGCTTGGCTGTGGGAGGTCGTAGCTCAGAAATAGGTTGCCCCACACACACACACAGATGCCCATGAAACACAGTTAACCTGTCCAGTTTCATGGTGCATACAATTAGCCACACTGGCAATGGAGGGATTAATAAGTAAAAAAATGAATATGGGGTTTAGTCACCTCGTATTAATTTGTTTTTAAGGAACATCAACCTCTAAATATGAAGCAGGGTTATAAACACTATACCAACTAGCTAATGCAGCAAATGTAACACTTCTCTAATAGTTTCCTGAGATTTAAAATCTAGTCTTACACATGCTCTGAAGGGAGCAACCATTCCTGCCTTTTACTGGGCGCTCATAGATTGTCAAAGATTTCTGGGGTGAAATAAGACAACAGCCTTTCTGAATGCAAGAGCAGTTGGCACACATCAGAGCCAATAATCTGACATTGCTCTTATCTCTCAATACAAGCATCCCAAACAATCATATGGGCTGTGTGTATATCTCCCATATCAATGTTTTTTGTTTTATTTTAACTTAAAACTTAATTAAAGAAGAGAATGAAAGTGTCCTCTTTTTAACAAAATAATAATAATAATGTGTTTAGGGGTCCCAGGACTCCTTCATTGTCAGGATAGCTTGATGGGGATATTAATGTTACACACACACACACACACACACACACACACACACACACACACACACACACACACAACATTTATTCAAGGCCAGTTGGGCCTTACATGAATTCTATTATTATTATTATTACTTGTTTACCAAGTGTAACCCCTCCATTACTGCTCCATTTTAAACATGTTGATTGTAGTGCTTTCCCTGCCAGTCTGGGAATAGAGGGGCAAATGGTGGCCCAGATACACTAGTAGTGGTGGTGTAGTGCCCATTTTATTTTTTCTATTCATCTCTCGGTTCCATTTTGTCCCCCTTTCTGCAATTTTATTCCCACCACCATGTGCCCAACTTTTACCTATTTATTTTCATTATTGTGCTCTTGTTCCCTCTCTATATTCATTTGGTACTTCTATATTGAATCTCTGCCATGTGCCACTCTATCATCCCCTATAAGGCTTACATTTCACCTTTTACCCCTATTGTGTCCATCTCTTGCACCTTATGCCGCTCTTTTGCCATCTTGTGCCTCTCTGTTCCCTTCTTTTAGGTAATTTTATTTACTTATGCCCATGTTTTTTGCTCCTCTGGTATCCCTCATAAGCCATGTTTATGTTTCAGTTCTTCCTAGGACCAAAGTGAACTAATGGATCAGTCCTTTCTAGTAGTGAACTTTACCAAAATCAATTACTTATGTGTGTGTGCGAGAGTGTTTGATCCTTAACTCCTTAACGACCGGCCAATCGTTGCGGCGACACGACTTAAGGACCGCGGAGCATTTTTTTTTCTTTTTCCGGTTCCGGTTCCAGACTCGCCGAACAGCGTGCAGTCAGATCGACCCTTGACGTACTATGACCGCCAAGAGTCGTTAAGGGGTTAAGACACAAAACATAAATAGGTTTTGACAATTAAAGGGATAGTAATACTTTATATATAATAAAATTTATATTGTAAGGTTTATCCTCCTGAGCACAGCAAAGGTACTTCCACGGCTGTGGATCAAAACCACTGAAACATGAGGGCCAAATCAAAATTTCTTTTAATTTAAATGGGGTTTACTGGAGGGTCCAATGGGGACATGGAGGGTCTGTAATGGTAGCAGCCCTGAGTAGCTGAGTATGAGAAGGCCTATCCAGTTGGACAAGGGAGCACTGCAAAGGCCATTCTTCGAGTTTCTAATAGTAGAATGACCATGTGCATTTCAGTTTTGTGCCATTTTAGTATTATTTATGCCGAATTGAAAAATTCAGCAATCATACTGGACAGCATGTAATGGCAAAATTAGGAAAAAATCTCAAAAAAGCCTTTTTTCCATTTCTTTAGCCATTCAAATTTCCATTCTAGTAAAATGGAAACTAGGACTTTAAGTATAATATTATTAATCTAATTATTCAAACATGTTTTAGAAGCAAGTAAAAATAGCATAGAACATTTAAAAAATGTTATACCAACTTTACCAACTTTCACATCCTGTTTTGATAACCAATCTTCCACATGTCCACTGGTAGCCACAAGTGGACAAAAATACTGTACACTCTTTAGCATTCAAGTCCCAGTTAAAGGAGAACTAATAATTCCCCCACAGACACACACACATACACACACACACACACACACACACACTTTATTGTGGCTAGAATTTCTAATGGTCCCTATGATTTCTCCCCTTTGCTCAAAAGATAACATCATCAATCCGCCCTGGATGTCACTTCATGGAAGCAAGCATTGCAGTTACTACAAGCACCACAGGACCTCAAACTCTGCTCACTTCACACAATAATCTTACAAATACTGTAGGTAGGTTGAAATGTCGCTGCATAGGCCAAAATATAGTGCCAAAATTAGGCATGCAGCTAAATCTGCTGAACTGTATGTGGAAAAGACTGAGTAAATTATCTTATTTACTAAATTGTGGCTACAAAATGGCAGGAATTCAAACACATGAATAGGATTTATCTGTAATTTCGATCATACATACAAAGAAAGTACAGCAATTCTAGGGAATACCAACTGTGTCCTAAGGGATAAATAAAAATTCACATTGACTTAAATTGGGTTTTTTCCTGCTTGAATGCTAGAGAGGTCTACAACAGTCAAGAGATTAACCATTTGTGTGCTAGAGGGGTATCCTAATGTGTTGAACACCCTTCTGGTTAAAAGGCAATGTTGAACAAATGTGGATTTTGTTAAGCTTTTTGATTATGCACCTCAAATTAAACATGTTGATACCCAGTTTCAAGTATGGAGTGCAGTTCCCAATCTATACATTGCATTGGGGAGAAGAGCACCTTGTAGGAGCCAGCACTAGCAACACAGCATCCATTGAGTCTGCGTGAGTGCTCTTGTTTGCTGCAGCTATTCATGTTAAATAAAAAATAATTTCACTTGTCGAGATACAAAAAAATCTTTTATTCCTAGTACATCCCATGAAATAAAAATGAATTAAAAAGATTTTGCTCAAAGCACTGTTTTCTTATTATAGGCTCACATTTTTCTAAAACTAATACCTCCACCTTAAAACTGTTACCAAGCACCCAGAAAATTCCTTGCACCTCTAAATCAAATTCAATAAGATGCTATGGGTATTGGATCCAGGCTCTCAACCACCAGCAGCCTTCGTTCTAAGCAGTTATAGTTAGCCCCTTAAAGACCTTAAAAGGATAATAATGTTTCACAATAATAGCATCTCCAATTAATCTTCATAGTATTTGGGCCATGGAGAGTGTTATTTCAGTACTGTCAGAGTTGTAGTTCAAGAGTAATTGAATGATATAGTATCCTTCCTCCTGCCCCTTTTACTGATGTAACAGTGCTTAGCTCAGAGCAGCAAGGGGGGTGTCCAGATGGCTTGCAGAGAGGGACAATGTTCAATTAGCATACAGGAAAAACCTGTCAAGGGGGCAGGATTTCCATTGTTCTCACAGTAAGAAGATTGTCCCTTGCTGTGAGCTGTCTGGTCCCAGGACCAGATTCCACATTTGAGGGAGGTGGCTTACACTAGGTATAAGGGGCGGGAGGGGGAAACCTTATCATTTAATTACTCTTGAACCACAACTCTCAAATAACATTATCTATGGCTCAAATACTATAAAGATTAATTGGAGCTGCTGTTTTTTGTGAACCATTGCTATCCCTTTAAGGGTGAGCAGTGCATTGCAAAGAAATGGGTTGCATAACTCTCTTGTCCTCAAGAGGTTAATGATTAAAGCAATATTAACACCTTAAAATAAAACTCTTGATATACCTTTAAACATCATTTGCTTCCAATAAGCATCTGTAAAATGTACTTATTTTGCTAGATCACATAAACATAATCCAAATCTTGATTTTTCGTTTTGTTTTTTAAGTGGGCCCTAATATAAGTTTTGTATACTTAGCAGTCAGATTTGTCTATCTGTTGTACTAGCCATTCTTCTATAAAATAAATAGTTTTAAGAAATGAACACTTATGTTTTAGTGGCACAGTTTGGCATTTTATGCAAATTACCTGCGCATAATGCTAATTACTTCTGTTTGAGGACAAATTTACTGCTCACAGGGGGCCATCCACTAAGTAATTTTCCAGTGAAATGGAGGCTTCCCTTGCACCTCTGTACAAAGACAAACCCCTGGAAATATTGTGTCTCTGTGCTTGCCTACAGCCTGTCTCCACCTAAGGTGGATTGTTGGCCATGCTAAGGTAATCCAACATTATCAGCATGTACCTGCACTCAGGAGAAATGCTGATGGTGCATAGGCGATCTATATGCCTCTTTCGCCACAACTAGTTCAGACAGGCACAATGGTGGAAGTGTGACCTGTTGCCCTGCCTGAACCTTGTGTCCCTTAGTGTCCCAAAGCATATACTCTCAACACACAGACGCCACACCCTCCTTAACCCCTCTGTTGTCATGAAAGTTTGCAGAGCAATGCATTTCAAACTCAAAGGCAATTCAGGGGTTAATGTACATTATATTTTTTAAAAAATCCAAATAAACTATCCTTTTGCTACCCCCATACATCCTAAACCAACCTCAGATTAACCACTACATTGCTATATAGGCTCATATTAGCCGAACCAGCAACAGAGGGGCTATTAGTTGAATAAAACCAGCACACACACACACACACACCACCACCCCCATCTCTCCATCCTTAACAGATCAGGATGTTGAGTGTGTTCAAATTAATTTGGAGTGTTAGGACTTTCTATTTTGTTTTTTCTTTAAAGGAGGACACATTTATTCCTTCTCTTAATGAATGAAACAAAAACGAAAATATGAGGTACCTACTTAATCACATCTTAATTATATGGATATGGGTTCCATACATAGAATATCATTTTATTTGTGCAAAATACACAGCAAGCTAAATAAATATAGCCCCATATTAATTTACCAAATGCCCAAAAGAAGGGGTCCAGGTTGTCCACCCCATTAGTAGCCAAAGACCCCTGACACTCCACTGAACACTTTCAGTGCCAGAAGCTTGTCCAAAACATTGCTTCAAGCTGGATATTCTCTCTGGCACTCAAAAGGATAACCCACCACATCTATGTTTCACTGTCCCATCGGGAACCCCAATACCACACATAACAACCCCCCCACACACCCACACAGCTTTTCTCATAAATAAAAATAATAGCCTACATTCAGCCACACCCTCCCACTAAGTGCCATGAATATACATAATGATCGTAAACATGCAATGCCCCTTATCTACTAGGAACTTTCTCATGCTCATGGGCTGCAGCCAAACTTAACTTAAAGACATGATTTGTGTCATAAATGGACAGGACTTAATCTGGTGGAAAGGGCTTAACCAGAAAGTGGGCGGGAAAGTGAGCACAACATGGTGGGAAGGAGGAGAACTGGGCAGAGTTTTTCCAGGAAACTCACCACAGCCAGACAATCAGCCTCTGTCCCTGGAAACCTAGTAATTAATGCTAAACACTGAAGTCTACAGGGCAGATCCAGACAGCTCCCAGGTATGCCCCTTATCCCCTCATGTACATGTTTTTGCATGTCTATGACACCCTGGTCTTCCAACTGTAGTCTCCTGTCCATAGAAAAATAACCTAAATTCCCAAAAAAGCCATTACCACAAAAAAAATACAAAAATAACACTCCCCAGACCTTCTTGGGCCTTTTACCAGGTCACTGTTGGGAAACAGAACCAGGATTGTCTTTTATAGTTCCAGTTCCAAATCAAAATAATTGCCATGCTCCCATTGGCTTTGAGATGCAGTTACACCAGTTGCAACATTATCACAGATTGCTTACTCTGCATAGTGAGGTGGCTTAATGTTAAGATGTCCAACATTTCACAAAGATGGTAGCTTCTCCATTTGCCAGCATATTCCAAATGTAAGCTCACTGTGAAGGTAAAAAAAAAACTGGTTGGGGCTAGTAGCATTTTTTCTAAATGTAACAAATATGCTTTTTCAATAGGCTTTCACTTAACATTGAAATATATGCTGCAGGATTTATCCTGCTGTGTAAAACAATGATGTCCTCACTAATGAGACATGTTTTATTCAAAAGTTATTGCTGGTCAATTTTAAGTTTTTTTGCTACAGAACTAGCCTGGCCTGAAATGTTACAGTGGTGCTATCCCTAAAGCATCATGTGGAAGTGTAAGGTCAAGAGCTAAGTTAAAGGGATAGTATTACTTAAAAATTACTATCCCTCATATTGTAGCCCTGCCAGCAGGAGAATCCGGTCTCTGAATCAAGCGGAGGCTCTTCAGCAGAGCCGATATCTCGATATGGGAGGAAAAATGATTAATTGAAACAGTCTTCTATGTGTGCTTGGTAACCAAGCACACGTAGATGACTGTTTCAATGAATCATTTTTCCTTCCATAACAAGATATCGGCTCTGTTTAAGATCCTCCGCCTGTCCCGGGACCGGATTCGCCTGCTGTCAGCAGAATGCTGACAGCAGGGGAAAGGAAACTTTGAAAGCAGCTATCTCTTAATCAATAAAGGTTTGAGAGATGCCGCTGGTGTCATTTAACTCAGTTTATTAAGGGCTACAATATGAGGGATAGTAATTTTGAAGTAATACTATCCCTTTAAGTTATACTGAGATTAGGACTCTTGGCTCTCCTATCAGGCTTTACATGTTATTTTTTTAATGTGGCATTCGTATATTGGCTTTGCAATTTAGCTTTGGTGTTGTGCGTGCATTCCAGCTGAGGGATAACTTGTTCATACACCTATAATTGAAATTTTCATATGGTTGTGATATGGGGTAACGTTATTGGAGTCTTGATCCACCTTTCCAATCAGATTGCATAGAGAGGTATTTAAACTTTGATTCTATAGCGGCTGGATATTTATCTATTATCCCCAAAAAATCTTATCTTTGAAAAAGTGACTTTTGTTGCCGCAAAACTCGTCAGATGGGGGTTATATATACATTGCTACATATTTGTATATATATTTTTTTATTATTGATATATTTATTTTATATTCAACATTTTTATTAATTTAATATTAATAAACCGCTTGAAGGGATTTTTACATTGTGTCACAGCCCCTAGATATTGGTGTTATTCAACACTAAGACTCTTAAAGAATCTGACTGGAAACAGATATTTCTCCAAATGTCTATCTGTCAGATCCTGAATTATCTTTGTACCTGACATTGTGAGTATATATGATTTTAACTCTTTTATCAGTTGATGTAAGTACTATACTATTTGGCTCCTTCCATGTTTGTTTGTTTGTTTTTGTCTTGTGTAGTTTGTCAGAGCACAGATAATAAAATACCAAACTATGACTTTAAATTTCTGCCATCAGTGTCACGTCTCTATAAAATTAAGCTCTTGAATTCTTCAATGGAAACCAGTTAATTACCAGGAATTACCAGGAATGATTCTTAGTGGACTCCTTCCTGTAATAGTAAAAACATTTAATGTATGTTCTGGACACAGATTCACCCTAAATAAGCTGAGAAATGTCACATGCCAAAAACACACCTTTCCTGTTGAAGATTAAAGAGCAGATATCTGTATGTGAAAGCTCCATATTTCCTTTCTAAGTGATAAAAATGTGATATATCTGTCCTAAGGAAGTTAAGGAATAATGATATGAATTTATGACAAGGAGTTCATAAGAATAAGGTTCTTAATATAGACACATTCCTGTTTAAAGCCTACATCAGATTATGAGTTGCTTATTTCTAAGTAATTATTATATTGTGATTAGTGATGAGCGAGCACCCCAATGCTCGGGTGTTCGGGTGCTCTGACCGAGCACCCCCTGAGGCTCGAGTGCTCGGCCGAGCACCCGAGCCCCATTGAAGTCAATGGGAGGACTCGAGCATTACACCAGGCACCCCCTGCTCTGATGAGGGGAGGGTGCCTGGTCCATAGGAAAAGGGCAGAAAAAGATGGAAACACTACAGAAATGGTTCAGGGACAGCATAGGGAGGATGTCTGGATGCATCTTGGACTCCAACATCGCTGCTGGGAACGATCTTTCGCCCGTAGTACGCCATTTTTACAGACTGACCATAAAACACACAAAAAGGAAAATAAAAACGACTTTAGGCGAAAAATTGTTACCAAACAATATTTGCTGTATATTTACTTGTATATCATCTGCAAATTCTCCCAAAAATTTCCTTGATTTTCAGAACTGAGGCCATGATTAAGAGGGAAACGTGCGCAGAGGCAAATTCTCCCAAAAATTTCCTTGATTTTCAGAACTGAGGCCATGATTAAGAGGGAAACGTGCGCAGAGGCAAATTCTCCCAAAAATTTCCTTGATTTTCAGAACTGAGGCCATGATTAAGAGGGAAACGTGCGCAGAGGCAAATTCTCCCAAAAATGTCCTTGATTTTCAGAACTGAGGCCATGATTAAGAGGGAAACGTGCACAGAGGCAAATTCTCCCAAAAATTTCCTTGATTTTCAGAACTGAGGCCATGATTAAGAGGGAAACGTGCACAGAGGCAAATTCTCCCAAAAATTTCCTTGATTTTATTGAACTGAGGCCATGATTAAGAGGGAAACGTGCGCTGAGCTGACCATCTAAAACATTATGGGTGAGGGTCTGCTGCAGAGCTGACCATTCTAAACATTATATGCGAAGGCCCGCTAGTGAGCTGACGCTATAAAACATTATATGAGAGGGCCCGCTAGAGAGCTGACCCAATAAAACATTATATGAGAAGGCCCGCTGGTGAGCTGACCTATATAAAAATTGGCAAACAGGGCCCGCTGGTGAGCTGACCCTATATAAAAATTATATCACAGGGCATATGGAAGAGGAGGAGGAGGATGAGAAGATTAAGAGTCAACCATATACCTGTTTTTTGGGTGGAAGGGGTGAATGGGAATACAGAGTATTCCCATCATTGTAAATAATATATGTAAAGTGAGTTTATGTTCCCCCGGGGCTTTCCTCCAGTGGAGTGGAGAAGTCAGGGGAAATCCAGGCCTTGTTCATTTTTATAAGTGTCAACCTATCAGCATTGTCGGTGGAAAGGCGGATACGCTTATCTGTTATGATGCCACCAGCAGCACTAAATACCCGCTCAGACAGAACGCTGGCGGCAGGGCAGGCCAGCACCTCCAAGGCGTAGAGTGCCAGTTCATACCACGTGTCCAGCTTGGACACCCAGTAGTTGTAAGGCACAGAGGGATCATTGAGGACGCTGACACGGTCTGCTACGTACTCCTTCACCATCTTCCAAAACTTTTCCCTCCTTGTGACACTAGGCTGCGCATCAGGGTGAGGGTGCTGGCGGGGTGTCATGAAGGTGTCCCACGCCTTGGAGAGTGTTGCCCTGCCTTTCTCGGAACTGCTGTGTGCTCCCCTTTTCTCCCCTTCTCGGTTGGCCAAGGTAGCACGTACTCTGCCGCCAGCGTTGTCAGATGGAAAATTTTGGAGCAATTTTTCGACAAGAACCTTCTGGTATTGCACCATTTTGCTTGTCCTCTCCACCGGAGGAATGAGAGATGAGAAATTCTCTTTGTAGCGGGGGTCCAGAAGGGTGAACACCCAGTAATCCGTGTTGTTTAAAATGCGTATAACGCGTGGGTCACGGGAAAGGCAGCCTAACATAAAGTCAGCCATGTGTGCCAGAGTACCAACAGTCAAGATTTCGCTGTCCTCACCAGGAGGATGACTCTCAATCTCCTCATCCTCTTCCTCCTCTTCTGCCCACCCACGCTGAAGAGATGGAACTAAAGTTCCATGGCTACCCTCTGTAGCGGAGGCAACCGTGTCTTCCTCCTCCTCCTCCTCCTCCTCCTCCGCCTCCTCCAATTGTCGCTGAGAAGACGAAGTGAGGGTGCTCTGGCTATCACCTTGTGTAAGCTCTTCCTCCCCCATTTCCACCTCTTCCACATGCAAAGCGTCGGTTTTAATTGTGAGCAGCGAACGTTTCAGTAGACACAGAAGTGGGATGGTTACACTGATAATAGCGTTATCGCCGCTCACCATCTGTGTCGATTCCTCAAAATTGCGTAAAACCTCGCAGAGGTCTGACATCCATTCCCACTCCTCACTTCTGATTACAGGAAGTTGAACGGAGAGGCGACGACCGTGTAACAGCTGGTACTCCACTACTGCCCTCTGCTGCTCACAAAGCCGGGCCAACATGTGGAAGGTGGAGTTCCAGCGCGTGCTCACGTCACACAGCAGCCGGTGAGCTGGCAATTGTAAGCGCTGCTGCAGCTTCAACAGGCCGGCCGAAGCTGTAGATGACTTACGGAAATGTGCACACACGCGGCGCACCTTGGTTAAGAGATCATGCACATTGGGGTAGGTTTTTAGAAATCGCTGCACCACTAAATTAAATACATGCGCTAGGCATGGTACGTGTGTGAGCTTGCCGAGCTCCAAAGCCGCCACCAAGTTACGCCCATTATCACACACAACCATGCCTGGTTGCAGGTTGAGTGGCGAGAGCCACTGCTCGGTCTGGTGACTAATCCCCTGCAACAGCTCTGAGGCCGTGTGCTGTTTGTCCCCAAGGCAGATCAGCTTCAGCACGGCCTGTTGACGCTTCCCCACTGCAGTGCTACACTGCTTCCAGCTACTGGCTGATGGGGGAGTGGCGCTGCGTGTAGATAATTCGGAGGTGGAAACGGAGGAGGAGGAGCCAATAACGTAGGTGCTGGTGGAAACCCTGATGGAGGTAGGGCCCGCAATCCTCGGCGTGGGTAGCACCCGTGCCATCCCAGGGTCCGAGTCGCTCCCAGCCTCCACGACATTCACCCAGTGTGCCGTCAGGGAAATGTAGCGTCCCTGGCCACAAGCACTTGTCCATGTGTCAGTCGTTAAGTGGACCTTCCCAGTAACTGCGTTGGTCAGGGCACGGGTGATGTTACGGGACACATGGTGGTGTAATGCGGGGATGGCACACCGGGAAAAGTAGTGGCGGCTGGGGACCGCGTACCGAGGGACAGCTGCTGCCATCAGGCTGCGGAAGGACTCAGTGTCCACAAGCCTAAATGGCAGCATTTCGATGGCCAGTAATTTGGAAAGGTGTGAGGTTAGTGTTATGGCCTGTGGGTGGGTGGCTGGGTACTTTCTCTTGCGCTCAAATGCCTGGGGTAACGACATTTGGACGCTGTGCTGGGACAGGGAAGTGGATGTGGTCGCTGATGGTGCTTCAGATGGTACAGGTGCAGGGCGGGAGGTATGCGGGCCTGCGCCTTCGACAGGCGATTGGCCGGCACCGAAAACAGGGGAAGAGGAGGCAGTGGTGTGGCCTGCAGACACAGATGGGCGATCCAGGCGTTCCTCCCACTTACTACGGTGCTTGGATGCCATGTGTCGGATCATGCTGGTGGTGGTGAGGTTTCTAGTGTTCATGCCTCGGCTCATTCTGGTGTGGCACAGGTTGCAAACTACAATTCTTTTGTCGTCCGCACTTTCCTTAAAAAAACGCCATACCGCGGAACACCTACCCTTTGGCAAGGTAGATTTACGCAAGGGGGTGCTCCGTGGAACATTTGCGGGCCGGTTTGGTGCGGTCCTCCTTCTTTCTGTAGCCACACCACTGCCTCTTCCAGCCTGTTGCGGTGCTGCAGATGGCTCACCCTCAGGACTGCTGACATCGCTCGGCTCTACACCTTCCCAGGTGGGGTCAGTCACCTCATCGTCCACCAAGTCCTCCTCCACTTCCTCACTCTGATCATCCTCCTCAAGTCTTGATCCCACCACATACTCAGTCATTGACAACTGTATAACATTCTCCTCAACAAGGTCTTGAGACGGAAATAGTGGTTGATTTAATGGCAACTGTGTCTCATCATCATCATCATCATCCACTACTTCCTTTGACCTTAAATGCCGTTCACATCTGTCATCTTCTTGTGATTGGGTAGCCTCTAGAGGTTGTGAATCAGGGCACAAGATGTCATGTTCCTCTGCAAGCGTGCTTGGAGAGAGGGTCAAATGAAGGATTGGTGATGAGACGAGCTCCTCACTATATCCCAGTGTGGGATCACTTCTTTGACCAGACCGTGTATGGTGGGAGGAAGGATGATCAGAGTGAGGATTATGTTGACCAGACTCTTGGCTACTGAGAGTGGACTTGGTGGAAGACAGGGTGGTGCTTAACTGACTGGAAGCAGTATCAGCTGTCATCCAACCGACCACCTGTTCGCAGTGGTCGGACCTCGAGAGTGATGTCCTGCGACGCCCTGTAAAATTACACATGAAGCTAGGTATGGTGGATGTCTTTCTTTCTTGTGCTCTGGCACCAGGCACAGTTTCTCCGCGTCCTGACCCGCGCCCTGAACTTTCAGGATCACGTCCACTTCCCCGTCCCTTTTTACCCGGCTTCTTCATCTTACACAGAATATGTGACTTTAATATTTGAGTTTGAAAACTTAACACTATTTCTTACTATTCTGCAACTCTGCAGAGTACACAGAATAGGCTGCTAAACGGCGGTGAAACACACTGAATGGAATATGTGACTTTAATATTTGAGTTTGAAAACTTAACAGTATTTCTTACTATTCTGCAACTCTGCAGAGTACACAGAATAGGCTGCTAAACGGCGGTGAAACACACTGAATGGAATATGTGACTTTAATATTTGAGTTTGAAAACTTAACAGTATTTCTTACTATTCTGCAACTGTGCAGAGTACACAGAATAGGCTGCTAAACGGCGGTGATACACACTGAATGGAATATGTGACTTTGATATTTGAGTTTGAAAACTTAACACTATTTCTTACTATTCTGCAACTCTGCAGAGTACACAGAATAGGCTGCTAAACGGCGGTGAAACACACTGAATGGAATATGTGACTTTAATATTTGAGTTTGAAAACTTAACAGTATTTCTTACTATTCTGCAACTGTGCAGAGTACACAGAATAGGCTGCTAAACGGCGGTGATACACACTGAATGGAATATGTGACTTTGATATTTGAGTTTGAAAACTTAACAGTATTTCTTACTATTCTGCAACTGTGCAGAGTACACAGAATAGGCTGCTAAACGGCGGTGATACACACTGAATGGAATATGTGACTTTGATATTTGAGTTTGAAAACTTCACACTATTTCTTACTATTCTGCAACTCTGCAGAGTACACAGAATAGGCTGCTAAACGGCGGTGAAACACACTGAATGGAATATGTGACTTTAATATTTGAGTTTGAAAACTTAACAGTATTTCTTACTATTCTGCAACTGTGCAGAGTACACAGAATAGGCTGCTAAACGGCGGTGAAACACACTGAATGGAATATGTGACTTTAATATTTGAGTTTGAAAACTTAACAGTATTTCTTACTATTCTGCAACTGTGCAGAGTACACAGAATAGGCTGCTAAACGGCGGTGAAACACACTGAATGGAATATGTGACTTTAATATTTGAGTTTGAAAACTTAACAGTATTTCTTCCTATTCTGCAACTCTGCACAGTACACAGAATGTGCTGCTAAACTGCGGCGAAGCACACTGAATGGAATATGTGACTTTGATATTTTAGTTTGAAGACTTAACAGTATTTCTTCCTATTCTGCAACTCTGCACAGTACACAGAATGTGCTGCTAAACTGCGGCGAAGCACACTGAATGGAATATGTGACTTTGATATTTTAGTTTGAAGACTTAACAGTATTTCTTCCTATTCTGCAACTCTGCACAGTACACAGAATGTGCTGCTAAACTGCGGCGACGCACACTGAATGGAATATGTGACTTTGATATTTTAGTTTGAAGACTTAACAGAATGTGCTCTAATCTGCAACTTTGCACACTAAACAGAATGTGCTCTAATCTGCAACTTTGCACACTAAACAGAATGTGCTCTAATCTGCAACTTTGCACACTAAACAGAATGTGCTCTAATCTGCAACTGTGCACACTAAACAGAATGTGCTCTAATCTGCAACTTTTCACACTAAACAGAATATTTTTTTTTTTTTTTTCTTTTTTTTTTCCCCCCACACAAAATAACCTGCTGCCCCCACACACAGTAGTCCTAAAAAGGACTTTTGGTTCTTTTTTTGCACAATTTTTGTTTTTTTCCTCCCTACACTGCCTTTCCCTTCCTATCCTCAGCTCTCCCTGGCTCAGACTGAGCCGAACTCGATGGTCAGGTGCTATACAGCACCCGACCACGGGTTCTGGCCAGCCAATCAGTGTAATGCCAGCAGCCAACATGGCTGCTGGCATTACACCGATGTCAGAGCCTCCCTGCACGTTTATTGGCTGCGCAGCAGCCGCAAAACGTGCGGGGAGGAGACCCGAACATGGCGGGCGAGCACATGCGGTACTCGTACGAGTACCGCCATGTGCCGAGCAGAGCGATGCTCGAGCCGATCCGAGCATCGGCCGAGCATGCTCGCTCAACACTAATTGTGATGTTAAATGAAAGCCCTTTCACAAATGGCTGTTGCTTAAAGGGATAGTAATACTTCGCTTTATCTTTATTTTGTAGGCATTAAAAAAACATGAAGAACGATATAAGTCTTATCTCTCAAACCTTTATGGTTTAAGAGATAGTCACAAGCAAAGTTTCCCCTCCTGCCCCTTTTAACTAGTGTAAGCTATCTCTTCTCAGATGTGGAATCTGGTTGTAAGACCAGACAGATAACAGAAGGGGACAATCTTCTTTTTTGAGAACAATGGAATTTCTGCCCCCCTTGACAAGTTTTTCAGGTTTTTCCCTTATCTTATTTGAAGATTGTCCCTCTCTGCAAACTACCTGGGCACCTCCCTTCTGAACTGGCTGAACAGTGTTACATCAGTAAAAGGGGCGGGAGGGGGATACTTTGTCATTGAATTACTCCTGAACTACAACTCATGACAGAATTGAAATAACACTCTCCAAAGTCCAAATATTATGATGATTAATCAGAGCTTCTTTTATTATGAAACATTACTATCCCTTTAAGCTGCTTTTTCAGGAATCTAAAGCCTCCTCAGTGCTGGATTTTCCATTAGACAGAATAGATTATTGATTAGTGTGCCAGTTTTTGAGGGATGCCTCAGTCACACTGGACAGTCCTACAAGCTGAGTTGTCGGTGTTGTCAGAGCGATATCAAAAATAACTGCCCAACAATATTTCCTGGATAATGGAGGCCAGTAAATTTACCAGTTTATATATCCACCATCATTGGATATTATTTAAACCCTTGCAAACTAGAGAAGTTTCAAGTGCACTGAAAAGCAATACATTGGTGCACTCTCTAGCAGATAAGGGATTAAGGCCTAGATTTAAAGGCAGCCGTTAAACCATCCGCTAAGTAAAAAAGGCACGTCGGCCGCAAAGAACACATGGTTTACGGCAGATTCAAAGGTAAGCGTTCAAGAATAGCTATCGGGCGTAGGCACTACAAAAACACGTTAAACAAAAACCAGCGTCGCACCTGATTTTGCATCACCGTGCGTCCCAAACACCCGTTAAAACACAACTTAACTCAAAATGTTACATTACGGCTGCCGATTTCTAGCAACCCTGATAGATGCACAAACAAAATTCAAACCTACAGCCAATCCCAAGGCCCCAAAGTATCAAAAATGTTCAAATACACCTATATATACCTCAAAATAACGGTTACACCCTGTCTGTGTTTCGAGTTTCAGCAAGCTAGAGCACAGGACCCAGGAGTGGAGGATAGCGTTTAGAGAGAGAGAGAGAGAGAGAAGCATACACAGCAGTAAGGTAGAGGGATCTTGGAGAGGAGAGAAGTACATTTAAATAGACACATAGCACACTTTTGCACATAGCACATACATCCATACAAACACAAACACATACACATACATACACATAGTCTTTTTTTTTTCATCACACCTTACACATTTAAACTTTATTTTTACAGTGTGAATCCGTGAGTGAAAGTGTGTGACAGAGAGTGAGTGGGATCGAGTGTGTCTGTGAGGGCGTGTGAGAGTGCCTGGGTGTGAGTGGGTGAATGATGGCCAGGAGAGGAGGACAGGAGACAGGGATGGGGAGACTAGTGGAGGAGGAGGAGGAAGGTCAGGAGGGGATCCCTCAGCAGAGCAGGGGTGGGAGAGGGAGATCCGCAGGGCGGAGGGGGACCAGGCCCACAAGAACAGGCACACTAAGAAGAAGAGGGACAGATCCTGCAGTGGGACGAGGGGTAGTGCCTGGGGACCACCACACACAGGCAGGGGCAGAGCAGGCAGGACACTCCGGGTCTGACTCCTCGCATGCCGGAGCTGAGGGGGACAGGCTCAGGGATCCCCGATATACCGAGGAAGAAAACACGGCCCTCGTGGAGGCTGTGCTGGAGAGGGAGAGTGTCCTCTTCCCGGGGGACAGACTCCCTGGCCTGTCTGCGAGGAGGAGAGCTGCCTGGAGTCAAATCTGCAGCAGAGTTAATGCGGTGGCCACCTGCAGACGGGATGTTGACTCAATAAAGAAGAGATGGGGCGACTGCAAAAGGCAGGTGAAGAGGAAGATGGGGGATGCCGCCCTGCACGCCCGAGCCACCGGAGGTGGGCCACCTGTCCCCATCACCTTCAGCGCATGGGAGGAGAGGCTGCGGCAGACACTGTCGTCTACCCTCATTGAGGGGGTCCCTGGAGGATCAGACACTGGGGAGGAGAGGAGCCTCCACACCACCGGTAAGTGCATCACCCCAAAACCACACACCACCCCAAACCACACACCCATCACAAACAAGCACTCACATCCCAACATCTGCCCTTCATTCAACCACACAATTGCACCAACACAGCACCCTGAGGGTTTAAACAGGAATCAAGACAAGGACAAATGTCAATGTTCAACAAGGCCAAAACCTGTCCAACTCCCTGGTTAACCCTCATGTTGCTGTGCTCATCACACACAATACACACAAACCATGCTCAGTAAAGTGTTGTATGTCAAACATCACAATTGTTGTCACACAGTGTTACCCATGTTCACACAGGGAATCCAGCACATAACCCCATGAGTGCGAGAGGGATCATCAATGCATCGATCAACAATGCTTTGGCAACCCCTCTGGTACTCAAAGGGTTAACCAGACAACAAACACATGTCGATAGGTTAACAATTACATGACACATAGGGGACATTCACTAAGCGGTGAAAAAGAGCTGATGTAGAGAATTTGACACTTGCATACCCTCACTTTACCAATTACAATGTTAGTCTATGGAGAACATCCAATAACAGGATTCAAGCTGCACAGGCCCCATTGTGTGGACTCCATAGAAAACATTGCAGATGGGGAAATGAGGTCAGCGGAGAAGTCAGCATCATAATCAGTTCATCAGGTCCACTTAACCGCTTACTGAATCACCAACAGGATGTATCAGGTCACAAATCACAGTGCCACAGAGAATAAATGCTTGTATGTGCAACACACAGGCCAAAAACAATCACACATAAGTAAAGGTGAAAAAGTTGGCCTTGGTGTTGTGTATGCAATCATTTACTCTAACTTCAATTTACATAGCTCACATTTGATTCACATATAGATCCTCAGGAGTGCTGATGCCATGGATGGATGGTACACCAGACACTATTTGCAGGATACATATGGGAACCAAATATGAACCATTGAGGTTTGGTCAATAACAGGCCAGGGATTATGGATATCTATGATCGGGTCTGGCTGCCTCACACAGAAGGATGGATGGGCTGATCCAGGAAAAAAAAGTCCTCAATCAATGATATCCTTCAATACTGGCTTGATTGTTGCCCCTCAGGATTCAACTTGAACAGACCTCATGGACAGAATCCTGTAATGTACATCAATCCCTGATTGCCACGGTGGTATCCCATGCATCACAATGCAATGCATAGGATACCATCATGACAACCAGAGAGGGACATGTCTAATCTGACAAAATCCAGCACTGTACGGGATGAACTGATAACATAGGGATGAATACTACTTGAATCACACTGCAGATCTATTCAAAAAAAGATATGTACAGAAAGAAAAACAACCAGATTTGTATGTGGATATGTCCCTTTCAAATGGGTACAAATAGGTCCCAACAAGATGTAAACCCAGAGTTCGGTTCAGTACGTGTGATTGTCCAACTGCCCATATATGTGCACCCTCAACAAAATAACTCATATTGATATCATCATCAGAGTACATATACCCAGTATATTACACCTACTTGGATGGGTATCACTTGTATCCATGAAAGTTCATTTGTGATGGCTGTACATATATAGGCAGTTAGACAATCACATGTTCTGAACAGATCTCTGGGTTCATATCTATCAAGGATATGTTTGTACCCGTATGAAAGGTACATATACACACATATCAGACCATATTCCTCACTGTGTACCTTGGCATGGCAATGGTTAATTTCACTTGATGTAACCTTGCAGGCATCATAAAGAGATGTTTAGAAAGATGTTACTGTATGTGACAGCTGGAGATGTCAGTCATATGACCACACGGAGGCTCTTCAGCAGACCCAAAATTGAAACAATTGGAGATGGATCCATCATTGACATGGTCCACAGAGCGTGCTTACAAACCAGGAACACTTAGTAGACAATGGCAAAGATGTAGTTATCTCCAAATGGGTCAATGTGGAGTCTGCTGAAGAGCCTCCGTGTGGTCAAATGACTGACATCTCCAGCTGTCACATACAGCAACATCTTTCTAAACATCTCTCTATGATGCCTGCAATGTTACATCAAGGTGAAATTAACCATTGCTATCCCGTTAAAGAGATAGTAATACCTAAAATGTGAAAGGAAAAATACATGTCATAGGATTGATCCACCGGGTAATGCAAGGGTATCCCCACTACTGAAAGGTGTTTCATCACAAGAGTATAACAGCTCAAAGTTGAATATTCCATGGACAATATCAGTGTGGCCTGAAAATGTACTATGCCAATGTTGCCAGACCATCCTCTGGCTAGCTTTGGTCCAGGGAGCAGATATCCACAAAGGATGATGTGGCAACAGCGCAAATGTACAATTTCAGGCCACTGGGATGTGGCACCAAAGGAATTCAACTCTGAGCTGCAATACATGTAGAATACAACACCCATCACCAGTAGGAGTACCGTTGTTTCACACAGGGGGATACACCATACAACATATATGTTCCTTTACACATTTCAAGTATTAATATCAATTTGACACCATCATGGCTAAGTTTACTGATCACACAATCTCAATCCTCCACACAGGTTATGTGTCTCCAGCACATCAGGAGCCCATGGAGGAGGCCACCTCACCACCCAGTGAGGAGTATTTGGAGGAGGGGACCAGCCAGTGGGCACCGTACCCAACGACATCCACACCTCTTGGCCAGCTGGATGCACCAACCCTGCCTGCACCGACTCTGCCTGCATCAACTCTGCCTGCATCAACTCTGCCTGCACCAACTCTGCCTGCATCAACTCTGCCTGCACCAACTCTGCCTGCACCAACTCTGCCTGCACCAACTCTGCCTGCACCAACTCTGCCTGCACCAACTCTGCCTGCACCAACTCTGCCTGCATCAACTCTGCCTGCACCAACTCTGCCTGCACCGACTTATTACAGTGACTGGATGCCCCCCACCACCTCCAGGAGCTATTATCCCCCAGCAGCAGCAGCACCACCACCACCACCAGGGAGGCAATGGCTGCCCGGTGATGTGGCCACCACCCAATACGGGCCATACCCACAGATTGACCTACCCTCCTGGATGGCTCCCCAGCATGGCCCCAGGTATGATCCTAGGTGGGGGCCAAGCACATACCAGTGGCCAAGTTTTGACCCTTGGCCACTCGACTACCAACACCTGGGCCTGCTTGGGGAGCCCCAACAGCCTATGCGAAGGGACGTGTTTACCCCACCACCTCCACCAGCACAGACATCGGTGGGCAGCAGTGGGTCAATTGATGTGGTGGGCACATACCCATCTGTAGCACAACCAGCACCAGCAGAGGAGGACACAGCACCAGCAGAGGAGGACACAGCACCAGCAGAGGAGGACACAGCACCAGCAGAGGAGGACACAGCAGCAGCTGATTCACCAGGCACAAGCATCACCAGCAGTGAACGGCCCACGGGGATGGAAGCTGAGTGTATGGCTCTGCAAAGGAGACTACTCAGGTCAAGCCTCCGCACCAATGACAACATCACCAGGAGCCGTAGGGAATTCCGTATAAACACTAACAGGATAGAGGCAAGGATCCATGCCCTGGAGTCGGAGGTCATGAGGATCAACATTCAACTCCATCAGCTACACACGGGGGTGATGGACCTGCTTGCACAGCTACTGGTGGAGTTGAGAGAGCTGAACCGCAGGGAGGACTTACGTTTGGAGAGGGAAAACCTGCGCTCCACAGAGGGATCCACTGCCCCCACCACCCCCTCTAATGTGACCCCCGAAGCCACACCTAGGGGGCAAAGGGTGACCAGGAGATCATCCAGGTTATCCACTTCTGCCACACAGTCTAAGCCCCCCCCCCAAGAAAAAAAAATAAAATGCCCAACATGTTAAATTTCCCCTGAATAAAGGAACATTGTGCTTTTGAATCCTGTCTGATCTGCTTTGAATTTGGTCATAGATTTGGGTGGCAGAGTTGTCTCCAATGCATTGCCAAACAATTCAGTGAATACAACTCCTGCCTAGGTAAGATGTTTGTGGGATGTTACAACATGGGTTCACACACACATCATTGTACAAAATCAACTGTAAAAACATCCCTGTTGCCATATTACACAACTGTGTTATATGGCAATGTTGTGTGTTGATTTTGCATAACAAAACATTCCCCTTAGCCCAACATTTGGTACAACATTGAACATTCATCTACATCATATGTTGTGTTTAACCCTTTGATAGCCAGAGTGGTAGGCAACGCATTGCAAAGAAATGCGTTGGGTACCACTCTGGCACTCAGAGGGTTAAGGGGATAACAAACAAACGGCTTAGCGGTGAGATAACAAGCAGGACAGATAAATGGGACATGTATCCATATTGTCTTGGATTCACACACTCATTGTGCAACAGACTGACTGGGGAAGCCAATGTTTTCAACCTAGGATTTCAATGTGTAGCACACACATTGATATCCTGGGGTGAGCATTGGGGCCTCCAGTAAGTTGACTTGTTGTTTTTTCTAAGGGTGTAACAGACTTCCCCAGTGAAAACACTTGTCCACTTGGTCATGTACTGTGATATGTCCCAGTGGAACAATATCACTGAACATTGATTATACTGAGCAACACATTAACTGTGGACAGGAATTCACTGTGGAAGTATGTCCCCTTTATCACCTCTTTATCACTCCCACAACACATTAGTGTATCACTGCCACCATCTGTTAGCGTGAATACATCACTGAGTCCACTCACTTGCAAACAAGTGGTGGAGTCCTGTGATATGGGTGATGCCTTTCCATGTATGGGGATACTCTACCCTGGGTGTGGTAACGCATTGACAACTGTGTTCTCAAATATATCCTCCTACAGACACAGATAGAATGGTGATGGTTCATCTTTATTGTGTCTCAAAGTACATTAGGATGTACATGTGTTTTCTGTGTATTGCCTATATGCATTGAACACCTGTATGAGAACACTAAATGTACTTTGAAACAAAAAAATAGTACTTTAGTAACACTGCTGCCCAGCTCTTGTGTTGTCCACAAGGTTTGACAACTCTGTAGCTGAGCATCCTAACTGTACAGGTTATAAAACTCAGGAATTAGTGTTTTCTGTGTCTATATGAAAATGATCCAGTAGAGGTTTGTGTGAACCTCAGGTCAAACTTTGCATCACCAACAACATCAACATAAACAGCAAGGGGTGATCTCCATTAAGGTGATGTCAAGACATCAATCCAGTCACATAGAAGAACTTCAGTTCAAGGATGGATCATGTTACGGATGCCTGTGGAAGAAGAGGACAGGATTTGGAGCAGTTGACTTGAACTGATCATCAAGCAACAACAATTTAGTCTTTTTGATCCCCTCAATTTTCACAGTTACAGGTGAGTACACAAACCATTGCTTGACAATGTGTTGTGTACTCATCTGTAACCAATTATGTGGAGAACTAAGGACATGTGCCCCAGCCCTATGGATATGTGCCCCTGACATGGATACACACATTAACAAGTGTTCTGAGAGCTCCATGGAAGTAATGAATTTGGGCTGCCACTGTTAATGTGACAGTGGCAGCCCAATGTCATTTGTTCCATGGAACTGTTAGGACACATTTGTTGATGTGTGTATTCATGTCGGGGGTACATATGTCTGCACACTCACAGGTCAGCATGGTGTCCCTGGTAATCTGATCTACGTCTCATGACCTCTACATTGTGTGCCCATACCACTGTACATCCACCCCTGTGCTGCTCTTCTCAGCTGTAGCACAGTACAGGTCCCATATTGAGTCCAATGGCCCTTTAACTCCTGATGTGACGGAGTATTATCCAATGCATAGCATTGGATAACACTCTTTCGCTACAAGGCTAGCATGGTTGCTCTGGCTATGCTCATGGCAAATCAAGTTAGCTGCTGTCAATCAAGCCCTGTAAGGCGATGAACATGGGTTATGTGTTGTACCTTGTTTCTCCTGAGGGTGTGCGTGATATCCTTGGGGTCTGTATGTCAACGTGGAGAGTGGAATGGAGGATGGTTTTTGAGTCCACACACACAATTTGCCACGTCCGCTGCCAGTGCAGTGCTGTGTCACTGTTCCTGTGGGGTGAGACAGAACAAAATGTGCAGTGTGGTTAGTGTCACAGGACTGATGGGGGACTTGCATGGATTGTTTGCATGCCTGTGTTATACTCACATGTAAAGTGTTCCGTGATGAGCCTGTCTCTGATCTGTGTCCCTCTCAGGGTCTCCTCAACGTGTCCGATGTCCATGGGCACTTCCTGTATGGGGGGGGCCTGGATGTGCTCCAGCAGCCTGGTGTCCACTGCGATGTTGTGCAGTATTGCGCACGCCACAATGATGTCGCACACCTTTCCAGGTGCATACTGCAGTGCTCCCCCCGAGTGGTCCAGACATCGGAATCTTGACTTGAGGAGGCCAAAGGTCCGCTCAATGGCATTCCTCGTTCTGCCATGAGCCTGGTTGTAGCTTTCCTGGGCATGTGTTCGAGGATTGGCCAGTGGGGTCAGTAGCAAGGACTTGCATCCATAGCCAGCATCACCTGTGTAATGTGAGTGACATGGTGAGACAGGGAGCACATGTTGTGTGAATGATGTTTTGTGTGGTAGACTTAGTAGCTGTGGGTCAGGAGCATGCTAAGCAGCGTTGTGTGTACGCCTGTGTATGTGATGTGATTTTGTATTGTGAACTCACCCAAAAGCCATCCCCCTGTAAAAGTTCCATTCTCGAAATCTCTGTGGACTGAGGAGTTTTGGAGAATGTATGAATCATGTGAGCTGCCAGGATACTTTGCACAGACATTCATTATCCTCATATGGCTGTCACACACCATCTGCACGTTGATGGAGTGAAAGTTCTTCCTGTTGATGAATATCTGTGCGTCACGTGCTGGGGCCTTAATTCGGACATGGGTGCAATCTATAGCACCCATGACCCTGGGCATGCCTCCCCTGGCGTAAAAGGCCTGCTTGACTTGTATCCAGTCCATGTCGGTGGTGGGGAAATGTATATAGGTACTGGCCTTGCTTTTGAGGGCTGGCAGGACCTGGGCCAGCACCCTGGAGAATGTGGCCTGTGACATGCCAGATGCGTAACCCTCTGTGGACTGGAAGGCCCCGCTTGCCATGAAGTGCATGGCACAGAGTAGTTTCTGCAGGCCAGTTAGGGCATGGTTGTGGATGTAGATGGGATCCACCTGCTCCTTGATTACCTCATACAAGGCAATGATGCTGTCAGGCCTCAACCTGTAGCGATCAATTACCTCATCATCGGTCATTCCAAAGAGGGTGACCCTTGGGCGGTATACCCTGGGCCTTGGTGGTTGTCTATACATCCTGTGCCCTCCAGGTGGGGATGGACTCCTGTGTGGCTGCTGAGCCAGAGCCTCCTCACTTGCAACAGGTGGTGGCTGTTGATCAGGCATGCTTGGAGGTTGCTGATGTTCCCCAGCTCTCTCCCTTGCACGCCTTCTCCGCAGCCTTCGCAACAATATGTAACCCAACATACTGTTTGCTCTCTCTATCTGTCTCTATCTATCTATCTCTCTCTCTCTCTCTCTCTCTCTCTCTCTCTCTCTATCTCTCTCTCTCTCTCTCTCCCTCCCTGAGTGGAAAACAAGCCACAAGTGAGTGTGTTGAGTTGTCCCTTTAAGTACTTGCTAGGGCGTTGTGTGGGTGTGGTGATGGGTGAGTGCTGACCAATGGTGAGTTGTTTTTGTCCAGGTAAGTGTTTGCAGGTGTGTGTGTGTTATAAGATGTGGTGTGTTGTGCTTGTTCTGTGTGTGCCATTTGCGGACATGCAGTTGTGGGGTGCAGGTGGCGTGTTGATGTTGCCCAGGTGAGCTTGTATTTGCAGGTGTCCGCTTTGTGTGATGACCCCCATTGTTCCGTGCCATGTTGTGTTGTTGTTTTTTTGTGTGTCGTTGTCCCTGTGGTGTTGGTTGTTGTTGTGTGTATAGTGATTTGTGTTGTGTGTACATGTTTTTGTGTTGTTTTGGCATTGCACGGGTTAATTTTCCCATTTACATGGTTGTGCGGTAAGCCTTTTGTGTATTTTCCTATGTAACGGGTGTTTTGTTTTGGCCGTTAAGTGTCTAACGGCTAAAAAAAGTGGGTCTTAACTTTTAGCCGTTAGGTGTGTCTTTTGTTCAGCCGTTATCAGTACCGCAAGCCTTTGAATAGCTCTGGGGTATGTTTTTCCATGCGTCTGAATGCACGTAAGTGTATCGGCCGTAAGGATTCTACAACTGCCGTTAGCTGGTCTTTAGACAGATCTTTGAATTGCAACATGTCACTTAACGCACCCGTTAGTGATTTTTTTTGCTAACGGCTGCCTTTAAATCTACCCCTAAATCTTTTTTTTTCTTTTTTTTGTTCTACTCTGTTATATTTTAAGGCAGAAGTATGCACCCTTTGGATTCCAGTTGTTGAGGCCTGTAATTTCTTTCATTCCCAACTATCAGTGATTTGTAGTCCCCAACAGCTGGAGAGTCAAAGGTTGCCTGCCGCTGCGTTAAGGGCATATTATGTGCCAGTGTCAGAACACTAAGAGGTGATGGGTGGAGCAACTCTGTAAGATGTGGGGGTGTGGCCATGAGAAAGGCTAGAGGCACCTAAGATGCATTGCATAGAGGTTTCTGAGATGTAAATATGGCCCTTTATCGCCTCTCTGTCATTTGATTTGGCCAGGTCTCCGCACTGAATTGATAACCTGGAAAAGATTAAGGTTGTCCTCATGCAACCAGCATTTTAAAGGAATTCACACAAAGATTACTGTAAAACATATAATAGTCAGGGCTCAAAATGTCTGCTCTCCACTAGCCAATGGCGAGTGAAAATTTAGCCCTGGCGAGTAGAAATTCAGCCCTGGTGGGTATGTTATGACTTGCAGTGGTGAGTAACTTTTCAGGTCTGGCTAGTAGCAAAGGACTTCAAATTTTAAGCCCTGTAATAGTAATATGTCAATTAAATGAACACATATAGTGAAAGCAAAAAAACAGCTGTTCTGAAGCATACCAACTGCACCACTGGGGAAAATTCATAAATAGAAACACATGGGGAACACTAATCTCTAACAAGTAGCCAATAGATAGCATAAAAACAAGACAACCAATAAAAGCAGATATTTATTCTCACATTAGCATACAGATATGAGCATAGCAGTGCATGGGGAGAAAACACTGTTACGGTGTCAATTTTGTGCCAATCCTGATACTTCATCAGAGAAGTAGAGCTACTACTTTTAAAAACATATGTCTTCTCTTTGTGCTTTACAGCAGCAGCATTACTGCTGCTACAATAAACCACCAAAGAATCAGAAATATCAGAATAATACCTTGATAATTCAAGTATTGAGTTTTATTTTAACTATCCACAATGATCTATAATTCCCAGTGTTAAACCTCCCCAATTCCTTTATTATATGGAACTTATGTACTGTGATTTCTCCATCTTGAAAAGGAGGTTCCAGAGGCTTACATATGAACTGGAGAGATTCCTCTCACTGGAGTGCCTTCTCTTTAACCCCTTAACAACTGGCGGTCCTGGGACGTTTCCGTCCCATAAGGACCGCATAGGACCACTTGGACGCGCCGGTACACGTGACCTGTCGCATGTATCGGCGCGTCACTATGGGGCCTGATAGAGATTGCTCCGATCTTGGAGCGGTCAATTTCAGGCCCTATTTTTACTTACAGCGCTACCGGTAGAGCGCTGTAAGTAAAAAGTACGTGACGTACTATGACCGTCATTGGTCCTTGAGTATTTCAAGGACCGGGACGGTCATAGTACGTCACATGTCGTTAAGGGGTTAAAGACAAAAAATGAGTAAAACAAGAGAAGGTGACTCATTGTGTATTATTACTGATGCACAGAAGTAATTTAATATAAGTGAAAAGACAGTTACTCACAAATGTCATGGTCACTTTGAGTCAATCAACTATATTTGTACATGGCAGATATTTTGCTGCCCTCATACAGATGTATCGGTTCACTTTTAACCCCTTAAGGACCATTGACGTGCCAGGACCGTCAAGGCGGTCCGGCACTTTAGAACCAGTGACTGTCCTGGCACGGCATGGAGTTCAGGGCTTCGGGCCCGGCTGCACACCACTCCAGAAGCCCTGAACCGGAACTTACAAAAAAAAAGCCCCGTGGTCCTCAAGTGCCGGCAGCGCGTGCGTGCGCTGGTCCTTAAGGGGTTAAAAAGTCTCATGCAAAATAGCGTATGACTACAAAGCCCAGTCATCATGTCGCCTTGATTAAAAGGGTGACCTGAGAATCTCACATTACAGGACAGCACGAGATTCTTAAGTCGTGCCTTCAAATGGCTCCTTCAAGTCACATCGTCCTTAGCACCTGATGTACAAAGCCCAGCTCTCAACAACAAATAATACACATGTAACACACAGATGCACACAACTGATGATGCAGGGAACATGGAGAGCAATGCTTGCTGGTCCTATATTTTGACCGTCAGAGGTGGTCCTATATCAGCTTTCTGGGAGAAAGTTTTATTTATTTCATCAAAGTCTGATCAGACTGATATGACGTTACCATGAAGTGAAACAGAGAAAAAAGTAGCTAGAGAGAGATAGAGAGGGAATAAGGTGATTTCCTAGTGAGTTAGTAAGTGAAATAAGGCTAGTAGAGGCTCATAGTATTGGTTAACACTAGGAGCACCCATATGAGAAATAAAAGGAGGAGCTAGCAGGACTGTGATATGTCGAGTGACTCAGAGGAGAGGAGAAAGTCACCACCACCAGCATGGAAGGGTCTGGGAGCCCCAACATCTTCATTTGGCATCTGGGGGAAAATTGTGACAAAGGCACAGGAAGAAATGGGTAGCAGTGTGTTCAGCACAGGTCAGCTGCCTGTGCCTGCTGCTACTGCTGCCATTGTGCCATGTCATTCTGAGGAGAAGGAGGAGATGATGGCAAGTGTAACAGCAGGGGACCCAAAGTCATACATGTCATCCCCAAGCAGTTCCACTACCACATATCAGCTAGAGACTGGTGGGGGTGATGTTGGATGTGGTGAAGCAGCTGCTGGGACTAACTCTAGTATGGACCCTAATGTTGAAGTGGAAGGGCAAGTGACAGCAAGTCTAGCAGTTAAGACAGCTCACATACCCCCCGACTCTGTGATTCCTATTCCCCCAGCATTATCCCTCTGGGGAATGATGCTAAGGAAGGGAAAACTTGCTAGAATGAGCAACAGGACACATCAGCTGCCTGTGTCTGCTGCTAGTGCTACCAGTGTGCCCTTTTCACCTGATGATATGACAAGTGTGATAGTAGGGGACCCTCTGTCACATTTGTCATCATCACCAACCAGTTCCACTCCCATAGCAAGAGACTGGTGGTAGTGATGACAGTGAGGGTGATGGTGGAGCAGCTGGGGTGGAGAAGAGAATAAGAGCATTTTTAGCAGAAAGAGAAAAGGAATGGGAGACAGATATGCAAATGGTGATGGACATCACCGCCACCACCAGTAGTGACATTGTGGAGTTTGCTGCTGCTGTAATTCCTGCTGCTGTGTAGCCTGGGCAAGACATTCATCTGTCTCAGAAGTAGGATGATGAATAAGAACAGGCTAGTGTGCCATAGACCACTGAGGTCACTGTGGGTTCCTGCAGTAGTGATTCAGGACTAGGACAGGTTCCACTTATCACCAATAATCCTGGTCCTAGTTCTTGTGCTGATTCTGAGGCAGCATCATCATCTGCCCAATCCAGTGAAGGGGATTATGGAGAAGAAGAGACCAATCTTCTACACCTGTCCCCAACTTGAAATAATGGGTGTGGAAATATTTTTCTTTTGGGGCAGGCACAGTGCAGTCATCAGTGATGTCAAAATAATTGTATTAAAGGAATAGTGACATCTCATATTCCAGTAGCTCAGAACGTTGAGCATATGTAATAGTATTGCTCCACAATGTTCATACATTTGCTAGTTACAGTGTAATAATATGCTGAAGATGATCCATCCCTACCCTTTCCCTGATAGCAAGCCACCTCCCAATAGATCTGAAAAACGGTCCTGGGACAGGACAGATCACAACGAGAGACAATCTTCCCTCAGTCAAAATAAGGAAAAGCCTGCCCTACTTATCGAAGGAGGGCAGGTTTTTCCTAATATTAACTGAAGATTGTCCCTCATTGTGATCCGCTTTGGGATCTCAGACTAAAATGCTGATGTAGGAGAAAGGGGAGGGAGGGATCCACTTCAACATTTTATTACATTGTAACTAGAGAGTTTTGAAGTGTATGAACATCGCGGAACAGTACTATTACATGTACTCAACATTCTGAGCTACTTGACATTTGAAGAGTTACTATCCCTTTAACACATTTTGAGTAAACACTCTATAGGTCTCTTCCAATACCTGTAATCAGCCAACCACCTAACTGAAAGTAATTTAACTGCTGATAATCCATTTCATCAACAAGAATATCCTTATAATAAAATTAATTTTGCTTCATTTTAAGTGCTGTAATTTCTTCATTTTGATAAGTAGTCACAACAATGAATTGTGTCTCATGAACGGAATGACTGGAGATCAATCTTTGAGGATCCCCAACATGCATTATATGTATTCTAGGCTCATACTTGTGCAAAATGAGCAAGAAAATGGTGCAAAAAAGGTTCTCCTAGTCAGGGCTTAAAAGTTGAAGTCCTTTGCTATTATCCAGACCTGTAAAGTTACTTGCCACTGCAAGCCATAATATACCAACCGGGGCTGAATTTCTACTCGCCAGGGCTAAATTTTCGCTCGCCATTGGCTAGTGGCGAGTGGAAATTTTGAGCCCTGCTCCTAGTCCTATAGAACAATACTGAAGATTTATCCAACTTTAGATATCTTAGTGCAAAAAAATTGAGCAAAAAACAGCAAAAAAAAAAAAAAGCACAAAAGATGGCGCAAAGAAAATGGATCAGAAAATGGTGCAAAAAATGGTGCTCCAAGTCCTATAAAACATTGCTAATGATTTCTCCAACTTTAGAGGTCTTAATGTGTTACCTTCATCGACAAAAAAAAAAAAAAGGATCCCCCAAATCCTTTGTTATTGGATGGAACCAATGTACTACAATGTCTCCAGATTTAGAGATCTTGCTGTAAGAAAATGGAGGAAAAAATGTAGAAAGAAAACAGAGCTAAAAAAACGATCAAACAGAGGAGAAAGAAAACAAGGCAAAAAAATGGTGCTCCCAGTCCTATAGGCCCAAGTCTATGGAACCAATACCTAATGTTTTCTCCAGCTTTAGAGATCATAGTGCCAGAAACGGGAGAAAAAAAAGATTAAAAAAAAACAAACAGAGCAAGAAAATAGAGCAAAAAATTCTTAAAAAATGGAACAAAACAAAGGAGCAAGAAAATGATGCAAAAAATGGTGGTCCAAGTCTTATGTTACTCTGTGGAGCTAATACCTAAAAAGGAGCTCTTTGAACCAAGCTGGAGAACAAAGATCTGCTGAGATTGAGTAGTTGAAAAATTTAAAGGGGATGCATCACCCCTATACAAGTTAGCATTAAAGGGATAGTAATGTTTCATAATAAAAACAGCTCTAATTAATCATCATAGTATTTGGACTTTGGAGAGTGTTATTTCAATTCTGTCAGAGTTGTAGTTCAAGAGTAATTCAATGATAAAGTGCCCCCCTCCCGCCCCTTTTACTGATGTCACACTGTTCAGCCTGAGCAGAAGGGAGGTGTCCAGGTAGACTGCCAAGAGGGACAATCTTCAATTAAGATATGGGAAAAACCTGAAAAGCTTGTCAAGGGGGGCAGGGATTTCATTGTTTTCATAGGAATAAGAGTGTCCTCTTCTGTTATCTGTCCAGTCTATGGACTGCATTCCACATCTGAGAAGAGATTGCTTACACTAGGTAAAAGGGGCGGGAGGGGGAAACTTTGCTTGTGAATATCTCATAAACCATAAAGGTTTGAGAGATAAGACGTCTATCATTCTTCATGTTTTTTTAATGCCTACAAAATAAAATAAAGTTAAAACGAAGTATTACTATCCCTTTAATTGTTAGCTTATAGAGCGAATATAAGTAAATATATATTCATTTTTATTTTTTTATTTTTTAAAAAGCTCCTCTTTGTCTAAATTGAATTGGTTACCTGCTCTGTACCGTAGTCTGTCAATCTGCCTCTGCTCCCTTCCCTTGATACAGCCTCCTCCGATGACGTAGGCTTTCTTTCTGTTAGCTGGAGCTAGCCAATGAGATTGCTCCAGCTTCAGGCAGAAAGCCTCTGTCATTGGAAGAGGCTGGATAGATGGAGGGCAGCAGAGGCACAGTGACAGACATTGGTTACAGAGCAGGTAACCACAGTCGTTCCGGAAGTAGCTGCAGCACAGATATTATAACTTTAATTTAGAGGAATAGGAGCTTTTTTTGAAAAAAAAAATTAATACACATTTACATATATTCGCTCTATAACTAGCGATTAATGCTAACTAATCTGTAAAACTATTAATCTGTTGGTAAAACAAAAATGATAATTTGTAGGCAATATAAATAAACACATTTTACTGGGCCTGAACCTTGTGCAAGTACCAGGTTCAATTAAGACAAATGATAAGAATGGCTCCTAATTTCTATTCATATAAGACAAGCAGCCTGTGCTCCAGGCAATGACACTGTATTACACTGGCTTTTCTATTCCCTGACCAGCTTGGTGTAGATCCTGATATACAGTAAATCTAGTTTAGTAACAGAGACAGCAACACTTTACCTTGGTGAGCTGCCTTCTGATCCAGGTGAGATAAAAAGGAATCTTAAAAAAAAAAAAAACTAAGTGAATACAACTAACTACCCCAAAGTGCAATTAATAGTTAGATCACCTAGTCACTAATTAACCACTGCCTTCTATCTATTCTGTCTACCTTCCCTTTATAACCTGGGTGGTACTCCACTCAACTACAGTAGCACCTTCTGAAATAGTGTCTCAAGGTCCTTCTGCCTTGCTACCCATGGCCTACACATTCATGGGTACTTCTCAAAAAAAAAAACCCTTCTTCTACTCAGACTCCCCTTCAGACTTATTAAATATCAGATATTGGCATGTACCATGTGTCTGCACATCACTCAACACCACAAACAAAATAGGGGTTCTCTGGTACTCAAAACTGGAAAACTGCCAGAGACATCCCTGTTTCTGATCAACCTGACTGGAGACCATTGGGAGTCTCAAGAAGGTAAGCAGTTTCCTGTAGTGCACCTGTCTACATAGGAAAACAATGCTCTCCCTCAAATCTCTTTGTGGAGGGTTAAAACCCAGTCACTGCATGTGCTCTAAAGTGACTCATTATGGCTTTCAAGTATTATGAGAATTTGTGATTTAAAATATATCTGACCTAAAGTTCTTTTCAGTTCATCTGTCAGAAAATCTGCATTCAGTCTCCCATGACTCATTCCTGAGGTTAAACAAGACATATTGTTGCTTAAGAATGGTGAGACTTCCAAAGCTATTTTCTTCCTTCCTGAACATATGGGCACACTCGGAAAAGCAGTTAGGCCGGGACTGCCACTGTGGGGTTTCCATAGAAGTTTGGAAATCCTTTTTCAAAATAAGCATCCTTTGAATGTGTAATATACAACTGTAAACTGAAGCTCTTCCAAATTGTTCCTCTGAATCATGGCTTGTGAAGACATTTTTACCTTACACAGAATAAGCTGAATTATCCTGAAAGGGAAATCCCCAAAACTATAATGAATGTTCAGAATGCTCAATTCTATTGTGGGTGAAGCTTCATCACTGCTTTTAGTTCAAGGATTCTTATTGAAGTGATAAAGATATCAAGAGATATGGAATGTAGACCAAAATCATGGTACAAAAGAGCAATGTTCAGTAAGAAAGGTTGCAGTTCTGGAGCAAACCAACTGCACAGTATTTCCTTTGATTTTCAATGAAGGGTTTTAACACATGAAAGCATGCAAGGAGTTAGAGATCTCTCTAGCATCCATATCTCCCAATTGTCCCTCTTTAGAAGAGCCATCAGTAGGTCATGAAACAACCTACAAATTCACAGTAATGCCTCAACCACTCCCCCAACAACACCACCTAAAAAAGTGTCCTCCTTTGGCCATTTGAAATGTTGGTAGGTATGCAGTTGGTTTAAAGCTACATATAAATAAACAGGAATTTGGGGAATGTTCATTTGTTCCGTATGGTGCAGCTTGTTTGCTCCAGAAATATACCACTTTATATTATTAAATATACTACATTTTGAGGCTAATGAACAAAGAACAAAAACTGGAGCAACTGTTGGAAAAACAAATATTCCCACTGATTTTTAACTGCTTAAATTGTGTTTCTCTGCAATGCATAACAGATCTCCTTAGAATTAAATCAATGGGAATTCTGAGAATTTTCATTTGTCCCCTGTGGTGCAATTAGTATGCTTCAAAACACTTTCAGATCATCTTCCTAGACTGGTTGGTGGTCTACCATTATAACTTGGTGGAAGGGTGTGTAACTTGTTACTCGCCACACAATGGGGAAGATTCACTAAGGGGTGATAAAGAGGTGATAAAGTGAAGATGACTTCTCCAATTCCTATGTTATTCTATTGAGCCTATGCACTGATTTCTTCTATTTATCACCGCTTAGTGAATCTCCCCCAATATCTCAGTGAGATAAAGGACATCATAATCAATTCATTCACTCATAAAACCATTTATTGGTTTCTACGAACAGTGGTCTATCCCAGTGCTGTTCAAACCTGTCCTCAGACCTAGGGGTGGGCAAAAGTTGTCTCCGTGTTCCCGTGGGAAATTTCACGAAAACCACATTGTTATTTGCTTTTTTGTGGGAAAATCCACTTTAAACTAGCAGTTAAAATTTTTGCATCTTTCGCCCATTGGTCAAAATCTTTTGCCATTTTTTCAATGGCTAAAAAGTTTTCACCCATTGATTTACATTGTTTTCGCACTTCCACTATAAAAACGTAAAGTTTTCGCTGAAGGTAGATACAATAGAAGCAGCTACAAAGCGAGATAGATGTGCTGTGCTGCTCTCTTGTGATATTTAGCAAAAATTGAGGCAGGAGAGGCTCATAGTGACTCCTATCATTATGAGCAGCCAAATAGGTACTGGAAGGACCCTTATTATGTGTCCACTGAGTCTGAGGAAAAGGAGGAGGAAGTGACTAGCAGTACTCAACCAATGCTGTCCAGTCCCCCTAAATCACCCCAAGGAATCTTGGGGAATTTAATAAGAAGGGAGAGAGAAAAGGGAATGGGAAGGAAGGTAGAAAAGGATAGTGAGAGCAGGACAGGTCAGCTGCCTGTGCCTGCTGCAAGACGTGTTGCCCCTGCTGCCAGTGCCACCATTTCTGATCCTGCAGCCACTAGTGTTGTACCTGTTGCCAGACATGCTGCCCCTGCTGCCAGTGCCACCATTTCTGATCCTTCAGCCACTAGTGTTGTACCTGTTGCCAGACGTGCTGCCTCTGCTGCCAGTGCCACCATTTCTGATCCTGCAGCCACTAGTGTTGTACCTGCTGCTAGTACTGAACCTGCTGCCAGTACTGAACCTGCTGCTAGTACTGAACCTGCTGCCAGTGCTGAACCTGCTGCCACTAATACTTTGCTTGCTGCTAGTTTTTCTTGTAGTACTCGGGGGAGGGGGAGAAAATGAAGCCAAGCATAACAGCAAGGGACCCTAAATCACACTTGCCATTCCCAAGCAGTCCTGCCACTGATATTACTACTGCTACTAAGGTCCAGAAGCTTGTTAGCCTTAGGAGTGAAGGAGGGGGTAATCAACAATATCTTGATATTACTAGTGACTGTGAGACTGAGGAGGAAGACACTGCGGCTGAACTTGATGTGGTTGGTAGTAGCAGTAATGGTGAAGCAGTCGGAGTGGTAGGAGAAACATTTTACAGCATCCAGACTAGTGGTCAAGGGAGCCCACACCATTCTCCTGACCCTGAGACTGGGAGTCCTCCCCTTCTCTTCACTACAGTGTCCAGGTGGAACATGAACCTGAAGAGGCCAGAACTGGTGTTGGGGGAGGAGAGCAGGCTGAGAATTAATACCACCATCACCAGCAGGAGCACAGATCAGCTGCATGTGCCTGCTGCTATTTCTGCTAGTGCTAGTCTGCCTTCTTCTTCAGGTCAAAAGGCAATGGCAAGTGTGAAATTAGAGGAACCTCTGTCACATTGCTCGTCACCTCCTCCAAGCAGCAGTGAGATCTCTGGAATAGAGCAGCAGCAGCAACAACAGCATGTAGGGACTAGTGGTGGTGGTGATGATGATGCTGGAGAAGCTGGAGTGGAAGAGACAATGATGGCCTTTTTAGCAGAAACTGAGAAGGAATGGGAGACAGGAATGAGGATGGGCATCACCACCACCACTAGCCAGGACATCTTGGAATTAGAGGAATTTGCTACTGCTCTAATTCCTTCTGATGCTGAGATGCAAGGGCAGCAGGATGCTGAGGAGCAGGTTAGTGTGTCACAGACCACCCTGGACACAGTGGGAATGGGGTCAACAAGAGATGTGGGAATAGGACAGGTTCCACTTGCCAGTAGTAGCAATACTACTGATCCTAGTTGCAGTGCTAACTCTGAGGCAGTAGCAGCAACAACAGCAACATTATCCTCTGCCACAGACAATGAAGGGGAATGTGGAGGACAAGAAGAAAGATGCCATTCTTCTCCAACTTTCCCCTTCCCTCTGAAGTCATCATGGGTGTGGGACTATTTTTCTGTTGGGGCAGGCACAGTACAGTCATCAGCAACGGGACTGTGCACAATTTGTGACAATCTCATATATTTTGTGATAGGTCTTATTTTAACTATGTGCCTTCTTAGTATCTGTTGTTGCAGGTCTCAAAAGAATAATAATTGCAAAGTTTCTTTTTCAATACAATTTGTGACAAATCAGTGAAAAATGGAAAGGAGGGAACACACCTTGGCACAAGCTCCCTCATGTCACACATGAAACACAGACACCATGACACTTACACCAAACATGTTAAAGCCAGACACCCACCACAGAAACCAAGCACCGCTTTTGCTGTCCCTGACTCACCAGAAAGATAACAAGAGGCGAGATGGATATCAAAGAGGAGGAGGAATAGAACAACTCAGGCAGAGACTGGAAGTTCGAGGACGAGTAAAACAACTAGCTCGCCATCACCTTCTAGGGTAACTACATCTTCTGCCAATCCTCCTTGTTCATTACCTCCCCTGCCAAATGATAGCCACTCTGTTGATGTTAGGATGTGGCAGTTCGTCTCTACCCATTGCACACTGTGTGGTGCACTGACCACACATGCCAGTGTGGTGGAGGATAATCGCAATCAGTGCATCAAACAGCATCTGAGGAAATTCCATCCTGCAGAATATGCTAAGATGGTAGCAGGAAGGGTTCATCACTACTATTAAATTGTCAGCAAGTTGCCATGTGTCCTTATTGGGTCTGAAAAAGGGGTACAGTGACAGAGGCAGTAATTGGTTTCAGGTGTCATGGTGTTTGGATATAGTTGTGCCCCCAGATGTTATTTACCACACACACACATATTGCGCATATTGCAGTTGCTGAGGAGACCCACTGTTTCTGCTCTCAAAGGAAAAAATATATTCTAATAACAACACACCCATGATGATTTTGGAGGAGGAGCAGGTGGAGAAGATTTAATGGCCAATTTGTTCTTTTCTCCACAAATACTGGGGGCTACTTATTCTGCTGCTACTGCCTCAGGCACATCACTGGAGCCATTTGTGGCAAATGGAACCATCATCATCCATCTTCCATGTTACTGCTATTGCTGATCCCATTCCCTTTCAGCTGCCTAATCATCCTGCTGCTTAACCCCTTAAGGACCGGGAAAATCTGAGGTCGATTTGACTTAAGGACTGGAGCAATTTTGACTTTTTTGACTATGTCTTTGTTCATCCATATTTTCTCTTTAATTCCTTTTGTACACCCACAAAATTACATACTGTTTTTTAGGCACAAGTAGGGCTTTCTTTTGATACCACAATTATATGAATACCTCATCATTTAATTTGATTAATATAGAAAAAAAGAGCAAGAAATAGAACAAAAACAACAGTTTGCTTACATTTTCCTGTCAGGATTTGCATACTGTTAATTCATTACAAAAATATACCCCTAAATATATTCATTTGTTTCTCCTGAATATAAGAGTACACCATATGCCTAGTATTTCAATCTCTTTCTCACATTTACAAGGTAAATATCACAAGATGGATGCCATCATTTCCAACCAGTAATTCTTCAACAATTGGCATGTGAACATCATAGCTTAGCTGAGGGTGCCAGAACCAAAAATATCCCAAAAAGGTATATGTTTCTGAAAACTAGACAACATAAGGTAAATGATCAGGAGAATTCTGGAGTTTTTTATGCAGCTATGTTTCCAGAAATATTTTTCAAAATTGTGGTAATATTTTGTTTTTTTGCAGTTTTCACACTTACATTCCAATATTACTGTTGATATCAAGCACGGGATAGTTAAAAATTTAAAAATATCCATTGTTTAGTGTTCATCTCCTTCTTCTGAAAACGGAAATACCCCATATGCATAGGTTTCTCAAGGTTTGAGGGAGCTACGGGGCCCAAATTCGAACATGGGCGTTTCCAGTTTCACACTTTGAATTTTCACAGCTTGCGTCACTGGTGCCATGTCTCATTTGGGGCTGTGTAACGTGCTCCACACTAAGATTTCCCCTCCAAAAGTGTATATTTTTGGAAAGTAGACACCCCAGGCTTTCATTTTATGTATGTTTTCACATTTTTACACAGCCATTTTACCACCAATCCCTCGTAAATCTTGATATAAGTAAAAAAATTTGTGTTTTTCACACCTTGACTTCAATGTTGATGTGAATTTCAAGCACGTGATAGGTGAAGAGTTTCAAAAATGCATTGTTTAGTGTTCAGCTTCTTCTTCTGAGTACAGCAATACCCCATATGCATAGGTTTCTCAAGGTTTGGGGGAGCTGCGGGGGGCCCAAATTGGAACATGCACATTTCCAGTTTCACACTTTGAATTTTCACAGCTTGGTTCACTGGTGCCATGTCTCATTTGGGGCTGTATACCAGTGCTCCACCTTACAATTTCCCCCCAAAAGTGTATATTTTTGTAAAGTAGATGCCCCAGGATTTCATTTTATGTATGTTTTCGCATTTTTTACGCAGCCATTTTACCACCAATCCCACGTAAATCTTGATTCAAGTAAAAAATCAGCTTTTTTCACACTTTGACTTCAATGTTGATGTGAATTTCAAGCACATGATAGGTGAAGATTTTTAAAAACGCATTGTTATCTCGGTCCCAGCAAGGAAACACAGGACAAGTACTTAGGGTAACAACTACTTTATTAAGGCAGCAAATATACAGAGATATCACAAGACAGTAAATCAATATGCAAGATGAAGAAAAGCATACAACGGAGCAAGAGAGGAATAGAAGCCTGCTACCGTGTGATACTCTAGATTACCATGTCCCATCAATGAGACAGGGAGTGTGCAGTACCTCAGGTCCGGTCCTGGGAGAAGCCAGACAGAGATAAGGGTAACCAAGGTCCCAGGTCCGCACCAGGGAGAGTCGGCAACTTGGGAGGCAACAGGAAGGAGTCTGCCAGAGCCACAAGCCTGCACCACATTGGTTATCTACTAAACGGAAGGCCACACACAAGGTAGTAGACAGAGCCACAGGTCAGTCCCAGATTGGGTGCTCAGACAAGCAAGAGGTCATGCACAGAGTGGGTCTTCAACCAGAGCCACAGGTTTGCACCAGGAAGGATGTACACTGAAGCGTTGGTATGCTGGATACGCAGTGGACAGAGCACCAGGTCAACACCAGAACAGATAGTCAAACAAGCCAGAGGTCATGCACGTAGCTGGTCAGCCAAAGCCAGGAGCAATACACAGAACGGCTAGTCTGCCAGAGCTGCAGGTCTGCACCAGAATGGATGTCCAACAAGCCAAGGGTCATACACGGAGCGGGTATTAGGACAGAGCCACAGATCAGCACCAGATCAGTTAGTGAGACAAGACAAATCATACCCTGAGCCCAAACACTAGAACTGCACTGGACACAAACGAAAGGGCAACTAAGCCCTGTGTCCAAGCAGTTTAAATAAGAGATGCAACAGGAAGAGGAGGAGCAGCTAACAGGTGGCTGTCCCTTTAAATGGAGCGCACGTCCATGCTTTTGGACGTGTGCCCAGAAATTACATCACCTGCTGCCAGAGACCCGCAACAGAGGCAGCTGAGCCGCCCAGAACTACCAGCAGCTGAGACGCTCAACCAAAGGAAATCCTGCTTCAATGGAGGCACAGAGAGAAGCGGACAATGCGGCTGGAGCCGCTAAGGGTAAATGTGGTCGGCTCGAGCAGGCGCCGCCGAAGGTATCTGACAGTACCTCCCCCTTAATGGCCCCTCCTTCGCGGACCGGGTTGAGGTTTATCGGGAAATCAGGAATGAAACTTGCGAATCAGATGAGGAGCATGAACATCCTCCGAAGAGACCCACGAGCGTTCCTCTGGACCGTACCCCCTCCAGTGTATCAAATACTGTAATCGACCCCTAATTCTCTGGGAGTCTAGAATCGTCTGTACTTCATATTCATCATGGTCTCCCACCCGAATGGAGGCTGGATGAAACTAAGTGGAAGTATATCGGTTGCATACCAGTGGTTTGAGCAGGGAGACATGGAATACATTGTGGATTCTCATAGTGCTCGGAAGCTCTAGTGTGTAAGTCACTGGATTGATTTTTACGAATGATCCGAAATGGACCCACAAAATGAGGAGCCAGCTTTCTGCAAGGTACCTGAAGGTTAAGATTGCAGGAAGACATTCATACCCTCTCCCCTATTTGAAAGATAGGGCCCGGTAATCGCCTACGGTCAGCCTGCTTCTTATGTTGTAGCCCGCACCACGTAGGGTATTCTGCACTTGTACCCAAGAGGAAAGTAGAGCCCGTAAGTGCTCATCCAGAGCCGGAATAGCTTGTGCCTCGAAAGTCTCAGGGAGCGCGGATGGCTGAAACCCATAATTAATCAGGAGAACGGAGAACTCTGAGAAGAGAAGTTAATGGCACAATTCCTGGCGAACTCCGCCCAAGGTAACAAAGCAGCCCAATTATCATGGTGGTTACTTATGTAACAGCAGATGAATTGTTCTAGGCTTTGGTTGGATCTTTCTGCCGCACCATTTGATTGATGGTGGTAGGCAGAGGAAAAGGCAAGCTGAATTCCCATTTGCGAGCAAAAACACCTCCAGAATTTGGAAATAAACTGGCTCCCCCGTCTGATATAATCACCTTCGGAATGCCATGAAGTCAAAATACCTCCTTAGAGAAAACCTCCGCCAATACCTGTGCAGACGGTAATTTTTTGAGTGGTACAAAGTGAGCCCAATGTCATAAATCTGCTCTGCCTTGGATAATTTCTTAGAAAAGTATCCACAAGGAAGAAGCGCCTACTCCCGTCTCAGACGCATCAACCTCCAAGGTAAAGGGCAGGGCGGGATTAGGGTGTATCAATATTGATGCCATAGAAAATGTTGTCTTAAGCTTTTCAAACGCCAGTAGTGCAACGGGAGACCAGTTTGAGGCATCAGCGCCCATACAAGTCATATCTGTAAGCAGCTTGACCACAGAAAAGAAGTTTTTGAAAAATCTCCTGTAATAATTCGCAAAGGCCAGGAATCTTTACAGCGATTTAAGTCCTACCGGAAGGGGCAATTCCAAAATGGTGGATAGCTTCTAGGGGTCCATCTCAAAACCAGATGCGGATAGCACATATCCCAGGAACGTCACTTGTGACTTGTGAAACTCACATTTCTCTAGTTTACAGTATAGCCCATTCTCCCTTAATAGTTGTAATACCCTGGACACATCTGTAAGATGAGTCTCCAAAGTGGGGGAATGGATAAGTATGTCGTCTAGGTATATGACAACCGAGGATTGCAATAAGTCTCTTAGCACATCATTGATTAGTTCCTGGAAGACTGCCTGAGCCCGAAGGGCATAACCAGGTATTCGTTGTGACCACTCTGAGTGTTAAAGGCTGTCTTCCACTCATGTCCCTCCTTCATACGGACCAAATTGTATGCTGCCCTCATGTCCAGCTTGGTAAACACCTTCAAACCTTTTAACCTGTTGAAGATCTCCGTAATCAAGGGTATAGGGTAGGCGTTTTTTATCATCAATCTATTGAGTCCACGGAAGTCAATACAGGGGAGCAGCTCCCCAGCCTTCTTTTTGAAAGAAAAGAACCCTGCACCCACAGGTGAGGTAGATTTGCGGATTATGCCTCTAGCAGGAGCATCGGACACATATTCCTCCATGACCCTATTCTCCTCTGTTGAGAGGAGTTACTCCTGGAATCAGATTAATCTTGCAGTCATAAGGCCTTTGAGGAGGCAACGCAGCTGCTTGTGCCTTATCAAATGCATCACTGAAGGCCCTATATTCCTCAGGCAGGACTGAGGCAGAAGTACAAAGTAGTCTTGTAGGATGAGTGAGACAGGTGTTCGTGCAATTCGAGGCCCAGGACAAGATATCACAATTACGCCAATCAATCCTGGGATTGTGTTCCAGAAGCCATGGAAAACCCAGGACAATGGCATAATGAGGAGAGTTCATAACCTGGAACTGTAGGGTTTCTGTGTGAAGGGCCCCTACTCTCAGGGTTATCGGCAGCATTTCCTGAGAAATATGGGAGGGTTGTAGGGGCCTACCATCAATGGCTTCGATAGCCAACGGAGAGGCACGAGACTGCAAGGGAATAGCGTGCCTGTTAGCAAAATCAGCATTGATAAAGAGACCTGCCGCTCCAGAATCCAGCAAAGCAGGCACAGATATGGATGTGTTGGCCCAAGTTAGAATAACCTCCAACATAGATTTGCCCTTTACCATCTCCGGGGACTGGGTGATGCCACCTAAGATCTGTCCCCTACAGGATCTTAGGTGCGGGCATTTCCCGGACACACCAGACAAGACCTTAACAGGTGATCAGGTTTCTCACAGTACAAACAAAGACCCTCCCTCTTCCAAAAGGCCCTCTCCTCCCCAGTAAGGCGAGTGGTCCCCAACTGCATGGACTCACTGCCAGTGGAGTCAAATTCAGGAGGTGTGGGAGGCGAGGGAGGAATGGGTGGTTGAGTTATACTTGGTGCCAAACGAGAAGAAAGCTTACGCAGGCTTTCCTTAAACGAAGGTCTCTCCCATATACGTGTGTCTATCAGATTAATAAAAGAGATATGTTCATCCAAATCTCTAGCCAAGTCACGGGCAGCGATTTAATCTTTGATCATATCGCACAAACCTTGGGAGAAAGCTGCCACCAGTACCTCATTATTCCAATTCACCTCAGCTGATAAGGTACGAAATTCTATCACGTACTCGGCCACAGTAGGAGCGCCCTGGCGGATGGTCATTAAGTGCTTGGAGGCAGAGACCTGATGCCCTGGTATGTCAAAAACTCTACGGAATGTGCCCACAAATTCAGTGAAGTTATAGATAATAGGCTTATCCATCTCCCATAGTGGATTGGCCCAGGCCAAGGCCTTGCCAGACAACAGAGAGATCAGGAATGCCACTTTACTGCGCTCGTTGGGGAAACTGTGAGGTACCATCTCCATGTGTATCCCCACTTGGTTGAGAAACCCGTGACAGAGAACTGGGTCCTGGTTGTTGGACAGAATGGTCAAGGTGAGCTGTGCAATTCAATAGAGTTTGTGACGCTAGCATCATGTTATCAATACGCTGATCCTGTGCATCGATTCTGGCCATGATATTCTGTAAAGAAGGGTTACCAGTATCGTCCGTAGACATGGCCCTATCGTACTGTCAGGGTCCCAGCAAGGAAACACAGGAAAAGTGTCACGGTTTTATTGAACACTCAGACAATTTGGGTAGGATAAAATAGAAAAGCTTTATTAGGCATTATAAAGAGCAACAAGGCCCTTCACGGGTCCAAACTCTACAAGCAGCAGTAAGAAAGTTTAACACGGGTCAGGGCATACAAATAGCAATACAAATAATGCGGCTCTAAAGGCCTTACCGATTATTCAATACAGAAATAAAGGAGGCTCTAGGCTGCCTTACCCAGTATTTTGGTAAGGCCGGTAGAGCCTATACATTATATCATTTTATGCCATGCTATTTGAACCTGTCGTGTGTCTGTAACATATGTGTGTTTTCAGGACCTGTGAGGGTTCTTATTAACTTTTCAATAAAGCTGTGTTTTTATCTTGAATCTGTGTCTGTGAGTCTAAACAAACCGTGACAGCGTAGTGTAATGAGCTGGCAAAGGTAACCACTAGTGACCGGATATCACAGACTGGGTGTACGTAACGGAGGCCACAGAGAATCACAGGCTGAGCGTAGTGTAATGAGCTGGCAACAGTAACCGCTAGTGACCGGATAGACAGACTGGTATCACGTAACGGAGGCCACAATGATACACAGGCAGAGAGTAGCGCAACTGGAGGCAACAAATATGAGAGGACTGACAACAATATCGAGGGCAGCACAAGGAGCGTTAGTCAGTCAATGCCTGGATCAGTATCAGAGAGCGGTAGTCAGCCAAAGCCTGGATCAGTACACAGAGAGCGGTAGTCAGCCAAAGCCTGGATCGGTACACAAAGAGCAGTAGTCAGCCAAAGCCTGGATCAGTACACAGAGAGCAGTAGTCAGCAAAAGCCTGGATCGGTACACAGAGAGCGGTAGTCAGCCAAAGCCTGGATCGGTACACAGGGAGTGGAACAGGAACAAGGTCAGATGAAAACCGGATCAACACGGAACGGGAGCACAGAATAACGTAAGGTCAGGAACACCACGAAAGGGCACCGGCCTAGTGACAGGAGGGCGTATATAAAGGCTAGCCCTGGGAGGGGCTAGCCAGCTAGCACCAATAAGAGAAAGCCAAACACAAACCCGGAAGTAGGAATGTCGCACAGAGAATCACGGACACCGTGATAGTACCCCCCTCTCAAAGACACCCCCCCCCTCCTTGAGGGGATCTAGGTATGTTAGGAAACTTGGCATGGAATCTGCGCAACAGAACTGGAGCATGAATATCAGAGTGGTTAACCCATGAACGTTCCTCCGGACCATAACCTTTCCAATGCACCAAGTACTGGACTTGGCCACGGAACTTACGTGAGTCCAGAATACTCTGCACCTCATATTCATCATGATCCTGTATGCGCACAGGACCAGGGACAGCGGGAGTGGTGGTATAGCGATTGCACACCAATGGCTTAAGAAGTGACACATGGAACACATTACGTATTCTCATGGAAACCTGTAATTCCAACGCATAGGAGACTGGGTTAACTCGACTGAGTACCCGGAACGGACCCACAACCCGAGGAGCAAACTTGAGACAAGGAACTTGCAACCTGAGATTCTTTGAGGATAACCAGACCCGGTCCCCCACCTGGAATACAGGAGCCAGCAGGCGTCTGTTGTTGGCATGCCGCTGGGCATGTGCAAAATACTCACGTAGGGTATTCTGGACCTGTGCCCATGTGGTGCGGAGCTGCCTAATATGCTCATCCAGAGCCAGAATCTGCTGTGCCTGAAAGTTATCTGGGAGCAAGCATGGTTGAAACCCATAATTGATCAGGAAGGGTGAGCTCCCAGATGTGCTGCACACTGCACAGTTCCTGGCAAACTCTGCCCACGGCAACAAGTCAGCCCAATTGTCGTGATGATTGGAAATGAAACAACGCAAGAACTGCTCCAATCCCTGGTTAGCATGTTCGACGGCCCCATTAGTCTGGGGATGATATGCCAAGGAAAAGGACAACTGAATCCCCATCTGGTCGCAAAAGGCCCTCCAGACTCTCGAGACGAATTGACTCCCACGATCTGAGACCAGCACCTTGGGTACCCCATGGAGTCGGAATACAAATGGCACAAAATGGGCCATTTTAGAGAACCTGTCAACTATCATTAGGATTACAGTAAACCCTCTAGAGGCCGGCAGTTCTCCCAAGAAATCAATAGATGTGTTACCAAGGTCAGTCCCCATTAGGAAGAGTCTGTAAGAGACCCACAGGAAGATGTCTGGGGACCTTGGAATGGGCACAAGTGGCACAGGCTGCTGTAAATGCCGCACAGTCATCCCTCATGCCAGGCCACCAAAACATATGGGACAATGACCAAATCAATTGATTCTTCCCAACATGACCAGCCGCCCTGGAAGAATGGTAAGTATCCATTAGTTTAGCCCGAAAAGGCTCGGCCACAAAGCACTTGCCCACAGGTCTCTCTGGAGGAGCATTGGCCTGGGATGCCAAGATCTCCTCCCCTAAGGGAGAAGTGATACTGGTGGCAAGTATACGGTTTGGAGGAATAATAGGCACAGGTATAGAGTCAGCTTCAGGATCTGATCCAAATTGTCTGGATAAGGCATCAGCACGTACATTCTTAGTACCAGGCAAGTAAGAGACAATGAAATTGAAACAAGACAAAAATAGCACCCATCTCGCTTGCCTCGGAGAAAGCCTTTTAGCCTCTGAGAGATACATGAGGTTTTTATGATCAGTCAGAATCAAAATAGGTACCTTAGTGCCCTCCAACAAATGTCGCCATTCACATAAGGCCAGAATAATCGCTAGGAGTTCCCGGTCTCCAATGTCATAAAGACTCTGCGCTTTGGTCAACTTCCTTGAAAAGAACCCGCATGGTCTCAAAGTCTTATCAGGACCTGGTTTACTATCACGGTGCCTGTGATTCTCTGTGCGACATTCCTACTTCCTGGTTTGTGTTTGGCTGTCTCTTATTGGTGCTAGCTGGCTAGCCCCTCCCAGGGCTAGCCTTTATATACGCTCTCCTGTCACTAGGCCGGTGCCCTTTTGTACTGTCACGGTTTTGTTGAACACTCAGACAATTTGGGTAGGATAAAATAGAAAAGCTTTATTAGGCAATATAAAGAGCAAAAAGGCCCTTCACGGGTCCAAACTCTACAAGCAGCAGTAAGAAAGTTTGACACAGGTCAGGGCATACAAATAGCAATACAAATAATGCGGCTCTACCGGCCTTACTGATTACCGGGTAAGGCAGCCGGGTGACTGGTGCGACAGAAATAAAGGAGGCTCTACCGGCCTTACCAAATACCGGGTAAGGGAGCCTGGAGACTGGTGCAACAAGGAACAGATGAGGCTCTACCAGCCTTACCGAATACCGGGTAAGGCAGTCTGGTATCTGGTGCAACAAGGAACAGAGGAGGCTCTACCGGCCTTACCGAATACCAGGTAAGGCAGCCCGGTATCTGGTGCAACAAGGAACAGAGGAGGCTCTACCGGCCTTACCGAATACCAGGTAAGGCAGCCCGGTATCTGGTGCAACAAGGAACAGAGGAGGCTCTACCGGCCTTACCAAATACCGGGTAAGGCAGCCTGGTATCTGGTGCAGCAGAGAGTGTACTGACAGGTAGTAATACCGTAGGCTGGTGTGTTCAAATATACAGAAATATCACAAGACAGTTTTCACCAGGAAGGATGTCCACTGAAGCGTTGGTATGCTGGATACGCAGTGGACAGAGCACCAGGTCAACACCAGAACGGATAGTCAAACATGCCAGAGGTCATAAACGTAGCGGGTAGTCCGCCAAAGCCAGGAGCAATACACGGAATGGTTAGTCTGCCAGAGCCGCAGGTCTGCACCAGAATGGATGTCCAACAAGCCAAAGTTCATGCACGGAACGGGTATTAGGACAGAGCCACACGTAAGCACCAGATCAGTTAGTGAGAAAAGCCATATCATACACTGAGCCCAAACACTAGAACTGCACTGGACACAAACGAAAGGGCAACTAAGCCCTGTGTCCAAGCAGTTTAAATAGGAGATGCAGCAGGAAGAGGAGGAGGAGCCAACAGGTGGCTGTCCCTTTAAATGGAGCCCACGTCCATGCTTTTGGATGTGCTCCCAGAAATGACATCACCCGCTGCCGGAGACCCGCAACAGAGGCAGCTGAGCTGCCCAGAACTACCAGCGGCTGAGACACTCAACCGAAGGGAATCCTGCCTCAACAGAGGCACAGAGAGAAGCGGACAATGCGGCTGGAGCCGCTAAGGGAAATGCGGTCGGCTCGAGCAGCCGCCGCGGAAGGTATCTGACAATAGTTTACTGTTCAGCTTCTTTTTCTCAATACGGCAATACCCCATATGCATAGATTTCTCAAGTTTTGGGGCTGCTAAGGGGCCCAAATTGGAATATGCGCGTTTCCAGTTTCACACTTTGAATTCTCACAGCTTGCATCACTGGTGCCATGTCTCATTTGGAGCTGTGTACCAGTGCTCCACTCTAAGATTTCCCCCCAAAAGTGTATATTTTTGGAAAGTAGACACCCCATGCTTTCATTTTACGTATGTTTTCAAATTTTTTACGCCGCCATTTTACCACCAATCCCTCGTAAATCTTGACGTAAGTAAAAAAAAAAACCAGCATTTTTAACACTTTGACCTCAATGTTGATGTGAATTTCAAGCACATGATAGGTGAAGATTTTTAAAAATGCATTGTTTAGTGTTCAGCTTTTTCTTCTGAGTATGGCAATGCCCCATATGCATAATTTTCTCAAGGTTTGGTGAGCTACGGGGCCCAATTTTGAATAAATTTTGAATCTTGCTTAACTGGTGCCATGTCTCATTGGGGTTGTGTAACAGTGCTCCACTCTAAGATTTTCACCCAACAGTGTATCTTTTTGGAAAGTAGACACCCCAGGCTTTCATTTTATGTATGTTTTCACATTTTTTACACTGCTATTTTACCACCATTCCCTCGTAAATCTTGACGTAAGTAAAAAAAAACAGTGTTTTTCACACTTTGACTTCAATGTTGATGTGAATTACAAGCACAGGATAGGTGTAGATTTTAAAAACTGCCTTGATTAGTGTTTATCCCCTTCTTCTGAGTAAGAAAATACCCATATACATAGGTTTCTCATGGTTTGGGGGAGCTACGGGGCCCAATTTTGAAAAAATATTAAATTTTCACATCTTGCTTAACTGGTGCCATTTCTCATTTGCTATGTTCCAGTGCTCCACTTTAAGATTTCCCCCCGAAAGTGTATATTTATGGAAAGTAGACACCCCCAGCTTTCATTTTAGGTGTGTTTTCAAATTTTTACACTGTCGTATTACCACCAATACCTCGTAAAACTTGACGTAAGTAAAGAATTCTGCGTTTTTCACACTTAGATTTCAATGTTGATGTGAATTTCAAGCACAGGGTAGGTGTATATTTTAAAAATTGCATTCATTACTGTTTAGCTCCTTCTTCTGAGTAAGACAATATCCTGTATGCATAGGTTTCTCATGGTTTGTGGGAGCTACGGGGCCCAATTTAGAACATGCGCGTTTCCAGTTTCACATTTGAATTTTCACAGCTTGCATCACTGTTCCCATAAATTCTGGACAACCAGGAGGATCAAGATGGCTGTCCTTGCCCTCATAAATTCGAAAAACCTGGGTATAGCCTGTGGCACTTTCACACAATTTATAAAATTTAACACCAAACTTGGAGCGCTTGAAGGGGATGAATTGCTTGAACCCTAACCTGCCTTTATACTTCATTAGGGATTCATCTATGCTAATTTGTTTTTGGGGAGTATATATTTGGGCAAATTTTTTCTGTAAATGACTTATTAGGGGCCAAATTTTGTACAGTCTGTCAGGTGTTCTTTTGGGAGGCACAGGGTATTATCACTAAAATGCATGAAGTGCAAAATCACTTCAAATCTGGACCTGGTCATTGTCTTGGGGAATATAGGGGTATCACATATGGGGTTTTTGCTCCAGTAGGATCTTATACTTGGCTTTTCATTATCCCCTTTGCCATTATTACGTGTCATGGTTACCCAGAGAAGTTCAGGAGTCAGTACGGTACAGTAAATGCAATTTATTAATAGGATAGAAAGAACAACAAATAACAGGAACAAGCAGAGGGTTACCAGCCAGCAAGCACTATTATCAGGAATAATAGGCTGCAAAGCTAGACCACACTGCTGGAGACTAGGCCTTAGCCACTGGTAGTCTCAACAGGAACCAGAACTCAGGATCTTGAACCAGGAGCAGGCGCAGTAGCAGGAACCGGAACACAGGATCTTGAACCAGGAGCAGGAGCAGTAGCAGGAACCGGAACTCAGGATCTTGATCAGACGTAACGAGTGAACTGACTCACGTCTGCAGTAAGATGCAAGTCTACCAGAGCCCCAGGCCTGCACTATATTGGGTGTCTGATCACCAGGGGAGAAGACAAAAGAATAGTCAGACAGAGCCACTAGTCAGCACCTGAGGGGGTAGTCAGACAAGCCGGGTCATACACAGTTCATGTAGTCAACCAGAGTCACAAGTCTGCACCAGATTGGATGTCCACCATTAGGGGTGAGGCAAAAGAATAGTCAGACAAAGCCAAAGGTCAGCATTAGAATGGATGGAAGACTAACCAGGTCATACACAGAGACCAAGGTACAGAACTGCTTTGATCAACAACGCAAGGGCATCTGAGTCAGGCCTCAGTCATCCTTTTAAAACCCTCCACAGGAAGTAGGAGGAGCAGCTCAGAGGGAGGAAGTAGGAAGTAGGTAGGAGGAGACTACAGTAAGCAAACAGATAAAACAGAGGCCTGCAGCATGCTTGCAGCCTTGTGCCTGTAATGATGCTGAAGTCAAGGTAAGCTGTAACATTAGGGCCCAGAATTGCTTAAATTCTGCTATGTCTATGGGCTTCCATACTTCTTGCTTGACAAGGAAAGCTGATGGGTTGGCGACAATATACCGGGCTGCATACAGATTGGTTTGGGACACAATTTCCCCCAAAATGTTTTCCCCCCAAAAAAAATTAAAAAACTGATCATGGGGAAATCCTTGCACATCAATTTGAATTCCTGGGGTGCAGGTGAATTCTGGGATTTGTGGGTTTAAACTAGTTGGTTATACCTATTCATCTGGATCAGGAGGAGTGGCAGGTCTTGTGGCATTTCTTTGGCAAGGTCTTGTGGAATTTCTTTGGGCAGGTCTTTGGGCATTTCTTTGGGCAGCTCTTTGGTAAAGTCTTTTGGCAGTTACTGGGGCAGCTATTGTGGCAGTTGCTGGGACAGCTCTTGAAGCAGTGCATCTTTTTTTCACAGAAGGATCAGCGTCATCACTACTAGAGCTGCTCTCACTCTCTGAAAATTGCGTTATATCAAAATCTAACGCAGTGTCTGTGGCTTCTGAGTCAGATGCCAAAAAGGCATATGCCTCTTCTAAACTATAACACCACTGCATTATGAACACCTACCCTAAACTAAATAAATTTCTAATTTCTCTTAAATAACTACCCACCCACTACTTAACTATTACTATGTAAATACTATACCTAACTCTAACCCCAAATGGTCACTATTCCTATGATAATTTTTGTTTTGTTTTTTTCCCTACACTACTCCTAAACCTAAATCTATCCCTAAGCCTTACCCTAACCCACGTATTCCCTGTACCTACCTAACCAACTACCTATCTAAACTAGATTATAACCCAAACTTAAATAAAATAATCTTTTTGGGGTTTTTTTTGTTTTTTCTCCCCCCTACTCTAGTCCTAAACCTAATTCTAACCCTAAACTTTTCCCTAACAAACGTATACACTAAACCTATCCAACTATCTACCTAAACTACCTAAATATACAAAATAATCAGTTTTAAATTTTAAATAAATTTTTTAAAAAAATTTAAAAAATGTAAAAAAAAAATACAAGGGGGATGTGGGAAGTACCACAGATCGATCTGCAGCAATTGATCACTTTTAAATTGATCAGAGGGGGTAGATTTTATTAATCACTACAGTGACAGTGCTCAAGGGGTTAATTTTGGGTTTAAAATCTGTTTTTAAAACTTGCTTAACAATGGAACATCTCTGGAACTCTGGAACATGATGTCTCTCTGTCTCTCTCCACTTCAGAAGTGTCTAAGATGGAGGGAGGCAGAGAGATGTGACAGGGACAGTATTTACAAATACCTGTCATTCAGTTTTTGCAACATGTGATTTGCTAATCAAGCGAATCACATGTTGCAACAATGTTGCTACTGGCTGTTACTAAGTGCCCTGGTACCGGAGCGCTTAGTTACAGCCAGCCCACGCTCCGCACGGAGCGATGGGAGAGTTTAACCCATGTTGTACCAGGACCGTCATGGGTCCTTGAGTCACATCTACCCATGACAGTCTGGGTACGTCATGGGTCGTTAAGGGGTTAAACAACTCAGCAGCAGCAGTACGAACAGCAGTTGCAACTCAGGACTCAGGAGGACATTTGACAGTGGCCACTGGCCAACATGACCTGCTGGCATTAGGCCAGTAGGGCATTTTTATTTTTTTCTCAGGGCTTGTGTTTTATAAACAAATAAAAAATAAATAAAAACTAGTCCTACAAAAAAATAAACAATTTTTGGGGGTTTTGTTTCTAACAAGCCTAAGTCCTACAAATCAGTGTTTCCTTAGGGCTTGTGCCAAACAAGCTTAAGTCCTGCTGGGGGGAGGACAGATTTGAGCACCCCTGCTCTAGTCAACTGGATTTAGCAGACACAGACAATATGATCAAGATTTCAAGCCTTGATATTACCTGCTATGTCCACTAAAACTGAGCTAGACCATTGTCCTTAGAGTCTAATAACTGGATTTATAAGAAATTAAACTGTACACATTGGACTCAGGACCTTATGTATCAAAGCAAAATGAGTTGATTGTGAGGCAAGCAGAAGGAACCTTAGGGGAAAAATAAAGAATCCCTTAGATTGAATTGGACCTTGAAACCCTTGGATGCTAGAGGGGTCCGTAACATATTGTGAAGCAATGCAGTGGAGACTTCACTAGCATTCAAAGGTTTTAAAGCCTCATTTAAATCAATGGTAATTTTATTTTTTTTTCCCCTGTGATGCATTGTTTTTGCCTCAGAATTGCCCCAGTTTGCTTTTACACGTAAGGCCCATTGGCCCATGTTTATAAAAGCAAACTGGAGTTATTCTGGACTAAACCAGTGCACCACAGGGGACAAATAACACATTCCTAAATTTGCATTCACTTTAATACAGCTTTTAACCCCTTGAATATCATGCTTAGCAATGCATTGGGGACCTCTCTAGCATTAAGGGGGGGTAAAAGTTAAATTACATTTTTTAAATAACTTTCTATTGGGTTAATTTAAAACAAGGTACCTTAGTACAAACAGTGTTATGAAAATGGAAAGTGGTCTGCTCATACCAGTGTAGAGAACCTTAGTAACATAAGGGAGTGAGCAGGGTATGACAGATGCACTTACATACACTAGTGCTGTGAATGTTGTTTTTTTTCTAGATCACAGTATTCAGTCTGACCCTCTAGTTCTGTGAATGTTGTTTGTTTTTCTAGATCAGAGTATTCAATCTGACCCTATAGCCAGCATCTTCACTATTGAGGTCATCTCTGAATTACACAAAAGATTTGCAGCAGTTACGCGTAGAGTACACAGCAGATCTTAAAGGAGCAGTAAACTTTTTTTTATGAAAAAATATATATCGTAGGAATTTTCCTATTAAATAAAATAAGGGTACTCCCACTGCTGAGAGATTTATACTTCCAGAGTTATTACGGTTTAAACCCATGTTTTTTTACATTAGCAGTGCCCTCTAGTGGTCAAATTCTAATTAGATTCCCTGTTAGATTCTAATGGAGAGGAAAGTCAGAAAAGTCAGAGACATACAGTTCTCCATAGAATGTGATAGAAACTGCCTGTCACTTCCTGTCAGTTAGAACTATCAGGAAGTAAACACAGTAAATTCACTTCCTGGTTATTTGAACTGATATAAATTTCAAATAGAACATCTGATAGAGATGGGAGTGACCTTGTTTTTCTCAGCAGGAAAAGCTCTATAAAATATGCGTTTTCATAAATAAAGGTTTACTGCTCCTTTAATTATATAATGAAAAGCAGAAAGACAAAATGACCAATAAGGAGGGCAATCAAAAATCACAATTACTCATCCTATAAGGTCAAAGAGACCAGGTCTGTGTATAATAAAGGCCCAAAAATACTCATTATCTATAAAACAGAACTTTTGCTAGTTTATTAAAACATAACAGTAGTATCCCTCTAAATCAGTGTTTCTCAACATTAGTCCTCGACGCACACCAACAGTGCAGGTTTTCAGGTTGTTCCTGTTTAATCACAGGTGAGTAATTAGTGGCTCGGTCATTGTGATTGATTCACCTGTGATTAATTAGGGATAACTTAAAAACATGACCTGTTGGTGTGCCCCAAGGACTGGAGCTGAGAATCACTGCTCTAAATTGTACCACTTGAGGGAATAAATTAAAATGGTAGGTGATAAATCATCATCAATAGAAAGGGTAGGCTTCAGCGGTTTATCTGGCCACTTGCTATTTCAGTGTGTCTGTTACTGGTTATATAGGAATGACCTCTCTATCCACATTAATTTGTGATTGTTTCCTGTCATCAAAACAAATCAGACAACAGAGCAAAGTATGAACTCACTGGACCTGTTATGCAGAAAAGTTCATAGGAAATCTTAATTCTATTCTTGAACGAAGGCAAATATTTATATATAACGAAGGTTTCCCATTATTTGTCCCACACCTAGTTACCTTTTGATGCTCAAACAAGTTGTAGAAACAGTATTGAAAGAATAGCAAGAGCCCCTAGAGCTGTACTGAAGATTTAGCAGGCACTAATAATTAAACTAATGCACATTACATTGACAGCATATAGTTTCATTGAGTCTGAGGAGGAAGTGAGCACAACTGAACCAATGCTGTCCAGTCCACCTAAATCACCCCAAGGAATCTTGAGGAATTTAGTGGGAAGGGAGGGAGAAAAGGGAAAGGGAAGGGAGGGAGAAAAGGGTAGTACTAGTGAAAGCAGGACAGGTCAGCTGCCTGCGTCTGCTGCTAGATATGCTGCCCCTGCTGTCACCATTGCTGCCCTTGCTGCCACTAGTGCTGTGCCTGCTGTCAGACGTGCTGCCCCTATTGCAACCAGTGCTGTGCCTGCTGCCAGTGCTGAACCTGCTGCCACCAATACTCTGCCTGCTGTTAGACGTGTTGCCCCTGTTGCAACCAGTGTTGTGTCTGTTGCCAGTGCTGAACCTGCTGCCACTAGTGCTGTGCCTGCTGTCAGATATGCTGCCCCTGTTGCCAGTGCCACCAGTGCGGTGCCTGCTGCCAGTGTTGAGGTTGCTGCCACCAGTGCTGAAGCTGCTGCCACCAGTGCTGAAGCTGCTACTGTGTCTTGTAATACTCAGGAAGGGGGAAGGAGAAGATGATGCCAAGTGTGACAGCAAGGGACCCTAAGACACACATGCCATTCCCAAGCAGTCCTGCCAGTGCTAGTACTACTACTAAGAAGGTCCAGCAGCTTGTTAGTGTTAGGAGTGAAAGAGGAGGAGGTAATCAGATTCATCATATTACTAGTGACTGTGAGGAGGAAGACTCTGCGGCTGAACTTGATGTGGTTTGTGTTAGTAGTAGCAGTAATGGTGAAGCAGCCGGTGACACTAGTGTTAAGGGGCAGCAGGTGGGACTAGTGTTAGGGGTGTGGTAGGGGAAGCATTTGAGAGCGTCCAGATTAGCAGTCAATGGAGCCCACACCATTCCTCTGGCTCTGGAAGTCCTCCTTCCCGTCCCTTCACTACAGTGTCCAAGTGGAGCATGATCCTGAAGAGGCCAGAACTGTTGTTGGGGGAGAGCAGGTGCAGAATTAATACCACCACCATCAGCAGGAGCAGAAATCAGCTGCTTGTGCCTGCTGCTACTGCTGCCAGTCTGCCTTCTTGAGGTCAAAATGAAATGTCAAGTGTGACATTAGGGGACCCTCTGTCACATTGCTTGTCACCTGCTCCAAGCAGCAGTGAGATGTCTGTAATAGAGAGTCAGCAGTATGTAGGCACTAGTGGTGGTGATGATGATGCTGGAGAAGCTGGGGTGGAAGAGACATTGATGGCCTTTTTAGCAGAAACTGAGAAGGAATGGGAGACAGGGATGAGGATGGGCATCATAACCACCATCACTAGCATTGAGCTTTTGGAATTTGCAGAATATGAAAATGCTCTAATTCCTGCTGCTGAGTTGCAAGGGCAGCAGGACGCTGAGGAGCAGGTTAGTGTTCCAAAGACCACCATGGACACAGTGGGAATGGGGTCAACAAGTTATGCGGGACTAGGACAGGTTCCACTTGCCAGTGCCGGCAATACTCCTGGTCCTAGTTGCAGTGCTGATTTTGAGGCAGTAGAAGCAATAGCAGCAACATCATCAGCTGCCAGTACAGACAGTGAAGGGGAATGTGGAGGGCAAGAAGAAAGAGGCCATTCTTCTCCACCTTCCTCCTCCCCCCTGAAGTCATCATGGGTGTGGGACTATTTTTCTCTTGGGGCAGGCACAGTCCAGTCATCATGAACAGCACTGTGTACAATTTGTGACAAGTCAGTGGGAAGGGGAAAGAAGGGAACACACCTTGGCACAACCTCTCTGATATTACACCTGAAAAACAGACACCATGACATTTATGTCAACCATGTTAAAGCCAAAAACCCATTATAGAAATCTAGAACCGCTGTTACTGTACCCCTTGAAGTTCCATGAAAAGCGAAACAACTGTGATGATTGTGGAGGAGGGGCAGGTGGAGAAGAATTATTGGCAAACTTCTTTTCTCCACATAGACTGGGGGCTACTTATTGTGTTGCTACTGCCTCAGGCACATAACTGGAGCTAGTAATGGCAAGTGAAACCTTCATCATCTATCAACCATATTACTGTTGTTTTTGATCCCATTCCCTTTTAGCTGCCTAATCATCCTGCTACTTAAACAACTCAGCAGCAGCAGCAAGAACAGCAGTATTAGGTCCGCTGCTTTTTAACATGTTTATAAATGACCTGGAAATAGATATAGAAAGCAAAATGTCAATATTTGCAGATGACACTAAATTATGCAGGGTAATTAATTCAGAACAGGATATTTTCTCCCTACAGAGGGATTTACATACAATGGCAGATTGGGCAAACAAATGTAATATGAAGTTTAATGTGGGGAAGTGTAAAGTTCATGCATTTGGGAGGATATAATCCCCAGGCTACTTATGAACTTAAAGGGATAGTAATACTTAGTTTTAACTTTATTTTATTTTGTAGGTATTAAAAAAACATGAAGAATGATATAAGTCTTATCTCTAAAACCTTTATGGTTTAAGAGCTATTCACAAGCAAAGTTTCCCTTCCTGCCCCTTTCACCTAGTGTAAGCCATCTCTTCTCAGATGTGAATCTGGTTGTAAGACCAGACAGATAACAGAAGGGGACATTCTTCTTACAATGAAAACAATGAAAGCCCTTCCCCCCTTGACAAGTTTTTCAGCTTTTTCCCTTATCTTAATTGAAGATTGTCCCTCTCTGCAGTCTACCTGGGCACCTCCCTTCTGATGTGGCTGAACAGAGGGGGATACTTTGCTTGTGAATATCTCTTAAACCATAAAGGTTTGAGAGATAAGACTTATATCGTTCTTCATGTTTTTTTAATGCCTACAAAATAAAATAAAGATAAAACGAAGTATTACTATCCCTTTAATGGAATCATTTTAGGGGACTCATTGCTAGAGAAAGACCCAGGTATCCTTGTCAACTACAAACTTGGAAACAGTGACCAGTATAAAACAGCAGTAGCAAAGGCAAACAAAATCCTGTCTTGCATAAAAAGAGGTATTGAAGCAAGAGTGCATAATATTATTTTGCCATTATACAAATCAATGGTAAGACCTCACCTTGAGTATGCAGTGCAGTTTTGGGCACCAGTTCTGAAAAAGGCTATACTAGAACTAGAGAGGTACAGCGAAGAGCAACAAAATTAATTAAGGGAATGGAGGACTTGATGTATGAGGAACGACTAGACAAATTTGGTTTATTTACTCTAGAGAAAAGCCGACTAAGAGGAGACCTTATCACATTGTACAAGGATATGAGAGGTCAATACAAGGATCTCTGAGGTGAGTTATTCATTCCAAGGCCTGATCAGGTGAACAGGGGACACCACTTGAGATTAGAGGAAAAGAGGTTTAGACTTCAGCAGAGGAAGGGGTTTTTTTACAGTAAGGTCTGTTAAATTGTGGAATTCCTTGCCCAAGGAGGTGGTTATGGCAGATACAATGGATACGTTTAAAGGAATAGTAATATTTCATAATAAAAGCAGCTCCAATTGATCATCATAGTATTTGGACTTTGGAGAGTGCTATTTCAATTCTGTCAGAGTTGTAGTTCAAGAGTAATTCAATGACAAAGTCTCCCCCTCACGCCCCTTTTACTGATGTAACACTGCTCAGCCAGAGCAGAAGGGAGGTACCCAGGTAGATTGCAGAGAGGGACAATCTTCAATTAAGATAAGGGAAAAACCTGAAAACCTTGTCAAGGGGGCAGGGCTTTCATTGTTCTCATAGGAAGAAGATTGCCCCATGCTATTATCTGTCTGGTCTATGGACTGCATTCCACATCTGAGAAGAGATGGCTTACACTAGGTAAAAGGGGCGGGAGGGGAAACTTGTGAATTTCTCTCAAACTATAAAGGTTTGAGAGATAAGACTTATATCGTTCTTCATGTTTTTTTAATGCCTACAAAATAAAATAAAGATAAAATGAAGTATTACTATCCCTTTAAGAGAAGATTAGATACATTTCTTTCAAAGGGAACATACAGAGTTATACTGTATATCAGTCAAGAAACCCCCCGAAAACAAATTCCCTGTTCAACTGGTTCATTCATTCACTAACACAGGCACCCTCCTCAGACCCCTTTTATACCATGTCTTATGGGGTATTTTATTTGTATTTAGGATTTATTTTGAATGAACTGCCCCCAATCCCAGTAATCAAACCCCACCCAAAAATCATTCCCTGCTCAACTGATTCTTTCCCCGCACCCCATCAACACAGGCACCCTCATGCCCGTTTTATACAATGCCTTTGGGAAATAAAAAAATATTTGCTATGTGTTGTGTAGAAATTCAGTGTTCCCATTGATTTAAATGGAATGAGCTAAGAATAAAAAGGTGGAAAATCTGTACTTTTGCGGGAATTTATTCGCCAAACAGGAAGTGCCATTATTTGCCGATTTCAGATTGAGGCAAAAATTTTCACCCATTCCTACTGGTGACACATAACTTTGTATTGCCCCGGTGGTGGCATATAACTCCGTACTGCTGTGCTGGTGGCTTATGACTCTTAAATGCCACCACCAGAGCAATACAGGGTTGTGTTACCAGAACAGCAGTACAGAGTTATATGTCACCAGCACAGCAATACAGAGTTATATGTCTCCCCCAGAGGTTTGCACATTTGCCACCGCCCAACAATAGAGAGGTATACGCCAGCACCAAAACAATACACTCAATTGCTGTGCTGGTGACATAACTCTGTATTGCCCTGGTGGTGGCATATAACTCTGTATTGCTGTGCTGGTGGCTGTGCTGTATTTCTCTGGTGGTGGCATATAACTCTGTGGTGCTATTTTTAATTGACTATATTGACTTTAATGAACTACAGATGATTGTATTGTTTAAATGTGATTCCTCTAGTCCTAGGTTCCCAATATTTTCAAACTGTAGTGATTTGTCCTGTGAAATAGCTTTTAATTTTTGTAAGCTACACATCTTATTTATTCTGTTTAATACTCCCTCACGGTAGCTTTAGCTCAACACCATCTAGACGCATGAAATGTGTTCATAGAATTAAGTTGAATTAGTTTATATCTATAATGGTAAATTAAAGGGATAGTAATGTCAGAATAAAAGTATTAACTACATGGTAGATACAATTAAAAGAGAGTACTTGCACTTATTTGTATTTCTCAAACAGTTATGGTTTGAGAGATATAGGAAAATAAAGTTCTCAGCTCTCTTCCCTTTCTGCTTGAGGAGCTATAAAGCTTTCAGAAGCTGATTCTGGTCCCTTGACCAGATGAGGCTCTTCAGCAGCGCCGATATAACTACATTTAAAGATAAATACTTCATCAGAATGGTCTACAACTTGTACTTGCAAACCAGGCACACTTTGTAGACCGTTCCAATTAAGTATTTAATATTAGCTATCGCTATGTCGGCGTTGCTGAAGAGCCGCCGTCTGATCCAGGAACCAGAATCTGCTTCTGACAGCTTTACAGTTCGTCAAGCAGAAATGGGAGGGAGCGGAGGACTTTATTTTCCTATATCTCTCAAACTATAACAGTTTTAGAGATACGAATAAGTGCAAGTACTCTATTTTAATTGTATCTACCATATAGTTAATATTTTTTTTCTGACATTACTATTCCTTTAAGTAAAGCATGTACCTCTTACAAGCGTAGCACATCTTCTAGTATTTCAAATAAGTAATGTTGTAACTTATGGCTTTCTCATGTCTTTGCCAGTTCAGTTATATATTAATATATTTTAGTAAATATTAGTTCTCAAGCAGTTTATTTGCTTCCATTAGATATGTACATGCAAAGTGATGTATCTAAAGCTGATTAAGACAGGAATACAAATGGACCAGTGATGAGATGCGTTGTGCTAGAGCTTTAACACTTGTTAGGTAAGCAAATCAGTATTTAACCAGTCTACCAATGTTTTCCATTGATATAATGCGTGTACACACATACCCACTGGTGTGAATGTCATTATTTTAGGTGTTGTTAGAGTAGCTACTGGAGCTCTCTAGCATTCAAGGGGATAAAGTCTCCATTTAAACTAATAGAAATGTTGGGAATTTTTCTTTGCCCTGTATGGGGCAGTTGCTTTGTTCCAGAATTGTCTCATTCATCTTAGTACATCAGAAGACAAAGAAAAAGAGAGGGTGTATACTCTCTAAGTGTAGACTGTTAGCTTAAAAAATTAGCACCTCCACTGTAGCTAATGACACCTCTTGTGGGTAGTATAAGGTACTCATATTTGAATGAGGCAAAGACAAGCCTCAGAGTGTAAGGGCATCCACATCAAAGCGCACTCCTGTGTCCTCATAGTCTCTTCTCCTCTTGCCTCTTTGTAACAGGTTCTTTAATGGTCCTTAAGGAATAATCCTATATCCAATATACCACTGGATTGATAGTACAGGGACCCTTAGCCAAGAAGAGGGATCGATGTGGAACTGACCAATTAGGACTAATGCCAAATATGGGTATCAAACTGATTGTTATTTTATAAAATATTTAAAATATGTAGTGCTATGGCCAGTATAGAATATGTGCCATATATCAATAAAAAATACAATTATAGTAAAAAACATATACAGTCAGAAACGCCCCACGTGTTTTGTAGTTCATGCTGCTTCTTTTGATGCACCAGAAGACGTAGTGTGAACTACAAAACACACTTTGATACCTGCACTGGAGGGTTGTCCATTGGATGCCCTTACACTCTGAGGCTGGTCTTTGCCTCCATCAAATCTGAGTACCTTATACTACCCAGATACTACCTATCTGCGGTGTAGGTGATGATTTTTTAAGCTAACAGTCTACACTTAGGGCGAGATGTTCAGAAAATGGTGGTAACTGAAATTCATTGTAATCAGAATTAAAAAGTTATTACACCATGGTCCGTCAATTCTCAAACATGTTTCCATCACTTTTTGCATCCAATTCCGCCATCTCCGTCAAATGGAAAAAGTCGTCTTAAAAGTGGGAGTGGTTTAATCTACCCTCATATTGTAAGGTATTTTCAGAAAAAAATATTTGTTTCAACGTTACTTTTTTGTCTGATTAACGTCACTTTTCCCGTCAAAATAAAAATGGTCTAAACTTGGAGAAGACAAATTAAAGTACTGTTAGCAGGAGATAAGTAATTTGTTGTTTGAAAGACAAAAAATTTCTTTTTCTTTGAAAATTTTCATTTCAAAGACAAAAATCAAAGACAATTTTAACATCTGAATTGTTTAAAGGCAATATTCATCAAGATCTTCTTACCATCATTTTTAATTCTTTAGACGCATTTTCAAACGTGACAGATTTACTTCTGAAAATAATGTCCTTCTTTTAACACCAACTCATGATCGGACAATTTTTTCATTATGACGACTTTTTGAACATCTCGCCCTTTGAGCGTATGTGCCCTCTCTTTTTCTTTGTTTTCTGCATGTATATGAAGAACTTTTTTCTGGAGGTCTAAAGAACTGTGGTGGCAACGATTCAAGAAAAAATAATGACTTTTCAAGTCACGTTTGTTCCATTGAATCACTAGAATATGTCTGTCTTATTAGCTCAGCATTGATTTGAATTTATAATCTTAGTACATCAGCCTCAGTAAGATTCTCTTAGCAAACATACCACTTAGATATAAAACAAGATATTCAAATTGTTTCAGCACACAGGTGCAGATATAACCTCGCCACTATTGTTGCTACTTGGTAAATCCCTGTCTACATGCCATTTAATATTTTATGTACCAAACTAGTTGAAGAGCCCGTTACACGGGCCACAGTGCCATTGTCAGCTGGTCGCGGGGCAGTCATGTGCAGTAGAGACTGCCCGCGCCGCGGCTGATACAGAGCTGGACGCTCCTGCTCTGTATCAGCCGCTGCGCAGGCAGTCTCTACTGCGCATGACTGCAGCAAGGGCAGCAGTCTCTACTGCGCATGACTGGGGCGTTACACGCGTTTTAGCGAATTATTATATAGGATGTAAAACAATGATATTTCACAATTCTTTTCATATACATCTGGTCTTTAGAAGGTAAAGGGTGGGGTTGCAAATACTTAAATTCTTTGTAATTCATGTTATTGTCTGTAAAATAAAATGTCTAAATTTATTTCCTTAGGCCTAAAGTTTTGTTTATACATATGAACTATGGGGGTACCTATTAACTTTTGATTTAGCATAAAATAACTAATTTTTGCATATGGTGACTGGAAATACATGGTAATTAAAATGATATAATAATTTCATTTTAGAGGTTATTGTTATTTTAGATAATCCAAATGTTGGTTCCCTAAAATGCCTCACACAATAGAATTCATCAATGAAACAAGACCATAGCCCTGTCTTTTCTGACATGACTCACAGTTTTTCCCTTTTAAACCACTATTACAAAACAGTAGTAGCTATACAAAAATGTTTGGCCATTTATACCACAAATGTGCTGTAAATCAATGGGCTTTTCCCAGGTTTATAAAACATACATTTATGCAATTGCAGAATATAATGTCATTGTTATAGAGCAGTGGTTCCAAACCTTTTCTTTCGAAGATCACATGTGAATTAATCAAATTAATTTATCTTCTAATTAACTCACCTGTGTGCTAGCAAGGTCATGTTAACCCCTTAGGGACCCATGACTTGCCAGGGCCGTTATGGGTATAATTTCGTTAAGGACCCATGATGTCCTGGCACGTCATGGAATTCAGGGGTCCCTATGCGGCTGCACTCCGCCCGGGGATCACTGAATCCTTTTAGCAGTTGTTTGTGGTCGTTAAGGAGTTAAAAAAGGGTATGGGTTGGGAACCACTGCTATAAAGCATTAATTTATTATCATTTTTTAAACATTTTGCTTTTGAATTTTTAAATTACAAACCAACAACTGAGTTAGATTAAGAAAGAAAAGAAGAGAAAAAGGGACAAGGACATAGGTATAATCACATTGCATAATTACTATGCCATTATTATCAGACAATTACAAACTCACAATCATCGAGTAATGTCAAGTATCATGCAGTCTGTTAGACAATGGACAACTCAACCAAGCAGATCAAATCCTATATAATAATTCGCTAGGATGTTTGTCAGAAGCCGTCATGCGCAGTAGAGACTGCCAGAATGCACAGAATGCTGGGAGGTGTAGGAATGCTGGGAGTTCTGTGCTGGGAGCATACTGTGCTTTCGGGCAGTCTCTACAGTGCTTGATTGCGTTGGCGGCAGGACGCAGAGCAGGACCGGCCTCTTAACATCACCTGGACCTTGGCCCGTGTACACGGGCTTTTACACTCGTTTTATATAATTTCTCAGGGCAGCCTCTGTTAAGTTAAGTCAAATTTTAAAAGGAGAGGTCACTATTAATCAGCTGAATCTATAGACAAAGGTCAGGACTCATGAGGATCAAAGTCCATCCATTTAACCCTTTTGAGTGCCAGAGGGGGGTAGGCACCACACCACAAAGTGTTAACAACAATGGCTTTTCTTGCATAAAGCAAAACAAGGCAAACAAATGTTTTGTCATGGAAACTTATTATGAAGGCTAGAAGGAGATCAAGCAGACTGAGGTCTGATGTTCATATTTGAGGGAAAACAACAATGAAGTCTGGAACCAGTCTCTAGAATCTAAAGATTTTGGTACATCACCAGAAAAGGTGTTAAAGGGTATAGGATCAATTTGAAATTTGGTGCAAAGATTAATTGTGAGTCTGCCCATCACAAACAATTGAGTAGGAATATAAAATACTCTATGTATACATATAAATTGTATAATTTTGTCATGTTAATTAATTACCAGTGCCCCCAAATCACTGTTCAGTCTTCAGCCATAAGGTACGGAATATCAATTATCTACTTAGGGTATGAATGGGCTAATGGGTTGGACAGACTTGTCTGTAGCTTGGAAGTTATTTTAGAGACTAATTTCCCTAGAAATGGGAATCTAAGAAAGCTCTGTAGCAGAAAGCACGTAAAGTCAAAAGGCTGAGAACCAAACTGGGCATTATAGGCATGTCTCAGCTGAAGATATCTGTTGATAATTGACTTGATCCTATAGGGTATCAAATGTTTTAAAAGTAGAATCATCCACACTATGACAAATGTATTTAACACCCTGCGTTCCCAAAGATGGGAATCCTGCAAATCATAAAATGCTGGTAGTTGTGAATTTTGCCACAATAGGAAATTAAGTGACCACTTCAAACTGGGAGAGCTGAGGAGAACACCAACCATGCTCCACATAGAACAACAGTCCTAATAAGAGTAGTAGCAAAAGAGACCCCCCCCCAAAAAAAGTCTGCCTAAACTCAACAGCCTCTGCCACCACCACGGAATTGTTAGAATTGGGTTGATACCACCAGGATAAGAACACAATCTGAGAAGCCAGATAGTAAAAATAAAAATAAGGGAGTACTAGGCCTCCACAAATCAGTGTAGCCTACAGGTTTTTTTTTATTCAAGAGGTTGAATAATTCCAGAGTGAAGTAACTGTAATCATAGCAATAATGTGGAAAACAATTTGGGGAATTGCTAAGGGACTATTTTTTTTATTTTTTTTTTATTTATAAAAGTGTTTTACCAGGAAGAATACATCGACATTTCTCTTGTTTTCAAATATGTCCTGGAGTGTTTACAGCAATGAATTGTGAATTTGCGCAAATACAGAGACATTTTATATATATATATATATATATATATATATATATATATAGAGAGAGAGAGAGAGAGAGAGAGAGAGAGAGAGTTAAGATTGTAGCCGTACTAGTCCAGTGATGTAGATGTAAAATAACAAACAAAATTAATATCTTGTAATACCTTTTTTATTGGACTAACAGAATTATGGATTGACATGCTTTCGGAATAAACTCCCTTTCTATTAATGTATTAACTGTATTAACTGTGAATTCTGTGTCCTTGTGCTTAGAAATGCGTTAGACTTGAGAAAGGGAGTTTATCCCGAAAGCTTGTCAATCCATAATCCTGTTAGTCCAGTAAAAAAGGATATTAATTTTGTTTGTTATATTACATATATATATATATATATATATATATATATATATATATATATAAACATTTTATATACAGTTACATATTGTTTTTAGAAGTAAAGAAGCAGTTATTTTTAAGAATTTTAGACTGGGAGAAGATTTGATTTTTTCGGGCAGGTTATTCCAGACTTTCGGAGCTCTGAAGGAGAAGGCAGATCAACTGGCTTCTTTCTTGTAGCATGGCATACTTAGACTATTGTGTAACAAATACAAAAATGTAGGGAGGTTTACCATTTCAAAAATATTAACTCTACCCAAAAGAATAACTCAACCCTGTTCTTGAAATCTGAGACCACTGATTCCAAGTTTAACACAATGTACTTAGAAGGGTCAGCATGGATCCAAACATTAAGATATTAAATTGAGTAACTCATTGAAGGACACCTGGGATTAGGCGAACCTCAGCTACTCTTAGATCTATCTAAGGCAGGACCTATTTATTCCATTTCACCTTGAGACCAGAAACACATCCAAATTAATTAACAACATTAAGCACACAATCTAAGGAATCACAAGGATCCCCCCCAGGTAAACTAGCCTGTCATCAGCATATAACGAGACATGTTCTTTCAAGTGCTCACATGTCCATCCCATTATTTGTGTAGAGAATCTTATGAGTATTGGCAGTGGCTCTATTGCCACAGTAAACAGTGCCCGAGATAGGGGATAACCTTGTCTAGTACTACAACTCAACCTAAAGAGAGGTATTATTAAAGTATTGTGCTAACAGTAACTCATGGGGATAAATATAAATTTAACCCATTTAAGAAAATGTGTATTCAAACCTCTTAAAGGAAAAGCCACTCAGTAGAGTGAAAGGCAAGATCCATATCCACAGGCACAACTACTTTGAAGACCATATTATTATTATTTGTGTTTTTGCCTAGAACTAAGATTGACTGTTCCTGGAGGATCAAATTAAGAATAACAATATTAAGCCTATTGGCCAGATGCTTATGCAGAATTTTTTAAACCATATTCAACAGGGAGATATGTATAACATGATTTACTTAAACCCTATGGTCTCACACACAGAGCCTCTGCAGTATTTACAAAAAATGTGATGTGGGTGGAAGGAAGTGGGAGAGAATAAACTGAATGCCACCCTGGTATATCAAAATAGGGCCATGGAGACATAGGGGCAAAGTCAGTTTCATCCAACAGACAGAGGAATCATCCAGCTCAGCCATCATGTCTCATTGTTATGGTTTGTAAGACACTCAGACAAGTTAGTAAGGTAAAATCAGCTTTATTAAAAATAATAAAGTGAACAAGGTCACCATTCACAGGTCCAGATCTGGACAGTACCGTGGCACTTCCCAAATCTGACACAGGTCAGGGTACAGGAGAATAGAAAAACAAAACAGAAATATATAGGCTGGATCAGACAACAGGAACAGAATCTCAGCAGTACCAAACCTAGGAAGCGTGCCCAACTAGCTAGATAGTAGGTGACTGCAGGGCAGAATCCCTAGAAGGCTAGGGATAGAATCGCGGCAAGCCAGGACACTGTAGAGTGACCTGGCCTAGAAATCAAGGGTAACCGGAGGCAACACTGACAGGGACTGGCAAGGTACTTGTCACAGGAGACTAGGGTAAACAGAGGCCACGCTGACAAGCACTGGCAAGGCACTAGTCTCAGGAGACTAGGGTAACCGAAGACAACACTGACAAGCACTGGCAAGGCACTAGTCTCAGGAGACTAGGGTAATCAAAGGCAACACTGGCAAGCACTGGCAAGGCACTAGTCTCAGGAGACTAGGGGAACTGAAGGCAACACTGACAAGCACTGGCTAGGCACTAGTCTCAGGAGACTAGGATAACCGGAGGCAACAAATCGGGTAGTCAGCCACAGCCAGGATTGGTACACAGAGCGGTAGTCAGTTACAGCCAGGATCGGTACACAGAGAGGTAGTCAGCCACAGCCAGGATCGGTACACAGAGCGTTAGTCAGCCACAGCCAGGATCAGTACACAGAGCGTTAGTCAGCCAGTCCGGGTCAGCAACGGAATCACAGGCAGCGGAGACAGGAGCAAGGTCTGGCAAAACCGGGTCATACACAGAGCAGGAACCAACAGCAAAACAAACTCCAGATACAGGAACACCACAAAAGGGCGCCAAAGTAATGACAGGACTGAGTTTAAAAAAGACTAACACTGGGCGTGGCAGAATCCAGCGGCCAATAATAACCCAGCAGAAATAGAGCATTAAGTAAGAATGTTGCTGGCACAGAAGATCACGGGCACCGTGATACTCATCTTATGTCCTGCGCAGTTGACAAAATTCAGTATGAGTTAGGAGTGTCCCACAGCCGGGAAAAAGGAGAAAATATATGTTGTGGCTTTGTGATCTACAGTACAATCACACAGTACATGGTGGATGTAGAACCCCACCAAGCACACGGAAATATTAGATGATATCATGGGGCTTGGGGAAGGCACTAACCTATAATTCATAGGGAACAGATCTACACACAGCCAGGGCCTTGCCAGGTCTTCACAATGCTTCATGTCTAAGGCACCAATGAAGCTCAAATGGGGAAACTAGGTAATATAGGGCTTATTTGATTTACAGGGTAACTCAATCTGATTCACCAGAGTGGGCAACTGATGAGCTGCAAAACTGAAGGAGAAAGATTATACAGGTGGGTTACAGAGTTCATATACCATGACACCTTGCTTGCCTCCCATTAAGAAGTCTTTAAAGGGATAGTATTACTTCATTTTGGCAGGCAATAATATTGTATGTATTAAAGGGATAGTAACACTTCGTTTTAACTTTATTTTATTTTGTAGGCATTAAAAAAACATGAAGAATGATATAAGTCTTATCTCTCAAACCTTTATGGTTTATGAGATATTCACAAGCAAAGTTCCCCTCCCCGCCCCTTTTACCTAGTGTAAGCCATCTCTTCTCAGATGTGAGTCTGGTTGTATGACAGTACAGATAACAGAAGGGGACAATTTTCTTTGTATGAAAACAATGAAAGCCCTTCCCCCCTTGACAAGTTTTTCAGCTTTTTCCATTATCTTAATAGAAGATTGTCCCTCTCTGCAGTCTATCTGGGCATCTCCCTTCTTATCTGGCTGAACAGGGGGGGATACTTTGTTTGTGAATATCTCTTAAACCATAAAGGTTTCAGAGATAAGACTTATATCATTCTTCATGTTTTTTTAATGCCTACAAAATAAAATAAAGTTAAAATGAAGTATTACTATCCCTTTAAAGAAATAAAACAAAGCATCTATGTATTTTTTCCATAAATTTTATAGTTTAAGAGCAATTACTCTTTCCAATTTTATCTATGTCACCTCTCAAGCTGTCAGACTTAGATTCTGGTCTGTGGACCGGACGGATTGTTTGGTTTGGAGAGCCGAAATAAGAGTGGGTATGAAGGATATCTTCATGATGGCGGTCTACAAAGTGGCCATGGTTTGAGGCAGTAGACAATCGTCATGAAGGTTTCCTTCTTATCCACTGCTATTTTGGCTCCCTAAATGATCCGTCTAGTTCACCAACCAGTGTCCAAGTCTGATAGCTTGATAGGTGACAGAGATGAATGAAGTCGGAGGGTAATCTTTAGAATGCAGTTGCTCTTAAAGTATAAAAGTTAAAGGAAAAATACATAGAGGCTTTGGTTTATTTCTTTAATATATACAATATTATTGCCTGCTAAAATGACTTATTACTATATCTTTAATATAATTTTTTATTATAATGTACCAATATACTTTTCAGCACTGTACATAAAGATGAACAACTACATTACAAACACTGGACTCTGCTGGAAACTGAAAGGACTGAGGGTTAGAGATGTGCAAAAACATTTGTCCTACTACACTGGTAGGCAGCCATAAAATTACACATGCTGTACCCCAGCCTTGTCCCATGATAGCCATAGAAAACATTACTCTGATATTACAATGGGTTAACTATCAGCATGTGGGTCATGAATCATAATGCATTAGCTACCCAGCACTACAAACAAATTATTTCTGTAATCAGACAATGTTGTTATTGACCATGTTAGCCAATTACAAGGATAGGCCTCTGTGTGATCATTATCATACCTGGGAAATCTTGGGGTTTGATTCTGAGTCTCAGGGTTTTATCCAGATCTCAGAGTCCCATGATCTCTGGGTTAAGAGCCATATTCACAGGGTGATAGAGACCACTGTTACCTGCTACAGGATCTGCAACAATTAATTGCATCTTTAGTATTTAATCCTTTGGATGCCAGGAGGGTATCATGGCTGATCAGAATATCTTTGTATGAAATGAATGTTATGGGGAACTTAAAATCTTGAAAATTCCTGGTTATAGGCATTATAGGCAACTGACATTGTCACAAGCATTGCAACTTGGGTTTAACCTTTCTCCAGATGCTCACAAATCCAGAGACAACTTCCCACTGCTTCTCTTCAGCTATGGAAATGGTCACCCCTGTCTTGGGAATGGCACCACTTGGATTTAACTGGACCCGTACAAGGTACTATCTACTTGGCCCTTATTAATGTACAATCAAAATGACCGGAAGTGTGGCCTGTGGTGGCCTCTATCACTATTAAGACCATTATCCACATTCTACAGTGGATATTTGCCACCTTTGGTTTCCAAAACAGTTTGTAATGGACAGTGGACCTCGTTTACCTCCAAATTGTTTCATGATTTTCCTATGGACATTGGGGTGAGACACACCTGTACGACAGACTTACCATCTTCTGACACTCAGCCACCCACATTTCTGCCTTGAAGGCCATTGAGGGATTGGAGACCTCCAGTGAGATGGGAGACTGTGAAACTGTGCAACTGCTTCTTCCAGACTCCCTTAACACAGAGAACAGACAGCTGGAAGTAGCTTGGATCACATTTGGGGGTAAATCTCTTTTGCTCCCTTCACACACACATCCCCACCCTAGACTCCCCTTACACAGATATAAAAGCCAGATCAGCAAACAAACTTGAATCACAGCTGCCTGTCTTAGGTAATCAAGATTCTGGCATATTTTGGATCTGTCAGAGAATCTGATCAATATAAGTTAATGGTCTGTTGCAGACATTTTTGTTTGCTCTTATTCCAAACCTACATGTTTTCATCTTACAAAATGCTGAGAATGAGTTATAAAACTCAAAGCCATAAATAAGATTGGACTATTGTCTGTGTGGTGGTGATTATATCAATCATACTGCCTGTCACCACCTCTGTATTGTCCCTTTGTTATGTGTGTACAGTAGCCCCAGAGGGTTCCTTGGTATTGCAAGCCCTTCTCAAACAGTCCATTGTGTCATGTCTCTATCATTTGTTGTTTCCTATTGTATCTATTGAATCACTGTCCACCTAATTTAATCATGTCTGGTCACAGTGTGTCATGTATCCGCCATTTGCTGTTTCCTATTGTATCTATTGAATTGTATTATATTGCCATTTGTTGCCATGTTGGGATATTTCCAAAATGTTGTATAAAAACCCATGTGTTGTTGAATAAAGGGAGTTAATCTTTTGGAACTAAGAAGGTTTCCTGTGTCCTTATTCCTGGGTGGTGTAAAGTGTATCTTAGGACGCCCATCCAAGCCAGCTAAGAGCTTACTGTTTCCAGCATGTGTTCCAGCTTTTCCATTTTTCCAGTATTCCAGCATATCAGCCAGCTGCAGTTATCCAGCCCTTCGGAGTACAGTTACCAGTCTGCTTGCTCCAGCTACACCCCTTGTAGCTGACAGTAGGAGCCCAGCAGTTTCCAATTAATCCTGCAGTTCCAGAGATTCAGACAGTTATCCTGTTTCACTAGACAGGCTACTGGACAGGCTACCAGCTTGTAGCAGCATTCAGTAAGGAAAGACCAAGAATGACGGTCTAAGTCAGCCCAAGGCCCCGTTACAGGTGTTATTTTTTTTTTCATATATGCAATTTAAGTCTTTTATCGCCATCTCCCAGCATAAGAGATTTTTTTATAGTGAGCTTTGATTGGTTGCTTTGTTGACCAATCAAAGAGCTTTCAGGGAACTTTGGCCTATCAATAAGGGTGAGCAGTACATTTTGGATAAAAGGTTGTATGTAATTAAAAGCAAATGCGACAAGGGAAAAATGAATTTTTGACTGGGTTTCTCATAGTATCTTCCTGGCTGTTACAGGAGTCTAGACTTACCTGAATGGGAACCAATGAGCTGATAACCTACATCTTCAAAGATTATACTTTATCTAGAATCGGTAACTATATATATTTTCGGTATAAACAAAATTCTGTAAGGCTTCTAGAATTATTATCACCCAATCTATTTTGGGGAAGATAAGCGAATTTGCCCACTATATATGGCCAATCTAATGGGGACAGCCACAAAGTAGCCATTTAGGCAGTAGTGTTTGTCAAATTTCAGTAGCTAAATAGAATAACTCATTGCCAATTCATAGATAAAGATATTGCTACTGTGGTATATAAGAATGATTAGCAATTTTAGATCATATAAGGGGTTGCTAGGGATATGTATGTAATCACTGACACCTGCAGGGACAAATGTTTGTTGTCTGTATAAATGTGCATGCAAATACTGCGGAATGTGATAACATGCCGTTGTAAGTGCATGCAGATGAAACGCAATATCTTTGTTTCTGATTGGTCATTGATGCGCCTATGAACTTGGGAATTCATTATTAACCCTTTTGTTATTGCTATCTGGGAAGCGTTGCCCTTGTTTCTCAACTGGTATGCAGTTCCTTATAGAGATTCCTAATTCGTGTGTGCTAATCTCATCACATGCATAGTGGTGTTGGGATGTCCATAAATTATCTGCCGGGATAGTTACCCCCACGTGGTAAAAATACCACAGAACAAAAGACGTCCTCCATTTTGATTAACCCTTGCCATGCTGGTATTGTGTAGCAAACATGATTCTGCCCTTTTTATCATTATAGTTTATATGATGTATTGATTTAACTTCATAGTCTTTGCTTTTCAATAGACTTGTACAATTCGGGTTAGCAACATTCTGAATTCGCCAAAAATTGGGTCATTCTGCGACATTCAGACCTTCCGACAGGCAAGTGTCGTTCTCCAAAAAAAATACGAATCTGACTAGCCCTGGTTCGAATGTCGTTGAAACTTTCGGAAATTCGGTGACTACTTCCCGCGCTCGATTACTTTCCCTCCATACTTTCTCTCCATGTCTCTAGTCCAATTTGCTTCTCTGTTTCATGCGCTACTTTCCCTCTTTTTATCTATTCCAATTGGCTTCTTTGTTTCATGATAGGGTTTGGACTAATGACACAGACTCCCAGGCAGACAGCCTGCATTTCCTCATTGTGTTTTTGGAGCTCAGAGAGAGAAGAAGGAGATAGAGAGTGTCCAGTTGTTGTGTAGGCAGGCAGTTAGCATTAGGCACAGGCAGCCAGCATTAGTGCCTTATTGCCACTGCAAGGGAAAGTCACCTTTGTTCCTGTGTAAAATATTAAAAATAATATTAGGGCTTTGTCTGAATAATTTTCAGAGTGACACTTCAGCCAGTCTCACAGTTCTGCAGGCAGGCCTAGAAACTTATTACCACCGCAAGTGAAAGTCACCTTTGTTTCTGTGTTTAACGTTAAAAATAATAGAAGGAATTTGTTTGAATAATTTTCAGAGTGACACATCAGCCAGTCTCACAGTTCTATAGACAGGCCTAGTACCTTATTGCATCCATAAGGGAAAGTCACCTTTGTTCATGTGTAAAATATTAAAAGTAATATTAGGGCTTTGTTTGAAAACATTTCAGAGTGACACTTCAGCCAGTCTCACAGTTCTTCAGGCAGGCCTAGTGCCTTATTACCACCCCAACGGAGTCACCTGTGTTCCTGTGTTAAATATTAAAAATACTAAACTAGTAGGGATTTGTTTGAATAATTTTCAGAGTGACACTTCAACCAGTCTCACAGTTCTGCAGGCAGGCCTAGTACCTTATTACCACCGCAAGGGAAAGTCACCTTTGTTTCTGTGTTCAACATTAAAAATAATAGTAGGAATTTGTTTGAATAATTTTCAGAGTGACACTTCAGCCAGTCTCCCAGTTCTATAGACAGGCCTAGTACCTTATTGTGTCCGCAAGGGAAAGTCACCTTTGTTTATGTGATTAACATTAAAAATAATAGTAGGAATTTGTTTGAATAATTTTCAGTGACACTTCAGCCATTCTCTCAGTTCTATAGGCAGGCCTAGTACCTTATTGCGTCCGAAAGGGAAAGACACTTTTATTCATCTGTAAAATATTAAAAGTAATATTAGGGCTTTGTTTGACACTTCAGCCAGTCTTACAGTTCTGTTGGCAGGCCTAATACCTTATTACCACCGCAAGGGAATCACCTGTGTTGCTGTGTTAAATATTAAAAATACTAAACTAGTAGGAATTTGTTTGACTAATTTTCAGAGTGACACATCAGCCAGTCTCACAGTTCTATAGGCAGGCCGAGTTCCTTGTTGCATCTGCAAGGGAGAGTCACCCTTGTTCTTGTGTAAAGTATTAAAATAAATATTAGGGATTTGTTTGAATAATTTTCAGAGTGACACTTCAGCCAGCAGCCAGATACAGCCAATTGTGTATGTGTATTGTGTAGGCAGGCAGGGTGCCTTATTTCTATATCCATATTTTAGCTACTTCATCCATAGTACCATAAGCCTAAGTGCCCACCTTACCCTGTTCCACCATCTTCATTTAGACCCTGGAAATGGTTCCATTAATTTAATTTTCATATTTTATTGTATTTTTAAAGGTATTTTAAATTTGCCGAATAATTCAGACAGTCGCCGACTTTCATCCGAGACTAACAGGTTGGGTCCGAACTGTGGAGTCGACGAATGAAAAACAAATTTGTCTGACATCAAATTTTACCGAAAATTTTTGTTGTGCACAAGTCTACTTTTCAATAAACATTTATTGTTCTATGCATATGATTATTATGTGAGAGAAATGCATTCACAGCTTGTTTCATCCAGAAGGTGTAAACATTGAAAACAGCAGTTAAAAAAATTAACCCTTGCTACGCTGCTGTGTTCAGATATTGAGCTTATACCTCTGGATATATTTATGTAAGGTTTAACCCTCTATATGCTGGGAATGTTGCCTTGTTATACCATCTGATATATTTTACCGTATTTCAGTTTTTCTAAATATATTTTAGTAAATCTCTTGATCATATATATATATGAGATACATTACTGAGTCACTTGATATTCACTAATACTCTGATTGCACTGATTGCTAATTTATATTCATTTTATATTCCAATAAAACATGTTTTGCATAAATATGCGTAATTGCTTTTTATTAATTTATTTACTCTGAAGTAGCCTATCAAACCTAGTTTGTGTATTGATCTCAAATTAATCTAACTATGATACTCTTGTACATTTATGCGAGCTGTACGATTATCTCCTGATTCTTTCCCGCTGTATATTCTCGACAGGTCAATTGCCTTTCTCTCTTCACATTCCCCCGCCCAGAGTTGCTCATATTCGCCTATCACAGAGAACAGATTTCCTGCCTACAAAACTTCTGAAACTACACTACAACTTTACTTTATTTGCCTAGCCTAACTAGCTCAAAAAACTGATGCTTTCTCTATGTCTCACAAACGTAGAACGACATGCTTTCAGAACCTGGCACCTCCCTGCACACTATTTAGGTGAGAAAAGAAGGGAAATTTGCAATGTGGTTGGGGGAATTCAGTCTTACCATTGATTTCAAAAGCATTTCCTTCTTGGTGGGAAGAGACATTTTATAACCCTTTCTCTTTTGAAGCGAATAATTCGCCCATCCCTAGACATAGGTATAATGCTCTCTCACGCTCAGAGGGTAACCTTAGTTCTGCAGAGTAGAAGCTCTCTGGTACAGTTTGCCTACTGATTGCTAAGTATTTTGACCCAGTCTAAACTGTAAACACTATGGATTAGATCTATAGACTGCAAGCTATGAGGGTCAATTATACAGCAGATATTTCAGTTAATAAAAAATCCACAGTCTGGTGTCAACAATACAGATAGTAGTGTTTTTTTCTAAGGCATGAAGTGAATGTGAGAATTAGGAGGTATTTAACACCCAAATGATAGGTCTCCAAAGATGGCTTTTTAATTTATTAGAGATCTCTCTATAATCCATGTATTAAATATGCTCATAACAGATGTTTTTACACAATGGTGCAAAAAATGGTGCAACTACCTATGATTTTAACTTATCTTTATTTTTAAGGTCCAAAGTGAACATGGCAGCACCTCCAGAAAAGTTCAATGTGGAAGAGCATAGGACCATAATCAAGTTCTTGTTTCTCCAAGGGAAAAGTGCAAAGCAGATCCATGAAGAAATGTCACAAACTTTGGGTGACAGTGGCCCTTCATATGTAACAGTTAAAGTTGGGTTGTCAATTTCAAACTGGCCATTTCTGTGTTGAAAGTGAGAAACCCAGAGAAGGCCTTTTTCTGTCTCTGTGCCTGCAAATGTGAAAACCATCCATGACATGATCACGGAGGACTGCCGAATATCAGCCAAACATATTGCTACATATCTGGCAATATCACAAGAGAGTGTTAGTGCGTTATCCACAACAACTTGGAAATGAGAAAGCTTGCAGCAAAGTGGATCCCAAAACTTTTGACAACCGAACAAAAGAGGAGACGTGTGGAGACATCGGTGGCTGTTTTGGAACATTTTGCCAGAAATGAGTCAGATTTCCTGCACAAACTGGTAATTGTTGATGAGACATGGATCTACTGTCATGATCCTGAGACAAAGAAACAGTCTAAGGAATGGAGGTACAGTGGTTCCCCAGGCCAAAGAAGTTCCATGTGCAAAGGTTAGTGCAGAAGCAAATGGCAACAGTTTTTTGGGATAAGAAGGGAGGTCTGCTGGTGGACTACCTCCAAAAGGGTTCAACCATCAATCCACGAAGTTGAGGCAAAACAGCAAGGAAAAAAGTAGAGGAAAGCTCTCCAAAAGTGTCATCCTGTTGCATGACAACACCTCATCGCACACTGCAGGTGACACAATGGCAAAACTGACCTCCTTAGGCTTTCAAGTGATGCCCCATCCAACCGATTCGCCCGACCTGGCTCCTTATGACTATCATCTGTTCCCCAATCTCAAAAAACATCTAAAGGGGCAATGATTTGGAAGTGTTCTGGAGGCAAATAATGCTGCAAATGAGTGGTTACACCAGCAGTTGGAAGAGTTGTATTTGCAGGGACTTAAGAAGCTGCAGGACAGATGTCGCAAGAGCATTGACTTTCTGGGGGAATATGTAGAATAGTGTGGCAGTTACAGCTTCCTAGCTCAATTTTTTCTGGGTAAGGCTTAATACTTATCAGCACACCCTCATGTGTGTGTATATATATATATATATATATATATATATATATATATATATATATATATATATGTGTGTGTGTGTGTGTGAAGAAACCTGCGTGCCTGGCACACACGCCCAGGGCCGGCAGCAAGGAGGAGATATTCAAATCTCCTCTAAGCTGCCTGTCAAGGACATACCATGGGGCCTGATTTTCTCTGCAAGGAGTTGCCCCTACCCCACTATTTCCTCTTCCAAAAAATAAACATGTACGTTCCACTCCATGCCACTCCTGTGATAATCTCTGTAAGAAATTGCAGGAGCTTTCAATATATGTACACACATACTGCAACACATAGAACACACACAATATACACACGTTACACACACACACATTACAGTACATGCACATGCACAACACAAGCACATACAACACACACACGCTATAAACACTCAACAAAAAACACACCACAACACACATGCCCACAGTATATACACGCAATAACTGTAATAGTGTTCTGAATTTTCTGTGGCTACCAAGGTAACACATTTTACCCATAGGAATAGATAATTCCTGGTGTTAAGATTCTGTCAAAAATTTTGCAACATTTCTTTATAAATTCGCTTCACCACTTTTTTCTACAAACCTTATGCCAATTTGATATAGTCGACTCTACAACAATAACATTTCCTAAATGTCTAAATGTCGACCATACTTTTAAATCCAAAATAACGCACGTATTTTAGATTTTTCACGTAACTCCATTTTTATAAATCTCCCCTATCTTACAAGAGGTGTAAAATGTTCTTTATTTAGATGGTCCTATGGGAGCTGTTGCTTCTTTAAAAGCTGTTTCTTATTGGCTATTATGCCCAGCTTACACATCAGTTTATACACTGTTCTATGTGTTAACTTGCATATGATCTGTTTGTATGTCTATGTAACAGGATAAGTGTTTTTTTTCGTATGCAAGTACACACTGGATGGGGTTGACGGTAGGATCACTGGAGAAAGGATGTGGACACGGGTGAGGTTAGAGGTACTTAAGGTGCCTTGGGGCTTCTGATATATAAATCTGATCATTAATGTATTTAAATTAAGCGTGTAATTTGTTATTTAGTTTATGAAATTGAAAAGAGACAGGACCCGATCAAGCTTAACTTTCAACCTTGTGATTTCATATACCCATTTGAACACTCTGTTAGACTGCGTTTTCTGCTTTTGAAGGGTTAATTCTTTCTTTTAGTATACAGACAGCAACTGAAGGGTTAAAGTCTTTCATTACCTCTTAAAGGACCACAGCCGGAGAAAATTAGAAGTGAAGAATGCTTTATTCTTAAAGATGACAGGATAGCTTACATGATGTTACAAGATGGTTCAGCATTTCAAAGGTTAATGATCTTCAGACAGCCAGCATGATGGAATAAGCTGTTACTGCCTGTTAACTCTCTTGCTCTTAAGCTTAAAGGCTGACATTTTATAGTGTAAAAAACACGTTGTCATCAGCTATAATCCATTGCATATGTTCAAACATGGATGTACTGTGAGTCCTCTAATGAATATTAATTAACCACGTGTAATGCATATATATACATTTGATTGACTTGCACAGATGATAACTATGAAGTCACTAGTATGCTAGGATAGGCTAATGCTAGGAGGAGTGGCAGCTAAATTTAACTTAACTTTGAGATCAAGGTGACCTAATTCTATACTAATCTGTTGATAACTTAAAGAGATAGTGAAGCAAATCTGATCTAACACACTCCAATATAAGTGATTAGAATGAGATGCTCCTCTTATTTTTCTGAGAATTATTTATATTAAACTGTGTAACCCCCACCAGATTACTATTCAGAGATATTCAATAATTACCATTTAGATTTGGGGCCCCAATACAACAGTATCCAGTTCACCTTTGTCAAGGATTTTATAAGGTATGACACTTATCAAACGTTACTGCAGACTGTAGATGTTTTGTCTAAATTTATTTTTATTTGCCTGTGATAGGATTTTTTTTTCTCCACTTAATAAGTGGAAATGGCATCATTTGTTGTTTTTGGAGGGGGGGCATTGTTTTATTTATTTTTGCCCTCTTCTGGATCAACAAAAACAAGGGTAATATGAAAAACATTGAACTTGATGAATGCATGACTATGTTATTATACTATGAAAGAGTAATGGTTTACCTAAACTTTGACCAATAAGCTTTTAACATTATTTCCTTAAAAGGATAGTAATGTTTCAAAATAAAAGCAGCTCCAATTAATCTTCATATTATTTGGGACATGGAGAGTGTTATTGCAATACTGTCAGAGTTGTGGTTCAAGAGTAATTGATTGCTTTTACCGAGGTAACACTGCTCACTTCAGAACAGAAAGGTGATGTCCAGATGGCTTGCAGAGAGGGACAATTTTCAATTATCATAAGGGAAAAATCTGAAAAACCTGTCAAGGGGGACAGTGTTTTCATTGTTCTCACAGTAAGAAGATTGTCCCTTGCTGTGAGCTGTCTGGTCTTAAGACCAGAGTCCACATCTGACGGGAGGTGACTTACACTACGTAAAAGGGGCGGAAGGTGGACACTTTATATTTAAATTACTTTTGAACTACAACTCTAACAGTATTGAAAAAATACTATGAAGAGTAATTGGAGTTGCTTTTATTTTGTAACATTACTATCCCTTTAAAGAACTCCAACAAATGCTAAAATGAAAATATTCTATATGAATGTGTCCAAAATGTGCATCTATATACTTATAGTAGCACATACAATAATAATAATAATCATAAGGATAGGTACATTCCAGTATCACTCATGATAAAAATAATGGGTGTAAGTTAATAAGTTTGGCGCAGAGAGCTGAATAATATGAAAAGATTTTAAACTGAAACTAATTTTTTGAAAAATACACAGATAACGTAAACTCTTTGAGTACACATTGTTTCACATAGTACTGCTGAATACTGATCATAAAAGAGAAATTATCAAAAATATTTGCATTTTCTCAGTGAACTCACAAGCAGACATATAATTGTAGTGCTTTATAAACAACTTTTTAGTTCCAGTACTGTAAAGTTAGGTTTCATAATGCCATATCTGCTATCAATTAAACATAGCTACATTGTACATAAGAAGCAAGCTATTAATCCTTTTTGAAATGATCTCTTAAGGTTTAAAATAGCATCACATAATTTAACAATGAGTAGCAATAGGTAAGTGGCATCCTCATGTCTGGAACAATTGCTTGCAATATTCTTTGTGTTAAAAACTACAATACATAGGCAATTTAATTTACAAGAACATAAGAAAGACTTTTTTAGTCTAAATATAGTAGAGAAGGGGGAGAAAATATTATTAGTTGGGGTAGGACAACAGCATGACATTCAAATATATAGTACAACAGGAAACTGGACTGAGTATATAACTAGTGTAATGGAGATGGGCAATCTCTCTAGCTTTGTCTACCAAACTGGAAGCTCAGATCCCTCATGAAAGTTAATCTCTGTCTCATGTTGACTTTGTTGACTTTCACATGCATGGAGGTTATATGTCAATGTGGAGTGGAATTGTCAAGGTGCAAATTGTTTATTCCTTGCCATTCTTAAAGGATTAAGAACCACTTTCAGAAGGTCAAGGACTTTTTGCAAGTATGGTGACAAAAACTTCTCTGTGTCTGTCTAACACTGTCTTATTTGCTTTATTCATGTTCCTCAAACTCCTTTCTCTCCTTTTTTGTCACTACTTTCGATTAACTTCTCTCACAATACAATATGATAGTTATGACTACAAGTACAATTCCAGAAGCTAAAGAGGAGCAATTCTTAAGCAAAACAACTGCACCACAGGGGAGACATGAACATTCACATTGATTTAAATGGTTTTTTTTTACCCCTTTAAAGGAATAGTAATGTTTCAAAAGCAGCTCCAATTAATCTTCATAGTATTTGGGCAATGGAGTGTCATTTCAATACTGTCAGAGTTGTAGTTCAAGAGTAATTGAATGATAAAGTATCCCCCTCCCATCCCTTTTACCTAGTGTAAGCCACCTCTCCTCAGATGTGGAATCTGGTCCACAGACCAGACAGCTCACAGCAAGGGACAATCTTCTTACTGTGAGAACAATGAAAACCCTGCCCTCCTTGACAGTTTTTTCAGGTTTTTCCCTTATTCTAATTGAAGATTGTGCCTCTCTGCAAGCGATCTGGGCACAACCTTTCTGTTCTGAGATGAGCATCAGTAAAGGGGGGGAGGGAGGGGGATACTTTATAATTCAATTACTCTTGAACTACAACTCTGACAGTACTCAAATAACACTCTCCATGGCCCAATACTATGAAGATTAATTGGAGCTGCTTTTATTTTGAAACATTAATATCCCTTTAATTCTTGAATAGACTTGAATGGGAATCTGTTAAGATCAGTGATAACACTTAGTAAAAGCAATGTGATATAGGCCTATGTTAGCTTGATGGAGGAGAATTCTTAAAATGTCCTCATGATGTTCTACATAGAATTGCTAGATGGGCAACATCAGGTCTTCAAGAAATAAAAATGATTAGGATTTTTCCATACGTTTTACAGGTTGTACGTTCCAAGTTGTTGTGGAAGAAAAGAGATTCTATGGACATTCAAGGTAGCTAAAGAAATAGTAGAAAAGAAACATTAGTTAACTGATGCCAGGGCTAACACTTTTTGAAAAATGACATAAAAGGAGATGATAGGTATTGTGGAGTTTTACCATAAGGCACAATTAGTCAATAGATCACATTAATCCAACAATCAAAGAAGAAAGTTAGGTCTGACATAAACCCTTTACAGTAATAATAATAATAGCAACCTTTACAAGTTATATCAAACTCTCATTGGCTTAGAGCTTCAGAAGATATGTAATTACGTTTTTAGCTCATAAGAGCCCATTACTTAGTTTACATATCTCTATATATGATGACAGGTGTCTGACTCTGATAATAGGAAACAATGAAACATAGCTAAGGCTTGGATTAAAATATATAATCTGTATGAAATATATAATCACTAGAAATAAGTAATGATATATATTTTTTTTTAAAAATAGATACACTATAAACATAGATTAGTTTTTTTGTTGAAAATTAACTGTTTATAGACATGTGGTATGTTTCATTTAGTCTATAACAAATTATGAGACATACTTTTCTCAGAATTCCAGCCAAGCTCCTGCTTCAGAGACCCCTTCTTTGTTTATGATGGCCTGATGCTTTATCATTTTCTATAGAACTGTTATATCCAGTTTATATTCTAAAGTGTACAGATTATTTGTTGGTTTATATTTCACTCCACTGGTTAGATTATGTGTGATATTTTTGTGTTCATATGTAATTTTTTTTTTTTTGAATGGGGGTGGGGTCAGTTGAGCTTGGGGTGTAGCCATGGGTGAGGTTAGTGTTACCAAAGGTTCCTTGCTAAGATACTCCAGAGATATAAATCTGTCACTGATCAGTTGTGTGTTTAATTTAAAAGTATAATCTGCTACATGGTTGATGAAGTTGAAAAGAGACAAGACTCCATCAAGCTTAACTTTCCATCTTGTGATTTCATATACCCAACTGAACACACCAATATAAGTGATTAGAATGAGGTGCCCCTCTTATTTTTCTATGTATTATTTATACTGACCTGTGTGATTACGTAGACTACTTTTCTCTGACTCCCAATATACATACTATGCAGAGATGTTCAAGGATTCCCATTTAGATTTGGGGCCCCAGTACATCATTATCTATTTAACCTTTGTCCAGAACTTCATAGGGTGTGACAAGAAAAAGGAAACAGGAGAGTGCACAAACTCTAAATGTTATCCAACTTTTGACCAATTTGTATATATTTCAAACATAAATGGATACTCACAAAAGCGGAGGCTTTCACCACCTCTAAGTTAATCGCCTCGACTGGATCTGACCTCCAGTCATGGTCACCACCACGGCTCGTCTGTATGCGCGCCATCCTTCTCCTCGTCTTTCCTCTCCTCCTCGTTCGATTATCAAGAAATTTTTTCCTCCAGTGATTATATTAACAAATATCTCTTACTCCCCTTTAAGTCCAGATATTCGTCCCAGTTGAGAGATATTTGTTAATATAACCACTGGAGGAAAAAGTTTCTTGATAATCGAACGAGGAGAAGAGGAAAGATGAGGAGAGGGATGGAGAGTATACGGATGAGCCATGGTGGTGACAGTGACTGGAGGTCAGATCCAGTCGAGGCCATTAATTTGGAGGCGGTGAAAGCCTCCACCTTTGTTAGTATCCATTTACATTTGAAATATATACAAATTGGTCAAAAGTTGGATAACATTTAGAGGTTGAGTGTTGGACAGTAACAAAGAGAGCTGAATAGCATGCAAAGATTTTAAACTTAAACTCATTTTTAAAACACCCACACATAATGTAACTCTGTGAATACACAAAGTTTCACTTATTATTACTGACTAATAAATATTTGCATTTCCTCAGTGAACCCGCAAGTAGATACATACATATATTACTTTAGAAACAACATTTTAGTTCTGACTTTGAAAAAAATAGGTTTCATAATGCTACATCTGCTACCAGTTAAAGATCGCTACATTTTACATAGGAAGAAAGTTATTGATCCTATTTGCAATAACCTGATAAGGATAAAAATAGCAGCACATAATTTAAAATGGACTAAATATAGTGAAACAGCAAACCTGTATTTGGAACAATTGCTTGCAAAGGTCTATGCCTTAAAACCACACAGGCATTGTGATTTACAAGAATATTAGAAACTTTTTCACCTAAATAGATTAGGGGAGGGTGAGGAAATACTATTAGTTAGGGGAAGGGCAATAGAGGAAGTATGATGCCGGGAAAAAAAAACATATTCAAATACACAGCAGAACAGGAAATTGGATTGAGTATATAACTAGGACAATGAAGATGGGTATTCTAACTAGCTTTGTGTACAGCACTGCAAATTCAATTCAAGTCACTCAGAAAAATGAACTTCTGTCTCCTGTTGACGTTGCTGATTTTCACATGCAGGGAGGTTATATGTCAAAGTGGAGATGCAGAGGGAAGTTGCCAACGAGTAGCTCATATATTCCCTGCCAAACTAAAAGAATTAAGAACCACCTTCCAGAAGGTCAAGGACTTTTTTGTGAGTATGGAGACAGTACAATAGCTCTGACATTCTTATGTTGTCTTCCTAACTCTATTAATATGTTCATTAGCTTTGTTTTGCTCTTTTTTCTTCACTTTCTTCATTCACTTTTCTCTCAATACAATATATCACACCTATAATTTCTTTAGTCATTTTTATTTAAAGCAATAGTTTATGAGATATCAAGCTTAATTTTTTTGCCAGTTAAACAGGATCTGTCAGGCATGTATTGCCTAAACTATTGTTTCACATTAAAAAAAATAGCTAACATAAATATAGGGGATTTTGTAAGTTCTTTTATGATCTCCTATTTGTTACAAATTAACAGTCCCACTTAAAGACCTTAGAGACAATTCTGTGCACTAAATAGGTGCAATAATGGACCAAAGCTACCACACCATACATGAAAAATGAACATTTTCATTAATTGAAACAGGGACTTAAACTCCTTGAATGCTAGAGAGGTCTCCTTTGCTTCACAGTCCATTGGTGATCTCTCTAGAATCCCAATTTAATTCAGTGAGACATGGGTAATTGTTAGTCATCCACTATGGAGCACTTGGTTTGATACAGAATTGCACTTTTTAGCTTAATGAATTGTATCTACACTATATTTAAGTACCTATTTCATTGTATCTCAATTGACTTAAATAATGTTGGAATATCATATTAAGATACATAATAACACTTAGACCATCTCACATACTACAAACTACAAGTTCATATCATACTGTAGTATTACTGCCTGGGGCTGGAAATGTAGTCTATCATTTTAGAATGATGCTGCTGAAATACACAAGCTTAAGCAGACATTGCTCTGTATATAGACAGAGTCTAATTACCTAAGCATATGGTGATGGCAGATACAATGGATACAGTTAAATGAGTGGTTATAAAAGGTTATGCTAGGTGCTAGTACATCAAATAGGACTTTCTAGTAAATAGACAAACACCCATCTTCGAGTTGGGAAGGATTATATCATTTTCATTTTCTGGGATATACTGTGGGAAAGTTTGAGTGTGATTACCTAATTTAGTATGCAACTATTTAACAATGATACTGCATTTATACATTTTCTAGCAACTTTCAGGTCATAAAAACATCACAGTTAGAAGTTTCAGTTGCCATTTGGAAAACATTAATGGGATAGAATTCAAATAACATACAGTGAGCCTGATATGCTAAAAAGTGAAGCAATTCTGAAACAAACCATAGAGGACATATTCAGCTTCACAAAATGGGGCTTTTAGCCACATGAATGCAATACAGTGAAGACTTCTTAAACAAAAGTTTAACCCTTTGAGTGCCAGAGGGGTTCTAAAATGCTTTTCATACTCCTCTGGCACTCAAAGGGTTAAAAGCCCAATTTAAAACAATGTGACTTTTTAATTACCCACTATGGTGCAGTTAGTTTGCCCCAGAATTGCTCCAGTTTTCTTAGTACATCAAACCCAGTTAGTGGTCAAACAGTGTTCTCACATTCTCCCTTTAAAGGGATAGTAATACTTAAAATGTAAAAAAAAATATGTTGTAGAGTTTATCCCCCTGAGTAAAACAAGAGTACTCCCACTGTTGAACGGTGTTTCATTCAAAAGTTATTAATTTTCAAAGTTGAATTTTTTAGGTGCAATATCACAGTGGCCTGAAATTGTACAGTGGCGCTGTTGCTACACCATCCTATGGAGATTTATGGTCAACTGACCAGAGCTGTCCATAGGATCGTGTAGCAACAGCGCCACTGTACAATTTCAGGCCACTGTGATATTGCACCTAAAAAATTAAACTTTGAAAATTAATAACTTTTGAATGAAACACCTTTCAGCAGTGAGAGTACCTTTGTTTTACTCAGGGGGATAAACTATACAACATATTTTTTTTTACATTTTAAGTATTACTATCCCTTTAATATGGACTTTTAAGGAAGAATGCACACTTCAGGGTTTCATTTTGTTTCTTTGACTACAGTTCCTATCACCAGCAGCAAAAAGATGGTGATGGAAATATGGGTTCAAAAAGACCTGGGGAATGTGGCTGGCTGAAGGTAATAGGAGCTGTAGTTCAAAACAGGTGGAGAGCCTGCTCTAGCATTCAAATGGTTCCCATATAACCCTGCAGTATGAATCTTTTATAAGCAGCCCATATGAAAGAATACGGTAATTCTAGGACTGAAACCATTTGGGTGTTGCTGTATTGAGAAAAACTAGAGTAATTCTGGAGCAAACCAAATGCACCATGGGGACACATAAATATTTGCATTGTTGTGGATGGGACTTTTAACCCTGTTAAATCTAGAAAGGTCTCAATCACATTGACCTTTTTAGTCTTCAAGGGGTTTAGAGCCCCATTTAAATCAATAGGAAATTTGGGATTGCTTTATTTTCCCCCTATGGACAGATGGTTAGTTCCATATACTGCAAAATAAATAAATAAGCAAAAATAAATCGTTCTATATAAGATCTTATATAGAGTCTATAAATGATTTTGTTTTTTAAGCACCCCTTTCAAATTTATGATCCATGTAAAACAATAACATGAGTAAAGAAACATGAAAAATACATGCTGCAGTAGTTTATTGCTTACTGTACATTGTTTTGAACAGTGTCCCACTGTTAGCTTTACAGTAAGGCTTAATGCTGTACACTTATGAAAATGATGTTCTGCAGGGCTGCACAGGAAGCAGTGCAACCCTGGATTGTGTTTTTTCATAAGCTTTCTGTATTAAAGAGAATATCTGAGCAACTTATATTGCAAAAAAAGTGTAAATGCACGATGGGACATAAGATAAAAGTCAACTGTCTTCTATTATCTCAAAAGTATATGATATACAGTGATAACCAGAATAATTAATGGGGCAGCAAACCATAATTGAGAAACTGCATATGTTGTAGAGCTTATACTGTTGAATAAAACAAGAGTTCAAGATGTTGTACAGCCAGGTGGCGCTGTTTATACATCCATATATGGGTCAATCATTTCTGTAACACTCTGCTCTTCCCAGACAGTAATAGCAACAGCACCACAATGCTGAGAAGTTCTTGAGCTCAAACTCTAAAAATGTGTATACTTGAGCTGCAATAACTTTCAAACAAACAATCTCCCAGCATTAGTACCTTTGTTTTACAGAAAAAGCCTTACAACATAAATATTTTAAATGTAAGGTTTTATTGACCCTTTCAAGTAGTGAATAGTTTAGTGTGTTACAACCTGATGCAACATAATCTGCTTATGAAAACATTTCACTCCAGAGCAGAATTGATTAAAATTGAAAAATAATTTAATACTGGAACAGTTTTGGGATCACTGCATTTTAGCTAATATGTGATGCAATAAGTAGGTGCAGGCAACTATTGTAGCTCAAAAAACTATGTTCTTTCAATTTTTTTTTTATTTAAAGCAACATTGTGTGATCTTGTATGTATCATAATGAAACATTAACTATGAACATGGAAATACTAAAGAAAATGCAATATGAATATTTTCTTGTTTGTAAATGTCAGATTTCCCGTAAATAACTTTAAAAAATACATTAGTCATGCACTAAGTCACAGTAGTTTGGCTGATGTACGACTCGCACAAATGTGTGGCAAAATAATTGCACCATAGGGGACAAAGAAAAATTTGCATTGATTTAAATGGGCATTTAACAGCTTAAATGCTAGCAAAGTGTCCAAAGCACTGAAAAGACCTCAAGTTCATTAAAGGGATAGTAATGTCAGAAAAAAAGTATTAACTGTATGGTATATACAATTTAAAGTGAGTACTTGCACTTATTCGTATCTCTCAAACCATTATGGTTTGAGAGATATAGGAAAATAAAGTTCTCTGGTCCCTCCCCTTTCTGCTTGACGAACCTTAAAGCTGTCAGAAGCAGATTCTGGTTGCTTGACCAGATATGGCTCTTCAGCAGTGCCGATATAATGATATCTAAAGATAAATACTTAATTTGGAATGGTCTACTAAGTGTGCCTGGCTTTCAAGCACACTTTGTAGACCGTTCCAATGAGGTATTTATTTCTAAATAGTGTGATTTCAGCTCTGCTGAAGAGCCTCTGTCTAGTCAAATGACTGGAATCTGCAGCTGTCAGCTAGATGGCAGACTTGAGTAAAACAGCAAAGAAAAGGTAAATTTAGCAAGTTATAACTCTCAAACCATACATGTTTGAGAGATAAGATTTACATTGATGTTAATCTTTTTTTAATGTCTACAATATTAAATCAACTTAACCATTACTATCCCTTTAAGGAGGTTAAAAGACAAAGGAAATCAAATTTGTCCCCGCTGATGCCATTGGTCTAGCCCAAAATGTATCCTATCCTTCTTAGTACATCAACCTCAGCATCTGTTATGCCAGCCCACCCATGTGCTGATCAGCGCCAGTTACGTCCTGTAGTTACACTCTACATGTTGTAACCAATGGTCTCATTTGTTGATCAGCATTCAGCTAAGCCTTCTCCTACCAGAGAAACCAGAAACAAACAACATTTCAATCTTATACCAATGTGAATAAAACAAGAACTATGCCTTTGGAATAAGTGGCTCTTAATTTGCTGTTAACAAAGGACTTGCCTAAGTTGGCATACTTCATAAGGCAGTCAAGTAAATACATTGTTTATATAGTATCTGCAGTTTGCTGCATACAGTGATGTCTGGGTTTCAGTGGACGGGGAGGATCATTAGACTTTACCCAGTTGTAAAATGAAACAATTTTCAGTGGACTAAAAGAGTGATCAGATGCGGATAAAAATAACAAACCGGTACATATGACTGCTGTATAAAGGATGTCTGCCTAGATAACTATTTTTTGTTTTAAACAAGTTAAGATGAATTATTCTAAGGTTACAGTTCCCATTTAAATATATAGGTCATATTTAAATAAATAGGCCATATGAACTAAAATAAAGTGGAGCAATTCTGGGGAAAACAATTGCACCATAAGGGGCAAATAAACATTTCCATTTATTAAAATCAGTCATTTAACCCCTTGAATTTTAGAGAAGTCCCCAAAACATTCAAGGCAAAGCATTTGAGACCTCTCTAGAATTCATGGGGTTAAACTCCCCTTTTAACTAAAGGTGAATTTGGGTGGCCCCAGAATTGTTCCACTGTTACCTGTTTGGTCCCAGAATTACCCCACCTTTTACATATAATGTCCACCTTAAACTCTCCCTTACCTTTTATCTTGTATTTATTTATAATTTTTTTGTGCATTTTCAATTAAGATGTTCCCAGGAAAATCCAAGTAGGGGAGATTTTCTAAAAAGAAAGGTGCCAGGTCACATTATCCTTGGTGGGCAAAGTGCCAGCAAAATTTACAAAATCACTGATAATTGATGCTGGGTCATGGACAAAAGGTAAAAGGTCACTGACCTGGCGTGACCTGGCTGGAAATCAGCTCTGAATCCAAGCAAATCTAGGATTAAATAAAGGTACTGCCACTTCTAAAATGGAAACCCAATTCCAATTTTATGATCTAGTCGCACCAGTTGTTTAAGATTAATGTCCAGTCCTCTTTTATGATTCAATTAATTTCCAGGGATGGAAGGAATATAATACAAAAGAATAAATTTGAGCAAGGAGTAATCTGCAAGCAGTGTAGTGTATAATAAATTAAAAGTGAGACTAGTAGTATGGGGTGAAAAAAACATGAAGTCAGGCTGAAGCAGAGGAAGTGCAGGCTCTTTCAATATGACACTGTCACTCCTTCTCTTCAGATATCTCCCTGTATGAGTTCCACAGTGAGTCATTACATTACTTAATCAAAATACACAGAGAAAAGTTACATCATGTGCCCTCATATTGTATTGGAAAGAGCCATATATCTCATGTAAGTGTCTCCATTTGTCATGTGATAGCACAGTGAGATAACCATCTCCCACCCAAGTCAAAAACATAAATACGTCAAGGATTCAAACAGTATTTGCAATTGAAAAAATGTCCACTATAATTATTTATGTTTATTCTTTTTAGCAAATGAACGACAATACACTTGATACAGTACTACTTCAAGATGATCTGCTGGAAGAATTCAAGGTAAAACCCATGGAGCACCCATTAGACTTCAAAGCTTTCCCTTTGTGTCCTCTTTTCAGTCAGTGTGCATTATGTGAGTGGATAAGGAGACAGAGGCTAACGTACTAAGAAATGGGAAAAATTCTGGGGCTAACCAACTGCACTAATGGGGACAAATAAAAATTCCCTTAGATTTAAATGGGGTTTTAAAGCACTTGAATGCTAAAGATGTCTCAAAAGCATTGTGACAAACTTTGAAACAAATGTAGAAGGCACTGACTCATAACATCTCAAGTGTTAACCACTAAAATAGTGGGGTGCTCTCAAGACCTCAAAATACTACCATACACCAATATAGAGATTCAAAGTCCAAAGAGGACAACAACCCCCAATTAGAAAAGTCTTATAATTGAGGCACTTACAACAAGAGTATGCAAAATATCACAGACAAAATTTATTGAGTACAAAAACAATAATACAGATGACTAATATTAAAAACAATTAAAAAACATATAACAGGGAAGGTCACATCAGCTGAAAAAACCCGTTATATAATAGATATAAACCAGGTGTGACATCCATACATAAAATAACACCCAAAATAGGTAAATAAGTATAGTAGTCACTAAACCAAGAATATCCTACCGTGTGAAAAATAGATAACAATAAATATAATAACCACCAAAAGTATAAGTGTCAAAAAGTATACTCATCACACAGTAAAGGAAATAGTAAAGCGGGAATCAACTGTGGACCTCCTCTGGTTACACTTCCCAACGCGTATCGCCGATTTGGCTTCGTCAGGGGACCATGTCGGCGATATGCGTTGGGAAGTGTAACCAGAGGAGGTCCACAGTTGATTCCGCTTTACTATTTACAGAACAATCAGGAAGCTTACCCAGTAAATTTGCTTACTGGTTATCTGAACTGTTCTAAAGTTTGAATAAAACAACTTACAACGGTGGGAGTACTCTTGTTTTATTCAGCAGGAAAAGCTCTATAACATAAGCTGGTGAGATAGCTCAGTGGTAAATTCCCTTAGTATGGAGCCTGTTCAAACCTCAAGGTTGCAGGTGTGAATCCTGGCAGGGTCAACTCAGCCCTTCATCCTTGCAAGGTCAATAAATGAGTACTATTGATTGGGTAATAATAACATCTATTATTTCAGCTGCTGATTCGGTTAATTCCAAGAGTGTGTGCTGTAAGTGCTTTGAGTCCCACTGGAAGAAAGGCGCTATATAAATATTAGTTGTTATTATTATTATATAGGTTTTCATAAAAGTTACTGCTCCTTTAAATGAGGCATTTAAACTTTTGAATGCAGGAGAGGTCTCCAAAGCATTTCAAAACAATACATCAGACACGCCAGTAGCTTTCAAGGTGTTAAAAATCTCACTTAAATCAATGGGAATGGGAATATTAAGATTTTTTTTTTGTTCCCCATGGTGTAGATGACTTGTTCTAGAATTGTCCCAATTCTTCTAAGTACATGATGTTTGTAGAATTATGAAAGATTTCTTGAGACTGTTTGGGTGAGACCATGGAGGGAATGTACCAGTCCACAAACAGATCTCATTTTCTGTACCTGCATCTTTGCTTATGTACTAATACTTTATTGAATACTGGACCATACATGTGAACAAGCTTCCCCTATAGCATGCTCATGATGATTTCCTATGCATCTTGTTTGTACATGGGGAGATTGTGTATGGAACAGAACAGGTAAATGTTGAGGAGAAAGATCAGACGAACAAGATATCTGAGTAGAAGAGAGAGACAGGGAGGTGGTTAGGGGACAAGGACAGATAATTGATGAGAGGAATATGATGAAAAGACATAGAGATATTGGGTCCTTACATGAAAGAAGACACCAATGAAGTATATCCTTATGTCGAGCAGTGCTTTCCCAATTACATGCAAAAAGAATGGTGGAGGATCTCTTTTTGAGCTTTCAGGTAGCTAATTGATATGTTAATCCCTTGGGAACCAAAACCTAGCACTCCTCTGGTCCTTAAGGGGGTAAAACCATCACATCCACTTTAGGGTTCAATGACATTTTGCCTTTGTTTCCCCAGGGGACAATGGGATGCCAGTCAGTGTCAGAAATGATCAGATTTTACTTGGAAGATGTCATACCCAGGGCCAAGAAAACTAATAATGATTTTCAAATAAATGTCAACTTCATGAAGGACAAGTTACAGGATCTGAGGAGCACACTAAGACGCTGTGTGAGTATGTGGGAATGTACTGCTGCTTTGTGGTAATTACTGTAAAAACAACAATGGGGCAAATTCTGAAGCAAACCATGTGACATGGAGCATTGACATGGAGCATTCAATGCCTCTTTTTAATGAGGTAGAGACATCTCTTCCTCCAGGGGGGAGATTCACTAAGTAGTGATAAAGAGGTGATAAAGTGGAAATGACTTCTCCAGTTTATCACTTCTCCTGTTCATGTGTTATTCTGTGACATCTATTCACTATGATCTCCAAAGCTGAAGAAACCTTAGTGCATAGGCTCCATAGAATAACATAGGAATTGGAGAAGTGATAAACTGGAGAAGTCATTTCCACTTAATCACCTCTTTATCTCCGTTTAATGAATCTGCCCCCCAGGTTTCCTATTGCATCCCATGGTAGAGATGAGTCTTAGGCTACAGAATGTTATAGTAACAGCAAAACCACTTCCTGACATTTTAATTAAACATCTACTAGCATTAGGAATACTCTTGTTTTACTCAAATGGACAGCCTTATGATAAATATCCTACATAATAGTTTGGTAACGATGATTGTCAGAAGCCGTCATGCGCATTAGAGACGGCTATGCGAGCTACAGTCATGCACAGTAGACACTGCCTGCACCGCGGCTGATACGGAGCGGGGAGCTCTGAATTCAGACCGGAGTCCCCTCTGTGCATCTTCCTAGGACCAAGCGGTATCAGCCAGGGAGCGTTCCAGCAGTCAGTACTGAGCAGGACTGCAGCGCCGCCACTGTTGGCCCGTGTACACGGGCTTTAAAACTCGTTGTTTAATAAAAACACATTTCTGCTACTTTAAGTTGCCCAGATAATTATCAGACTGTGCTTATGGTACTTGTCATGAGTAAGAGGCTCTTGTTCCCCTCAGTGTTTCTATTCGAGAAGCTGATTACCTATGATGACTGCAAGAAGTGTCTCATGACAGTGGGTTCTCTTGGTCAGAGCTGATATCCTTAAATAACTATTAAAGTTTTATAATGAAATGTATATAATGTCAGGATTTTCCTCCTGAGTGAAACAATGTTACTCCAATTTCTGGGAGATGTCTCATTCTAACATAATCACATTTTTAACTGTTAGCAAAAACTGCCTCAGAATGTCCACTATTGGACATTTTATAGAGGAGGTGAGCCACTAGCTATTACATTGTATGGGAGTGGTGAGCCACTACCTACTGTTCTCCATAGAATGTGACCGTAACAGCTCTAACACTAAGTGATAGTTAAAACATTTGAGTGAAGCATCTCCTTGCTAGACTATAAAATAGACAGAACACACTACACTGGTTGATGATTCCTGTGTCAGTGCCTTGAAACGTGATAGAAAACTGGTGTTGTATCACCATCATACCTTATGACGAAACTTCAAATAACATAGTTCCTTTTATCTGTGCTTCACTGGAATCTTCATTAACCATATTGTTATGTCATTGTTATTAAAGGAAATTACATTATTCAACCTAAGAAGGATTTCAGCATTTTTAAATGTATGAGTCAGGGTGATTTTAACTGCTTCTTTATGTGTAAGCTTAACTTTCCATAACAATTAAATACATAACCCAATAAGGAAATCTTATGAGTGGAAACATTTAAAGTTTATCCTTAATAGAAAACTATACCTTTTGCTCTTGTCTAAGTACAAATCCCATCGTCCTCAGTCAACCAATGGCTGGTTGTGGATGATGGGAGTTGTAGTCCCACATTGGTAGAGATCCATATCTTGCATAATCCTAATCTAGAGGTTTCTTATAACCATGGTGGTTTGCAAAGTAGCATAAATGAAATACAAATTGAGGCATGTTCTGCAGCTAAGGGCAGTTTCAGCTTTCTCTCGTAAAAATAATACATATGTGTGTGTATAAACTTACAATACTAATGTATAAAGGAATCCCACCTAGTTAAATTCTACTGGTGAACAAAATCAGCTTTGTTAAAGCAGCATTCACATAGGTAGTTTCCCTTTAAATAATGCTGATAAGCATGGTTTTAAAGAAGCAGTACATTTTTCTGAAAAACATATTTTACAACTGAATAATACAAAGGGCACTTCTCCTGCAGGAAGATTTTTCATTAAATGGTTAGAGTAGCAAAAACGTTTTTATCAAAGGCACAAATGGTGTGCAAGATAAATATTGAAATCTATAGGAAAGCTTTTGTCACTCTCTATAGGTCTCGATAGTAAGTGATAGAAACGGCACCCCTTAGTGGCCATAGAAGAATGTAATGTGAAACATAAATAAAATAAAATAAATAAATAAGTTAATTAATAAATACATTTATTTATTCATTCATTTATTTATTCATTTATTTAGCTGTATTAGGCTGACCATACATACCGTTTTAAAAGGGACAGTACCGTTTTTTTCATATTTCCAGAACGTCCAGTCTTTTTAATATAAATGTCAATTTTGTCCCGTTTTTAATATAACTTATATATAGTTGTTAATGCTTTGTAAAAAACTGAGCACGGCTTCCTTTCGTCACACTAGTGGTTTTACTGTACACATTGATTACCATAGAGTCTTATGACTCGAGTGACTCACAACTGTCTATGACTCTAGAGTCTATGGTAAATACCATAGAGTCTCTTAGACAGTGATATGACAATGAGTCATAAGACTCTATGGTAATCAATGCGTACAGTAAACACAGTAAAACCACTAGTGTGAGTGACGAAGAGAGGAAGTTCCGATATACTTCAGGGGCAGGCTTTTTGGCCAGAGAGAGAGAACACAGCCAGTTAGAGATGGAGCAAACGTGTTCTCGCTGCTTGCAGCTTACTACGATAGAACTAGGACTGATTGAGTCCCACTGTCCGTCTGTCCCACACTCCGTCCCGTTTTTGTCTCAAGGAAATATGGTCAGCCTAAGCTGTACTAACTTTTGAATGGAAAAACTCCCGGAAGTAGGTTACATTTTCTGCTCATTTAAAGATTTCAAAGCTCAAACATAGGAGATTTGGGGTCTTATTCAGAAAGCAATATATAAGCAGAACATACCAACTGCATAAATGAGGCTTTTTTTAAATACTAGATATTTCTTTAATTTCTTTAATTGTAAAGAAAACTGCTGGAGACCTCTTCAGCACTGAATTTGAATCAATGAGAATTTGTGAATTGTTATTTGTGAATTCTTGTTTGTCCCCATAATTGTTCATCTTTTTCTTTCTGCATTAGGCCCATAGGGTAAATGATTAAACCAATATCTGTCTCACTTGTTCTCAAACAAGGATATTTTTTATGGCTTGTTTAAAACCCTTTGAGTGCCAGAGTGGTATCCAGTGCATTGAGTTGCAATGCATTGGACACCCCTCTGGCACTCAAAGGGTTAATGCATATAAAGAACTTGTTGAAAAACACTGAAAGCAATTATGCTGAAGGCTATACTTACATGGCAGATCCTGTGGTAACAAGAATTAGAATAAGATGGAGTTCCCTGTCACTGTCTGATAAATGTCTCTACCTAATTGCTGTTCTTATAACATATTTCTGGGTCCTTCCACAGCACCATTTTCTGCCATGTGACAGGAAGAGTAAGACCATCAAAAAGATTAAAGAAACATACAGTAAGGTGAGTACATCTAATTGCATGTCTTTGCTCTTTTAACTAAATGTAAGACATTGTTCAAACAGGCAACTGTTGCAGCAGCTTTGTTACAGATGTTGCAGGAACACAAGTTTGCCTTTGAAAACGATTGTAGAAAATCAAGCATGTGAATAACCACATATAAAGCAATGGCATATATTCTACTAAACATTTAAAAATATGCATTTTTAAAAAAACACACTACTCTTCCAAGATCAATAGTGGAATTTAAGCCAAGGCTAAAAAATAGGAAGAAGTAAATCATACAGACCACTCACTGCATGTGATTCAGTTTCTCTCAAAGTCATACTAGTTTCCAAATCATGATGCAAAGAAAATAAAATTGTATTACGGGCCCTATATTCAAAAGTAAATTGATGTCATTCTCTGGCAAACCCTGTGCGTATAAGGGACAAAATAAAAACACCATTGATTCAAAGGAGCAGTATACTTTTTTAACAGAAACCTATATATTTTTTGTGAAAGTATCTTACCAGAAAGAATACATTGAGACAATTTCTCATTTTCAAATATGTCTTGGACTTAATTTATTTACTTCAGCAGGGCGATAGGCTGAACTGAACTTCCTGGGACTAGAACCCATGACCTTATAGTGTGAAAAGATTCTGTAACTCACACATTAACCAACTAAGCCATCTCACCAGCTATATGCAATTGAGCCTTTCCTGCTGAGTACAACAAGACTACGCCAACTGCTGTCAGTTATTTTATTCAAAAGTAATAACAGTTCAAATGATTAGAAAATGAATTTACTGTGTGTTTACTTCCTGAAAGTTGTAAAACAGCATGACTCAGAAGTTTCCATCACATTCTATGGAAATTTGTCATTGACTTTCTTCTGAAATAGAATGGAACACAATTACTCATTGGTATTTGACCTATAGGGGGACAAACTATGATAACTCTGAAAATATGAATATCTCACCAGTGGGAGTACCCTTATTTTACTCAACAGGAAAGTCCTAATATATATATATATATATATATATATATATATATATATATATATATATATATTCGTAACAAAAGGTTACTACTCATTTAATGGGACTTTTAATCCCTTAAATGTCAGAAAGGTATGCAATGTAGTGTATGCCCATTTAAGTCCTTAAAGGAGCAGTAAACTTTTTATGAAAACCTATGTTATAGGTAGCGGTGTCTGCAGAAAATTTTCTTTGTGGGGGTAAAGCCATAATATGACCCACAGGACAGCCTGCCCAGCCCCTATGTTTATACTGAGTGGTTAAGTGTAGGGGGGAAAATGCCCCCCCTTGCCCCCCCCCCACCCTCCGGACGCCCATGGTTATAGGGCACTCTGACTGCTGTGGGGTGTTTCATTCAAAAGTTATAACTGTTCAAACTGTCAGGAAGTGAGTGGCTGTATGATTACTTCCTGAAAGTTCAAAATGACAGCATGACTAATCTGTCACATAGAATTCATTCAAAAGTTATTAAAGCACAGACTGTTTAGATCAAACAGTTAACAACAGTTTACAAAAACAAGTGCATTTTTGAAGGGTTTTTAGAATGCACTCTATAGGAGTTATACCACAGTTCTCCATAGTAATTGATATAAATATCACCATTTGGTTAATGACTGAAATATCTTCTACCACTGGGAATGCCAAGTTTTTCTAACAAAAACCTTATCACATTTATTTTATAATTAGAAATGTTTTCGGCTACATTATGTCAACCAAAATTTGGGAATTTGTGTTTGCCCCCTCTGGTGCAATTGGCCTGCTGAAGAGTTACACCACTTTTCTTTTGAAGGGCCCATAGATGGACACTACTATGTAACACACTCTGGCTCACCTGATTAGGTGGGATAAACAACATACCTTTCATTACAGGTAAAAGGTGGTACCATGGTTTCCGTGAATAAAGAAGGAGCTTAGTGGAATGAATGTGATAGTTTCATTGGCTAATTGAATAGCAAGTATAAGGAAATTCTCAGAGTGTCAAACTAGGCCATCAGCCTAGTGCCAGATCTTTCTATCTTCCTGTGTCTGGAAGATTCCCAACTGTGCAGTGACCACATGATCTTTGATACACATTGAATGTTTTTGGCTTGTTGTTGGATTTTTATAAGAGCAGGGGAGGTTTTGAGAACATTTTAATATTTGATCTTTATGCAGTATTTTGAAGCTCTCCTCATAACGTGCACATAACTTCAACTTCAAATGTTCAATAATGGCACTAAGCCATTTTTTCTGTATATATTGGAAACTCTCTGAATTTGAGTGTCTAGGACCTTGGCATTATAGCCTTGACTGAAAATCTCAAGGGTCAACAGTCTCAGTGGAGATGCAGCCATTGCTTAGGGTCTGGCTGTAAACAACAGAGTTTTTGTGTAAGTGGGATGGAAACTATAATTTCAGAAATAGTTTGGTCTGTCTGTTGGTTTGTGGTATAGAGATGTATGGACTATATTGTTTTCAATGCTCACTGAGGTGTCTTAAAAGTTATTTTCCACGGGTGAATGGCTTAGTTTGAGGTTAATGGTGGTATGGAAAGAAATGTAATTTCTGTGAAACTTCAAGAGCTCTCCTTCATATGCAGTGCAAATAATTAGGATATAAATCAAATTAAATCAAATGCTTTATTTGCCATGTGGACATGTGACATGCCTCTTCCAAATTCTCCATGAATATGCTGACTGATTATGGTGCCATTTGTGCGCCCATGGTAGTTCCAGTCTTGAGGTTTTGCCCAGAATGTGAATTAGTTTGTTTGTTAGTGTGAAGTGTATTACCTGCGATACAGATTCTGAGGCTAAGCCCTCTTGTCCTAGGTATACATAACAGGTTGCAATGCCAACTTCATGTGGAATATTGGTGAAGAGGGATTAAACATCCATAGTGGTTAGAATGGTTTAATTTGGGACTCTAGCTCCTTTTACTTGTTTGTGTGTTGAGAAGTTGACAGCACAAATATGTTGTTTTGCACCTGTTGTTGATTCGTTTTAGTGTCCTGCTTTCTACCTTAGTGTTTTGTAGTTTCTTGGTCATGGTTTTATAAGAATTACTTGCAGTTTCCTGTAGTGCAGCTGCAGTATTTAGTTCATGCCCTCTGTGTCTGTTCCCATAAGTGTTTTGAGAGTTAGGATCTCTGCTTTTGTGTGGGAAAATGGTGATGAAATGAATAGCTGTGTAGGATGTAATACTGGTGTGGATATTTTTGTGAGTATTATCTAGCTGTGTGGGATACATTTGAGCCAGCATATACAGTCAGCAGTGTGCTTCACACCTGGTGGGAAACGTTTTTTCAAAAACTGCAGACAAAGGATGCCTTTACTGAAGTCTAATTAGTAGTTTAGGAAGAGCTTGGTGATAAGACCGAGGATATGACTGGGTACTAACTTTTTTCAATGTCCTGCATTCAACACAGAAATCTCACACGTCCTTATATAATAATTCGCTAAAACGTGTGTAACAACGCAGTCATGCGCAGTAGAAACTGCCCGTGATGAGGCTGATACAGAGTGGGACACGCCAAAAGAGCATCCGCTCTGTATCAGCCGCGTCGTGGCCAGTCTCTACTGCGCATGACTGCACCGCGACCAGTTGGCACTGTATAAGCCACAGTGTGGGCAGTCTCTAATGTATATAACTGCCCCACGACCGGGTGGCAGTGGCAATGTGGCCAGTGTAACGGGCTCTTCAACTAGTAATTTTTATAACAAAACACCCTCAATTATGTTAACTGAATATAAAACATGTTAAAATAGTTGCATGCCCAGGGTGTGCTTAGATGCAAATCCCCTTTTCACATAAGGTGATCTCTCCAGTTGTCATTATAGTGAGCTGCTTCCCTATAAATGAAAATTATAAGAACGAGGTTTCTGTGTGGTGTTCTTTCTAATTAGGTTTACAGTCTCCCAAAATCTTGAAACAGTGTGTGCTCAACTCTGTTTACATTGTATGGTCACATCTAACAATTCCTCTGCTTTTTTCCAATAACAACAGTTTGTTACACATTTCACAGTCAGTTCCCAGAATGCCTCTGTTTTTCCTCTAACAACTACTCTGCATGTGTAAAGGAAGTGTATCCATTTTAAAAAAAACTTACATTGTTTATGTGATTGGTTGAAGAGACCAGTATTCAACAGGTTAATAGAAAACCCAGCAATGTTGTAGGAGTCAAACTTGTGATCCTTAGATATAACAATTTACCTGCACAATATCATTCCTCACTTTGATCTATTTCTAATTTCAGATGCGTGAACAGGGAATCTACAAGGCAATGGGAGAGTTTGATATTTTCATTGACTACATCGAACAATATCTAATGTCTAAGAAGAAATAGATTGGTGTCTTCAATTGAAGGGGAAAAAAATGCTCTGCACTGACACACTTAGTTTTGATCAATGCACATAGCAGTGACCCTCTTCCAGGCCTGTTAATGTTTACACAGACTGCATGTTTTAATGCCGTCTCATATATTTATAGGGTTGCATTTTTGCACATTGCTTTAATGCTCTTCAATGCCACAAGTGTATGCTAAGCATTTGTATACATGAAGATGTGTGTTTCTGTAATGTAATGCATTATTGGCATACCTCTAAAAAAATCTGTAAATAACATACAGAATTTCCAAGAATGAGATGCACTTACTCATTCTAGCATGTAGCTAGCTATATCTAGCATGGATCAAGCATACATTTTGAGATATGTGTGCTTTTTGTGCTGTATATTTATCCCATCATTCCCAGTGCCTGGTTAGGGGTGATGAGAATTGTAGTCCCCAACAACTGTAAATCCAAATGTTGCCTCTCCCTGATCTAGACAAATAGTCTTCTGTACTTGGAAGAACTGAGGTGGTGGTGGTGGGGTTATGTACTAAGGAGTCATAAAGAGGTGATAAAGCTAAGATGACCTCTCCAGTGATGTAACTTCTCCAGTTCCTATGTTATTCTAAGAAGCCTATGCACTAAGATCTCCAAAGTTGGAGAAATCTTAGTGCATAGGTCCATAGAATAACAAAGGAACTGAAGAAGTGATACCATTGGTAAAGTCATCTCATTATAACCCCTTTATCACACCTTAGTGCATCTCCCACACCCTCCAAAATAAATTTTGGCATAGACCAATTGCCTCTTAGGGGAGAAATAAGCTCAATCCATTGATTTAAATGGCCATTTTAACCCCATGAATGCTTTGCAAAAGTTTGGAGATGTTTCTAGCATTTAGTAGGTTAAAAATCCCATTTGTATCAATGGGGGTTTGGGCAATATTTGTCTGTTCCCTATTGTGCAGTTTGTTTACTCCATAATTATTCCAGTACATATGGCTCCATATGTGTTTACTTTTGTGCATTTTAATTTATATACTGTATTTATACATAACAAATACCTCTGTGTAATGATAGTTACATTATTTCTGCTTGATAAAAAAAATATATTTCATTAGAAAGATTTGTGTTTATAAAAAACTCCACTGCAAATTGTCATTGTTGAAATTAATTATACAAGATTTTCTATCTTTGGAGTCTGAACTCAAGTGTTATTAAAACTGTATTTTTTAATAAGAAGTAGAGCTCAAAATTCTTTGGTAGCTGTGATAAAAGGTTCACATTTGCACTTCCCAAGGCTTGGTTAATTGAAGCTTCTTTTGCCTCCTTTGCTCTTTCTTTCCTTTGATACATTTTTACTTAAATACATTCACTGAATTGAAGTTTATGCAAGGGAAAATAAATCAGATAATTTCCTGTATGCTAGTTCTGATTGCTGTCTATGGTGATTTACATGTATAAATTGCCAGATTAGGCTTTCACCTCATAGAATCACATAAAATGGGTCAGATTTCCCATTACAACAAATAGGCACCCTCATAGAATTCCGAATTTTGAGGGCCATTACAGCTTTTTTTGGCCACACCTACTTTCTAAGTTCTGCGTGTGGGCAGAGCAAGCACAATGGCCCCGCAATAGACACCAGCTCCTGGTCTATGGTGCATGGATTACTTACTAGTTTATATACCCCAACACGCGAGGGATTTAGTAACGTTTTTGCCCTTGTATCTTAAAGGCTAATGGTATTTTCTGTAGCAAATCAACAGCTCAATATGGAATAAATTAAGATTCTGAATAATTTAAATTGGGGTTTTAACTGGGGATAGTTGAAAAGTCAAAACATTTTTCCACTGTCATTTTCATGGAAAACTAGTAATTTCCTGCTTTCCTGCAAAAATTCTCACCCATACAAAAATACCTAACATTTCCACCTTTTCTGACACTGCCAATCGATTTCGATGAGGACTTTGATATTTTTCACTTATACTTTCTATGGCTGCAATATTTCCTGCCTCAGTACTACTTCTGCTGAGGGCTGAAGTGGTGAAATTAAGAACTAAAAGTAAAAGCTGTGAGCAGGCTGAGTCTTCCAACAACACGTGCCTTGAAAAAATTGTTTGCAGGCTGAGTCCCTTTGTCTTTTACCCATGACATTATCTATTTGGTTGCACAACTCTGGCACAGCCATCCTTGAAAAGTAATTGCAGCTTGGGATATGCTATCAGGGTGCAACATATGACATACGTTCTTTAAAGCCTCTGTTTTCAATAAAAGGAAAGGTCAGCATGTCATCTGCCAACATTTTGCTGTTCACTCCCTTGGATCAATGCCTTATTGTGGCGGGAGTATTTATGTTTGTCACTGAAGCCAAGAACTATGCCATTGGAAGCATATACTCCTAGCAGGGTCACCCAAGGTAGACAGATCACAGTTTAGACACCATAGTAAATTGATGCAAAATCTGTCAACTCATACTTGACCAGTATAGCAGATTGTGGTCCATTCCCTCAATATTACTTCACAACAAAAATATGGCCATCATTCACTGGAGACTTGCTAACTGAGACTTATGTCAACAGGAAAACCAGCTCAATGGCAAAGGGTGCTAAGAATTACCGGGTTTAATCAGGCTGCCTTTGACCTTTAGATATTGAAACGCTTAACATTCAATCTATGCGTATGGTCTCATGCTTAGAGGAAGTAGTACAAGAACTTATATCCTATAAAGGAACCAATGGTGGAGGAATCAGATTTTTGATAAATAAAAGACTAACAGATTCAGTGGTAAAAGTATAAAGTATTTCTGAAAGAATTGCTTCTTGTGATGTCAAACTAAACAGTCGCTATGTTCTTCAAATAGTTCAAAGTTATGCTCTTACAATTAGCCACAGTGGTGGTGAAGCTGAAGAATTTTATAATGATTTATGATCACTCTACAATCTTTTTTAATGGTAGCTTTCAATGCGAGAATTGGTAAGATTCAAAATCATGAAAAATCGATTGGAATATATGGAACTGGGGAAAAAAAAGACAATGGAGGCAACAGCCGATCAGATTTACAAAATTTGTACTTCATGAATTCATTATACAGGAAAAAGGACCAGAGAAAATGGACATGGAAAATCCCTAATGGTAATACAGGGGAAACTGACTTCATACTTGCAAATAATATAACGATATTCACTTATTTTAAAGTTGGAAGTGACATCATCTAGTGAGAGCAAAAATCAAAATTGACTGCCAGAAAGAAAGAAAGAAAATGATTAAGTCAACAGACGTGAATATCGACAACACTAGTAAGCCATTGAATAATAAGAAGAATTTGGAGTTAGCACTGTCTAATTGCTTCAGTGTGCTGAAAGACCTTCCAGACAAAGACATTTCAACTCACAATGAAAAAGTTACTGAGACTATCATAGACACTGTCCATGCCCTTGCATCTACTGTGAAACAAGAAAAACCAACCCGAATATCTAAAGAAACAGTTTCCATGATGAAAAAGCTATGAGAAATTAAGCAAAATGGTATTGAAAGAGGTAGAATATCTAGAAATGCTCAAGACCATAAGGAAGCATTAAAGAAGAAACATGCAGGTTCAGTGTTGAGCTCATCAAAAGGACACTAGAAAAAAATCAAGAGCTAAAGAAAGCAAAAGGAAAGATGGTTACATATAGGAGCCAAATGTTTGCATTAAAGCTTGAAGATGGTACAAAAGCAGAAACTCAACAAAAAAAATGTGTGTAAGTATTTTATTCAGATCTTTATACAGATGAAGGACAACATCTGAATGCAATGCCAGAGGCCGAAGATGTGCCATAAGTTTTGGTAGAAGAAGTAGAAGCTGCAATAAAATCAATGTAAAATGTCAAAGCAGCTGGACTTGATAATGTAACTACTGAAATGTTGAAAGCCATAAGTCAACCCTCATTCAAAGCCCTAGCTAAACTATTTTCAAAATACCTATTACTCAGCAATGTGCCTGAAACATGGAAAAATGCAGAAGTCCCTCCCCTTTTCACTGTTCACATTCCAATTTCACTCTTCCACCAACCATTTCACCTACCCATTATCTTCTATACTCACTTCACAGCTTTGAGTCCTAAGTTATTATCCCATCCCACCTTTACTTTCACCAATTCACCTCCACATTTGCACTCCCAATGTCAAAGGCTCCCTTTATACCCACCTTCAATGAGCAAGATCGCCCTCCAGAGGCAGGTGGCAGATCAACTCAGTGGGGCCATGCTTGAATTGGTTACAATGTCCTCTACTACTGTGCATCCTCCTTGCAGGACCTCTTCCACTGAACATAGGTTTAGCCAGTGTCAGGACCTCTTAGTCCTGAAAGGGCACTACATACTTTCAATTCACATGTAAACTATGATAGTGCCCTGCAAGAGGTCCTGCAAGGAGAAACGGAGGAAGTAGCCTGCCAGTTCAAGCATGGTGCTGCTGCACTGATCTGCTGCCTGCCTCCGGAGGTGGGTCCTGCTCTTTAGAGTTGGGTAGAGGGAGGGAAAGGGGGGCACATGGATAACTCTACTGAGTGTCCTACCTACTCCTTTTCCCTCCTCTCGCCCTCCAACTTCCCACTGTTTTGTCCTTCATGCTCCATTTTCCTCCTCACTCCCTTCAGCTCCCCACTTCCATGTCAGAAGACGGCAACATAGAACCAATGTGGTATTCAAAGAGTTAAGAATATGCATGCTGTTTATGTATTTAAGTTGCATTTGCATTACAATTAAAGTCTCTTGTGCACTGACACTCTCTCCACATGGTGTTGCCCTATTCTGCATCCCCAGAGAGTCTCTCAGTGTCGATGTGCTATCACTTATTCTTTGTTACTCATTCATTCAGTGACTCTCAGATGGCTGAAGAGAGTATCCATACCACATGTACAGCTAAACAATAATAAAATGCACCAGTTTTTCCACACTCTAGCTACAGGTACATGCTGAGCCCTTTGAGTTGCACAGTGGGTCTACATTACACACCATTCTTGACTTTCAAAGGTACCACTAATTATGCACTGTTGACTTGAGAATGTAATTCGAGTGGAGGTAAGAAGCCTCCCTTCTTGGTATCCTTTTAAAATGTCACACTGAAAAGTGCATGATACCAAACAGTGCATTCACCAGGTCGCAGTGTTTAAATGGGCGACATGAGAATCTCTCCCTGTATCAAAAGCGTGAGATTCTCATTTCGCCGGCTTAAATCTCGCTTTAACCCGCATCTAAAATTGCAGTGGCCATGGGTTTTTTAACCTTTTCAGCGCCAGAGAGTTATTGCGTTTTGAACTCTGTGCTAATGACAAGATATATAGAAGACATTGTTACCTATTTGGATGTTCATAATGGCAATTTCAGCACACATGAATGCAGCCTATACCAGCATGCTGCAACTCAAAAGAGAGCATGTACTGACCATACTACAAATCAGATCTACACAGCAGCTTATTCTATGTGATACAGATCATTCACACACCTCCATTATATCCCCTTCCTCCATAAGGGGATCATTGGGTGAACACAGGAATACTGAAAGAGCAAAAAATGCAGAGATATACAGCAGCTCTCTACAAGTCACAAGTGTGAAACAAGCCAAAAGGAGCATATATAACCTGAATGGTAGAGACGACTCTAATGCATTACATAAATGTGTTTTTGAATGTTCTTTTAAATTTGTTTACTAGTGATATTATTGGTGGGTTCAAGGGAAGCCTTTTTATAGCTGACACTAAAATTGGTAAACAGGGTTTATATTCCCAGAGCAGAAATCAAATTTGACATGATTTAAAAAGTTAAAGGAATGGACAAATATATGGGATTTAAAATGAAATACCCATTAACAGAAAAACCATTAACATCCAACTTATATGTTATATGTGCTTGTGACTGAGCAGAAACCAGGCCTATTTACCCTGGAACACTCTGGAAAGCATGGGAATACTAATTATTGTCCCCCAGAATACATTTATAAGTACCCGGCACCTGAGGCCTACTATCACTACTGGAGCCGTGGAATAAACTAAAACACACCAGTGAATTAATTTTCCTTCTAACTTGGGAGAAGTAGGTGCGTTACTATGAAAAGAGCACCCTGGAGAAGTCTGAGGTATTTCTTTTGTTCCCTGGAATGTCCAATGTCTCCTGAGTTGTTTTATGGGGCCTTGGGCTTACTGCTGTGGTCTGGACCATGGAAGGAGTCTTGGACCTGGTATCTGAGAGGAGGTGGGAAAAAAGTTGCGGCCACTATAATATCAGATGCAGGTTAAAGCAATATTTAAGCCAGCAACATGAGAATCTTTGCAGTTGCTGATGAAAGGCACAGTTCTGGCTCTCAAGGGAAAAAATGTTATTCTAGTAACAACCCATCCATGATTTTGGAGGAGGGGCAAGTGGAAAAGAATTATTGGACAACTTCTTCATTTCTCCACATAGAGCAGGTGCTAGTTATGGTGCTGCTACTTCCTCATCACTGGAGCTAGTCTTGCCATGTGAAACCTTCATCACTGATGTTACTGCTGTTGTTTATCCCATTTCCTTTAAGCTGCCTAATCATCCTGTTGCTTAAATGACTCAGCAGCAAGAACAGCAGTTGCAAATTCCACATCTACATCAGGGTATTTGACAATGGCCAGTGGCCACTGGCCAACACAACATGACTTGCTGGCTCTAGGTCAGTAGGGATTTTTTTTCACAGAGCTTGTGCTTAAAAAAATAAATAAAAAAAACAAAGGCCTACAAAAAAATTTAAAATTTTTGAGGGGTTGTTTCTAACAAGCCTGAGTCCTACAAATCAGTGTTTCCTTAGGACTTGTGCCAAACAAGTCGAAGTCCTGCAAATAAATGTTTCCTTGGGGCTTGGGCATCTAATAAGTTTAAGTCCTACAAATCAATGTTTCCTCAGGGTGTGGGCCTCTAACAACAAATCTTACAAAATATTCTGTCATGTCAAGTATCAGTCTACCCCAGTGGCAGCTTACGTCAGGAAGTCCCTGTCTCTATCTCGTTACATTCAAATTTATTATTTTATTTATTTTGTATTAACTGTCCCTCAATACCAGTCAAGAAACCCCCAAAACAAATCCCCTGTTCAACTGATTCTTTCCCCAGTCATCATGGCACTGTGGAAGAGAAGAATCACAAACAGGGCATCAAGCGGCATCTGTGGAGATTCCAGCAAGTTGTCATGTGCCTTTAGCGGGGTCTGGACAAGGGGTATAGTGATAGCGGCAGTCTTGGGTTCTGGTGTCATGGTGTTTGGATAAAGTTGTGCCCCCAGATCTTATTTACCACACACAATGTGCACATTACAGTTGCTGATAAGAAGCACAGTTCCCTCTCTCAAGGGAAAAATGTATATTCTAATAACAACAAACTTCTTCTTTTCTCCACATATAACAGGGGCTACTTATTGTGCTGCTACAGCCTCAGGCACATCACTGAAGCTAGTCGTGGCAAGTGGAACGGAACCTTCATCATCCATCTCCCATGTTACTGCTATTGTTTATCCCATTCCCTTTCAGCTGCCTATTCATCCTGTTGCTTAAACAACTCAGCAGCAGCAGCAAGAACAGCAGTTGCAAATTCCGCAATTATGGACTCAAGAGGACATTTGACAATGGCAAATGGCCACTGGCCAACATGACTTTCTGGCACTAGGCCAGTAGGGCATTTTTTTATCATTTTTTTTGTGCTTTAAAAAAAATACAAAAAAAACACATTTACAAAAAAATGTAATCCTTCAAAAAAAATAACAATATTTGGGGGTTTGTTTCTAACAAATCGATGTTTCCTTAGGGCTTGTGCCAAACAAGCTTAAGTCCTACAAATCAATGTTTCTTCAGGGCTTGTGCCCCTAATAAATCTAAGTCCTACAAATCAATGTTTCCTCAGGGCTTGTGTCTCTAACAACAAATCTAACAAATTATCCTCTACAAAATATTCTATCAAGTCAAGTGTTAGTCCACCCCAGTGGCAGTTTATTTCATGGGGTTCCTGTCTCTATCACTTTACATACACATTTCTTATTTTGTTTATTTATTTATTAAATGTCCTCCCAAATCCAGTCAAGAAACCCCCAAAAACAAATTCCTTGTTCAACTGATTCATTCCTCAGACTCCCCCCACCTTCCACAGACCCCTTTTATACCATGTTTTATGCGGGGATTTTAATTGTATTTAGGATTTTTTTTATTGACTGCCCCCAATCCCAGTAAATGACCCCCACCAAAAAAAACATTCCCTGTTCAATTAATTCTTTCCCCACACCCCACCAGAACAGGCACCCTCATGCCCCTTTTATACTAGGCCTTTAGGAAATAAAATAATATTTGCTATTTGTTGTGTTTAACTTCAATGTTCTCATTGAGATCTATGGAATGAGATAGACACAAAAATAGCAGAAAAAATGCACTTTTCGCAGGAAATTATTTGCCAAGTGGGAAGTGCCATTATTCACCAATTTCAGTTTGAGGCAAAACTTTTCACCCATCCCTAGTACTGGTTAGGATGGTGGTGGTAGTGAAACTTTTGGTCGAACCTTGACAAACTGCATCCTCCCCAGGGGGAGAAGGATCATCATCATTTATTGCACATGCTGCAGCAACCATGGCTGCAGTCGGTGTTTGAACTATCACTTTACTCCCATGTCCCTGAACTTCTTCTCCTTTCCCCTTATCCCTGACCCTTGTGCAATTGCTGAACATTACTCAACTACTGTGTGTGTTTTTACTCTAAAGTACACAACAGAACTGATGGAGTATGATGTCTTTCTTTGGCCCTCAACAACATACTCAATCCAGCCTGCTATCTATTAAGTCCGCCTCTGTCACATAGCTTACATCAAGGTCCTAGTCAGCTGTCTGTCACCAAATGTTTTTTTTTAACTGTTGTCCATCTTATAACTGTCCAAAAAATAATAATTATATTATAACTAAAAGAAAAGTCAATAAATTCTTTCCTCCTCAGACTTCCCAAGCACAGAGATAATAGCAATAACAGCAAGAAATCAGATGAGTCAGACAGAATGTTGGGTTATTTGGGGTCAACTTCCTTTGCTCCCCTCTAACACCCCCAGACACATCCAATAAAATTAAGATAACAGCAAGATCAGCAAGGAAATTAGACTGCAGCTGCCTGTGTGTTTCACATCAAATCAGTCATACAGAATGTTGGGATATTTGGGTCAACCTTCTTTCTATCACGGTGCCCCGTGATTGCCTGTGACTGGATGTTGCCCTAGAGCAACATTGTTTACTTCCCAGCTGTCACTCTCGCTGAGTCGCTATTCTTATAGGGCACCACACTGATGAGGTCATTGCTCCACCTACCTGTCAGGGTTTTTAAATCTCAGCCTGTGTCATTTCCAGTGCCCTTTCGTGGTGTACCTGAGCTTATTGCTGTGTTGGTCCATTACTGTTCCTGTGTATTACCTGGCTACGTCTGACTACCCGTTCCGGTTCTGACTCCTGGCTCATCTGACTACCCTTTTCAGTTCTTACTCCTGGCTCGTCTGACTACCTGTTCTGGTTTGGACTCCTGGCTACATCTGACTACCCTTTCCGGTTCTGTCTTCTGGCTACGACTGACTACCTGTTCCGGCTACGACCACTGGCGACGTCTGACTACCCAATCCGGTTCTGACCATTGGCTACCTCCTGGTTTACTCTCCGTGTTGCGCTCCGTGACCATTCTGTGCCTCGGTTTGTTTCCCGTGCTGCCTGTGTCTTCCGCTCTGCGCTTGCTTCCATTAGCGGCGCTTGTCGGTCACTCCATGTGTCTGACCTCCCGTGGCCCTACTGGTTTGTGCTGCCTTGCCTATCCTCCATCTGGCTACCCGCATAGTGTATCTCCTGTCGGGGTATTGGTCTGCTCCTTATCTTTGCCGACTGTGTGTTGGGAGTGCTATGCACTTTCCTCACATCTACAGTGTAGTCCCAGGGCCATTCCGTTTCTGACCACCTGTCCAGTGAAGGTTAAGGAAAGTGACTCCACTGTTCCTTCCTGGTCTCATGAAGGTGTGCAATCCTATCCGGGTACGGGAGTGCTCTGCACTGTCCTCACATCTACCATGTAGTCCAAGGGCCATTCCGTTTCTGACCACCTGCCTGGTGAAGGGTAAGGAAAGTGACTCCACTGTTCCTTCCTGGTCTCGTGAAGGTGTGCCACTATCTACTGCCACTTTGTGTCATTACCATACTACTGTTGTGTCATTTGCTGCCATCAGCCTGTTGCCTTATCTCCTGTCATTCATTGTATTTAATAAAGTTTTATATTAAGTTCATCTGTACTTGTCAGTGTGTAAATTTCCTAGTCACTCTGTGACAGTACGAAAGGGCCATGAACACTGACAGTACTGACACCAGTAGCAGGCAGCCGCTGAGTATTATGTCCAGGATGGACATGCAGGAGCAACGGCTTGATCAGCTGTCAGTAGTGTTGCAGACACTGCTAGACCAAACCGTGCATTTGGACAAAGTTGGGCAACCACTGATTGCCTCCTCGGTATCGGCATCAGTGACCACCACTCAGGTGGAAAATATGTGTTACAAGGGCTTGTCTGGGTCCGCTTCTCTGACCCTAAGATACGATGGGGATCCCACATTATGTTGCGGGTTCATTAATCGGCTTGGAATTTTTTTGGAACTGGTCCCTCATGCTTTCCAATCCGAGAGAAGTAAAGTAGGCTTTATGATTTCTCTGTTGACCGGCAAAGCCTTGGTGTGGGCCAATCCGTTATGGGAGACGGAGAAACCCATCACTTCAGATTTCTCCCAATTCATTGAGGCATTCCGAAGGGTTTTTGATGTCCCTGGTAGGTCCATCTCTGCCGCAAAAAAACTAATGACAATTCAGCAGGGCACCCGCACGGTAGCAGAGTATGCTATAGAATTTCGCACATTTGCGGCTGAGGTGGGATGGAATAATGAGGCTCTGGTGGCAACGATACAATTAAAGATGAAATAGCAGCCGAGAATTACCAGGTGACTTGGACCAACTAATCTCTTTTGTCATCCTAATTGACACACGTATAAGAGAAAGGTCCACTTTTAAGAATAACAGGCCAAGGCAAGAGTTGCGCCCAATACCTAACAGGGAGCTCCCACCCATACCTCCCTCACCTCTCTTGCCACCCAGTTCAGAGTCTAGTAGGGCTGATAGATTGCCGCGCGCCTGCATGAGGCGCCCGGTGTGATGACGCCACTGGACCCAGAATTGACGGGCAGAAGTCCCAGCACGCCCGCATGAAGAGATAGCCATTGGAGGGAACAACGGCTGATATGACAGATACTCCCCCCCAAAACGGATACCCTCCGGGCGGACACACACGATGGGCGATCAGGATGCGTGGGCATGGATGTTGGAACTAGGCTTCCAGGAATGGTCTTCAGGACCATACTCCTGCCAATGCACCAAGTACTCCAGTCTGCCACAGAGGATGCAAGAATCCAGGATGCTCTCAACTTCGTATTCTTCGGATCCATCCACTATGAGAGGCAGAGGTTGTGTCGGGTGTCTCCCAAGTAACGGACTGGCAATCCAAGGCTCCAGTTGAGACATGTGAAATGTGGGATGTATTCGAAAAGAGGCAGGTAGGGGTAGGCTATAGGCAACTGGGTTGATGACTTTGGCAAACGGGAAACAGGGCCCCAGTTTCTGGGAAGAGCAGGAGAGTCGGACATCAGTGGAGGATACCAATACCTTATCACTGACTTGAAACTGAGGGCTTGGCTGTCGGCGTTTGTCCGCTTGTGCCTTGTATGAGTCCTGAGTTTTTTGCAAGAGTGTGCCTTGTATGAGTCCTGAGTGTGGCAGCATTGATCCACCACCACCACCAGCCACCAGACCTCCTCAGGTAACCCGGAGAAGTATGAGGGAATCCACCCCTGCAGCCCCTCCCTGCATCCCCTCCCAAAAAGAAGAAGTAAGGGCAACCTTCTTCAGGCCCCTCAATAAATATGTACTTCCTCACATCTGCGTCCATGTATGTTTCCTATTGAAAAGGTTGTTTGTTTGGCAGAGTTGTCTACAATGCATTGCAAAGCTATGCAGTGAATACAACTCATGCACATTCAGTGGCGTATTAGGGTGTCGCAGCATGGGTGAGCATGCATATCTCATACAGACATTTTTGTCCAGGTTCAACCCACAGACAGCCACACAACATCAGGGTGTGGAGTTCCATGATGTGATTTGAACCTGAACAACATACACCTGATGGTAGCATGACTGTTGTGTTGACAGTGCTTTTGCAAGTCTTGTCTTCACTCTCCATAGGCATCCATGGCATGTCCAGTGATGGTCCAGAGGTATGTCCCGGTCACGTGTTGATTCCACATCCATGATGATCACCTGTTGCCACATATGTCAATCCCAAACAATGAGCATCTGTAATTGCCAGGCTCAATTGATTACCAATCCAGCATCAAAGTTGTCATCCAGATCATGTGCTGGATTCAAATGCAGGCACTAACTGTATCTATGCTGCTATCTCCATGTATCTTCATTGACCTCAATAGGCATTCTTCCATGTGATGATGGTATCATCCATCTCCTGCATTTGAAACCAGCCCCTTTGTCTTGTAGAGTCCCTGGAGAGGACTCATGTTGGTGCTGGTGGGGAGAGATCAATGAGGCAATTTGGGTTAAAGGGGGTGGGGCTTAATCACGAGTTGGGGAGGGGCTTAGCAGAAAAGTGAAAAAGTGTTAGGAACAGGCTGGGGAAGGAGAAGAAGTGGTAGTTTTGATGTGATAGTTTTGAGGACACTTCCACCTATGGTGCTGGTATGTCCTGAGAGGTAAACATTGATACACAACCCTGTGGCAGTCAGGGGTTAAGTGTGTACCTGATGGCTGCCTGTCTGTCCTCTGTCTTGTATGACAAATGTTGAATCCCACAAAATAATTGAGCAATGAGGGCCTACCTTAACCCTTTGAGTGCCATTATGTTCCCCTGATGCTGCAGCTTCCCTTTAGTGGCTGTACTACAGGTCCAGCTGAGGCCACTGGGAGTCAGAGTGAGTGACAATGTGTGTGTTTGTGTGTGTGTCACAGTATATGTTTGTGTGTGTGTGTGTATATGTGTGTCATAGTATGTGTGAGTGTGCAGGCCATATTTCTTTTCTGGGTGAGCAGGAGCTGAGGGAGGGCAAACCCTGCCCACTCCTATCTAACTCACGCCTCCCCCCACTGATCTCCAGCATAGGATATAGGGAGGAGATTTCTATATCTCCTCCTTACTGCCATTCCTGAGTCTGTGTGTGTCTCCAGAGGAGACATAAATTATGCAATGAGGCTTTTTCTTATATATATATATATATATATATATATATATATATATATATATATATACACACAGACAGACCATATCACCTAGAGGCCAATTATACCAGGATGCCTCTACCTACAATGATATATAACCCACCTTACAGTTGAAGGATCATCTCAAGCCTTACATATGGATGGAATCTAGCTGATTCCTATTTACCTGTGTACCTGACCACCTCCTCAGAGAGCCCTAGCCAGCCTGCTTCAGTTGCCGCCCCTATTCTGAAAATGTCCACTACACTTCTCCATGGCCATACCATGTATATTTAGTAGAAAAAAAATACCCTGGAGAACTCAAAAGAGGAGAGAAGGAATGGCCACATTGTTAAAGACATCTGCCTTAGACACTGAAATTTGAAATTGAAAACCACCCTTTAGCTTGTATGATGTCCTCCTGCAAAATACCCCTGGGCTTGTACTTGATCTGGCCAACCAGCTCCCCAATTCGCTTTGCAGCAAATAATGTCAAACTAAAGGAGAGATGAAACAACCATGTTTCATAACCAGAGAAACAAATTGTGGTAATACCAACATTAAATGGTGCAACATCAAAAAAGAAACTGGCTTCCTGCTATCACTAACCTTTGTCCCCTTACGCTTCACCATGTATCACATGCCAACATTTCTGGTAACAGCCCACCAACCAATTAGTTTGAAAATGAAAATTGTCTCAGCAAGCTTGCCTGTGATTGCTGAGGAGGACACTGATCAAACCAGGACCAGATCAGCCACAATCCCCCATACATCTTGCTTGCATCATCTGAGAAACACCTGGTGAGATCAGTTACATTTGGAGTACAGCAGACAAGGGGTTGGCAACACCAACTGATGCACCCAGCTAGCTATCACACTCTGCCAGACTCCCACAGGCACAACAGGCAGACCTATCCAAAGGGTGTGTGCGGGTGTGTGTATGCAGATATGCTTGTGTACGTGTACATACATGGTACACTTATGATGTATATTTATAAGTACATTTTTATGGTTCAAATTTATCAAATCAAATTTATTATATCATTGTGCATGTTTTTAAGTGTCTATATGGTTTATTACTGTAGTGAGTAAGAAGATTGTGTCGTAGGTGTGCTTGTGGTCAAAGTGTGGTATAGATATGTTTGATTTAAGTATGGCATGAGTATACATTTTTATGTGGTTTTCTAAGTATGGTTCACATATTCAGGCATTGTGGGCTATTATAGTTAATCCAAGCACATTTATAAAGTCTCTGAATCTCACATTAAAATAATTGACCTATTACTCAGTAGTTTCAGAAATATTTCGTGTTGCCTTTTTATGAAAACTGATTCATTTAAATGCTGAGCACACTGCTTGGCATTAGGCAGCAAAGAGGTTTATAAGCATCTAGAATAAGCATCCCCTTACCTTAAAGGGATAGTATAGTCCCATAAAAAGTATCGCTTACATCGCAGCTGCAGTAAAACAACATTCAGTCTGCTTATTCCTTTCTCTCAAGCTGTTATGGTTTGAGAGAAATAAGAAAATAAAGTACTCCGTTCCCTCCCCTTTCTGCCTGACGAGCTGTAAAGCTGTCAGAGGCAGAAACCGGTCGCCCGACTGTAGGCGGCTCTTCAGGAGCGCTGTCATCTAGATATCTAGGTATAATTACTCCATCGGTATGGTCTACAACGTGTGCCTGACTTGCAAGCACACGTTGTGTACCATTCCGATGAAGTAATTATACTTAGATATCTAGATGACAGCGCTCCTGAAGAGCCGATGTCTGGTCCCAGACGCAGGATTTCATGATGTCCGCTGTACAGCGGACGCATGAGAAGGGGGAGGGAGCAGAGGTCTTTATTTTCTTATTTCTCTCAAACCATAACAGCTTGAGAGAAAGGAGTAAGCAGACTGAATGTTGTTTTACTGCAGCTACGATGTAAGCGATACTTTTTATGGGACTATACTATCCCTTTAAACCCACAGCACCTCCATCATCCACATTACTTTTATTTAACTCCTTAATTGTCTGATGAGTTACAGTGCATTTTGATGTATCAAGCAGAAGTATTAAACTGGAATATAATTCATTTATGAAAACATAACTATGTGTGTATCGGTTCTCAAGCAGTATCTGCCACCTGTGATTGACAGATTAAAGGATAAAGCATTCTGATAAATTTAGCTTTATAATTCAAACAGCCAATCTGAGGAATAGATTTCTCAGACCATAATACCTAACATCGCAGTTCACATTCATGTATAGGGATGTGCAAAACTTTTTGCCTCAGAAGCAAACCAAGTGAAAAATGTCCCTTCGGTCTGAGTGACATTTTTTTTACTTTTTTTCCACCTAGCTCACTGCATTGAAATCAATGGTATTAGTGAATTCTCCTCCCCCTTCTCCCCCAGCCGCACATTTTCCCACCAACATAGTATAAAAGGGTTGTCAGGTTCCAGCTGCAGGCGTCGACATTGTGTTTTCCCACCGGCATAGTGTTAGCTGACATAGTGTTTTCCCACCGACATAGTATAAAAGGGTTGTCAGGTTCCGGCTGCATGCCATGCTGTGTTTGTTAGCAAGAGAGAAAGCAGAACAGTTTTAGACAGGCAAATAAAGTTGGATGTAGTTTAGAGAGTCTGGTGAGTAGGCAATTCGTTCTCTGTGTTAGGGTCAGGGGGGCAATTTACCCCCCTGAGCCAGTCATACGTTTGACCGGTTGGTCATTACCTCACTTCATCTCCTGCTTGTAAAGCACAGGTAGGTGTAAATGGGCTGGGACAGCACTTAGATGGAAGAGACTAATCAAATTTATAAAGAGAATTGAGTGTGGTCAGGTGTGACCGATCACTGGGGCTGGCAGCAATGTAAGCTGCCTCTTCACTCTGAAGTTTGCCAGGTGCTGGGGGACATCAACAGCCAGAGGGTAGACAGAAGAGTTACTATTCCACCTAATCATAAACATATAGAAAAGCATAATGTCCTACTCATCTGCTGGACTCTTTTACTAGTAACAGACAACGGAGATTTCCAGCACTGACCCCAGGTATGTTTTTATATGTTACCAGAACTGATGTTAATGTTTTAATCCTCTGACTGCTTCTTAATGTGTTGTGTAGCCCTCTGGCATTCAAAAGGTTAATAAACACCTATGTTTCAATGAACCTGAGTGTGGAAAGTACCTTTGTTCAAATGTTTGAGCCTGGAGATGGGTGGATCTCCATTTTTTAGCACTGGGGTGGTTGGAGCAGTAGTGGAGGACTGCCTTGCACTCCACAGACAGTAATATCACATCAGAAGCATGTATGTGGGGAAGGGATAATAACATAGTAACACACGTGATTAGGCTGACAAGCAACCATCAAGTCCAGCCCATGCCAAAATACCCCTGTTGATCCAGGAGAAGGTAAAAAAACAAATTACTGAAGCCATTTCCAATTAAGCCCCAAGTGGGTAAAAAAATTCCTTCCTGGCTCCAAAAGGCAGTCATATAGTTCCCCGGATCAATAGCCTATCTGCACTGAAGCCATCTGTCATAATTCTCAATATTGCTTTGCGCTAGATAGGTTCCATTGCTTTTTTGAAAGCAGTTACAGCATCTGCAAGTACAACATCCCGAGGTAAAGAATTTCATAGCTTTACAGCCCTTACTGTAAAAAATCCCTGCCTTTGTTTTAGTTGAATGCCTTTCCTTTAGTCTTAAAGGGATAGTAATACCTAAAATGTAAAAAAAATATGTTGTAGGGTTTATCCCCCTGAGTAAAACAAGAGTACTCCCACTGCTGAAAGATGTTTCATTCAAAAGTTATTAATTTTCAAAGTTGAATTTTTTAGGTGCAATATCACAGTGGCCTGAAATTTTACAGTGGCGCTGTTGCTACACGATCCTATGGACAGCTCTGGTCTCAGGACCATAAATCTCCATAGGATGGTGTAGCAACAGCGCCACTGTACAATTTCAGGCCACTGTGATATTGCACATAAAAAATTCAACTTTGAAAATTAATAACTTTTGAATGAAACATCTTTCAGCAGTGGGAGTACTCTTGTTTTACTCAGGGGGATAAACCCTACAACATATTTTTTTTTACATTTTAGGTATTACTATCCCTTTAATGGATGTCCTCTCATTCTTGAATATATTTGTATTTAGTAACCATATCACCCCTTAGACATCTCTTCTCTAATGTAAACAAACCCAATTTGGCTAGTCTCGCTTTGTAACTCAGGTCCTCCAATGCTTTTATCAGTTTTGTTGCTTGTCTCTGCACTTTTTCCAGTTCACTAATGTCTTTTTTAAAGGGATAGTAATGTTTTGCAACAAAAGCAGCTCCAATTAATCTTCATAGTATGTGGGCCATGGAGAGTGTTATTTCTATACTGTCAGAGTTGTAGTTCAAGAGTAATTGAATGATAAAAGTATCCCCCTCCTGCCCCTTTTACTGATGTAACACTGCTCACCTCAGAACAGCAAGAATGTCCAGATGGATCTCAGAGAGGGGCATCATCAATTAGCATAAGGATAAAACCTGTAAAGGAGGGGGCAGGGTTTTCATTATGCTCACAGTAAGAAGATTGCCCCTTGCTGTGAGCTGTCTGGTCTCAAGACCAGATTCCACATCTGAGGGGAGGTGGCTTACACTAGGTAAAAGGGGTGGCAGGGGGATACTTTATCATTCATTTACTCTTGAACTGCAACTCTGTCAGTATTGAAATAAGACTCTATGGCTAAAATCCTATGAAGATTGATTGGAGCTTCTGTTTTTGTGAAACATTACTATCACTTTAAGAACTGGAGCCCAAAACTGTACTCCATATTCTAGATGAGGCCTAACCACTGATTTATATAAAGGTAGAATAATATTAGTATCACGTGCACAGAAGTCTCTTTTTATGCAGGCTAGTAGCCTATTTGCTCTTGCAGCAGCTAAGTTACTCTACACAATGCTGCAATGTCTATTGTCTATCAGTACTCCTGAATGAAGATCATCATTGAAGGAGGGTTTGTGTAGGCTGGCAGTATACCTGTTGAGTATTTGTATTGTTTCCTGAGATGACACTTATAGCACAGTAGAGGAAGTGAGTAACATAATTCTTGCTCATTTCCCCTCTTGCCATATTTACCAAGATGTTTTCCGCTACAGCCATAGGTCCTTTTACTTTCTAGAGCTCATGTTTTCATTTTCTGGTGAACATATTAGTCAGTTGGAGCTAGGATCCTATTGTCATGGACCCTGTCAGTGTAAAATGCATGGAGAGTGAAAGGGACCGACATGTATATGGGAGGGACCTCATGGAGTTTGGGTACCCCCTCCTTTGTTTAAACTAAGAGTGTTTATGAAGGGGACTTCCCCTTTAAATTTCAGTTCTAGGGCTCTGGTTGTTTCTGGTAAGGGAAACTTATTTATAGCACGGCTCGCTCTGGCTTTACCTCAGACGAATGGGACCTTTTGAGGTACCTAAGCTACCTGAGTGTTCCGTTTGTTTTAATAAAAAAAAATTTAAGAAATGTCCAAGTCTGCAGAGCTGTTTCAGCTGCTAGAAACACTGAAACAGAAATCTATTCAATGTGGAGATGGTTCCTGGCTGAGGGATTGTCTCATTTCTGCCCCATCAACTTCTGGTCTGGTCTCTTCACCACCTCCAGTAATATGTGTGACAGAAGAAGCATCGGAGGCTGGCTTGGCAGCATCATCATGTGACTCTCCATCATTTCCTCCAAGTCAGCTGAGAGGAGGAGCAGAGGGCTGTTCAGTGTCGTTATAATCTCACAGGAGGAGTCTAAGTGCTGGAACACACAAGGCTTCTTGGAAGGAATAAAAGAAGAATTCCTAAACACCCTTTCTCACCTGAACTGTCGTCTTTTCAGCATAGGAGTTGCAGGAGGCGCCTCTCTGCATCCCCTCACTTAAATTTTCCTTCCAATAAAGATGTCCCTCAGGTCACATCCCCCCTTCTCATCACTTCCCCCCTCCTTCGCAGTCTCAGCCTTTGCCCAGCCCTTTGGCTCAGCCTTCATCTCAGCCCCAATTTTCCCCTCATTCTCATTTATGACTTCATTCCCCCTCTGTCCCATCTCTTCCCCTTTTACAGGTTCTTCAGCAATCACCTTCGCTGCAGCAGCTTCCACAGATCCAGCTCATCCAACCTCCTCAGCAAGTACAGAACATACAGCAGCAGCAGCAGCAGTCCTGTGATGAAGACAGAGAAATCCGATCAACTGAGCTTCAAGCAACACAACATCAAAGTGGTGAGAGTAATGTATTGAACAATGATAATGCTTTAAAGGAACTAGTAAGCTCCTTTCAGAAAGTTTTAGATCAATTAGGTAATTTTAATAAAAGTGTTTTTAGTGTTTAGGAGAAACCAGTTGAGGAAGAACATTTTCCAGGTACTGCAAATTTAGTTCAGAAAGATGTTATTAGAAAAGAAAATGTTGCCGGTGTTGGTGAATCTTGTTTGAAGGAAGCTTTAACTTGCAATAGTTCCCTTCTTGGTCTCCATTTGACCGCTCAAATAAAAGAGAATATATAGAAAAGAGAGTTTCTTGATTTGCTATCTTTACTTCCTGCCTCTAAGTAGTTTATAACAAAGAAAAGTGATGATAAATCAGAGTTGGACAGAAGGAGGCCAATTGCAAGAAATTTTAATTGGTTACAAGCTTTCTGCATCTACGCTGCTGTTATGTGCGAGAAACACCCTGAGTGCTGCTCAGGCATGTTTCAGCATGTAGAGATCGTACTTGAAGCTTTTAGAACTTTTGGCGGTATTACTTGGTTCACATATGACGAGCAGTTCGGCCAAAAGTTAGCGGTGCACACATCGGTAACTTGGGGACAAAAAGACGTAGTGCTGTGGGTATCGTTGATGTCCCAGCAGTCAACAAGTGGTTTGCTCAGATCGCAGATGTCAGCTGTTCAGGCTCCAAAGAAGGGTGTCTGTTGGGCTTTCAACGAATCACAGTGTAAATACCTAAATAATTGCAGGTTTAAGCATGAATGTTTAATATGCAACGGAGGACACCTTAGTTTTCGTTGCTTCAGGAAGCAGTTGGCAACACAATAGACGGGAACAAAACTTAACTTTCCTAAAAGCACCAACCCCAGTGATATTGAAAAACATGCTCCCATGGTTAGAGCATTGCCCAAACAGGTAGAGGGCTTCCTTAATTAGGCTAGGATTTCAAGAGGGTTTCAAATTGCCTAGTCAGCAAGCTGCAGTGGGTTGATAATTTGAAATCGTTGGAGGAGAATCTAGAGATAGCATGGGAAAAAATAAAGAAAGAAGTACAGCTGGGTAGGGTTCAAGGCCCGTTCTTGTTTCCCCCTTTTAATAACTTCAGATTGTCTCCATTGCGTTTGGTACCTAAAAAAGAGGAAGACTCCTTTCGGCTCATTCATCATCTTTCTTATCCACCTGGGGCAGGGGAGGGCTGGCAACTTTTGGCCAGGGGGGCAAGTACAATTAAGTGGCCTATTTCTATTACCGCTCCAGCCCAATGTCCCAGCCCACCCCCTTTTGTTAATGTTATAGCTGGCATTAATGTTATGGATTAAGTCAAGTGATACCTCAGAGCTTATAAGTGAAATGGTAGTACACAACTAATATCACAGAGATGACAATTGAAATGGATCTACACTAGTGATACCACAGAGCTTATAACTGAAATGGATCTACACTAGTAATACCACAGAGCTTATAACCGAAATGGATCTACACTAGTGATACCACAGAGCTTACAAATGAAATGGAGCAACACTATTGATATCACAGAGATGACAACTAAAATGGAGCTACAATACTTGTGTAGCTCCTTAAATTCTGTTTACTCTATTTACAGCAGCAAATGGGAAATTGAGAGAGGCAGTGGCCCACTGGCCCATATTCATGACCAGCCTGGGGAGCAATTGCCCCCTTGCCCCACAGGCCAGCCCTCCCCTGTCCTGGGGCCTCCTTAAATGATCAAATTATTGAGGAGGAGAGTTTGGTGATGTATGCATCATTTGAGGGGGCTCTAAGGCTGGTTAGGAGGTTTGGTCAGGGAGCACTTTTAGCAAAAGCTGACATCAAATCAGCATTCTGTCTATTACCCATTCATCCCGAAAGCTTCGCATCTTTGGGATTTCAATTTCAAGGCATGTTATATTTTGATACTTATTTGCCTATGGGCTGTTCCCTTTCCTGTTTTTATTTTGAAGAATTCGCTAAGTTCTTGGAATGGGTAGTAAAGTTCAAGTCGGGTCTTGGTATGATCCTGCATTATTTGGATTATTTCCTTCTTGTAGGTCCAAATGGGTCTTCAGAATGTAAGAAGCTTTTAGATTGTTTTTGTAGAGTTGCTGAAGATTTCGGTGTTCAATTGCCACAAGAGAAGACCATGCAGCCGGTTACAGAATTAGTATTTTTAGCCATTACAGTTGATACAGGTAGAATGGAATTCAGGATGCCCATGGAGGAGATTGTTAAGCTAAGCTGTCAAATTCATATTATGTTGGTTAGTAGGAAGGTTAGGGTGAAAGATCTTCAGTCAGTTTTGGGTCTATTGGCTTTTGCGACACGGATTATACCAATGGGGAGAATTTTCTCTCTGAGACTAGCAGCTGCTGCATCAGGGCTTAAATCACCCAATTGGCATGTCAGGCTTACGACAGAAATGAAGGCAGACCTCTCAGTATGAGATTCGTTCCTACAGCAGTATAATGGTAGGACAATGCTACAGGAGAAATAATCTATTTACTGATGCAGCGGGTTCGGTTAGTTATGGTGTTTTTTGGGACGGTGAATGGAGTGCACAATCATGGCCTGAGAATTGGGAGTCACTAGGTTACACGAAGAATTTAGCATTACTTGAATTGTTTCCAATTTTAGTTGCTATAGAATTATGGAGTCAGCACTTTGTGAATAAGAAAATAACAATGTTTTGTGATAACCTTAGTGTAGTGCATGCAGTAAACAGATTATCGGCAAAATCCCAGCCAGTCATTTATTTGCTGAGGCATTTAGTGTTGAGGTGCTTATCTTTGAACATTTGATTACAAATGAAACATATAGCTGGTTATGATAATGATATAGCTGATGCATTGTCTTATCTCCAGATGTGAGATTTCGCAATCTGGCACCTCAGGCAAACCCGCAAGGCCACCCATGTCCGCAACACCTGTGGGCATTAATCTAGGGGACATGAGTGGTTATATTATTAATTCACTGGCACCATCAACCTGGGCAGGATACGCAGCAGCATGGAATGAGTGGTTCAGGATAAGACAAGACAGAGCGGCGGATGCGCTGTTATTTAATGAGGAATGTTTGTTGAACTATGTACAAATTTTGATGTCAAGGGAACTGTCAAGTTTGGCTATTAAGAGGCAACTGACATGCCTAATTTTTTTCTGTAAGTTGTTGAATATTTATATCAGCTCTAATAATTTTGTTCTTAAAAGAGTTCTAAAGGGTTATGGTAAGGGTAAGGTCGTCAATGATAATAGGAAGCCAGTATCTCCTGGTTTGTTAAGTAATTTGTTGGTAATATTAAAGTTAGCGGGAAAATATAATTTTGAGGTGACATTACTTCAGGCACTGTTTTGGTTTTCCTTTTAAGGAGCTTTTAGGGTCAGTGAGGTGTTTTCAAAGAACAAAAAAGAGCATATTTTGTTACTATACCAGAATGTTGTTTTGGAGAATGGTAGGTTAGCAGTTTTTATCCAATGATCAAAGACTGATCAGGAAGGAAGAGGTGAATGGATTCGACTGAATGAATTGGAAGGTTCAGGGTTATGCCCAGTGTCAAGCATAAAAATGTATCTGCAGATTAGACCTTGAGTTCAGGGCAGTTTCTTTGGTCATGAAAATGGTTCCCCCGTTTCTAAATTCAATTCAACAAGGTATTTTTGTTATGTTTGTCCAAGCTTGGTCTGTCAGGGCAGAATTTGACTTTACATTCACTTCGCATAGGTGCGAAGTGAAGTATTTAAGTTGAATGCATGCTTTAAGTCAGTTTTCTTTTCTTTTAGGTTCAAGACCTTTGGACATTTGGATTATAGGCCATTCATTTGTATACTGGTCTTGGAAAAGAGCGCTTATCCGTACATATGGAGAGAATTTAAGCTTTGATCTGGAAGTGTGCAGGTTATGGTGGCACGGCAGGAGAGGTCTTAAATGGCAACAGGTTGCAAATGAGTTATTGTATGTTTTTAGGAATTTTCTGTTGTCTGATTTAATTATTTTCCATGCAGGGGGTAATAACTTAGGGTCTATAAAATCTGTTGAGCTGCTTTCTCAAGTTCAAAAAACATTGAGCAGAGTGTTGATATATTTTCCTACAGCTATACTTGCTTTGTCTGAGATTATTCCTAGGTTAAGATGGATTCAAGAAAGAGATTTGAGGCCTTTAGAATGAACACGAAAGAAGGTCAACGGATTTTTATCTAAATATTTACACAGATGAATGGTTTCTCTTACAGACATACTAACTTGGAAAATGGTGGCAGTGGCCTTTACAGAGATGATGGGTTTCATCTGTCTGACATTGGCCTTGATATTTTTAATTTAGGTATTCAGTCGTTAATTGAGTTATTGCTAAGTAGAGTGGAGGGTGCTCAGCCCCTGCAGTAAACCATAGGGCCTGGCTGTGGAGGTTTGTAAATAAGATGATATTTAATTATTGTGACTTCTGGCTGATAGGGCGGAGTCGGTTATGGTATATATGTGAAATGGGACTTATCAGGTTGATAAGGCTGGTAAGATTGGTTTCATGATTTTTTCAACGGTTTAATTTAATAACTTGAATTTTTATTAATTATTTCAATAAAGAACTGCAGCCTTACCACCATTTATCTGGTTGTGTCTGTGTGTTTTATTTATAGGTATGTGATTTGGGTTAAGGGGGGAGGGGTGGACATCCATCTTCCATGAAAGGGACCGACATGTATAAGGGAGGGACCTCGTGGAGTTGGGCAGCATTGGCTCGGTAAGTGCCTCACTCTGGGCGTGCTGCAGGGAGGGAAGGGAAACGTATTTATAGCACCGCTCACGCTGGCTTTACCTCAGACGAATGGGACCTTTTGAGGTAGCTAAGCTAACAGTGCAAAGACAAAGACCTGGCTGATAGGGCGGAGTCGGTTATGGTATATATGTGAAATGGGACTTATCAGGCTTATAGGATTGGTAAGATTGGTTTCATGATTTTATAATGGTTTAATTTAATAAGTTGAATTTGTATTAATTATTTCAAAAAGGAACTGCGGCCATCCACCATTTATCTGGTTGTATCTGTGTGTTTTATTTATAGGTATGTGATTTGGGTTAAGGGAGGAGGGGTGGACATCCATCTTCCATGTATCTCAAGGGGTTAAATCACTTACAAAATAAGGATCCCATTTATTTTTCTGCCTCTGTTAAGGAACGGAGAGCCACACATTCCTTATTTTCGATGTTCATTAAATTTCAGTCAGGAAGGCTGATGTATGCACAGGGGCAGGCGTGCCAGCAGCTGCTTCGCCCGAGACGATCACTGTATTGCCTGGGACTATCCCTGCATTTGTGACCCTGTATTTTTTTTCTGTATTGTACTTTAGCCATTTGAGTGTCAGAGATATGAGTATAGCATTGCAACGCAACAAAATTTTTGCTAGACAGTGGGGGAGTCTAGTCAACTTGCATGCTCCCACTACCCTGCCGTTCATGAAAGCTTGGCTGCTTTTATAAGTGAACTCTGGAGACGTGTAACAGGGTAATCCAGACGTGGACCCCTTGCTCACAGTGCCTAGAGAGATCAGCTGCACCTCACTGACGAGGCCCAACAAGGCCGAAACGTACGTCTGGGGTTGGCTGCTTCTCTTGTTCAGAGAGGAATTGCCTGGCATTTCGTGGCTGGACTGCCTTTTGGTAGGATCAGTATGGTATGCTTTAGGATATTTCCTCTCTGTGAAAGGCACTAGCGAGCTAAAAGAGATTGTACCCTGGGTAGGATACTTATCCTATAGAGCCTCATCACTTTGAGGGCAGGCTCGTTCCTAGTTGAGCATCTCTGACTAGCTCTTTTGCATATGCAAATTGCCCTTGGGACTAGTCACCCTAAGGGTAACAGGGTAATCCAGACGTGGACCCCTTGCTCACAGTGCCTAGAGAGATCAGCTGCACCTCACTGACGAGGCCCAACAAGGCCGAAACGTACGTCTGGGGTTGGCTGCTTCTCTTGTTCAGAGAGGAATTGCCTGGCATTTCGTGGCTGGACTGCCTTTTGGTAGGATCAGTATGGTATGCTTTAGGATATTTCCTCTCTGTGAAAGGCACTAGCGAGCTAAAAGAGATTGTACCCTGGGTAGGATACTTATCCTATAGAGCCTCATCACTTTGAGGGCAGGCTCGTTCCTAGTTGAGCATCTCTGACTAGCTCTTTTGCATATGCAAATTGCCCTTGGGACTAGTCACCCTAAGGGTAACAGGGTAATCCAGACGTGGACCCCTTGCTCACAGTGCCTAGAGAGATCAGCTGCACCTCACTGACGAGGCCCAACAAGGCCGAAACGTACGTCTGGGGTTGGCTGCTTCTCTTGTTCAGAGAGGAATTGCCTGGCATTTCGTGGCTGGACTGCCTTTTAGTAGGACCAGTATGATATGCTTTAGGATATTTCCTCTCTGTGAAAGGCACTAGTGAGCTAAAAGAGATTGCACCCTGGGTAGGATACTTATCCTATAGAGCCTCATCACTTTGAGGGCAGGCTCGTTCCTAGTTGAGCATCCCTGACTAGCTCTTTTGCATATGCAAATTGCCCTTGGGACTAGTCACCCTAAGGGTAACAGGGTAATCCAGACGTGGACCCATTGCTCACAGTGCCTAGAGAGATCAGCTGCACCTCACTGACGAGGCCCAACAAGGCCGAAACGTACGTCTGGGGTTGGCTGCTTCTCTTGTTCAGAGAGGAATTGCCTGGCATTTCGTGGCTGGACTGCCTTTTGGTAGGATCAGTATGATATGCTTTAGGATATTTCCTCTCTGTGAAAGGCACTAGTGAGCTAAAAGAGATTGCACCCTGGGTAGGATACTTATCCTATAGAGCCTCATCACTTTGAGGGCAGGCTCGTTCCTAGTTGAGCATCTCTGACTAGCTCTTTTGGACGTGTTTTTCAATGGCTGGAAAGGGATGAGAAGTGGGGGAGGGATTTCCAGGAAACAGTACGCATACAGGCAGCAGGCCTACTGGATCTCATGGATGCATGCTGCTGCAGCTCAGAAAGCAGCCCTCCTCCCATTTAGCGTCTCCACATGACCAACTCTGATGGTAGGATCCAGTCAACAGCTTATGTGAGATATGAGAGAGTGTGTATGTGGGATACAGTAAGGATGTGTGACTGTGACAGGATGAATGTGTGTGTTTTATTAGTCTGTGCACAAAAGAATATGTCTGTGAGAGTGCTTGCGTTTGTAAGGTATTACTGGATTGACCCACTGGTGGCCACACAGTTATGTAACACTCTGCTGGTCTTGTACAATGCAAAGCTTGAAATGCCCACACATCTGTGATCATTTGCATTTGGGTTGTTGTTGTTTTTTTTTTTTTGGGGGGGGGGGCAGGGTTTAAAGATTTTTATTAGGTTTTTATCCAAAACACAGCAAATGCCACAGTAAAAAGAATGATGTTTTTTAACCCATTAAATGCTATTGAAATGCATTACAGACCTATTTAGCATTCAAGAGGTTAAATCCTCATTTATTTCAATGTTCATTTTTATTTGTTGCCATAGAAGTGAGGCATTTTTGCCTTGGTACATATAGTCTAGACAGTATACAATCTATGACAAGGCACTCTGTGTGTACTAATGTGTGAATCAGACTGATGATGTAATAATAACATGTGGATTTATATTATAGTCTACACTGTGTTCAGTTTAGGTTAAGGTGCTGTATGTAGACTACTTTGTGACACTGAGACTGATATACTAAGAAAATGTGGCCTTATACATGCAGTCTACACAGTGTACAGTCTGTGATAAGATGCAGCATGTAAACTACTCTCTTTCACTGAGGCTGACGTACTAAGAAGATGTGGCCGTATACATATAGTCTACACAGTGTACAGTCTATGGTAAGATGCAACATGTAAACTACTCTCTTTCACTGAGGCTGACGTACTAAGAACATGTGGCCTTATACATATAGTCTACACAGTGTACAGTCTATGGTAAGATGCAACATGTAAACTACTCTCTTTCACTGAGGCTGACGTACTAAGAACATGTGGCCTTATACATATAGTCTACACAGTGTACAGGCTGTGGTAAGTTGCTGTATGTAGACTACTGTTTGACACTGGAACTGATGTAATAAGAACATGAGGTCTTATGCATTTAGTCTACACAGTGTACAGTTTATGGTAAGGTGCATCATGTAAACTAACATCTGACACTGAGGCTGATGTACTAAGAACATGTGGCCTTATATATATAGAGGGAAGTACATTTCAAAGGAGTAAAAATGTTAGGACAAGTGGACATAGTCTAAAACAAGAGGGACACAGGTTTAGATGTAATGTAAGAAAGTTTTACTTCACTGAGAGGGTAGAAGAAAAGTGGAATAGCCTACCAGCAGAAGTGGTAGAAGTAAATACCATGACAGAATTTAAGAATACATGGGATAGGCATAAGGATGTCCTTAACATAAGAAAAGACCAAGGACCAAATAAGGTTTGAGGTTTTTACAGTTAGAAAATTTGCAGACTAGATGGGCCGAATGGTTATCTGCCATCAAATTCTATGTTTCTATGTTTTATGCACTAGAAACTGTTCCTTCTGGTTGGCTTGTAGTACCTACGCTGCCTTGGCCACCCCATGTGACCCACTGCTGAGCATGCATGCCACTGCCTATACTTCTCCTTGCTCTCCACCCGGCTGGATGGGACATCCTGCAACGTCATTATGTCAGGGCGCACATAATCAAACACAGCAGCGCACTTAAACTTAGCGTGAGCAGCTCGATAAAAACCACAGAAACTATCCTACAACCTTAGATTTGGCTGACCGTAGCTGGTAGAAGTGTGCTTTAGCGGAGGCACAATAAAAAGAGACAGCAGGCCACAAGTTATTGGCGGACGTAGTGGAGGCATGTATTGTCATGTAGTGACATTATTTTTTTTAATGTATTCATTCATTTATCCCAAATGTAATTTTTTTACATTTATTTTTTTATTAATTTTGAGTGAGAAATATTGTTGGCTTAACCCTTTGAGTGCCAGAGGGGTAGACAACACATTGCAAAACAATGCATTGCCTACCCCTCTGGCACATAAAGGGTTAAACAACATTGTGTAAAAAAAAAAAAAAAAAAAAAAAAAAAAAAAACACATCACAAAGAAAGGGAAAAAAGAATTACCCTTAAATTACACTGCTTAAAATACCCCAAATGAACTAATAGTAGTGAATACCAAAGCATGGAGAAAATAGCTGTTATTACTAAAAAAATCTTTACTGGGTAGTAATAAAAAAATTGTAACTTTTAATGAAAAACTTTCAAAAGTGCACAGCACCTATATGAATCCTCTAAGTGCTGTAAATACAGGAATTAGCTCTCATTATTTGTATAACACATGCCTATAGTGTAAGTTTAGTTTTATCTCACCTTTCTAAACACCAAAATTCACTTATTCATAAGTCTTCCTAAAAACAGTAGCAAATGGAAAAAAAATTAAGTTTCTTTTTTTCATTTTGGTCCATCATTAGTTTCAGGCACAAATAATGAGAAATAAAATATTTAACACTATATGCTATGTATTTTTTAAAATTACACAAAAGTCCAATTACTGGGGCTGTTCATTTACATTTCTACTACAAGGTAGGATGGTTATAAAAACATCAGAAATTGGAACTATAGAAAAAGCAAGTTTTTTTCTCACATTTACACTTTTTCCAGATATACTGAAATCCATGGAATATCATGGATATCAGCTTGATGCCACCTAATTAAATTGTACCCTACTGGTATGAGTTAAGTACCACAGGGGGTCCAGGACCACAAAACTGCAAGAAGCATCATTCTGGAAAAAAAATACTAAGATAGTTGAAAAACAGGGAATGTATTACAGCACCTATTACAAGCCCAAGTTAAATGGTGCAACTTTAGTATGGGATGATACGTTTCTTTTTTGAAGTTGACTACTTACATTAATTGTTCATAACAATTCCAGATGTAAAACAAAGGTAGCCAATGTACACTGCTCCAAAAAATAAAGGGAACACTAAGATTACACATCCTAGATCTGAATGAATGAACTGACAACAAAATCACATAAAAATTCTCAATGGAAATCAAATTTATCAACCTATGGAGGTCTGGTTATGGAGTCACACTCAAAATCAAAATGGAAAACCACACTACAGGCTGATCCAACTTTGATGTAATGTCCTTAAAACAAGTCAAAATGAGGCTCAGTAGTGTGTGTGGCCTCCACGTGCCCGTATGGCCTCCCTACAACTCCTGGGCATGCTCCTGATGAGGTTGCGGATGGTCTCCTGAGGGATGTCCTCCCAGACCTGGACTAAAGCATCCGACAACTCCTGGACAGTCTGTGGTGCAATGTGGCGTTGGTGGATGGAGCGAGACATGATGTCCCAGATGTGCTCAATCGGATTCAGGTCTGGGGAATGGGCAGGCCAGTCCATAGCATCAATGCCTTCCTCTTGCAGGAACTGCTGACACACTCCAGCCACATGAGGTCTAGCATTGTCTTGCATTAGGAGGAACCCATGGCCAACCGCCCCAGCATATGGTCTCACAAGGGGTCTGAGGATCTCATCTCGGTACCTAATGGCAGTCAGGCTGCCTCTGGCAAGCACATGGAGGGCTGTGCGGCCCCCCAAAGAAATGCCATCCCACACCATTACTGACCCTCCGCCAAACCGGTCATGCTGGAGGATGTTGCAGGCAGCAGAATGTTCTCCATGGCGTCTCCAGACTCTGTCACGTCTGTCACATGTGCTCAGTGTGAACCTGCTTTCATCTGTGAAGAGCACAGGGCGCCAGTGGCGTATTTGCCAATCTTGGTGTTCTCTGGCAAATGCCAAACGTCCTGCACGGTGTTGGGCTGTAAGCACAACCCCCACCTGTGGACGTCGGGCCCTCATACCACCCTCATGGAGTCTGTTTCTGACCGTTTGAGTGGACACATGCACATTTGTGGCCTGCTGGAGGTCATTTTGCAGGGCTCTGGCAGTGCTCCTCCTGCTCCTCCTTCCACAAAGGCAGAGATAGCGGTCCTGCTGCTGGGTTGTTGCCCTCCTACGGCCTCCTCCATGTCTCCTGATGTACTGGCCTGTCTCCTGGTAGCGCCTCCATGCTCTGGACACTACGCCGACAGACACAGCAAACCTTCTTGCCACAGCTCGCATTGATGTGCCATCCTGGATGAGCTGCACTACCTGAGCCACTTGTGTGGGTTGTAGACTCTGTCTCATGCTACCACTAGAGTGAAAGCACCGCCAGCATTCAAAAGTGACCAAAACATCAGCCAGGAAGCATAGGAACTGAGAAGTGGTCTGTGGTCACCACCAGCAGAACCACTCCTTTATTGGGGGTGTCTTGCTAATTGCCTATAATTTCCACCTGTTGTCTGTTCCATTTGCACAACAGCATGTGAAATTGATTGTCAGTCAGTGTTGCTTCCTGAGTGGACAGTGTGATTTCACAGAAGTGTGATTGACTTCGAGTTACATTGTGTTGTTTAAGTGTTCCCTCTATTTTTTGGAGCAGTTTATATAATTTTTAAAAGAAGACAACCCACTGCATTAAATAAGGTAATGCTTGCCTTTATACCCCTAGGGTTAGATTTAAGGTTCACATTAAATCAGCCGCTAAGTAAAAAAGGCACATCGGCCGCAAATAAAACATAATTTATGGCGGATTTAAAAGTAAGTGTACGAGAATAGCTAATGAGCGTAGGCACAACAAAAACATGTAACACAAAAACCTGCGGCTCACCTGTTTTCGCAGCCGTTGTGGCAAACCCGTTAAAACACAATTTAAGTCAAAATGTAACATTACGGCTGCCATTGTCTTGCAAAATTCAAACCTACAGCCAATCCCAAGGCCCCAAACAGCAAAAATGTTCAAATACACCTATATATACCCCAAAATAACGGTCACACCCTGTCTGTTTTTCGAGTTTTGGCAAGCTAGATTACAGGACCCAGGAGCGGAGGATAGTGTCAAGAGTGAGGGAGAGAGGAGCTGTCATTGGAGGTAGAAGGATTTTTTGGAGAGGAAAGAGATTTGGAGTTGCACCTAAATATACACATAGCACACTTTTGAACATATCACATTCACCCATACAAACACTAACACATACACATACACACACACTAACACATACACATACAAACACCTAACACATATTTTAAACTTTATTTTCTCAGTGTGAATCTGTTAGTGACAGAGTGTGACAGAGAGTGAGTGGAATCGAGTGTGTCTATGAGGGCCTGTGTGAGTGTGAGTGGGTGAGTGATGGCTAGGAGAAGAGGACAGGAGAGAGGGATGGGGAGAGTAGTGGAGGAGGAGGAAGGAGAGCAGGACATACCTATTGAGAGTAGGGGTGGGAGAGGGAGATCTGCAGGGCAGAGGGGGACAAGGCCCAGAAGAGCAGGCACACAGAGGACAGACACAGAACCTGCAGTGGGACGAGAGGTACAACATGGTGGGGACCACCATACACAGGCAGGGGTAGTGCACGCAGGGCAGTCTGGCTAGGACTCCTTGCCTGCCAGAGCTGAGGAGGAGAGGATCAGGGATCCTCATTATACTGAGGAGGAGAAAAGGGCCCTTGTGGAGGCTGTGCTGGAGCGGGAGACCATCCTCTTCCCGAGAGAGAAGGTCCCTGGCCTGTCTGCGAGGAGGAAGGCGACATGGAACCAGATATGCAGCCAGGTGAATGCTGTGGCCACATGCAGAAAGAACCTTGACTCCATAAAGAAAAGATGGGGCGACTGCAAGAGGGTGGTCAAGAATACGTGTAGCCCATGTACTGAGATATGTCAAACTAAAGCAATCTCATAACATTGATTGTATTGAGCAACACAGAAACCGTGGACATGAAATCACTGTGGAAATATGTCCCCTGTATCACCTCTTTATCACTCCCAACACACATTAGTGTATCTGTCATCATCTGTTTGCATGAATACATCATACAGTCCACTCATTGGCAAACAAGTAGTGGACTCCTGTGATGTGGGTCATGCCTTCCCATGTATGGGGGATACTCTAGCCTTGAGTGTGGTTACACAATGACACATGTGTAATCCAACATTTCTTCATACAGACACAGATTGAATAGTGATGGTTCTTCTTTATTGTGTCTCAAAGTACATTAGAACGTACAGGACTGATGGAAGACTTGCATGGATAGTTTGAATGCCTGTGTTATACTTACAGCTGAAGTAGTCCATGATGAGCCTGTCTCTGATCTGCACCCCTCTCAGGGTCTCCTCAACATTTCCGATGTCCATTGGCACTTCAGGTATGGGGGGGCTGTATATCATCCACTAGCCATTATGATGTCGCACACTTTTCCTGGGGCATACTGCAGTGCTCCCCACGAGTGGTCCAGAATCGAGACTTCAGGAGGCCAAAAGTCTGCTCAGTGGCATCCCTCGTTCTGCCATGAGCCTGGTTGTATCTTTCCTGGGCATCTGTTTGGGCATTGCTGACCGGGGTCAGTAGACAGGATTTGCATCCATAGCCAGCATCACCTGTATAATGTGAGTGACATGGTGAGACAGGGACCACATGTTGTGTGAATGATGTTTTGTGTGGTGGACGTAGTAGCTGTGGGTCAGGGGCATGGTGAGCAGTGTTGTGTGTACACCTGTGGATGTGGTATGATGTAGTATTGTGAACTCACCCAGAAGCCATTCCTCTGTATAAGTTCCATTCTCAAAGTCTCTGTGTACTGAGGAGTTTTGGAGAATGTACGAATCATGAGAGCTGCCAGGATATTTTGCACAGACGTTCATTATCCTCATGTTGCTGTCACACACCATCTTCACGTTCATGGAGTGGAAGTTCTTTCTGTTGATGAATAGATGTGCGTCACGTGCTGGGGCTTTTATACGGACATGGGTGCAATCTATAGCACCCATGACCCTGGGCATGCCTCCCCTTGCGTAAAAACCCTGCTTGAGATGTATCCAGTCCATATCGGTGGTGGGCAAAGGTATGTAGGTACTGGCCTTGCTTTTGAGGGCTGGCAAGACCTGGGCCAGCACTCTGGAGAATGTGGCCTGTGACATGCCAGATGCGTAACCCTCAGTGGATGGTAAGGCGCAACTTGCCATGAATTGTATGGCACAGAGGAGTTTTTGCAGGCCAGATAGGGCATGGTTGTGGATGTAGATGGGATCCACCTGATCCTTGATGACCTCATACAAGGCAATGATGCTGTGTGGCCTCAACCTGTAGCCATCAATCACCTCATCATTGGTCATTCCAAAGATGGTGACCCTTGGGCGGTATACCCTGGGCCTTGGTGGTCGTCTATACATCCTGCTGCAGGGGTCCCTGTGGCAGCTGAGGTGCATCCTGTTTCTGCAGCTGTGCATCTGCAGGCAGGTGCTGTCCTCCAGGTGGGGATGGACTCCTGTGTGGCTGTTGAGCCTGAGCGTCCTCACTTGCAGCAGGTGAAGAGTGTTGATCAGGTGTGCCTGGGGCTTGCTGGTGTTCCCCAGCTCTCGCCCTTGAACGCTTTCTCCGCAGTCTTCTCATCAATAAGCATCCCAACATACTTATTGTTCTCTCTCTATCTCTCCCTGAGTGGAAAACAAGCCGCAAGTGAGTGTGGTAAGCTGTCCTTTTAAGTACCTGGTAGGACGTTGTCTAGGTGTGGTGATGAGCTGAGTGCTGACCAATGGGAAAGTATTTGTTGTCCAGGTAAGTGTTTGCAGGTGTGTCTGTGTTTTAAAATGTGGTGTGTTCTGATTGCTCTGTCTCTGTCAGTTGCGGGTGTGAAGTTGTGAGGTGCAGGTTGCGTCTGTATCGTGTGATGATGTTGCACAGGTGATCTTGTTTTGTATTGGCAGGTGTCCGTGTTGTGTGATAACCCACATTGTTCCGTGTCATGTTGTGTTGGTATTTTTTGAGGGGTCCTTGTCCCTGTGGTGTTGCTTGTTGTGTGTGAGAGTGATTTGTGGTGTCTGTCCATGTTTTTGTGTTCTTTTGGCATTGTACGGGTTAATTTTTCCATTTACATGCTTGTGCGTTAAGCATTTTGTGTGGTTTCCTATGTAATGGGTGTTTTGTTTTGACCATTAAGTGTCTAACGGCTAAGAAAACTGGCTCTTAACTTTTGTCCGTTAAGTGAATCTTTTTTCAGCCATTAACAGTACCGCAAGCCTTTAAATGGCTCTGGGGAATCTTGTTCCATGCGTCTCAATGCACGTCAGTCTATCGGATTTCTGAACTGCTGTTAGCTGTTCTTAAGACACACCTTTAAATGGTTTACAACACGTTAACGCACCCGTTAGTGGGGGGGGTTTTAACTAATGTCTGCCTTTAAATCTACCCCCTAGTCTGAACAAATGTTTCTTAAAGTTGCAGCTAAAGGAAAATGGTAACATAGTTAAAAAAGGCTGAAAAAAGACATGTCCATCAAGTTCAGCCCATATCAACCCATTTATCCAGAAGAAGGAAAAAAAAATTTTGAAGCCATTTACAACTAATCCCCAAGTGGGTAAAAAATTGTTCCTGACTTCAAATGGCAGATGGCTATTTCCCTGGATCAGCATCCTATCTGCTTTGAACCAGCTGTCATAATTCTCAATATTCTCCTGAGATAGAAAGGTATCCATTAATATTCTGAAAGCAACTACAGTGTTTGCAAGCAAAGCATCCCAAGCTTTACCCTTATTATAAAAAATCTCTATCTTTGTTTTAGCCAAAGGGGCTTTTCTTCTAGTCTTAATGGATGACCTCTTGTTCTTTGTGCAGCTCTTTGAGTAAAACGTAATTGGTAATCATAACATGTTGTTTTGTCTAATATAAACAACCCAGTTTGGCTAGTCTCTCTTTATAACTCAGATCCAGGATACCAGAAGAAGGAAACTACCCTTACCCCAAAATCTGTTCTTTTTTATACATTCTGAAATGACTGTAACAACTACAGATATGAAAAAAGTAGAGAAACATACCATTTTAGAAATAAAACAACCCACTGCATTAGTAATATAGTAACATAGTAAATTAGGTTGAAAAAAGACACAAGTCCATCAAGTTCAACCTTCGCCTCATACCTCAGTAACTGAGAATTTGATAGCTTTCCTGCTACCAATTAAATTAGTCTTTATCAGACCTTCCTGATCAGCCTACTGATAAACAGTATAACTCTGTATGTTCCCTTTTGAAAGAAATGCATCTAATCTTCTCTTAAATGTATCCATTGTATCTGCCATAACTACCTCCCTGGGCAATGAATTCCACAATTTGACAGACCTTACTGTAAAAAAACCCTTCCTCTGCTGAAGTTTAAACCTCCTTTCCTCTAATCTCAAGGGGTGTCCCCTGGTCACCTGATCAGGCCTTGGAATAAATAGCTCACCACAGAGATCCTTGTATTGACCTCTCATATACTTGTACATTGTGATAAGGTCTCCTCTTAGTCGTCTTTTCTCTAGAGTAAATAAACCAAGTTTGTTTAGACGTTCCTCATATGTCAAGTCCTCCATTCCCTTAATTAATTTTGTTGCTTTCCACTGTACCCTCTCTAGTTCTCGTATATCCTTTTTCAGAACCGGTGCCCAAAATTGCACTGCATACTCAAGGTGAGGTCTTACCAATGATTTGTATAATGGCAAAATAATGTTATCCACTCTTGCTTCAATACCTCTTTTTATGCAAGACAGGACTTTGTTTGCCTTTGCTACTGCTGTTTGACACTGGTCACTGTTTCAAGTTTGTAGTTGACAAGGATACCCAGGTCTTTTTCTAGCAACGAGTCACCTAAAATTATTCCATTAAGTTTATAAGTAGCCTTGGGATTGTTTCCTCCCAAATGCATGACTTTACACTTCCCCACATTAAACTTCATATTCCACATGTTTGCCCAATCTGACATTGTATGTAAGTCCCTCTGTAGAGAGAAAATATCCTGTTCTGAATTAATGACTTTGCATAATTTAGTATCATCTGCAAATATTGATATTTTGCTTTCTATATCTATTTCCAGGTCATTTATAAACACGTTAAAAAGCAGCGGACCCAATACTGAACCCTGAGGTACTCCACTCTCCACTTTAACTGTACTGGAGAATTTTCCATTTACAACCACACAATGTTCCCTATCCTTCAGCCAGTTTTGTATCCAATTGCAAAGGTTATCTCCTAGCCCCAATTTCCTTATTTTATACACCAGCCTTCTGTGTGGCACTGTATCAAATGCCTTTGCAAAGTCTAGATATACTACATCTACTGCCTTGCCATTGTCTAGGTTGCTGCTTACCTCCTCATAGAAGCTGAAAAGATTAGTTTGGCATGATCTATTCTTCATAAAACCATGTTGATTTGTGCTAATGATCTTATTTTTTGTGTTGTAATCCTGAATATAGTGCCTTATTATCCCTTCTAACAGTTTTCCAACTACAGAGGTCAAACTCACTGGTCTATAATTCCCAGGTTCTCTTTTAGTTCCCTTCTTAAATAGAGGCACTATGTTAGCTCTTCGCCAATCCTGTGGCACTGAGCCTGTGGTAATAGAATCTTTAAAGAGTAAATATAGGGGTTTTGCTAACACTGCACTGAGTTCCTGAAGAACCCTTGGATGTATACCATCAGGACCCGGTGCTTTGTCGGTCTTAATTTTGTTCAGTCTTCCCATGACATCTCCTTGAGTTAACCCAATATCTATTAATTGTATTGTTTTATTTGTTACTTGCGGATGCTCTTCTACCATTTCTTTCTCCCTTGTATATACTGATGCAAAGAAAATGTTTAAAACATCGGCCTTTTCCTTATCCTCACTAACCAACTCACCTATCTCATTTTTTTTAACTTGCCTTTCTGCCAATAGCCCAGTGTGCGAATATGTTTCCAGAAGATGTCACTTTGGCAAAAAATATATAAACTTGTTTATATTTTGTTACACTTCCAACAGTTCTTAAGGTGACTGTGACAGGTCAACTTTCATTAAGCCTCTTTAGCACTTGTGGTTTTGCCTTTATTGCACTTACAAGGAGAGCATAACATACGTAACTAAAATGTGTTTCCTGTTTGACTGCAACTCTCAACGTGAACTTATTTTTCCTGGAAAACAAACATTGAGGTAAATGGCTGGAATTATTCTTTGAAGTAGAACATTCACATCAATTGTTCATGCTCCCATGTGAGTTAAAAAGCAAAAAAAAGTTGTGTAGTTTAAAAAAAAATTGCTGTGTTTTATAAGAAGATAACTTACACAGTTGACAGTATGACATCAGTCAGCATGTCATCTTCAGTACAAGCTATACCTCAGGCATCCATTTGCAATTCTGGCTGTCCTATTTATATTGATGCATGCCCACTCAACACCTATATTACAGAGTGCACATTTTTGTTGCTAGTAAATGCTGAGCATCGGCCCCTGAAAAAAGGGGCAGGGCGAAGACAGGGATTAGGCCAGGGGGCCACTGCCAATCATCCTCTACTTAGTAAAGATGGCAGTGCTCTTCCTCCCTCAAGTTGCATGTAAAAGATTGGGAAACTTTGTTCTCAGAACACAGGCCTTTTTGACTCCTATACACATTAAAAAATATTGGGGGAGGAGTTTTTCTGTAGGTGAAGGTTCCACTTTATCGAATGGCAATCTCTATTTGCATAGCTCCCAACAATAACAGATTCCACTGAACTAGCATGGTTTCACTAATATCCCATTTCAGCATGGACTCCTGTTTCAGCCTGTATAATTTGGTAATGAAATGGGATTCCAGGCATGGGAATAGAAAGCTGTTATGAAAGCTCTCTGTTTGCATGTCCATGCTATGCATCAAGAAAATGTAGCCAAATCAATTCCTCTACTGCCCGGCACTGTAGGATTGCAGATATGAGTAACGTGCAATCCCTATCTTGCTACATGCCTTCTAACACAGGTACTTGTTTGCTGTCGTAATGGCCCAAGGACTTCCAGAGCATTCATACATTGTCACTGAGCTTTAAAGAGCTAATAACTGAGACGCCCTTGCCCTGAGCATAGAATGACAAATGTTTGAAATTTTGAGACATTTCTACTTCTTCCTTCCCCAGAGAATGTTTAGGTATTGATAAAGAGACAGAAGCAGGTGGCTAATTCAAACATGCTGTATTCCTGCTCAGTACATTATCATCTTTTTGAGTGACGGGACAATGTGAACAAGAGCTGGAAGTTCTTGGGGTGTTAACCAAAACAAATATTTTTATAAGTTGGTAGATCATGAGATCTGCTTGTACTCACTGCTGGGGTGTCAGAAATTATATATTTTGTGACTACAAGTGGAACAAGGTATGAGTGGATCTGTGACTATCAGTGGACAGTGAATTAAAGCTGTTGTGTCAAAGATTTTCCAGTTTTTCAGAGGCTCACAGTAGCAGGAAGCATGGACATCTCATCATAGTGACATCCGTGCAACTGCGCTGTCAGTCCCTTTTGGAGCCGAATATTAAGAGCACTACAGCTGACAATATTAGGCCCTGCAGCAATATTGAACATAACAGTACAGCAATAGCATCTACGTCAAATACAAATTTGCCCTTGAAAAACTCCTTTGAAATATTGCAAACATGTATTTCTGAAGGAAAAACATCTAATAACAGAGAGGCCATTAACCCCTTAGCGACCCTTGACGTACCAGGACCGTTACCGTCAAGGGTAAATTTGCTCCAAGGACCCTTGATGGTCCCTGTACGTCAAGGGTTAAACTCTCCCATCGCGGCCGCACAGAGCGATGGGAGAGTTCGGGCTGCTTGTTACTAAGCGCCCCGGTACCGGGACACTTAGTAACAACCAGTAAAAACTTTGTTGCAACATGCGATTGGCTTGATGAGCGAATCACATGTTGCAAACGCTGAATGACAGGGACAGTATTTGTAAATATTGTCCCTGTCATATATCTCTGCCTCCCTCCATCTTGCACACAGCTGAGGTGGACAGAGACAGAGAGCGATTGTGCTACAGCGTTGCAGATCCTGCTCCAGCGTTCCTGAGTTAAAATCTGTAACAAAAAGAGAACATTAACCATTTGATCACTGGTTTGCAGTGATCAATAAGTTCCCCCCATCTGATCACTCTTGGAGTGATCAATTTGCTGCAGATCAGCGTTTGCTGATCTGTGGGACACCCCCCATCCCCCTTGTATTTTTTTGGGGGGGGTTACATTTTTTTTTTTAATTCTATTTATTTTTTTAAAATAAAAATTTAATAATTAATATAGTTTAGGTAGGTAGGTGGGTAGGTTTAGTGTAGACATATGTTAGGGAAAGGTTTAGGGACAGATTTAGGTTTAGGGAAAAAAAAAAAAAAAAAAAAAAAAAAAAAATATATATATATATATATATATATATATATATATATAAATAATATGTATAGTTTAGATAGGTAGTTCACTTGTGTTAGGTAGGTTCAGGATACACGTAGGTTAGGGTAAGTTTTAGGGTGAGAGTTAGGTTTAGGGATAGCGATAGCGTAAGAAAAAAAAAACAAAAAAAAAATTTTTTAGTGGGCAAAATGCAGCGCAGATACAGCGTTGAAGAGGCATATGCCTTTTTGGCATCTGACTCAGAGGCAACAGACACTGCGTCCGATTTTGATATAACGCAGTTTTCAGAAAGTGAGAGCAGCTCTAGTGACAAAGAAAAGAGGTACTGCCCCAAGAGCCGCCCCAAGAGCTGCCCTGGCAACTGCCCCAGCACCTGCCAAAAATCCTGCCAAAAGATCTGCCAAAATACCTGCCAAAAGAAATGCCCCAAGTGCTGCCCCAAGAGCTGCCCTGGCAATTGCCCCAGCACCTGCCAAAAGATCTGCCCAAAGAAATGCCCCAACACCTGCCACTCCTGATCATAATGAATGGGTATCCCCAATCAATTTATGCCCACAAATTCCAGAATTCACAGGCAACCCAGGGATTCAAACTGATGTGGAAGGATTTACCCATGATCATTTTTTTTATTTGTTTTTGGGGGAAGACATTTTAGGTGAAATTGTGTCCCAAACCAATTTGTATGCAGCCCAGTATACTGCCGCCAACCCTACAGCTTTCGTAGTTAAGGAAGAAATATGGAAACCCATAGACATCACAGAATTTAAACAATTCTGGGCCTTAATAATTGCAATGGGCATAATAAAAAAGCCAAGTATCCGATCCTACTGGAGCAAAAACCCCATATGTGATACCCCTATATTCCCCAAGACTATGACCAGGTCCAGATTTTAAATCATTTTGCACTTTATGCATTTTAGTGCCCCTCAAAAGAACACCTTCAGTATGATAGACTGTACAAAATTCGTCCCCTAATAAGCCATTTACAGAAAATGTTTGCCCGAGTATATATGCCCCAAAAAGAAATTAGTGTAGATGAATCCCTAATGAAATATAACGGCAGGTTAGGGTTCAAGCAATACATCCCCTCCAAGAGTTCCAAGTTTGGTGTAAAATTTTATAAATTGTGCGAAAGTGCCACAGGCTACACCCAGGCTTTTAGAATTTATGAGGGCAAGGACAGCCAACTTGATCCTCCTGGGTGCCCCGAATTTATGGGAACAAGTGGGAAAATAGCTTGGGATTTAATTTACCCCTTATTAAATAAAGGCTATCAGTTATTCGTTGATAATTATTACACCAGCCCCCTTTTATTTAAGTCTAGTTTTTGTTTTAACACCGTGGCCTGTGGCACTGTCAGGCACAATTGCAGGGAGTTGCCCAAAACACTCATAGATAGCAAACTAAAAACTTGGACGTCCTTATCTTTGTGCCAACAGGAGCTGCTGGCAGTGAAGTTTAGGGACAAAAAAGATGTCTACAAGCTAACCACAATGCATGAGGACAGATCTGTGGCAGGCACTGTTCGTGCCAGGACAGGGGTACTGAGAAAGCCAGTCTGCATCAGGGACTATAATAAAAACATGGGGGGAGTTGATCTGTGTGATCAACTAATGCAGCCATACCTTGCAATGAGGAAGTGTAGGGCATGGTATAAAAAAGTTGCCATCTATATGATGCAGACTGCTGTACATAATTAATTTTTACTTTTCAAACTGGCAAACCCCAATCAAAAATGTAGCTTTTTACAATATCAGCTACAACTTATTTCCCTATTTTTATTTCCAGGTGCGTCAGAAATAATTGCACCAAGACCCGGGGTAGTAAATTTTATTTATAAAATCCCCCCAACTCCCCAAAAGAACAAACCACAGAAGCGCTGCAGGGTTTGCTACAGAAAGAGAATACGGACAGACACCACCACTTACTGTCCTGATTGCCCTTCCAAATCTGGCCTTTGCCTTGGTGACTGTTTCAAGGAATACCATTCAGGCACAATGCAGTAGTACTGTAAAGGTTCTTTTATTATTTGACCACTTTTCCCCCTGAAATATCCTGTTTTTTATTTTTCAAAACACATCCCTCCTTAGATCTAACACTATCAAAATTTATCTCTGATAATGGAAACACACATGTTCCCTACTGGGCCTAGTAGCTCCCCCAAACCCTGACAAACCTATGCATATGGGGCATTGCCGTACTCAGACAATGTAACTCACCACTAATGTAAAGCACTTAAATAATCTGCAAATATCATCTGACTGAAATCCAGAGCAACACTAAAATATAAATGTGAAAAAATGGTGTTTCTCTGCCTTACTGCAGATTTTGGGAGGGATTGGTGATAGAGTGGCCGCGAAAAAATTGATAAGATGCAAATAGAATGAAAGCCAGGGTTGTCTACTCTTCTACAACATATACTTTTGGGGGTAAAATTAATTTCAGCATTGCCAAACAGACTGAAATGAGACAAGGCACTAGCTGTAAAAATGGCATGTCTGTAAAAGGAAACTAACATGTTCCAACTGGGCCCAGTAGTTCCCACACACCGTGACAAACCTATACATATGGGGCATTGCCATAATTAGATGAAGGAGCCGAACACTAATCAATTCAGTTTATAAAATCTTCACCTATTCTGTGCTGAAATTCACATCAACACTGAAGTCTAAGTGTGAAAAATGCTGTTTTTTTTTTTTTACTTACGTCAAGGTGTATGAGGGATTGGTGGTAAAATGGTTGTGTACATAATTTGAAATCACACCTAAAACGAAAGCCTGGGGTGTCTACTTTCCAAAAATATACACTTTTGGGGGGAAATCTTAAAAAGAGCAGTGTTACACAGCCCAAATGAGAAATGGCACCAGTAACTCAAGCTGTGAAGATTCAAAGCGTGAACCAGGAAACGCGCATGTTACAATTTGGGCCCCGTAGCTCCCCCCAAACCATGAGAAAGCTATATTTTTGGGGTATTGCCGTACTCAGAAGAAGGAGCCAAACACTAATCAATGCAGTTTATAAAATCTTCACCTGTTCTGTGCTTGAAATTCACATCAACATTTAAGGCAAAGTGTGAAAAATGCTGAATTTTTTTACTTACGTCAAGTTTTCACAGGATTGGTGGTAAAATAGCTGTGTGCAAAATTTGAAAACACGCCTAAAACGAAAGCCTGGGGTGTCTACTTTCCAAAAATATTCACTTTTGGGGGGAATTCTTAAAAAAGAGCAGTGTTACACAGCCCAAATGAGAAATGGCACCAGTAACACAAGCTGTGAAGATTCAAAGTGTGAACCTGGAAACACGCATGTTCCAATTTGGGCCCCGTAGCTCCCCCAAACCATGAGAAAGCTATGCATATGGGGTATTGCCGTACTCAGAAGAAGGAGCCAAACACTAATCAATGCAGTTTATAAAATCTTCACCTGTTCTGTGCTTGAAATTCACATCAACATTGAAGGCAAAGTGTAAAAAATACTGTTTTTTTACTTACGTCAAGTTTACGAGAAAGTGGTGGTAAAATGGCTGTGTAAAAAACTTGAAAACACACCTAAAATGAAAGCTGGGGGTGTCTAATTTCCAAAAATGTACACTTTTGGGGGAAGATCCTAAAGTGGAGCGCTGGAACATAGCCCAAAATGAGTAATGGCACTAGTTAAGCAAGTTGTGAAAATTCAATATTTGTTCAAAATTGTGCCCCATTGCTCCCCCAAACCTTGAGAAACCTATGCATATGGGGTATTGCCATACTCAGAAGAAGGAGCTGAACACTAATCAATGCAGTTTATAAAATTTTCACCTGTTCTGTGCTTGAAATTCACATCAACATTGAAGGCAAATTGTAAAAAATGCTGAATTTTTTTACTTACATCAAGTTTTCACAGGATTGGTGGTAAAATGGCTGTGTGCAAAATTTGAAAACACACCTAAAACGAAAGCCTGGGGTGTCTACTTTCCAAAAATATACACTTTTGGTGGGAAATCTTAGAGTGGAGCACTGTTACACAGCCCCAAATGAGACACGGCACCAGTGATGCAAGCTGTGAAAATTCAAAGTGTGAAACTGGAAACGTACATGTTCCAATTTGGGCCCCGTAGCTCCCCCAAACCTTGAGAAACCTATGCATATGGGGTATTGCTGTACTCAGAAGAAGGAGCTGAACGAAACAATGGATATTTTTAAATTTCCAACTATCTTGTGCTTGATATCAACAGTAATATTGAAATGTAAGTGTGAAAACTGCAAAAAAAACAAAATATTACCACCATTTTGAAATATATTTCTGGAAAAATAGCTGCATAAAAAACTCCAGAGTTCTCCTGATTATTTACCTTATGTTGTCTAGTTTTCAGACACATATACCTTTGTGGGACATTTTTGGTTCTGGCACCGTCAACTAAGCTATGATGCTCACATGCCATTTGTTGACAAATTACAAGCTGGAAATAATGGCAGCCATCTTGTAATATTTACCTTGTAAATGTGAGGAAGGGATTGAAATACTAGGCATATGGGGTACTCTTATATTCAGGAGAAGCAAATGAATATATTTAGGGGTATTTTTTTGTCATAAACTAATTGTATGCAAATCCTGACAGGAAAATATAAGTAAAATGTTGGGGGGTTTTTATTTTTTTTGCTCTTTTTTTTCTATTTTAATCAAATTAAATGATGAGGTATTCATATAATTGTGGCATCAAAAGAAAGACCTACTTGTGCTTAAAAAAACAGTATATAATTTGTGTGGGTATACAAAGGGAATTAAAGAGAAAATATGGTTGAACAAAGACATAGTCAAAAAAGTCAAAATTGCTCCGGTCCCTAAGTCAAATCTAACTCAGATTTTCCCGGTCCTTAAGGGGTTAACCATCAGAGGTCTTTTTTAGTGCTGGACCCAAAAGTAAAGGACAAAGAAAAGGAAAGGAGAAAATACAGGGAGTGAGAAGAAAAAGAAAGTCCACTGAGGGCAGCAAGGAGGGAGAAGAAGAAAACAACAAGAGGCCAAAAAATTCCAACGATCATTAGAAAAATCAGGAGAATCCATTTTTAACTTATCTAGTAGAGAGCTTAGTCTACATGAAACAATATTACTAGAAAAGGTACTTAAAGGGATAGTATTACTTCAAAATTACTATCCCTCATATTGTAGCCCTTAATAAACTGAGTTAAATGACACCATCGACATCTCTCAAACCTTTATGGTTTAAGAGCTAGCCGCTTTCAAAGTTTCCTCTCCCCTGCTGTCAGCGTTCTGCTGCCAGCAGGAGAATCTGGTCCCGGGACAGGCGGAGGCTCTTAAACAGAGCCGATATCTCGTTATGGAAGGAAAAATGATTCATTGAAACAGTCTTCTACGTGTGCTTGGTTATCAAGCACACGTAGAAGACTGTTTCAATGAATCATTTTTCCTTCCATAATGAGATATCGGCTCTGCTGAAGAGCCTCCTCTTGATTCAGAGACTGGATTCTCCTGCTGGCAGCAGAACGCTGACAGCAGGGGAAAGGAAACTTTGAAAGCGGCTAGCTCTTAAACCATAAAGGTTTGAGAGATGCCGCTGGTGTCATTTAACTCAGTTTATTAAGGGCTACAATATGAGGGATAGTAATTTTGAAGTAATACTATCCCTTTAAGTGTCCACCCATATACAGGCCGTATGAGTTTTCATTCTTCCTAGACTTAAAGAGATTCACAGGGGAGCTATCTCTGCACAGACATTTTGCAATTAGAAAACCAAAGAACTCTGCACAAGAAACAATAAAAGGCCCTACTAGGGAAACCAATATATGGGAAGAAACAGATCTCCAACTTGTCGAGATATTGGAGTCCATTCTTCTAGAAAATAATCTGGATAATGACCCAAGTTCATCGATGGAAGACCCCAGTGATACTGGTCCAATTGTACAACACACTCCATTTAAGAAGCGCTCTCAATTTTTTCCTTCCCAATACAAGGGACCCTTCATGGATACATTTTTCAGTATGGCGAAGAAGGAGTTTCAAACCAAGGTCAAGAATAAAAAACATTTTTCTATTAGGGATAATCTAAATAAAAAAGAGAGGAAAGCATTGAAGAATCTTCAAGGAAGTGGACAAAGGTGGGGCAATAGTTGTGCAGGACACTGAAGTATACCTAATGGAGGCACGAAGACTTCTCTCTGATAAGTAAATATTATCAGAAGCTTTCACTTGATCCATCTCAAATTTATAATAACCTGCTTAAAAAACTATACGAAGAAGGAATGGAAAAAGGAGTACTATTGACAAATTAACCTCCAAGCTTTATCCCAAAATCAGTACTCTTTTTAGACACAAATCATATTTATATCCCCTGGTTAGAAAACGTATTGTGCAACAGATGTTGCTGCCAGTCATAGACTATGGTGATGAAGTATATGCTCCAGCGCCAGAAATCCATCTTAGTAAACTTGACACCCTGTATAATTCACTATGCTGCTTTAGCCTCCAATGTAACTACACTACTCATCGCTGTGATATGCTAAAAGAACTAAATTGGTTAACACTCAAATCTAGACATGCCCTTCACCTTTCTTGCTTAGTACACAACCACTTCTCTGGAAAACTACCAGACTACCTGAACAGTATGCTAACTACTGCTCTCCACACTAACTATAACCTCCACTCCACTGCTAACAACTCACTGCGTATGCCACAATACAAGAAAGAAGCAGGAAGATCTGCCTTCTATCACGGTGCCCTGTGATTGCCTTTTGCAGTATTGCCATAAGTGCGACATTATTTACTTCCTAGCTGTCGCTCTCGTTGAGTCGCTATTCTTATAGGTCAAGATGTTGGTGAGGTCATCGCTCCACCCACCTGTCAGGGTTTTTAAACCTCAGCCTGTGTCATTACCTTTGCCCTTTCGTGGTGTACCTGAGCTTATTTCTGTGTTGGTCCATTACCATTCCTGTGCATTACCTGGCTACGTCTGTCTACCCGTTCCAGTTCTGACTCCTGGCTATGTCTGACTACCCGTTCCGGTTCTGACTCCTGGCTACGTCTGTCTATCCCGTTCCAGCTCTGACCCCTGGCTACGTCTGACTACCTGCTCCGGCTACAACCACTGACTACCCGATCCGGTTCTGACCATTGGCTGCCTCTTGGTTTACTCTCCGTTGTTGCGCTCCTTTACCATTCCATGCCTTGGTTTGGTTTCCGTGTTGCCTGTCCTTCCGCTCTGCTCTCTTTACCGTTAGTGGAACTTGTCGGTCATACCATGTGTTTGACCTCCCATGGCCGCCCCGGTTTGCGTGCTGCCTTACCGAGCCTCAGTACTGGCTATCTGCCTATTGTATACCCTGTCCTGGTATTGGTGCGCTCTTTCATTCCTGCTGACTGTATGTGTGGGAGTGCTCTGCACGGCCCTCACATCTACCGTGTAAGTCCAAGCGCCATTCCGTTATTGTTCACCTGCCTGGTGAAGGGTGAGGAAAGTGAGTCCACTGTTCCTCCCTGGTCTCGTGAAGGTGTACTATCCAGACATATGCGTGGTTTCTGATTGTGGGAGTCAGTTCGTATCACCCCCAGACCAATGGTGCTACGTAAAAAGCCAGCCAAGGACTGGAGCAATTCTTGCGCTGCTTCACTTCTGACCATCATGACAATTGGGTTGACCTGTTGCCGTGGGCAGAGTTTGCCAGGAATTGTGCCATAAACAGTTCATCCGGGAGCTCTCCTTTCCTGATTAATTATGTGTTTCAACTTTCTCTGCTGCCGGATACATTTCGGGAACAGGAGATTCCGGCTTTGGATGAGCATATGGAGCAGCTCTTCTCCACATGGGCACAGGTTCAGAATACTTTACGAAGGTACTCAGAGCGATATCAGAGACATGCAGATCGCAGGAGATGACCTTCTCCGGTCTTTCACTTTGGGGCTAGAGTCTGGTTGGCCACCAAGAACCTGCACCTGCAAATGCCATGTCACAAGATGGCTCCACGTTTCATAGGACCCTTCCGGGTGCTCCGTAGAATTAACCCTGTGTTTTATGCCTTAGACCTCCCTAGGAATATGCGCATCCACAACATGTTTCATGTCTCTCTCCTGAAAACACTGATCTGCAACCTTTACACTTCTGCTCAGGTAGTCCCAGGTCCAGTACGCATTCAGAATCAGGATAAATACGAAATACAAAGCATCCTGGATTCCCGTAGGGTACGGGGGCGCATTCAATATTTTGTCCACTGGAAAGGTTACGGTCCTGAGGAACGTTCATGGGTGGATCAGAATGATATCCACGCTCGTAGATTGTTGCAGTTTCCACATTAAATTTCCCAGTAAGGTATGGTCTCCTCCGCGGGGGGGATCATTGAGTGGAGGCTACTATCACGGTGCCCCATGATTGCCTCTTGCAGTATTGCCATAAGTGCGACATTATTTACTTCCTGGCTGTAGTGTTGAGCGAGCATGCTCGGCCGAAGCTCGGTTCGGCTCGAGCATCGCTCTGCTCGGCACATGGCGGTACTCGTACGAGTACCGCATGTGCTCGCCCGCCATGTTCGGGGCTCCTCCCCGCACGTTTCGCGGCTGCTGCGCAGCCAATAAACGTGCAGGGAGGCTCTGACATCAGTGTAATGCCAGCAGCCATGTTGGCTGCTGGCATTACACTGATTGGCTGGCCAGAACCCGTGATCGGGTGCTGTATAGCACCTGACCAGCGAGTTCGGCTCAGTCTTAGCCAGGGAGAGATGAGGATAGGAAGGGAAAGTCAGTGTAGGGAGAAGAAAAGCAATTGTGAAAAAAAAAAGACCCAAAAGTCCTTTTTAGGACTACTGTGTGTGGGGGCAGCAGTTTATTTTGTGTGGGGGGGCAGAGAAAAAAAAAAAAAATCTTCATATATTCTGTTCACTGTGCCTAGCCGCAGATTAGAGCACATTCTGTTTAGTGTGCAAAGTTGCAGATTAGAGCACATTCTGTCCAGTGTGCAAAGTTGCAGATTAGCAGCACATTCTTTTTAGTGTGCAAAGTTGCAGATTAGAGCACATTCTGTTTAGTGTGCAAAGTTGCAGATTAGCAGCACATTCTGTTTACTGTGCAAAGTTTCAGAATAGGAGAACATTCTGTTAAGTGTTCAAACTGTAAAATATCAAAGTCACATATTCCATTCACTGTGCGTAGCCGCAGTTACGAAGCAAATTCTGTTTACTGTGCAAAGTTTCAGAATAGGAAAACATTCTGTTAAGTGTTCAAACTGTAAAATATCAAAGTCACATATTCCATTCACTGTGCCGAGCCGCAGTTAAGAAGCAAATTCTGTTTACTGTGCAAAGTTTCAGAATAGGAAAACATTCTGTTAAGTGTTCAAACTGTAAAATATCAAAGTCACATATTCCATTCAATGTGCCGAGCCGCAGTTAAGAAGCAAATTCTGTTTACTGTGCAAAGTTTCAGAATAGGAAAACATTCTGTTAAGTGTTCAAACTGTAAAATATCAAAGTCACATATTCCATTCACTGTGCCGAGCCGCAGTTAAGAAGCAAATTCTGTTTACTGTGCAAAGTTTCAGAATAGGAAAACATTCTGTTAAGTGTTCAAACTGTAAAATATCAAAGTCACATATTCCATTCACTGTGCCGAGCCGCAGTTAAGAAGCAAATTCTGTTTACTGTGCAAAGTTTCAGAATAGGAAAACATTCTGTTAAGTGTTCAAACTGTAAAATATCAAAGTCACATATTCCATTCACTGTGCGTAGCCGCAGTTAAGAAGCACATTCTGTTTACTGTGCAAAGTTTCAGAATAGGAAAACATTCTGTTAAGTGTTCAAACTGTAAAATATCAAAGTCACATATTCCATTCACTGTGCGTAGCCGCAGTTAAGAAGCAAATTCTGTTTACTGTGCAAAGTTTCAGAATAGGAAAACATTCTGTTAAGTGTTCAAACTGTAAAATATCAAAGTCACATATTCCATTCACTGTGCCGAGCCGCAGTTAAGAAGCAAATTCTGTTTACTGTGCAAAGTTTCAGAATAGGAAAACATTCTGTTAAGTGTTCAAACTGTAAAATATCAAAGTCACATATTCCATTCACTGTGCGTAGCCGCAGTTAAGAAGCACATTCTGTTTACTGTGCAAAGTTTCAGAATAGGAAAACATTCTGTTAAGTGTTCAAACTGTAAAATATCAAAGTCACATATTCCATTCACTGTGCGTAGCCGCAGTTAAGAAGCACATTCTGTTTACTGTGCAAAGTTTCAGAATAGGAAAACATTCTGTTAAGTGTTCAAACTGTAAAATATCAAAGTCACATATTCCATTCACTGTGCGTAGCCGCAGTTAAGAAGCAAATTCTGTTTACTGTGCAAAGTTTCAGAATAGGAAAACATTCTGTTAAGTGTTCAAACTGTAAAATATCAAAGTCACATATTCCATTCACTGTGCCGAGCCGCAGTTAAGAAGCAAATTCTGTTTACTGTGCAAAGTTTCAGAATAGGAAAACATTCTGTTAAGTGTTCAAACTGTAAAATATCAAAGTCACATATTCCATTCACTGTGCCGAGCCGCAGTTAAGAAGCAAATTCTGTTTACTGTGCAAAGTTTCAGAATAGGAAAACATTCTGTTAAGTGTTCAAACTGTAAAATATCAAAGTCACATATTCCATTCACTGTGCGTAGCCGCAGTTAAGAAGCAAATTCTGTTTACTGTGCAAAGTTTCAGAATAGGAAAACATTCTGTTAAGTGTTCAAACTGTAAAATATCAAAGTCACATATTCCATTCACTGTGCCGAGCCGCAGTTAAGAAGCAAATTCTGTTTACTGTGCAAAGTTTCAGAATAGGAAAACATTCTGTTAAGTGTTCAAACTGTAAAATATCAAAGTCACATATTCCATTCACTGTGCGTAGCCGCAGTTAAGAAGCAAATTCTGTTTACTGTGCAAAGTTTCAGAATAGGAAAACATTCTATTAAGTGTTCAAACTGTAAAATATCAAAGTCACATATTCCATTCACTGTGCCGAGCCGCAGTTAAGAAGCAAATTCTGTTTACTGTGCAAAGTTTCAGAATAGGAAAACATTCTGTTAAGTGTTCAAACTGTAAAATATCAAAGTCACATATTCCATTCACTGTGCGTAGCCGCAGTTAAGAAGCAAATTCTGTTTACTGTGCAAAGTTTCAGAATAGGAAAACATTCTGTTAAGTGTTCAAACTGTAAAATATCAAAGTCACATATTCCATTCACTGTGCCGAGCCGCAGTTAAGAAGCAAATTCTGTTTACTGTGCAAAGTTTCAGAATAGGAAAACATTCTGTTAAGTGTTCAAACTGTAAAATATCAAAGTCACATATTCCATTCACTGTGCGTAGCCGCAGTTAAGAAGCAAATTCTGTTTACTGTGCAAAGTTTCAGAATAGGAAAACATTCTATTAAGTGTTCAAACTGTAAAATATCAAAGTCACATATTCCATTCACTGTGCCGAGCCGCAGTTAAGAAGCAAATTCTGTTTACTGTGCAAAGTTTCAGAATAGGAAAACATTCTGTTAAGTGTTCAAACTGTAAAATATCAAAGTCACATATTCCATTCACTGTGCGTAGCCGCAGTTAAGAAGCAAATTCTGTTTACTGTGCAAAGTTGCAGATTTGCAGCACATATTCCGTGTAATATGAAGAAGGCGGGTAAAAAGGGACGGGGAAGTGGACGTGATCCTGATAGTTCAGGGCGCGGGTCAGGACGCGTAGAAACTGCGCCTGGTACCAGAGCACAAGACAGAAAGACATCCACCATACCTAGCTTCATGTCTCATTTTACAGGGCGTCGCAGGACATCACTCTCGAGGTCCGACCACTGCGAACAGGTGGTCGGTTGGATGTCAGCTGATACTGCTTCCAGTCGGTTAAGCACCACCCTGTCTTCCACCAAGTCCACTCTCAGTAGCCAAGAGTCTGGTCAACATAATCCTCACTCTGATCATCCTTCCTCCCACCATAGAGGATCTGGTCAAAGAAGTGATCCCACACTGGGATATAGTGAGGAGCTCGTCTCATCACCAATCCTTAATTTGAACCTCTCTCCAAGCATGCTTGCAGAGGAACATGACATCTTGTGCCCTGATTCACAACCTCTAGAGGGTACCCAATCACAAGAAGATGACAGAGGTGAACGGCATTTAAGGTCAAAGGAAGTGGATGATGATGATGATGAGACACAGTTGCCATTAAATCAACCACTATTACTGTCTCAAGACCTTGATGAGGAGGATGATATACAGTTGTCAATGACTGAGTATGTGGTGGGATCAAGACATGAGGAGGATGATCAGAGTGAGGAAGTGGAGGAGGACTTGGTGGACGATGAGGTGACTGACCCCACCTGGGAAGGTGTAGAGCCGAGCGATGACAGCAGTCCTGAGGGTGAGTCATCTGCAGCACCGCAACAGGCTGGAAGAGGCAGTGGTGTGGCTACAGAAAGAAGGCGGACCGCACCAAACCGGCCCGCAAATGTTCCACGGAGCACCCCCTTGCGTAAATCTCCCTTGCCAAGGGGTAGGTGTTCCGCGGTATGGTGTTTTTTTAAGGAAAGTGCGGACGACAAAAGAATTGTAGTTTGCAACCTGTGCCACACCAGAATGAGCCGAGGCGTGAACACTAGAAACCTCACCACCACCAGCATGATCCGACACATGGCATCCAAGCACCGTAATAAGTGGGAGGAACGCCTGGATCGCCCATCTGTGTCTGCAGGCCACACCACTGCCTCCTCTTCCCCTGTTTTCGGTGCCGGCCAATCGCCTGTCGAAGGCGCAGGCCCGCATACCTCCCGCCCTGCACCTGTACCATCTGAAGCACCATCAGCGACCATATCCACTTCCCTGTCCCAGCACAGCGTCCAAATGTCGTTACCCCAGGCATTTGAGCGCAAGCGAAAATACCCAGCCACCCACCCACAGGCCATAGCACTAACCTCACACCTTTCCAAATTACTGGCCATCGAAATGCTGCCATTTAGGCTTGTAGAGACTGAGTCCTTCCGCAGCCTGATGGCAGCAGCTGTCCCTCGGTACGCAGTCCCCAGCCGACACTACTTTTCCCGGTGTGCCGTCCCCGCCTTACACCACCATGTGTCCCGTAACATCACCCGTGCCCTGACCAATGCAGTTACTGGGAAGGTCCACTTAACGACTGACACATGGACTAGTGCTTGTGGCCAGGGACGCTACATTTCCCTGACGGCACACTGGGTGAATGTCGTGGAGGCTGGGAGCGACTCGGACCCTGGGATGGCACAGGTGCTACCCACGCCGAGGATTGCGGGCCCTACCTCCATCAGGGTTTCCGCCAGCACCTACGTTATTGGCTCCTCCTCCTCCGTTTCCACCTCCGAATTCTCTGCGCGCAGCGCCACTCACCCATCAGCCGGTAGCTGGAAGCAGTGTAGCACTGCAGTGGGGAAGCGTCAACAGGCCGTGCTGAAGCTGATCTGCCTTGGGGACAAACAGCACACGGCCTCAGAGCTGTTGCAGGGGATTAGTCACCAGACCGAGCAGTGGCTCTCGCCACTCAACCTGCAACCAGGCATGGTTGTGTGTGATAATGGGCGTAACTTGGTGGCGGCTTTGGAGCTCGGCAAGCTCACACACGTACCATGCCTAGCGCATGTATTTAATTTAGTGGTTCAGCGATTTCTAAAAACCTACCCCAATTTGCATGATCTCTTGACCAAGGTGCGCCGCGTGTGTGCACATTTCCGTAAGTCATCTACAGCTTCAGCCGGCCTGTTGAAGCTGCAGCAGCGCTTACAATTGCCAGCTCACCGGCTGCTGTGTGACGTGAGCACGCGCTGGAACTCCACCTTCCACATGTTGGCCCGGCTTTGTGAGCAGCAGAGGGCAGTAGTGGAGTACCAGCTGTTACACGGTCGTCGCCTCTCCGTTCAACTTCCTCTAATCAGAAGTGAGGAGTGGGAATGGATGTCAGACCTCTGCGAGGTTTTACGCAATTTTGAGGAATCGACACAGATGGTGAGCGGGGATAACGCTATTATCAGTGTAACCATCCCACTTCTGTGTCTACTGAAACGCTCGCTGCTCACAATTAAAACCGACGCTTTGCATGTGGAAGAGGTGGAAATGGGGGAGGAAGAGCTTACACAAGGTGATAGCCAGAGCACCCTCACTTCGTCTTCTCAGCGACAATTGGAGGAGGCGGAGGAGGAGGAGGAGGAGGAGGAAGACACGGTTGCCTCCGCTACAGAGGGTAGCCATGGAACTTTAGTTCCATCTCTTCAGCGTGGGTGGGCAGAAGAGGAGGAAGAGGATGAGGAGATTGAGAGTCATCCTCCTGGTGAGGACAGCGAAATCTTGCCTGTTGGTACTCTGGCACACATGGCTGACTTTATGTTAGGCTGCCTTTCCCGTGACCCACGCGTTATACGCATTTTAGACAACACGGATTACTGGGTGTTCACCCTTCTGGACCCCCGCTACAAAGAGAATTTCTCATCTCTCATTCCTCCGGTGGAGAGGACAAGCAAAATGGTGCAATACCAGAAGGTTCTTGTTGAAAAATTGCTCCAAAATTTTCCATCTGACAACGCTGGCGGCAGAGTACGTGCTACCTTGGCCAACAGAGAAGGGGAGAAAAGGGGAGCACACAGCAGTTCCGACAAAGGCAGGGCAACACTCTTCAAGGCGTGGGACACCTTCATGACACCCCGCCAGCACCCTCACCCTGATGCGCAGCCTAGTGTCACAAGGAGGGAAAAGTTTTGGAAGATGGTGAAGGAGTACGTAGCAGACCGTGTCAGCGTCCTCAATGATCCCTCTGTGCCTTACAACTACTGGGTGTCCAAGCTGGACACGTGGTATGAACTGGCACTCTACGCCTTGGAGGTGCTGGCCTGCCCTGCCACCAGCGTTCTGTCTGAGCGGGTATTTAGTGCTGCTGGTGGCATCATAACAGATAAGCGTATCCGCCTTTCCACCGAAAATGCTGATAGGTTGACACTTATAAAAATGAACAAGGCCTGGATTTCCCCTGACTTCTCCACTCCACTGGAGGAAAGCCCCGGAGGAACATAAAGTGACTTTATATATGTTATTTACAATGATGGGAATACTCTGTATTCCCATTCACCCCTTCCACCCAAAAAACGGGTATATGGTTGACTCTCTTCCATATACCCTGGGATATAATTTTTATATAGGGCCAGTTCACCAGCGGGCCCTGTGATATAATTTTTATATAGGGCCAGCTCACCAGCGGGCGCTGTTTGACAATTTTTGTATAGGTCAGCTCACCAGCGGGCTTTCTCATATAATGTTTTATTGGGTCAGCTCTCTAGCGGGCCCTCTCATATAATGTTTTATAGCGTCAGCTCACTAGCGGGCCTTCGCATATAATGTTTAGGATGGTCAGCTCCGCAGCAGACCCTCACCCATAATGTTTTGGATGGTCGGCTCAGCGCACGTTTCCCTCTTAATTATGGACCCAGTTCAGAAAAATCGAGGAAATTTTTGGGAGAATTTGCCTTTGCGCACGTTTCCCTCTTAATCATGGCCTCAGTTCAGAAAAATCAAGGACATTTTTGGGAGAATTTGCCTCTGCGCACGTTTCCCTCTTAATCATGGCCTCAGTTCAGAAAAATCAAGGACATTTTTGGGAGAATTTGCCTCTGCGCACGTTTCCCTCTTAATCATGGCCTCAGTTCAGAAAAATCGAGGAAATTTTTGGGAGAATTTGCAGATGATATACAAGTAAATATACAGCAAATACTGTTTGGTAACAATTTTTCGCCTAAAGTCGTTTTTATCTGCCTTTTTGTGTGTTTTACGGTCAGTCTGTAAAAATGGCGTACTACGGGCGAAAGATCGTTCCCAGCAGCGATGTTGGAGTCCAAGATGCATCCAGACATCCTCCCTATGCTGTCCCTGAACCATTTCTGTGGTGTTTCCATCATTTTCTGCCCTTTTCCTATGGACCAGGCACCCTCCCCTCATCAGAGCAGGGGGTGCCTGGTGTAGTGCTCGAGTCCTCCCATTGACTTCAATGGGGCTCGGGTGCTCGGCCGAGCACTCGAGCCTCCGGCGGCGCTCGGTCAGAGCACCCGAACACCCGAGCATTGGGGTGCTCGCTCATCACTACCTGGCTGTCGTTCTCGTTGAGTCGCTATTCTTATAGGTCAAGATGTTGGTGAGGTCATCACTCCACCCACCTGTCAGGGTTTTTAAACCTCAGCCTGTGTCATTACCTTTGCCCTTTCATGGTGTACCTGAGCTTATTTCTGTGTTGGTCCATTACCATTCCTGTGCATTACCTGGCTACGTCTGTCTACCCGTTCCAGTTCTGACTCCTGGCTATGTCTGACTACCCGTTCCGGTTCTGACTCCTGGCTACGTCTGTCTATCCTGTTCCAGCTCTGACCCCTGGCTACGTCTGACTACCTGCTCCGGCTACAACCACTGACTACCCGATCCGGTTCTGACCATTGGCTGCCTCTTGGTTTACTCTCCATTGTTGCGCACCTTTACCGTTCCATGCCTTGGTTTGGTTTCCGTGTTGCCTGTCCTTCCGCTCTGCTCTCTTTACCGTTAGTGGAACTTGTCGGTCATACCATGTGTTTGACCTCCCATGGCCGTCCCGGTTTGCGTGCTGCCTTACCGAGCCTCAGTACTGGCTATCTGCCTATTGTATACCCTGTCCTGGTATTGGTGCGCTCTTTCATTCCTGCCGACTGTATGTGTGGGAGTGCTCTGCACGGCCCTCACATCTACCGTGTAAGTCCAAGCGCCATTCCGTTATTGTTCACCTGCCTGGTGAAGGGTGAGGAAAGTGAGTCCACTGTTCCTCCCTGGTCTCGTGAAGGTGTACTATCCAGACATATGCATGGTTTCTGATTGTGGGAGTCAGTTCGTATCACCCCCAGACCAATGGTGCTACGTAAAAAGCCAGCCAAGGACTGGAGCAATTCTTGCGCTGCTTCACTTCTGACCATCATGACAATTGGGTTGACCTGTTGCCGTGGGCAGAGTTTGCCAGGAATTGTGCCATAAACAGTTCATCCGGGAGCTCTCCTTTCCTGATTAATTATGTGTTTCAACTTTCTCTGCTGCCGGATACATTTCGGGAACAGGAGATTCCGGCTTTGGATGAGCATATGGAGCAGCTCTTCTCCACATGGGCACAGGTTCAGAATACTTTGCGAAGGTACTCAGAGCGATATCAGAGACATGCAGATCGCAGGAGATGACCTTCTCCGGTCTTTCACTTTGCGGCTAGAGTCTGGTTGGCCACCAAGAACCTGCACCTGCAAATGCCATGTCACAAGATGGCTCCACGTTTCATAGGACCCTTCCGGGTGCTCCGTAGAATTAACCCTGTGTTTTATGCCTTAGACCTCCCTAGGAATATGCGCATCCACAACATGTTTCATGTCTCTCTCCTGAAAACACTGATCTGCAACCTTTACACTTCTGCTCAGGTAGTCCCAGGTCCAGTACGCATTCAGAATCAGGATAAATACGAAATACAAAGCATCCTGGATTCCCGTAGGGTACGGGGGCGCATTCAATATTTTGTCCACTGGAAAGGTTACGGTCCTGAGGAACGTTCATGGGTGGATCAGAATGATATCCACGCTCGTAGATTGTTGCAGTTTCCACATTAAATTTCCCAGTAAGGTATGGTCTCCTCCACGGGGGGGGATCATTGAGTGGAGGCTACTATCACGGTGCCCCATGATTGCCTCTTGCAGTATTGCCATAAGTGAGACATTATTTACTTCCTGGCTGTCGTTCTCGTTGAGTCGCTATTCTTATAGGTCAAGATGTTGGTGAGGTCATCGCTCCACCCACCTGTCAGGGTTTTTAAACCTCAGCCTGTGTCATTACCTTTGCCCTTTCATGGTGTACCTGAGCTTATTTCTGTGTTGGTCCATTACCATTCCTGTGCATTACCTGGCTACGTCTGTCTACCCGTTCCAGTTCTGACTCCTGGCTGTGTCTGACTACCCGTTCCGGTTCTGACTCCTGGCTACGTCTGTCTATCCCGTTCCAGCTCTGACCCCTGGCTACGTCTGACTACCTGCTCCGGCTACAACCACTGACTACCCGATCCGGTTCTGACCATTGGCTGCCTCTTGGTTTACTCTCCATTGTTGCGCACCTTTACCGTTCCATGCCTTGGTTTGGTTTCCGTGTTGCCTGTCCTTCCGCTCTGCTCTCTTTACCGTTAGTGGAACTTGTCGGTCATACCATGTGTTTGACCTCCCATGGCCGTCCCGGTTTGCGTGCTGCCTTACCGAGCCTCAGTACTGGCTATCTGCCTATTGTATACCCTGTCCTGGTATTGGTGCGCTCTTTCATTCCTGCCGACTGTATGTGTGGGAGTGCTCTGCACGGCCCTCACATCTACCGTGTAAGTCCAAGCGCCATTCCGTTATTGTTCACCTGCCTGGTGAAGGGTGAGGAAAGTGAGTCCACTGTTCCTCCCTGGTCTCGTGAAGGTGTACTATCCAGACATATGCGTGGTTTCTGATTGTGGGAGTCAGTTCGTATCACCCCCAGACCAATGGTGCTACGTAAAAAGCCAGCCAAGGACTGGAGCAATTCTTGCGCTGCTTCACTTCTGACCATCATGACAATTGGGTTGACCTGTTGCCGTGGGCAGAGTTTGCCAGGAATTGTGCCATAAACAGTTCATCCGGGAGCTCTCCTTTCCTGATTAATTATGTGTTTCAACTTTCTCTGCTGCCGGATACATTTCGGGAACAGGAGATTCTGGCTTTGGATGAGCATATGGAGCAGCTCTTCTCCACATGGGCACAGGTTCAGAATACTTTGCGAAGGTACTCAGAGCGATATCAGAGACATGCAGATCGCAGGAGATGACCTTCTCCGGTCTTTCACTTTGGGGCTAGAGTCTGGTTGGCCACCAAGAACCTGCACCTGCAAATGCCATGTCACAAGATGGCTCCACGTTTCATAGGACCCTTCCGGGTGCTCCGTAGAATTAACCCTGTGTTTTATGCCTTAGACCTCCCTAGGAATATGCGCATCCACAACATGTTTCATGTGTCTCTCCTGAAAACACTGATCTGCAACCTTTACACTTCTGCTCAGGTAGTCCCAGGTCCAGTACGCATTCAGAATCAGGATAAATATGAAATACAAAGCATCCTGGATTCCCGTAGGGTACGGGGGCGCATTCAATATTTTGTCCACTGGAAAGGTTACGGTCCTGAGGAACGTTCATGGGTGGATCAGAATGATATCCACGCTCGTAGATTGTTGCAGTTTCCACATTAAATTTCCCAGTAAGGTATGGTCTCCTCCGCGGGGGGGGGATCATTGAGTGGGGGCTACTATCACGGTGCCCCATGATTGCCTCTTGCAGTATTGCCATAAGTGCGACATTATTTACTTCCTGGCTGTTGCTCTCGCTGAGTCGCTATTCTTATAGGTCAACATGTTGGTGAGGTCATCGCTCCACCCACCTGTCAGGGTTTTTAAACCTCAGCCTGTGTCATTACCTTTCATGGTGTACCTGAGCTTATTGCTGTTTTGGTCCATTACCATTCCTGTGCATTACCTGGCTACACCTGACTACCCGTTCCAGTTCTGACTCCTGGCTACGTCTGACTATCCTGTTCTGGCTCTGACCCCTGACTACGTCTGACTACCCGCTCCGGCTACGACCATTGGTGGCATCTGACTACACGATACGGTTCTGACCATTGGTTGCCTCTTGGTTTACTCTCCGTTGTTGCACTCCTTTACCATTCGGTACCTTGGTTTGGTTTCCTTGTTGCCTGTACCTTCAGCTCTGCTCTCTCTTCATTAGCGGCGCTTGTCGGTCATACCGTTTGACCTCCCGTGGCCGTCCCGGTTTGTGTGCTGCCTTACCGAGCCTCAGTACTGGCTATCTGCCTATTGTATACCCTGTCCGGGTATTGGTGCGCTCTTTCATTCCTGCCCTCTGTGTGTGTGTGGGAGTGCTCTGCACTGCCCTCACATCTACCGTGTAAGTCCAAGGGCCATTCCGTTATTGTTTACCTGCTTGGTGAAGGGTGAGGAAAGTGAGTCCACTGTTCCTCCCTGGTCTCGTGAAGGTGTACTATCCAGACATACGCATGGAGTACTCGCACTGTTATTCCATCTACCTGTGTGAGTCCCAGGGTCTTTCCATTATCTCTCATCTGTCTAGTGAAGGGTGAGGTAAGTGAGTTCACTAATCCTCCCTGGTCTCGTGAAGGTGTGCCATTCATTCTCTGTATGCGGTGTACCCGCACTATCCTCGCATCTACCTGTGTAGTCCAAGGGCCATTCCATTACTGCTCACCTGCCTCATGAAGGGTGAGGAAAGTGATTCCACTGTTCCTCCCTGATCTTGTGAAGGTGTGTCACTATCTACTGCCACTTTGTGTCATTACTTTACTACTATTGTGTCATTTGTTGCCACCAGCCTGTTTCTTTATTACCTGTCCTTATTGTACTTAATAAAGTTTTATATTAAGTTCATCTGTACTTGACAGTGTGTTAATTTCGTAGTCTCACCGTGACACCTTCTCCTTCAGAGCTCCAAAGGCCTGGAACAATCTGCCTGAAATAATCAAATCTGCTCCCAGTCTAAAATCCTTAAAAGTAAAGGCTTCTTTATGTCTAAAAACAGAGAGTATCTGTATATAATTTCAATATTCCATATGTATGTATAGTCATATGTGTAAGTATGCATATATGATAAAATATAATATATAATTTGTTTTTCAGTTTGTGTAAATATGTAACCTTTTACTGAACACTATCCAGGACATACTTGAAAACGAGAGAAATCTCAATGCATTCTTCCTGGTAAAACATTTTCTAAATAAAATACTAAATAAACAAAAATTCCAATATATTTTTAATCGGGAACATGCTGACCCTCCTTTTTTTTACCACATTCCTAAGCTCCATAAAGACAGTCAAAATCCTCTAGGAAGGCCCATTATTTCTAGTATTGGTTCCTTCATTTCAAATCTATCCACTTACATTGACTTTTTTCTACAAAAACTAGTTGGAAATTTGCCTTCATACATTAGGGATTCACAACATGTCCTGAACTCTTTCTCCGCCATCACATGGAGGGAAGGGTATATCTGGACAACTATGAATGTTTCATCTTTTTTACACATGCATAGATCATATCCTAGGTATACAGGCAGTGAGGTACTTTTTAGAAACAAATGAAAATATTTCTCACTCACAGATGGAGTTCATTATCCAACGTGTCTCTTTTATCTTGAAAAATAACTATTTTTCTTTTCAGGAAGACTTCTTCTTACAGATCAAGGGTGCTGCCATGTGGATTAGGTTCACCCCCTCATATGCCAACCTCTTCATGGGCCTATGGGAAGATCTCACCATTTAGCCCAGGGAGAGTTGGGGGTGCGGAGCTAGTTTTCTATGGCTGCTATATAGATTAAATTCTTCTAATTTGGAATGATTCGCTTGAAAAACTATGGGCTACAATAGAGAGTTTCAACACCAACAATATGGGATTACGCTTCACTTTTGAAATCAACACACATGAGGTTAATATTCAGGATTTACAACTGTTGGGAATTGCTGATCAAAAAATCGTAACTACTATATACAAAAAAGAAGTCTCAAGAAATCAGTTCCTCAGGGCAGACAGCTGTCATCATCCAAAATGGATAACTAACATACCATCTGGTCAGTTCCATAGGTTGAGAAGGAACTGTAGTAATATGCAGGACTTCACCGAAAAAGTAAAGACCTTGAGAAACAACTACCAGAAAGAGGACATAAAACCCAAGTTATAAAATCAGCACAAAAAAGGACCATGGAATTAAAGAGGGAGGATATCTGTAAGAAGAAGAGTATTAGTTCCACTAATAGAAGACCACCACCAGCCCTTATTAGACAATACAATGCGGCATTCTCTACGATACACAACATCATTCAAAAACATTTGGGCATTTTGAGAGAGGACCCCCTTCTACAAAATATCCTTACGAACAAAGCTAAAATCACTTACAAAAAAGCTAGAAATATACGAGGCTATTTGGAAAAAAGTTGACCAAAAATTATAAAGAAGATTGAACAAAAGAGTATTTTTAATTCCAGGAAACCAGTAGGCAATTATTGATGCCTACACAGTAGGTGCACAAATCGTAAATTTTTGATCAACAGAGCTGCAAGTGTTCAGAGTCTTGTAAAGCAGAATATCTATAACATGAAAAACCTCATTACATGCAAAACCAGTTTTGTCATCTATGTTATAAGTTGTGGACGTGGAATTCAATATGTGGGCAGGACCACCAGAGCGCTTAGAGATTGCTCTCAAGAACATAGATATCATATAAGTAAAAAATCTGAAAACCACACAGTGCAGAGACATTTTAATAACTGTGCAAAAGGCGGGATAAACAACTTTAAAGTTATGGGCATTTAACATGTCCTGTCATCTAACTCTAGTAGGTTTTTTACTCTTTGTCGCCGACAGGCATATTGGATCTACACTCTAGATACATTGGTTCCAAAGGCCTTAAAGAGGAATTGGAAGTTAGTAACTTCCTTCAAGATGAATAATAATATGTATCTTAATGATAGCAATTCTATGTATATTTCTCTACACTTTTCTTTTTCATTGATTTTTAGACTTTTATATCTTTAAATCTATTTTTTTCATTTTTTACATTTTTTATTATATGGGATAATAGCTTGTAGGCATATGTATATCATTGGAGTGATACATATTTTAAGCATATGAAAGCAATACCATCATTGTACACATAAGCAGTCTATACCACATATATGGTATATGATCACGTTTTCTATGTGCAGATATACATGTATACACGTTGGGTATATCACAAGTAAGAAGTAGAGGAATCCCATTGGGGTGTATTCAAACAGTTGTATTTATTCACTTATCACAATAACCGCATATGTATACATATTTTTCATTGATGTGAACTTGTTACATTGTGGCCTCAGGTTTTATAGCGACATATTATAGTTTGACACTCTTTGATACATTCCATCGCTTGTGTACGATGGGGCCATGATGGATCAAGTTTCAGTGCTATACACATCATGATCCAGTGTATCGCTATATCCAAAGGAGTCTCGGCCTCCAGGGTAACAGCCGCAGAGATGTGGAGATCTGGAGCGAGGCATGAATAGATGCTCCGGTTTATTCTGCTTTAGCCTCTCTGTGGATTAGGTCTGGTGGACCAGCGGCTCTCATTGATTGAAAGGTATGTTCTTCATTTACTCTTTATGTATAAATAGAAGCTGTGGTATCAATATATTTTTATTCCCTGACGAAGTAAGTCACAAAACGCATAGGGAAATTAAAATAAAGTATTTATGCTTTTGGATAATGCTTCAACGTCTTGGCTCATTTCCATTGTTTAAGCCAGGTACGGCTTCAGACAGGCATACAGCCCAAGCTGGTTTCTGGTGATTCTGTGTTACGAAGGGGGGACAATATTTGGGAACACAGATATTTACAGATACCCTCTTAGTTAGTGTATGTTTATGTGTCCCATCAAGGATATTTAACAGCACCACCTTGGGCTTATTATGGTCTGAAAACTGCCTTTGAGTTTGACGGTATTCCCACTGCTGGATTCTTCTATCAAATCTGTGCATCCGGTGACCTTTTAAATATCTCTATGTGCTTCACTTACAAGAGTTAATCTTGTAAGTAGATTCATTACTTATTTTTTCATTATTTATTTAATAAAGATTGCTCTCAGATGGTTTGCACTTGTTCCTTTTCGTTTAATCTGCACAAAGTGAAAGGTGCTAGTAAGGACACCACACATGATAGCTGCAACCTAGAGACTGTCAAATTTAATTGGACCTTACAGTGAATTTGGCTTGCTGTGTGAACAAGGTTTTAATATTATATCTTTTGTCTAACAGTTTGGAAGCGCTATTTGTATGTATACCTTTATTTCTATCCCTAACATGAACATTTAATAATACTAACACTATCCTTCCCAGGAATGTAACACTTACCTGTCATCCACTATCTGTCTTTGTCTTCAATCCTCTGTCTTCTCTTCTTACTTTCTTCTTTTATGTGCTGTAAATCAAACAAAAACATAATTTGTTCTGTACTTTATGAAAAAAATAAAGCCCCCCAAAGATGTCACAGTTAATCCTTTGCGTGCCAGAGGCGTAACCCTCCAACGCTCAAAGGGTTTAAAATGTTGCATTTTATTCCTATTTTTGTTTAAAAAAATCCAATATCTTAATTTGTGTTTAGTCTCTCAAATAAAGATGCATGATGTGCCCCCTTTGCCTCCGCCACTGCTGTCTACTCTGAAGGAGGCAGGCATTTGCAGTGGCAGCACCCCCTCCCCCCCCCCCTTCCCTACCTCTCGGACCGTTTCCCAAGTCAGACTGCCAGAATTTTGAACCAAGACTGGCTTTTATATGCCAGTCTCTGTTCAAAATAATTGACAGCCTCCAATTGAATGGGATGTTTTCTTATGCACCTCCCAGCCAATCCTAGATTCTGTTTTCCTTTCCCTCTCCTCCTTTCCTGTCTTTTACATTTCATTTCTCCTGTATTTGCCCCAGATACTACTCTTTCCTTATCCTTACCTTTGAGTTTTACTCACATTTTCTCTGTCTGCAACCATTGCACATCCCTCCCTGTTTAATGCCCTTACACCAGCACCCCATCTCTATTTTTCTCTCCAATCCATTTTCCCTTTTCCTGTTGCCCTATCTCACCCAATGTCCTCCCCTGTCTCATGAACACTGATGGCTCTCAGCTGTTGTCCTGATGAATGCACATGACATTCATTCCTAGGCGTTACTGTTGTAGTTAAAAAGGTATGTTGAGAACGAGCAAGTCGAAACTCATCCAGCCACCCAGCCCATTAGCTTCTGTGGTGTAGATCTTTAGCTATTTACCCCTATCTGACAATCCCGCAGGACTACTTTCTTAATATAATCTTCCAGACAAAAAACACTCCAGTTCCGAAAAAGGATATTCTAGAACAGGAAACAGTACAGAAGAGAGCAAACAAAATTAATTAGTGTAATGGAGGATTTGAAATATAAGAAACATCTAGCCAAACTTAGTTTATTTACTCTTGAGAAAAGATGCTGAGGACAGTATCTTGTTACATTGCATAAGTATATGCAAGGTCAATACAAGGATCTCTGGTGAACTTTTAATTTCAAGGCCTGATCAAATAACTAGGGCCAACCCCTTATGATTAGAGAAAATGAGGTTTCAACTTCAGCGGAGGAAATCAAGAACATTTAATCTCATTTTCTAGGCTATACTGTGGCAAAGGTTGAACCTGATGGACTGTGTCATTTTTCAACCTAATTTATTATGTAAATATGTAACAACAGTCAGCATATAAAGGACATAAACCTAGTTACATTTTCAAATGCATTTTTAGTTACAGATAACAATCAGCCTCATCCTCTGCATGATGTACCTTGGGTTTGCTGCTACAGAGATAAGAACCGCAAGGACATGTTGGTCATAGCTAACCCCATACAATGGTACACCAAACCAAAACTGCTGTTTATTCCGGAATGCAACACATGCTACTCTTGCATTAACTGTAATTTTATGCAAAGTTATTTATAGATATATCCACAAAAAGGATTGCCAGTAAAGATAAAACACAGATTTCACAGCACAAACTAAGGTACTATTTACAATGACTTGCCATTACAAAGTGCTTTAAATCAGTGATTAGCAAATTATCCTCATCTCAAAAAACAGAGCAGGCCTTCGTGATATGAATTAATATACTGTATTTATTTACATAACGCCACAAGTGTACGCATCGCTTCGCAATTTAAGGCTTTAGACAATACAGGGTTACAAGAGCTTTGCAAAGTGAAACAATGGAAGTGAGGTCTCTGCCTGAAAGCTTACAATCTAAAGTGGTAATGGGAGGCATACGGAGTACATAAGGGTCAAGCGCTGAATACAGTGGCAGAGTTCTGGTTAGGATTGGGGACATAAAGTAAATAATTAATAAGGAGCCTAACTTGTACAAAGGCAGTGCCATGTAGTATGTTTAAGTTTTGTTAAGGATGTGTAGTTTCAATTGTGATTTGAAGACCATGAGAGAGGTGCAATGGCACAGAGTGGGAGGTAAAGTATTCTAAAGATAAGGAGCAATGAGAGAATGCCTATTACATGGTCCAGGCAGATGAACTGAGTAGCCAAGATCTGATACTTCATCACACATGAACGTAGACTTGGCTACTGGCAAATATCATTATCATCAGATGCCAAAGATAAATCAGTGTTGGTCAACTGAGTGGTTGCATGGCTTGGAATCACATTGTGCACACTGTTATTATAGCACACAATGTGCATGGTAAGGGACTGCTCAAAAAAGCAATGGCTTCCCAACTACAACCTTTGACTCCTGCTATTGTGTCTGTCCCTGGATTGTTTATGCCATTGGGATTTAAGAATAATGAGGACAATGCCACAGGTATGGATAACGGAGGTGGTCTTGGGTGTTGTCTGTATACTCAAGTAGGAAAATTAGAGGGCAACAGTCAGCCATACTTCTCTCCTCTGACTAGCTAAGGTTCAGTGGCCAGTTGTCCTGTAGAAGACTTTTGGCACTTAAAGGGATAGTATTGTTTCAAAATAAAAGTAGCTCCAATTAATTTTCATAGCATTTGGGCCATGGGGAGGGTTATTTCTATACCACCAGAGTTGTAGTTCAAGAGTAACTGAATGTTAAACTATCCCCCTCCCTCCCCTTTTACTGATGTAACACTGCTCACCTCAGAGCAGCAAGACTGTCCAGATGGATCGCAGAGAGGGAAAATCTTCAGGGAGCATAAGGAAAAAACTGAAAAACCTGTCGGGGGGGGGGGGGGTTCTTTATTCTCCCAGGAACAGATTACACATCTGAGGGGAGTTGTCTTACACAATGTAAAAGGGGCAGGAGGTGGATACTTTATCATTCAATTACACTTGAACTACAACGCTGACAGTATTGAAATAATACTCCCCATGACCCCAATACTATAAAGATTAATTGCTGCTGTTTTTGTGAAACATTACTATCTCTTTAAAAGGATAGCAATACTTTGTTTTATCTTTATTTTATTTTGTAGGCATGAAAAAAACATGAAGAACGATATAAGTCTTATCTCTCAAACCTTTATGGTTTAAGAGATATTCACAAGCAAAGTTTCCCCTCCCGCCCCTTTTTCCTAGTGTAAGCCATCTCTTCTCAGATGTGAATCTGGTTGTAAGACCAGACAGATAACAGCAGGGGACAGTCTTCTTTATATGAAAACAATGAAAGCCCTGCCCCCCTTGACAAGTTTTTCAGGTTTTTCCCTTATCTTAATTGAAGATTGTCCCTCTCTGCAGTCTACCTGGGCACCTCCCTTCTGATCTGGCTGAACATGGGGGGGGGGGGGTACCTTGTTTGTGAATATCTCTTAAACCATAAACGTTTGAGTGATAAGACATATCGTTCTTCATGTTTTTTTAATGCCTACAAAATAAAATAAAGATCAAACGAAGTATTACTATTAGTGTTGAGCGAGCATGCTCGGCCGATGCTCGGATCGGCTTGAGCATCGCTCTGCCCGGCACATGGCGGTACTCGTACGAGTACCGCATGTGCTCGCCCGCCATGTTCGGGTCTCCTCCCCGCACGTTTTGCGGCTGCTGCGCAGCCAATAAACGTGCAGGGAGGCTCTGACATCGGTGTAATGCCAGCAGCCATGTTGGCTGCTGGCATTACACTGATTGGCTGGCCAGAACCCGTGGTCGGGTGCTGTATAGCACCTGACCATCGAGTTCGGCTCAGTCTTAGCCAGGGAGAGCTGAGGATAGGAAGGGAAAGGCAGTGTAGGGAGGAAAAAAAACAAAATTGTGAAAAAAAAGAACCAAAAGTCCTTTTTAGGACTACTGTGTGTGGGGGCAGCAGGTTATTTTGTGTGGGGGGAAAAAAACAAAAAAAAAACAAAAAAAAATATTCTGTTTAGTGTGAAAAGTTGCAGATTAGAGCACATTCTGTTTAGTGTGCACAGTTGCAGATTAGAGCACATTCTGTTTAGTGTGCAAAGTTGCAGATTAGAGCACATTCTGTTTAGTGTGCAAAGTTGCAGATTAGAGCACATTCTGTTTAGTGTGCAAAGTTGCAGATTAGAGCACATTCTGTTAAGTCTTCAAACTAAAATATCAAAGTCACATATTCCATTCAGTGTGCGTTGCCGCAGTTTAGCAGCACATTCTGTGTACTGTGCAGAGTTGCAGAATAGGAAGAAATACTGTTAAGTCTTCAAACTAAAATATCAAAGTCACATATTCCATTCAGTGTGCTTCGCCGCAGTTTAGCAGCACATTCTGTGTACTGTGCAGAGTTGCAGAATAGGAAGAAATACTGTTAAGTCTTCAAACTAAAATATCAAAGTCACATATTCCATTCAGTGTGCTTCGCCGCAGTTTAGCAGCACATTCTGTGTAGTGTGCAGAGTTGCAGAATAGGAAGAAATACTGTTAAGTTTTCAAACTCAAATATTAAAGTCACATATTCCATTCAGTGTGTGTCACCGCCGTTTAGCAGCCTATTCTGTGTACTCTGCAGAGTTGCAGAATAGTAAGAAATACTGTTAAGTTTTCAAACTCAAATATTAAAGTCACATATTCCATTCAGTGTGTGTCACCGCCGTTTAGCAGCCTATTCTGTGTACTCTGCAGAGTTGCAGAATAGTAAGAAATACTGTTAAGTTTTCAAACTCAAATATTAAAGTCACATATTCCATTCAGTGTGTGTCACCGCCGTTTAGCAGCCTATTCTGTGTACTCTGCACAGTTGCAGAATAGTAAGAAATACTGTTAAGTTTTCAAACTCAAATATTAAAGTCACATATTCCATTCAGTGTGTGTCACCGCCGTTTAGCAGCCTATTCTGTGTACTCTGCAGAGTTGCAGAATAGTAAGAAATACTGTTAAGTTTTCAAACTCAAATATTAAAGTCACATATTCCATTCAGTGTGTGTCACCGCCGTTTAGCAGCCTATTCTGTGTACTCTGCACAGTTGCAGAATAGTAAGAAATACTGTTAAGTTTTCAAACTCAAATATTAAAGTCACATATTCCATTCAGTGTGTGTCACCGCCGTTTAGCAGCCTATTCTGTGTACTCTGCAGAGTTGCAGAATAGTAAGAAATACTGTTAAGTTTTCAAACTCAAATATTAAAGTCACATATTCCATTCAGTGTGTGTCACCACCGTTTAGCAGCCTATTCTGTGTACTCTGCACAGTTGCAGAATAGGAAGAAATACTGTTAAGTTTTCAAACTCAAATATTAAAGTCACATATTCCGTGTAAGATGAAGAAGGCGGGTAAAAAGGGACGGGGAAGTGGACGTGATCCTGATAGTTCAGGGCGCGGGTCAGGACGCGGTGACTGACCCCACCTGGGAAGGTGTAGAGCCGAGCGATGACAGCAGTCCTGAGGGTGAGCCATCTGCAGCACCGCAACAGGCTGGAAGAGGCAGTGGTGTGGCTAAAGAAAGAAGGCGGACCGCACCAAACCGGCCCGCAAATGTTCCACGGAGCACCCCCTTGCGTAAATCTACCTTGCCAAAGGGTAGGTGTTCCGCGGTATGGCGTTTTTTTAAGGAAAGTGCGGACGACAAAAGAATTGTAGTTTGCAACCTGTGCCACACCAGAATGAGCCGAGGCATGAACACTAGAAACCTCACCACCACCAGCATGATCCGACACATGGCATCCAAGCACCGTAGTAAGTGGGAGGAACGCCTGGATCGCCCATCTGTGTCTGCAGGCCACACCACTGCCTCCTCTTCCCCTGTTTTCGGTGCCGGCCAATCGCCTGTCGAAGGCGCAGGCCCGCATACCTCCCGCCCTGCACCTGTACCATCTGAAGCACCATCAGCGACCACATCCACTTCCCTGTCCCAGCACAGCGTCCAAATGTCGTTACCCCAGGCATTTGAGCGCAAGAGAAAGTACCCAGCCACCCACCCACAGGCCATAGCACTAACCTCACACCTTTCAAAATTACTGGCCATCGAAATGCTGCCATTTAGGCTTGTGGACACTGAGTCCTTCCGCAGCCTGATGGCAGCAGCTGTCCCTCGGTACGCGGTCCCCAGCCGCCACTACTTTTCCCGGTGTGCCATCCCCGCATTACACCACCATGTGTCCCGTAACATCACCCGTGCCCTGACCAACGCAGTTACTGGGAAGGTCCACTTAACGACTGACACATGGACAAGTGCTTGTGGCCAGGGACGCTACATTTCCCTGACGGCACACTGGGTGAATGTCGTGGAGGCTGGGAGCGACTCGGACCCTGGGATGGCACGGGTGCTACCCACGCCGAGGATTGCGGGCCCTACCTCCATCAGGGTTTCCGCCAGCACCTACGTTATTGGCTCCTCCTCCTCCGTTTCCACCTCCGAATTCTCTACACGCAGCGCCACTCCCCCATCAGCCAGTAGCTGGAAGCAGTGTAGCACTGCAGTGGGGAAGCGTCAACAGGCCGTGCTGAAGCTGATCTGCCTTGGGGACAAACAGCACACGGCCTCAGAGCTGTTGCAGGGGATTAGTCACCAGACCGAGCAGTGGCTCTCGCCACTCAACCTGCAACCAGGCATGGTTGTGTGTGATAATGGGCGTAACTTGGTGGCGGCTTTGGAGCTCGGCAAGCTCACACACGTACCATGCCTAGCGCATGTATTTAATTTAGTGGTGCAGCGATTTCTAAAAACCTACCCCAATGTGCATGATCTCTTGACCAAGGTGCGCCGCGTGTGTGCACATTTCCGTAAGTCATCTACAGCTTCGGCCGGCCTGTTGAAGCTGCAGCAGCGCTTACAATTGCCAGCTCACCGGCTGCTGTGTGACGTGAGCACGCGCTGGAACTCCACCTTCCACATGTTGGCCCGGCTTTGTGAGCAGCAGAGGGCAGTAGTGGAGTACCAGCTGTTACACGGTCTCCGTTCAACTTCCTGTAATCAGAAGTGAGGAGTGGGAATGGATGTCAGACCTCTGCGAGGTTTTACGCAATTTTGAGGAATCGACACAGATGGTGAGCGGCGATAACGCTATTATCAGTGTAACCATCCCACTTCTGTGTCTACTGAAACGCTCGCTGCTCACAATTAAAACCGACGCTTTGCATGTGGAAGAGGTGGAAATGGGGGAGGAAGAGCTTACACAAGGTGATAGCCAGAGCACCCTCACTTCGTCTTCTCAGCGACAATTGGAGGAGGCGGAGGAGGAGGAGGAGGAGGAGGAAGACACGGTTGCCTCCGCTACAGAGGGTAGCCATGGAACTTTAGTTCCATCTCTTCAGCGTGGGTGGGCAGAAGAGGAGGAAGAGGATGAGGATATTGAGAGTCATCCTCCTGGTGAGGACAGCGAAATCTTGACTGTTGGTACTCTGGCACACATGGCTGACTTTATGTTAGGCTGCCTTTCCCGTGACCCACGCGTTATACGCATTTTAAACAACACGGATTACTGGGTGTTCACCCTTCTGGACCCCCGCTACAAAGAGAATTTCTCATCTCTCATTCCTCCGGTGGAGAGGACAAGCAAAATGGTGCAATACCAGAAGGTTCTTGTTGAAAAATTGCTCCAAAATTTTCCATCTGACAACGCTGGCGGCAGAGTACGTGCTACCTTGGCCAACCGAGAAGGGGAGAAAAGGGGAGCACACAGCAGTTCCGACAAAGGCAGGGCAACACTCTCCAAGGCGTGGGACACCTTCATGACACCCCGCCAGCACCCTCACCCTGATGCGCAGCCTAGTGTCACAAGGAGGGAAAAGTTTTGGAAGATGGTGAAGGAGTACGTAGCAGACCGTGTCAGCGTCCTCAATGATCCCTCTGTGCCTTACAACTACTGGGTGTCCAAGCTGGACACGTGGTATGAACTGGCACTCTACGCCTTGGAGGTGCTGGCCTGCCCTGCCGCCAGCGTTCTGTCTGAGCGGGTATTTAGTGCTGCTGGTGGCATCATAACAGATAAGCGTATCCGCCTTTCCACCGACAATGCTGATAGGTTGACACTTATAAAAATGAACAAGGCCTGGATTTCCCCTGACTTCTCCACTGCACTGGAGGAAAGCCCCGGGGGAACATAAACTCACTTTATATATGTTATTTACAATGATGTGAATACTCTGTATTCCCATTCACCCCTTCCACCCAAAAAACGGGTATATGGTTGACTCTTAATCTTCTCATCCTCCTCCTCCTCTTCCATATGCCCTGGGATATAATTTTTATATAGGGCCAGCTCACCAGCGGGCCCTGTGCTATAATTTTTATATAGGGCCAGCTCACCAGCGGGCCCTGTGATATAATTTTTATATAGGGCCAGCTCACCAGCGGGCCCTGTTTGACAATTTTTATATAGGTCAGCTCACCAGCGGGCCTTCTCATATAATGTTTTATTGGGTCAGCTCTCTAGCGGGCCCTCTCATATAATGTTTTATAGCGTCAGCTCACTAGCGGGCCTTCGCATATAATGTTTAGGATGGTCAGCTCTGCAGCAGACCCTTACCCATAATGTTTTAGATGGTCAGCTCAGCGCACGTTTCCCTCTTAATCATGGCCTCAGTTCAATAAAATCAAGGAAATTTTTGGGAGAATTTGCCTCTGCGCACGTTTCCCTCTTAATCATGGCCTCAGTTCTGAAAATCAAGGAAATTTTTGGGAGAATTTGCCTCTGCGCACGTTTCCCTCTTAATCATGGCCTCAGTTCTGAAAATCAAGGAAATTTTTGGGAGAATTTGCCTCTGCGCACGTTTCCCTCTTAATCATGGCCTCAGTTCTGAAAATCAAGGAAATTTTTGGGAGAATTTGCCTCTGCGCACGTTTCCCTCTTAATCATGGCCTCAGTTCAGAAAAATCGAGGAAATTTTTGGGAGAATTTGCAGATGATATACAAGTAAATATACAGCAAATACTGTTTGGTAACAATTTTTCGCCTAAAGTCGTTTTTATTTTCCTTTTTGTGTGTTTTACGGTCAGTCTGTAAAAATGGCGTACTACGGGCGAAAGATCGTTCCCAGCAGCGATGTTGGAGTCCAAGATGCATCCAGACATCCTCCCTATGCTGTCCCTGAACCATTTCTGTGGTGTTTCCATCCTTTTCTGCCCTTTTCCTATGGACCAGGCACCCTCCCCTCATCAGAGCAGGGGGTGCCTGGTGTAATGCTCGAGTCCTCCCATTGACTTCAATGGGGCTCGGGTGCTCGGCCGAGCACTCGAGCCTCAGGGGGTGCTCGGTCAGAGCACCCGAACACCCGAGCATTGGGGTGCTCGCTCATCACTAATTACTATCCCTTTAATGTGATCTGTTCTCAAGTGTGGCCAGAACCCTCCATCATGAGCTTCTAGCTACTCAACAGTACACATCTTCCATCTTCCATGCTACCCAGACTTGGAGTGGAGATTCCCCCATCTATAAAGCAAGGCATATTGATAAAGGTCCTCTAGATCAAAATGTAGACTTTTTTTTTACTACTTTACGTCAATAAATATTTGTTGAAAAAGACCCAAGTTTGCTGCCCTTGTTCTTCATCTCTACATGTCACCTAGCTTTGGTATTGTGCACCTGGGCAATCATACAAGAAGTGTGAGTGCTTCCACCTCTCCACTCCAACATGTATATATGTTATATAACAGGGCTCAAAATTTCCACTCGTCACTAGCCAACGACGAGTGAAAATTTAGCCCTGACTAGTAGAAATTCAGCCCTGGTGGGTATGCTATGGCTTGCAGTGGCTAGTAACTTTTCAGGTCTGGTTAGTAGCAAAGGACTTCAAATTTTAAGCCCTATATATATATTTCTCTACAAACAAAGATTGTAGGAAAGTAGGAAAGCACTCCCTTTAAAACTCTGCAACAATACCCGGTGCCAGATTTCTGTTCTATTGTAGATATGTAAATCAAAACTGAATGGCACTCTCGGAATTTCAACAATACAAAACTTTTATTCAGCCAGGTCAATGTTTCGGCCCTTACTTAGACCTAAAAGAGAGAGAGGGGAAGAGGGAGATAAACAATATATGTGAATGTGTTTCTGTCACTATGCATGTACTTGTATATTTTGCTCTGTTAATGATTTTGGCAGACTATTTGAGTCCTGAGAGAGTGACTTGGGGGCATGGTCCTATCAGGAGTGGGGTGTGGTCACTGGGAGGGGTTATGGGGAACTTAAGATGTGAATCTTTCCCTGCTCCTGTGCTTAGTGCAGGAGTGGGCAAAGACCCACCAGGTATTGAGGACTACAATTCCCATCATCTCCAGCCATTTGTTGGCTGGGGTGATGGGAGTTGTAGTCCTCAACAGCTGGAGGGACTCAGCTTGCCAGTGCCTGATTTAGAGCAATGTGTTGTAGACCTCTCTTGCACCAAAGGCTTTAAGGTGGAATCATGTAATTATAAGAGGAGGTAAACTTCAGGAAAAAAAGAGGATGTGTTCTTTTTAGGGTTAGAAAAGGATGTGGGTGACATAGTAGCAGTGAAATTATTTTCTCATCCCACTGCACCAGAGAATAGACCAAGGGTTGCAGACACCTCTGCATGCCCCATGAGGCCCCAGGGTCTCCTGTTGTCCAACTGTGCTTTAGACTAGGGGTGGGCCATCTGCGATCCTCCAGCTGCAGAAAACTACAACCTCCATCTGGCTGGGGGTGATAGGAATTGCAGTCCTACACACATGAAAAACCACATGTTGCCCAGCTCTGCTTTAGACAGTAATATAGCTTCCTATTGTTCTCTTTGCTGTGAAAATAAATACAGATAAGCCAGTTCTCAAAGACTACACACTTACATTAACCAAGAAAACCTCTGTGTAGGACTCAGAGTTTCAGTTTTCTGAAATATGGTGACATCTCGCTTACATGAGCTGTTCGTGGTCAATTTTTCGGTAACACAGTATTTCATTAAGGTTATCAAGACAAGAGGAAGGAAGATACAGATCTGAAGGGCCACGGACTGCACGAACTTCGAGGCATGGAAGGAAGGAAAAGGCAGGATGACATAAGATTAGAGTTACACCTGCATGATATTTTCCTCCTACAAACTGAAAGCGAAAATTAAAGTATACTTCTTTTAGCACTTAACCTCATGGGGCCATAAAGCAAAAGTGGAGTAATACTGTATTGATTCAAATGGGGCTTCTAATGCCCTTGAATACTAGATGGGTCTACCTATGGTGCAGCTGATTTTCTCCAGAATTACACCACCATTTTTCTTGGGCATATGGAACTGGAATGCAAGAGAACTCTCTGACTCATTTCTTCAGAATACATTGGCGAAATCACTAGCATTCAATGGGTGAAACAGTTTTTACACATACTCTAGAGTGACCAAATTTCATTTCTGTGATTCAGAGATGCTGCCAAGACAAGAGCATCAAAACAATTCTCCTTGGCTTTAGTGAGCAAAGATCACATGACTATGTGTCCTCCTCACGTCACTGGATGTCAGGGTGCAACCTACACTTCGTCCAGAGCACCATAGAGTTCTAAACACTAGAGGGTGAATTGCCATTGACCTTGGTGACAAAAATATGATGCTAGTGCTGGGCTACAAGAAAATGGCACAGCAGTCTTAAAGTTTAGAATTCTGTTTGGGGTGATTTTCTTACTGCCCAGCACAGCACAGTCAATTTCTCTCCATCACTTCTGTGATCCTCTGGTGGTGAATTACTCCATAGGTCTGTGCCAACATGCTATTCAACTTTGCTCTAGAACTTTATATAAGGTCTTTGGTGGTACAAATATCTCCAAATTGATCCTGACCATGTTGGGTAGGGTTGTTGAAGTAGCTAAAAAATTCCCCCCATGGCTCTATAGTTTCTTAGCAACTAGCAAGAATTTTTCCATGAGGGATACATTGAGATTTCCTCTCATTTTCAAGTATGTCTTGGGTACTCACTTTATCTAGCTCTGAATGGCTGAATTGACCTTCCCAGGACTAGAACCTGTGACCCTGAGGTTTTGAACAAATTCTACTGCTGGTGTATTAATCATCTGAGCTGTTTCAATAAGAAATTGAAGAATTTTTATTTATCATACATAATAAGTTGATTATTAAGATGCATGGTTTAAGACTGGAGTCTAGGATAGTTTACTGAATGAGAAATTAGCTGAAGAGCAGGCAACTGTATCATAGTCAATGGAGTGTATTCAGAGGAAGGACAGGTAACTAGCGGGGGTGCATCAGGGGTCAGTGTTTGGTCCTATTCTCTTTAATGTCCTCATTTGTGATACTGCTAATGCTATTAAATGTTAGCAGTAGCTTTTTGTGGATGATCTTTAACAGGGTTGACACTCTAGAAGGAATTAGACAAATGCATAGTGATATAAGAATATTGAAGGAACTGACAAGAATATGCTGTTAAAGTCAAATACTGAAATGTGCAAGAAAATGCATTTTGGGCACAAAAACCCAGAGGAGGAATACAGGTTTAAAGGAGCAGTAAACTTTTTTTATGAAAACACATAAGTTATAGAGCATTTCCTGCTGAATAAAACAAGGTCACTCCCATCTTTGCCAGATGTTTTATTCAAAAACTAGTTGAAGAGCCCGTTACACAGGCCACAGTGCCACTGCCACCCGGTCGCGGGGCAGTCATGCACAGTAGAGACTGCCCGCGCCGCGGCTGATACAGAGCGTCCAGCTCTGTATCAGCCGCAGCGACGGCAGTCTCTACTGCGCATAACTGCAGCACGTGCAGCAGTGTCTACTGCGCATGACGCAGACATTATTATAAAGGATTATTATAAAGGATTATAGCAGTTTAAATAATCAGGAAGTGAATTTACTGTGTTTACTTCCTGATAGTTCTAACTGACAGGCAGGGCCGGATTTACATCTCAGGCGCCCCTAAGCACAACCACCTCTGGCACCCCTAGCCCCGCCTTTTCCCCACCCCGAATCACACCTCTCACTTAGCCACACCCCTCCATTAACCACACCCAAACAATTATTACCAGTGCAAGGGAAAGGCACCATTATTACTATTGTAAGGGAAAGGTACCATTATTACTAATGTAAGGGAATAGCACCATTATTACCAGTGTAAAAGAAAGGCACCATTATTACTAATGTAAGGGAATGGTATTATTATTTCCAGTGTAAGTGAACTGAACCATGAAACAGATAATAAATATAGTTGTGTGCACCTCACATACTGGCCTGATGCTGAACTGCAGGCAGTTGGGGAGGCTACTGCATGCCGCTCCTCCTGTCACCCTTCCAGTAACACCTGCAGACCTGCTCTCTTGATTGCACCCGCGGCCCGCCTCTGAACCAACTCCTTCACACTTTGCCGAGTCAAACTCCAACTATAGTGTAGGCTGCTTCCTGTGGCTATTATGTTGTTAGGTGTAGCTTGCACGGCACCCACTACCTGACGTCCGTGCGTCGGCAGCATCACAGGAGGTCCTGGGGTGGTGACCAATGACAGCAGAGGCGCGGCACGCAGGCGCAGCAGGGTCACATGAAGCGGCCCCGGCGGCACAGGCACAGAGCAATGCTGACAAAGTAACACAGTTATCAGCAAGCGCCCTCGAGTCGAGGGCATAGGCGCATACCACCAGAATGGCACAGCAGTCAGCATTATGCATTGTGGGCGTGACAATGGCATTGCCAGGCGCCCCTGAAAATCGGACGCCCTAGGCAAGTGCCTTGTCTGCCTATTGGCAAATCCGGGCCTGCTGACAGGAAGTGACAGGCAGTTTCTATCACATTCTATGGAGAACTGTATGTCTCTGACTTTTCTGACTTTCCTCTCCATTAGAATCTAACAGGAAATCTAATTAGAATTTGACCACTAGAGGGCACTGCTAATGTAAAAAAAACATGGGTTTAAACTGTAATAACTCTGGAAATATAAATCTCTCAGCAGTGGGAGTACCCTTATTTTACTTAATAGGAAAATCCCTACAATATATATTTTTTCATAAAAAAAGTTTACTGCTCCTTTAATTGTATTTTCCTAACAACAGTTGCAGAGAGGAGGAACTTGCTATTGAAATAAAGTTGTGGGAAAAGCAAACCAGGTATACGGATGCATGGAAGAGGTATAAGCAACAGGACGGAAGAGAGTGTTATTAATGTAACTTTATTCTTCAATGGTAATGCCACTTTATTGATCACCTGGTGTATGGTGTACAGTTCTGGAGACCACATCTGAATTCTCTTTCATAATCCGCAAAGTTCCTTAGGAGATAGGGTCCCTCTAAAAAAGGGTTTCTCATTGTTATAAATTACAAAATATTCCCCTTTGTTTAGCAATAAAAATTAGAGTAAGGAAATGAGCAGTTTTTCAGAGAAATACCCACCCATTCTGCAATATCAGATTGTTCTAACATCTGTTTAACCTTTTAAAGAAATTTCCCCCCCAAAAAAAACAAACAAAAAAAAAAACAAAACAAACACACTCTATTCTCAAGACTTGACCTTTACATAAGGGAAAGTATCCTATCATGTGCTGTCATGATAAGTGAAGTTTTGTATATTGTTAGTTACTTAGCCCTGCATCCTATTAACTTCCCTAGAGATCTAGAGACATTGATATATTGTGGTTGGGGAAACCCATTGTAAACAAAGGAACTCTTTAATGTCAATGTTCTACAACTTACTAACAAATGTGGTGTAACTCTTTGTGTGCCAGAGACAAAAGCAATGCATCATCCACCTGGAACATATGAATCAAGGCAAACAGTTAATAAATGAGGAGTAAAACAGTTGGACTATTGGCATTAAATAAACTTCCCAATTGATTTTAACCACTTAAGGACCCGGAAAATCTTGGGTGGTTTGCACTTAAGGACTGGAGCAATTCTGACCTTTATGACTATGTCTTTGCTCAACAGTGTTTTCCCTCTAAGTACTTTATTCCAACCACACAAATGATATACCCTTTTTTTCATACACAAACAGGGCTTTCTTTTGATGCCACACTTATATGGATAACCCACCACATATTTTATTAAAGTTAAAGAAAACAGTGAAATTTAAAAAAAAAAAACAATTTTTATTGGTTCTCTTGTGATCATTCGGGCACAATGGGTTCATCTTTTTATGGAGACTGTATGAAAGGTATGACTGGTCGTTCATACCTACAAAATGTGCAGTTTTAGGGGGCCACTGACCCTCTGGGGTGAAAATCGCCATGTCCCTCCCTATTTTACTACTTTTTTTTACATATGTTTTTGTATGGTGTGTTTAAATGCATTACTTTGCTCCACAACAGTAAAACTCTCATTAACTTTTGTTTAAAATATGGAAGATGTGTTTTATACATTGTTCTTTGTAAATAAAATAATTTAGCTTTCTCATATTTATTAAAAATAAAAAAACAAGCTGTTGTTAGCAGGTCATAAATGGACCTGCATTCATTCTGCCCACAGATCCAGCACTGAAGGGGTTAATACCCCCAACTTTAGCCTCTATCTGCTTCAAATTTTGTCTGTTCTCTGCTTCTCTCTTCCCTACTGTCATAGTAAGGGAGAGGCAGAGAATAGTCACAAAGGCAATGTGCCCAAAAATAGGTCTCAGTAAAAAGAGGTAGAAAGCAACAGCATATACTATGGCACCTTTAATCAAAAAAAGGAAAAGTAGGGTAAGAGGAGGGCAGACTTGGGGGGGGATACAGGGAAGGAAGTGTCATTATTTTAACTTTCCACTGATACCTATAAATAATAGGGAAGAAAAGAGCGCAAACGACCTGAGAGTAATCTTTGAGACAAATATGTTCACTGCAGTATATATAGTGCGCTTACTAGAGCTATTCGTGATAAATTGCCCCAAATAGTAGTCAGGAAAGTATTCTCATCTGCAGAAGGATCACTTATCACACTGGATATTTATATGATCACCATTCTCCAACAGGGCGATGTAGGTATCCACTATATATCTTAATGCTGTAAGGATGAAAACAAGCCTTGAAGCGTAACACCATTTACAAAGTATCCCCTAAGAGAGGTCCCAATTGAATGCACTCACCAGATGTAATCAAAGTACAAGTAACAAATATATAGTCCTGTGATCCTGGTATTTCACACCGGGAGACGGTGAAATATATTTATTAATAAAGTGTTTCCAAAGCGTTTTGCAGGACTATCGCCCGCTTCTTCAGGGAGTTAAAAATAGTATATGTATAGCATAGAGAGTGTCGGTCTTAAATGTGTACAGAACATACCATGTTACACAGAATCCCCCACGTTAATGTCAGTACGAGGCCCGATCCACTCACACTGGATCAAGCTTCGTTGCAATACTGAGACTTGGAGACAGATGTAGTTTCAAGCGTCCACTGAATCTCTATTAGAACTTATGCCTTGATCTATTCACAATTCCAAAAAAAATTTATTCTTATATTGTATTTAGATATATGAAAAATATGTGTTCTCAAAATGAATTTAAAATTATTATGGCATTAGAATTATGCCCATATCATGGTTTTAGACTGTATACATCTGCTGAACTTCTCTTCATACAGTTACAATTATTTATAGTAATATTGGTAAAATATTAATATAAAAGACCCAGCTTAAGATTTGATGATGTTAAAATATCTATGTATGTTAGAATACAGAATAAATATGTATTTAGAGGATATTAGAAATAAAGAATAAAAAAATGAATTTAAATCAATATCAATATAAAAAAATATAGAAAAGATAAATGTTAACATAGAAAATTACTGTAGAAAATTACTTCTAACTCCTCATTGAGGCCTTTGGGTGATAAAGTGTCAATGTGTGGGCATTATTATCATCACTTTGTGTATTATCAATAAAGGTGGTTTTATTTATAATACTGTTGTCTGTCCTTCTTTGCCTGATTACAGTGACAGTATGTAAGGACCATGGCTACTGAAGGTACAGGCAGTCCACCTACTCAGAGCATCCTGACCAGGATGGATTCTCAGGACCAGAGAATTGATCAGTTGTCATTTGCAATGCAGACAATGTTAAACCGCACGTCACACCTTGATTATTTTGCTCAGCAATCAGTGGCTTCCCCCGTGCCTGCACCAGTTGTTGCAACTACCTCCGAGGCTGGCATGACTAGAGGGTTGTCTGGCTCCATTCCCCTAACCCAAACATATGATGGGGAACCTACACTATGCCGAGGGTTCCTCAATCAGCTGGGAATTTTTTTGGAGATGGTACCACATGCATTCCCTACTGAATGAAGGAAGGAGGGATTCCTGATTTCTCTCCTGTCTGGCAAGGAACTGGCCTGGGCCAAGCCAATCTGGGAGACAGAAAACCTATAATTCATAACTTCACAGAATTTGTGGCCTCTTTTCGGAGAGTTTTTGATGTTCCTGGGCGAGCAAACTCCACTGCCAAACGACTTTTGACCATGCGGCAAAGCACACGTGCAGTAGCTGAGTACGCTATTGAGTTCCGTACTCTGGCAGCCGCATTCTCGCAAGGCTTGTGTGATGCTATCAAGGATGAGACGGCAGCCCGCGAGCTGCCTGGTGATCTGGAGGAGTTTATCTCAGTCACCATCTTGCTAGATACTAGAATTCATGAGAGACGCTCATTCAAGGAACACATGCGTACTCCCACCCTGTCCTCCCTCGCCTCCTGGTTCCGACTCTGCTGGGGCGGAACCGATGCAGCTAGGCTTCATGTGCCTTTCAGTGGAGGAGAGGGCTCTGCGAAGAGAGCCGGGTCATATGTTGAGTTCTTGTCCTGTCCGGCCAGGAAACGCTCGCACCTAGGGTCATGTAGGGGACAGACCCTTGGTGTAATTGCACAGTCCCCAGAGACTATTCAAGACAAACCTATTATTGAGGTAGTTCTGTCTTGGGTTGAGTCATCGGTGGTGGCTTCTGCACTACTGGACTCCGGGGCTGTGGGATTTTTCATTGATGCAGACTTTGCGGCCAAGCACTCTATCCCTCTGCTGCCTCACTCCACTCTGTTGGCTATTGAAGCCATTGACAGCAGACCCCTACAGCCATCACACATTACTCATGAGACTCATCCCTTGTCTCTAAGGGTAGGGGCACTCCATGTGGAGACACAATAGTTTCAAGTAATTAATTCTCCTCACTTTGCTATAATTCTGGGTTTTCCCTGGTTGCAGTCCCACAACCCAAAAATTGATTGGCAGACTTGCGATATTCTGTCATGCTCCTCCCAGTGTACTAAGTCTTGTCTCCTGCAGCCTACAAGAATATTGTGTACCGCTATCTCCTACCTGCTGAGATCCAGTCCTACAAAGAGGTATTTAATAAGGTAGAGTTACCAACACATAGGCCTTACGATTACAATGTTGATCTGATACCAGGGGCCAGACCTCCTAGAAAGAATGGAGATATCTGTTGGAGGGGAAGACCGTTCCAATCCTTATACTGACAGATCACAAGAACCTCACATATCTGTTGGAGGCTAAGAGGTTGTCTCCACGGCAGACCAGATGGGCCTTAGTCCTCTCTAGGTTCAATTTTGTGGTTTCCTACCTCCCCAGTATGAAAAACATTAGAGAAGATGCTCTTTCTCGACAATTTGGGGCAGAGTCCCAGGAGGAGTGTCCTCCAGTTCTTATCATTCCTCGCAACCACATTTTGGCTATGATACGTACAAATATTACCTCTCCGTTGGGTCAGAAAATTTTGGCTGCTCAAGCTTCCGCCCCGTTGGATAAACCCAATGGGAGATGTTTTGTGCCCAAATTTCTATGTACCAGACTGCTGGAAACATACTATTCCTTGAAGACAGCAGGGCATGTTGGCAGAGACCAACTTACATTATCAATGTCTAGTCTCTTTTGGTGGCCCAGCCTGAGAGCAGATTGTTCCGCATTTGTTGCGGCATGTTCTACTAGTGCGCGGACTAAGACTCCCAGACACCTTCCGGCGGGTCTCCTTCAAACCATCCCCAATGGTGAGCGTCCATGGTTGCATTTATCGATTGACTTTATGGTAGAATTGCCAGTATCAGAGGGCTACACAGTCATCCTCATGATTGTGGATATATTTTCTAAGATGGCCCATTTTGTGCTGCTTAAAGGACTCCCCTCCTCTAAGGAGTTGGCTGAAATCTTTGCCAAGGAGGTTGTTCGTCTCCATGGTATATCCAAGGTGGTAGTTTCAGATCGTGGGAGTCAGTTTATGTCGCATTTTTGGAGAGCCTTTTGCGGACAGATGAGTATCCATCTCTCGTTCTCCTTGGCTTACCATCCTCAGTCTGCTGAAGAAGGGTCTAATCAAGCATTGGAACAGTTCTTCCGTTGCTTTATTTCAGACCACCATGATAATTGGGCAAACCTGTTACCATGGGCCGAGCTTGCCAGAAATATTGCTGTCAATTCCTCCTCTCAGAACTCCCCTTTTCTGATTAATTATGGGTTCCAACCTTCACTTCTGCAGGAGTCTTTTGAGGCTCAGAATATTCCTGCTCTGGAGCAGCACTTGAGGGCACTCCTCTCCACATGGGTATGGGTTCAGAGAACCCTGCAGAGGTCCACGCTACACTACAAGAGACAAGCAGACTGTAGACATTTACCTGCTTCAGTTTTCCAGGTGGGAGAGTATGGCTGTCTTTGCGCAATCTCCATCTCCAGGTGCCTTGTAAAAAGCTGGCTCCATGATGTGTGGGCCTCTTTTGGGTTCTCAGTAAGGTAAACCCTATGGCTTATGCCCTTGACCTTCCTGCCAATATGCGTATTTCCAATGTGTTTCATGTGTCCCTGCTCAAGCCTCTTTTTTGCAACCGTTACACTTCTGCCACTGTTCATCCTAGGCCTGTCAGAGTGGGAGACCATGAAGAATATGAGGTGCAAAATATTCTAGACTTGTGTACAGTCAGAGGCCAGATACAATATCTGGTAGATTGGAAGGGCTATGGGCCTGAGGAAAGTTCCTGAGTTGCCAAAAAGAATATACATGCTCCTGCTCTCATTCAAAGTTTCCACTACTGCTTCCCTGCTGGGGCTCACCCTACTCCTCGGGGAGAGGTTGTTAAGGGGGAATACTGTCACAGTATCTCTAGGCAGCCTAGTGCTCATGTGATTCCTTCCTCTGCTGTGCTATTGGCCGGCATGGACGCCGACTACTTCTGCATTGCTGACGTTCACTAGAGCGGGTGCAGTGACGTGCGCTTATTTATGGGCAAGAACTGATTTGCCTAATTTGTTCCCAAGTTGGTTTAGCTCCTATTTAAAATTCCCTGGACCTAGGAGTCATTGCCCTTACGTGGTGTTCTTGCTAGTAGCTCTTGCATTCTCATTGTGACCCGTGCCTGACCTCCAAATCCGTTCTGTGTATGACCCCAGCTTGTCTGACTACCCACATCGGTTCTGACCTATGGCTCTGGCTGACTAACTCGCTCCATGTATGACCCCAGCTTGTCTGACTACCCACATCGGTTCTGACCTGTGGCTCTGGTTGACTAACTCACTCCGTGTTGACCCAGGCTTATCTGACTACCCACATTGGTTCCGACCTGTAGCTCCCGCTGACTACTCACTCCGTGCATTACCCAGCTTGCCTGATCATTCACATCTGTGTACCCGTGGCCCTGGCTTGCTCTCACTCCCTGTTGCCTCCAGTTATCTATACCTTGGTTGGAGACTCGAGCTACCTCAATAGCCTGGTTCTATCGGTACTAGAACTGTAAGCATATTCCCAGTGTCCTCCGGTATAGTGTCAGTAGTGCAGTGCTCAGCACAGTGTACATCTCCAGGTAGTAGACTGTGAACAGTCATCCAGTGGTCTGGGGTTGTGTGGGCATTATTATCATTACTCTGTGTATTATCAATAAAGGTGGTTTTATTCATCATACTGTTGTCTTTCCTTCTTTGTCTGATTACCGTGACACTGCCTCAGAATAAGCACTGAAACTAGGACAAGGAGTATTGCTGCTGCTGCTGGCAAGTAGAACCTGTCCTAGTCCAACATCACTGGTTGACCCCATTCCCACTGTGTCCACAGTGGTCTGTGGCACACTAGCCTGCTCCTCAGCATCCTGCTGCACTTGCAACTCAGCAGCAGCAGGAATTAGAGCAGTTGGAAACTCTGTAAATAAAAAAAGCTCAATGCTGGTGGTTGTGGTGATGCCCATCACCATCCTCGTCTCCCATTCTTTCTCAATTTGTGCTAAAAAGTTCATCAATGTCTCTTCCACCCCAGCTTCTCCACCATCATCATCACCACCACAACCACCACCACCAGGCCCTCCTCACTGCTGCTGTTTCTGCTCTATTACAGCCATCTCAATGATTGGAGGATGTGATGAGAAATGTGTCAGCAGGTTCCCTAATGTCACACTTGCCATTTGAAGAAGGCAGACTGGCAGCACTAGCAGCAGGCACAGGGGGATGATCTGTACTCCTGGTGGTGGTGGTATTATAACTGCTAGGCAACAATTCTGCCTTCTTCAGGATCCGGTTCCACCTGGAATATACTGTTGGGGGAAGGGGACTCCCAGGCTAAGGGGAATGGTGTGGGCTCCCTTGACCTCTAGTCTGGTTGCTCTGCATTGCTTCCCCTACCACTCCTCTAATGCTAGTCCCACCAGCTGCTTCACCATCACTGCTATTACCGCTAACACCAACCACATTAATTTCAGTCCCTGAGTCTTCCTCCTCATCACAGTCACTAGTAATATAACAGTCACCCCATCCCTCACTCCTAACACTCTGCTCAAGCTGCTGGACCTTCTCAGTAGTAGTACTAGTGGCGAGACTGCTTGGAGATGGCAAGTGTCACTTAGGGTCCCCTGCTGTCACACTTGGCATCATCTTCTCCTTCCCACCCCTCGTAAGAATTACAAGACACACTGGCAGCAGGTTCAGCAATGGCAGCTGGCACAGCACCAGGCACAGAACCAGTGGCAGCAGGGGCATCACTGGCAGCAGGCGCAGCACATCTGGCAGCTGGCACTGGCAGCTGACCTGTCCTTGTCTCACTACTACCCTTTTCTTCCTCCATTGAAATTCATTTCACCAAGATCCCTAGGGGTGATTTATGGGGACTGGCCAGCACTGGGTCTGTAGTGGTCTCTCCCTCCTCAGACTCACTTGAAACATAAGGGTCCTTTCAGCTCCAACTTTTATTATTCTTAAACTTGCTCATAGTGATAGCAGTCACTATTAGCCTCTCCTGTCTCGATTTTGCTATAAATATCACAGCAGTAGAGACTCGCCGAACACGCTGATCCTTAACAGGGAGCTCCAGACGGCTCACAGCGAAGCTCCCTGTGTGCAAAATCACACATGCACAGTAGAGACTGCTGTTCCAGCAGTCTCTACTGCTCATGTGCAGTTACGCTCACAGGGAGTGATGCATTCTATCACTTTATGTTATAGGATTGTAATGTTATGCATAGGTTGAACCGCCTTCAAAATTATTAACGAAGACATTCTGTTGGTTTCACACTGTGCACTGTTATGGATCACTAGTGATGCTGCTTACTGTGGTTACCCAAGGGAAAAGTGTCCCTGGATTTTTTTTAAATGTTGTCAAGCATGCCATTGGTTAAAAGAAAGTTATGACCTCAGAGAAAATATGACATTAGGAGGTTATTTCATGTGACTCTGGACAAGATTTACTTAGACAGAAATTTAGCCATGCTTTTAATTTTGTGGCTCTGCATATGGGAATGACCATGGCAAATACTGTTATTTACCTGTATCAGTGAAAATGTTAATTAAAAAGAGATTCAGTGTTAATGGGTGCTTCTCAGACTTACCTAATGATCATGAGGAGATAGTAGTCATGGTATTAAATCTCTGAATAGAAATAATGAGGTTACCTTTAATCGAGAGCAGAGATACTCACACTTGTCCTCAGGCTCCCCCAGTGGGGCAAGATTTCAGTATGTCCTCCCATGAACATATGGGAATCGATTAGTGATTCATTCATTGTGAAAGAATGGTCTGAGTTAATGACCTTCACATGAGGTTAATCCTCAAAACTTGCATTGCTGAGGACAGGTTTGAGCTCCCCTGCTCTACAGTATTCAACTAATTAAAAAGTAGGCGTTGATGTCCTAATACCCCTGCTTTTCACAGTATGTGAACTGCTCTGTGTAACCAGCTGTCTAGTGGGTCAGGAGCCATACCTGGTATTCACCTTGGTTCACCTGTTTCAGGGGAACTCACTTTTGATTCCCAGATATTCTGGTTTCTTCTTACGGAACCAAATAACAATGAAATACTGTAGGAAAGAGGTCATAAAGGCCCCTCTTAATAATAAATCTTCACTTATTTTAATTAGAACAGAAAATCCTGATGGCCACTATGAGTAAATTCTGTGTGCAATGGTGGTCCTCCATAATGAATCTTTAATTCATATTTGATATCATATCCACGAGGACAGAAAGTATTCCTTTTTGCAGGACTTCAGGAAAGGAAACATCTACCAAGGTAGTGATCCTGTAAGGGGGATGATCTCATATTTGGGGGGGGGGGGTCTCCATTCACAATTTTGCAAGGGCTCGCAATGGTTCTTGCAAAGCAATGCTTTCACACCTCATTTTGTACTTAACCCCATGAGTGCCAGAGGAGTGTGCAATGCATTGCAAAGCATTACAAACCCCTCTGTGGCACTTATACAGTTAAAGTGTTAAAATCACACTCTTTCATAATACTTAACTTGCTGGTCTTGTCTGAAGGAGCAGAGGTGGGAGATGTCTGTGTAATTATCACGGTGCCTGTGATTGCGTGTTTTTCCTGTCAGTTAGCAATGGGTACTTTCCATTGGTGCCTGTGGTTAGCCCGCCCAGTATTGCCTATATAGACTGGGCTCCTGCACCCTTTCACTGCCCTTTTGTGGTGTTTCTATGCCAGTGCAACGCCTGTCTGTGGATTCCAGTGTAGTTCCTTGGCCTGTCTGACTACTCTCCTGTTCCTGCGCCTGTGTACAGACTCGGATCACCTGACTACTCTCCTGTATTGTTCCTGTGTACCGTTCCGGCCTGGCTGACGTTCCTGCTCCCGTATCCGACCCGGTTTGGCTGACGTTCCTGCTCTGGTATCCTGACCCAGCCTGGCTGACATTCCTGTTCCTGGATCCCGATTTGGCTGTGTTCCGCTTCGACTCTGGTCACCTCAGCGACATTCTGACTTCCGGTGCCTTCCTGGTTTGGCACCGCTGCCCATAGGCTTGTCTTGCCTCTGTGATTGCACTGGTATTCAGTAGTTGGTTTGCTCCACTAAGTCACCGGTTGCTAGTGCTGCCTCCGTTATAGCACCGGTAGGGCCTTCGTGTTTATCCAGTACGTGGTACTGGTTAGCTCCACTCTGACCTGCCAGTCGCAAGAGTTGCCTCCGTGATTGCTCTGGTATTCAGCAGTTGGTTTGCTCCACTCAGACACCGGTTGCTAGTGCTGCCTCCGTTGCAGCACCGGTAGGGCCTCCGTATTTGTCCAGTACGTGGTACTGGTTCGCTCCACTCCGTCCTTCCAGCCGCAAGTGTTGCCTCCGTGATTGCGCTGGTATACAATAGTTGGTTTGCTCCTCTCAGACACCAGTTGCTAGTGTTGCCTCCGTTATAGCACCGGTAGGACCTCCGTGTTTGTCCAGTATGTGGTACTGGTTTGCTCCACTCTGTCCTTCCAGTCGCAAGTGTTGCCTCCTTGAGTGAGCTGGTATACAGTAATTGATTTGCTCCACTCTGACACCGGTTGCTAGTGCTGCCTCCGTTATAGCACCGGTAGGGCCTCCATGTTGCTCAGTTTATGGCACTGGTTCGCTCCACTCTGAACCTCCAGTCGCATGTGTTGCCTCCGTGAATGCGCTGGTACACAGTAGTTGGTTGCTCCACTCCATCTAACTGGCTGCTTCGCTACCTCCGTTATAGCACCGGTAGGGCCTCCGCTACACCGTGTTGCACCAGTCAGAGGCTGCCTTACCCGGTATATTGGTAAGGCCGGTAGAGCCTCCTCAGTTCCTTGTTGTACCAGTTTAGGCTGCCTTGCCCAGTTTTGGTAAGGCCGGTAGAGCCTCCTCAGTCCCATTGCACCATCTTCTAGGCTGCCTTACCCGGTATTTTGGTGAGGCCAGTAGGGCCTATATATGTATACATTGTATGCTATATCACTTGAACCTGTCGTGTGTCTGTAACATATGTGTGATGGTCAGGACCTGTGAGGGTTCTTTATTATTTTTTCAATAAAGCTGTGTTTTTATCTTAACTCTGTGTCTGTGAGTCAAACAAACCGTGACAGAAATGTTGTGTTTGCTGTTCCCACCATTTAAAGCATGAGTTAAACTCATCCTATCTTGTCAAATTCAAACTAATCACACAGGGCCAGTAATTAGGTCCCCGAAACTCTTCTAAGAAAAAGAGAAAAGCTTTCTGTATGTGTCAGGCGCTCTCACACCCACTCTCAGAAAGAAACTATGGGCTATGTTCAAGAAGCTACAAGCAATTCTGGAACAAATCAACTGCCCCTAGAGTGGAGAAATGAAACTGCACAATGATTGAAATGGGGGCTTTTAACTCCTTGAATGCTACAGAGGTCTCCAATGCATTGCTTTATAGTGCATTGGAGACATTTCTAACATTCAACAGATTAAAAGCACCATGAAAGTTTAGGGTGTTTTATTTGTCAGGTGGTTAGAAAGAGAGAGAGAGAGAGAGAGTGAGAGAGAGAGAAATGGAGAAAGGAGAGAGTGAGACAGAGATAAGGAGAAGATGTACTAAGGTTCGATATTGTGGTGATGTGCCGGGATAACATCACCTTGGCGATGTAGACACACATCATCATATGCATTAAGTATTAGGGATGCAGTGCAAAGTTAGGAGAAGTTCTCCATTAGCATACAGGGCCGTCAAACTGCTGTTTGATGTGCTCTCCCTTACACATCACCAGCAGTAAAGAAACCTGAAGTCTGTGAACATCCTATGTGCTTCCCCACTTGCTCAGTGGGTATTGGAAAGGATACTCTCAGCATCACAAACAGCACCATTCCTTTAAACCAAACGTGGAGCAAGCAAAGGGATAGCAATATTTAATATGTAAAAAAAAGTTGTAGGATCTATTCCCCTGAGTAAAACAGGGTTACACGCACTGCTGAAACGTGTTTATTCAAAAGTTATTACAGCTCAAACCTGGATTTTCTAGGTGCAGTATCATAGTGGACTGAAGTTGTACAGTGGTGCTGTTGCTACACCGTCCAATGGACAGCTATGGTCAATTGGTCATAAATCTCAATAGGATGTTGTAGCAACAGCGCCGCTGTACAATTTCAGGCCATTGAGATACTACACCTAAAAAAATCACGTTTGAGCTGTAATAACTTTTGAATAAAACACCTTTCAGGAATGGGAGTATCTTTCTTTTACTCAGCAGGGATAACCCCTACAACATATGTATTTTATTTTTATATTAAGTATTATTATCCTTTTTAGTTCAAAGTGGTGAAAAATGAAAGGGATGGAGGAGTGGTGGCAGAGTGGCAAACTGTGAAGGGGATGGAGGAGGGGTGGCAGAGTGGCAAACTGTGGGATGGAGGAGGGGTGGCAGAGTGGCGAACTGTGAAGGGGATGGAGGAGGGGTGGCAGAGTGGCGAGAAGGGTGGAGAAACCATTCTCCTAAGTGGGTTTCAAGTGGTCTGTGCCGCAGAGGGAATGAGCTTGCAAAGTGTCCTGCTTCAGCTGTGGTGAGGGAAAGGCTGCCAGCCTCATGGATGCTAAAGGGTCAAATGGTTATGGTAGAACCATCTCTCTAAATGTGTAATGGGGTGCAGTTTACAGTGCAGTTAGGAGTGGGAAACCTTTGGCTCTCCAGCTGCTATGCCCCTGCATCTGCCATCATCCTCAACCAGCCACGACTGGCAGAGGATGATGAAACTTAGTACAAGAACAGCTGGAGGGACATGGCTGGATGAGGATGATGGGATAGTTAAAGTCCAACTATAGGCTTAAGAGCCATGGAGTGCTCCTCTCTGCTTCAGTGTTGAATGGCAAAAAATATAACCTATTTCCAGAAGAGCTGGAAAGCCACATGTTGTTAGATTTAGGATATTGTATATTTGCTTAACTGATTCATAGGCAAGGGTTAAAACATGCTTTTTATGGTGACAGATAATATGTCTGATATTATATTCTATCAAAATAGTGGTATTACCCTTCAAATGAATTAATTTGTTCACAATGGAGCAGTTGGCTTGCTCCACTTTTAGCGTAAGGGAATGGTGCTCTCTGTGGTGCTGAGAGGATCCTGTCCATTCTCCCACTGAGCAAGTGGGGAAGTAGAGAGGATGTTCTCAGACGTCAGGGTTGTCTACTGCTGGCAATGTGTAAGGGAGGCAAACCTCGTACACTTCACCAGCAGTATGACAATACTGTATGCTTATGATTGATTGAGGGCTGTTACTGCATAGGAAACTACAGAGAGATCCCAACTAGTGATGAGCGAGCATGCTCGGCCGAAGCTCGGTTCGGCTCGAGCATCGCTCTGCTCGGCACATGGCGGTACTCGTACGAGTACCGCATGTGCTCGCCCGCCATGTTCGGGTCTCCTCCCCGCACAAGGCGCCTGCCTAGGGCCCGGCCAAATGAGGGGGGCCCGGAAAGCCTCATTCAACTTGAATGAGGCTTTCCGGGCCCCCCTCATTTGGCCGGGAGATTCAACCCCCTCGCCCGCAGCTTACCTGATCTCTCACTCATCTCGCCGCTCTAGTAATACAGAGCGCTGGGAGATGACATCATCTCCCAGCCTCTGCATTACTACAGCGGCGCCGGGAGCTTCAGTCAAAGAGATCTGTGCCGAAGGAGGCACAGATCTGTCAAGTACACCGCTAGACCACCAGGGGAAATGTGAAGATGAAGGTGCAATGTGGAGGTGAAGTGGAGATGGGGGCATTGCGGAGATGAAGGGGGCATTGTGGAAGGGGCATTGCGGAGATGAAGGGGGCATTGTGGAAGGGGCATTGTGGAAGGGGCATCGTGGAGATGGAGATGAAGGGGGCATTGTGGAGATGGAAGGGGCAGTGTGGAAGCGGCAGTGTGGAGATGGAAGGGGCAGTGTGGAGAAGGTGGCATTGTGGAAGGGGCAGTGTGGAGATGAGGGGGCAGTGTGGAAGGGGCATCGTGGAGATGAAGGGGCAGTGTGGAGATGAAGGGGGCATTGAGGAAGGGGCAATGTGCATCCAGACATCCTCCCTATGCTGTCCCTGAACCATTTCTGTGGTGTTTCCATCATTTTCTGCCCTTTTCCTATGGACCAGGCACCCTCCCCTCATCAGAGCAGGGGGTGCCTGGTGTAATGCTCGAGTCCTCCCATTGACTTCAATGGGGCTCGGGTGCTCGGCCGAGCACTCGAGCCTCCGGGGGCGCTCGGCCAGAGCACCCGAACACCCGAGCATCTGGGTGCTCGATCATCACTAATCCCAACGTCACCAATCTCAGGAAAGTGATGTTGGGACAGTGAGTTTAGTGTATGTGGTTGTAACAGGCTGTAGGCTGTTACTGTAGGATCTATATGAGCCTATGAACCTTAGGATCCATTATTATAAACAATTCAGGAAAGTTTGGGACTTTATGCTCAATTTGGAGTGTCGACTGGGAGAAAGGGACTAAAAAACCAAGTATGTCGGACCTCTGTTATACATCTCCCAGTCGAAGCTTCCTACCCAGTCTCATGGTGTCTACACGTTGGGTCAGTATGACATCTCTGATTGGTCAATTCCCTGTGTTCGACATTCAAGTTTTTTGTAGTCGTAACCTGGGGAAAGTAGTCAACTCGGGATTGGTCGACAAACGAACACAGCCAGACACCGATTGGCCAGAAGTTGAAGCCGAATATGCAAACAGGCTTCGGCCCCCTGGCCAGAATGTGTATTCCAGCCCCTCAAAGTCTGTATCTATTGTTTACCTGCACCCAAAGCCCTTTGTGTATAATTCAATTATGTCTGCCCTATTGCGTGATACCTGAGTGATTTGTTTACTGTCCATTGTATCCTTTGTCTTGAGTTCTGTGAGTACATTACTCTGGCTGTATAAAAGATGGCCTTGGGTTCCAATAAAGTTGAGTTTGTGTTGGACTAAGAACTCTCCACGTGTCATTATTTCTCGGATGGTCTAAAGAGTTCCCTCTCACTCCCATCCCAGAGACGTATTCAGAGCTATTCACTTTCCGCCTCCAGCACTCCCCGACTACAACTTGACTCTCTGATTCGATGCCATGACTCCTGCTTGTCCGCCTCGCCGACTTGAAGTCGAACCTGACTTGTCAACCTCCCGCTTAGCCGACATCAACCTGACTGATCCTTGTCAACTTCAACCCGGAGTCGACGACTTGAAATTAACGACCGCAAAGTTACCAATCGCTCCGGCTGTTCTTCGACTGACAACTCCGACATCCACCCGCCACTTTGGGAGAGAAGACTCAGGACACCCTGACCTCTTGGGTTCCCGTTATAGTGGTGAACAGCCACATTAACATATAAACACACACATGAATATCACAGTGGCTCATTATCCTGCATTTCCATATGGAAATGAGCCATCGTCAATGTGTTCAGTCTAAACTCATAAACCTGTTGAAGGCATGGCAGATGGCGGCTTGGTGGTGGATTGAAGGGGATATGATGAAGAAGACATGTTAGTGTATACTACACAATTTCGACACAACATCACCATTCTGAGACCTCATCTTTAATGCATCTTCCCCATTGTGTATTCACTATGAGAGAGTGTGTATTCAATATGCAGGGTAAGAAGTCAGAAGCGATAACATTCACTGAGAGGCAGTGACTTATTAATAAACAGTGATAACCATACCAGGGAACTCTCTGGATTTGCCCCGGAGACTCCGGTTTTGACACTGCTTTACCGGGTCTCCGGGGCAGAGGCAGAGTCATCCGGATGTGGGGTGTTTACACTGAAACTCTACCCACTTCCACTCTTTCTCCCCGTGTTGCTCCTTCCCCCAGCCTTCTTTTAAGCCCTCCACCCGGCACTCGCATTAAGCCCCGCCCATTTTTGACACGATACGCATCATTCTTCACACCACCCATGGCAGCAGAGGACTCCTCTCCGGGGAGATGACAATAAAAAGTTCCCAGGTATGGTGATAACTGAAGCTGGTGTACTAAGTAGGACTCAGGGACATAACCACAGGGGGTGTAGCTATGCCAGGACTTAGCAATCAATGGGCCCTATCTGTCAGAAGGTCCAATAAATTCTAGTTATGCCCCTGTTAGTTTTGTGATAGGAGGCCCCAAAAATATTCAGACCAGGGCCCTCCAATGACTAGTTATGGTAATGGTAGAAATGGAACAATTTAGTTTAAAACCAGCTGCCTGATGAGGACAAGAAATGTGAAGCAATACATTAGAGACCTCAGTGACATTCAAGGGGAATTTTGATTTGTCGCATAGGAAAGGGGTGCTCAAACCACCATTATACACAAGTGAATGTTATTTATTTGGACAGATCCTTCAGCCTGACTGAGCTACTGATTTATTCACCTATGTTCCCGTGAGGAGATCTGGAAACACTGTACTGTTGGGGGGTCTGAGGACAGTTTGATCATCCCTGACTCTATGGTACATTTGGTTTGCTCCAGAATTGCTTTCTTCTTGCTCGTTCAGCAGGGCCGGATTTATAATAAGGCAGAGTAGGCATCTGCCTACAGGCGCACCCCACAGAGGGGCGCCTGTCATTGGGATCGTTTTGGTTTTTTTACACTTTTTTTTTTTGTGCCGCCCAGCAGCCCCACAGCCGCCGGATACTGCTGTCTTCCTGCACTGATGACATCCGGAGCGCAACCACTCCAAACGCGGAGACGCCGCGTGGAGCGTGCAGGTATTTTCTTCCTCTGTTCTGAGGCCAGTTTAAAACTGGCGCCCAGACAGAGGAAGAAAACCCCTTCACGCTCCATGCGGCGTCTCCGCGTTTGGAGTGGTTGCGCTCCGGCTGTCATCAGTGCAGGAAAGTGAAAAAGAGGTACGGGGGAGAGATAGAGGCACAAGGGGGAGAGAAAGAGAAGTACATGGGGGAGAGAGGCACAAGGGGGAGCGAAAGAGAGAAGTACATGGGGGAGAGAGGCACAAGGGGGAGCGAAAGAGAGAAGTACATGGGGGAGAGAGGCACAAGGGGGAGCGAAAGAGAAGTACATGGGGGAGAGAGGCACAAGGGGGAGCGAAAGCGAGAAGTACATGGGGGAGAGAGGCACAAGGGGGAGCGAAAGAGAAGTACATGGGGGAGAGAGGCACAAGGGGGAGCGAAAGAGAGAAGTACATGGGGGAGAGAGGCACAAGGGGGAGCGAAAGAGAAGTACATGGGGGAGAGAGGCACAAGGGGGAGCGAAAGAGAGAAGTACATGGGGGAGAGAGGCACAAGGGGGAGCGAAAGAGAGAAGTACATGGGGAGAGAGGCACAAGGGGGAGCGAAAGAGAAGTACATGGGGGAGAGAGGCACAAGGGGGAGCGAAAGAGAGAAGTACATGGGGGAGAGAGGCACAAGGGGGAGCGAAAGAGAGAAGTACATGGGGGAGAGAGGCACAAGGGGGAGAGAAAGAGAGAAGTATATGGGGGTGAAAGAGGCACAAGGGGGAGAGAGAGAAGTATATGGGGGTGAAAGAGGCACAAGGGGGAGAGAGAGAAGTATATGGGGGTGAAAGAGGCACAAGGGGGAGAGAGAGAAGTACATGGGGGAGAGAGGCACAAGGGGGAGCGAAAGAGAAGTACATGGGGGAGAGAGGCACAAGGGGGAGCGAAAGAGAGAAGTACATGGGGGAGAGAGGCACAAGGGGGAGCGAAAGAGAGAAGTACATGGGGGAGAGAGGCACAAGGGGGAGAGAAAGAGAGAAGTATATGGGGGTGAAAGAGGCACAAGGGGGAGAGAGAGAAGTATATGGGGTGAAAGAGGCACAAGGGGGAGAGAGAGAAGTATATGGGGTGAAAGAGGCACAAGGGGGAGAGAGAGAAGTACATGGGGGTGAAAGAGGCACAAGGGGGAGAGAGAGAAGTATATGGGGGTGAAAGAGGCACAAGGGGGAGAGAGGGAAGTATATGGGGTGAAAGAGGCACAAGGGGGAGAGAGAGAAGTATATGGGGTGAAAGAGGCACAAGGGGGAGAGAGAGAAGTATATGGGGGTGAAAGAGGCACAAGGGGGAGAGAGAGAAGTATATGGGGGTGAAAGAGGCACAAGGGGGAGAGAGAGAAGTACATGGGGGTGAAAGAGGCACAAGGGGGAGAGAGAAGTACATGGGGTGAAAGAGGCACAAGGGGGAGAGAGAAGTACATGGGGTGAAAGAGGCACAAGGGGGAGAGAGAAGTACATGGGGGAGAGAGGCACAAGGGGGGTAGAGAAGTACAAGGGGGGAGAAATAGAGGCACAAGGGGGGGAGAGAAGTACAAGGGGGGAGAAGTAGAGGCACAAGGGGGAGAGAGAGAAGTACAAGGGGGGAGAAAGAGGTGCATAGACCCCATAGTAAAATAATAACAATGACACATGTTAATGTGTTAAGTTTTTTATTCTGCTGTTTGTTTTTAACACTGTTCATTAAATCAGTTTAAATAATGAAAAATTAGCATTTTTTTTATCCGATTAATCGAAAAATATTTCAGTCAAAACTTTTTGAACTTCTTTTTTTTTTTTTTTTTGGCGGGGGGGGGGGGGGCGCTTCAGCTTTCTGTGCCTACAGGCTCCTGAGATGTAAATCCGGCCCTGTCGTTCAGTGTCTCTGTGAGGCTGATCTATTACAGAAAAGTAGTGCAGTTCTGGAGCAAACCAAGTACATCATAGAGGAACAAATGAAAATTGCCATTGAAGTAAATGGAGCTTTTCTCCCCTTGAATGCTAGATAGGTCTCCACTGCATTTCAAAGCAATTTGTACTGGAGACCTCGCCAGCATTCAAGGGGTTAACCCTTTGAGTGCCAAGAAGGTATCCAACACAACCCCTCCTTGGTGCTGAGAGTGTTAAATGCCCAATTTAAATCAATGAAGATATGGCAAAATTGTATTTTTCCCCTATGATGCAACTGGTTTGCTCCAGAACTGTTCCACTTTCTCAGTGCATCAGCCTCTGTGGGATCCAGTGTTAAAGGGATAGTAATGTTTCTATTTAAGTTTAGCTCCGAATCTTCTTTATGCTTTTTATAACATGTAGCGCTATATTTCTTACTTACATATTTGTAGTTAAAATGCTATTCAAGTCAAAAGGATCCCCCTCCCACCCCTTTCCCCGCATCTGATTATCTCATGCTGGTCTGGATGGAGAGCGGTGAGGGACAATCTTCAATAAGCAAAAGGAAAATCCTTTGTCAAGGGTTTTCCTTATACTTACTGACTGAAGATTGTCCCTCACTGCATCTGTCCGGTCCCATGACCGGATTCCAGATCTAAGGGGAGGAGGAGGGAAGGGGAGGGAGGGGGATCCTTTCATCCTGAATATCGTATAAACTACAAATATTTAAGTAAAGAAATATAGCCATACCTGGGAACTTGACAGGCAGGGCTACACGGAGGGCAGCCCTGCCAGCTCGATAGGGGAGGGAAATGACGCAATTTGTGTCATAAAAGGGGCGGGGCTTAGTCACTAGAGGGGACGGGACCAAAAAAAAGTGCAAAATATATGTTTAATGAGGGTAAGTGGGCGGGGAATGGGAGGAACTGGGGCGGGATGGAGAACTACCCAGAGATTGAGAGACTGCCCCGGAGACCCGGTTATTCACTGTGAAATCCGGAGTCTCCGGGGCAAAACCGGAGAGTTCCTAGGTATGAATATAGCAATACATGTTATAAAAGACTCAGCGCTGCACTTTAATAGAAACATTACTATCCCTGTAAAGCTGCTTTGCCTATAAGCAAAAGAAGTGTTTGTCAATGTTAGTCCTTGTAACACACAAACAGGTAAGTCCCTACTTAATCTCAGGTGAGCAATCAGTAGCTCAGTCATTGTGATTATTCAACATGCTTAATTAGGGATATCCTGAAAACCTGACTTGTTGGTGTACCCCAGTTACTGGGTCTTAGAATCACAGAGCTATATAGCACAGTGTGTTAATATTTAATAAGTTTCAGGTCTACAGTTTTCCACAGAGCACTGTTCAGGCATCTCTCAGACCATTATTTAGAGCAGTGCACTACATATCAAGAGATGGCATGTGATTTTCCCTTCATCAGCATTAAATAGCAGAGCAGGATGCGTGTGAACAATGTGTATGTGGTAAGACTGTATACGAGAACACTAGACAGTGGCAACTGAGAAAGCCACCAGGGTTTTATGGCCTCTTTGCATATGAATCACAGAGTAGAACTGGCTAGAAACCCAGATATCAAATCAAGCACAGGAACGTTCAAGTTAAGGTTAAAAAGCAATGGTATGTGTAGTTAAAAGTGTCAGGTGATATGAAGAAGATATTTAAAGGGATAGTAATACTTAATTATTACTAATCCCTATATTAAAGTCATATTAAAAATAAATGTATTGCCCCCAGTGTCATCTCTCAAACCTTTATGATTTGAGAGATAATCGCTCCTAAAGTTGCCCTCTCCCTCCCCCTTCCCTGAAGTCAGCGTTGTAGCTGACTGAAGGGAAATCCGGTCTTATGATCATCAGGAGGCTCTGCAGCAGAGCTGCGATTGCGTTAATAAAAAAAAAATATTTCACTAAAACGGTCTTCTACATGTGCTTGCAAACCAAGCACGGTTAGAAGACTGTTTTAGTGAAAGATTTCTTTTTTATTAACGCGATCTTGGCTGTGCTGTAGAGCTGCCTGAAAGTCATACGACTGGCTTCCCTGCAGTCAGTACAATGCTGACTTCAGGGAAGGGAGAGGGAGAGGGCAACTTTAGGAGCGATTATCTCTCAAATCATAAAGGTTTGAGAGACGACACCAGGGGCAATACATTTATTTTTAATATTACTTTAATATAGGGATTAATAATAATTATTACTATCCCTTTAAGGCAGAATTGTGAGAGATAGGAAACAAATATGTGATAAGTAAAGACGATAGTCTGAAAATAGTGGGTGGAAGAGCTCAGCAGAAATTAGTGGAAATAATACCGAATACTGAAAGGGGATGCAGTCAAAGATAAGCTGTAGAACAGAATGTGCATTAACCCAATGAGTGCCAGAGCAATGCATTGCCTGGCCATCTGGCACTGAAAGGGTTAAAGGAGAAATAACACCTCCTAAAAAAAAAATATACCCCAACACTTATTTTATTATGGCCAGAATCCCTCCATGAATTTTGCTGTTGTATCTTTGCTCAAGAGATTACACTTTTAACCCTTTGAGTGCCAGAGGAGTATTCAACGCATTGCTTTGTAATGCATTGGATATCTCGCTGGTACTCAAAGGGTCAGTCTGGATGTCATATCCATGGAGGCTGACATGACAGTTGCTGGGAGTTTTTTATTTTTTTAAACTGAAGAAGGTAGAGTGTATGAGCAATGCATTGCATACCCTGTGGTCTTTAAATGGTTACAATTATTACCATGTGCAGTGACTGGAGTTTTTGCCCAGGTCCTGCTAGTGAATGTCATGTCCAGATCCATGTACACAACATGCAGGACTGATTGAAAATGTTCACTTGCCAAGGACAAAATTCATAAGCTACCATTAGGATTTCATGTCCATAGCAAGGTAACAGGGGGCTGTTAATATCAGGAACTGTTTTTTGTCATTTAAAAGGCAAGTAACATGTAGAAGTTGGACCCTGGGAGAAAACCTTTCTATGATTCCCAGGCTACATTAAAAGTCACTGTGGATAAGCAGGAGAGTAGAATGAAGGTCTGAAAATGGACCCCGGTACTCGGATGCTGATCCGGCAACGACCGTGAAATGGGTGATTTGAACTCTTACAAGTCATTGACACATGGACTGGTATGGATGGGTTTTCTAACCAGACAACAACAGTCTATGATCATAATCATACCTGGTAACTCTCAAGGTTTGACCCTGAGACCTAAATCTCAGGTAGAAGAGAGAGGGGCAGGGGAGAGAGGGGGGAGAGGGAGCGAGTAGGGGGAAGGGGAGAGAGAGAGAGAGAGAAAGAGAGAAAAAAAGCAAGAGAGATGAAAGAGAGAGAGAGAGAGCTTTGGCTGTATAAATTGTGGTGGTTTGTATCACTTTGTGGTTTATAGGCCAGAGGTGTCAGAATTCAGTCCCCAAAGACCCCAAAACAGTTAAGCTTTAGGATAAAGAACAGCTCATAATAATAACCCCACTTACTTTACTGTGGACAGGGAATCCTGATGAACCCTATGAATCTGGCAAGACCTGGATGTCCATAGAGGCAGACATGATAGTTGCATACTGGACCACAGGACTTCAAACTCTGCTCCCTACACCTGGTAATCTTAACCCTTTAAGGACAAGAGGTTTGTGCTTAGCAATATGTTACAAAACCAACTGGTCCGTAAAGGGAAGAGGAGGATCGTGCATTCAAAAGCACATAGGCAAATTTCATAGGGGCCAATAGGATTTTCTGGACATAGTAAAGTAAGTGGTAGGTTATTTTTAAGAGGTTTTAGTTCTTTAACCCTTTGAGTGCTAGAGAAAGGGTAAAATAAGTGAGCAGGAAGTTTGTTTCCCTATCTCCCTTGAAGAAGTATTCTAGTTAGCACAAACATCTGCGCTTTGATGCTTTTCTCGGACACCCAGTTTGATCTAGGAGAGAAATGAGGAATGGTGGGCCACATAAACATCTGAAACTGCCACTATCACTATATGCTTGTAATTGGCCATTTGTCTACACTATGTTATTGTGTGTGCTGTCTTCATTACCCATCATGGGGCTTTACCCTTAGAATGCTGTGGAGGTCTCTAACAGGTATCTCTAGAATCAGCAGATTAACAGAACAGTAAACCCTACTACTATTCTACTTAAAATGTGTGACCTGACTATCACTAAACTACTGTTAGCCTAATGGTTAACCACTCACCTAGTTGTTCACTAGATCATGTGTCCATTCTTAAAGTAGCAATCTTTTTTTTTTTTTTTTTAGATATATGTTATAGGCTCTTCCTGCTGAGTAAAACGAGTACTTCCACTACTGTTAATTGTTTTACTCAAATGTTATAACAGTTCAAATTTTCAGCAAGTGAATTGCAGCGTGATTACTTCCTGAAAATTCTGACAGCATGACTCAGGAGTTTCTATCACATTCTGTGCAGAATTGTCAGTGGCTTTTATCAGAGGCGTAACTAGAAGCCGCCTGGCCCTGGTGCAAGAATCGCCATGCCCCCCACCCCGTCCACATTGGCCCCCTTCATCTCCACATTGCCCCTTCCACAATGCCCCCTTCATCTCCACAATGCCCCCTTCATCTCCACACTGCCCCTTCCACAATGCCCCCTTCATGTCCACACTGCCCCTTCCACAATGCTCTCTTCATCTCCACAATGCCCCTTCCACAATGCCCCCTTCATCTCCACAATGCCCCCCCTTCATCTCCACAATGCCCCTTCCATAATGCCCCCTTCATCTCCACAATGCCCCTATCTCCACATTTCCCCTTCCACAATGCCCCCATCTTCACATTGCCCCTTCATCGCCACATTGCCCCTACCTCCAGTCCTGGTGGTCTAGCGGCGTGGCTTAACAGATCTGTGCCTCCTTCGCCACAGATCTCTAGAGCTGAAGCTCCCGCGCGCCGCTCTAGTAATGCAGAGGCTGGGAGATGATGTCATCTCCCAGCGCTCTGTATTACTAGAGCGGCGCGCCGAATGGGAGATCTGCTGATGCGGGCAAAGGGGTCGCAGGGGGCGGCCGGGCCCCTGGAGTGACGGGCCCGGTCACAGGTGTGACTGCTGCGACCCCTACTGGTACACCACTGGCTTTTATCTCAAATACAATGTAATAGAACTAAATGCATTCTGACTACTAGAGAACACTGTTAATGTAAAGGAAATATGCATCTCTCATCACTGTGTTAGTACCTTTATTTTACTTAACAATATATATTTTTTCATCACAAAAGTTTACTGCTCCTATAAAGGGTCAGGTGAATGGCTGTTACGCTTCCTGCTGGATCAGCAGCTGGCTCCTAAAACATAAATTTCCAAGCTTTTTAAATGCCATTTTACTAATGCAGTCCCACAGAGTCAACATGTCCACTCTGCTCAATTACATTAGTAATGCTGGATTTGAAAAATTTGAAAGTTTGTCCTTTTCAGATCCCACAGGAGCCAGTAGCTGATCAATGAGCCTGACCCTATCACATGGAGCATAGTTGGCTGTTGTTTAGGGACTGGACTGTTCTCATGGAACAAGATTGATATGAATATGGAATTGTCTCCTATATACTGAAACAAGAGCAAAAAATGTGGCTGGATAGCCAAGAGGTGATTAAAGACAAACAATTAATTTATGTTCATTCTCAGTGTGTTGCACTTTCATACTCTTGTTGTGTTTATTGTATCCTAGTCATGGATGTTTGCTCTTTTTTGGCCTTATTCAGGAAACAAAAAAGGAGCAATTCAACTGCACCAGAGAGAACAAATCAAAATTCCCCGCATGTCCATGGTACAAGTAGGGCTTTTAACCCCTTCAACACATTGCCCACTGACTGATGTTACAGAAAAAAAAAACACCTGTGCGGAGGTACTAGAAAATAGAAACTGGAGAAGCAGGTTTTGTTACATCAGGAAGTAGGCCTCAGTTTTCCCTCCGTGATTAGCGCCCTTAACTTGAAGCCCAACACAGGTGTCACTATCAAAGAAGTCAATGGGCAGTGTCTAGTGTTTGTAATAATGTTCTCTGAAGTCTTCATTCTGAGACACTGTATTGGCCCTAAAGGAAGCCACCTGAGATGCACATTCAAATATGGAACTGACCATGGCAAGCATGGACACGTTGCCACCATTGTACTATTGAAGGGCTGATCACTAAGTGTTTTTTAGAACCACAATGTAAATATTAGTGAATGCCTTATATTTATCAAATAGTTAGTGAATAGATATTTGAAAAAATTCCTTAAGAAAACACATTTGAATTACTTTTTTTTTTTTTTTTACATTTCTGAAGATTTGTTAAAAGGTTAATAATATATGTGCATTACTGAAGTTGCATTTAATTTAGAATTCTGTCTGTTAAATTTTAAAATTGTGAAAGAGCAAGTAAGTCGGATCAGCTGCAAAAATGACTAATTTCCTATTTTTAATTTGATAAACTGGTGCAATGAGTTGATATTCCTAGAACAAAACTGACATTTGTGTGCCTTAATGCAGTGGGAAGAAAACTGGAGGCCTAGACTCATTCATTGGGCCCGAACAACTGGCCAGGGGAACTTGTAATCTGGTAGATCCTGCAAACTGCCCTTAAAAACTTGTGTATGGGGAATGTATGTAGGCGAAGGGCAAACTACATCCTTTTTTTTTTTTTTTTTTTGCAATAAAAAGGGGGGGCTCACTCTGAAAACTTTGACAACCCCTGTCTTAACCCCTTGAGGACCGGAGGGTTGCATGCCACATTGCCAATGTGGCACACCCCTCTGGTCCTCAAGGATAACTATACCCTAAGTGGCTCTTAATTTGTTTAACACTTTGTCTTACCTGCAGCAGTCAGGGAGATTCGGTTTTATTTTTTGCATTATAACTGCAATTTCCTGTATAGAATGATCTCTGTTGAAGGTCACACACTAATAGGTTTCAATAGCACAGAATGACTCATAAAGGAGACAATTATTAGATTTCATACTGAACACAAGGATGTATGAGCCTCAGAAATCCAAGGGGTATAGATTTAGATAAAAAGGTTAGGGGTGGGCAAAAAGTCAGAAAATTTCCTGCATGACTCTTTTTTGACACTATCAATACATTTTTAGCCTATGTTTTCTATGACTGAAATATTTCCCACCACAATATTACTTCTGTGGGCTGAAGTGAAGAAATAAATAGATGAAAGTAAAAGTTGTGAGTCCTACAGCAACATATGCCTTGAAAAGGTTGTTAGTGCTTTTGTCGTTTGCCTACAACACTAACTTCCTGCTTGTGTAACATTGGCACAACCAATTCTGAAAAATAACTGCGGCTTGGGATATTCCCACAGGGTGAACACATTACATCAGTTCTTTAAAGTCCCTGTTTTCAATAAAAGAAAAGGGTAGCATGTCAACCGCCAACATTTTGGGAAGTTTACAATTCCAGAGGCATAAGTTTGCATTATTTTTCCTGCAGGTTTTGGCTTCTTCCTAAGAACTTAGTAAGTGTGGGATGGCAGTAAATAGTAGACGAACTATGTAACTTTATTGCTTTAATGACATGACTTGTGGAAGTGGTGTGGAAGGGGGTAGTATATGTAGGCACTCTATGACTCTTGTCATCTCCAAAAAAACAAACTCAGAGTCATACTCCTCTGCAGAAGGAGCAGAAAATATTGGCACGCTCTCTAATACATCAAGTAGCACTTCTGTTATGTACCCCACAGCCCCGTGAACATTTAAGAGTACTTCTGCTGCTGCTAGTTGTGTCACATCTGACCTGTTGATGGTGTGTCTCCTAGTCAGACCTGTGGTTGCGCATCGGGTGGGAACTCATTGACAAGGTGCCTAGGTGTGAGTCTGCTTTCTCCCTGCTCACATGCTTATTACACAGACAACAGGTAGAAACATGTTTAGCTTTTGGATCCTGAGTGAAGCATCTCCAAAATGTGGACTTCATAGAAATTGAACTACTACTGTCACTGGTGCTGCACTTCCAAGAGCAGCAGAAGCACTCAAAGCTAAGGCTGTGCTGATAACTTATGTTGTTGCTGGTTACTAAACCTATTAGTGTGTGTGGCTGAGTGGGACTTGGAAGTGGTATTGATGCTGATGATGACTGACAGGATGACTGTGTACTTTTTTTATATCTTTGCTTGCCCACGGCTAGACTTTCCAATTGTTCTCTCAAACAGTTTATAGACAGGCGCAGTATTCCTTTTCAGTGGTGGAAGATTTGCCTTTCAGATAACTTTTTGGCCATGGCATCATCTCTCTCACGCTCAACTTCATTTGTATCTGAAGAAGATCTATATCATCATCATTAACAGTCATTAGGTCATCCTCAGCAATGCCTGCCACTTCTTCCCTATACTTTTATATTCCTCTAGGCTTTTAGAGGTCTCAAACAATTTATATTTACTTTTCCCCTTTGAGGGGTTTTCACATTGTTTCCTACTACTTTCAGGACATGTTTTTGTCCTTCAACACTGGAATGTGAATAGTTGCCACTGTCAGTGCTTATACATTGTTTATTAATAGTACTGGTGCTGGAACTTTGACAAACCACATCCTCCTCAGGAGGAAAGGGATCACCATCATTTATTGCACATGCTGTAGCAACCATGACTGCAGTCAGTTTTTGGACTACCACTGCTCCTAATCCTTTCATCCTACCTCTTTTGTATTTATGGGACATTACTTAACTACTGTGTGCTTTTACTGTTAAGTACACAAAATAACTGATTGTGTGTCATGTCTTGCCTTGGATCTCTACAAAAGACTCTCATATAATATCAGTTTGCCTCAGTCACAGTTCACATCAGGGTCCCAGTCTCAGTAACATATAAATTTTTTTTACATTTAATTTATTTTAATTAACTGCCCACCTATCTCTATCACTGTCAACAAACAAACAAACATGCTCCCTGTTCAATTGCTTCTTTCCCAGACTCGTCTAGGACAGAGATAACCAGATAAGGAAGAAACGTGGATTACGGTTGCCTGTGTCTTCCCAGTCAGTTACTCAGAGTTTTGGGGTTATTTTCCTTTGCTCCCTTCTCAAACCCCCAGACTCCTCTGATAGAGATAACAACCAGATCAAAAAGGAGCTTGGATCACAGCTGCCTGTGCCTACTCAATCACAAAATGTTGGGGTATTTGGGGTAATTTTCCTTTGCTCCCTTCTCACACTCTTAGACTCCCATAGGACAAAGATAACACCCAGATCAGGAAGAAACTTGGAACACAGCTGTCAGTCAGTCACACTGAATTTTGGGGTATTTGGGATCAAACTCATTTCTCCCTTCCTGTCCCCAGGGTCTCCCAGACTCCCCTAATACAGAGAACAGAGTTCCTGCCTACAAGACTCCCTAAACTAAGCTTCAACTCCTCATGAATAGCTTGCATTCTCAATCTCTAGCTCAGAAATATACTACTTTCTCCTCTCAAACACAGAATGGCATGCTGTGAGAGCCTGAAATGCTTTTATCTGCCTGTGGGCGAAAAAAACGAGAAATGTTCTGCTTTGAGAAAAGAGCCATTTTTCTCCTGTTTCTCATTTGAAGAGAAAACTTTCACCCTTCACTAATAGAGAGGCAAAATTCCGGTGACACTGATTAAGATAGAGTAGCAAAAAAACAACCATTAAAAGTAGAGTTGGCATGTATACTCCAGTGTGACAGTGCAGAGCAGTACACCACTACATGAGACCAATCCATCCATCATCAACTGTACACCAATATAATCAGTCTGTGATGGTCTGGATGTTGAAAAGGAAAGTGGAGATCTGATGCAATCCATTTTCACTATATGGGAGAACTTAAAAGTCCAGAAAATTCCCATTGATTTAAATGGAGATTTTAACCTCTTGAATCTCCAAAGCATGTCAAAGCATTCAAGTGGGTTAAAATCCCACTTTTTAAATCATTGGGATTTTTTGGTTCTCACCTATAGTGAAAGTGGCTTGTTCCAGAACCCTGTCTACTTTTCTTTTGAACGTATGGCCTATAGTTAAACAGCAATAGTTCTCAACTGTGTACCATGGAACGCTAGGGTTCTCTGAAGAAGTAAAAAGGGTTTCCCATACCAAATGTAAGTAATGGCAGACAGTGCATGAGTGGTTCTGTGATTGCCAGTGGAAAAGGGTTGGGGTGTCACACAGTGTATGTGTGATTCTGTGGTTTCCAGTGGACATTGGAAAAAGCCAGAGTGTCAGATAGTTTGGTTCTGTGATTGCCAGTGAATTGTAAGTGGAACAAGACTCGGGTGTCAGGCAGTGTGTGTGTGGTTCTATGATTACCAATAGAACAAAGCTGGGGTGTCAGGCAGTGTATATGAGGTTCTGTGAAGTCAATGGACAGTGGAACAAGGCAGGGTCTCAAATGATTTGTGTGTTTCTGGGACAACCATTAGAACAAGGCAGGGGTGCCAGATAGTATGTGTAGTTCTGTGATTGCTAGTGGACAGGAGACCAAGACTTGGTGTCAAGCAGTGTATAGGTGGTTCTGGAACTACCAGTGGTACAGAGGAACAAAGATGGTGTGTCACAGTGTATTAGTGGATCTGTGACTAGCAGTGGGACAGTGGAATAAGGCTGGGGGGTCAGACAGTATGTGTAGTTCTGTGATTGCCAGTGGACAGAAGAAAAAGACTGGGTGTTAGGCAGTATATAGGTGGCCCACAGTGATTAATACATAGGATTGTGGTACCCCTATCTTAACTTTTGACTTCCAGAGGGGTATCCACATAGCTAGGAATTTTCCAGACACTCAGGTCTTTAGAGTTAATTACAGGCCTCCAGGGACAGAGGCTGATTCTCCGGTGGTGGTGGTGGTGGTGGATAGTTTCTTCTGCCCAATTCTCCTCCTTCTCACCTTGTACCTCCCACTTCCTGCCCATGTCTTCTCTTTCCCATCCTGATCTGCCCACTTTCCACCCACTTCCTGCCCACTTTATTGTAAGCTCCACCTACCAAAATAAGCCCCACCCCTTTATTATATGAATTGGGTGATTTATATCCATTGGAAGCACATGAGCTCTCTCCAAGTACTTGAGAGGAGGAAGTTCCCAGTTATGGGTATGCAACAAATTGTGGAAACCCCTCTGACACTGAATTAACCCCTTTCTATTCTGGAAATGCCAGCAATGCTTTGCAGTTAAATTTAGCAATCTTTCTGCACTAAATGGGGTTCAAAATTACTGATTAAATATTTTCTCCGTTGCTAAGAACACTTCACTGTGATAAGCTTGGAATCCTGAAGTACTGCAAGAAAGAACCATGTATTCCTCTGTAGACACAATATCCAGTGTCAATTATAGATTTCAGTGGAACACTTCCAATCTGAATTGATTCATAATAAGAGTTTGGATTTTTTACCCAGAACACGGTAAATGGAGTTTAATATTAGGATTTAAGGTTTTCTGTGCTTGAACATGAGGTAGTGATGATTAACTTCCCTGTGCTGGAGCAAGGTTAATACTGCTCTTTGCAAATATACAGATTAAAAGCTTTTATCTGGTACCCTCTAGTGGCTGAAATGGTAAACTACTACAGACTTTGAATTTATGGTTATTTTTTCTCTCCCACCATACTAATGTATAGGATGTTAACCCTTTGAGTACCAGAAAGGTATCCAGTGCATTGTGTTGCAATGCATTGGCTACCTCTCTGATACTCAAAGGTTTAAAAGGGTCAAATCAAATGGGATATAATAAAAAATACATATGATTTAAAATAGTCTATGTTACTGTTAAAATGGACCTGTCACCATAAGACAAATTTAGTTTGTTTTAAAGAGAATTCAAAGCTGCCAGTATGCTGATATTAGTTAGTTTTGTTTAGTTATGTTTGCTGCCAACACATATCCCTTGCCGTGCTATTAAAGCAGATGCCTCCAGTGTATGTGCTCTGCCTGATTCATTCACAGCACAGTGTGTGGTAATATTGACCCAACTCAAACTAATTAACATAAAGTGCCACAAACAAATAAAAGTTAATTTCTCACAAATTATTTATATAACAAACAGTTGGCTAGTACCACATATAAGACGTTTTGCTTTTTAAAGTTAAAGTATATCACAGTGACAGATCCACTTAAAAGTGGAACTATCACCAAAAATAAAAATTGTCCTATGCGTTTTAACCTTTAAAACAACATTAACGCTGTGCACCTTTTTTTTTTCTTTTTCTTTTTTTTTTTACAAATCCCCTAGTAGCGGATATATTTACTCGTCAACATCGGGCACTTCCGCGTTCTATGGGACACTGTACCGTCCAAGGACTTCCCAGGTTGCAACCTCAATTGCATTGTAAAGGGAGTTTGCTGTAACGTTAGCACACAAAAATAACAGCTACGAAGGGGAGGGTGAACACACTCCCTGGGGCAGCTTTGAAGTCTTCAGATGTCATGTGGGACATACAGGGTCCCATAGAACACAGAAGTGCCCGATGTTGACAGGTAAATTATACCTCTAGTAGTAGTAGCAAAAAATGTTTATGATAGATCAGTCCCTAGTATCCTATAATATAAAAGGCCAGATGCATGTTTTTCCGATGCAGGCATGCGCAGTAGAGACTGGCCGAATGACTGCCTGAATGCAGATGTTTGTCAGATGCAGTCATGCACAGTAGACACTACCTGAACGCACAGAACGCTGGGAGGTAGTTCTGCAGTGTTATGTACTTTGGGCCGTGTACATGGGCTTTTACACTAGTACCATATATTTGCAGGTGACTGTGATCTTCCTGTGGCCAATAGGAATCATAAGTTGATACACTGGAGCTCACAGCAACTGCACTGCAGAGAAGCTAAGAGGGGACATGTACGCTGAGGGTGATGAGTGTGTGTTGTTGGCATAGGTTGCCATTCAGACCTTCACTGCTAAAAATTTCTGCATTTTTCCCAGAACACAGGGAAGCTGTAGCAAGCTTCACAGGTTGCGTCATGCAAGGCACAAATCAGCCATTTGAACAGTCAGATTGAAGTCCCTTCATTAAAATTATAGACAATTAGCATGGATTTGGAAACACTGTGCTAATGTTGTCTGAGTGAACAAAGCCCAACTCTCCCATTTATTACTCAATCCATTTATACATTAGCTTTTTTCTTTAACTCCTTGAGTGTTAGGAGGGGTATGGAATGTATCGTGACATACACCACTCTTGTTTTTAGGGGGTTTTCACATCTCAGACTGGCATGTGCCCCCTATAAAAAAGTGGGAACTTTTCTCTTGTATTGTCCCAATTTGTGCTTGGTATGACATTCTACATATGCAACATTTTCTTAAGTTGTTACAGGAATAAAATGTAGAAAATAGTTTCAGTTTACTGTAATTTTCAATTCCTGGATATGTCCATGGCAGCATTAACCAGTGGGTTAAATTCACCCCTTCAGCTGACAAGACAAAGAACCAATAGAAACAGAAATCCACTGTATAAGAGAGGTTCCCTCCAATTCCTCCTGTTGTAAACTAATCAATCAAGGGATGGGAATGTTGGTGTATGCTGAAAGGGACATATCTAAAAATAAAATATTACAATAAACTGAAACAATGGCAGTCAATTCACCAATGGGTACCCAAGCAATGTTAAAGGGGGGGGGGGGGGCAAAATATAAAACACTGCAAAATAAGAACCTCAAAAGATGATCCTCCAGCCTGAGCAGAAAAAGTCTTGGATTGGCAACTAAAAAATGTTGAATTTTCCAGAAGTATAAGCTCTTGAGAGGAAAATACACCTGAGACAGTGCTTCTTCGGTCTTCAATAACTTTGTGCCAGTATGTAGTATGGTTATAGACTAATCAATGGATAAGGGCTGAAATCAAATGCGGGAGATAAATGTTATATCCTGTTTTATAAAAAAAATTCCTATTGAAGTCTATGGGGATGCCTGGAGATAAAAGCAGAGATAAAATTAGTACCTGTATTTGAATCCTCTGACTCTGATCCTGATGATGTCTGTCCCAGCCTGGCCTGACTATCCTACTGCTCTGTCCCTTGATACCTCAATTCAGAATACTTCCTCTGCAAGCCCCCTCCGGTCTGGCCTGATCGCTCTTGCCACCCGTGACTCGCAGGCATCTGTGGTTGGCTCCTTCAGAGTTGTCATGTTCACGTCTCTATTTTTTCATGTAGCCTCCGTGGTTCAGCCACTATTTGTGTGGAGCTCGATTTCGTGGTCACCTCTTACTAATACACTCCAATATTACATCATTTACTACTACCTCCACAGAGGCCATTCTGCTGATTACACCAATTCTGTCTCCAGGTCTATTTCCAGGCCATTTGGCACCCACTCTATAGATCAACTAGTTTGTGTAGTCATCCTTCCAAGTAACTGGTTCAGCTAGTGACTGGTATTTAACCTGGTGTTCAACAACTTTACATCTGACTCTAAGTTGCGGAAAGGCTGCACTCACAGTTGACAATTCACAAACTACACTTTCTAGCCTCTCTCTGAAGCACCACAGGTAGCCAAAAGACTTCCAGAGGTTGTAGCCTTAAATGTGCTAGTTGGGACCTTCCCTATATTCTGACAGCACACATTCTAATGCCTCTAGATGCACAAGCATCACAGTGCGCATAAGTGAAAGCATTCACGTTCTAAAGATAAACATCTACGACAATGAGCACACATGCTTCAAAGTATATTTACAGTAGAGAACACTTGCCAGTGCAGCAAAGAGGACATGAACTGCAGACAACACTTGCACATGGGTGGGAGCACACACTCTCCACATCCCACATGTAGTACATACATACACCTCAGTGCACCATACTTCACCCTTTGCATCAAAGTAAGCAAACTCCACATTGTGCCAAAGTGCAGACACATCACAATGAGTTAATGTGAACATTCATCACAGTGCATCAAAAAGCATATTCTGTGTTAACTCACGTTTGCATAAATGCACACATACTATGGCAAAGCACACATTCTGCACCTATATGCATGCATACTATGGTGTGAAAAGCACACAAGCCGCACCAAAGGGAACACTGACCACGGTGCATAAAAACAGCATGTAAATCATGCCAGGATGTGGTGAATATTAGTATATTTCCAAAACCTCTCCAGAAGGCTGTAACTCATACTATTAGCAAGCCCGTGGAATAAAGGATAAACAATAAGCTGTTTATGAGTGAAACACTCAAATCTACTGTCCAAACTCTTATTTAAACACTAGTTGCATTACAAGAACAAAAACATCATGGCATGTAGACACCATAAATGGTTTACATACCAAAATCCTGATATGCCCTAAAGTGTCCACACAGGAACTGAACATTAAAGCAGGGCTCAAAATTTCCACTAGCCAATGGTGAGTGAAAATTCATCCCTGGCGAGTAGAAATTCAGCCCTGGTGGGTATGTTATGGCTTGCAGTGGCGAGTAACTTTTCAGGTCTGCCTAGCAGCAAAGGACTTCAACTTTTAAGCCCTTATTAGAGCATATGAATATGCACACCTTCATGTCATGTGTAAAGAAATAAAAATGACCAAGAAGTATGGGGGCATACAGCAGAGCATGCACAGCAGCTCACAGAAGGAGCACTAAAATATGGTCAGTAGGAAACAATACGGTATAACCAGAACAATACCTAAAACTCTGGATATGGCTTGGTCTCATACTACCAAAGGAAAATAAATATTCATGTACAAAATACTTGTTCTTTCTAGTTATTTGAGGTTTTGGTCTTTGATAAAGCTGCTTGTTGCCATGAAATGGGTAAGATATAAGCCATTACATATATATTATATTTTTATACTCAGGAATATGAAATACACGTTTTATATAGGAAGTACTGCCACTTTTTTTTTATATCTTAATTGGATAGTTCCTGAGACTCTATTACACGAACAGTGATGGGTTGATTTTCTCTGTTTGCTTTGTTGTAAGATTTGTTGATACCATCTGTCTGACCATATTCTATTGTGAGTACTATTCTTGTTATTTTTATTCCATTGCACTTTCAGTGCTACACTATCAGACTCTGTTTCTTTTTGTACTATATATACACAAAAAAAACGGCCACAGCGTCCTTTGAGTGCTTGAGGGGTATCGAACGCCTTGAGTGACAATGGTTTGTGTACATTTGCCGCAGTGAAAGAGTTCAATGTTTGAGAGCCAAAGATTCATGCAGTGGAATGTGTTGGATACCTCTTTGGCAGTGAAGGAAGCCAAGGCATTGGCCATTTTGTTTGGTTTAAACCCCTTCAGTGCATGGATACCTCTTTGCATCTCAAGCACCGAACTGTTTCAGTTCTGCAAACGTACATAAGCATTGTCAAGCAATGCGTATACCTGTAGCAGTCAAAGGACTTAATGCCTGTTCCCCTTTTGGTAGTATATAATTTTTCTGTTGTGCTGTTCATGTCCATTATTATGCACAGCCATAGTCAGTGACTTTTTCTGTCCAAGTGCATTATAAGAAGAAAGAAATCCTCTTAGACAGTAGCTGGTGCTGTTACTAACAGCTTGATAAAAAAAAGTTTGAGTTTTAATAAGTTGTAAATGAAAAATGTCATAGTGAGCGTCCATTGTTTTACACAGTAGGAAAAAAAAAATGTTTGCTACTTCTTTTAAAGGGGAACTATACCCTTTACATTAGTGGTAGGCCATATTTGTACCTCTAGCCATTGAAGACTACATTTCCATCATCCACAACCAGACAGGTGTCCAATAAGTAGGGTTCTAAGTATTACCCCTGAGTTGACGTAAGCGCAATCTGTTGGTCCAGCAGTAATGTATCATTAATCCTTTATGACCAAAGGGTTTAGACTGTGAATGGGAATTATAAATAATGTGAGGTGGTAATTCAAAAGGGGGTGTGTACTCTGACCTCAGTCCACCCCATGTGTCCATTAGGTAAGATACTATCATTAAAGTCAGCCATTAATCCTTTAAGGAAGATCAGTTAGGTTCCTTTGAGATCCTAAGCGTGCCAGCCATTTTTCATAATTCATCTGCCTTATATGTAGCGTTTCAAGTTTTCATGGAGAAATAGGCTTTTACATCTAAGAGTGTAACATTGATTCTGGTCAGGCTGCCACACTGCTCTGTACCGCAGCCTGTCAATCTTGCACTCTTTTCCTCCCCAGTTGCTCCCCATTATGACCTCCCCCTCTGACAGAGGAATCCTCCATGTGATAGGAACGCTGTCATTGGCAAGACAGAGCTCCAGTTCACATGCTGGATTCCTCCATCAGAAGAGGAGGCTGTAAAGGGGAACAATTGGGGAGGTAAAGAGGGGACGACTGACAGGCTGTACCTCAGCCTATCTTGAAGTGACATACAGCTGTTTGAGTTTAAAGATTATTTATCAGTGAAAAACGATTTTTTAACCGGATTAAGTGACATGTTGTGTTCTTCTTGCAGTAGCGGGGCATGGAGAGGCCGTGCTGGGCAGCTGTCAGCTCTCATGAGGCCGTAGCTCCCTTCATTTGTTCCTCTATACTGTGTGGCTCCCTCTAGTCACTGACAGCAGCCAGAGCAGCCTGAGTGAATGTGGAGTAAAGCATATGTTTATTGAGTTATGTGCTTGTCATTGCTGCAGTGTGCGTAATTTGTATTGCGAGTCAGAGTTTGCTGGAGTATGGTGTGAGGATGATGGGAGTGCGAGTTTGTGTGCAGCTGTAAATATTGGGGCAAAGTGAGTGCGAGTCATTGGTTTAGGGTGTGTGTGTGTGTGTGGTGGTGTTGATTATGTTGATGTATGTAGTATGAGGGATTGTGTGTATTTTTAGTTAGCGAGTGTATCAGCATGCTTTTTTTCTTCTTTTGAAACGTATGTTGAGGGAGGAGCATGTCCTTGCAGAGATTTTGAAAGGAGTGGGTAGGGGCCTTTGGAGCTACTGGTAGATGACCTGTCTGCCAATCAAGGTGTTGATGTTCAGAGGATCAAGTGCAAAGCTGTCAGACGGCACAAGGCCTACAACCAGCATAGAGCTGAGGAAAGCACAGTTCCTAGGTCAAGGAAAGACAGGGAGAATGCATACAACCTGCAAAAAAGATACTCTGTGTTAAACACCTCACACTATAGGGGTAGCTCTGCCTCCAACAAGGGCCCCACCACATGCACCACCATTTCCACAGGGGACTGAAGGTGGGTATCAGCTGAGGAGGAGAAAAAAAGGGAACTGTTGGGAGGGTGACACTGATGGGGGCTGAACTTCTACACTGTGGAGTGTAGGATTCTGTTATAATTATCTGTGTTATTGTGTTGCACTGTTTTTTGTTCTTTGCATCCTACAATATATATTGTGGGTACCATTCCCCTTTAAAATACATACTGTGTGCAGTTACGAATTAGAATTCCTTTATTGTAGTCTTAGAATGGATAAATATCTATCATAAGATACCTAGCTTAGTGGAATCCCTGCCAAAAGCTCATTATTCCCTAATCTCCCAGATCTGCGGAGACTCAGCATCATCCTGGTAGCGCCAAAGTCACAGGTAATCATGAATAAGGTCAGTAGTTGGACACCATCCAATCCAGAAGGGGTTACACATATATCCCACGTCTAGGTTTTTGTGCCCGAAATGCATTATCTTGCACTTTGCAGCATTAAACTTTAGATAACATACTCTTGCTCTTTTCCTAAATCACTATGTGTTTGCGTTATTTCCCCTGGAGTGTCAACCTCTTTCCCAGACATTTGTGTCATCTGCAAATAGGCTCATCTTACCTTTAATACCATTTGAAGATCTTAAAAAACAGAGCTCCCCACCCCAGGATCACACAGTCCTTAAGGGGTTAAATAACAGTCTTTAAAACCCTCCATCTTAGAGTCCCTTTGGTTTACAGTCATATTTTTTCCTAACTCTCTCATAGGTAGGGTTGCCACCTTTTCTTAAAAAAATACCAGCCATGGTATTCACTCCATAGACTTAACATTGGACAGAAGTAATTTTTTTTACCGGCATGCCGGTAAAATACAGTATGGGTGTCAACCCTACTCATAGGCAGGAATTTTATGTCTGTCATTCCAGTTTCTAATTATGGCTCTCAGGATAATTTATTACCGCTTACCAAGCTTGGGTAAGGTCAGGAGGGGGCAAATTCACTAGGGCGATATGTGAGAGGAGGGATTTTACATCTATATCTAGTAGACCTTCCTCATAATGGGTATCTTTTTTTTAGTTTGTGGATCAGTGTGGACTGTGTACCTTTTGTAATCTGCTGCCACTGACCAGACTAATCCTCTTCCAATTACCTCACATATAGAATATGATTAAAGCATGGTACCGTATTAGCCATAGAAAATGCAGGAGACAAGTAGAGTAAAAATGATACCTTTATTTGTTAACTGAGTGGCTTTGGATACAAACTTTTAAGACAACTAGGTCTATTCTTCAGGCATAATAAGAATGAAGGCTGAATGCACGATACATTAAAATTCACGCACATCATTTTAACATCTAAACCCCTGACTGCCAAAGAGGCATCCACCACACTGCAACACAATGCACTGGATACCTCTATGGCACCGAAAGGGTCACATTCCACACTATCAGTGTGGGACATAAATTCTCATACTCTAGACTCTGTTACAACCATTTGAAGTAGACTAGAGAATGCAAACAAGATTATATCACCACGCTCCAGTGAAATTGATCAGAGATGGCTATGTTAAAAACATGTATGTGTTATTCCTCCAATACCAGAGAGGTGCACAAACAATCCTTTACAATGAGACATGCAGCCCCCTGCCATCCAAAAGGAACAAAAAATATTTTTATTTTGTGGGATAATATGACATAAATGCATTGTCACAGCTTGAACCCTTTGGGTAGTATCTAGTGCATTGTGTTGTACTGTGGTGGATGTTTATTTGGCAGTCAGGGGGGTTAGATGTTAAAATTATGTGCATGAGGTTTAAAGTCATGTATTGTATGTTCAGCCTTCATTCTTATTATGCCTGAAGAAGAGGCCTAGTTGTCTTGAAAGCTTGCATCCAAAGCCACTCAGACAATAATGGGGGATATTTACTCAATAATATTTATTTTTCTTCTGAGTACCTTCACAGCAGTAGAATGGGTTATCTCTGTCCTCCAGCTGGTAGAACCAACCATCTGACTTTAAAGAGACCTCCCCGCCATCTCCAGTCACTTTCGCTGTTGACATAGCTGTAGAAAAAGAAAATTGAGGCACAAGAGGTGGACAGGGATGGGTGTGTCGTGGAGGGACAAAGAAGAAAAAGTAATATTGGTGAGAAATTATCTCCTTTCTTATGTGTCCACTCCATGGCAGTAGAATGGGACACAAAAACAGTGAACCAGAAGGGAGGGAGAAATTCACATAGAAAAAAAAACAGGAAAGTAATCTCCCAGAGTAACAGTATTTACCTCCTAGTGAAACTGACAAACAAGAATACCAGTCAAATACTACCGTCATACAGGCCCACTGCTTGAAGCACCTTCCTCTCAAACTTGGCATCTGCTGATGCGTACACTTCCACCTTGTAATGTTTGATGTAGAAATGGAGGCCCATGTGGCTACTTTTCAGATGTGTTCAGCAGATGGCCCAGTAGCATCACTTATGATCTGCTTGAGCTCAAGCCCAAAAAGAGACTTGCCCTGAAAAGCAAGAGAAACCATAGTTTTCTTAGATGAAAGGTCCGCAGACCAAATCTTGAGCCACAAAGTGCATTGTGCACTCACAGAAAAGGCAGAAGTCTTAGCAGACAGCATCAAAAAGAGACATATGTCTGAGACTCAGACATGTAGGTTAAGTGGGCAAAAAGATTCTCCTTAGGGGCACTCTCTCTAATGGCATCAATAAGTTGTTCAGCCCAGATAACAATAGCTCTGGTGACCCAGGCAGAGGCAAGAATAGGCCTCATGCCGCACCAATGGCTCAAAATTTGTACTTCAGAATGCTTCCAGCTTCCTATCTGTCATGCCCTTAAGGGCCATAGCATCTGCCAAGGGCACAGTGTTGGACTTAGACAGCCCGGATATTGGGAAGGGAGGGGTGTCAACAGCAGGAAGAGAAACCTATTGCACCAAAGCTGCCTCAGAGAAGGGATACAGCTTAGAGAATCTCTTAGAGAGAGACATGCTCCTATCAGGCATTTTCCACTCATCCAAGATAACCTGGTCCACAGTGGCATTGACTGGAAAGACTGTTGAAGACTTAAGTCTCTGAAACACAGTAGGTGAAGACAGACCATTAAATAGGGGTATCAGTGACCTGAAGGATCACTAAGACAGCCTTAATGAGTCCCTCCACAGAGGGAGTAGGGTCAGCTTCTCTCCTCAGAGGATTCCATGAGCGAAGGTATACCTGGAGCCATAGGGTCCACAAACCTGAAGGTAGTAGGGGGTTTCCAAGAAAGGAGAACCCCTTGGAGGGATAGGGGAAATTGTGCCATAGTAGACTTTAAATCTTTCACTCAGACTGGATCTTGCTCGAGACTGGAAGCCCCCAGTGCAGTGAGGGCCACAACGTATGAGGGGGCATGGGGGTCCTGAATATTCTCTAGTGAGCCCTATTTGACATGAGGAACAATAAGCAAGTGGGGTCAGTGGCGCCACAGTATCCTTTGCCTTAGGCCTAGCCCCATGTCCTTTTGGATCCGACATCCTAACAGGAGTAGTGTATAAACAGTATATAAACTCAAATGCTGTGTGCCAGAATATTAATTTACCTTAGAAAACCTGGAAAAGGTACTTATCTGGTAGGTGAAGGGTTAATCTGAGGAGAGCAAGGCGAGGCAATCCTCTGCATAGGATAAGCAAGGAGGACAAGATGGGGCCTGTAAAATCCATCAGCCAATCTCGGAATTGTAGTCTTTCCCAGTTGCTGTATCCTAGCAATGCCTGGTCTTGCACTCGCGAGGCCCCAGGGGCCTGTGAGACACTGGGTATGTGAACCAGATGCTAAGGTATGAAGAGACAAGAAGAATGAGCCCTCTCTCAACTCTGTATGACAAATCGGTTGCAGAGATATGTCCCAAAGCAGTTTGTCCCACAGAAGTCAATGGAACAAGTGTGGCTGCATGGGAAGTGTACCTTAACCCGGCACAACAAAAAATTGGTCCGTGGTCCTTATGTGATCCGGTTCAGGGCACCCTGAACCGCGTGCAGCACCAGGGGTTAAAGGCACCATGCATTAAAATTCTACATTTTTAAAAAATTTTCCAAAACACCCAAAAACCCAAGGGGACATGTGGGGGGTAATAAATAAATAAATAAATAAAAAAAAAAAAACACCTTGAAGAGAAAATCCATTGAAACCAGTAGAAAAGGGGTTAACTACCCAAAATGCAGCCATTCAAGCTGCGGAAAACTCAGGGACAAACCCGAATAGAATACCCAACATGTTTGCAGGAGTTTCAGACTCCTGGATAACCCCTGTAGGAAAGGAAGCAAGTGGGACAAGTAGACCATGGCACTCAAAGGGTTCCTCACCAATCTTCATCTTCTGTCTTCAGGTTACCATTATGAAGAACCAGAGCCTCTGACCCAGTTAAGAGAGAAACTTGGGCTGCAAGATTGTCTCCATAGGGCTGCAAAATTCCATAACAGCACCTGCAAGTTGGCAATCCTCCAGGTGAAGCCAGGAATGATAACCCATCTAATGGGGGGAATTGTGACACCCCATATCTAAGCATAAAATAAAAATAATAAGCTAAAAACTAAACAGAAATGTTCCTAAACTCTTCACACTATTTGGAACATGTAAAAACTGGAAAGAGTGGTGCTAGGGTAGCCTGATAAGGAGAAGGGAAGGCTCCACCTCCAAGACCTTGTATTTTTTAAATGTTCCTGCCTACTAGGAAGGAAGTCTCCTCCCCATGATATCTGTATGGGAAAAGTCCATAGCAGATGTATTGCCTGTAATGTCCATGTAATCCCAAATTCTCACATATCACAAGGACATGAGAGTTTAACCTCCTGTTTCTTCACACTTCTCCCCTCCCCCAAATAAGTGAGTTGCAGGTCGGTCTCCCATAGGCCCCCTGCAGACTCACCAGATTTACAGGTCATTTAAAACACAGTTGTCCCCTAGGCCTGCTTGTAGGCACAAAGTGCACATCTTGCAGAGTTTTGTGAGATACACACCAGGTGATCCTTCCTGTCCCACCTCCTTTGTCTAAGGGTAGGGAACTGCCAGTCCTTTGGGCCAAGCGAACAGGTATAGCCACCACCGCCTCCTGATCTCTGAAGGGCTGGTGGGTTACCTTAAGAGCAATTACAGTGCCACTGCTTCTCCAGGACCCATCATCAAGCAGGGATCTGCTGTTGAACCTTCTGTGCACTGCCACCTATTGGTTGGTGACATACATTGCAGCATTGCTGGGAGTCCCATGCGAGTGGCCAATAGCCAGGCAGTATGCAAATATGTTACTGTTGCATTCCTGTACCTCCACTCTTCAATGTCTTAATTCTATCCCCCATCCTACACCCCAGAATTATGATACTCTTATGTTGGTTATATGTTATGTATTCTGTGTGCTATGGCATTTTTTTTTTTTTTTAGATGCATGTAGTTTCACTCTAAGGTAAATATAGGCTATAAAAGGCCTGTCATTGACCTTCAATTAACTTAGATGTGTGTTTTTTTTATCCCTGATGCAGATGTCTAGGCTCTGGGGGTGGGGATTGACAACACCAGGCCCTTGTAGCCAAAAGTGCCTTGAGAGACCTGGAGAAGAGGTAACATACCTGCTCAGCAATGACTTGTTCTGGTGGGTAGAAGTGCGAATCCCTACCCAGGTCACTGAGCTACATGGGCTGGCTGCATCTGGAGGTCTTCCAATCCGGTTGACTGCCTCTGTGGTGCAAATAGATCCAGTGGCAAATTGCCCACTTTTGAGGCCAGTCCAGTGTAAATGATCTGGTTGGTAGCCCCTAACCAACAAGGGTGGGTACCCAGGGCCGTCACAACACATCATGGGTCCTTAAGGGGTTAAAGGATATGTGGTCACCTTACCAGTAGTTCTTATAGGGCACCGGGGTGGGTAACCCTGGATGCTGTACACTTTCCAGTGGAACGCAAGGCCATGATCAGCCCTCAGGTCAAAAGGTAGTTAGAGTTATGAACGTGTGTTGCCGAGTCTTCCCATATATACATTGGTGTGATTATGACAAAGTGACTTGTCCAAGTAGGGGGATATGGATTGTACTTTTAACCCTTTGAGTGCCAGAGGAGTAGGCAACCCATTGCAAAGCAATGGGTTGCCTACCCCTCTGGCACTCAAAGGGTTAAAATGGATTAATTCTTAGACTAGGTATGTGGAGAATAATGAGGATCTACAAGAAGATTTGGATTTATTTTATCATCTATAAAAGAGTGCCATACATCAGACATGAGTGATATGACCAGAATTAATGAGAGTATGTAATGTTTTTTAAAGGGATAGTAATGTTTTACAATACAAGCAGCTCCAATTAATCTTTACAGTATTTGGCACATGGAGAGTATTATTTCAATATTGTCAGAGTTGTAGATCAAGAGTAATTGAATGATAAATTATCCCTCTCCTGCCCCTTTTACTGATTTATCGCTGCTCACCTCAGAGCAGCAAGATGGTGTCCAGGTGGATTGCAGAGAGGGACAATCTTCAATTAGCATAAGGGAAAAATCTGAAAAAAAAAAAAAAAAAAAAAAAACCTGTCAAGGCAGGGTTTTCATTGTTCTCACAGTAAGAAGATTGTTCTCTTCTGTGATCTGTCGGGTCTATGGACCAGATTCCACATCTGAGGGGAGGTGGCTTACTCTAGGTAAAAGGGGCGGGAGGGGGATACTTTATCATTCAATTACTCTTGATCTACATCTCTGACAATAGTGAAATAACACTCTCTATTGTTCAAATACTATGAAGATTAATTGGACCTGCTGTTTTTGTGAAACATTACTATTCCTTTACATCTCAATGGGAATTTTTTCCCCAAATTTGCTACATAACTTTCCTAGGTTTACATTCTCTAAATTAGGATTTTTTTTTTTCCATTGGCCCATGAAACTATGTTTTTGGTCCCGTAAAATTTTAGCATTTTTACTCTTACACTCTTCATGATGACGGGCCATTCTGACCAGAAGCACGTACATTGAATAAGTTGAATTGAAACCTATCTACAGGAACTTTTCACAAACAAGAGACATGCCAAGGGAGGTTTTAGGTGGAGGCAGAAGGACCGAAGTAAGCACTGGTGCAAGATTTTAACATTTTCAATATTAACTATGAGTGGACAGGCAATTTGTTCAGTAAGCATACCAGGGCGAAGATAAGGTGAGGGGAATGATTGCTTACACCTGAATTTGAACCACAGGTGTATCACGATTTTTGGCATCTATTGTTGCACGATTGTTTCCCAATGCTAAATCTGCCAGTTTCCATAATTTCTGCAGGGTCCCCTTAAGTTTGCGTATTTTACCTGCCCCTGGTTGTTCATAGTCTTGTTTGCAGCATAGCATGGTTTTGAAAGAGCCTTTTATTTTTACTATCCTGAAATTTCTCTCTCATTTTAAGCTTGGCTCCATTTATTTATCTTTATAATAAAATGGATTACTCTTTGAGAAAGTTGTATGAGGAGGGTTACTACAAACTACTCTCTAGGTGGTACTTAACTCCACAACGCCTGTCCAAATATGACAGACAAGTGTCTGATGGGTGTTGGAGATACAAGACACAGGGAGGAACTTAGATTCATATTTGGTGGTCCTGCCCGGTGATTGCGGATTGCTGGTCATGGATTACGAAGGTCATAATATGGGTGCTAGGCTTCCCTGTCTCGGGTGACCCTTGCATTCTACTCTTTTCCCTCCATACCCAGTTTTCTCCAAAGCACTTTATTTTGTTACATTACATGCTCACAGCTGCCAGGTTAACTATCCCGGCCCATTGGCGACAGCCTAATTTCCCTCCGCTGACGAGTTGGGTGGCAAGGGTTGATCGGTTCAGGGTGATGGAGAGGATGCATGCATATAGTCTTTAGAAAATGCAATCTTTCTGGGAAGTATGGACTTGTTGGGAAGAGGTTTTGCCCTTTGAAAGGCAAGATTAAATCCAAGTTTTACTCACTGAATGCTCCCCTTGAGATATAACGTGAGGTACCCCCACCCCCACTCCAGTTTCCTTTGCTGGCCAAAGAAACCCCTGTGCGGAGGGGGACTGCGGGACAAGTGGACCAAAGCACTCAGTGTTTCTCACCTTTTTTTGTAGGTCTTCTTTCTTCAGCTTACCTTTGTAAAGAAAGGAGCCTCAGAGAGACCCCTTTAGGAGAGAGACACATGGTTTGCATGATTCTCTCCAAGGGCTGCAAGGGATCACAACCACCACCTGATAAACTGGGCAATCCTCCAGGGGAAGCCAGTAATGGTAATCTGACTAACTGGGGAATCTGGACACCCCATATCTAACACTAAAATAATAAAAGTACTAAAACTAAGCAGAACAGTTCTCAGCCATCTAACCAGGATCGTGGAACAAGTGTATCTGAGCGGGGACTAGTGAGGTAGCCTGATATAGAGGAGGGGGAGGCTCCAACCCTGCACTTCTAGAATTGTTCCAGCCCACTGGAAGGTGCTGTCGAGTTTCCCATGGTACCTGTAAGTTATAATGGACGACAGAGAAAGTAATATTGCCTGTTCTGAGGCTAGTCACTACTCAGAGCAGGGCTCAAAATTTCCACTCTCCACTAGCCAATGGCGAGTGAAAATTTAGCCCTGGCGAGTAGAAATTCAGCCCTGGTGGGTATGCTATGGCTTGCACTGGCGAGTAACTTTTCAGGTCTGGCTAGTAGCAAAGGACTTAAAATTATAAGCCCTGACTCAGAGCATCACATTTTACCTCTCTAGTGCCATTACAGGGGAGAAATTTCTGCGTACATATTAGCCCAATACTGTCCAAAAGGGCAGTCAAGTTTCCAAATGACAGACAAAGCCCCTCTGCACAGTAAATACCAGCTAATCCCAGACATACGTTTTGGTCTTGTTTGGGCCTCGTCAATGAGGTGCAGCTGGTTTCCCTAGGCTTTGAGAGCAAGGGAATAACAAGAGATAAGACGAGGCCCAAACAAGACCAAAACGTATGTTTGGGGTTACCTGGTATTTCCCATGCAGAGGAGACTTGCCCATCATGTTGGAGCAACACCACCCTTATGGACAGGATTAGTCTAATATGCATGTAGAAATTTCTCCTCTGTAATGACACTAGAGAGCTAAATATGATGGTCTTGAGCAGTAACTAGCCGTAGAACAGGCAACATTTTTGCTCGTACTCAGAGCCTCACATCCTTTAGCTTGTACTAATTTACTGTATGTCAATTTCTTTAGATATATCTTAGTATATGACTGAGTCATTATGTGTTAACCTATATTCCTATCACACTAATGAAATACATATTTAAATAAATTATATATATATATATACACACTAGCTGAAGAGGCCGTTACACGGGCCACAGTGCCACTGCCAGCCAGTCGCGGGGCAGTCATGCGCAGTAGAGACTGCCCGCACCGCAGCTGATACAAAGCTGGACTTTCTTTTGGAGCGTCCAGCTCTGTATCAGCCATGGCACGGGCAGTCTCTACTGCACATGACTGCGTCGTTACACACGTTTTAGCGAATTATTATATAGGATTTTTGCACAAATATGCATAATTGATTATTTTAATTCTGTCCTGTGAAGTAGCGTGTCAATACCTAGCTGGTGTAAAGATCTCAAATTTATTTAAACACCTATTTTTATTTATGTGAAGTATATGGGTCTCCCGTTAACTTTCCTTGCATATATCATTGACATGCTTCTATACACCTTTTGTATATATAAATGCACACACCTTTCCCTGTACACATTTTGTATATATAAATGTACTCACACACTCCTGTGTACACCTTTTGTATATATAAATGCACACACTCTCTCCTGTGTACTCCTTTTGTATATATAAATGTACTCACACACTCCTGTGTACACCTTTTGTATATATAAATGCACACACTCTCTCCTGTGTACTCCTTTTGTATATATAAATGTACTCACACACTCCTGTGTATACCTTTTGTATATATAAATGTACTCACACACTCCTGTGTAGACATTTTGTATATATAAATGCACACACTCTCTCCTGTGTATTCCTTTTGTATATATAAATGTACTCACACACTCCTGTGTATTCCTTTTGTATATATAAATGTACTCACACACTCCTGTGTACACCTTTTGTATATATAAATGCACACACTCTCCTGTGTACACCTTTTGTATATATAAATGCACACACTCTCCTGTGTACACCTTTTGTATATATAAATGTACTCACACACTCCTGTGTACACCTTTTGTATATATAAATGCACACACACTCTCCTGTGTACACCTTTTGTATATACAAATGCACACACTCTCTCCTGTGTACACCTTTTGTATATATAAATGCACACACACTCTCCTGTGTACACCTTTTGTATATACAAATGCACACACACTCTCCTGTGTACACCTTTTGTATATACAAATGCACACACACTCTCCCGTGTACACCTTTTGTATATACAAATGCACACACTCTCTCCTGTGTACACCTTTTGTATATATAAATGTACGTACAACCTCCTGTACACATTTTGTATATATAAATGCACACACACTCTCCTGTGTATTCCTTTTGTATATATAAATGTACGTACAACCACCTGTACACATTTTGTATATATAAATGCACACACACTCTCCTGTGTATTCCTTTTGTATATATAAATGTACGTACAACCACCTGTACACATTTTGTATATATAAATGCACACACATTCCTATGTACACATTTTGTATATATAAATACACACACATTTCTATGTACCCATTTTGTATATATAAATACACACACATTCCTATGTACACATTTTGTATATATAAATACACATACTCTCCTGCACCCCTTTTGTATATATAAAAGCACACAACTCTCCTGTACCCCTTTTGTACATATAAAAGCACTCTCCTGTACCCCATTTGTATATATAAATGCACATAGTATCCTATACTTCTTTTGAATATAAATTATGCACTCGCCTCTATACCTTTTGTATATAAATCCAAAGACTCTTCTGTACAACACTCTCCTGTATACCTTGTATGTGTATATATACACACATTCATTAAAAATAAAAGACAACACTCAGATTTTCAAAATTTTAAAACCTTTTAGTAAAACAGTTTGATCATACAAAATTATAACTTTACAACAATTCCAGAGGAAATAATATTGCTTTCTGGGAAAGAGGCAAAAAGGTTTTAGAATCATCTGGAGCAGAGAAAAAAATAAATGACTTTAAATGGTACGTTATAGAGCAGTCAGCATTACAAAAATAGAGTATAACCTACCAGGTGCTTTCCTTGCACCCCCGTAGCAAATTTCACCCAGTAATAAAAGTTATGGGGGGGGGGGAGAGAACAAAACAGAAAGTCCTGTCATTTCTTTGTAACATAATTTAAATTGCGTTGGATACTAGTAACATCCCCAAATGCACTGTGAAGCCACTGCAGTGGAGACCTTTCTAGAATCAAAGGGGCTAAGCTGGCAAGAAAGAAAATAGAACATAACAGGATGTATCTGTATAGATAACAGTATAGAGTTGCAATGGCTGTTTCATTAAAGGTACAGTATTGTTTAAAAATGAAAATGGACCATGATGTTTTAACAGGTAATGTATTCCTAGCCAGCATATTTAATCCTTTGAGCAACAGAGGAGTGTCAAACACAAAGCACTGGATAGCCATCTGGTACTCAAAGGGTTAAAAATATCCTGTTTAGTCCATGAGCCCCAAAATGTGTAGTAAAACATGTTCCTCCCATGGATGTGCAGGCAGTTAAGCATAGCCATCTGAACTCTGGGCTGCTTAGAAAAGCTTCTAATATCTGATAAGTGCAGTGTATATTCTGATTATGATACAATGGCAAATAAATGGCTCTGTGGGGGGGACAAAAAAGTGAAGGTTTTAACCAGAGTTATTATCTGCTTTAGGGCTGCAGCTGGATCAGGAGGTTGTCAACCTCTGGCTTTCCAGGTGTTAGGAGACTACAACTCCCATCATCCCCAACTGATTAGGGAATGATGGGAATTTTAGTCTCCCAATAGCAGGAAAGTTAAATGTTGCCTACACCTAAGCTAGATAAACAAATCTGGCCACCCTAAAGATGCACGGAAAGAACATGTTTTTGATGGCGTTTAGGGCTTGCAGAATATAAAATGCTTTGGTGATGCAGACTAGGAGTACATGATCTTTATACTTAGGTGATACTTTCTCTTTAAAGGAACATGAACATCTCTTAATAATAAAAATGGTCGAATGCCCATTAGGAATCAATTCTTTGTGGATTTGTTCCCCAAAAGAAATCTTCAACCCTTTGAATGCCAGAGGGGTACAAAAAGCATTGTTTCAAAGGGTTAACTAGCACTGGATATAATGTCTATGTTGCAGGACTCCAGAACTATAAACTCCTCCCGCTCAAGGCGACCCAAGGACACATTACGGGGAGGTGTCTGCGGTCCTAGTTTCACCAAAAGAAATCATGTTTGCCTCCATGAATGACATATCAGTGCAAATTAAAATTTCATTGGTGGAAAAGAAGATGACACAGAACTGATTAACAATGTCCATTAGGATTTTCTTCCCAAATTAAGGAAGTAGGTGGTGGTGACGGGGTGTGTGTGTGTGTGTGTGGGGGGGGTGTAAGATGGCATTAGTGTTCCTTTAAGGAGGAAGACATGCCTGTTGCATTGTGGGAGAGATGATAGTGTAATAACCTGTTGTGAGAGTGGTAAGCAAATCTCTGGCACTCCAGCTGTTAGGGACTACATCTCCCATCATCCCAATCAATCCTTAACAGCTAGAACACCAAAGCTAGCCTACTCCTGTATTATACCTACAGCACAATCTAGCAGGAAATTGGTGAATTAGGAAGTATTCGCCAGTGGGGACATAAGAATACAAAATGGTGGAAAATTTAGCATTTCCTTTGCAAACATGATTTAGATTCAGCAAAGTGAGGTTAAAATCAGACAAGGGGAAATAAACAGCCCATACTACAAATCTTCAGTGGGTATGCTGATCCCCCCTACACTTCATGTGTCCTATTAAAATAAAGATTGAAGGTGAAAGGAAGAAAATAGAAATAAAAATACTAACTATAGCAGCATTATAACCACAGGACAATTCAGAATTAGGCACCCTTGTCTGGCTGCCATTTCTGATGGGTTTTCATGGGATTGAACTGCAGGAGTTGATGTGCTGGTTTATGGGCTCTCTGGCACAAAGGTTGAAAGTCATCCTCAGTCACCCTCTAGTGCTACAGTCATACTACAAAAAAAACAAAAAAGGCTTTTGGGGGAAGAAAAAAAAAAATCTATTTAAAAACAATTACAGTATAAGGTCGGTATTTGGTTGCAATTAAGGCAACTTTGATGCACACGCAGGCACTAAAGACCAGGAAACACACTATTTTATATACAGGCCTTGAGCTTTGACAAAAATAAAGTTTCTTAAAACCCTTTGATACTGGTCAGAATTGCAAAGTGTTACTTTGTAACGAGTTTTTGACCTCTATATCACCCAAAGGGTTAAAGAAATGATAAAACCCTACTTACTTTAAGATGGAAAAAAAACTAATGGCCACTATGAATTAATTGTGCAAGGCTTGGCTCTCCAGAATCAATCTTTAATTAGTACTTGATAGCATGTATAATAGAAAATGAGGCGGACATTATCCAGTGTGGCTGGATTACAGGACACGACATTCCTGCAAATGAAGTTTTCTTCGTAAGGAATGAAAGAAGCTTTCAGTCGGGTGAATTCGGAGTATTGCACCAAAGAATCATTGTCCACCTCAGTGAACATGATGTCCAGTACTAAACAAAGGGTTAATTCTGGGGAATCAACCCATGCAGAACCTAATAATAGTGGCCTTTAGAATTATTTGCCCAAGTAAAGGTAAATGTGGGTAATTATTAGGTGTTGGTGCTCCTTAAAGCATGGAACTCTTGTACTCAAGAGGATGAAGGTATATTAAAATGTTGCTATATTTACATGGATTAAAATGTTAAAAAGGGGGTGCAATTTTCTTTTGAAGTCATGGAGGACAGAAATGAAGAATGGTGGCAAGGTATGAGAGTAATGGCTACGTTTGGCCTGCACCCCTTCTCCCATCCCTCAAATACAGTGGTTACAGCTTGTCACGCAGCAAAATACCCATTCGGTTTGACTTATATGGAGATAATGATTGGCACAGTTTATTTACCCTGAAGGCCTTGTGATTCTCTGAGGTTAGGAGAAGGGAGCGAGGTGGCTTTTAATGAATGAGAGCTCTACCGTCAGATTAACACTAAGGACAAGAGGGGAGTGCAGTGCTCTGGTCCTTACCGTAACCCTTTGAGTGCCAGAGAGGTATCCTACGCAATGCAATGAGTTGGAAACCTCCCTGGCATTCAAAGGGTTAAAGGTTAAACAATTTATGGCATTAGGCTCAAAGACAAAAGTGGAGCAATTCTGGTATTAACAACTGCATAGTTGCCGGCCAAATTCCCACTGCTTTACATGGGGCTTTTAACCCCTTAAATGCTGGTGAGGTCTTCAATGCATTGTATACCTCTTTAGCATTTAAGGGGGTTAAAAATGTCTTAAAATCTGTGTGCGTGTGTTGGGGGGGGGGTTCTTGTCCCCTATGGAGTAGCTGGTTTTTCCCTGAATTGCTACATTTTGTCTGCATATATAGCCCTTAAAGGGATAGTAATACTTAAAATGTAAAAACATTTATGTTGTAGGGTTTATCCCCCTGAGTAAAACAAGGGTACTCCCACTGCTGAGAGATATTTTATTAAAAAATTATAACCTCTCAAACCTGATTTTTTTAGGTGCAATACCACAGCGGCCTGAAAATTTACAGTGGCGCTGTTGCTACAACATCCTATGGATAGTTCTGGCCTGTAGAAAATAAATCTCCATAGGATAGTGTAGCATCCGCGCCACTGTAAATTTTCAGGCCACTGTGATACTGCACCTAAAAAATTCAGGTTTGAGCTGTTATAATTGTTAAATAAAATATCTCTCAGCAGTGGGAGTACCCTTGTTTTACTCAGGGGGATAAACCCTACAACATATATTTTTTACATCTTAAGTATTACTATGCCTTTAAGGCTCTCACTTCCCTTTCCTTCATTTTATTTGAAGCCACGAGACTCCCATTACCATTTTTCTCATTCTAGATTTTCTGTGGACATCTGCAAATTTAATTAAAAAAAAAAAAAAAAAAAAAATTTCAGTGATATAAAACCAACCTTCCAGACTAAAAATGGAGTATAGAAGCATGAAAACCACAACGAGTCCCCATGCCGGGCACCAATCCTACAGACTTACATTCCCCCCTCTATTATTAATGTGGCACTTACAAACCACACTCACAGCTAACACTGAGCTGGTGCAAGAATACAAAGGCATTATTGGCACCAACGGTAATGGAGCACAAGAGTGAGCTCAGTGAGTGGCTACATGTGGGGAGATTTTCTTCCGCCTCTTCTGGAGGAGTGGGTTGGAGGCATCTTCGATCTTCTTTATCTTAATCTGCTCATAGTCCACCCTCATGGTAGCCAAGGCGCTGGTCATCTCCTCCTGCGTGTTGGGGGAAAAAGATAGAAGGAAAGAGTTAAGAAGAGCACTGGAAGAGTTACGGATAAATAAGTAAATGAAGGGTGGTGTGTTTACAGGAGGAGCAAGGTCAGGATGTCAGGGAGCTGTGCTTACCCTGGCCTCTCTCATGTAGTGTGATATACTGAGTGAGTTGCTAGCAGTGGTTATAGTTAGTATGGAGAGCTGGGATGAGCATATGGCTCAGGTAGTGTGGTAGCTTTCTAGAGAAGTTGTTATAAACCAGGCAAGAAAAGTAAAGGGCACATTTAGATACAGGTGTTAGCCACTTAAACATATCACAATGATAGGTAGTGTAATTACACTGGTGGACAAAGTGATATAATGAATTATACAGTGTTGAGTTTGCCAAGTGTGCAGATGCATACAGTATATATCCCCATAGTCTATCACTAGCATTAGAGTTTGTTGAATACATTTTCTTATCAGGGGACTTAGACAAGATTTACTAGCAAACAGCACCAACTACTGTACAAAAGGCAAATTTTTTTTAATGTAATTTTTTTTTTTTTTTTTACTAATACACTGTATCAGAAAGCTTGACTCAGATTATTGCTCTTCCTAGTAAGGATAGTCTTCATTTAACCATCTAAGTAACATTCTCTTTATAAATTAGGGAGTGCAGTGCATTCCGCAGCGCTTACATTCCCTACACTATGATTGATATAACAGAGGCCCAGGATGCTCAGTACCCGCTTGACCCCGTTTATATTCCTGACACTTTTCTTTACAGTACTGTCAATGTCCAGCTTGTTTGATTTTATTTCCCAAGACTTTTTGATGTGGATTATCACATTCGTGAGAATATCCCGAATTAAAACATTATATTATATTTTTCTTTTCTCATATGCACTTTACGTTTCTCAATGACACGCATGTACAATGACCTGGACTATTTGATTTTGGTGAATAGTATAATGTAGCACTAACTTCTGACATGTACCTCAATGAATATGCTAATGTACACTAATTGACTGCACCTGTCAATCACCTGCACCAGGTACTGGAGCCCAAACACAAAGGTTGAGGGTTTAAAGGGAAGCATTTTTCACTTCACAGTTATCCGGACGAAGGCTGCCTGAGGGCCCCCGAAACGTTGATCTAAATCACCTTATTTTGTCACCAAATTCCTTCAAAGACCTGTGAGTACTTTTGTTCATCTTGGAGAAATACTATTGCTACACATCAGCAGTTGGGATTATCCTTGTTTTACTCATCAGAAACAAAATCCATGTAGCATTTTTTTATTAAAACATAAATATACACACAATTTTTTTTTACCTGCCAACAAGAACAAGGATACTCCCTCCCACTGCTGTGTGATGCTTAATTCAGAAATTATTACAGCACAATGCAATGCCTCTTTCAGTGTCTGCAGAACTTTACTCAACAGACTCTCTCAATGGGATGCAATAATATAGTACCACCTGGTGGTCACCTTTATGAAGTCCAATAAAAAAAGCATACATTTTGAACAGTAATAATTTATAAATGAAACTTCTCCTCTACAGTTTTACCCTTTTTCTACTCAGCAAGAAAAGCTTAATATATGTATTTCACTGCTGATCTTTCAGAAATAAAAAGGGATACAAACGAGAGAGAGAGAGAGAGAGAGAGAGAGAAAAAAAAAAAAAAAAAAAAAGAAACAATCAAAGATGACAAGTTATTCCATTGCTCTGGCTCCCCTTACAAACACAAACCTTACCTTGACATCTTCCCACAAATCCTTCTCTTCTTTCAAGACTCTGCTGGTGTGAAGGGGGGTCGGAGGTACCTGTGTAGATTGCTGTATTTGGGGGAAGGGGAAAAAAAAGTTAAAGGTCAAGAAATCTCTTTATCTGGCAGTCTATATATGACGCACAGACTACATTAACAATGAAAACTACATATCATGGGTTTGGATTAATGCATTTTGAGGCTGTAATTTTGGTCCCTCACCCTCTAAGATCAGTGGTTCCCAACCCTTTTCCTCAGGGTGCTAACAGTTGACATCTTAAGATCTTTAGGAAATCCCTGCTTGTGCACAGGTGAATTCATTAAATGACTGGGCCTCTAACCAACTTATCTGCACTTAACCAGGGAAATCCTAAATATATGGGTTGTTAATTGGCCATCAAGAGAGTGTTGTGAACTACTGCTCTAGATCAAGGGTGGGAAAGCTAAGGCCCCTATCAGCTGAAGAGTACAATTCCAGTCATCCCTGGCCTGCCAACAAGAGTTTTAGTCCTCAACAGTGGGAGGACCAACTTGACCACCTACACTCTAAACAAGAAGCTTTTACGAACAGGGCCCTCATTAAGATTTATTTTTAATAGGTTCTGTACATCATTACACTTTCTTCTCTCCTAGTTTGCACAGTGCTAATGAATATGCTGGTCCTCAGTTGAATAAAATTATAACAGTAAATAATAATTTGTGGTGGTGTTCTGATTATACATATACGCTTTTCTCCAACATCAGGCAGTAAACTAGACTCTCCAAGGCTAGTCACTTAGATCAACTCTAGATGCCTCCTGCCCATCTCCAGCTTGGTGAAAGTAGCATGGAAAAGGGCAGACCGGTTATTAGAAGTGTGCAAATGGTGACTAGCTGTTGGACTATAAACTCCCTTCTTCCACAGCCCCTGGGTTATAGAACAATCATAATACATACAGTCAGGCAATATCACCTTTTGTGATCAGCTAAATAAACAATAAACCTCCAGGGATTGCCTTATTTTTTAGGATGTCCCATGTCTAACATTTATTTTTCTGATTGAAGTTACTCCTACCACTTCTTTTGATCAGAGGTTTTCCTTGTTTTTATCCCTTTCAATTAAATATGTTATCATACCAAGCACTACCTAGTCTAAGACTACAATGCATTTAAGCAAGTGTTATCAATGGTTTCTTCTAACAGATTCCCAATGAAGTCTATGAGAAAAATTGTGGCATAAACACTTGAAAAAAAGTAATCAACTGCAAAAAAAAAAAAAAAAAAAAAAAAAATAATCCAGGCCTTAGTCGCTGGATGTCAGACATTACTAATGCATTGTAATGCAATGCACTGAAGATGTGCAGCATCCAAGGAAGATGAAGGAATATTTTTTTTATTTTAAATGCTTAGTGTCTCCAATGCGTTGTGAAGCAACGTGTTGGAGACCTGCACACAGTTCCTTGAGATGGACAAAAGCCCCCCCACTGCTCCAACACGTACCATTATCCATGGGTGGTTCATGAATTCTGTGATCGTCATCCTCTGCGTTGGGTCAGTCTTCAAGAGATTTCTGATCAACTGTTTTACTGTGGAGCGAACATGAAATGTTTAGGACACTGCATGGGACAAGGTTGGCATGAAATCTGAGGGGGGGTTGTCATTAACTCACTGGATGCCATAGAGATTGAAATCCAATTTATTCATTGAACATTATAGAAATGTCTACTTTTGGCCACCTTGCTTATCTTGTGTATAAAAATAAACAGATGTTCAAGCCTCTCCTCAAGATTTCTCTTCAATTTGCCACAACCTCCTGTCTCTGTAGGAAACCCAATAGTTTACTGCTCTTACAGTAAATAACCCTTTACCATGCAGAAGATGAAACCCCCTTTCTTCTGATCATATAAGATGATGTTTTGTATTGTATATATATAGATTATAAATATCCTCAGAATTCTCTCTGTATATATTATAATATACCAATTAATTTTATAGCCCATCTCTGAACTTTAAATATCCAAAATGATTGTGTTTAAAAAGTACTGGATAACTTTTTAGCCTAAACAGAATTATGACAACTAGTTTCAACACAGGTAGGATGCTGCTTCAGTGAGAAATCGGATTGAGAGGAAGGAAGTTTTTTCACTGACTTGAGGCAAAACTTCAAATTAATTCAGTGGAATTTTTGGATTGTCTTCCTATGGATCTACAAAGGAGATCTGGGTTGAACAGACTGAACTCATATGTAATTATAAATGTATATAATTATATACACATTTCATTTCCCCTTAATGTGCAACTGGTTTGCTCCTGAATCGCACCTTGATGAATAAGGCCCTAAGAGTTATGTCTCAAGTTCCCAGGCATGCCACTCTCATGTCACAGAATATCCAAATACAACAATGAGGGAACATCTTCTCACATCTAACGCTCACCTTCATCTGAAACTTCTGACCACTCTGGGTTGGGGAACTCATATTGGCCCATCCGGATTCGTTTCTTCATTCCAGGAGAGATCGCAAGACCATGGTTGGAGTAAAAAGGAGGGTAGCCACAGAGCCTACATGACAAGGGAAAATAACAATGGTTTTCAGATGTAACTACATTTAGTAATTAATCGGTTTTCAACCCTTTGAGGAGGGTTGTGTTATACATTGTGCATGTATCTGGTGCTTAAAGGGTTAAATATGAATGTACTAATTATGGTGGGACACCACATGTAAGAGCAATAAAGTCATGCATCATAAAAAGAGCAATACAAAGTAACCTGATTGAGGCACAATTAAGCATTTAACCACTGTAACCATAAAAAGATCAGTCAATTGTGAATAGATGATAATTTTTAGTAAAATTGCAAAATAGTGATAATAGGATTTTAGTCTTACCTGTTAAATCCTTTTCACTTATTCCATACAGGTCACTGGTACTCTGGGAGGCGATCCGCCCCTTTAATAGGCAGGAACAATTATTCAAATGTGTGCAGGGGGCGGAGCCTCCCCGCCTACTTAAGCTGCCTTCAGGCCAGAGCCAAGCTAGGTTGATTTGAGACACTTAAACTGACCAGAGGTAAGAAGGAAAAGGAAGACTCCTGTGAGCATGCCCCGAAGGTCTCCCACTGAATGCCACAGGAGAGCCAAGCATGGTCCCTTGACAGGGTGGGAGACCAGTGACCTGTATGGACTAAGTGAAAAGGATTTAACAGGTAAGACTAAAATCCTATTTTCACTGTCGTCCAATACAGGTCACTGGTACTCTGGGATGTACAAACATTGAGCTGACCCAGAGGCGGGAAGTAAGGCAAGGACCAGGTGCAAGGCCCAAGTCACTAGAACTGCTATGAACCAGTTAATCACATAGCCCAAAATGTAAGTGTCAACGGACACCAACCAGGGGGAAACAACCCCTGAACTAACACAGCACACAGAACCAGAGCCAACCGGGCTCAACAGTAAAGAAGCACTAAGAACCACAGAGTAGAAGGCCTAAACAGGCAAAACTGCCTCCAGGACCTTCCTCCCAAAACTGGCATCAGCTGAGGCCAGTACATCAACTCGATATTGCTTTGAAAATGTGTGCACAGAGGACCAAGTGGCCGCTCTGCACAGTTGATCAGCAGATGCCTGATTCTTGTAGGCCCAAGAGGCCCCAATAGATCTGGTGGAATGGGCAGTCACCCGGAAGGGAACATGCTTATTCCGCAACTTATAGGCTTCACGAATGGTAGCCTTAATCCAAGAGGCAATAGTAACGTTGGAAGCCGGTCTCCCTGCCCTAGGCCCCTCAGGAATAGAGCGTCAGACTTCCTGATAGACTCGGTGCGATGAACATAAAACTTGAGGCAACGCACCACATCCAACAGATGGAGATCTCGTTCCTTGTCAGATGAAGGATAAGGGCAGAAAGAGGGAACCACAATCTCCTGATTGATGTGAAACTCAGACACAACCTTGGGTAAGAATTCCTTGGTAGTGCGAAGCACAGCCTTATCCTTGTGGAACACCAGGTAAGGAGGTTTACAAGACAGAGCTTGTAACTCTGCTACCCGGCGAACTGAAACAATAGCCAAAAGAAAGGCCATTTTCCAAGTCAAGAGACGTAAGGGAATGGAAGCCAAGGATTCGAACGGAGGACGCTGGAGAACTCCCAGCACCAAATTGAGGTCCCACTGGGGAGTAGGACTCTTGAAGGCAGGCCGAACATGAGTCATGCCTTGGAAGAAAACGGACATCAGGAAGGATAGCAATCCTTTCCTGGAAAAACACAGACAAAGCAGAAGTCTGGACTTTGAGGGAACTCAGACGGAGACCTTTCTCAACACCGTCCTGTAAAAAGGCCAGGACAGTGGGAAGATGAAAATCTAGGGACATCTTCCGATCAGTACACCAAGCTACAAAGGTGGCCCAGACACGATGATAGATTTTGGAGGACACTGGCTTACGAGCACTAAGCATCGTCGACACCACTGAAGGAGAAAATCCTTTCTTCTCTAGAATCGAGGATTCAACCACCATGCCATCAAATGGAGATTCTGAACATCCTCCTTCCACAGATAACCCTGAAGGAGTAGATCAGGACGAGCAGGAAGTGGAAACGGTTCCGCCACGGACATGGCCATCAACTCCGGATATCAGGACTGGCGAGGCCAGTTTGGAGCGATCAGGATGACAGGACAGCGCTCCAGCTTCAACTTCTGGATGACTCTGATCAATAGAGGAAGAGGAGGGAAGATGTAGGCCAGAGGAAAATCCCAAGGGATTGACAAGGCATCCACTGCTAGAGCAAGAGAGTCCCTCCACCGGGAGCAAAACGCCAGCACCTTCCTGTTGTGTCTGGTAGCCATCAGGTCCACTGCAGGTAGCCCCCACCTCTGGGTGATTAGGTGAAACACCTCTGGATGAAGAGCCCATTCTCCGCTGTCGACTGTGTGACGACTGAGGAAGTCTGCCATGACGTTGTCTACGCCTGGAATGTGAACTGCTGAAATGACAGGCACGTGATCTTCTGCCCAAGATAAAATATCCTTGACCTCCAACCAGGCGGTGCAACTTCTTGTGCCGCCTTGCCTGTTGATGTAGGCCACTGCGGTGGCGTTGCCGGACTCCACTCTGACTAGGCAACCTTCCAGCTGAGATTCCCAGTGCCTCAGGGCAAGCCGGATGGCACGCAGTTCCAGAACATTGATGGAGAGAAGAGATTCCTCCAGTCCCCATTTACCCTGAGCACTGAAACGACCCAACACAGCACCCCATCCCAGGAGGCTGGCATCCGTTGTGAGCGTGGTCCAATAGGGAATTCGAAAGGATCTCCCTTTCAGGAGATGAGAGAGATCCAACCACCAGTGCAGACTCGATTTGACATGAGGAGGCAGAGAGACTGACAGATGCTGATGATCTGGATGATTTTTGCACGTCTGGATCACAAACCTCTGAAGTTCCCTGGTGTGAGCCATGGCAAATGGCACAGCTTCGATCGTGGAAATGAACTTCCCCACCAGAGACGTCAACTTCGGTACTGGAACTCTGTCCAGCTCCAGGATCCCGGCTACTCGGATGGCTATCTGATGAGCCACTTCCTCTGGCAGAAACACCATGCATTGCCGAGTGTCGAACAGGAGACCCAGGAAAAGGAGCCTCTGAGATGGGACCAAGTCTGACTTGTCCAGATTCAGGATCCAGCCGTGACGGTTCAGAGTGTGTATACACAGCTGCAGTTGCTGGTGGAGAAGCTCCGCTGAGGAGGCTTTCAGGAGGAGATCATCCATGTAGGGGGTCACTCTGACACCTTCTTGATGAAGTACAGCTATCAAAGAACCCAACACCCTCTGAAAGACCAGAGGGGCCGAAGTCAGTCCAAAGGGAAGAGCTGAAAACTGAAAGTGTCCCCTGTGGCAGGCAATCCTGAGATACCGCCTGCTCTCTGGATGAATAGGGATGTGAAGATATGCATCCTGAAGGTCCAGGGAGGCAAGAAACTCCCCTGGAGACATTGCGGCAATCACAGAGCGCAGGGATTCCTGGCGGAAGTGGGAACTCACAACATAGGAATTGAGATCTTTGAGATCCAAAATGGGACGAGCACCTCCGTCCTTTTAGGCCACCACGAACAGGCTGGAATAAAATCCTGAACCTGTGTCCTCTGGAGGAACCAATTCCAGGACCTCTTTGTCCAAAAGATCCTGAATAGCGTCGTCGAACAGACGCCTTTTTGTAGGTTCCTGAGAAGGACGAGTAAAATGGAACCGAAAAGGAGGAAGGGAAGAGAAAGGGATCCTGTATCCCTCTGACACTACCTGAATAACCCATGGGTCCGTCACTGACTCCTCCCAAGTCCGGCGAAAGATGCGGAGACGTCCACCTACTGCCGGATGCGGACCCGGGTTCGGTGAGTCATGCCGAAGCAGTCTTGGAGGTCTTTGCCTTGGGGGCAACTTTGGGCTTCCAGGACTGCTTGGGCTTGGAGGAGGGACGCGTAGAGGACGACCCCGTCTGGGACGTGGAGCGTGTCTCAATGTGAAAGGAACGAAAGGACCGATTGCGTTTGGCTGGAAACTTTTTCTTGAAGACTGAGGGTAGAAGAGTACTTTTACCGCCAGTAGCCTCGCTGATCATTTCTTTGAGTTCAGAACCAAATAGCAAGTTCCCCTGAAAGGGCAAGGAAAGCAAGGCTTTCTTAGAGGCTGTATCAGCAGACCAAATTTTCAGCCAAAGGGCACGTCTAGCCACCACAGATGAAGTGGAGGCCCTCGCCATCATGCGCACAGCATCAAAGGCAGCATCAGCAACATAATTTTGTGCGTCAGTAATATTAGCAAGGAGCTGCAACTGCTCAGATACCGGGGCATCCTGGCGGACTGCCTCAGTCAGTCGTTCAGTCCAGGCCGCAATAGCTCTATTAACCCACGCCACTGCAAAGGTTGGACGCATGGCAGTGCCAATGGAGGCAAAAATAGATTTAAGAGAAAGTTCTAGCTTTTTGTCCGTCCAATCCTGCAGGGCAGAGGCATCAGAGACAGCTAAAGCAGTAGATTTGGATAGCCTGGAAACAGGAGCATCCACTTTGGGAGGATGAACCCATTTTGTCAGTTCAGTCTCAGGAAAAGGGTAAAGTTTAGCAAACTTTTTGGACACTGAGGAGGATTTGTCAGGATTCCTCCATGCCTCAAGAGACTAGACGGGCAAGGGTAGGGTTAGTAGGAAAACATACAACCGTCTTAGATGGTTTTTGGAAAACGTCAGTTGGATCACGAGTAGATTCCTGAGTCAGAGGAAGGTTGAGTGTAGTTAACACAGCTCTAATCAAACCCTCAGCAAAAACCTCAGGGTCACATTCATAAGGGTCCCAAATGGACCTGTTAGACTCAATAACAGTGCCTTCCTCAGCATCAGAATCCTGTAATAGTTCTTCTTCAGAAGAATCAGACACATCAGGAGCCCCCTGTGGCTTAGGCAGGGAAGTCCTGATTGTAGAGGGGGTCTGCCAAACCTGGAGAGCCCCCTGTACCTGAGAGGGAAAGAGTTGGAGAGTGGATCTGAGATCCCTAGTGGCAGCCTTAAACTCTTTCACCCAAGTTGGCTCAATAGCATGGCTGGGAAGCCCAGGGTTGCTATCATGACAATCAGAGCATTTAGGGCATAAATTACCAGAACAATCTCTAGGCAGCCCAGAGTGACAAGAGGAGCAAAGCGCAATGGGGGGAACAGACACCCCAGCCTCCTTAGTCTTAGGTCTAGCCCCTGGCTCCAGTGGAGTAGACATGCTCACAGCGTCAATATACACCACTTAACAAATATCACCCAGTAAAAGTGTGAAAGATTAAAGTTTCACCCCAGAAATGCCTAAAATCGGACTTATCTGGCCAGCGAAGGGTTAATCTGCTGAGAGGAGAGAAGGCTCGGTCCCTGCGTAGTATACTCGCTGAGAAATAACACCACAAAATGGCGGCCGTCAGGTCAGCCAATGAGAAACGAGCGCGAACCGGGCGCTCATGGGAAATGTAGTTTTCTCTCAGAAGTACCCCAAACAGTGCCCGAAGCCCCCCTGAACTCCCCACACCCTGAAAACAGACACCGGATGATAGAGCAGGAGCATAGAAATAAAATGAGCCATCTCTGAAGTTGCTGTGACAAGCGGTTCCAGAGATATGTCCCACACTGTGAAATCCCATAGAGAGTAAAGGACCAATGGCGTCTAAGCGGGAAAAGGCGCGCTTAAAGGCGCGGAACACTAAATTTTAATAAAGTCCCACTGAAGTTTAAAAAGTGCCAAACAGTTACCAAATACATAAGAAACATAAGTAAAACTATACCCAAAGCTCCAAAACCCAGAGAATACCACAGAAATTGCATAAACATGAGAAATGCAAATAAAAACACCCTATGAGTGCTGGAGTGCAATGCAAACTCCCAAATACAAGCCCATCAAAGGGACACTGTGGGGAAAAGTGGACCTTCAGCACTCAAGGGGTGGCTCACCTTTCTGCAGGACATCTGTCTTCAGGTGACCATGATGAAGTAGGAATAGACCAGAGGTAAATTCCCCAGCAGGGAAGCTGCTTGACTCAAGCTGTTCCCTCTTCAGGGCATAAGGTCCACAGAAAATCCCTGGAAGCTGCACCAGCCACTTTAAAGAGGGCAATTCACAGCCATGGTCACCCTCCTAATGGTGGTATTCCATATTTGAATAAAAATAATAAAATACTAAGTTGAATGTATAGATGTTCTCCACCTGGTGTGCACAGCACACAGGAACAAATCAATCTGGCTTGGCTCTGGCCTGAAGGCAGCTTAAGTAGGAGGGGAGGCTCCGCCCCCTGCACACATCTGAATAATTGTTCCTGCCTATTAAAGGGGCGGATCGCCTCCCAGAGTACCAGTGACCTGTATTGGACGACAGTGAAATCTATTTAATCAAACATTGCAAAATCTGTAACTGCTGTACTTTAATAAGGGAGATATATCAGGGATAGTCAATTGGCTGTTGTGTACTACAATCTCAGCATCCCCAACCAGGAGGTCCAACAATTGATTATACCTGGAATTACATATTTTAAATCATATTGTTCAGCCATTACTCACAGAATATACATGATGACTCCAAGTGACCACATGTCACATGACTTGTCATACTTCTCTGGACCCAAAACTTCAGGAGCTGAAAGAGAAAAACAGTAATAATAAAGTTGGCTGCCACTTGTTTGGTTGCAAAATCCATTATGACCTTCCTCCAGATAAAGTAACTTCACATTAGCCAAATTTGTTACAGTATAACTAATTTTCTTAAGAGGAAATTTTCCCTGTTGCCATTGTATGTAACAAAAGGACACAATCTAAACTACCATATGCCTTAGCATAAAAGACAACTGCACCACAGGGAACAAAACTCCAAAATACTAAAGGGTTAAAGGAGCAGTAAACTTATTTTATGAAAAAATATATATTGTAGGGATTTTCCTATTGAATAAAATAAGGGTACTCCCACTGCCGAGCGATTTATATTTCCAGAGTTATTACAGTTTAAACCCATGTTTTCTTACATTAGCAGTGCCATCTAGTGGTCAAATTCTAATTAGATTTCTGGTTAGATTCTAATGGAGAGGAAAGTCAGAAAAGTCAGAGACATACAGTTCTCCACGGAATGTGATAGAAACTGCCTGTCACTTCCTGTCAGTTAGAACTATCAGGAAGTAAACACAGTAAATTCACTTCCTGGTTATTTAAACTGCTATAAATTTTGAAAAAAACACCTGACAGCGATGGGAGTGACCTTGTTTTATTCAGCACGAAATGCTCTATAAAATGTGTTTTCATAAAAAAAAGGCTTACTGCTCCTTTAAGAATGCCCAAGCCTATTGATTGTAAGAAGTATCTAATACAGGTATGCTAAAATAGAGCCCTCTAATCAAACTTAGAGATATTATTTTATTATATATATGTGTATGTATACACACACACACACGTGTACATACACACATTTTGTACAGAATCAGTAGAGAGTTATATGACAACAGTTAACCAAGTGCTGCTGTTAAACTAAAGACAGATCTTTGCTTAATTCTTTATGTGGTATTTGACTCCCTGTTTTGTTAGTCATTCATTATTCCCTTTTTGTTGCCCTTCCATGAACCTTCTGGCTGCATAATTTATGGAAAAAGTGATAATCACTTTCAAGGTGAGGACAACAAGGATTTGTACAATGGTAAACTGACACAGTCTGCCCCTGTGCCTGCATCTCTTATTACACATGATGAATGTTTTTCTTTTGTATCTGCTGCGTGACATTGACCACTAAAGCAAGGTCTAGAGCTCCAAACCACTAAGTATTCTTCTAAAATAGCACACATTTAGTTAGATACAAGGACAAGTTAAATGAAACCACCCTACTTTCATCTCATTCACTTAATTTGTGCTAATTTACAAATAAAGATTTTCCTTTCTTCACCCTCATAATGAGAGTAATATGTGTCACCTCTATTAGGCTCCACTGCATTAGACCACCTACAACACACAGGTGACACCAATACTGCTGGATTATGGTGCCTTTCCCTCAGGAACACAGTAAAATTCCATTAAGAGAGAAGGCCTGAAAGTCAGACTATGGGTCCTCAAGCATACCTTTCTCACCTGCAGCATTGGAGGTTGTGCTCCAATGAATGGCTAAACCAAAAAGAGTTGCCAGCCAGTAATATTGGCTGGGGCTCAGTCATCAAACATGGCTCTCCTGCATTCCGATTGGTAGTGGAATGCTGGAGAGAATGGGCTGAAAATATACTGGGGCTGCAACAGCTGTAGCCAGTGTGAAAGAGACCTTATGCTGTTCCAGCTATGCAATATTCTACGAATCTTCCCAGCTACTTCTAATCCCTTTTTGCACATTAATCATGAGCTCACATTACACAAAGACACTGAAGCCGATATATCAAAAAGAACGGGAGTGATTCTGGTGCAAATTAAAGACATTATAGGGGACAAATAAAAATTCCTACTAATTTAAATCAGGGTTTTACCTTCTTAACCCCTTAAGGACCGGCTGCGCATGCACGGTGCGGTCACTTAAGGACCGAGGACCTTTTTTTTTTTGGAATCTGATTCTGGACTCCCAAACAGCATGCAGCCGCGCAGGGAGCTCGGAATTACATGACAATCTAGGACCGTCATGGGTCCTTTAGGGGTTAAATAACTTTCTTAAAAACATTTGCTTTGCATTCAAAGGATTAAAGGCCCTTATTTAAAGTCAATGGGAAGTTTTATTTTTCCCCTACAGTGCAGTTGGTTTATCCAAGAATTGTTCCACATTTGCATTGCACATACATCCCTCCTACACTGTCTGACAATTAGCGGTTCATGATAATTTTGTCACGTTTATAAATAGAAATTCATTGCAAAAACAAAATCATAAATAAATGCTTTTACATCCAACTTAAAGGGCAATTGTCCCTGAAAAAAGTAAAGAATTCTGGCATGGCAGAGAGGTGTGCAGGCGCATTGATATCTCAGGACCATCACCTGTCCTTAACGTTCAGACCTGTGTGACATCCTGGCACATCACGTGACGTTAAGGGATTAAGGATCAAAAAGGATGTGCAATGCATTGCTTTGCAATACATAGCACACCTAGCTGTTCTGAAAGGATTAAGTAGGTTCATGCCTGGTTCAGTTATAAGAAACTGCCAGCAATCGCCATGGCCACCTCCATGGCGGACATGATGGCGTGTAGATGTATGTGTATTTTTTTAACAAAGTGCAGACTGAGTCTCTTCTACAAAACTGCAATAATGAGATCTTTGCCTCTTACTCACCCACATAATAAGGTGTGTAACATGGTGTTGCTAACGAATTGTGAGAGGTGGTTTCTTTTGCGAAGCCGAAATCGGTCAGCTTTAGTACAGAGTTTGGCCTTTTCGATGTATACAGAAGATTTTCTGGCTGCAATAAAACAAGCATTGTTACACGGAGTTTACCCATAAACAGGGCCGGATTTCTAATAAGGCAGAGTAGGCATCTGCTTACAGGCGCACCCCACAGAGCAGCGCCTGTCACTGGGACCCGTTTTTTTGGTTTTTTTTTTTGTGATTATTTTAAATTATTCTTGCCGCGGGCAGTGCAGGCACTAACCCCCCGACCCAGTCAGGTCTACCATCTGCACCTCCGTCAGCAGAGACTTGTAGCTGCTGAGCTCCCTCGTGAGCTCTTTAGTAAAGCAGAGCGCTGGGACATTACATCTCCCAGCGCTCTGCATTACTGAACAGAAGACTGTTCGGGAGCTCCAGCAGCTACAGGACTATGTAGAAGGAGGCACAGACCTCTCCTGCCACACCACTGGACCACCAGGGAGGAGGTAGGAAAATGGGGTGAGCGCAATGTGAGGGTAATATGGAGCTGATGGGGGGCAAGTGAAGCTGATGGGGGGCAGTGTGGAGATTAGGAGCATTGTGGAGGTGTCCAGGGGACATGGCCAATGGGGGGGGGGGGGGGGGTCGCTTCAGATTTCTGTGCCTAAAGGCTCCTGAGATGTAAATCCGGCCCTGCCCACAGACCAAATTCATGCACGTATAAATACTTGTTCTACATTCTAAAAATAAATAAAATGCAATGTTTATCATTTTAAAACACTACCCTTTCAATAGTTTCCAAACATATGGCATGCACATCCAAATATGTATGTGCAGACACAAATCAAAGTCGTAGTAAACCACTACAATGCTCCATAGCTCCATCTAGTTACCAGATTTAAGATATTTCAGTTTAACTGTAAAAAGAAATAGTTGAAGCTGTGATAGCTTTGGAGTTAAACTGTTGCCTGGAAATGGAGGGAATTTAGTTTTACTCAGCAGAAAAAGCAAAATCATTCTTATCTATTTTTAAGCAAACAAGACTATTGCTCCTTTAAGTAAAGGAGTGTCACAAGGCATCTTTAAAGATGAGCTTTTATGGGGCAAACCTACTGCACCACAGAGGGGGGAAAAAACCCTACATTGCCATTTATTTAAATATGGCTTTATAATCCCTTGAACGGTAGTACTGGAATTTCTCTTGCATTCCATGGATTAAAAGCATCATTTAAATTATCGGGCATTTGGGGGGTTATTTCCCCCTATGGTGCAGTAGGTTTGCTCCAGAACGGTTCCATTTTGTCTTTATACATAAGCTCGACAACTACTGTTGATGAAGCAAATAAATTGGTATGAAGGGCAATTTTAACACTGAGTGTCAGACTGGCGTCAGTGATAACAATGACCCATTTTGGAATGAACAGGGGCTGTCCCAAAATCAGGTGGGGGCACTGAAGAAATCCGGTGGACAGAGAAATGACGTGGGAAAGGTGACACTGTTGTCTTGGCCAATTACTAAGAATGTCCAGTTCCAACTCTTGAGAGTGGAGTTGTGCAAATGGGACCCATCACCTCGAGACAAGTCTAGGATGTTTTACAGAGAATTAAAATTTGCCTAAATTTTGTATTAGCCACTCTTTTATACAATAGTTTTTGAGAAACTAACTTGTTTTGATGGCACAATGTGGAACTTTATGTTAATTACCCACAAAGTACGCCAATTAGTTATGTTCAAGGCAAAACTTATCACTCGCTCTTCTTTTATAAATGTTCCCATTGCGTGGGCTCAGCCCAGATTCAGTCATAGCCCAGCATATGGTAATACTGGAATAGCAAAGGTTAATTAGCCTGCCACAATGCTCTTCCAACAATTGCATGTTAATTTCTCAAAAACTATATTACAAACAAATGGAAAGAACAGTGTTACCTAGACGTTTTACAAAAAAAGAATAAGGTAGGGATTTATCTGCTGAGTAAAACAAGGGTAATACTGCTGGCAGTTACTTTTTTCAAGTGTTATAACAGTAACGCAACACAAAGTAATGGAGCTGTTACATTCACATTTTAAGAGGAACTCTAGCCAGTGACAAATCTCGGATATTGAATGCAACAGAATAGCTTTCTGAACACCAAGTAATACCTTTGTTTTGCTATTAGAATGTTTGAATTGAAATAACTTTGGAACAAGCATTTCCTAGTAGTGGTATTACACTTATTTATTGCGTGGTTAATGAAACTGCTTTAATGACTGGCTTGTTAAAGTTTTAGTGGTTATCCCTTTCAGGTCCAAAAAGGTGTACAGCGCATTGCAAACCACTGCGTTACACAACTCTCCATCATTGAATGTGTGCATGTGTGTGAGCAACAGTACGTGTGAGCTTATACGTTTTGTGTGTATTGTGTATAGCTTATTGCCTAATGGCATTGTCCGTATAGCGTTTTGCCTACCGAGTACAGCATTTGGCTAGAGAGTCGTGTTTGGTGAATTGCGTATAGTGTTTGGCGAATAGTGCTTGGCAAATTCCGTATAGCGTTTGGCGAATTGCCTATAGCGTTTGGCGAATAGAGTAATGTTTATATAGTCTGGTGTACTACATATGGTGTAACGTTCAGTGTATTGTGTTTGGCATACAGCGTATTGCATATGGTGCGTAGCTTTTGGCGTATTGTGTATAGTTTTGTCGTACAGAATATGATGCACAGCATATGGCGTATTACTTTTGGTGCGCAGCATATGGCTTTTGGCGCATAGCATATGGCATAGTGTATGGCTTTTGGCACACAGCATATGGCGTATAGAGTTGCTTGGCACACAGCATATGGCATATAGCTTTTAGCGCAAAGCATATGATGTATTGCGTATAGCTTTTGGTGCACAGCATATGGTGTACAGAGAATGGTTTTTGGCACACAGTATATGGCTACAGAGTATGGCATTTGGCACACAGCATATGGCGTACAGCATATTACGTACAGCATTTGGAGTACAGAGTATACCTTTTGGCGTACAGCATATCGCATTTGACATATTGCATATACAGTTTGTGGTATAGAGTTTGGTGTATTGCATATAGCATGTGACGTATTACATGTATCGTTTTTGGTTTGGTGTACAGCACATTGCATATAGCATTTGGTTTATTGTGTATGGCTTTTGGCGTATTGCAGATATAGTCTGTCATAACGTTCAATGGATTGCATGTATTGTGTATGGAGTACAGCTTATTGAACATTATATATAGTGCTTTCCATATAACATATGGTGTAGAGTGTATTGCATTAGGTGTACAGAGCATAGCATTTGGTGTACAGCATATTGCGGTGTGTTTGCGTGCGCCTCTACTCTGCGGATGTGTATGTTCATTGTAGCCCGTGTCTCCTTGCAGAGATTTTGGAGCGGCCAGGGGGGCTATACACCCCCCCCCAGTGAGTTCAGTCAAAATCACGCTCCCATGGTTGGACCATTAGGACAAGCAGTATAGAGGAGATTTCAATAACCAAGCATGTAGAAGTCTTCTTTTATATTATATATTTATTATTATGATAATAATAATAATATATAGATGAATAATACACACAAATGCTATATGCACAACTCTATACACATATCCAAACTGCTAGCTCAAAATGCTACATGCTGTACGCACAATGCTATACATTATATATACAGCACAGAAAAATATACACAATACACCAAATGCTGTATGCAAAGTGCTATACGCAAAGGCTATACACAGTATGCTATATGCCAAATGCTGTACACGAAACCCCACTCTATATACATGAAATCCCATATGCCAAAGGCATACACCATATGCCAAATTCTGTTCAACAAAAGCTATACCCCAAATGCTATACCCCAAGTGATATACTCAATATGCCAACCGGTATACGCCAAATGCCAAAAGCTATTCTCTATACGCCAACACTATAAGCAAAACGCTATACGCCAAAAGCTATAAGTAAGACAATATACATCAAAAGCTATATGCAACAGACAAGACACAATACACACAGTTCTATTAGGCAATAAGCTATATGCCATACACAGAAAACACAAACTCACACGCTGTTGCTCAAACACAACCATGCACACATGTTCACTGATGGAGAGTAGTGTAATGCAGTGCTTTGCAAAGCATTGCACACCTTTTTGGACCTGAAAGGGCTAAGCAATGAAAGTTTAACAGGTCAGCCATTAAAGCAGTCATTGTTTTATTAACCACATGGGCAAAAGCCATGCCAGTATTGCTAGTCTATAGAAATAATAGGTTTACTGCTAGACCCACTCAGGTGATCTTCCATTTATTTTTATGAAATAAAATGGTATATAGCTTCATCCCTGACGAGTAAGATAGGGGTATTTTCTGATGCTGGGAGGTTTTCATTCAAACATTAGTACAGTTCAAACCAACTGCAACATCGCCAAGACAAGTCAAAACTGAAGTCTGGTTGTCTTTTTAATAATGTACTGCTTAAAGGGACAGTAATAGATAATTTCCAAAACAGCACAGTTTGTTCATCATAAGGAACAGTACTGCCAGCTGCTGCTATTATTGTCCACAACTGTACAATTATGCTATTATTTTATGCAGAGGTTTACCCATACCGCCCCTTCTACCAAAGTCAGCATTGCAGGCTGAGTTCCGACAACAGATCACAACAAGGGACAATCTTCAGTTAGTATTGGGAAAAATCTGCCCTCCTTCGACTAAGGGAAGGTTGTCCCTCTGATTTGCCTGGTTAAGTGACCGGACTTCAGATCTAAGGGGAGAGGGCATTAGAACGGGGAAAGGGACGAGAGGGGTAAACTTCTGCACTGTTTTGGAAAGGATTACTATGCCTTTAAGAGAACTTGAGTCATTAATTACTGCTCTCCATAGTAACAGGAATAGCACCATCTATTTACCAGAATAGAAAACTGCAGTTTCATTAAATATAATGAAATAAAAAATAAATTTAGCAAAGTTTTCAATTAAAAATCTCCCAGCAATGCAAGTAACCTTGTTTTACCCTATAACCTACTTATTTTAATGACAAAATAAGGTTACTGCTCCTTTAATTCCTTGAGTGTCAAAAGAGGGTATGCTTTTGAAACGGCACACTTAAAATGTTGCATGTCTTTGGCCGTGCCATTCCGAATAGTGCATTTAGCATCTTAAAGTGTTGCATATTCTACACGTCGCGTGAATGACGTATTCACCATATCGCGCGTTAAAGAGTCGCAAATGCAACATGTTGCAGCAGGGCTTAACTTAAGGGCTCAATAAGGATGCAACTTAAGGGCGCAATAATGACGCATTAAGGACGCAACATGGGTGCAATAAGGATGCATTAAGGACACAATATACGGGTGCAATAAAGATGCATTAAGGGTGCAATATGGGTGCTTTAAAGATGCATGAAGCGACACTTTAAAATGCGACACTTTAAGACACGACATTTTAAGTGCGTCACTTCAAAAGTAAACTCCAAAAGGGTACCCAAAGGGCTGTATTACTCCTTATTTTATTGACAGACAGTAAAAGTTGGTCATCTGCATACCTTCACATCCCTGTGGGCGATATTGATAGAGTGTAAATACTGGATTGCTTCTCCAATGCTCTTCATGATATCGGATGCCTCTGTTGAAAATCAAGAAGAAATTATTTACAAAAACATCCATGATCGATTCATATGATCAAGTGATTATTTTTCTTTCAACAAACTTGTGACCTTTTACTCATTAAGAGAAGTGTTCCATCTGTTGTCTGAAACTTTCTTCTTGGACACAAAGGGCCTTTATAAACAAAAAGAAAATTGCCACCTACCGAGCTTTTGTATTATATGAGTGGGCACTTGATTCCTGGATGCTGATGATGCTGCTCCTACGCTAAATGAATGTCCTGAGTATTGATTTGGATTGTATACTAAACATGACAGGATGGTGCGAATGCAATAAGTGGATGTGGTTATAGTGAGTGGGCCTGGAAGGAGTGGACTATCTTTTGAGTGCTGTTGGTTGATGGCGGTGAGGTGAAATAGAGCTTTATATGGGCACCATAGGACGTGAGTGGAGAAATATGTGATAAAGTGACCGTCGTGAGACTGATCTGTTTTGGAGTGAGTGATGAAGAGAGTGAAGTGATCCGAGTGGCGAGCGAGTTGGTCCTTTCGCACAAAGCAGTCAGATCTTGTGCAACAGGAGAACTCACCTGGGCGGAGAAAGCCAGGCACACTGCTGCCTGGAGTAGGATATTTGTTTGATGTTGAAATAGTTTTGTATTAAGGTATTCATAGATGCGTTTGAAAATGTGCCCGGTGATGGGAAGACGAGTGCGAGGTAAATGGAGGTGAATGTCGGAAATACCTCTGAAGAATAGTTTAATACTACACATTGTCAGTATGGATGGGTTGAATGGCTGATGCAAGGCGTAATGTTGTTGTATTCCTGCTAAGTATACTTTAATGGTGGCTGCTGATAGTTTAAGACCGGAGTGGCAATGGGTGGCAAATGCTAGTATGCTGGATTGCGAGATGGGTTATCTGGTTTTGTGACTGTCTGAATGAATCCCATGCTCGGTTGTAGGCCTTCCTGGTGTTGGGGGCCAAGGCTTGTTTTATGATTGATGATGCCTCTGTAAGCAGTGAGTTTATTGCATGGTTAGGTCCATGAAGGCTGGAAGGGTGGTTGATTGTGCGGCTGCTGCTGGGTGCTTGTTGAAGAAGTGCTGTAATTGAAATTTTGAGAGAGAGTTAACTGGCAGATTATCTTGGCTTAATATTAGGGCAGTATGAATTATGAATTTATTGAGCAGTGAAAGCCATGTGAGTTTCCTGAGGAATGGCATTAATTGTGGTGCGGAGGATCTGCCTTTGTTTTTGTACGTTCTTTTTTACGAGTGAAATATGACAGTTTGTCCGGACCACAGGTGTCCCCAAAGAGTGGCTGCTGCCACCATTGGGTACATTTCTAACAGTGTGTGATTGGGTTGGATGGCTGCACTGTTAGTTATTTCTTGCGGCCATGGTTTGGAGAACTATTGGGTGCCGTATATGGCTGAGAAGCCCAGACATTTTGTTGTGTCCTTAAATACTGTTGGGCTGTATGGGGGTGGGGCGGTGACATTGTCTGGCCATTCCAATGTTTAATCACATGCGAAGGTGCTGGTTGGTCTAAGGAGATGATTGAGCTTGGCTGAGATGCGGAAGGGAGCAGTTTGAGGAGGTGGGAAATGAATGAACGCCCTTCAGGTATGACTCATGATGAAACGGAGGTAGCCTATGAAGGATTGTAGATCTAATTTTGACAGTAAGGGTTTTGGTAGTTTATCTTGCATGATTGAATTAATTCTAATTTATCTAGGGCATTGGTTCTCAATCTTTTTTTTTGTTCAGGGCACCCCCCTAACACATAATCTATCACATTCGGGCACCCCGAACATTTAATGTACTTTATCAAGGGCATAAGAAGGGTACAATACATAAATACATAGTTGTTATTATTAGGTAGCAAAATTATAACAAAACTAAATATATTGTGCATAACAATTTCTATAAATCTTTATTTAAAAGTTCATTTTTGTTAGTCTTCATAGAAAACATGGGGCACCCAAAGCTGATGTGCGTGGCACACCAAAATGCCACGGCACCCTGGTTGAGAATCACTGATCTAGGGGAATGCGTGTTTCTTATGATGTGTCCAGTATAATGCCCAGGAATTTGATGACTTTGGTGGGGCAGCTAGTTGTATGAATGGATAGTGGAATATTTAGCGACCTGAATAGTTCTGTAAGTTTTTGGAGACTGGGAGGAGTGGATGGTGAATTATCAGTAAGCAGGAAGTCATCTAGGTAATGTAACACTGCTGGACATCTGCAGTGGTTTAGCAGAAGCGTGCAGAGAATGTCTGCAAAGTCATCGAATATTGTGGGGCTGCTGCGGCAGCCGAATGCAGGTGTGGTTGCGAAATAATATTGCCCTAGCCATTTCATTCCCTGAACGTGCCAGAGTGAGGGGTGTACTGGGAGGAGCTTGAATGCATTTTGTATGTCTGTTTTGATGAGCCAGCAGATTGGAAGGGCTTGTTGGATGAGACTAATAGCATCTATGGTGGCGTATTGAAGTGAAAAGGAGTCTGAGGGAATTAGTGAATTAATGCTGGGGACCAATGTGGAGTGTGGAGCTGAAAGGACTAATATCAGTCGCTTTTTTTTGGTGAAATTTTTCGTGTTGCGAATCCTAGTCAATTGATGTGCCATGGGAGGAAAGGGGGGGGGGGGGGGGGAGAACAGGCCCAAAAGAAAATTGTTCCATGCTTCCTTAGCTAGGAGAGCTGAGACTTCTGTTACGGCAGATACTAAGTTGGGGCATTTGACTGAGGTGGATGGGCATGCTATGATGCCTGTATGGAAGCCTTCTTTAAATCCTGTTATTAAGGATTCTGTCATTGAGGAATCAGGGTGAGAAATGAGGAGAGACTGCAGCAGTGAAAAGTAGATTCCACCCAGACATTTATTTGTGATAGAAAAGTGGGCATATGGTCCTGGAGTGTGCTTTTTTTGCAGTTAGAGCATGTGAGAGAGAGCCGGAATCCACTAAAGAAGCATCCCTTTGAGTTGAAGTTGTTGCATATCTGGGTGCTTCCGTTGCAGTGGATTGGCCGTCCGAGCTTGTCAAATGATGGTGGTGAGGATGAGCTACCGGGCTGGTTTTGTTGCTGATGGGCTGGGTTAGCTGACTGGCTTGGCTGACCATAGTTTGGGGGAGGCGGATGGACAGAGGGAGGTGGAGTGATATGATTGACAATTTAGGCAAAACGGGGCTTTTAGCCCGGCGAAGTGCCTACAAAATAGTTCTGTGTGCAGACTGCTCCAATCGATCACAAAGTTGAATTGGGCCAAAGCTGCGTCTGACTTGGCTGCAAAGAACCGGTGGTAGTCGTAAAAGGTGCTACCACCATACTTATGCACCAAGTCGACCGCTAGGTGAAGATAGTGATCTAGCTCCTGGCGTCTGATGGTACGCAGTACACAATATGTCCCTGTAGATGCCAAAAGCCAGAAAAAACTCCATGACTGAGTTTTTTGGACAGTCTGGGATCCTTGGACCTGAGTGTTACTGAGACATCACCGCAATTTATGACGTTTGCTGTCAGATAGGTCTTGGGAAGCAATCAACAGAGTGACTAAATTGATCTCCTTCCCCTCGATGGAGTCTCTTCTAATCTGGGGTGGGATCATGTGTGCTGGTGAGACTTTTGGGCAGGAGGCTTGAGAAGTACCTGACTGGGAGAATTCCACTGGTTGAAATTCGGTATTCATATGGAGGGAGGTGTGCTCCAGGGACAACACCCTTTTTTGGATGTCCGATATTGTTGACCCCATCTCTGTTAGGATATGGGTGATATGGACAAACTGTTCGTTAAAGAGGATGTTTGTAAGGGGGAGAGTGATGGTGATGGGGGGTGGCCGTTGAGCTGGGGTAGGAGATGAAAATAGAATCCAATATAACTCTGCTTTTCTGGCGGATGCTGGGTATGGGATATGGAGTCTTGTCAATTCGGCCATTAGTTTCCACACTGTCCATACACGGAGTGAGGGGCTTTGTGTGTGTGTGTGGGGGGGGGGGGGGGGGGGGGTTCCCATTTGTCGTGCTTCAGTGTCGGATGGGACTTGATTGTTGGGGTTCTCCATGATGAACTGTAGAATGAATAGAAAAGGGGGGGGAGACTATTAGTTATTGATTAAGGTTAGTTGTAAGTCTGGCTAACCTAGGGCCTGCTAAGTGACTTGTGCCACCTTCGTACTCCTAGAGGTAAGGAGTCTGCCTATGAACCTTTGGACTCTGAAGTGGTAAGGCATCTGACTGAGGGAACCATCGGCCTTTATGAAGAGGTAAGGTGTCTGGCTGAGGGAGCCTTCGGCCTCTGTGAAGAGGTGAGGTGCCAGACTAGGGGAACCTTCGGCCTCTGCGAAGAGGTAAGGTGCCAGACTAGGGGACCTTCTGCCTCTGCGAAGAGGTAACGTGCCAGACTAGGGGAACTTCTGCCTCTGTGATGAGGTAAGGTGTCTAGGAAACGAACGGCCTCTGCTAAGAGGTAAGTATACTTTTTTTTTTTTTATATATATATAGGGTAGGGATACCAGGAAGGGGAGGGGGTTGGTGGGAGTGTGTTGTGAGGTAGAAGGTTACTGATTAATGATTGCACCATTCCTGTCTCTGGACTGGTTTGGTGGGTACCAGCCAATAGCTTTGGGCAGTGGCTGGGCCGTCTAGCAGTGCGAGATTTGGGCGGTTTGTATTATCTGATTAGTACGGGGGGGGGGGGGTAGATAGAGGTAGAGATGTGTCACTGGAGAAGCAGCCCAACAGTCTGGGGTACCCGTTAGCAGGGGCAACTGGCTTGATTGGGCGAGTCAGTCTTTCTGTCTCTGCCTAGTGATAAGGAGGATTGCTGTTCGGGAGAGACTGGAATTTCTCCTGGACGTGAGGTGCTTGTGAATGATTTAGTGAATGAAATTATTCTTCTTGCCTTGTCTTAGGCTGATGATCTAAAAGGTAATGTAACTGGATGAGAGATGCAGGGGTAGAAAGGCAATAGGTTACTATGATTTAGGGGCTTATGTACTATGGGGAAGCAGAGGAGACTACACCTTGGCTGACTTTGAGTGGTACATCATGGAGTAGTTGGTCCTACATATGTAGGACTTACTTCTAAGAACTTGTAGATTCTGGGGTGATGGTACCAGAAATTCGGGTCCTGGAGCCTAACAACTTAGAGGGATATGGGTGAAAGTGGCTTTGCAAGTACATGAATAGCAGCATGCAGGTACAACTATATTGCTAATATAGTTACACCAAAATATAGCAATGATACGTGTTAATTGTATGATAAGGCAATAAAGATCAAGAATACTGAACATGTTACAAGTATGTAAATGATACAGTTATAGTAACTGGTTTTAGACATTGGGGATACTCTAGACCATTTAAATGTTGCTTATTTATATCAAAGATATCTTGGCAGTGAATCCTCATACCATGGTAAAAGCATAGAATATTGTGGCATTACGCGACTGAGGCAAGGAGTGGTGATGGAGTGGGATATGGTATAATGTGTGGGACTACCGTACTTGAGATGCTCAGCTGAATTTATTGGGGTTGCTTTGAGCTGAAGGCTGCAGTAAGACATTACATGAATATTATACTGCTGTATTGTAAGTGCCCCTTTACTTAATACAGATGTACAGTGATCTATAAGGAATAGTTATATGTGGAGGCTATATATGGAGGTGAGAACGCTACGCTTGTGAACCCATGTGCAGACCTGGTTTGCTCCGGTATCCGGGGGTATATAGGAACATATTTGTGAACTTAAACGAATACTCTAGCAGTATGGGTCTGCGCTAGAAACGGATGCCTATGGTGTGTGTGCGTACCTGATATTGCTGGCTGATGTGATGGAGAGCCTGTATGGTTTGGACCTCAGGGGGAAGCGCTGATGCAGACGCTGATTTTGTGAGTCTATTAACTGGAAGTGACGCTAGATCGCTGGACCAGAAGTGATGTAACGGACGTGTGACGAACTTCTGTTTGATACAGGATACGCTGGTAGACACGATCGCAGGGACGCACAATTGACGATGCGTCCCGTGGGAGAGGCTGCGGCCCACTATTTAAGGGCTTGCAGCCCCTCCCACAAATACAGGCCCTGCCTTTCACTTATCCCTGCTGTGCACTTGGTTTGCACCAGAATTATTCCAGTTTTCTTATTAGCATGAGATCCTGTGTGTGGCATGCAGGATTTCTCTTGCATACCATGGGGTTGAGTCCCTCCTCTTGGAGTGCAGGGCACATCACAAAAGGCAGAGTCTCTGGGGTGGAGACTACCTCCTGCTCAAACCCCTGCCCCCCACTAACTCTCAAAATTCATGTTTTTCTGTTGTCCAATACAGGTTACTGGTAATTTTGGGTAGGCGATCAGCCCCTTTAAGTAGGCAGGAACAATTCTGAGAACAGACTGCTGGGTGGAGCCTACCTCCTCTCCTTAGCTTGCAGCTAGCCAATCCCCATCCAGTAAGATTTGTTCCTTGGTTGACACACAAGGCAGGAGAACATTTCTGCTATAGTTTTAGCTTTTTTATTATTTTCTATAAGATATGGGATACCACCATTAGGCGGATTACCATCACGGACAATTCCCATCACCCAAATTTGGATAGCTCAGTTTACCAAGTGCTTTTGTGGACCTAAGCCCTGGGGGGAAAATCTTGGCTGCAAGTTTTTTCCCCTAGGAGATGCTCACTGAGGCTTATTCTTGATATATGGTAATCTGAAGATAGAAAACCTGCTAGAAAGGTGAGCCCCCTTTGAGTGCTGAGGTCCACATGTCCCATGCTTCCCCTCCGCACAGGGGTCTCATTTGGAGTTCCTATTACATACTAATTGGTTTTATCTGTATGTCTGTGGGGTGTTTGGAGCACGTTTATGTGGTAACTTAACCCTTTGGCTGCTGGTTTAGCATCTCTTGGGGGGTTGTGGGCACTTTCCCTACTGGGCTCAGTGTTTATTGGCTCTACTAGCACTTGGAGTGGTTTTACATTTTGGTATTCACCTTGTAAATTTTGTGTTAAGGCACGCGTTTACCGCATAGGCACCGTTGCTCCATTCACTCCTACGGGACTTTACAGTTTGGGACATATCTCTGCAACCGCTCCATGTAGCAAGGTCAGACATGGCTCATTTGGTTGGACTGCCTTTGCTCTGTTACCTAGTCAACGTTATGGGCATGTTGGGGGGCTCAGGGGGCTTCAGGCACTGTTGGGGTATTTTTTTTTTTTTTTCCTCGAGAATCTACAATTCCCAAGAGCGCTTGCTTAGTGCACTTGTTTCTGATTGGCTCCCGCCGCATCAGCCATTTTGTGCCTTCTCTGAACGAGTATCCTATGCAGGGCTTGGACTCTCCTCCTCTCCTCAGCAGTTTAACCCTTCGCCTACCAAATAAGTCTATTTTAGCGTTTCTGGGGTGATTTTAATTATCATACACACTGTTTTTTTTTTAGGTGTTTCTGATACTTTGACTGTTTGACTCTGTGACAATGTCTATTCCGTTAGACCTTGGGGCTAGGCCTAAGGACACTGGGGCGTCTGTGTACCCCATTGCTCCTCATGTCACTCAGGGTTACCTAGAGAATACTCAGGTCAGGTTTGCTCAGCATGCGCTACTGCCCCTGGGTCCCCTGCAGGGACCTCCAGCCAAGCACTAGAGCCAGTTTGGATGCAAGAGTTTAAGGCTACTACCAGGGACCTCTGGTCTCCCTTACAACTCCTTCCATCCACCTTGTAGGGTGTCTTCCACTTGTGGCAGGCCCCCACCCATATCAGATCTTCCTTGCCTAAATCGCCCGGTGTACCTGATGTGTCTGATTCCTCTGAGGAGGAATTATTGGTGGACTCTGATGATGCAGACTGTTCTGCTGTCCCTTCCTCTCAGTTTTTTTGGGGACCCCTTTGATGCTGATCCTGTTCCATTGACTGATGGCCTCATCAGGGCTGTGTTGAACACCCTGAACACTCCCTTGGTACAGGAGGTGTCCTCTGAACCATCTGATGCGTTTCAGTAGCCTGTGAGGCCCCATACTTGTTTTCCACCTAACCCCACCCTTGACCGCTTAGTGTCTGAGAAGTGGAAGTTGCCAGATAGAAAACAGTCTGTCTCTAGGGAATTTGCTAAGCTTTACCTATTCTCTGAAGCAGCCCTAGCTCAGTGGGTTCATCCTAAAGTGGATTCCCCTGTTTCCAGTCTTTCTAAGTCCACAGCCTTGCCTGTGGTTGATGCATCTGCTCTGAAAGACTGGACTGACAAAAAGCTTGAGACTTTTCTCAAGGCCATTTTTGTCAACAAACAAGGCGGCACAAGAAGTCTTACAGCTTGGTTAGCGGTCAAGCCTATTTTGTCCTGGGCAGAGGAGCATGTCCCTGCCATTTCCGCAGTTCATATTCCTGACATAGACAATGTTCTGGCAGACTTCCTCAGTTGACACCCAGTGGACAGTGGAGAGTGGGAACTGCATCAAGAGGTGTTCGACCTCATTGTCCAGCGGTGGTGTCTTCCGTGCATCGACCTGACGGCATCAAGACACAACAGGAAGGTTCCAACGTTCTGCTCTCGCTGGGCGGACCCTCTGGCTCTAGCAGTGTATGCCTTGTCAATTCCGTGGGTTTTTCCTATGGTATACCTTTTTCCTCTCATTCCCCTGTTGCACAGGGTGATCAGGAAGCTGCGACTGGAGCACTGCCCAGTCCTTCTGATTGCTTCGTATTGGCCTTGACAGGCTTGGTTTCCGGCGCTTCTGGATCTCTCGGTGGTGGAACCTCTTTGGCTCCCCTCCCGTCCGGATCTTCTTCTACAGGGTTACCTGTGGAAGGCGGATGTTCATCGTCTGGCTTTGATGGCATGGAGATTGAATCCTCAAATTTGAAAAAGGGCTTTTCTTCTGGGGTGGTGGCTGCTATGCTTAGTGCCCATAAGCCTGTTTCCTCTTAGGCCTTCCATCGAGTTTGGTCTACCTTTCTCTCTTGGTGTGAGGATAGGGACCTGTCTCAGGATTTTGATCTTCCAACAGTCTTTTACTACCTCCAAGATGGTGTGGATAAGTGTCTCACAGTCCGAGTTCCCTTAAGGGTCAGACTTCGGCTCTCTCTGTTTTCTTTCAGAGGCGCCTTGCTATTCTTCCTGATGTCAAGGTTTTCTTACAGGGCGCTGCTCATTCCCATCCTGTGTGTAAGGCTCCTGCTCCTCAGTGGGACCTGAACTTGGTTTTGGGCATCCTTCAGCGACCTCCCTTTGAGTCTTTGGCCACTATTCTGCTACATCTGTTGACGTGGATTGTTTTTCTCCTGGCGATCGTGTCTATTCGCCGTTTTGTGGAGCTGCATGCTCTGTCTTGTTGGCCACCCTTTTTGGTGTTTCAAAAGGACAAGGCTGTGCTTCACAAGTCACAAGAGTTTCTCCCAAAGTGGTGTCTGAGTTCCACGTTAATAAGGAGATTGTGGTTCCTTCTTTTTGCCCTAACCCTACTTCTGACAAGGAGAAGGATCTTCACTTGTTGGATGTCGTGCGTTGTCTCAAGTTCTACGTGCACCGGCAGTCTGATGCTCTTTTTGTCATTCCTAAGGGTCCCAAGGCAGGGAAGCCTGCTTCCAAGGTAACCATTGCTTCTTGGATTAAATCCACTGTTCATAGGGGTTACAAACTTCAGAAGAAGCCTGCCCCCTTCTGGGTCACGGCTTATTCTACACGGTCTATTGGGGCATCTTGGGCCTTCAAAAATCAGGCCTCAGTGGATCAGTTGTGTAAGGCGGCCACCACTTGGTCGTCTGTACATACCTTTTCCAAACCCTATTGTGTGGATGTCCTGGCATCGGCTGATGCCAGTTTTGGGAGGAAGATCCTGGAGGCAGCCTTGCCTGCTAGGATCTTCTTTGTCTCTTCAGTACTCTTTCACTTTTGAGCCCTGTTGGCTCTAGTGTGCCGTTTATCAGTTCCTGGGGTCTGTTTTACCCCTGCTCGGTGTTCATTGACACCTTGCACTTTTTTTTGAACTATTCATGATCTGTTGGTTCACTGGTGCTCTGGTGACTTTGGGGGGCCTGCTCCTGGTCCTTGCCTTTCTACCCGCCCTGGGGAACTTATTGGTTGGACATCCCAAAGTTACCAGTAACCTGGATAGGACGACAGAGAAAAGAGTATTTAAGTCTTACCTGTTAAATCCTTTTCTCTTAGTCCATACAGGTTACTGGTCTCCCACCCTGTCAAGGGACTGTGCTTGGCTCTCCTATGGCAGAACGTGTGGGTCCTTTTGGGTTCATACTCACAGGAGTCTTCCTTTACCTTCTTACTACCTAGTCAATAGTTAGTTTTCAAATCTTACTGGATGGGGATTGGCTAGCTGCAAGCTAAGGAGAGGAGGTAGGCTCCACCCAGCAGTCACTTCTCAGAATTGTTCCTGCCTACTTAAAGGGGCTGATCGCCTACCCAAAGTTACCAGTAACCTGTATGAACTAAGAGAAAAGGATTTAACAGGTAAGGCTAAAATCCGCTTGTCCTGCTAGAAGCTGGACGGTCCCAGCCATCCAGGAATCTGGAGCATCTTCAGCAGTTGTCTCTCTCGCTCAGGAGGCCAGGGAGGATCTTCAGTGGTGGATACATGAGCTTAACCTGTAACAAGGGAGGCCCTTTTTGATCCCTGCGTGTGGGCCCTAGTCACCACAAATGCCAGCCTGAGATGCTGGGGAGTTGTCCTGGGTCAACTAGGTGTCCGGGACAGGTGGAGTCCTGACCTAGCATCTTCTGCTCATAAACATTCTTTAACTCTGGGTGATTCTACTAGCCCTCCTTCATTGGACCCCAGTTCTCTCGGGGGTTCTGGTGAGTGAACAGTTGGACAACTCCATAGCCATGGCGTACATAGAAAGTCCATCCGGAGGTTTTCTATGTTGCCAAGACATAGATTCAGCAAACTGGGAAATCTATCCAGAAGTGTTTTGCCCGATTGCCCAATAGTGGGGTGTGCCAGAGAGAGACCGCATGGCAACCAAGGAGAACAGAAAGGTTCCAGCGTTGTGTTCTAGGACAGGGGATCCCCTGGCCTTTGCAATGGGTGCAATGTCCATCCCGTGGAGTTTTCATCTCTCCTATGTGTTTCCTCTGATTTTCCCCAGGTTGATCCGGAAGATCAAAATGGACTGAATGTTGGTCCTTCTGATTGCTCCTTACGGGCCCAGGAGGGTGTGGTTTGAGGACTTGGTCAGCCTGTCTGTTCAGGTTCTGATCCGTCTACCTCCCAGACTGGATCTGTTGCTCCAGCGAGACGTGTGGTATGAGGATGTGGAGAAACTGGCTTTGAAGGCATGGCTCTTGAGGCCAACATCCTGAAGCAGAAAGGACTCTCCGAAGGTCATATCCACCATGATCCAGGCCCCAAAGCCAGTCTCTTACAAGGCATGCCATAGGATGTGGTCCATTTTTCTTCAGTGGTACGTGGTGAAGAACATGTCCCCACAGTGTTTTGACCTTCCCTTGGTTTTGTCCTTTCTTCAAAAAGGCGTGAAAGGGCTTAGCTTGAGCTCCGTTAAGGTTCAGTTTTCAGTACAGTGTTCTCTTTCAGAGACTCACTGCCATCTATGCAGATGTCAAGATGTTCCTTCAAGGGGTTGCTTTATACCTTCCCTACCTTCAAGGATCCCACTCCTCCATGTCCTGGGTGTTTTGCAGAGGCCTCTTGCTTCCATCTCTTTGTGCCAATTGACCCTCAAGATGGCTTTCCTCTTGGCAGTTGTGTTTTTCCAGCGAGTCACTGAGTTGCACGCTATGTCTTGCAAACCTCCTTTCTCTGTTGTCTATTATAGCTTACAGGTAACTCTGGGAAGGCAACAGCCCCTTTAAGTAGGCAGGAACAATTCTTGGAAATAATGCAGGGTGGAGCATTCCTCTCCTTAGCTGGTGATTAGCTAGTCCCCTCGCAGTTAGATTTGTTCCTTGTACAGAGAGGCTACAGAGAACAGTTCTGCTTAGTTTCTTTTGTTATTTTCTTGTTAGATATGGGGTGCAGAAATCCACATTAGGAGTATTACCATTCTTTTTTGTCCTGCCCCTAAGTCTGACAAGGAGAAGGATCTCCATTTGTTAGATGATGTGCTTGACTTAAATGTTATGTGCACCATACTGATTCTTTTCACCATGCTGACTCTCTTGGTCATCCCTGTGGGTCCTAGAGCAGGCCATGCTGCATCCAAGGTCACAATTGTCACCAGGATTACGTACCTGTTCCCTTCAAAGTCACAGCACTTTCCACTAGGTCTGTGGGGGCCTCTTCGGCCTACAAGAATCAGACTTGGCTGAACAGTTGTGTAAGGTAGTAACTTGGTCCTGCTTGAGCACCCTTCCTAAGTACTACCGTGTCGATGTTCTGGCTTCAGCTGAAGCCAGCTTTGGCCAGAAGGTCTTACAGGCACTTCTGCCTGTCTAGGGACCTATACACTTGGTTGCCATACATTTGTTCAGTTGTTTGAGTCCTGTTGTCTTTTGTTCTTGTGTGCTATGTCAGTTCAGTGACCACTGACACTTCCTGTTTTGGCTGTTCGGGTCCGGGAGAACTCCAGGATCATGGGGACAGGTTTGAGGTCCTCTATTTTTCACACCTCTGGGAGCCTAGTGTTGGTATATCCCCATGGTACCTGTGTTCCATATACGGCTAAGAGAAAATAGGATTTTAGTGTTCTTACCTGTTACATCCTACATCCTTTTCACTTTAGTCCATATGGACACAGGTCTCCGACACAAAGAAGGGACCGTTGCTTTTCCTTTAAGTGAGTCTTTTACAACATTTAAATGCTGGAGAGGTCTCCAATGGGAATGAGGGGAAAATTTTGCCTCAAACTGAAAATCGGTGAATAATGGCACTTCCCGTTTTATGAATAATATCCCACGAAAAGTGCAGATTTTCTGCCTTTTTTCACCTAGTTCATTCCTCTGAAATCAATGTGAACATTGAATTTACACACAACACATAGCAGATATTTTATTTCCCAAAAGCATAGTATAAAAGGGGCATGAGGGTGCCTGTGTTGGTGGGGTGTGGCGAAAGAATCAGTTGAACAGGGAATGTTTTTGGGGTGGGGTTTGTTTACTGGGATTTGAGGCAATTCATAAGAAATCCTAAATACGATAAAAATAAAAAAAAACATAAAGATATGGTATAAAAGGGATCTGAGGAGGGTGCCTGTGTTGGTTGGTGGAGTCTGGGAAATGAATCAGTTGAACAGGGAATTTGGTGGGGTTTTTTTTGAGGGGGGGGGTCTTGACTGCTATTGGGGGGGGGGCAGTTAACCCTTTGAGTGCCAGAGGGGCACACAGTGCATTGCAAAGCAGTGCGTTGTGTACCCTCTGGTGCTCAACAGGTTAATAAAAAATATATAAAATAAGAAATTTGTATGTAAAGTGATAGAGACAGGAACCCCCTGACATAAGCTGCCACTGGGGTGGACTGATACTTGACTTGATAGAGTATTTTGTAGAGGACGATTTGTTAGATTTGTTGTTAGAGGCCCAAGCCCTGAGGAAACATTGACTTGTAGGACTAAGGCTGGTTAGAAACAAACCACAAAAAAAGGTTTTAATTTTTTTGTAGGATTAAGTTTTTTTTTTTTTTTTAAAGCACAAGCCCTGAGAAAAAAAAAAATGCCCTACTGGCCTAGTGCCAGCAGGTCATGTTGGCCATTGTCAAATGTCCTCCCGAGTCCACAATTGCAGAATTTGCAACGGCTGTTCTTGCTGCGGAGTTGTTTATGCAGCAGGATGATTAGGCATCTGAAAGGAAATGGGATCATCAGTAGCAGTAACATGGGGGATGGATGATGAAGGTTCGTTCCACTTGCCACAACTAGCTCCAGTGATGCATCTGAGGCAGTAACAGCACAATAAGTAGCCCCCAGTCTATGTGGAGAAAATAAGAAGTTTGCCAGTAATTTTTCTACACCTGCCTCTCCTCCAAAATCATGGGTGTGTTATTAGAATAAAAATGTTTCCCTTGATAGCAAGAACCGTGCCTATCATCAGCAACTGCAATGTGCACAGTGTGTGTGTGGTAAATAACATCTGGGGGCACAACTGTATCCAAACACCATGACACCAGAACCCAAATACTGCTGCTGTCAATATAAATCTTGTCCAGAACCCACTAAGGACACATGACAACTTGCTGTCAGTTTAATAGTAAAGATGAACCCTCCCTGCCAGCATCTTAGCATATTCTGCGGGATGGAATCTCCTCCGATGCCACTTGATGCCCTGCTTGCGATTCTCCTCCACCACACTGCCATGCGGAGTCACTGTACCACACAGTGTGCAATGGGGGGGGGGGGAAATCAGGAACTGCCACATCCTAACATCAACAGAATGGCTATCATTTGGCGGGGAGGTAAAGATGAACGAGGTGAATTGGCAGAAGATGTAGTTACCCTAGCGGAAGCAGGAGATGGCAAGCTAGTTGTTTCGCTCATCATGGAACTTCCAGTCTCTGCCTGGGTTTCCTCTTCTCTTCCTCCTCTATGATCTTTGCCTCACCTCTTGTTGTCTTTCTGGAGAGTCAGGGTACAGAAACAGCGGTGCTCTATTTCTGTGGTGTTTGTCTTTAACATGTTTGAAATCAATGTCATGGTGTCTTATCAGGGCGGTCTCCACATTCCCCTTCACAGTCTGTGGCAGCAGAAAATGTTGCTGCTACTGCCTTAGAATCAGCACTGCAACTAGGACCAGGAGTATTGCTGCTGCTGACAAGTAGAACCTGTCCTATTCCCACATCACTTGTTTATCCACTGTGTCCACGGTGGTCTGTGGCACCCTACCCTTCTCCTCAGCCTCCTGTTGCTCTTGCAACTCAGCAGCAGCAGTAATTAGAGAAGTTGCAAATTCCGTAAATTCCAAAAGCTCACTGCTGGTTGAAAGAGGTGACAAGCAATGTGACAGAAGGTCCCCTAATTTCATGCTTGCCATTTCTTGGTGACCAGGAGAAGGCAGACTGGCAGCAGTAGCAGCAGACACAGGCAGCTGATCTGTGCTCCTGGTGGTGGTATTGCAGTGATGACAGTTCTGCCTTCTTCAGGATCATGTTCCACATAGACAATGCCATAGGGGTGAAGGGGACTCCCAGGGTCAGAGGAATGGTGTGGGCTCCCTTGACCGCTAGTCTGAATGTTCTCAATTGCTTCCCCTATCACTAGTCCCACAAGCTGCTTCACCATCACTGTTACTACTACTACTACTAACACCAACCACATCAATTTCAGACCCCGAGTCTTCCTCCTCCTCAGTGTCACTATTAATATGAAGATCAGAAGTATATGGAGACACTACAGTTCTCTCTCAAATAAAGATTCCAAACGGAACTTCTGTACCCTGGTAGTCTTGCGGCCTTTTCGCTCTATTAGGAGCCTGTACCCCCTCCTCACAGACACTTCACAAGAAAACACAAATGGAGCTCGGAGCGGACTTCCTTCAAACGATGTCCTTAATTTACTTTATCCTGAGAGCTGAGTCTTTGTCAGCTTTACTCATTAATGAGTAAAGCTGACAAAGACTCAGCTCTCAGGATAAAGTAAATTAAGGGCATTGTTCAAAGGAAGTCAGTGCCAAGCTCCATTTGTGTTTTCTTATTAATATGAGGATATCGATTACTCCCTCCTTCAATCCTAATGCTAACAAGCTGCTGGAACTCAGTAGTAGTAGTACTAGTGGTACTGCTTGGGGAAGGCACGTGTGACTTGGGGTCCCTGCTGTCACACTTGGTATCATCTTCTCCTTCCCCAGCTACCCCCCCTCCTGAGTATTACAAGACACACTAGCAGGCTCAGCACTGGTGGCGGCACTGGCAGCAGGCGCCACACATCTAGCAGCAGGCGCAGGCAGCTGACCTGTCCTGCTCTCACTACTATTACGCGTTTGTTCCTCCCTTGACATTAATTTCCCCAAAAACCCTAGGGGTGATTGGGGGGGGGGGGGGACTGGCCAGCATTGCTTCTGTAGTGCTCACTTCCTCCTCAGACTCAGTGGACACACAATGGTCCTTCCAGTTGCTCCTTTTATATAGTGATTATTATAGCAGTCACTATGAGCCTCTCCTGCCTCAATTTTGCCTCAAGATCACAGCAGACAGCACAGCATGTGCTCTGTAGCTGCTCCTATTATGTTTGACTTCCTCAAATACGTCATGTTTTATAGCGAAAAGGCGAAAACCGCGTAAATAAATGGGCGGAAAAATGGCAAATTGGCTTGTGGGCGAAAAATGTGAAGATTTTAACTGCAGGTTTTAAAGCGTATTTTCCTGCGAAAAAGCAGACAATGTGATTTTGGTGGGATTTCTCGTAGAAACACGGCGAAAGATTTCGCCCACCCCTAGTCTCCAGTGCACTGCTTCACATGTTTGGGATCTTCACCTTCATTAAAAACAGCAAGATGTTCTCCAATGAACTACACAGGCACAAATGTCTTTATGGGGTTAGGGCTTTCACAAAGGCAACTTTGTAGAGTGTCACTTTTGTGAAGGCTGAATCTGTTAGTGCATTTTTAGGGCTAGGGTGTAGCAAAGTTTTTCCAGTATCCCAATCTTTCAGTTGAAACAGAAGTGATAAAAGATCAGTGAAAATGCAGCTACTTGCAACAGTTGTGCAATTTTAATGCAATTGCTTCCTCTTTCTGTGACAATCACAACACATGTTTCTAGTGCAAAATGCCCCACAGAACACATTAATTCAGAACTCGTGCAATTTTCTTACAATTTCCTGTTTCTGCAACAAACCATTTCCTTTCACTTCCTTCTTCTAACCGTGCGAGTATACTATTGTCATGGACCATCTGCCAAGTACTAATGGCTGGAGAGGAACACTAGGGTACAAGGTTAGAGAGGGAGGTCCGCTAGCTGAAAAATCCCTTGCTGCAGCTTAGCTGGTTAAAGTTGAAAACAAGATTATTCCTCCCTTGAGCCAGGGAGGAACCAGGATTGGTATATACAGCAACTAATTTGAAGATGAGGAAGGAAAGTAAGATAAAAGGACAGGTGAAAAGAATGGGATAAGAAGGTGACTAGGAGAGATAAAACTAGGGAAGCAGACAGTGAGGACAGAGGATAGGGAAAGAACAAAAGAATGGGAAACACAGGTGAACCACTAAGAAGCGTCACAAGGGGCAGGCCAGACAGAGAACTAGTACAAGGAGAAGCAGTAAAGACCTGCTTAAAAGCGGGCTGAGGCAGCAGTGGGAGAGGAGGAGCAAAGAAACAGGAAGCAATTGCTAGCACAGGCCGAACTGAGAGGGACCTGAGAAAATGACAAGAGGATGAAGAGAAGGTAAAGAATGAGTGTGTGTGCTCCACAAAGGACCAGAGAGAGATGGAGACGACACAGAGGAAGTGAACGAGAGAGGGAGATCCACAAGTGGACCTGAGAAAGGTCTAAACAGAGAGGAAGTCCCGATAGAGCTTAGACTGAGGAGGAGAAGAGAGCAGACAAGAAAGGAAAAAGGCTGAAGCCAGAGAGAATAAGAAGTGCCAAAGGTAAAAACCAGAGATATTAGTGAATAGTACTGAATCAGGAGACAGGAATGAAGCTGGTGAAGCCGAAGGTCAAAAAGTAGAACCACAAAGAATAATGCCAAGTAACTGGAACTCGCAAAAAAGCAGAAATAACTCATAAAATGGGCGTACAAGAATGTAAGCGCCAGCCTAAAAGGAACAGGTGGCCAACAGAAAGCAGGCAGAAGAAAAGGGGCAAGTTAACCAGAAAAAAAAATCAAGACAACCTGTGAAAACTATATAAGTCTAACCCTGTAGCCTTCAGTTTTCCCAATAGGAATACTTTTTGTAAATACACTATTCATATGTAAAAGATGGTTCTTCACGATTTTTTTTTTCCTTTTTCTGATTAAACATCTTATTCTCCTATCTGCATTGATATTCAGTGGTGATCAGGGGACATGACATTTCCATGGACTAATTTAAAGTTTCAATCATTTTCATGAAGCTTCTGAAGTTGTATTCACACGTCCTTCAGATGAACAAAATATCATCAATATATCTTTTCATGGAGAAGAGTATAAACCTTTCTTCTGAAGTGAAGACTACCTCACACTCACACCACACTAAGAGCAAATTGGTGTAGGTGTAAGCACAGGCTGAAGATGGAATCTGTTGTTAATGATATCCATTTGTTCTGTTTTGTATTGGCATATTTTGTCAAATTTAACAAGTTCTAATAAGCTGGTTGGGACATGCCCTCATTGACGTGCGAGGCCGACTCCTTGTCAAGAGCACCAAAGACAGTTGGGTGTATGACCTTTGGAAAATGACGTATATCAACCACTTACCCTACTGTGGCCCAAAAATCCTACTGGACCCTCTATTGTTTCCTTGTTTTTGATTCACAAGATAACACTATAACTCCATCTTGGATGTCATGTCTGTGAAGGTGGACATACCGATTGCTAGCAGGACCACAAGACAAAAGTTGCACTCACTGCACACAGTAATCTTAACCCTTAAAGAACAGAGGGGTGTGCAATGTTCTGGTTCAAGGGTTAAGTAGACCTGTGCATTCTGGTCATTTTGAAAAAACCATTAGCGACTATCATGTCCACTTCCATGGACGCAGGACTGTTTGTACAATGACACATTGGGATTTTCTGGGCATAGTGTTACAGCTTACCTTGGTTTCAGCGTCTTCTGCAGGCGCGAGGCTTCAAGCATGCAGCAGGCCTCTGTTTTCCTCCTACCTACTTCCTGAGGAGGGGTTTAAAGAGCTGACTGAGTCCTGACTCAGTTGCCCTTGCTTTGTTGTACAATACAGTTCTGTTTCCCTTGGGCTCTGTGTATGACCTAGCTTGTCTGACCATCCATTCTGGTACTGACCTGTGGCTCTGTCCGACTACTCTTTTGCCTGCTCCCATTGTGTAGTGGACACCCAATCTGGTGCGGACCTGTGGCTCTGGCTGACTACCTGAACTGTGTATGACCCGGTCTGTCTGTTCATCCATTCTGGTGTTGACCTGTGGCTCTGTCTGACCATTCTCCTTGTGCTTTCCGATTTGGCTTAGACATCCTTTCTGGTGCAAACCTGTGGCTCTGGTTGACTACCTGCTCTGTGTATGACCTGGTTTGTCCGACTACCCACTCTGGAGCTCTGTACACTGCGCTTCCAGCATACCAACACTTCAGTGGATATCCTATCTGGTGCAAACCTGTGGCTCTGGCTGACTACCTGCTCCGTGTATGACCCGGCTTGTCTGACTATCCTTTCTGGTGCTGACTAGGGGGCTCTGTCCGTTTCCTCCTTATGTTGGTCCCCGCTCCACAGACATCCATCCCAGTGCGGACCTGGGGCTCTATCAAACTCCTAGACTGACTGGAGGCTGAGTCAATGCTAGTCCTTTGGGAGTTCCGAATTACCTCAAGGCTCCAGTGGGCTGAGGCCTAGTTTCGGACAGTGTGGTGGATCTATTGGCGGACTGCTATTTCTGATACAGTGCTTGCCTCTTTGATCACCCTCTGTGTGTTATCTGTTTATGTGCATTACTGGTATTATTCTAATAACAGATTGTTTTACTTTACCGTATTGACTCCTGGTTTATCCCTGTGAACCGTGACACACAGTAAGTAAGGTGTGTGTGGTTTGTTTTTTTTTTGTTTTTTTTGTTGTTGTTTTTTTTTTTTTGGAGGAGGGGTGGAGGAGGTTGTTAGATTAAATGGATTTGGTTTTAATGCATCTTCTAGTCTTTATGTGAATGAGCTGGGTTATAAAAACATTAATTCATTTTGTGTCTGTACCTCATTAAGGACTATTGTTTCCTATTGTGAGGATTGGAATTTTTGTGATTGATACTGATCTCATTCTAACATTAGCTCTCTTCTTTCTTTAACATGATCTGTTTTTATTTCTTCTCCCTCTCTCGCTCAAAGTTTTTCTCTTCTTACTCAAAGGAGCCTTTTTTCCTCTCAGGTCCTTAATTTGTCAAATCTCTGCTCATAATTTCAGAATCATCACTTTTCTGTTAAACATTTTGCTTCCATTATGTAGTTGAATTTAGGGCAATCCTTTTGGGCCTCGCAAGCAAAAGTGAAATTATTTTGGGAAAAAAAAAACTGCACCATAAGGGACAAATAAAAATTCCTATTCATGTGTAGAGTGATTTTTAACCCCTCAAATACTAGAGCGGTTTCACACGCACTTAGAATTGTGTACCCTTTTGCACAGTTGGGCTTTCTCCAGAATCCGCCAGCTTCAATAGATACATACCCAATCCCAATACAGTAATCCACGGAGCACTCATTAACCTAGCCAAATAATGTCATCTTTACACAAGTTCAACAACAACAAAAAAAAAAAAAAAAAAAAAAAAAAAAAAAAAAAAAAAAGTTATCAGTATAGTCTATTTTGCCTCTGTTCAGGTCACCATCGATGCTCATCCCAGAGACGATAGTTCAGATGGACAGCAATCCTCAATATAATCACACTCTGGAAGCTCTGACCACAAGTAAAAGGCAGGGCTTGTATCTGTGGGAGGGGCTGCAAGCCCTTAAATAGCGGGACACATTATCAATTGTGCCCCCCCCAAACACTCTCCATCCATTAAGGTGGCCCTCTTTTCAGGTGACCTTTGTCGCTCATCCCCTGAGGCTTACGATAGCTTAGGGGGACAGCAATCCTCCATATAATCATACTCTAGAAGCCCTGACCACAAATAAAGTTACTAAAATTCCCAACTAATTAAATGGAGACCCTTTAGCTTTCAAAAGCCCCAACACAATGCTTTGAACTACTATGCTTACCTCTAGCCACTTTTAAATCAATGTAAACTTGGGGACTGTTCCTTTCTCCCCTATGGTGCAGTTGGTTTACGCTAGGATTGTTTTCTTTTGTACTTAACCCTTTCAGTGCCAGATGGGTACGCAACACATTGCGTTGCATACCGCTCTGGCACTGAAAAGGTTAAAATGGAAATTGTCACTTTTTAACAACTAGGTGATTTCAAAATCAAACTGTGTTAGGCGTTTTTTATTTAAAACAATAGTTAGCTTTATTTAGCTCTGTCTGTTAGTGCAAGTCCTCAAGGCATGCCTGCATGACTCCACATAGCTTTGCATTTCCAACTGCCACTTCTTACCAGAAGTACTAGCACAGCTGTATAGATATCTAAGAACTATTGTTTAAAATGAAAAATAATTAACTTAAATAGGGTGATTTTGGACATTCTTTTCAAAATTACCTATTTGTTACAAAGAGACAGTTTCACTTTAAGGCCCTTTGGGTAGTATGTTCAGAAGAAATGTTGACTCGTTCTGGAACCAAACATCTTCTCCACAGAAGTGGAAGAAAATAATCCACTTGACTTAAATTGGTCTTCTAAACCTTTATGTGCCAGAGGGATACACAACACATTGCTTTGCCATGTTTTACATACCCCTCTGGCACACAATGGGTTACCCCCCCTGAACATTAGAGAGGTCTCCAACACATTGAGGCTTCTGCTTAAGTAAACAGGAATTTCATTTTTTTCTCTACTGTGCAGTTGGTTTGCCCCAGAATAACACCACTTTTTCTTTTGAATTTAAGGGTCAAAAGGTTAACCACTTAATGACCCATGACAGTCCTGGACAGTCCTGGGTTGAAAGCAGTTAAGGTCCCATGACGGTCCTGGACCGTCATGGTTTAAATGATAGCAGCGTGTATCCGTGCACACTGCTATCATTCATTCCAGGCTGAGACTTAGCGCTCCGGTACCGGAGTATTCAGTCTCAGCCCTTCTCAGTTGTGCCGGGTCATGTGATTACTACAGCAGCGATCACAAGTACCGGCATTCTCAATAAATGAGGCAGTATGCTTTGAATACTGCCTCTGCCTCTCCCCTATGCCTGCCTGTCCCTTTTGATCAAAGTAAGGGACAGAGAAGCAGAGAGGAGACACCTAGTGGTTAAAGAAAAAGCAGCAGCTGAGGGTGTTAACCCCTTCACTGCTGTGCTGGTGGCTAGCTAAATGCAGGTCCATTTTTGACCTGCTAAAATCAACTGCTAAAAAAATGTCAATAATCAAAACTGGGAGTGTGATTGTTGTGGAACCATGTAATACATTTATACACGCTGCCAAATGTCATCAATAAAAAAGTGGGAACATATGGTGGGGAAAAAGGGACATGGGGTTTTTTTCACCCAGGGGGGACAGTGCCCACTTTAAACTGCCCATTTTGTAGGTATGGCTGACCGGTAATACCTTTCATACAGTGACCATAAAAATGTAACCCATTGTGCCCAAATGATCCTAAGAGAAAAAAAATGGCATTTTTTTTTTTTTTTATCGTTTTCTTTAATTTTACTAAAATAAATAGTGGGCTATCCATATAAGTATGGTATCAAAAGAAAGCCCTATTTGTGCATAAAAAAACTGTATATAATTTTCATGGGTAAAATAAAGTACTTAGAGGGAAAACACTGTTGAACAAAGACAGTCAAAAAGGTCAGAATCGCTCCGGTCCTTAAGTGAAATCCACCTAGATTTTCCCGGTCCTTAAAGGGTTAGAAGAACACTTCAATGAGAGGGTAGTAGATAAGTGGAATAGTCTACCAGCAGAAGTGGTAGAAGTTAATACACAGTGACAGAATTTAAGCATGCATGGGATAGGCATAAAGATGTCCTTAACATAAGAAAAGGCCAAGGAGCAAAAAAGGTTTGAGGTTTTTAAAGAAGGAAAATGGGCAGACTAGATGGGCAGAAAGAATGACGGCAGATAAGAACCAATGTTTCTATGTAACACCAATGCTAAAATAAGAATTCTTCTTTCATAAGCAATTGTCTTGTAACATTCGCTAAATTCTGCAAGCCTTGATATTGCACGCGGTGATTTTTGAACACGTTGAGGGAGGGGGATATGACAACATCCCTCACTTCCATTTCAGAAGGCTGTAGCCAAGAAAAAGCAGGAAGCAGCGTCCGACTAAAAAACTGCTTGAATGAGCAATATGGTTTTATTTTGAAAATCATACGTTAGGACTAAAACAAAAAGGTATTAACACTGCTTGGTTATTTTTCATTCCAAAGTTCTGACAGCTCAGATTTTTTTTCATTCCAACCAAATGGCTAGAAAACAGCACAACTACTGTCCAAAAGGCATTTTTAATATAATTCACTGTATGAGAGAGTTAGATTACTGTTCTCCCTAGCGACAGGAGGAGCAAAACTGATGCAAACAATACAAATCTGATGTTTAATGGGGTTTGAGTTGTAATAACTTTTGAATTAAAAATCTCCAAGCAGTGGGAGAACACTTGTTTTACTCTGCAGAAAAATCCCTCTGGCATTCAAAGGGTTAAGCCCTGCTACCTGCCAAAACAGTACATGACACCTCACATTTTTTCAAGAAATGGAAACGGTTACTAGATGAGTGTCAATATTACAATGTTCCATTTAAACATTTTTTTTTTTTTTTTTTTAAAGGAACTAAATTATAAAAGTTTCCCCATACAACCCACTGGCCAGGAGAAAAATGAACCCTTTGAGTACCAGGAGGGTGTGCAATACATGGCTCCTCAATGCTCTGATCACCTTCTGGTGCTCAATAGTCAGTTTGTCTCTCTGTATTATATATTATTCTTTATTTATATAGAGCCAACTAATTCTGCAGCGCTGTACAATTGGGAATAGACATACAGAGGCATTAAATAGTCAATCAGATGTGGAGAACAGAAGGATCAGAGGGCCCTGCTCGTGAGAGCTTACAGTGTACAATCCCATTCGCAAGCAAAGGGTTAAATACTGGCATAGTCCACATACCTCTTTCTGTGAATGCCTGGTCTCCTCGATCCTGAATCCTACTGAATAGCTCTCCACCATCCAGACTGAAATACAGAAAAGCTAGGTTAGTGGCAATATATAGCTCTCATTGCTAGTAAAATGGGAGACACAGATACACAGTACTACATGTTACATTCAGCTGGACAAAAAGGTTATTGGTATGTACCTCCCAACATTTCAAATGGCCAAAGAGGGACACTTTTGTTTTAGATGGTTTATGTGGGGGTGTGGTTGGTTGTGCAGGGCATTATCAATAAATTTTGTGGCTATACCATGACCTATCGACACCTATGTATGTGTGATCCAATAAATTTATAACAAGACCAATGAACTTTATTTACACAGACTAATGTATAAACACATCTACTGACATTGAAACATTTATTCATTTATTGCTGTAGAGCAACAATATACATTTACATACACAACACACAGTCTAGTCTCCAAAAAAAAAAAAAAAAAAAAAAAGTGGCATCAGGGAGGGAAAGAGGGATTTTGGGTCTAAAAGAGGGACATTTGGGAGGTATGTTGATATAGTAAAGGCATATTCTGTGCAAAGTTTCCACTACCAACCTACTACGGGAGAGATTTACCAAGCCACAAATTCACCATGTAGACCTATCTTATTTAAAAGGGACAGGAATACTTAAATTTCACTAACCCCTATCTTGTAGCCCTTAAAAAACTGAATTAAATGAGCCCAGCGGTATCTCTCAGACCTTTACAGTTTGAGAGATATCTGCTTCCCAAGTTCCTGCTCCCCTGTCGTCAGTGTTCTAGCTGACCGCAGGGGAATACGGTCCCCTAACGCGATCTCGGCTCTGCTGAAAAGCCTCCGCTTGCTCAGGGACCAGACTCCCCTGCTGTCAGCTAGAACGCTGATGTCAGGGGAGGGGGAACTTTGAAAGCGGGACCAGTGGGGGCTCTGCAGGAGTCCTGAGATCGTGTTATAGAAACAGAAATCCTTCACTAAAATGGTCTTCTACATGTGCTTGGTTTGCAAGCAAACGTGGAAGACCATTTTAGAGATGATCTGCTTCAGCTCATGACCAAAAAGGGATTTGCCCTGAAAGGGCAAGTAAACTAGTAACTTTTTCGAAGAGGTCCACGGATCAGATCTTGAACCACAGAATGCGTTGCACAGTAATGGAAAAGGCAGAAGCTTTTGCAGACAACCTAATAGCTTCAAAAAGAGCATAAGTTTGAGTTTCAGACATGTTGGCCATAAGGGCCAAGAGGTCCTCCTTAGGCGAGACATCATGGACAGCGTCCCTAAGCTGTTCACCCCAAACAGAAACTGCTCTTGTAGCACAGGCAGTGACAAAAAATAAGACTGTAAGCTCCTTGGGGCAGGGACCTCTCTCCCATTGTTTCTATGAATGTTGCACTTATTTCATCCCCTCTTATTTATTGTAACATATGTCTATTGTAAGGCGCTGCGTACACTGTGTGGCGCCATATAAATAAAGATACATACATACATACATACATAAGCCTCAGCTCAGCTCCAAAAGCAGCAAAACTGGGCCAGAGAATAGCTTCAAGCTTCCCATCTGTCACATTTTTAAGACCCACAGCATCTTCCAAAGGCAGAGCGGCGGACTTATAGAGCCTGGAAATAAGGGGATAAATGGCAGGAAGAGAAGCAACTGTGCCAGTTCTGCCTCTGAAAAGGGGTACAGGTTAGAAAATCTCTTAGGGATAGACCTCTTATCGGGTGTCTTCCACTTGCCCAAAGGATTTGCTCTAGAGTGACATTGGGTGGAAAGACAGTAGAAGATTTGTTACACCTTTGAAATAAGTCAAAATAAGAAGGACCCTTGGCAGAGGTGTCAGAGACCTGAAGGGTCTGTAAGACAGCCCTAATAAGCAGCCCCTCCACAGAGGGAGCAGTATCAGCTTCAAAGGGATCTCCAAAGGAAAAAGAAGCATCCCCTTCTTCATATTTCCATTCCTCGTCATCCTTCTCCTAGGAGTCCTCCTCAGTGGAGTCCATGAGGTCAGCCAAACCTGGGGCCTTAGGAGCCACAAATCTGAAAGTGGTAGGGGGTTTTCATGAATGGAGAACCCCTTGCAGAGAGTGGGGAAATTGCACCATAATGGACTTTAAGTCTTTCACCCAGACTGGCTCTTGTTCAAGTCCAGAGAGCCCCATATCTGAGAATTAAAAGCTAAAAAACTAAGCAGCAATATTCCAAGCCTCTTCACTCTAACCAGAACATATAAAAAGTGGATGGGCAGGCGTAGGGCTAGCCTAATGAAGGAGAGGGAAGGCTCCACCTTCAATACCTTGTCTTCTGAAATGCTTTGCCCTTACAAGGAAGGAAGATCTCCTCCCACGGCACCTGTATTCCGTATTGGACGAAAGAGAAATGTGAATAGTTTTCCTTTTGTGTCCCCTTCTGGAAACATTTGTGCCCATCAAGCTAGACTTAGAAAGGCAAGTGACCCCCTCAAATGATGTGCGGGGTTGTCTTCTTTCCAAAATGGTATGCTTTGTCTACAGTTTCTTAATTTCTCTACTTGTTACATCCATTTTAGTACAGTCAAGTCACATTTGAAAATAAAATTGTTAGTAATGTCAAGTTAAAATTATTTATCCGTGTCTTCTTTACATTAAAATTAAGAGATTGCGCTTTAAGTCCTTACTTTGGTGTAGTTCAAAAGTTATGCAGAGATAAAGATCCTCCGCCCGCCCCTTCTGTCCACGTCACCAGAAGCTGTAGTCTTGTCAGGACGGCTGAAATTAGGGACAAACTTCAGTAAGCAAAGGGAAATTCTGACCTCCTTTGTCAAAGGGGGAAGGATTTCCCTTACTTACTGAAGTTTGTCCCTCGCTTCAGCTGTCAAGTCACATGATCTGATTACAGATTCAGAGGGAGGAGGCCAGAAGGGGCAGGAGGGGGAGTCTTTAGCTCGGCATAACTTTTGAACTACACCAAAGTAAGGACTTAAATTTATATTCTAACCCTTTAAGAAAAAAGATAGATTGCAGACAGTGTAGTTTTGCATTTCTGGCAGGGGGGTTATTTTGATATTACGGGTTAATTATGCCTTCAGACTATATGGTACATTCTAGTTACCTCCATGATAATGTCAGTAGATATTCTGTTATGAGCGGTTACCAATTTGGGGCCCATGGGAAGGACATACGTTTGTACACTTATACACACTGGGTAGCAATGTACTCCGGAGATGTTGTATTTATGTTTCATACTTTTTTTTTTAGTTTGTTACTCTAAGCTTGCTTGACATGTACAATTTGTGACTTTAATGTAAATTTGCGAAAACCCCCCATTTTTAAACATAACCTAGCTTCATCTCCCGTCGTTAAGTGCTGGCCGCGGGTGCACGCGGCCGGTCACTAAGGGGTTAAGGTAGCTTAACCACTTAACCAATGGAATGTGCATCTTTACTTCCTAAAGCTGAAAATGCCCTTTTGTACTCCTGTTAACTAAAGGTCTGTGCAGGCCAGACATGTAGGTAAAACTATACATATATTTAGTATCTTTGTACTCAAGGGGTTCAGGGCTTTTAAAAATAATTGAAACTTTCACAACCAACTTAAATGTTTTTGATATTCAGTGTCTGGTATTCGCAAAATAAGTCATTTTTTACTTTTTTTTTTGTACTTCCGACAATTTTTCACACGATGTATAAATTTACTTTATTTGATGCACCATGAAAAAGATGAATTTGTTTTGAGAAAAAAGAAAAAAAAGTGGACAAAATTCCCAAAACCTCTGGCACTCAAAGGGTTAAATGGAACCTTTTTAAGTTCGTCTAAAGTTGCAAGTGGAGTGCCTAAGGGTTCAGTCCTGAGTCCAGTGCATTTTAATATGTATTAATCTTGAGAGAGTCTTTGCTGCCCTCAGTAGATCTACTTCCCCAGGAGCAGACCTACCAGTATAGCCAGGCCTGCATTGTGAGCCCCAGACAAAGACTTGGGGCCCACTCAGCACATTGAACTGCAAGGCTGAAGTCTAGGAGATCAGTCTCTAGTCCTGCACAACACAGTCCCCATAGTTCTATGGAAGCTTTGTATGCCACCAGCAAAGTCTGTGGACGATAACCGCAAAAACCTGGGATATGTTCTACCTATGGGAGTCAGTTTCCCCCCCCCCCTTTAAGAGTAAATATAATACAAAAATAAATAAAAATTAAATAGTTCCCCTTTTACAAAATGCCCCTTGTTTATGAAAATAAACATTGTTCTGCCTCTGGAATTTCCCATTTGTCACAAGTTTTGAAAAACTGTCCTCTGGAAAACTTGAGGATTTCCTATTCCTTTAAATATCTACAACGGTTTTCCCACTCCTACTGAAAGTGAATACTCCTGATTATTGCTCACACAATCTTGACCTAAAAGTGGAACTATTAGATTCCACACCCCCCACACATGTTTAAAACCAACAAGCAGGAACAAATACCCCCATTTAATTTGTATGGTTTCCCAAAGTATACAATCTCCCCAGTTAGGTATTCATTTGGAGGGCGAGTGCCACCATATTGCTAATGTTTAAAATGATTGGCAGCACTCTCTCTGTGAGGAGCTGCCTATATACTGTACTATAAGCCTACCTCTTCTTTCAGAAGGAAGCTCTTCATTCTCTATGTAACGTATGCTCCAGGGTTGCCTGTATTGGGGCAGTGCACTACATATGCAGAACAATGTCCTGCACTTAGTTCTCATTGCAGGATGTTTCTGGGATGGAAATCAACGTTGCTCGGTAAGCAGCCAATGTTAGTAATGAAGTTTGGGGGTGAGGTGGGAAGGGGGAGTGGTATTGTCAAGAAATATACCTCAGTGTGTGCTAAATCTGCATCTAAGCCATTCCATTCGAGCAACCGATGGAGTGGACACTCACCATTCCATGATTATGAGGAGACACTTTCTGGACTGGTAAAGATTTTCATAGACATCAATGATCTTCACAATGTGCGCACACTGCGACGCTCGCCAATGCAGCTCTACTTCTCTACGGGCCTTCGGACAGTCCTGTAACATCTGCAAACAGGAGGGAGGTTGTTATTAACTCAGATTAACCTTGCATTGGTGACCTCTTTACAATCCAAAATATTAAAACCAGTTTACCGCTGTAGTCACTGGATATTAACTTTCATTTAAAAGGTTATTTTATAACAGTGCACACTGAGGTATTCAGCTGGGAGGGGGGTTGACCCATTGAGTAGTAGAGAGGTCTTATATATTTTACACCCAAATTAACAAGAGAGACATTTTCACCTTTAGTTAACTCAACATGCGATGGCAGACACAAGTCAGCGGGTGTTTATCATCTCACAATATTAGTGGTGGTGCTCATTTTGCAGCTGCAGCTGTACAGGGTTACTAACATGTGCGAAGGACTTCATTTGAACAGAATGAAGACTAAAACCAAAGAGAAGTAGCTTTTCACATGTATCACATTTAATGAAGCAATGCTGAAAAAAATATTCCCCATAGGGCAATACAGAATAGGTCTGACCAGGGATATCTAAAAATGTGTTAAAGGCATCTTAAGACAGGCTATGCAGCTTCTGTCAGTTGCGAGGGGGGGGGAATGGAATCTTCACCCAACTCAGCTGTCAAAATAAGCTAGACACAACCAAAAGGACTGTTGTTCAGAGACACAGGTATTGCTCTCTGTATACATAAGCCCATAGACTGCTAAAGTCAGGTAGGAAAACCACTCATTAGAATCTTGTACGAACTATAAAATTCTGTTTGTAATGTAACTGACATGGAGTAAACTAAATGTAGTCTGCTAGCATCTGGTTTCATGGGTCCTCCTGAAAGGGATAGGAATTCTTAATATGGAGAGAAAAAAAAAATATAATATGTACGTTTTAAGGTTTATTCCCGAGTAAAACAAAAAAGGGTTTTATTCTAAAGTTATCACAGCTCAGACCTGAATTAATTTAGGTGCAGTATCTAAAGAGCCTGAAACTGTACAGTGGCACTGTTGCTACACCATCCTATGGAGATTTGTGGTCAACTGACCAGAGCTGTCCATAGGATCGGGTAGCGACAGCGCCACTGTACAATTTCAGGCCACTGATATACTGCACCAAAAAAAACACAAAACTGAAGTCTGAGCTGTAATAGCTTTTGAATAAAAACACCTATCAGCAGTAGAGGTACCCTTGTTTTACTAAGGAGAATACACCCTGCAATTTATGTTTTTTACATATTAAGTATTACTTAACATGATAGTCTTGTCATATGAGAAGAAGACATAACTTGGTAATGGATCACTGAAATAAAAAACAAGAATCACTACATCCACGCAAGTAAACTGGAGCTGCACATACTATTAAAGGGATAGTAATACTTCATTTTCTTTATTTTATTTTGTAGGCATTAAAAAAAACATGAAGAATGATACAAGTCTTATATCTCAAACCTTTATGGTTTGAGCGATATTCACAAGTAAAGTTTCCCTTCCTGCCCCTTTTACCTAGTGTAAGCCATCTCTTCTCAGATGTGGAATCCAGTCCATAGACCAGACAGATAACAGCAGGGGACAATCTTCTTCCTTTGAGACCAATGAAAGCCCTGCCCCCCTTAACAAGTGTTTCAGGTTTTTCACTTATTTTAATTGAAGATTGTCCCTCTCTACAATCTACCTGGACACTCCCTTCTGCTCTGGCTGAACAGTGTTACATCAGTAAAAGGGGTGGGAGGGGGATATTTTGTCATTGAATTACTCTGGAACTACAACTCTGACAGAATTGAAATAACACTCTCCAAAGTCCAAATACTATGATGATTAATTAGAGCTGCTTTTATTATGAAACATTACTATTCCTTTAAATGTGTGTGTTAGCTCATACCTTAATCTAGAAGTATCAAGGTTCATTAAATATACAGTTCTAGCGTGTGTTTCCTCTTTAACTGGCAAATGAAATTGGCAAATCATATTTCTTTCAGTAGTACAAACCAAATGAAGCTGGCAGTTCATAATGTTTGTTTCGAAGCCAAGAGAAAGACAATCACCAAGAACAAACAACATTCAACAGATTGTTGCATGGGATGGAAATCACTCAGGAGCAGACAGATAATCTCGTCTTTTGAGTGCTATTATACCCACAACAGAGGAAATATTTCCCTTTGCAAACCAGTTTGATCCTGGCCAAAAGAGCAGCCCAACCCCAAAATACCAGGCATTTCAGTTAATTTTATTTACCAGTTATTTCACTGGCTGCCTGAGGTGATTATCTCTAAAAGACAGACCACGAAATTAAATAGTTACAATTTAAAGATTAGTCTTTTTACAAAAGTTAGTCGCTGCCACTCCCACCTCTTATTAGCAGTGTTATTAATGAACAAGTCCCCCAACCCTGGTATTTCTTAAGCAGAGCTGGTGCTGTGGCTTCTGCAAGTTATACCCACAAGAACTGAGGCCGCCACTGGCAGCTTTTCTTCTTGCAGGAGGTGTGACAAGAAGCCCAGAATTATCATATATAATCAGGACTAAGTGGCATATATTCAAAAGAAAATTATAACAATTCTAGGGCATCCCAAATGCATCACAGGGGTAAAATAAAAAAATATTGATTAGAACGGTGATTTTAACCACTTGAATGAAAGATCTCCAACATACTGTAAAACAATGCGCTGGAAATCTGCTTAGCATTTAAGGAGTTAAGAGACCCATCTATGTCCCAAAGAAAGAAAAAACAAAGAAAAAAAAAAAAGAAAGCTTATTATAACAAGTTATATATTATAGTAACGATATGTAGACGTGTTTCTGAACCAGGATACATTTTAAAGGGAAACTATTCTCTCAGGAATAAATGGATTTAGGCACGTATCCTTCATACAGCAGTCCAGTTAATCTATATAATTTTTTTGAATTGCATCTGCCTCCAATATAAATTGATATACCTATATGCAAAAATGCATACCTAGTAAAGTCCTGCAGTTAACTCCCTGGGTCCTAGGTGCATCCATAGTAATGCAACTGTTCAGCATCCGTGGAGTTAAATCAAAAGCCACTTATTCCTTTAACTATAATTTACTTTTAAAATATAGGACACATTTTTTTCTGCCCTTCTTTTGCATTCCACTTCATGTCCAAGAAGACTTACTTTATTGTGCCACAGAAAAATGGAGGGAAAAAAGAAAACGCCTTCCCCACCAACCCAACTTTAACAGCTATCATTGTGAAGGTTCATAATGCCAATGTTAGCATGTGTCCCTTTAATATTTGTGCATGGGAAATAAAATATTGACATGGAAAAGAGGGAGTTGGATCAAAAGGGCCCTAATGTTTAAAGTGGAGAAATTCTGGGTTGACAACTACAATAGGGAAGCAATGGACAAAAATAATAAAATTCGTAGTCAATAAGAACGATAAAGAGCCAGTGTAGAGGGTAACAGTATATAGATGTAAGATTTACCTTCAAAATTCAGGACCTACATGAAAAATTTTAGGAGTTCATGCTCCCAGAATCTTTACACCCTTGCCATGAGGAAAAATCATTTCCCAGATACCCAGTGATTTCAATGGGACTTTAAACCCCTTGAATGACAGGCTTCTAACATATTGTATCACATTTCATTGGAGACACTTTTCACACCCAAAGAGTTAAGAGCCCCATTTATATAACGGACATTTATCTGCCCCTGTTGTGCAGCTGGTTTCTTCTGAAGGTAGCCCACTTTTCTTTCAAACATACTGTAGGTCCAAAGACAGTTTTAAAAAAGAGTTGCTAGGTTCCCAAAAAGACCTGGTGCTTTGGTCACTCTAATGTATTATTGCATCATTACATCTCTCAAACTGACTGGTATAAGACCTGGGTTCTTCAGTCCCCTCAGCAAGTACCTCAGCAATGCCTGTAGATTTAACACTCAATGTTAATGGTGGAGTGCTATATATGGTTGCCATGGTTGACTACAATACACTGAAGGTTAATACGGCAACCTGTGTTCTCAATAAATCCATTCCCTATCGCAGGGCCAGAAACTCTATGCAGCAAAATGTGCTACAGGGCCCCTAAAATGGGGCCCAACCACTAAGGAGAGTGTGTTCCTGCACCATTATGCAGTTCTCCTGTGATGACTAGAACAACTGCTGAGGGCAGGGGGGGTGGGAAGAAGAGTAACAAAACTGACCCCCTGCAGCTGCCTTGAAGGCTCAGTGAAATAAAGTGAGCTTAAGAAATTTCCTCCTACAGACCAAATGGACATAAGCCTTTTTTGTCCATTCGAGTCTATGGGAATTCCTAGATTTGGGCTAACAGCGCAGAGCAAACTTTTGTTAGAAATATGTAGGTCTTATGGGGAGAAGATGCATGAAGGACATCTCCCTACATCTTTAAAGACATTTTTCACAAAGCGTACATATGGGAAAGCAATAACAGAAGCTAGTTTGGTTAAATGAAAGATTGTGCTACATTGTGATAACACAAATCTAATATGCCTCAGTCTCCAGCTACCCTTATACCACTGACCTGAGACTGGCACCACAATCAGTTTAACCCTTTGAGTGCCAGAGGGGTAGAGAACGCATTCACACATGTAGCATTATCAAATCTACAATAGTGCACAAGAAAATATATGCACGTTAGTCATAATTACATTGTATGATGCTATTCACAGAAGTCACACAATGATGCAGCTGGCTGCAACTTTCCTTCCACAAAAGCTTTGAATGTACCTTCATCTTTTCTGTATGTGTTTCTATGGAATCACAACGAAGTTGTGCAAAAGTTGAGTTTTCCACTGCAATTTTGCTGCTGCAGGTGTTTATATAGAGACAGGTAACTTTTTCCTCTTTTCACAATCCACTGTGTGAACATAGCCTAAGACACCTAAATCGCCTGAGCAATACAACACAGAGGATTCAAACCTCCAATAGCCTTATGCTGAAAGCCAGGGCCGGATTTCCCATAAGGCAGAGGAGGCATCTGCCTACAGGCGCACCCTACAGAACGGCGCCTGCCACTGCAATATTTTTTTTTTTTTTTTTTTTTTTTTTTTTTTTTTTTTTGTGTTAACGTGGCGTGGCTTGCCATGCCACAACGAGCCACCCGCTGCCGCATTGTAAGCTGTGCCTTTAGCTGCTGAGCTCTCCCGGTTCTTTAGTAATGCAGAGCACTGGGAGAAATCTCCCAGTGCGCTGCATTACTAAAGGGAAGACCGCACAGGAGCTCCAACAGCTGCAGGTCTGTGCAGAAACACAGATCTCTCCAGCCGCTGGACCACCAGGGAGGTAGGAAACGGATGTGGGGGAGTGAATGAGGCTTAATTTGGAGATAATGGGGGCAATGTGAGGTCAATATGGGGATGATGGGGGGCAATGTGAGGGCAATGTGGAGCTGATGGGGGGGCAATGTGAGGGCAATATGGAGTTGAATTGGGCAATGTGGAGATGATGGGGCAATGTGGAGATGATGGGGCAATGTGGAGATGATGGGGCAATGTGGAGATGATGGGGCAATGTGAGGGCAATGTGGAGCTGATGGGGTGCAATGTGGAGCTGATGGGGGGGCAATGTGAGGGCAATATGGAGATCTGGAGCATTGTGGAGATGGCAAGGGGGGGGGCGCTTCAGATAAATCTCCTAAGATGTAAATCTGGCCCTGCTGAAAGCAATTGTAGAATATGCAAACTGCTCTACAGGGGACAAATAAAAATTCACCAACACGCTCACCAAATTTCCTGAATGCTAGGGAGGTCTCGCAACACACACTGCAGGCCCTTTAGCATTCAAATTTTAAAGCCTCATTTAAATCAATAGGAATTTTAAATTCCTCCCCTATGGAGTAGTTGAGATAATCCTGCTTTATATAAAAAGTAAATTTGTTGCACACCCCTCTGGTCCACACAGGGTTAATACGGTTATGTGGAACACATTTGTACCGCTTCAGGGAACCCTGGGTGGTGTGGGGGCTCCATGGAACACAGTTTTAGAACCACAGAAATAGTGTCTGGAAAGTAAATCAGTAGTAGTCTGGAATGGGGAGAGGGGGATCCTGTGTTAAAGGGATCACATTACAATAAGCAGCTTGGCTCCACATAAAGCTGTGTGTGAAGAGGCTCCACTTCTTCCATGGGCCAACGCTTAGGAAGTGATCTGAGCTGCCAACTGCTAAAATGCTTCTGATTAACCACATAAGTGCCTGCATCTTTTAAACAGAAGACACATAGGTTGATGAAATAAGGAAGTGGTTCTCACTTCTCAACCAGGGCAGAAGACACTTAGAATGTGAAAATTGATGTTAAAAAAATGTATGTTTAAGGATATGGTTATGCAAAATGTTTGTGTTTTGTCATTCTGATTGTGAGACCTAAGAATAAATTCTATTATTGTTTTTCTCTCCCTTCATCATTGATAAGTGACCTATAATATGTTATGCATGCCCCGAAAATTCCAGCCTGTGTGTTAGCATTGCCTTACGCAAAGACTGATAACCACTGAACTAAGAAGATGTAGCCATTCTGAAAGAGGCCAACTACCTCATAAGTGACCAAATGTTTATTTCCCACGGATTAGACATTGCTTAGCCCTCTGCCACTCAAAGGGATCTCCAACACATTGAAAATCAATACATTGGAGACTTTCTAGCATTCATGGGGTTAAACTTAAAAGCAACTTCAGCAATTTTGAAAGGTTCTTTTTAGGTTGTGTTAGCTATATATTGGAATCTAGAGAACTAGTTTAGGTTATTTAGATTAGGCTAATTAAGGAGGGATTGGCAGGCACTTCTTGGTATAGGTCTATATTACCTCCCCCATATATTGGCACTTCACCCTTGTAGTGCTAGGCGAGGTGGGCAATACATTCCCATGGGAGGTAACATAAGAATAAAACAGGAATGAGTAACTCAAAAACTCATTTCTTATATCTAAAAACAGTGAATATAACATATAGACGATTATAAAGATCTCTTGAGATCACCAAAACAGTTGTTAGGTCTTCCGGTCCTTTAAACATTTATTTATATTCTGAACCAGCAATAACATGGAGCAATCACCATTAGTTTACCGTAAAATCTCAGGTATAATAAGCACCTGTGTATAATACGCAGGTGTATATTATGCCTAAGATTTTAGGGGAAAACGAGTGCCTATGTATAATACGCACCCTTGTTTTCTCCCTTACTACAAAAAAAATATAGTGTTAGCAGACCTTTTCCCTCCCTCTCCTAGAGCTCCGCTTTGAAGATAAACCTTACTTTTTTCTGATACACAGGGCATTACCATTGGCTGTAGTAGGAAGGTCCTGTAAGGCCAATTGAAGGAAGCGGGCGGCAAGTGCAAGAAATTTTGCCTTCTCTTCGGCAGTTCACTTGCACAAAAGTAAAGTTTATCTTCAAAGTGGAGCACCGAGGGAGGGAAGAGGTCTGCTAACACTATTTTTCTCATTGTAAAAACTCTCTGGTATAATACGCACCCCCCACTTCACATAAGGTGAAGTGGGGTAAAATTGTGCATATTATACCTGAGATTTTACAGTAGTTAGTTTCAAAAAGAGAAATAAAATCTACCCATATGTTGTACTAAGTCAGTGATTCTCAACCAGGGTGCTGTGGCACTTCGGTGTGCCACGGACATCAGCATAGGGTGCCCCATGTTTTCTAAGAGGAGTAACAAAAATGGGCTTTTAAATAAATATTTATTGAAATTGTTATGCACAATATGTTTAGTTTTGTTATTATGATTGTAAGACCTAATAATAACTGTATAGTTATGTATGGTACCCTCATTATGCCCTTGATAAAGTACATTAAATATGTTAGGGGTGCCCCGAATGTTCTAGATTATGTGTTGTGTTTTTTTTTTTGTTTTTTTTTTTTAATTAGCCTTTATTTGTTGGAAGCACAGGCAGGCATGTTATGAAAATTAAGTTATGTGCTTGGAAAATATTAATACTTATGAATGACTCTAGACCCACAATTATACATCTTACAATTCGCCAATAATGTTTGTCAGAAGCGGTCATGCACAGTAGAGACGGCTGCACATGCTGCAGTCATGCGCAGTACTGACTGCCCACACCACGGCTTATACGGAGTGGGGCGCTCTGAATTCAGACCGGAGTCCCCTATGCGTACCTTCCTGGGCCGCAGAGAGGACGACGGCCTGAATTCAGAGCGCCCTATTCTGTATCAGCCGTGGCGCGGGCAGTCCGTACTGTGCATGACTGCACCGCCGCCTGTGTTGGCCCATGTACACGGGGCTTTAAAGCTAGTTTGTAATAATACAGCAAGCTATAAGTTTGTCCTGGAACAGACCTAACTAGCATACTCTGGAGAGTTTCCTACCCTTTGAGTTGTGTACCCCTCTGGCATGCAAAGGGTTAAAAATGGGAAAATGGTCAACACAACATATGGGCAAATTTTAATTTGATGCAAAACAATTTAAGGACCTCACTTATGGTCACAAAAAGCATGCACATCCACTGTTAACCCTCTTGTTGCCAGAGTGGTTTCCAACACATTGCAACTCAATCTGCTGATACAGTTCTGGCACTCAAAGCGTGTGTGAGAGGGTTATCCAGAGCATTACATTAACTCTGAACCCCCCCCCCCCAATCCCTCTGTTTTGCCTTCATTGCACTAATTCAGGTAATGCTCACAAAACATGAATTTGCATGTTTAGCCACCACTCTTCCAGTCTGATTACAAGACGAGGGTTCGTTCGCACTGCCCTCTCCAAGCACTAACACACCAGATTTGTTCAAACAAGGAGTCCCCAGCACTGTGAAATCTGAAATCACACAGGCAGCTCAAACATCTCTGTCGTGTATGAGCTGATGTGGAAGGAATGCAACACCTCAGTGCTTATGCAACAAGCACAGCCAGAAGGAGGAGGTAATTATTGGCTCCAGACTAGGTGCAGGGATGCCATCCATCTGCTGTAAGACTACAACTCCCATCAATATTTGCTGCCCACTCGATCTACATAATATAGGCAATCCTATAACAATATTAGAAACATCTAGCATCCAAAGAGATGTTTCTAACACTGTGATGAATGAAAGCAATACAGCAGAATGCTATTTGTAAACTATAATGCCCCTTTGATACCTGCAGCATTAAGAACTAAGGCAGGGGAGTACAGAATCAGATCTCAATGACTACTAACAGGACAGGATTCAAGGATCTCTCAGGAAAGATAATAACTGGCTCATTTACTTTCCTGTAATCTCCAGTGCTCAAGCAGGGAAATCATTAAAAACTTGGGCCTCAGATAGCCCTTAAGGACCAAACTTGCACGACTCTGCACTAAGGTATAATAAAGAGGTGAGAAGTGGAGATATTTTGGTGCACAGGCTCCAAAGAGTGGTCTACAAGACAGGGCACGCAGCTCCGCAACTCGGCGAACAGAAACAATCGTCAGGAGAAAGGCCATCTTCCACATCAGCATATGTAGAGGAATGGTAGCCAATGACTCAAAGGGAGGACGCTGAAGGACTCCCAAGACCAGGTTAAGATCCCACTGAGGAGCAGGGGATTTAAACACCGGACGGGTATGAGCAATACCCTGGAAGAAAACCTTGATATCAGGAATGATAGCAAGACACCTTTGAAAAAGAAGACAGAGCTCAGAAGTCTGAACCTTAAGAGAACTCAGACTGAGACCCTTAACCTCACCATCCTGGAGAAAGGTAAGAACTGTAGGAAGGTCAAAATCCTGAAACAGGTCTTTGTCAGCACACCAAGCCAGAAAAGTAGACCAAACTTGATGGTAGGCCTTAGAGAAAACAGGCTTACGGGCACGAAGAATAGTAGCCACCACACCAGAAGAAAATCCTCTCTTCTTCAAAACGGAGGATTCAATCTCCATGCCGACAAAGCCAGACGATGAAAGTCTTCCTTCCAGAGGTAACCCTGTAGAAGAAGGTCCAAACGGGGGAGGAGTCGAAGAGGTTCCACCACAGAGATCCAGAAGCTCCAGAAACCAAGCCTGTAGGGGCCAGTACAGCGCAATCAGCATGACTGGGCAGCGTGCCAGTCTCAGCTTCCCAAAGGAACAGGAGGCAAGAGGTCCACTGGATCGACAAGGTATCCACTGCCAGAGCCAGGGGATCCGCCCAGCGAGAGAAGAACATTGGAACCTTCCTGTTGTGCCTGGATGCCATCAGGTCAATGCAAGGAAGACCCCACAGCTGGATGATGAGGTTGAACACCTCTGGATGCAACTCCCACTCTCCAATGTCCACTGCGTGCCAACTGAAGAAGTCTGCCAGAAAGTTGTCTACGCCAGGAATATGAGCTGCAGAAATGGCAGGTACATGCTACTTGACCTCTAGCCAAGCTGCAAGACTTCTTATGCCGCCTTGCTTGTTGATGTAGGCTACCGCTGTGGCGTTGTCCAACTGTACCCTGACTGGGCAATCCTCCAGTTGCTGTGTCCAGTGACGCAGGGCATGAAATATTGCCTGAAGCTCCAAGACATTGATGGGAAGGAGAGATTCCTTCTGAGACCAGCGTCCCTAAACACTCAAGTACCCCAGAGCCTCTCCCCATTCAGAGAGGCTGGCATCCGTTGTCAGTGTGGTCCAGAAGGGCACCAGGAAGGGACTGCCTTTCAGGAGATTGATCAGGTTGAGCCACCATGAGAGGCTCTGCTCCACTTGAAGAGGGAGATATAGGGCTCTCTCCAGGAGATCTGGATGGCCCCTTGATGCCAGGATTAGAAGCCTCTGAAGTTCCCTGGTGTGAGCCATGGCAAACGGGGCTGCTTCTATGGTGGAAATGAACTTCCCCACCATAATGACAACTTCTTGGCTGGAAATGGATCCTGAGACAGGATAGCCTGGACCTTCAGTGCCATCTGATGAGCCACTTCATCCGTGAGAAACACCATCCCCTTCTGAGTGTCAAAGAGGAGGCCCAGAAAGACCATCCTCTGGGAAGGAACAAGGTCTGACTTGTTCAAGTTGATGATCCACCAGGATGGGAGACAGCATGAATTTAGTCCTGCACCTGCTGGTGAAGGAGATCCAGAGATGAGGCCTTCAGTAGGAGGTCACCCTGATTCTGTTCCGATGTAGGATGGAGATCAATGCTCCTAGGACTCTGTTGAAGACTTGAGGAGCCGTGGTCAGGCCAAAGGGGAGGGCAGAGAACTGGAAATGCCCTTGGTCGCAGGCAAAGCGGAGATACTGCCAACTCTCTGGATGAATGGTGATGTGAAGACATGCATCTTGAAGGTCCAGAGAGACCAGGAGACATGGCTGCTATCACTGTGCAGAGACTCCTAGCGGTACTGGGACCTCACCACAAAGGAGATGAGATCCTTCAGATCCAAAATGGGATGACGGCCCCATCCTTCTTGGAACCCACAAAGAGATAGGAGAGGGGCTTGGGATTTTACTCCAGAGGGGGAACTGGCTCTAGGACCGCCTTGTCCAGAAGGACCTGTAGCGTCTCTTTTCTTCTCCCAAGGGAGAACAAGAAACAAAGGTCCTTGGAGGAGGAAGAGGTGAAGGGAATCCTGTATCCCGAAGCCACCACTTGTAAAACCCATGGGTCCGCCACAGAGGCCTGCCAAGTTGAAAGGTAGTGGCGTAGGCGGTCACCTACCTGTGGGAGGGGACCCGGGTTCGGTGAGTAATGCAGAAGAAGGTTTGGAAGCCTTGGGCTCCGTGGAGGACTTGGCTCTCCATTGCTGCTTAGGCTTGGATGAAGAGCACGAAGCCTGTACGAAAATGGTGTTAATGCCTTCAGAAGTAAAGAAAAGGTAGAGAAACCATAACATTTTGCAAAGCAGCTAACCTGCCGCATCTAATAAGGAGTCACTTGCTTTCCTACTCCAAACCTGGTGTGCATAAATGTTTCCAGCAGTAGGCAATACAGGAAACAAATTGCATTTTTTTACAATTCTGTCCCTTCATATGTAGTGAAATCTGTGAAAACTATGGAATTTCCAACTGTATTTGTTAGCTAGTGCTCTTAGGAGAAGAATAACACCTCATTGGTATGAGCTGACATACCGTATGGGGTGCTAGAAGTGCAAAACGACACCTACCACAACCTCTGATTTTCCTAATAATACTTGTCTGTACAAAAATGGTTATATCAACTACAGAAGTGAAGAAAGGGTACAGAAACTATGCCATTTTGGAAAGATGATAACCTGCCGACTCTAATGAGGCATCACTTGCCTTTCTACCCCTAAGTTAGAGTGCACAACTATTTCCAGAATGTGGTGCTACAGAAAAAAAAAAAAAAAAAAAAGTTTTTTCTTACAAATCAGTCACTTCAAAGTTACGGAAATAGTTCAACACCATGGGATTTCCGAGGAGGACCTCCTGCCAGCCTACAAAATAATGGTACCCCACTGCTGTGAGTTGGCATACCATAATGGGTACCAGGAGCTTGGCTACCGGTGGAACAAGGATGGGGAAGCAAACAGTGTGTGTGTGATTCTATTGATCCCTGTGTTCAGTGTACGTGAGGACTTGTGACTGCCAGTGAAACCAGGTTGGGGGAGGGAAGAGGGGTCACGCTAAGTAAGTGGGTATAACTACCAGTGGGCAGTGAGCAAGTGTGGTGGTGGTGATGGTGGGGAGATCTGTGACTACCAGTCTGCACTGTATGTCACCCTCATACACTGTTTCATTCCCAGCCTGAATCCAGTTCATACTGGCACTTGTGTCTACCAGTAGGCAGTGGAAATCAGGCTGGGGGGGGGTCAGACTGGGGGAAATGGGACTGCCAGTAGGCTGTGGAACTAGGCTGGTGAGTAGGGTATGTGGTGGGGGGGATTGGAAGCATTTTGTGTGCATGCCACAGGGGTGTCCAATGCATTGCAATGCGCTTTTTTTTTTTTTTTTTTTTTTTTTATTCATACCTCATTGGGGAGGCATCAGTACCACTTTTCATGCCCCCAACAATGTCTGAATAAGAAAGGAAAAAAAAAACAAAAAAAAAAACAAAAAGGGGTGTGCGCCACAGGGGGTCCAGCGTATTGCAAAGCACTCAAGTTGGACCCACCTGTGACACATGCAGGTTTTTTGGTGTTTTTTCCCCAAAAAATATACTTTTGTGTACACCTCATTGGAGGGATCAGAGCTGACTCCCCACAATGATATCTGAATAAAAAAATAATGGGGGGGGGGGGGGGAGAAAAATCCTTTGTCTGACACAGGGGTGTACAATGCAATGTGCAAGGGTTATTTTTTTATTTATTTTTTTTCCCTTTTATTATTTTTTATTCACACCTTGCTGGAGCATCAGGTCTACTCATAATGACCCCCAAACAAGGGTAGAATAAAAAAATAAACGTGTGTGCCAAAGCACTGCGTTGCCACCCCCCACCCGTGTTGCACGCATGGTTTTCAACACCTTGTTGGGGGACTTCAGGACCCCTGATGTCCCACAATGAGGTGTAAATAAAGTAAAAATTAAAAAAGGAAAAAAAAAAAAAAAAAAAAAAACCTCTGTCTCTGCATTGGACCCCCTGTGGCACACTTAGGGTTAATGTTTCTCTCATTTTTTTGGCTACAGACACCTGGCAGCCAGAAATCTTGCCGATTAATAGGGGGTCAAATACTTATTCACTCAGTAAAATGCAAATCAATTTATAACTTTTTTGAAATTAGTTTTTCTGGATTTTGTTATTCTGTGTCTCACTGTTCAAATAAACCTACCATTAAAATTATAGACTGATCATTTCTTTGTCAGTGGCCAAACGTACAAAGTCAGCAGGGGATCAAATAATTTTTTCCCCTCACAGTATAAACAGCTAAACTCCTCTTAGGATGGCAAGCCATCTGTAACCCTTCGAGTGCCAGAATGATATCCAACACATTGCGTAGGATACATCTCTAGCACTCAACGGGTTAACTCATTCTACTGTTACATAAAGCTACTCCCTATATTTTATCCAATATGCGACAATACAGCTTGACAAATTTGCCATCAGCCCCTTTGCCTGCTAGTTGGGTCTCCAAAGCATTGCAAATCGTTGGCGCTCTCTCAAGCTGCCAACAGGTTCAATGAAGTCCGACTGCAGTGGAATTTTCTTTCCACTACCAAAGTTCTTAATGTACAGAATTTGGAAAGGTTAAATAGGTCAGTACAAGTCTTTGTCCTTTAGCTATTTTTAGATTCCCAAAGTCAGGAACAATTCCATCAGAATCAGTATCTGAACCTTTGGAAAGCTTAGTAACATGCTCCAAAGGCAGATCTTGACTTGAGGATGATATAGTATTGTATACTAAAAGGGACAGGTCACTCTGCAAAACACTTTCTAAAACCAAAAATCTTATTCATCTGATGGGGACGGGGGGGTGTCTATTTCTCACCAAGTTACTCCAGTGCTTATATTTGTTTAATCCTATATGATGTCAGCAATTTCTCCCAAAATGCACAGACTTTTCAATCATTAAAGTGAAACTATAACCAAAAATATATATTGTTCCATGGGGTTTAATCCTTTGAGTGCCAGAGAGGTATGCAACGCATTGCTTTGCAATGCATTGTGCACCCCTCTGGCACTCAAAGGGTTAACGCTGTATGTCTTTTTTTTTTTTTTTTTTTTTTTTAAATCCCCTAGTAGCGGAGATATTTACCCTTCAACGTCGGGCACTTCCGCATTCTATGGGACCCTGCACCGTCTGAGGACTTCCCAGCTGTCCCAAGGAGCGCGTTCACACTCCCCTTTTGTAGCTGTATTTCTGTGGGCTAACTTTACAGCAAACTCCGTTTACCATGCTACTGAGGGTGCAACACAGCATTAATGTTGTTTTAAAGGTTAAAACCCATGGGACAATTTTTATTTTTGGTGATAGCTCCGCTTTAAATTGTATTACTAAAAAAATCCAACAGGAGGTGAAACAAAGCAGGCTGTAATCATATGACGAGTTTAATTTGTTTTACAGAAAATTAACATACGTACATGTTCTACCTTTTATGTAAAAAAGTTTCAGAAATCAACCTTTATGTTTTGATGGCACAATGTGGCATTTTATGCTAATTCACCACACAATATGCCAATTCCTTCTGTTCAAGGCCAAACTTCTCACTTACTGTGCTATAAGAAATGGCCCACACTGTGCCACAGGCGATTGTTAATTTGTCCCAAATACAATAACCACTTTATCTTAGGGTGAACTACACCATAGGACATAAATGAAGAGTCACATTGGTTGAAATTGAACTTTAACCCTTTGTGTGCCAGGGAGTCGTGCGTTGGCTACTTCCCTAGCACTCAAAAGGTTAAACCCATTGAATACTAGAAAGGTCTCCAACAACTTGTAAAGAAATACATTGGAGAAAACTAGCATCCAATGGGTTACAATACTGAAATTCCTTTACAATGGTCATACATGGTGCAGCTGGTTTGTTCTAGAATTCCCTCTAACTTTGTGTGCATGGTCAAATATTTGCATTCCAGAGGTGAACCTCATTTCACAATAAGAGCTACCTTAAAGCAAAGATACAAATAAATAAATAGGAGGGCTTTACTATAAGTTTCTAAACATAGGCTGCAGAAGCTCACTGATATGATACAATTGCTTTTATTACAGAGTGCATGCTGCAATGGGGGAATCTGAGCAGAAACTCAAAGGGTTAAGGAGCCAGTTGTGTATCCATTGAGTGCCAGAGGGATACAGAATGCATTGCTTTGCAATGCATTCTGTACCCCTATGGCACTCAAAGGGTTAAAACAAACACATACAGAAATATGTTGTTAACCCCTTGAATACCAGAGACACTAGCATCCAAACTGTTCATCAGTCTAAACAAACTAAATGTAAATAAAGTGGAAATCTGTAGCTCTGTTCTTCCCTGCTAAAAAGTGGTCTTGAGAATATTAACCCTTTGAATGCCAGAAGGGTTATGCAATGCATTGCAAGACAATATGCTGCATACCCCTCCAACACTCAAAGTGTTAACAGAACATTCTAAATGATGATGATTTGGGAGCTTTTGCAATTACCAAACAAAGCACCGTTTTGTTTTTTTAACCAACCTTTCCTCTTTGGAACACCTGGACTTAGCTCTCAGACAATCAAACACACACTGAAGAGGCACAAATTCCAAAGTGTACATATGCTGGCATCAACTAAATGTTATGGTTGATTTAAATGGGGCTTTAACTGCTTGAACACCAGAGGATATATATAAAGCACTGTGATGCAATCAGACCTCTCCATCAGTCAAAGATTACAAAGAGTTAAACTATAATTTACTTGAATGCAAATTTTAAGATGTTTGTTTCCCATATTCCCTCTGGCTTGACCCAAAACAGATTCAAAATGTTCATGTGTGCATTCGGTAAGGGTTGAGAAATTCCATGAGCCTAAAGTCCTAAAATTTTACATCTGGCTCCTATTTTATTTATTTATTTATTTTTTTTTTTTTTTACAGTATTCTATACATATATGTGTACAAGCACACCTTTCCTGACTCCTGGGACTTGATCCAATTCCCACTGGTACAAAAAAGTACCATTGGCAGTTTGAAGTCACAGTCAGGTGTGTAATTACCTGCACGGTGACACTACTGAATGGTGAAAGTGCACTAGGGGTGCTAAATTTGTTCCCATTGGAAGCATGAGAATGAATTGCAAACTTAAAAAAAACAACAAAAAAAAAAAACAAAAAAAAAAAAACACAATTACATATGATGGCTAGTAACATGTCAAAGGGATCATCTTTCTTTATCTTCTTCATCTTCTATTTTCTTATCCCATAAACTTGTTGCAGAAAATAAATAAAATATTTCCAGGCAGATTTCACTGCTGCTGCCACTGGCGGAACAGAAGAAAAAACCCCATTCCTTATACATCTTTCACGCCGTTGCCAAGTGAGGAACATTTTAAACAGGGACTGCCTTTTATATGGCTGGTCCTGTTCAAATTTTCTTCTCATGATCCCATTGGCTGGGATGTGGGGTTAATGTAGGGCATGGATCGTGCCCTGCAGTAACCTACCTCCCAGTCAATCAGCTTATAGGTCATTGCCTCATTCCTAAAGCTATAAGCCGATTCGCTGGGAGTGTTAGGGCTAGTAATTGCACACTTGTTAAATGTTAGGGGTAGTGTGGAGCCAAGGATAGGTATGGGGTTTTTAGGAGGATGACTTTTTTTAGCCTGAAAGACCTTTTGACCAAAGCTAGTACATTCACACTGTAGTAGTTCATAAAGGTGTTCAAAGACTACCACATGTCACCCTTGCAGAGCTGCTCAGAAGTGGCCCAATTTTTGTAGGCCCAGGACACACCCACCGACCTGACCTGAAAGAGTATAGGGTTTCTTCCGGAGGAAATAGACCTGGGGAATGGTTGCCTTAATCTAGGAGGCTACAGTAACCTTAGACACAGCTTGGCCCACACACAGGCCCTCAGGAATGACAAAACAAGAATCAGATATCTAAAAAGGCAGCGTGTGACCACATCCAACAGAAGTTCTTACTCCTACCTATTAGAAGGAGCTGGACAAAAAGAAGGAAGTACAATTTTCCTTTTCAGTAAACTAAAGTAGTGCAAACAAATATTTCCTAGAATTTCCACTGGATTTAAATGTGGCTTTTAACCACTTGAATGCCAACAAGGTCTCAAATGCATTGATTTTGCTAGACACTGGAGACATTTCTAGAATTCAAGTGGTTAAAAGTCCCAAATGGAAATCTCTAGCTTATTAATTTCAACACTCCTAAGGCTATTCATATTTATTTATAATTTTGTTTTTTAACATTGGTGTATTTCATTGGGTTCTCAAATCCCATGAGTCTGGGAGCCCAGATTCCTAAAATTTTACTTTCTCCTAAGTTTTGGGGCGTCTCGATTTCCTTCTACTACACGGCTTCCTAAGAATTCTGCCTGGTTGCTAAGCTTGCTATATTTTTGTCCATTCCCGACTAATGGAAAAATGGCCAAATAGGTTTTAAAAAGCATTCATGGGATTAATTAGGCTAAATGTATTGTGCAAGATCACACGACTGTCCTGATCATGTTGCCTTCATAGAAAAGTCTAGGTTACAGGGCTTACTTCAAGAGAAAATCTAACAAATCCAGATTGCAATGTTAAAGAGTTTAATATTCCACTCGTCCACTGTTAGTCTCAGTCACACTTCCTACAGCACAGCAGCCTTGTTCCACAGTCCAATGGCAGCTACAGAATTATACAGAAAAGTGATAGCCCTGCCTTGTTCCTTGTCTGTCATTACTGACTTTTAACCCCTTTTACTTGTTCAGGGAACACCAATTTTTCACAGAACCCAGTTTGAGAACCACTGTCATAGTTAATTGAAATTAAACAAAAGTGAAGAAAAGATTAAAGTCTAAGGATGAAAGCTCAAACCAACAAGATATTGCACAGAAAGCTTCTTCTTGCTGGGTGCACCACTTGCAGACATACAAGACAGTGACATATGAAGTAAAATATGTCAGACTATTAACCAGCCCCCATATACAGTAGTTGTGTAGATACAAGCTTCCCACTCACACCATCATGTAGAGCTGCTATGAATCATAAAACAAATTGCTTGAAGATTGGGGAAGGTATGACAAGGCTGGAGGAAGTCTGAAATATTTAAAACACAAACAAAATGACATACCTGTGACCTTTCCTTTACTCTCAATAAGAGCAATACTTGGAGGGCAAGGATGGGCAATATCTGGCCGACGGGCTATTTTAAAATGTGGCCCTTGGGGCTGGCTGTAAACAAACAGCAGTTCTGCGATACTAAGAAAATATCAATCCAGACTCTCTGCAGAGGTTAAAATGATACATTGTAGAAAATATATGCTTTATAGGAGGAAAAAAAAAAACAAACAACAACATTCTAACAGTACAGAAAGAAAGACCTGATGCATTGTTTCTGCAGGTGTGTGATCAGAAGCATAAGGGGGGGGGGGACCCACACAACAGACTTAAACCTGACATCATATCTCCACTACACCTCCTATAAGCAACAGATTGTGTAGTGGGGAGGGAGGCTGCAAAGCACTCCATGCAGCAGTCCCCATATTTCCCCTTAGCAGCCCAAGTCACTCCTGCATAGAATATGCCAGCTTTCTATGTATGAGATGCAATAATAGTAAGTGTGCGTACTATAGCAGAACGTATTTATTGTACTGTCCACATCACTTGACAAGGTGGCCAGTGAGAGACTCCATCTAAGCAGCTGAGCTAAATCAGAGCTTGTAATACATGGAGAGGAGAGTGAGAAATGCCAACTATTCTGGAGAGAGAAGTACTCCTGACACAGATAAGAGAGTCGCGACAGTGTCCTACTACACAGTACCAAACAGTGCAATGCCATCAAAAATTTGCACTACTATCACGCACACATTATGGCTTCACTTATCAGTCTGGCCAGCTGGTGGACTTGCAAGTTAGCAGATCTGGTAAGAGAAGTACTGGTTCTTTTCTACTTTTCTAACACCATTCATGTGCTGTTATTTATTGTGCATGAATCCATTTTCAGCATCTTCATTACTCATATTGGATAATATTACATAAATATTGAGGACAACTCACCATCATCACATTGGATCTATAAATCATGTTTGGCCTCACTTTTACATCTATATGCATAATCTAGCATTGATGGCCAGTAAAGGAGTATGGAGGGGGGGGGCAGAAGTTAGTCAGGTTTGGGTACCGGTGTGGTGATTTTATATTTTTTTTATAATAAATAGGTATTCATTGTGCTTGAATATAATCAGTATCACCCATGTATGTATAGCTTTAATTTATATGGCTCCACCCAGGGTACTCCGCACCTTACAACAGTATTACAATAAATGGGGATAAAATAAGTGTCACATTCATAGAAACAATAGTAGAGAGGTCCCTGACCCAAGGAGCATACAGTCTAATGGGTAAAAGGAGACAGACAACAGGGTATCAGGGTGTCAAGTACTGAGAATACAAGTGTGAGTTTGCCAAAAGATAGTGTATGGTGATAGTGCTCCAGAAGATAGGATTTCAGCGTAGACTTAAAGTGGATGTGTCACCTATTTATAACATAGCCTAAATAGTTAGGGTACATATCGATAACATCTAAAACGTTTAAGTTTTATTTGTTGTGAATTTAACTTAAAAAGTCTGTCCCCAGCTACTTCCGTATAAAATGTGGATACCTGCACTGTAACCACAGTCCGTCGCTCTGCCTCTTCTCCTCCCTCCTCCGATGACAGAGGCTTCAGTCTGTAAGCTGGAGCGGTCTCACTGGCAGAGATCGACATCTAGCCAATGAGACCGCTCCAGCTTACAGACAGAAGCCTCCGTCATCAGAGGAGAGAGGAGAGCAGAGGCAGCGCAGTCTATGTGGAAGTAGCTGGGGGATAGATTTTCTAAGTTAACCCTTTGAGTGCTAGAGGGGTCTGGCACTCAAAAGGTTAAAATTTACAACAAATAAAACAAAAAAATTATCGTTTTAGAAGAATTCAATATGTAGCCTAAATATTTAGGCTATGTTATAAATAGGTGACACATCCACTTTAAACACAGTGGGGGATTGTTCTAGACCTAGGGAGAGAAGTTTGGCGTTCCACAGGCAAGGAGCAGAAAGTGAAATAGGTTTGAGACAGGAAAGGGAAGAGTGTGAGTGGTGTAACAAGAAGGGTGTTGTGTGCTGAGCGAAGGTAGCAGATTGGAATATAAGAAAAGAGGAGGGAAAAGATGAAAATAAGGGCGGAAGAGGGAGAGCGGGAAGGACAGCACAGGTGCGTAGATGTCTCCAAGCCAAGATGTCTGTAGGGCAGCAACTAAAGATTATTTTGATAATCGATTAGTTGGCCGATTATTTTTTCGATTAATCGGATAAAAAAAAACAATATGCTAATTTTTCATTATTTAAAATGATTTAATGAACGGAGTGTTAATTACAAACAGCAGAATAAAAAACTTTACACATTTAACATGCGTCATTGTTATTATTTTACTATGGGGTCTATGCACCTCTCTCTCTCCCCCCTTGCACCTCTGTTTCTCCCCCATGTACTTCTTTCTCCCCCTTGTGCCTCGCTTTCTCCCCCTTGTGCCTCACTTTCTCCCCCATGTGCCTCACTTTCTCCCCCATGTGCCTCTTTCTATCCCTTGTGTCTCTCTTTCTCCCCCTTGTACTTCTTTCTCCCCCTTGTGCCTCACTTTCTCCCCCATGTGCCTCTTTCTATCCCTTGTACTTCTTTCTCCCCCATGTGCATCTCTTTCTATCCCTTGTACTTCTTTCTCCCACTTGTGCATCTCTTTCTCCCCCATGTGTCTCTTTCTCCTCCCTTGTACTTCTTTCTCCCCCCCTTGCACCTCTCTTTCTCCCCTTTGTACCTCTCTTCCTCCTGCCCACATCATCACGCGCTCCTGCGGGCCGTGATGACATACACACAGAGAAGAGGAAGAGGGCAGAGGCACCGAAAGAGAAGCGCTTGCTGCCAGACAGTAACGATCAGTCAGCTGGCAGCAAGCGCTTCTCTTCCGGTGCCTCTGCCCTCTTCCTCTTCTCTGTCTGTATGTCATCACGGCCCACAGGGGCGCGTGATGATGAAGGTGGATGGCTCTTGTCATATTGACACTGGCGGCGGCGGGGACAGCGGCAGTCTGGGGCTGCAACTAATCGATTATGAGAATCGTTGACAACGATTCTCATAATCGATTTTTATCGATAATATCGATTAGTTGTTGCAGCCCTAGATGTCTGTGCGCAAGCCTGGCCGCCAATCTCAGAAGACAAAGGATTTCTTCATAACGTGGTACTTATGCTCGATGATAGCACTATTTCTAAGCATATTGCCATATGCCTAATTATTGTGTGTGTGTGTGGGGGGGGGGGGACCTTTATTTAGGGTGCTGGCAAGAAGAGGAAGGAGCTGTGATCTTGCTCGAGTTATGTAGCTACATATGCCTTAGAGCCTAAACATTTTTTTTAACCTCAAAGAGGACCACGTGACGTGCTAGGACCATCTAGTTTTTGCATTAAGAATCGGTGATGGTCATAGCAGGTCATGTACATTTTACTTACATCGTTCCACCGGGAGTGCCGTAAGTAAAAACAAGGTCTGAAATTGACCGCTCTAAGACTGGTCTCTCTCAGACCCCAATGTGGCACAACAGTATGTGTAACAGGTCGCGTGTACCGGTGCATTGGAAGGGATCAAATCGGTCCTTAAGGGAAGGTAACTTTCCTGAACCTCTGGTCCTTAAGTGGTTAAGTCATCTTTCCCAAACATCTAACTGATCTCTTTTTCAAAAATACGGATACTGTAAAGTTGCATATCCATGCAGACAAATCTGTGCTGAAACAGTTTCACTCCCCCCTAGCTGCAGAACTACAACTGCAAAGTCAAAAAGCCAGGCCTTAAATTTAAATTTATTTTCAATCTCAGAAGCATCTATATGTATAATTATGGACCATCAACACAACTCCTACACCCATCATACCCACCAATGTGTTGCATACCCTGCTAACACTGACAGTTTTAATGCAGAGTGTCAGCTGAAGAAGAAAAAAAAAAAAAAAAAAAAAAAAAAAAAAAAAATTATATATATATATATATATATATATGACCAGGATCTTGTTCATAGTTAATGGTATAGTAATGCTTAATAGGTTTAACCCAGTGTGGTCCAATGAGTGAAGCAGTACGTGAGTAAAGAATAAAATGAGTGCATGCAAAGATCACTTTTTGCATGCACACACGTCTAATATTGAAGGAGCAGTTAGATGTTAGACTTGTGTGGAAGTGTGTGCATAGAATTAACCCCTTGAGTGCCAGAGGGGTACGCTATGCATCAGAGTAACCCCTACCCCTTTGGCACTCAAAATGGTTAATAAATATTGGGAATGTGGTGGAAAATAAAAAGATTTAAAGATATGGTCCCTGTACTACTAAAGTCCATGCAGCGACCCACTAAGCCCCTGTGGAGGCAGTGCTTAGATCTGTTGAACAGGCGGCATGCTTGGCTTTGGCAGAGGCTTCCTCCAGTGCTGGTCTCCTGTCCAAGATGTTGGGGCAACTGCAATTGGGCTGAGCGGCTGGCTGGTGCGGGAGGGTAGGGTCCTGAGAGAGACTTCCCTGGGGAGGGTGTGAAGCAAAGGGTGGTATGAAATGTACGATCCAGAGCTGCTTTTGCTGGTTAGTATATGCAGACAAAGTCCTTGTGACCATGGCCACTCCTGTTAAAATCACACCCCGTTGTGAGTTGACACAGGCAGTAAAGAGGAGATATGCATATCTCCTTCCGCCAGCCCGGGGGCTGGTAGTCTGAAGAATTTGTGGTCACGTGACCAAGTTCTATCTATCCATTTGTGTGTATATTATACATTTTTTTATCAATTATTAAAAAAAAAAACAAAAAAAAAAAAAACACGTAGACACTGAAGTAAAAAAGAAAAAGTGAAAGAATATGAAAGTAAAGCTAAAAATTAGTGAATAAGTAGAACATGTAGGCTAACCAAGAAAGAATCTATGCCTTGCTACCTCCAGGAGATATTATTTTTTTATTTTTTTTTTTTTTTAAATGGAGCACGCCTGGTGGGGTTAAAATGAAGCAGGGAGATAATCTCCACCACTAAGAGGTTTTATGTTAAATGCCCTATCCTTATGGCCAGAGGATACTTTACCTCATGGATGCTATTATCCACATAGGATGTAAGAAAATAAAAATAAAATGTGGGAGTGTAAACTTTTAAGTGGTGCAAACTGCTCACATGTACCCAATTGCCTGGGACAATCCCGGATATTTTGTGTGTGTCGCATGTCCCAGGCAGCCCCCTTCTGGGACAATACAAAGTCCCAGAATGAAGACTCCGAAACAGAGTTCTAAACACTAGGAGAACTGCCCATAGTCTACTGTGACAGGAAGTGATGCATCTGCTGGGCTACAAAAAAAAGGATTCCAGACAGGACTTTAAAACACCAGAGAGAGAACAGAGCCTTGGTCCTAACATCAGACAGGAGCTGCAGTGCAGTTTCATTGTACTGTAATGCTAGTTAACCCCTTAAGGACCGGCGCGTTCACGCGCGGCCGGCACTTGCGGACCATGGGGCTTTTTTTTTTTTTTTTTTTTTTATTTGTGCTTCCGGTTCAGGACTTCCGGAGTAGTGTGCAGCCACCACGGGAGCCCTGAACTCCACGCCGTGCCAGGACCGTCATTAGTCCTTAAGTGCCAGACCGCCGTGACGGTCCTGGCACGGCAATGGTCCTTAAGGGGTTAAGGCTTTGGGCTTGACTTATACTATCTTGTAGCCCACCAGCAGTCAATGGACAGTTCTACCTCTAGTGTTTAGAACCCCATCTTGTGCAGGAGAAAGCAGGTTGCGCTCTGATGTCCAGTGAACCCTTTCACCTATCTGCACTAGAACCAAGGACAAGTACTCTTTTTCACTCCTCTCCACAGTGTCCCTGAATGGCAGAATGGAAGTGTGGTCACCATACCTGGGAACTCTCTGGTTTTGCCCCGGAGACTCCGGATTTCACAGCAAATTGCTGGGTCTCCAAGGCAGTCTCTCAATCTCCGGGGTGTTCTCCATCCCGCCCCAGATCCTCCTACTCCCCACCCTCTTACCCTCATTCAACATCTACTTTGCCCCTTTTTTTTTGTCCCGCACCTAAGCTTTTTATAACATGAATCTCATTGTTTCCCTCCCCGATCGGCGCTGGCAGGGCTGCCCTCCGGGTAGCCCTACCTGTCAAGTTCCCAGGTATGGTGGTCACCCTAGCCTGCTCCCTTAATCTGAGACATGCAATTAACCCTTGAGTTCTACAGAGGTATCCAATGCATTACACCACAATGCGCTGGACTTCTCTCTGGCACTCAAAAGGATTAAAGTGGAACTATCACCTTAATTCAAGTGTGCATATTTGAAAACTACATTAAAAACTGTCTATATGTCATGTTAACCAAAAGGCCAGCAAATGTACAGTTCAGGAGATATTCACTCTTCTTTCATATGGTAATTGCAGCATCAACGATATTCTCACGTGCTAATTAAGCTAATCAATGATGTTTCATGCTAATTAAGCCAATCAATGATGTTTCATGCTAATTAAGCCTTTTTAGTGATGTCACATGCTAATGAAGGTTTCAATGACTAGTTATATGATAAAGCAGCTTTGAGCAATACCAGGAAGTGTTCATTTCACCTTTCCCAGAAATCTAAGCGTGAATTTCTCATAAACTATACATCTGTGGACTTTTGGTTAAAATGACATAAGCAGTTTTTAATGCAGTTTTCAAATACGCAAACTTGAATTAAAGTGAAAGTTCCATTTTAAGCCTGTCCTTCTGACACCTAATCAGAGTTCACACATAGGTCTCCAATTGACTGAATCAGTTCTCATTAGATGGAAGGGAACCATGCTGTCACTTGTAGAATGGTTCCCCTTCCAGGTCACATGAACTGAAGCTTGCTGTCACAGGACAGTGCTCTCCAGTTCAGCAGCTCGGGCTGTAATTATTCGGAGAGCGGGAAAAACAATTAAAGATGCAGGGAGCCTGTTAGCAGCAAATAGCCAGGCAATTTATACAGTTATACAAGAGTCTTACCATTTAACATAAAAACACACACACACACACACACACACACACACACACACACACACACACACACACACACACACACACACACACACACACACACACACACACACTACACCAGTGGTTCTCAGTCTTTTACTCAAATCCACAACTATTCTAAACATTTTACAGGACATTTGTCAAGAGTAATGAAGGGTACATATATGTGGTTATTCTCAGGTCTGATAACCAGAATGACAAATTATTATGTTACACATATTTAAAAAAAAAAAAAAAAAAAAAAAAAAAAAAAAAAATACAGTAAAATTTCAAAATTCACATTTTCTCAAATTCTTCATAGAAAGCCTTAGTCGCACACTAAGAAGGGATCCGCAGCACACCAAACCGCTACATCATCCTGACCGAAAACCACTGCAAATGATACTTTGTAGTTAAAGGGAAAATTCACCCTTTTAATGGCTTTAGACTATATACCTATTCAAACAGACCTGTTGTGGTGAAGTATGATAAGCCTGGACAGTGATAGGCAGCTATAGTCTCTCATAGGCAGAGGATGTGGCATAAGCCCTCCTCCAAGGGGCCACACATTGTTCAACCAACAAACAAAACCGCTTGAGTCGTGTACCCTTCTAGCATTCAAAGAATTAAAATGGTTAACCAACAATGTAATATTGACATGCCTTGAAGCAGAATAGAGAAGATATGTGGGCTTTGGAGTGAACACATGATCTGTGATGGAGAGGGAAATGAGTATCGGGGAACAGACTCCTAGCTGCATGTGGCCTCTGGGCTGTTTCCAACCACAGAGCTAGAGGTTCCTTTTAAACTTGCAGTTCCTCAAATGCCAAGTATGTAGCTCAGATCTGAATAATGCTTCTACAGGGAAGCTTCTTTTTTCACCTCCGAGACCCACTTCAGTGCTACCAAATATATATTCACGTATTACTTTGGATTGGAGTGCTGTACTTCTAAATGAATGCCAAAGAAGTCCTTGAATGTTAGAGGTTTCCAACAGATTCAACATACAAAAAGGACCAATTTCAATTTTTTTTTCTGCTATGATATACAGTAGGTTTGCTCCACAATTACTCCTCTTTTCTTTTGTGAATAAGACTCTGTGTGTTATTTAATAACATATAATACCAGTTAACGAGAAACTGCCCTTCTTAAAGCTTCCTGATCATTCTTCCTACAGAATTTAGGCCTCAGTGTTACAGTTGATAACATTATTAACATTAAACATCTCACCTCTTCCGCCCTCAAAGGACCTCATTCTGTAGCTCATTAAATGGCATGTAATACACCAGCCTGAGGCACACTTGTACTTATCCCTGAGGCTAGTTAAGGTTTCACTCAGAGTTTAGATTTATAACCTCTAATTTTTCTCTATGTACTTTTTTTTTTCTAAAGGGAATCATAGGTATATTAGGGATGCCGTGTCAACTATGGATCTTGTAAGAGTATCTGCCAAGGTCTCTGGACTGCAACCTTGATAAAACTATATAGATTGTTAAACTTGGTAATACACCTCAGATCAGTGGTTCTCAATCTTTTTTTGTTTGGGGCACCCCTAACATGCAATCTAGAACATTCGGGGTACCCCTAACATATTTAATGTGCTTTCTCAAGGGCATAATGAAGGTAACATACAAAAATATAGTTATCATCAGGTCTTCTAATCATAATAACAATATTAAACATAATGTGCATAACAATATCTATAAATCTTTATTTAAAAGTCCATTTTTGTTAGTATTCATAGAAAACATGGGGCACCCTAAGCTGATGTCCGTGGCACACCAAAGTGCCACGGCACCCTGGTTGAGAATCACTGCCTTAGATGAACTGAAGTGTCCCTGTCCATCTTATCTGAATTATGACCTGTAATTATTTCACCTGCAGAATCCATAGCCCTAAAAGAGATATCTGCTAATGGAGGAGGACACGGTCTATAAATACATTTTTTCTTAAAGGGGAACATTCACATGGAAAAAAAATTGGAGCGCTGGTTATAAGTCCGAATGCAATACCAGCGCTGGGTTTTGTTTTAAATTTACTTGCCTGTGAGCCGAGATATTTATGTTTAAAAAGTTGCAACCTCCGTAGCATCTCAAACTGAGCTGGATGTAACGTTAGCCCAAAACAATACAGCTCCGAGGTGAAGCGAGAACGCGATCGCTGGGGCTTCTGGGAGCGAAGTGGGAAGTCCTGCTGCTCCGTGCCGCACATACAGGGTGCCGCAGTATGCGGAAGTGGCACTTTTTAAACATAAATATCTCGGCTCACAGGCAAGTAAATTTAAAACAAAACCCAGAGCTGGTATTGCATTAGGACTTATAACCAGCGCTCCAATTTTTTTTTTCATGTGAATGTTCCCCTTTAAGGATACAGACCACCTTCTGAAAATCCTCATCTCTAGTACAGCTGCACTTAATATGCTGAACTGGCCCTTTGGTATAGTCTCCCCACACTGGTCTGGACTGCTGTGAATGTATAGATAGTTTGTGAATGTAGGCTTTGTGTACACAGAAGTAAGAATTCTACCATTTAAGTGACTAAAAGTGATGTCCACATAGTGAACAGAGTACTTGCAAATCTTAAGCCTTGATCATTATTACCCAATGAACTGATGAAACTAGTGATGTCTTCCAGTGAACCTCTCCAATTCATTAAAAGATTAACATCAGGGACATGCTCAGCCAGCCTCTTAAAGTGATAGTAATACTTAACATTCAATAGATTTAGTTCTGTAGGTTCTTAAAAAAAAAAAAAAAAAAAAAATTGTGCCGCTTCTGATCTCCCAAACCTTTATGGTTTGGGAGATATCAGTCTGCAAAGTTCCCCTTTCACTCCCCTTGTGCTGATGTCAGCTTTCAAACTTACAGACGGAGATCGCAGTCCATAGACTGTCCTGCGGCTCTTCAACAAAGCCATGATCGCGGTAGTTACAAAGAAATACTTCATTTGAACGGTCTACAATGCGTGCTTGCAAAAATCAGACAATGAATGAAGAGGATGTTATCTCAAGAGCAAAGGAACAAGGACAAAATTCACAGTGGCCATTTGGATTTTCTGACCATAGTTAGGCAATTATTAAGAGGTGTTAATTCTCCTTTAAGTATAGGAGCAGAGTTAGCAGAAAGCAAATGGCTGTATTGTACAACACCCAAAACAGCTCCAGTGAGGGTTTTTCTTTTGGGGGTGGGGGTCTGAAGGGAGAAACTGCCCTACTCAGTTTGCCATAACCATTGAGTGTGAGGGTCCAAGCTACAGTCTTTAATGTGTGTGCAGTATCCATAAATATACTGCTAGGATAACCATTTTCAGGAAACTGCAGCAATGCTTTAGGAGTCCTATATAGCACACTAGGGGTTAACCTACTTTTTTACCATAATGTGCAGCCCTTTAGTGGACTGGAGGGTCAGATAGGAGGCCTGTGGTTATCTGTCACTGAATTAGAATGTTTTATTCTTTTAGAAATTATCTTCCCTGGTAGGTATTGATGGGCAGAGGGATTTTCTTGCATTTAAATCTTTGAGTGCATATCCCTCTGGCACTCAAAGGGTTAAGCAGGATAACTTGTATACAGAGTACAGTAGGTGACTGAAAGTGCAAGTTGCATAATAAGGTCAGTTTCTATGTTAAAGACCACGTGAAAGAACAGTAACTGACTGCTTCCTTAAAAAATAAATAAATAAATAAAAACCCCACAGCTACAATCTCTCCACAAAACGTACTTCTTCCTTTATTCATTCAGAAGGCAGAAACCTTGCCACACTTCTCTATATGAAAGCAACGTGAAGAGACAACTGGACTTATGCAACAACATGGAGGAGAGAAGAGCAGGAAGAGACTGGGCGATTGGGAGAAAACACTTGAGAGTAAGATAAAGCAAGCAAAGAACAAACAAAAAACCAAATACATCAATCAATAAAAATAAAGTACACAAGTTCAATGATGTAGATCACAAAAATGTATTAAGTGACAGTGGAACAATTCACTGCAACTTATTCTAGTAAGTCATGCGCTAGACCAAACCATATGATTTGCTGTGCTACTAGACACACACCCAGAGTGTGGGTCCTGCTTAGATTCATCCTATATAATAATTCGCTAGAACGTGTGTAACGACACAGTCATGTGCAGTACAGACTGCTGAGCGTGCTGCAGTCATGCGCAGTAGAGACTGCCCGCTCCACAGCTGAAAAACAAACTGTTTGGTGCTTCAAGGACAATTCGAAGGCATCCATTTGTTCTAGGAGTTTGTCTGGGTTTGTCATTTTGGTGTTAAACACCAGCAGATTTGGATATATACACAGCGATGGTACTGTGGATGTCCAGCTGGTGTGATCATCATGTGTACATATTTTGAACGGATGGACCGTTGACTTTGACGATAGACTTGAGAGGTGTGGCGGTTGATTAACGTTAATTAGGAATTCTGTGTGATTGGTGGAAGACTTTTTAAATGTAGTTGTTTGATTGTAGGACCTGGTAGTCATGATTAAGCACCTATAGAGCGAAACGCGTGGACTGTGTACTTCTCGCACTGCACATGACATGAGACTTGACCTCTATTGTCCGAAGAATTTGTTCTATATTTTAGATTTTTTCAATAAAGTACATTGTTTTACTTTTTCCACTGTTGTATCTCTCGGTTGAAACAGTGCAGCCATTCTTCTTACACGCTCCACAGCTGATACAGAGCTGGACGCTCCGAAGGAGCGTCCAGCTCTGTATCAGCAGCGGCGCGGTCAGTCTCTGACCATGACTGCCCCGCGACCAGCTGGTAGTGGCACTGTGGCCCGTGTAACGGGCTTTTCAACTAGTATTAGCATAAAGGGCCACAACGTGTCACCAACATAAAGGTTAATGTCTCAAAAACTATACTACAAAGGGATAGCATAACAGACCATGATCTTCAAAATTAATAAAAACAAAAAAACCTGCGCTCCGATTGTATAAGGCATATATTACTCAGTTGTATTAATAAATGGGGTTTTTGTACCATATTTTGGCCAAATAATGTTTAAAGGGATATTAATACTTCATTTTAACTTTATTTTATTTTGTAGGCATTAAAAAAACATGAAGAATGATAGAAGTCTTATCTCTGAAACCTTTATGGTTTAAGAGATATTCACAAACAAAGTATCCCCCCCCCCCTGTTCAACCAGATCAGAAGGGAGATGCCCAGGTAGACTGCAGAGAGGGACAATCTTCAATTAAGATAATGGAAAAAGCTGAAAATCTTGTCAAGGGGGTGGAAGGGCTTTCATTGTTTTCATACAAAGAAAATTGTCCCCTTCTGTTATCTGTACTGTCATACAACCAGACTCACATCTGAGAAGAGATGGCTTACACTAGGTAAAAGGGGCGGGGAGGGGAACTTTGCTTATGAATATCTCATAAACCATAAAGGTTTGAGAGATAAGACTTATATAATTCTTCATGTTTTTTTAATGCCTACAAAATAAAATAAAGTTAAAACGAAGTGTTACTATCCCTTTAAGCTTGCCCACCATGTCACAGTAGCCCAATATCATGCAAGTACAATTTAATACATGAATTTAACCCTATCTAAATTAAAAGCATACCCTCTTAAAAGGTGATAAGTCCATATTTTAAGTTAACCCCTAGGATGTTAGGGACATCTCCACCGCACTGCGAAGCAATGGAGCTGGATACGACGAGCACCCAAGGAGTTAAAATAGGCAACAAAACATACATTAAAAATGATGAGAGGAAAAAAAAAAAAAAAAAAAAAAAAAAACTTGAAATGAAAAACAAGTAACAGATCATGATGAATGAAAGATTATTTTGTGTGTCCTGGCAACAGTGACAGGGAAAGCAGAACAGTTCTAAACTGCTGATGTCAAAGAGACGCACAGAGACTTGGCAGTAGGACTGTCACCTGACCCCTGGGTCACCTAAGCACACTCATCATGGTATCAACACTGCAACTTCGTCACTAGAGGCTTCTCCCATCCCAACAAATCCCTCCCTTAACCGTGAGACCAGTGCATGACACCCCCCCCCTTCAACTCAGAGGATTTTCCCATGACAAACACAGCATCTGCACCTCATGCCTGTTACTGTAGGCAGAACATCCAGACTAATTCGCCTATAACCAGTTCTGCATTGAAATATACATTCCTAGGTGTCACCTCAACATGGTTATGAAAGAACTGAAAACTTAAAGGAGCAGTAAACTTATTTTATGAAAAAAAATATATATATTGTAGGGATTTTCCTATTGAGTAAAATAAGGGTACTCCCACTGCCGAGAGATTTATATTTCCAGAGTTATTACAGTTTAAACCCATGTTTTTTTTCATTAGCAGTGCCCTCTAGTGCTCAAATTCTAATTAGATTTCCTATTAGATTCTAATGGAGAGGAAAGTCAGAAAAGTCAGAGACATACAGTTCTCTATAGAATATCAGGAAGTAAACACAGTAAATTCACTTCCTGATTATTTAAACTGCTATAAATTTTGAATAAAACATCTGACAGTGATAGGAGTGACCTTATTTTATAGAGCATTTCCTGCTGAATAAAACATGTGTTTTCATAAAAATAGTTTACTGCTCCTTTAAGCAGATGAGGAGAGGGGAGGCATGATGTGGCCCACTGTCAGCTCTCCCATTTTATGATCTCACAGCCTCTCTCTCCAGATCCATCCTCACCTTCCAGGTTCCATAGCATACAGTAAGCAACATTTGGCTCTCCAGCTGTTGGACATACCTCCCATTACGCCCAACTGGTCATTGGCTGGTTGGGGGGGGGGGGTGATGGGAGGTGTAGCCCACAACTCTTCTATAGCATACTTCCCCAATATCAGCACGAGGGTCTGTACTTCCCCATTCATATCACCAGAAAAGAAAAATAAGCTGTACCCACCTTAAAAGTAAGCCTATTACCTACACAAAAGTCACGCTCATTATTTGTATATTGTTAAACTGCCTATACACTGTATTTTTGTTTCCCAAACAGGTAAAACAGTTTTAGAGATCTTCAGTTTAGTATTTGGGGAGTCTCTCAGCAGAGTTTTGTTCACAGACCGTCAGATAAAGCAGCATAATTACTCATGTCCAGAAAATCACGTCTTAGACTTCTAAAACCTCTGTTTCCACCAGAGGGGAGGAATAAATTGAATAGGATGCATACTCATGGCAAATCCTTTCAACGTGGAAGCACCAAGTGAGAGAAGACTAGGAAAGGTGACTTTTTTTTTTTTTTTTTTTTTTTTTTTTAAGAAAGCTGTTCATCTTAAATATAACAGGATTTAAACATTTCACAGCTTTTTAAAGTGATAGGACCACCTTAAACAGCAAGGCAAATTATAAGGGGCAGTACCACCACCTTAATGTGAAAAAGCTTGAAAATATGGCGTCCTCCTAGCCAGCATTTACAAGGTGAAACAAAAAGTTAAAAAAAAAAAGGTGTACAGACTAGCATGTGGCTAACAGGGATTCTCAGTCATCAGCTATACCAACTGGTCAGTTTTTTCTGGATACCCATAATTAAACAAACCGCTCAATTAAAACAACCAAGCCACTCACATGATTAAGCAGGGATATACTAACAAAACACTACCCTGTTGGTGTACAGAGGACCAAGGTCCAGATCTTGCAGTCAGATCTGATTATCAATCTTATTGAAAGAGATAAGTGAACAAGCGAGAGAGAGAAAACACACACACCTAAATGGTAATGAGCAGTCACCTACACTTTTTTTTTTTTTTTTTTTTTTTTTAGCCCATGCACCACAAAACAGAATTTATTCAAATGGTGCAAAAAGAGTACGTGATATTTGAAAGGGTCTGAATTTTTATTATTATTAGTTTTATTTTTTATACAATACTGCCAGTAGACAAGCCAACAGAAAACAGGTTGCCTGTTTGAGAAGAGGAAGAGAGTTGCAGTGGACAATTCCGGTCAGCCTCTAGAGAAGATATTCTCAAGTCCAGACACCTATACATACAGGTAGAATTTTAAAGGGCAACTAAAACTTTCTGTAATAGATCAGATATTAGAGAGAGAAAGCATTTTAATATCTCCTGATAATAACCAGCCCTCTTACACTTACCTTAACCTGCCCAAAATTATTAATAAGTACTGCATATATTATGCACTCCAGAATCCTAAAACGCATCCCAGTGAAGTCTTGCTAGGCATGCCGCCTTCAGTAGCTTGTGATCCAGTATGAAAGAATCATGTCAGCTTCTGGACAGGATATCCACCACCACTTAAATATTTGACTGATACTTAGGGGAAATTAGGATTTTCTGCTCAGATTTAAGAGTTTTCCATTAATCACCACAACTCCCATGTCTGGGAATAGAAGATCTAAACTTGATGGCCTGCATTGTGTAGGTCCAATCTAAGCACCATACCCCACTTCCTACAAACATCGAAGTTGCCAGTGGCAGCCTAATTCCTATTGACTATATGCCACTGGTCCTCAGCCAGGGTTCTGTAGCATATAATTTACAAAGGGCACTAGACTGAAATAATACTTTCTGTAAAGATTTTTACAAAAATTTGAAAGCAGAGTTTCAAAATGTAAATTTATCTATGTCTCTACATTGGGCCCCACTGGATTTGTCAGGCGACCAATTACTGTTTTCGAATCTCTTCTTAGAGATCCCAAGCTATCCTCCCACACGTTTGCTAAATTGAACCGTCTCCTTTCCGACACCCCTCTCCCTTTAACTATCAAACCACATTTCCTCCGACTCTGGGAAATTGAGATGCAACTTACCTGGTCTATGACGGTCTGGGCTGGGATATTTCGCAGGATGATCAGAGGAACAAGAGATATTTCAACTAGACAGGCGAACTTTAACCCCTTCGCGACAAAGGACGTACATGTACGTCCTCTGTGGCTGTTACTTAGTGACAGAGGACGTACATGTACGTCCAGGAAATCCGGATCCCCGCACGGCTGCACGCCGTTCGGGGACTCCGGATTCCTTTGAAAAAAAAAAAAAAATGTTAGACGGGCGTTAAGTGACGGCCGCGTCTGCACACGGCCGTCACTAAGGGGTTAAATTCTTAACTAGGTGGTATTATACGCCTGTCAAGCTAGCTAAAATGTTTCCCCAATGTTCTTCAGCATGCTGGAGGTGTTTGAATGCGGAGGGGTCCATGTTTCATATTTAGTGGGACTGTGCTACTATAAGACCGTTTTGGAATCAGGTGGTTTCTAAAATTAATAGTATTCTTCATGCCGATACTCCAAACTCACCAGAATCGTTGCTCTTCTTGACCTTTCCTTCCTCCTGTCCCCTTTCCAACCCACAACTGCGACTATACTCTTTTCTGGCGAATACAGCAAGACGACTCATCCCGTTGCATTGGAGGTCCGAGACCCCCCCGACCTGTGAAGAATGGTTTACTAAGTTAGATAAAATATGTTCTCTGGAACGCACTCACGTGTCCATTGTGAATGTAAAGGAGGTTTTCCATCAAGTTTGGGACCCATGGATGTCTTACAGAAGAGTGAGGGGAGTTTGATGTCCCCGGCGGTTTGTGATTGCCTCTTGGGCCAGCGGCTTTGGCTTTGCTTCGGATCCTATGCCTGGGTTTCCTGAGCACAGGCCCAGACGCTTGTTAGTATGGCAGATAAAGATGACATCGGATCTATGGTTCACAATTTCTGCTTCCATTTTTGCATCTGTCTTACCTCTGGGGATCCATGGCCCTCCCCCGGTTCTCCTCTTGCGTGCGCCCCCCCCCCCCCTCCAGATGACACGACATTGCACCCCCCATTTTTACCAGCTTGGGTACCTAAATTGTTATATACCCTTGGGGGGGGGGGGGGGGGGGGGAGTCTTGCGAATTGGTGCCTTTTCTCTCTTTCCTTTTCTTTCCTTTTATCTCTCCCTTTCCGTCTCGCCTTTCCTTTTATTTCCGTTTCTTTTGTCTTTCCTTTATATGCCAGCTCTGTTTTCTTTACCAACTGGGACAGTTATAATAACTAACAGATGTGGTTTTTCCTGGAACTGTTCAGTATATGCAATGTTATGTAATTTTATTTATTAAATTTATGGACATTTTCATGCATATATTTGTTTTTGTCCTTCTGTGACGCTTAAGAATAATATATTTTCCAGGGCATAAGAATGGGAATACAAGAGCAGTGTTCCATAAGGGTGGGGAAAACATATTTCCAAGAAAAGAAATGACATCCAAAGGAGTGAACAAAACAAAACAGTGATAGGATGAAGAAAGCCTAAAGAGGAGGAGGAAGATATAAACCATTATACTGGAATGCAGATTTTTTTCTGCCAAACATGCGCTGTGCGAGCATCCACCCAGTAACGTTTTATGAAGGTTGCGACAGAAGACCAGGTGGTTACCTTACAGATCTCTACCATGGATGATAAAGTTTTGCTCGCATACAAAAGTAGAAAAGACGATTTTGTACAGGAGGCTGTAGATTCGCCTCCTGATAGGCCAACCTAATGCATTCTTTGATTCATCTGGCTTAGGAGGCCTTTGATACTGTCATGCTCTTAATCTTGCTGTGGAAGTGAACAATTAGTCCATTTTCTTAAACGTCACAGTTCCTCTAAAGATAGATTTGGTAAGTTGTATCTCGCACAAGTTGTACAATTGTCTCTTTTCCTTTTGGGTTTGGAAGAAAGTCTTTAAGGTTAGGCATGTTATAGTAGAATTTTGGATAAGGTCAAGACTTACGAGTTTAATAGTTGACCCCGGACTGTAACGACCTAAAGACAAAATGTTCTAATATGCTTTCTGCAGATCTATGGTTGTCATAAAGGCATGAGGTGGAACTGCCTTTATTACAGACACTAAAGTTTCTATCCTGAACTGGGTTGGTTTCAAGAAGCCATTGAGCTATTTCAGGTCCAAGATGGTTCCATATCCCCATTATACCTTGGCTACAAAGAACAAAGCTGTCACACTCTGGCCTAAGCGCCCAATGTAAGCGGCCAGAGAATGCCTAGAGGGGAGATAACCCCAATATGCATAGCAAGCTGCTGCTTTAACTAGTACAGGAACAAAAAGACAGGAGCTATTCACAGATACTCACTCTGTAGGCCCCAGTGAGCCAGGAGCTAGAGAGCGGAGAGTGGGGAGCATAACTAGCGGTCGAAGGCTGATCCTAGGAGTTCTTGCTGCTGCTTACAGCCAGGTGGGGTAGCAGGCTGAGAAGCCTGATGGCTGGACAACCACCTAGGAGACAGAACAACTGCTCACCAGGTTGGAGATAATGCAGACACCTACCAGTGGTATGGGGCTTCTGTCGGGTACTAGCTGAGCAGCAGCAAGGGAGGAAATCTGATAAGACGGATAGTCATACTCTATACAGAGGGGCTGAGTCAGAGAAACGTAAGTAGACGAACCCGGAGGGTTAGAATTAATACACCATGCGACAGAGTCGGAGAGTATGAGTTGTCGACTCCGAGGGTTGTACAGAATTACCGTGCGACTGAGAGTCATCGACGACGGACTGGGCACTGTAGGCTCAAATAGAGAATTGTCGACTAATCCGGTTCAGAAAAAGGCAGGTGACGTCAGGAACTAGGAAGGAGACAAGAAGAATAGTCGGACAAGCTGGGGTCAAAACCGGACGGACAGCATAGTACCAAATCAGCAGACGAGAGAGTAGTTGAGGACAGACTGGATCGGATCAACAGTAGACAAACCAAATCAGGAGGCAGAAGCAGAGTCAAGAATAGCCGGGTCGAACATTCAGATAACACGGGATAAATACACTAGGAAAGCATTGATTTATTTAATGGGGACAATCCAGAACTCCATTACTACCACCACCTGGTGAACCCAATTACCTGGATGAGATGAAGATTCCCAAGGCTTTAGGAAATATCCCAGTCTGCTCCAGACTCTCAATTCTTTCTTTTGAATTAAACCCCTCTGGGAACCTCATTCTTAAACACTCCTCTATGTGTCCATGAGGAGCTTTGTCTCTTCTGATCATAGGCTCTGTCTTGTTGGTATTTCCTGGATTCCCAAAAGGCCTGTCCCCTAGCACTATACCTAAAAGTGCAAAGAGGAAAGGAGGATCTGGATCTTCTGTCTCAAGGCAAGAAAGAACTCTTGCCTCCTAAAGTCTTTTAATTATCAACTCTTGCAGACATAAACCAAAGAGCAAAGTATCAGAAAAAGATAACACCACCACCTAAGCTTTACAAGAGGTATCTGATCCCCAAGACCTAAACCAAAGTGGATGTCTTGCTGTAACAGAAAAGAGCCAAAGAGTTGGACACACATTTGATAAATAGTCAAGCTTCACATGATAAACATGTTGCCTCCTATTTCATCAATTTAGACACAAAAGATTAAATATTTTCTTCTTGCTCAGTCTTTCAGATGCACATAATTCTTGCTACGCAGGCCATTTCTGTAGCAGCTTTCAAGTTCTGACCCAAAGAGCATACGGTTTCTTTATCTATAGTATCTTATTAACAGCCATCCTGCAAAAGGCATAGTTGTCCTCATTACTTGTGCCACAGCCGCATCAACCTTAGCAGGAGTGATCCATTGTTTAACTTCGGATTCAATCAGATACTTTTTTTAAACCTCCATGAAATCCTGAATCTTTTATCACATTTCTCCCATTCAGACTTGATAAGATCTGAGACTTAGCTTGAAAACAGTGAACACTTTTTAAATTTCCTAAAAAGAGTGCATCCATGCCATCTAGCTCCTTTTGTATTACAGTCAGGCCTATACTCATCTTCATATTTTTGAGGTAGGATTCCAATTAATCTAGATTAAATGAGGCTATATCTTCAACTATTTACCCCCTTTTCTTCAGAGGAATGCATAGATTCTGTATTCTGCATGCCTCCAATATCATAGTCTCCAGTCCTGGATGAAGGACCTAGGTCTGGGTCCTCAACACACTGTCTTTACCCTGGATTGACAACCTCGGCCACGTGAAAAAACATGGAATTGCAACAGGGGAAAATCCTGCAGCCTTCTTTAAAACAATCTGGGCAAAGCTTACATATGTCTGACAGGGGTTATTATTTAATCACATCCAGCCCAAAGGCTTCATCGTTTGAGATTTATCATCCTTAAAAGGAAGACTCCACTGGGGTATTTTCTTTAAAGGGATAGTAATACTTGAAAATAAGTTTATTTTATATTGTAGCCCTTAAAAACATGAAAAATCATACAAGTCTTATCTCCCAAAGCTTTATGGTTTGGGAGATATTCAGAAGTAAAGTTTCCCCCGGTAATCCGGTCCCGGGACCGGCTGTGCCTCTCCAGAAGTGCTGAGATCACCATCTTTAAAAAGAATTTCTTAATTGGAATGGTCTACAAAGTGTGCTCTCAAGCCAGGCACACTTTGTAGATAGTTCCAATTAAGTAGTTATTTTCAAAGATCGTGATCTCGGCACTGCTAAAGAGCTGCCGGTTGCTCTGTTGACCGAATTCCAGATCTGTCCACTAGATGGCAGACTTGGCTGAAACAGCCAGGAAGAGAGAATTATACGATATTTTACATGTGAATACCTCTCAAACCATAAAGGTTTGGGAGATAAAAAAAACATGAAAAATGATATGTCTTAAGGGCTACAAATTAAAATATAATTATTTTCAAGTATTACTATCCCTTTAAGAGCTGAAGACCTGTGTGGTTGTCATGATGATCAATTTGAGTAGCAATAATCATACCATTTGGGGGGGGGGGGGAATATATGATGTCTGTGCCTCTAACTATATTACAGTAACCAGAGTGTATTCCATCTGTGGAACAAATGCAAGCTGCGGCCCTCAAGGGAAGAGAAAGTCAGCCTAATCATCCAGTCAGAGACCAGAAAAGAGAGTACGAGACCAGTGAACAACTGCCATGACCCAGCCTTCCAGGTCCATCAATCTGATGTATTCCAGTATGGAAAGCAAGGCCCCACAAACCAGAAAAACAGAATTCAGGTAACAAGGGGCACTAGGAGTCTCTATAATAAACCTCCATTCTCCAGCTAGGTAGGACCAAAGTCACTGGGGAATCTCAACAAGGAGATGCTATTTATGTGCAGACTGTCTTACTCAGCTAGAGGGTGGAGACAATACCAATTCTTGTGTGTAGAGCAGGACACAGAAGAAAGGATGTCCCTCAAACATAGAAAATGGGTGGTGAAGAAACCAGGGCTATTCTCTGCAGTCAGGTGTTGGGCTCAGGCTACTTCAGACCATATTGCTGGATTTCCAGTGAACTATTTTAGGAGCCTCCTAGCTACTCAATACTTCTGCTTTGCATTAGACATATGTGGATGGCCTAACAGAGGAGGTAATGGAAACGTTTTCTATTTATGCTTAAAGAGCCTATCAAATGTACAGTACAAAGGCTTTGAGAATGAAAACCTGCTGATAGTATAGGAGTGCTAGACTGGCCTTCAGCGGTTTGTATAATAGAACAAGGGCCACTAAGGCACTTCCGTACTGTGATCAGGATCTCAATGTTGTGAGTACCCCCTGCCTATGTCACAAAAGGCAGCGATACTTGCTCCATAAGTTGAGAAACTAGGCTCTAGAGCAAGGGAAGGCAAACTATGGCACACTGGATGTTGGAGACTACAACTCCTACCACAACCAACCAGCCATTGTCTGGAGTCAAAGACTTCCATCCCGTGCTCTAGAGTTTATCCAGTTTGCTGTTTGATCCATTACTTGTGCAATTCAGTGGTGGCAGGATGTACTGTTCATGCCAAACGTATCTGTAGATTAACAAGGTCAGAAACAAACAAGGTGCATTATCATAATCAGTAAGATACTTCAGGCATTAGGACAAATCTTGGCTGAGAATAAGTAAGAGGTGTGTGACAACCAAGGAAGACCCAAGGCAGCCAGCCAGCAGCAAAAGTAATGATAATGCATATCCTTCTTTCTACATTAAGCCACAATTCCATAGTTCAAATACCATACTTATCTTCTAGGATACCATATTGTAGAGCCAAAGCATTTATGATTGAAGGTGCCGACTGTGTAATGGGGACAGTTTCCAAGAAAGGGGACCATGTGACAGGACAATGACTGACTTCCTGCAGAAAACCCCAGCCACGGAAGAAAGCTGCTGTGAGGCAGGGTACATTCTCCCCATACTCACAATATTGAATCATACAGATGCACAATTCTTTGTGTGTTTGTAGGGAAAAAAATTATGACCATGATTAATTAACCAGGAAATGACCCAACCAAAAAAACCAACCTGCTCTTTACAGTAAAATGAACAGCATGCATTTCAGAGATTTAAACTTTGGATGCAAGGGATCTCTGTAATGCACTGCAATGTACTGGAGAACTTTCTAGCACTTAAGGCAGGGCAACCCATGGCCCTCCAGCTGCCCAGGACTACAATTAGCATCATTGTTTAACTGGTAGGATGATGGGAACAGTAGCCCTGAGCATAAGGAGGGCCTCAGGTTGCCACAGATGAAAACAGAAAAAAAATAATGTAAAACACACACATATGCAAATTGACCCCTTGAATACAAGGAATCTCCCAATGCATTCTGGTACATTGAGTAAGACATGATGCTCTTCTCTTTATTTAACATTGGGAGGACTAAAGGGGATCCATCACCCCTATACAAGTTAGTCTTTTTAGTTAGATTATTTAGTGAATATGTTTAAAACTGTATTCATTTGCTTTTTTTTTTTTTTAAATGCTATTTAGGCGAAAATTAATGTTTAAAGAGTGCCCTGTACCCTACTTCCGGACAGATTGCGGTTACATGCTCTGTACCTCACTCTGCCTCTGCTCCCCTCCCCTCTATCCGCCCCCTCCGATGATGGAGGCTTTCTGTCTGTAAGCTGGAATGATCTCATTGGCAGGGGTCAATATCTATCGGAGGAGGCTGGATAGAGGGAGGGGAGCAGAGGCAGAGTGACAGACTGCAGTACAGAACAGGCAACCGCAGTCTATCTGGAAGTAGGGTACAGCGCTCTCTTTAAACATTAATTTTCACCTAAATAGAGTTTAAAAAAAAAAAAAAAAAAAAAAAAACTAAACAAATGAATACAGTTTTAATAATCTAACTAATAAGACTAACTTATTAAGGGAATCTATCACCCCTGTACAACTTTCTTTTGACTGGTGAATCCGAATGTATAAAAGAAAAGGGGAGCTATTCTGATGCAAACCAAATATACCATAGTGAAGAAACAAGACTTCCCGCACTTTAAAGGGGAATATTAAAAAAAAAAAAAAAAAAAAAAAACAGCGCTGATCTTGTTTTATTGATTAAAAAGCATGGTTAAAAAAATGTTTTATGTGAATGTTCCCCTTTAAACAGAGGTGTTTAACCCTTTGACTCCATCACATAGTTGGTGTATTGAAACAGCTTAAAAGAAAAGAAAAAGAGGTCAATTTAAAATCAATGTAAACGTTCTCCCCCCAATAAGGTGGTACTCTGCGTGTGGGTGATGAGAGGCAGTAAAGCCGATGTACCAAGAGCTGGAGTAATCCTGCTACACTAGCATATATAAATAATCATTTCCCAAATCATCATTGCCTTAAATGGGGCTTTTAAAGCGGAACTATCACCTAAAACCAAAGTTTTACCATGCGTTTTAATGTTTAACCCGACATTAGTGCTGTGTGTGTGTGTGTGTGTGTGTGTGTGTTCAAGTCACCTGGTAGTGGAGATATTTGCCCTGCAGGACTTCCCAGCTGCCCCAGGGAGCGTGGTCATGCTGCCCTTCGAAGCTGGATTTCTGTGATGTAGCGTTACAGCAAACTCTGTTTACAATGCTACTGAGGTTGCTAGGATCTCAAGCATTCAATGGATTAAAGGTCTGATTTAAATCTATAGGAATATTTTGTTACATAAAAAATTAAGAAAAAAGAAAAAAAAAAAAAAAAAAAGAGACACAAGTTCATCAAGTTCAAACTTTGCCTCATAACCCAAAGAAATGAGAATTATATAAGCTTTCCTGCTGCCAAATAAGTTAGTCTTTATAGGAACAGTAAGTTTACTCCAGCCCTCTTACATCGGTGTGCATACAGACAAGTAAGCAGCGCCAGCTGTTCTGTGCTTTATTAAATCACGTGAAATTGTCAGGTCTTTATTTCCTAACAAAGATTAAAATAGACAAGGCGCCCTGACCCTGTCTCCAGGAACAAAGTAGTACTATTTGGGCAAGGAGCCAGTCTTCCAACCTATTTAATACCTGGCCAAATGAGAAGGTAGAAGACACTAAAGTTAACCCCTTTTTGCAGCTTACTGCTCATGATCAGCCAACACCTGTGCTACATTTATCTAACACCGATTATATAACCTTAAATTTACTTGCTTCTTTTCAATAAAGTAGAACAAGCTTCATGATTATCCTGTTCACACCAGAATATATCACACTCAGGGACTGAGTTTACAGGACATTTTATACTGCTAAAACCAATAATTAGGAAGTTAAAAGAGTTACAACAAAGAGTTACCTAAAAATGGCACGAAAATCTTAAAAGGTCCCCTATTCATTTTACCCTTGTGCCTTCATTAAAGGTAGAATATCTTCAAAATCAGTCCTGGATGTAATGGTCCATGGATGCAGTCATGTCAAACTGAAAGCGGCAGAATGCATAAGCCCAGTTAATCATTAACCCCTTAATGACCGGAGGCGCACGTACTTTGCGGTCCCTTAAGGAGCATTTTTTTTTTTTGCGGGATCCGATTCCAGAATCCTGAACGGCGTGCAGCCGCTCGGGGAGCCCGGAATTCCATGATGGTCCAGGACCGTCATGGGTCCTTAAGGGTATATAACAACCCATGATGGTCCAGGACAGTCATGGTTCCTTAAGGGGTTAAAGAGGAACTATTCTCAAATAAATAAGGTGCTCTGTTCAACAGCAGGACTTCTTTCAAAACAGCTGACTTCTATTAACCCCTTAACGACCCATGGGTTGGTTTGCCTTTAGGACCCATTACGGTCCTGGACCATCATGGGTTAAATGATAGCTGTGCACGCTGCTATCATTAATTCCCAGCTGAGACTGAACGCTCCGGGACCGGATCATTCAGTCTCAGCCACTTTCACAAGTGTTGGGTCATGGGATCGCTGCAGCAATGTCAGTATATAATTTTCATGGGTAAAATAAAGTACTTAGAGGGAAACACTGTTTAATAAAGACAGTCAAAAAGGTCAGAATTGCTCTGGTCCTTAAGTGAAATCCACCTCAGATGTTCCCAGTCCTTAAGGGGTTAACAGTGGATTACTTCCATTTGATTCAACTGAATAACAAATAGGATCCCCTACCTCGCTCTACTGCAACCCACTGCTTTCTGTGAGGTGTGAGCTAGAGATGACTATGTACAGATATAATGCAAGACAAATATACACAGATACAGTGATTGCTCTATGACGGACACCTACGTATGCTGTATGTATATGTATATATATTTCTAGACTACAACTCCCATTTAAGGACCAAAGTGGCGTACAATATATCTGAAATCACTGTGTTGCACACCACTTTGGTTCTTAAAGCTACAAGATTACCATGTTGTACCAGAGCAATGTTTCCAAAAAAATGGCCAAGCTAGAAAGAAATCTGACAAAGTCCAATTGACTTCCGCAAATGAATCCCTGTCGTAGATTTCTCTGCTTTCAGTTATAGTTAACTAGTTATTTCCAAATACTCTTTAAAAATGGGGAAGCATTTGTCAATCAAGTGTTGCCTTAATTATATCATCGCATCCTTATCAGACATCCAATTAGGACAAGGCATGGGGGAGAAACAGTAGTGATCAGACTAAAAGGAGGAAATGAAGCATGCAGGAAATCCCAATTATGCAAAAAAACAGTTTATTATACACAAACACACACTCACTTTAGACTTTTGCTATTCAGCAAAACAATGGAACTGCCAATGCTGAGAAAATATTCTTTCAGAAGTTATTACAGAGTTAAACTTTCATTTTTCCTGCTAGCTTGAGTCCAATAGGTTTTACTGCAAGGTGGTGCTGCTGCTATAGCCATCTATGGAATGCTTGTGTCTGAAACATACCTCTTCATAGGAAGTAAAAACAGACTCACCTGGCTAAAACAATTTACACATTCAAGTTTTCTCTTAAATTATTTTTGACTGAAGCATCTCACCTTAGTATAAGCTGTTTTGCAAAGAAGAAAAAAAGGCCCTATAACACAAATTTTCATAGAAAGGGTTCACTGAATTTTAAATACATCTTACTTGACATCCTCATGCCTGTCTGTTCATCTTCTGTTACCTAATTACAACTATAAGCTCCTCAGGCCAGGGATCTCTTTCCATGAATGTGGAACTTAATCCCTGTGTGTCAGATAGGTATCCAGTAAAATGTAGTGTGTTGGATACTTCTTTCTGGCATTCAAATGGTTAATGTAACATTGATTATGCTATGTATTCTAATACCTATTGCTTGATTATTTATTGGGTGGAATCATGTATAGAAAAAAAATGTATATCGTGTAACATTGATGCAGGTGTTTCAAGAAGAACTGGATCAAGCCAACAGCATCATAGGTAAGAAATATTCCTATTTACTTACATGGGGCTTTTAACTCCTTGGGGGTTATTCACAAAGGTGTGATAAAGTGACGAATTCTCCAGTAATATCACTTCTCCAATTCCTATGTTATTCTATGGAGCCTATGCACTAATAATTCTCAAACTTGGGAGATTTTAGAGCATAGGCCCCATAGAATAACATAGGGCCTGGAGAAATGTTCTCCACATTATCACATCTTTATCACGCCTTAATTAAAAAAACAAAAACAAAAAAAACAAAAAAAACAAAAAAAAAAAAAAAACATACAACCTTGAATGCCATAAATGCCCCAACACCATTTTGTCCTTACTACACTCATCTGTACATGTAAGTATTGTTTATTATTATGCACATCTAACAACAGGTGTAAGTTTTTTTCTTGTTACAAGAGGGGTGCTTATTAACACTAGCCACAAACCACCTAAACATTGATCGATCACTTTTAAAGGTCTTATACAGAGAGAAATAGATTAGCAACCCTGGAATACCATCTGCACCATATGGGGCAAATCACAATTCTCTCCTTTTTAACCCCTTAAGAACTGGCGCATGCACACGCAGACGGCACTTGACAACCACAAGTCCTTTTTTTTCCCCCCCTCACATCCACTTCAGGGTTCCCGGAGCGGCGTGCAGTCGTGCCGGAAGCCCCGATCTCCATGACGGTCCTGGCACGTCAGTGATCGTTAAGGGGTTAAATAAGGCTTTTAATCACCTATCAAGGTCTCTACCACATTGCAACAGCATGTTGGAGATCTCTCTCTAGAATTATATGGGTTAAAAAGCATTTAAAATCAAGGGGAGCTGCCTATGGCACAGCTGTTTACTCTAGTTATTCTTAGTAAAATCAGCTGAACCCAGCCGCCCTTTAAAATAAAATCCACCACCACAACATGGTGTTAACCAACGGAGTGCCAGAGGTGTGTGCAATGCTTTGGGAAACACTGCACCACCATCTGGCACTCAGAGTTAAATACAACAATTTACTTGTTAAGAATTCCAAATCCTTCCCTACATCTCAAAAAAGTGAACAGTTCAAGGCACAGGTATGTCACATCATCAAGGACACTTTGAAGGTATACGGAAACATACACTTGCACGTATTGGGCATCACTTCCTTTTATAAAAAAAAAAAAAAAAAAAAAAAAAAAAAAAAAAAAAAAAGTCATTAATCTCTCTGTTACAGCTTTTCTTAACCCCTTAAGGACCCTTGACGTACCAGGACCGTCACGATCCTTGAAATACTCAAGGACCGATGACGGTCATAGTACGTCACGTACTTTTTACTTACAGCGCTCTACCGGGAGCGCTGTAAGTAAAAATAGGGCCTGAAATTGACCGCTCCAAGATCGGAGCGATCTCTATCAGGCACCATAATGACGCGCCGATACACGCGACAGGTCAAGTGTCCCGGCGCGTCCAAGTGCTCCTATGCGGTCATTATGGGACGGAAATGTCCCAGGACCGCCGGTCTTTAAGGGGTTAAACATTGTTATGGATATTATTAATGGTACACTAATGTCCCATAAACATGTTTTGTTGATTAAAAAAAATAAATAAATAATAAGAAGAATTATGTGACACAAATCCTCTCATTTAAACTTTTGTGGTTTGAGAGAGATTTGCATCTAAAGTTCTCCCTCATCTGTAAAGCTGTCAGAAGGAGATCACTGTCTGCCTACACAAGGCGGCTCTTCAGCAGAGCCACAATAGCAATACTGTAAAATAATTACTTCATTGGAACAGTCTACAAAATGTGCCTGCAAACCAGACACACTTTGCAGACCATTCCAATGAAGTAATTATTTTCCAGTATCGCTATTTCGGCTCTGCTGCAGAGCCACCAGCTTGTCTCAGGACCAGGGTCTCCTGCTGTCAGCAGAGCGCTGACATCAGGAGAAAGGGAGGGGGGTGAACTTTAGCACCAAATATCTCTCAAACTGTAAAGGTTTGAGAGATGAGATTTGCGCCAAATGATTTATTTATTTTTTAATCTATAAAACATGTTTATGGGACATTAGTGTCAGAGAGGTATCAAACCTGTCTGGCACTCAATTGTTAAAACATTTGTGGCAAGGATAAAGACAACTTTGGGGTTAAAGCTGCATGGATAAAAATAAAGTTAATTCTAGTGCAAACCAACTACACCATTAGGGAACACTCCTACATGTATGTACGAATATAAGCAAATACACAAAGTATTGGTGCACATCCATATTTTCATCATTATTAACCCTTTACTCTGCGGCATATTGCCTGTATACAACCACTATATTAAAAATGAGTTTTTAGTCAGCTTATATTGGTTTAAAGTGGAACTTTCACCTGGGAGATTCCTGCTCCCAAGAGAAAGAGTAAGGCAAATAAAGTCTCAGCTGTTTTTTTATTTTTAAATTAAAATCGCCGCCCTTCATGAAAATATTGCTTACATTTAGGATGGTGATGTCAATGGAAGGTTGCCTACGTAAACATGAAATTGCAGTGCTGGCCGTCCCCTCTAGCTTCGGATGCCCGCCCACCACCCAACAGAGAATGCAGTGTACACGCTGAGCACCAGCCCCAGAGAGAAGGGGCAGGAGCAGACAGATTAGGGAGGGAGAGCACTGCCAATCATGCAACACGTAGTCAAGATGACATCACTCTCCATCACCAATGCCACTTTCTACTGGAAACAGTATGGGACACAAGATACATTTAACAATGGTTAAAAAAAAAAAAAATTAATAATAATAATAATTGAGAGTGGGTTACAAGACATGATAATTCTGCTTTAAAGCACACCTCCCACCACCAGATGTAATGTTCATTGTCTTTAGAACACTGTATAATGTCAGATAGATTATCTTCATCAATGAGTAAAGCTAGCAATTATCCACCTATCAGGATAAATAAGTAAATCAGCACTTTTCTAGTTTGCTTTTAGAGGGAAACAGGGCAAAGCGATGCATTGCATACACCAAAACACTTAAAACATTTCACTGCCATTAGAAGACTTTGGTCTGAAATCTGACACAGAGACAGAAGAATGTGGGCCTCACTTTTATGACAAAATATATATTGTACTGATTTTCCTACTGAGTAAAGTAAGAGTACTCCCACTCCCAAGAGATTCATATTTCCAGAGTTATTACAGTTTAACCCCATCCTGACAATTGACTTACTAGGTACATCCCGCAAAAACTGTCACTTAGTGAGAGGAAGTACCTGGTAAGTCCCGGAAGTCCGGGTCTCCGTGTGGCTGCATGCCGTTCAGGGACTCTGGAATGATTTCATAAAAAAAAAAAAATAATAATAAAAAATTAATGTTCGCCGGGCGTTAAGGTGACAGCCGCTTAAGCACGAGGCTGTCACTAAGGGGTTAAAACAATTTTTTTTATATTAGCAGTGCCCTCTAGTGGTCAAATTCTAATTAGTTTTTCTGTTACATTCTAATGGAGAAGGCAGTCAAGAAAGTCACTGATATACAGTTCTCCATAGAATGTGATAGAAACTGCCTGTCAGAACTTTCAGGAAGTAAACACAGTAAATTCACTTCATGATTATTTTAACTGTTATACATTTTGAATAGAACATCTGACAGCATTGGGAGTACCCTTGTTTTATTCAGCAGGAAAAGATCTATAAAATGAGTTTTCATTAAAAAAAAAAAAAAAAAAGTTTACTGCTCTTTTAAGATCATGGCAGGTGTCCCTCGCACTGCTTCCAAGTATATAGAAGTCTTATTGGCTCACACAGCTGTCATGTATACCCTAAAACTGTCATTAGCAAATGGTTTCTAAACATTTGCATAGTGAGGTCAGTTGCTAGCCTGTTATAGACACTATTACAACGCAGAAGAAAATCCACCAATCTGGCAGTGAAGCAGCCAATAGATATGCACAACGGATTCCTGGCAACACGTTCAATGAATCACATATCCACGTACTATAAATAGACATTCATGAAAAACCCACAAACAAACATTAATACTTTTCTGCTCAAATGAATCAAAACAATCCTAATAACTAATGAAGATCGGTGACACAACAGCTAGGATAGACTCAAAAGAACTCCATATGTACAGCTTGGAAGAAAGGAAAAAGAATATAACTCAGGATGGAAGTATTTTTCAGAGGGGAAAAAAAAATAAAATAAAAAAATGTGAGGAAGAATACCAGAACACGAGTTCATGATCTAAATCCAGAGTGTGGAAAAGTCTAAAGAAGGTATTCTCAATCAGGGTGCCATGGCACTTTGGTATGCCTCGGACATGAAATTAGGGTGCCCCATGTTTTCTATGAAGACTGACTGAAAATGTGAATATTGTCCTTTTAAATTTAGACATATGTAAATTTTTTATGCACAATATGTTTATTTTTATTATTATGATTGAGAGACCTAATAATATCTGTATATTTCTGAACTGTACCCTTCAATATGCCCTTGATAAACAACATTCAACATGTTAGAGGTGCCCCCCAAAAGTTTAAATTGAATGTTAGGGGTGCCTTGAGCAAAAAAAAAAAAAAAAAAAAAAAAAAAAAAGTTTGAGAACCACTGGTCTAAAGCAAAGCTCATAAAAATAATACTTTAACCCTCTGAGTGCCAGAGAGGTGCACAACGCATTACAAGGCAATGCGCTGCGCAACTACCTAGAATTCAGAGGGCTGAGAAAAGTGAAATTTACTAACCGATATTTGTATTTCCTCTGTGTCCTTCCACGGCACTGTGGGCTTTGGCTCCGCCTTTCAGCTGGGTAGGACCAATCTTTAAATTTCTTTTGCTACCTCTCCTCTGCAGTTATACATTTTGACCAAGCTGAAAGATACAAGAGGTTAGAGATAGCCATTCCACAATATACATATATATATAGATATATATCTAGTATATAGTATAAATCTTGTCACAATAGGAACTGATACTCATACCACAATACCCTGGGTGGGTTGCCGTGGAAGGACACAGAGGAAATACAAATATCGGTTAGTAAATTTCACTTTTCCTCTGTGTCCAATCCACGGCACTGTGGGACTTACCAGAGCAGTACCCCACATAGGGATGGGGCAGAATTGAATATTTTAGTGGAGTATAGCTGCTTCAAGCACCTTTCGCCCAAACTTGGCGTCAGCAGATGCTTGTAAGTCCAATTTATAATGTTTGATGAACGTAGAAATAGAAGCCCAGGTTGCTGCCTTACAAATCTCTTCTGGGGTAGCAGCCGCTTTGAGGGCCCAAGAGGTTGACATGGCCCTAGTTGAGTGGGCTTTTAGTCCTGTTGGCGGATCTAGTTCCGCTGTTTCGTAAGAGAGGGCAATACAGTCCCGTATCCACCTAGCGATAGAAGCCTTAGAGGCTGCTGATCCTTTATGTTGACCCCCAAAGTGTACTAGAAGAGAATCAGATTTTCGGAACTCCTTAGTTCTGGACAGATAGATCTGCAGACATCTGACTAAATCTAGGTTATGCAGACGTTTTTCAAGCTCATGCTCTGGATGAGGACAGAAGGATGGTAACACTATCTCCTGATTCAGGTGAAAGTGGGAGATAACCTTGGAACGAAAGGTCGGTTTCGGTCGCAGCACTACTTTATCCTGATGGAACGTGATAAAGGGTGATACCGCCATCAAGGCTTGTAATTCACTGACTCTTCTAGCTGAAGTAACAGCTATTAGAAAAGCTGTTTTCAAGGAGAGGTGTTTAATGGACACCTCTTGAAGGGGCTCAAAATATGGATGAGAGGCCAATTGCTGTAACACCAGATTAAGATCCCAAGGGGGAACAGTTTCTCTTATAGTAGGTTTAATTTTAGAGATAGATGTTAAATAGCGTCTAATAAGGTAGTTATCCGCAAGTGGAGATGCCAATATAGCTGACAATGCTGACAGTTGTACTTTTAATGATGCGGGTTTTAATCCTTTTTGGAATCCTTCCTGTAAAAAATCTAAGATCTTAGTAGGAGATATGGTAGATCTGTCCACTTGATGGGTCACGCACCATTTGTAGAAAATGGACCATACTCTGTAATAAATTTTTGTAGATGATGTTTTCCTCCCTTTGAGCATGGTTTCAATCACTGCTTCGGAAGTGCCCTGTAACCTTAAGGACTGCCGCTCAGCCTCCAAGCCTGAAGCTGGAAGAAGGCTGGGTTGGGATGTTGTATAGGTCCCTGAAGAAGCAGGTCTGAGTTGACTGGAAGAGGCAGAGGGACTCTGCAAGACATCCTGAGCAAGTCTGGAAACCAAGGTTTCCTTGGCCAGTATGGAGCAATCAGAATTACTTCTGCCTTGTCCTTCCTGATTTTCCTGATGACCTCGTGTATTAGAGGTAGCGGAGGAAATAGGTATGCCAATTTGAATTTCCAGGGGATCCTTAGGGCGTCCTGTCCTAATGCCCGAGGCTCCTGCCACCTGGACAGGTACCGCTCGCATTTTTTGTTTTGATTTGTGGCCATGAGATCCACTTCTGGGAGACCCAGATTGGCCACCACTAGTTGAAATATTTTTGGGTTCAACTCCCATTCGCCTGGATCGAGTTGATGTCTGCTGAGATAATCTGCTTGTGTATTCAGATGACCTGATAGGAAAGAGGCTGTGAGGGCATGCAGATTGTGTTCTGCCCAAAGTAGGATCCTGATTGTTAGACAGTTCAATTGGTAGCTGCGGGTTCCTCCTTGATTTAGGATGTATTGGACTGCTGTGGAGTTGTCTGATCTTATCAGAACTGACTGTTGATGAAGGTGTTGTCTGAAGTGCCTCAGAGCGTTCCAGACTGCCTTGAGTTCCAGGACATTGATATGCAATGTCTTTTCCCTGGCAGACCATGTGCCCTGAATTGTTCTGTTGTTCCAAATTCCTCCCCATCCTAGTTTGCTGGCATCCGTGTGAAGAATTTGCCATTCTGGATCGGTCAAAGCTCTGCCCTTTGCTAGATTTGGAGGGTGAGTCCACCATTCCAATTCCCGTCTGGTTAGCTTTGAGACTGGAATTAGTTGGTGGAAATTCTTGGGCTGTCTTTTGAAGTACGCCAAGTAATGCATTTGGGTCATGCGGGCATGTGTCCTGGCCCAGGGAATAACCTGATTGGTTGATGCCAGGTGTCCCAGGAGTCTGGAAAAGGCTTTTGCCGATCGTTGTGTCTGTTGAAGAAACTTGCCTACATGACTGAGTATTCTTAGTTGCCGGTCTGATGATAGGAATGCCAGACCCTGTTGGGTGTTGAATCTTATCCCCAGGAATATCAGGTCCTGAGAGGGTACCATAGAGCTCTTGCTGAAATTTATTAGCCATCCTAGCTGCTGCATCTGGTTTATGCATATTCTGGTGCTGTTCAGAGCATTCTGTAAGGAAGATTCTATTATCAAAATGTCGTCCAGGTAAGGAATGACTTTGAGAAGATATTGTTTTCTGAGAAATGCCATCACATTGGACATGATCTTCGTGAAGATCCGGGGAGCCGATGCTAGGCCGAATGGCAGGGCCCGGTATTGGTAGTGCCTGCCGAAGATGTGGAACCTGAGAAATCTTCGATGTTGTTGCCGGATCAGCACATGGTAATATGCATCGCGGAGATCTATTCGCGTCAAGTATGCGCCCTGTTGTATCAGCTTCATTGTGGATGATATTGTTTCCATCTTGAAGTGATGTACATAAAGATGAGAGTTGAGATCCTTTAGATCCAAGATGATACGTAATTCCCCTGTAGGCTTTATAGTATAGAAAAGAGTTGAATAGAAGCCCCTGAATTTCTGCTGAACCGGGACTTCCTCTATTACATTGTTGTTCAACAGGAACTGAAGAGCTTGTCTCATCTTTGGAATCATAGGTCTTTTCCTTACTTTGGAGCAGCGGAATTGATGAGGAGGGGGGGCAGATTTGAATTCCAGAGAGTACCCCTTCTGGACAATTTTCCATACCCACTTGTCTGGATGAATCTGCGACCAGGCCAAATGGTATGCCTCCAGTCTGCCCCCTACTGGAGGAGAAGGGGGGAGACTGGCTTCATTGAGGGAATTGTCCACGACGCTGGAAATCTCTGCGATTTCCAGGTCTCTGGGAGATCTGTGAACCACGTTTCTTCTGATCGTAGCCTCTTCCTGGTTTGTAACTTCGGGCCTCACGAAAGGACTGCTTCCTGTACTGCCCAGACCGTGGGGGAGATCTTCTCATTTTCTTGTCTTGTGGTAGGAACTGACTCTTACCTCCTGAAGATCGTTTTATTATCTCTTCAAGTTGATCTCCAAATAACTTCGCACCTGAAAAGGGCAGCGAGACCAGTTTATTTTTGGAAGATGGGTCTGCTTCCCAAGCCTTGATCCACATAGCGCGTCTGGCTGTAACTGAGAGTGATGAAGCCCTTGCTAGTAGCCGTATGTTGTCCAGGGAGGCATCACATGAGTAGTTGATGGCGTCTTTAATGGAGGCTAATTCTTTAATAAGGCGTGCTCTGGATACAGATGATTCTATCTTTTCTTCAAGTTCGGTAATCCAGATCCTTAATGTTCTAAAGGTAGATGCCATGGCCGTGGCTGTTTTAAGGTTCTGGCCTATGGTAGCGAATTGCTTCTTTAATACGCTATCTGCTTTCTTCTCCATGGGATCCTTCAGTGTGGTGCCGTCCTCCAGGAGAATAGTAGTTCGCCTTGAGGTCTGGGAAATTGCAGCGTCAACTTTTGGAGGGTTGTACCAGTTAGAAGTTTCTTCTTCTGGAAAGGGATACATCCGATGGAACCTTTTTGAGATGGCTCCTCTTTTTTCGGTCTGTTTCCATTCAGAATTGATAATGTCCTGAATAGAGCTATGCACTGGAAACTGGGGAACTGCCTTCTTATAACCCACGAATGCTGCATCCATGACATTTAAATCTTTTTGGGTTTCTGACAATCCCAGAGTTTTTCTCATAGTCTTGATAAGATGATCCATCTTATCCATGCTGAAACTGCCGGCTTCTTCTACCAGCTCGCCTTCCTCTGCTGATGAGGCCGCTGATTCTAAATCAATGTAAGTATCATCATAGTCGTCCTGTGTACCTGATGGACCCTCCTCTGGGTCTGAAGTCCTCGGACGCTTCTTCGCTGCCTCTTGCATTGAAGTAAAAGTATCCTGCATAGAGGTTTTCATCCAGGACAAGAAGTCCTGGAACTGAACTGGCACATTTCCACCTGCCGCTAGTTGCAGGCATGTAGAACATAGCTTAGCCTGATCTGTAGCAGGTAAGGTTTTATTGCATCCTGCACAGGGTTTTTCCTTTGGTCCTGCTTTGTCTTCTTTAGCAGGTTCAGAGGTCTTAATTTTATCAGCCTTAGTATCCTTGGAGGTTGACATGGCTGACAATACAGGCTTAGCAGAAGGGAAGGTAAATGCAATGCACAAAACCCCACACAGACCTAAACTTAGAATAGCTATAATAAATAGCGGACACTTACCTGTGGTCCGTTCAGAATCCTCCGTTTATGCCTGTTTGTGTCGACCGGAAGTTACTGTGGCGCGTGCGTTCCACCGTGGAACGCTTCATGATGCGCTTCCTGCTTCCGGTCCCATGTTGTCAACCATAGGCTGTGAGCGGGCGCGTGCGCGCGCTAATCAGCCCTGAGCTCCTGACAGAGAGGCCGCATGGAGGGAAGTGGTATGGCGCTTTGCGATCCAGTTTCCCGTTTGGCCAGGGATGCGATCCAACGGACATCCACCGGTAGGCTCGCCCGTTTTGTCTGCCGATTTTGGCAATCTTTGGAGTAATCCTCTGTAGTAGAGAGCGTTGAGAGCGGGAGGCATAGCCTCCGTCCTCCAGCTGGGTAGGACCAAAATAACTGCAGAGGAGAGGTAGCAAAAGAAATTTAAAGATTGGTCCTACCCAGCTGGAAGGCGGAGCCAAAGCCCACAGTGCCGTGGATTGGACACAGAGGAAAAATATGATATTCATCAAACAACCTCCCAGTAGAGGTGGTATGTATTCAAAAATGCCTGGGATAGATAAATCTATTCTCAGAAGTTTCTAACAGGTTTTACTCTCTTGAACACAACAGAGGTCTCCGATTCATTCAAGGACTTAAAGTGATTAATGTAGTACACTCATTGCAAGTGTAAATCTTGTATGGAAAGTGTTACAGCAAGAAATTTGTAAATTGAGCTTAAAGCGCAACTTTCACTTAGTATAAAGTCACCCTCCAATAATTACACATATGGCACCTAGCTTCATAATACTTCTATTACCTCTCAGAAGTGTCAGATTCTAAAGTACAGGATGCAAAATTTTTTTGTAAAGTTGATACCTTTATTGGCTAACTAAACAGATTTAAAGTGCAAGCTTTCAAGACTTCTTAGGTCTCTTCCTCAGGCCTGAGGAAGAGACCTAAGAAGTCTTGAAAGCTTGCACTTTAAATCTGTTTAGTTAGCCAATAAAGGTATCAACTTCACAAAAAAATTTTGCATCCTGTATTTCTACGGCTAACACGGTACCAACTCTCATCTATTAGATTCTAAAGTAATCATTAATCTTCAGAGACCAACAGCCAGGTTATTGCTATCTGCGAGCCTTCGCAGTCAGTCCCTTCCAGTTACCTTAAAGGGATAATAATACTTCGTTTTAACTTTATTTTATTTTGTAGGCATTAAAAAAACATGAAGAATGATATAAGTCTTATCTCTCAAACCTTTATGGTTTATGAGATATTCACAAGCAAAGTTCCCCTCCCCGCCCCTTTTACCTAGTGTAAGCCATCTCTTCTCAAATGTGAGTATGGTTGTATGACAGGACAGATAACAGAAGGGGACAATTTTCTTTGTATGAAAACAATGAAAGCCCTTCCCCCCTTGTCAAGTTTTTCAGCTTTTTCTCTTATCTTAATAGAAGATTGTCCCTCTCTGCAGTCTACCTGGGCACCTCCCTTCTGATCTGGTTGAACAGGGAAGGGATACTTTGTTTGTGAATATCTCTTAAACCATAAAGGTTTCAAAGATAAGACTTATATCATTCTTCATGTTTTTTAATGCCTACAAAATAAAATAAAGTTAAAATGAAGTATTACTATCCCTTTAAGGGAACATGCAATGCCTCAGAGGAGACCGGGACTGAAAATGTCTGCGCTGATGCCTGGCTTCCAGTCCCCAAATATTAAGAATCTGGCACTTCTGAGAGGTAATAGACGTCTTATGCAACTAGTCTTCATAGGTTTAATTATTGGAGGGCGACTTTATCCTAAGTGAAAGTTCCGCTTTAAAGTTCTTGTTTAATGCCTTTTTATTATGCTTTATATAACACTAACTTATTCTGCAGCACTGTACCACAGGGAACAGACATACAGAGTCATAAAACAGTACAAACAGAATATAGGAAACTAAGATCAGAGGGCCAGCCCTGCTTGTGAGAGCTTATCCCAGCCTACCTGCAGGAAGGTAGGCTGGGATACAGAAGGTGTAAGTGCTATGGGGTATAAGGGCCACTACAGGGTGTAGGTTATAACAATGTGTTGTTTTGTTTTTTTTAATCCTTTGGAGTGCAGCCCATTGCTTCCACAATTCATATCACATCCCTTTGTCATGCAAAGAGTTAAAGATAAAGGGCAGCCACACACAGACCATACCTCCCCCCACCACCTCCTCTTAAACATGTTAGAGCTATATTAGGCCATGTTCCTGAGGGACTGTTTTGTAGCAGTGAATTCTAATAGTAAATGACTCATTTACGCTGTGTTTATACTGCCATTTACATGCAAGTAGTGATAGTGATACCCCTTCCCAATGTCCTGGAAGCCCTGACTCCCAATTAAACAGCACCAGAAGTGCAGTTACTTGCAAAATTTGTGACAGGCTCTTAAAACTTTAATGCTAGTTAGCTTCTTCATTTTTGGAGTATTTTACATTACACGTGTTTATATGCACTCCTTCTTCCTAAAAATTAGTTGTTGTTTTTATAGATATAGGTGTGTAGAGGGGGGGGGATAACTATAATAAAAATACACACTCATTGCAAGAGGTTCCACTCTTATCTTTTCTTTAGGGTAAAACAATGGCAAAATAAAGCTTCAGCTGCTATTCATATCTTCCAAGTCTCTAAAACAAATATCAAATGCATCGTTTGGCTCAGTTCTGACAGTCTTACATTGGCTGAGTGCAAGGGTTTTTGCAGGGTATCATTTTAGGGAGCTAAAGCCCAGGATCTTATTGCCAGTTTTGACTGCAGAACTATAATGATGGTAGGGTTTCCACTTTTACTCTTGTGAAAAGGTTTGAGAGGCATGGTGTTTTGTACTAAACAAGGCACAAAAAGCCACATTTTTGATAATTAGTTTCTGACTATAATTTGTTTGTAGCAGGAAGTTTAAATGTATACCCTACAGATATGTTTAAGCAAGTAATGAACTGGGAACCACTCTAGCATTTAAGGACTTAAAAGGCTGATTTAAATCAGAAGGCAGCAGAACATCAGCCAATTAAATTGAGCGTTCTAGTCATAGATGCTTGCTCAATATGTGAACAATAATTTGAAGATGAATGTCTTCAGGTTGCAGAAGCACTGGAACCCAGACAGAGCTAACAAACCCAGACAAGGTGGCAACCACAATTGATGGCCAGTATCCTATGGGAATGATGGTGCCTACCTGCCGCATGTTAATCCGGCACATTCAAAATGTTGACAGTCTAAGAATGGAGATTGCACAACAGTGTTTAAAATGTCATCAGGTCTCTTATGGCAGGTTAGTGGGTACGTTCTATCGTCCAAGTTTATGGATGCATACTGGTGACATTTGGTGTTAACCACTTGGATGATAGATCTCCAACAACATCTCTCTAAATCCAAGACATTAATACCAAACGCCAGCAGTATGCATCCATAAGCTTGAGCAGCTGAACAAACCCCTCTATCCTAATGTAATTGACCGGACGACATTTTAAACTGCATTGTTGTGCAGACTACATTCTTAGGCCAGCTAGGTTTTGAACATGCTGTATGGACTTGTGGTATTACCACTGCTCTATTTCCAGAGTAAGTAGCCATGGCCTTACATCTCAAGCTAAAAGAAAGCATACATTAAAGGGATAGTAATGTTTCACAAAAACAGCAGCTCCATCTAATCTTCATAGTATTTGGGACATGGAGAGTGTTATTTCAATACTGTCAATTGTAGTTCAAGAGTAATTGAATAATAAATTATCCCCTTCCCGCCCCTTTTACCTAGAGTACGCCACCTCCCCTCAGATGTGGAATCTGGCCCGTGGACCAGACAGCTCACAGTAAGGGACAATCTTCTTACTGTGAGAACAATGACAACCATGCCCCCCCTTAACAGGTTTTTCTCTTGTGCTAATGGAAGATTGTCCTTCTCTGCAATCTACCTGGGCATCTCCCTGCTGCTCTGAGGTGAGCAGTGTTAGATCAGTAAGAGGGGCGGGAGTGTGATACTTTATCATTCACTTACTCTTGATCTACAGCTTTGACAGTATTGAAATAACACTCTCCATGGCCCCAATACTAAGATTAATTGGAGCAGCTTTTTATTGTGAAACATTACTATCCCTTTAAAGTTACCTTTGTTGGAAAGAACAAAAAAAAAAAAAAAAAAAACCCCAACAACATTTGATTAAGATACTTGCCAACCTATTTATCACTTTCAATGTGTTTCTGAACAGATTTAAGACAATGTTACCCAAGGCCAGGCGTAAGAAACCTTTTAAATTGTAATCTATGGCTCCCATCATCCAAGGTGTTACACATCCCTCTGGTCCTTAAATTGAAAACTACAGTTTCCATCATACACGGTGTTACACATCCCTCAGGTCCTTAAAATTATAAATTAGGCCTTGTTAATTCTATAAAATATCTAGCTTTTTTACGTCACCTTTTCTTCATGTGAGTAGTTGTCAAATTGAAATTTTTAGAAGTAAATTCACATAGCAATTTACTAATGTTGTAACCAGCTTAAAAGAGAAGTTGTAAATATTTCATAAACTAAATAAGTTCTAACTGGTATTACAGTATACTACAGTCTCAAAAGGAAGAGTGGATATCAGGAAAGAGAATGGGTGAGAGGGGGAGGTAAAATAAAAAAAAAACAAACACACACACACACACACACACACACACACACACACACACACACACACACACACACACAGTCTCTAAACCTTACCCTACAGTTTAATTTTTTTCTAAAGCATTACCATCTCTTTAAGCAGTGCGCTATGATTAGCTGGCATGACGCAAGATAGTCCCACAACACACTGAAATAGGTTATTCCACTGTGCATTGAGCAGCATGGAGATTAGTGACCATTACTGTGACATAAATTTCTGATTCCAGTTGTAAAGTAAACTAGTGCACATCTGGGTTTAAGAAATGTGAAATTACACAGTCACTTTATTAAAAAAGATGAGTGAACCTTTTTATTAGAAATTATTATAGTGATTTTTCAGCCATGTAAAGGGTACTTCCATTACTAAATTGTTTTCTATAAAAGTAATGGTCATTCAAACTGTCACAATTGTCCACGGTATGAATAACATTAGTCAGTGACCCACATATCCCATAGAATGCAATAGAATTTGTGCTCGGGCACCAGATGGCACTGTTAAAATAAAAAAGAAAAAATATTAAACGGTAGGAAGTCTGGAATAAGGTATTTCCAAAAGTTTGTGAGCCCTTGTTGTACTCAGCAGGAAACGCTAATTATATATATATATATATATATATATATATATATATATATATATATATATATATATATATATACACACACACACACACACACACACACACACACACACAGTATATATTTACTGGCCCTTTAAAGTTCCATGGAATGCTTTCCAGGGGGTCATTCCAGGACACAGATGAGAAGCCTCAGAAAACTGCTTTAAAGGGATAGTAATACTTCGTTTTAACTTTATTTTATTTTGTAGGCATTAAAAAAACATGAAGAATGATATAAGTCTTATCTCTCAAACCTTTATGATTTATGAGATATTCACAAGCAAAGTTCCCCTCCCCGCCCCTTTTTCCTAGTGTAAGCCATCTCTTCTCAAATGTGAGTCTGGTTGTATGACAGGACAGATAACAGAAGGGGCCAATTTTCTTTGTATGAAAACAATGAAAGCCCTTCCCCCCTTGACAAGTTTTTCAGCTTTTTCCATTATCTTAATTGAAGATTGTCCCTCTCTGCAGTCTACCTGGGCATCTCCCTTCTGATCTGGTTGAACAGGGAAGGGATACTTTGTTTGTGAATATCTCTTAAACCATAAAGGTTTCAGAGATAAGACTTATATCATTCTTCATGTTTTTTTAATGCCTACAAAATAAAATAAAGTTAAAACGAAGTATTACTATCCCTTTAAGAATACAAACCTTAATCTTCAGTCAGAAACGAAAAAATACTGGCTGGTTGAGGATGATGGGCATTGTAGTCCCAACTACCGCTAAAGGGCCTCTTTGCGCACCATGATTTAGGGGTGAACAGTATGACTAATTGTACACATTCCCTAGTTTGGTGTGACTTTATACGTTTTTTGCAAGGGCAGTACTGTGTTTTTGATAAGGCTGGGTAACATGGACCCCTTCAGCGGTTTTTAGACTAGAGCGCTCATTGTTGGCTGGCTAAGGATAATAGGAATTGTAGACCAACAGCTCATGGGCTAGCACTGCCCAGTCTTTATTCAGAACAGTGGTCCTCAAATTGTTTTTTCTCCTCATAGTACCTCCAATACGCAGTCTGGGATGTTAAGGATACACTTCACAGTTTATAGGTCATTCGTCAAGGGGCAATAAAGGATTCAGGTACATACATACACACATTATATAAGCGTTATTTTGTATCTTACATACAATATATATTTGAAAATCACCATTCACATTTTTGTCAAAGTATTTATAGAAACGAAGGGGCACCCTAACTGGATATCCGTGGCACCTCAAAGTGTCAGGCATCCTGAGAACCACTGATCTACAAGCAGATGAAGGTTATAACTAGGTCCTTTTGCTGTCACAGTACCTGTCATCTGAATGGTTAACATCCTGAATGAAATAAAGTCAACTAATATTAGCACCAGATTTCCCAATTACCCTTATAGTAAATCATTTGCTGACATAAGTTTATAAAGCAACCATAAATTAAACAATACGTAAGGCTGGAAGATTGAACTGACAACACAGCCAGCCATCTGTTACCCATTGTCAGAAGGAGACATTCCCACCATCTAACGAGAACAATTCAATCAGCGAGACTTCCATTTACCTTTAAAGCGAACTTCTCTCCACTCTTCTTACTGAAGATCTCCAGGACCTTTCCGTTAATACCCAATCCCAAGACCTGGTTGGTCACCTTGTAGTCGTCGGTGATGGCATTCTTCTTAATCGGCAGAGCTGACTTGTACTGCTGTTGTTGTTGTTGTAGGGGTGTCTGGTTTAAGGCTGGAAGGTTGGGGAATTGGATACCGGAGTTCATCATTTTAGATCCTAAATCCAAAAATCTTTAAAACGTATTCTTATATAATTCGGTTTGAAAGTTACTAACGGAAAGCGTTTGTATTCGCCGTCTGAAGGTCCACTTTATAAATATGACAATATCTGATCCCCTGATACTGAATTTTGGGGAACCCTATTTACTGTAGGGAAGTGACCCTATTATTAATGGGGGGTCAAAAGGAGGGGCCTCTCCTCTGCCCTTTACAGGCACCCTACGGAGGAGAATTGGTGAGGGACCTTCCGGGGTCGCCAGATCTCCTCTAAGCTCCAGCCTAAAACCTCCTTACAGCGTTGAGGAAGAAATGCCACAGAACGTTCCAACGCCGGATCACTTCCACCATTACGTCACAGCCTCGTATTCGTCTAAGGCCACCGCTCTTAAAAGGGCAAAGTGAGTTCTTAAAGCGGAATGGTAGCTAGGGGCTTCGTGTATTATACATAAAGCTAAACTAGAGCATTTGTGGAGCAAATTAACTGCAACACGGGGGTCAAATAAACATGCTAGAAATTACAATTGATTTAAATTTGATTGTCTTGTTTTCTACAGCGTTAATGTTTTGCCCACTTTGTTTTATTCTTAAGGACCATTAAGCCTTTGTGCTTTTTGGAAGTGGGTCGAGGCCTAAGGGTTGATTAATATGTGACGATCTATCCACTGTCTGATTATAACTTTCACCATCTTTAGTCCGCTGAGGTCTGAGGATAATAGGAGCTGTAATCGTACAGCAGCTGGAGAGCCATGGGTTGACCAATTCTGATAGGAGCAGCCGTAACCTTTGAACCAGGATATACAAAATTGTTAATACTGGAGTCTTTCTATGCGTGTGTGAGTTTTGCATTTATGGTTCGTGAGTGTAAAAGCAAAAGGAGCAATTTTAGAGCATGCTAACTTTTATCACTGGGAGCAAATGAAATGTGTTCATTAAATAGGGCCGTTAACCCCTTGTAGTCTTGCGGTCGGCAGTCCTTTGAGTTGGGAGAACCCTATTATTTGGGTTACAGTCCGATTTAAAGGGATAGTAATACTTAAAATGTAAAAAAAAATATGTTGTAAGGTTTATCCCTCTGAGTAAAACAAGAGTACTCCCACTGCTGAAAGGTGTTTCATTCAAAAGTTATTAATATTCAAAGTTGAATTTTTTAGGTGCAATATCACAGTGGCCTGAAATTGTACAGTGGCGCTGTTGCTACACCATCCTATGGAGATTTATGGTCACAGGACCAGCGCTGTCCATAGGATCGTGTGGCAACTGCGCCACTGTACAATTTCAGGCCACTGTGATATTGCACTTAAAAAGTTCAACTTTGAAAATTAATAACTTTTGAATGAAACACCTTTCAGCAGTGGGAGTACTCTTGTTTTACTCAGGGGGATAAACCCTACAATATATTTTTTTACATTTTAAGTATTACTATCCCTTTAATTAGGAATGTTTGTTCACTGTGGTGCAGTTTGCCTCACAATTGCTCCACTCTTGGTTATATACGTGTTGGTGATTCTGAGCAGTTTCTCAAATATAAAAAAACCTACTGGAGCAATGGAGATGTTAAAGCAACACGAGTGCATAATCTACATACTCACCATCTGTAAAATATTTTTTACCAGATCCCCAAATTAAAGCGTATATTGTTTTTTGAAATGCAGATGCAGACTGTTCTATACGGATACCATTAACACGTTCTTTTTTCTGTATGTACAAAGAAGCAGCAATGGCAGGCAATGGGCAAACAGAGAGAATCACATAATTTCCTCTTCTATCATATATATGACTTAATGCATACCTCCCAAGTGACCCTCTTTAGGAGGGACAGTCCCTCTTTGAGACTCAAATCCCTCTTTCCCACCCTAGCGGTCCTCTTTTTAGGAGATCAGACTGTGTGGTGTGTATATAAGTATCACATTGCTCCACAGCCATAAAACTCACATTAGTGTTTGTTTAAACCTCACTATATGTGTTTATAAATTAGTTTATTTAAATAAAATACTTTGATGTTGCTCTAGATCATTTAGTAAGTTACACAAAGAGGTGTCAATAGGTCATCACCTATAAAGTTTTGGTAATGCCCCGACCACCAGCCCCTCACCCAGTAACACCCCCTAAAACAAAAGTGTCCCTCTGGCTATTTGAAATATTGGGAGGTATGCTTAAAGGGATAGTAATATTTCGTTTTAACTTTATTTTATTTTGTAGGCATTAAGAAAATATGAAGAATGATATAAGTCTTGTCTCTCAAACCTTTATGGTTTAAGAGATATTCACAAGCAAAGTTCCCCCTCCCGCCCCTTTTACCTAGTGTAAGCAATCTCTTCTCAGATGGGGAATCTAGTTGTAAGACCAGACCGATAACAGCAGGGGACAACCTTCTTACAATGAAAACAATGAAAGTCCTGCCCCCTTGACAAGCTTTTCAGGTTTTTCCCTTATCTTAATTGAAGATTGTCCCTCTCTGCAGTCTACCTGGGCACCTCCCTTCTGCTCTGGCTGAAAAGTGTTACATCAGTAAAAGGGGCGGAAGGGGGACACTTTGTCATTGAATTACTCTTGATCTACAACTCTGACAGAATTGAAATAACACTCTCCAAGGTCCAAATACTATGATGATTAATTAGAGCTGTTTTTATTATGAAACATTACTTTAAGGTGACCAGACTTTCCCGGTTTCCGGGGAAAGTCCCCGGATTCAACTCACTGTCCCTGTAGAAGATGTGTCCCTGGAAACGGATCTCAGACCCTGACACTGACATTCCGCTTCACTTCACTGGGTCTATTAGACTCAGTGAAGTGAAGCTAATTGAATACTGCGCATGAGTACCATGCTTAATGATGTCATCACAGGCTGCAGGGGTAGCTATTAATGAAATATGGGGGGAAAGGCACATATAAATTGCTTCAGCTTACGCACAGAACACCCTATACTGCAGAGCAAAGTGCAGGGCTCACCTCACCATGCCACCAACACTCGGCCATTTTGCCATAAAGCCAGGGGTCTGAAAGAAGGTAGGACAGTGTGGAAGTAGGCAGTGTGTGGAGGAGGACAGGATGGGCAATGTGGAGGTGAATAATGTGGGCAGTGTGGCCAGGGTGTGAGGGTGGACAGGGTGTGGCCAGTGTGTGATGAGGGTGAACAGAGTGTGGGCAGGGTGTGAGAGTGGGCAGGGTGTAGACAGGGTATGAGAGTGGACCAGTGTGGGCAGTGTCTGGACAGCGTGAGGAGGTGGCCCGTGTGTGGACAGGATATGGAAGTGGGTAGGGTGTGGAGAAAAAAACTGTCCCCAGATTTCATTTTGAAAATCTGGTCACCTTAATGAGACTGGAAAAGGTTTTGGTGAATAAAGCAATTGGACCTAATGGCATACACCCAAGGACACTTAAGGAACTAAGATCAGTAATAGCAAGACCCTTATCCTATCCTATCCTATCCTATATAATAAAAGGCCAGAAAGTTTGTCACAATGCAGTCATGCGCAGTAGAGACTGCACGCATTTGGCCACTCTCTACTGCTCATGATTGTATTGCGTGAGTGAGGCGGCGCAATCACGTGGAGCAGTGAGGTAATGGCAGTATGCAGAACAGGTCCGGGTAATGTTATGAGGTCAGTCCTGCTCTGCGTACTGCCGTTACCTCACTGCTCCACGGCCCGTGCACACGGGCTTTTACACTTGTACTTAAAGGGGAACTACCACCCCTCAACAACTTACGCTTGAGTGGATGTTCATCTGGCGACTAGCTGCTTAGTAGCGCTAGTCGCCAGAAATCTTACCCGGTTCTGCAGATATCGACTTTTTGCCGATGGTGACAGGAGCAGGAAGCACGGACGTCTCGTCACAGTGACGTCCGTGCGCCTGCTCTGTCAGTCCCTTTCGGAGCCAAATGGCTCCAAAAGGGACTGACAGAGCAGGCGCACGGACGTCACTGTGACGAGACGTCCGTGCTTCCTGCTCCGGTCACCATCTGTAAAACGCCGATATCTGCAGAACCGGGTAAGATTTCTGGCGACTAGCGCTACTAAGCAGCTAGTCGCCAGATGAACATCCACTCAAGTGTAAGTTGTTGAGGGGTGGTAGTTCCCCTTTAATATTTATTGATTCACAATAATCAGGCATAGCGTCCTATGATTGGAGTAAAGTAGATGTAGTACCATTATTCAAAAGGAGTCAACATCTAAACCAGGAAAGTACAGAACTCTGAGCTTCGCTTCCAAAGTAGTTATGATATTAGAAGGGTTATTAAACAAGAATATTCAGGACTATGTGACAATCAACATTATTAGTATAAGTCAGCTTGGATTTATGAAGAATAGATTATGTCAAACTAAATTACTTGCATTTTATGAAAGGGTAAGTAGTAATTTGGACAGGAGTATTGCTGTTGATGTAGTATACTTGGATTCTGCAAATGTCTTTGATACTGTGCCTCCCAACAGCTTCCTGCATAAATTAAAAGGATTCTGTTTGGAAGGTGATATCTGTGCATGGAGAGAAATCTGATTAAGTGATAGCTGGCAGAGAATTGTTCTAAATAGAAAGATTTCCAGTTGGTCTAAAATTGTAAGTGGGTTGCTACAGGGTTTAGTCCTAGGCCCAATGCTTTTTAAATTGTGTATTAATGGTCTATAAGTGGGTATTGAAAGTAGTGTCTCAGTCTTGACACTAAGCTGTGTAAGGAAAAACACAGTGCAGGATTTTTTTTTCTCTGCAGAAAGATTTAGATATACTGAGTGAATGGACGGAAGAGTGGCTGATGATGTTTAATATAGATAATCGTAAGGTTATGCATTTGGGCTACAGAAAGAAACATGGTAATATATACTAAACTACTACTACTAAACTACTTGGCAATCCTCGTCACAGAAAGATTAAGGAATACTGATAGACAATAGATTTTGCAGCAAAGTGTAGTGTCCATCAGCCGCTGCAAGTGCCAACAGGGTACTATCCAGTATAAAAAGGGGTATAGATGCACAGGATGGATATGTAATTCTACCTCTATATAGTTTCTCAGTAAGTGTTTATCTAGAATATGGAGTACAGTTTTGGGCACCATTTCTTAAACAAATCATTATCAAAAGATGTGCAACAAAACTGATACAGGCATTGGAGGATCTGAGTTATAAAGAGATACTAACCAAACTGTGTTTTTTTACGTTATAGAGGAGAGGTTGAAGGTGTTATATGAATACCAGGCATTTACAAATATGTTCATGGTCAATTCAAAGAACTCTGTAAGGAACTATGTAGTTAAAAGCTAAGAGGTCATTCATTAAGACTAGAAGAAAGGCTCTTTGGACTAAAACAAAGGCAGGGAGTTTTTACAGTAAGGACAATAAAGTTATGGAATTATTTATCTTGGGATGCTGTACTTTCAGATACTGTAGTTGCTTTAAAAAAAGTAATGGATACCTTTCTAGCTCAGAACAATATTAGAATTATGACAATTGGTTTCAAAGCAGACAGGGTGTTGGTCCAGAGAAATATTCAACTGTCTTTTCGAGTCAGAAAGGATTTTTGTTTAGCCACTTAGGGCTTGATTGGAATTGGCTTCAATTAGAGTTTTTAACCTTCCTCTGGATTAGCAAGTTTGATAGGGCATATTGTGAGAGCTGACAGTCTAGTGCAGTTGTGTCACGTCCATCCCTACATTGACATTAAGAGTCTCTGCCTCTGAGCCTTCCCATTGGCTGTTTCATGCTTATCTACCTGGCTTTCATGCAGGTAGACACGCGTTATTGAAGCTTTTTCTAGATTGTTGTTTGTTCTTGAATCTGTTCTAGTGTTTGACCTTGGCCCGTTACCAACCTCACTTTGCCTAGACCCTCTGACCTTCTGTCTCTGGGATCTGATCTCAGCCTGTCTGTGACTACTCTGAACCATCAATTCTCCATATGCGACCTTGGCCCATTTACGACTACTCTGCTGTATACAGTACACGACCCTAGTCTGTCCTCGACCTTCCATCTACAACTTTCCCAGGTATCAGCTCTTAACAGATCCTCTCACCCTTTAGACTCAAAGTCTTCTACATCATCCCTGCCTCAACTTCACTTGCAGGGCTTCAACTAGTGAGCCATCTTTTCTGTCATTTAAGTGTTTTGCCTCCAGTGGTGATTGTGTGTACTAAGCCAGCTATCAGGCTTTGTGGCCTGCACCTTTAACCTTGCATTGCTGCAGCAAGTGTACACTCATCACTACCATCTCTCCCAAGATACGTTCCCCAGCCAGTGCTCCACAGATTCTTGCAGGTTTTTCTGTCAGAAGACAGACGTATAAGAATAGCCAAAAGGGTATCTGCCTTCCCAAGGAGCATGATCTGCACAGCTCAGACTTACTCAAAGCTGTTAGAGAGCCTTTCATCTACTATTCAGATTATCCCTTGGGCAAAATTCCACATCAGGTGAACCTAAAAGAATTTTCTGAGCTTTTGGAGGAAGGATTCTGCCAATTTCTCTCAGGAGATCCCTTTAATGACTTCGCCAGGTTGAGGTGGTAGTTGTCCAGCAGGAACCTCAAGAGAGGCAAACCTCTAGAAGAACCCCTATGGGAGATCCTTTAGATGGATGCCAGCTCTGGAGAGACAAGATAGTGCAAGGTTAGTCATCCAGCCAGGAATGGAAGCTCCACATCAGTGTCCTGCATCTAAAGGCAGTGTGGAATGCAATACAGTCACTCACATCCAATCTCAAGGGAAAAGCATTCAGATGAGATGATATCACTACAGTGATGCACAAAATGTGCAAGTCTGAGCCACCAGGTATCTGGATTCTACAACAGACAGAAGGAAATCTATTAGCACTGTCAGCTAGGTGTGGACAAAAGTTGTTGCTGTGTTCCCGTGAGAAATACCACGAAAACCACATTGTTGTCTGCTTTTTTGCTGGAAAATCCTCTTTTAAAACAGCGATTAAAATCTTTGCGTTTTTCACCCGTTGGCCAAAATTCTTTGCCATTTTTTCAATGGCTAGAAAGTTTCTGCCCATTGATTTACATATTTTTTGCCTTTTCGCTATAAAAACGGGTATTTTTGCAGAAGTGGAAAACAATATATGCAGCTACAGAGCGAGGTAGACGTGCTGTGCTGTTCTGCTGTGATCTTGAGGCAAAATTGAGGCCGGAGAGGCTCATAGTGACTGCTATCACTATGAGAAAGTTTTAAAATAGTAAAAGGAGGAACTGGAAGGACTGAGGAGGAGGAGGGAGTGACCACTACTGAACCAATGCTGTCCAGCCCCCCTAAATCACCCCTAGGGATCTTGGGGAATTTAATGGGAAGGGAGGAAGAAAAGGGTAGTACTAGTGAGAACAGGACAGGTCAACTGCCTGTGCCTGCTGCCAGACATGCTGCTCCTGCTCTTACCATTGCTGTACCTGCTGTCAGACATGCTGCCACCATTGCTGTGCTTGTTGCCAGTGCTGAACCTGCTGCCACCAGTGCTGAACGTGCTGCTAGTGTGTCTTGTAATACTCAGGAGTATCCCCCCAAAGAAGAAGATGATGCCAAGTGAGCTAGCATGGGACCCTAAGTCACACTTGTCATCCCCAAGCAGTCCCACCAGTGCTAGTATTACTACTACTACTAAGAAAGTCCAGCAGCTTTTTAGTGTTAGGAGTGACGTAGGGGGTAAACAGTGTCCTCATATTACTAGTGACTGTGAGGAGGAAGACTCTGGGCTGAACTTGATGTGGTTGGTGTTAGTAGTAGTAGTAACACTAATGGTGAAGCGGCCGGTGGGACTAGTGGTAGGGGAAGCATTTGAGAGCATCCAGACTAGCGGTCAAGGGAGCCCATACCATTCCTCTGGACCTGGGTGTCCCCTTCCCTTTACTACAGTGTCCAAGTGCAACATGATCCTGAAGAGGCCAGAACTGTTGGGGGAGAGCAGGCACATAAATAATAATACCAACACCAGGAGCACAGATTATCTGCCTATGCCTGCTGCTACCACTCCCAGTCTGCCTTCTTCACCAAGAAATGACAAGTGTGACATTAGGGGACCCCCTATCACAATGCTCGTCAGTTTCTCCGACCAGCAGTGAGATGTCTGTAATAGAGCAGCAGCAGCAGCACATAGGGACTAGTGGTGGTGGTGGTGATGATGATGCTGGAGAAGCTGGGGTGGAAGACACATTGATGGCCTTTTTAGCAGAAACTGAGATGGAGTGGGAGACAGGGATGAGGATGGGCAACAACAGTTGTCACCAACTGCATTGTGCACAATTTGTGACAAGTCAGTGAGAAGAGGAAAGGAGGGAACACACCTTGGCACAAGCGCCCTGATATCACACATGAAACACAGACACCATGTTAAAGCCAACCACCAACCACAGAAATCAATCAATGCTGTTGCTGTACCCCCTGACTCTCTAGAAAGGCAACAAGAGGCAAGACAGAGATCAAAGAGGAGGAAGAATAGAGAAACCCAGGCAGAGACTGGAAGTTCCATGACGAGTGAAACAACTAGCTTGCCATCACCTTCTTCCTCTAGGGTACCTACATCTTCTGCCAATCAACCTCATTCATCATTACCTCCCCTGCCAAATGATAGCCACTCTGTTGATGTTAGGATGTGGCAGTTAGTCTCCACTCATTGCACACTGTGGTGCACTGACCATACATGGTTGTCACGGTTCCCCAGAAATATTCAGGAGTCAGTACGGTATAGTAAAATTCAATTTATTAATGTATAAGTAAGGTAGTACACAACAGCAATATAACAAGAACAAGCAGAGGGTCCTAAACCAGCAAGCACTGCTATCAGAAATAGTAGGCTGCCCAGATTGGCCACACTGCTGGAGACTAGGCCTCAGCCGCTGGTAGTCTCTGCTGGAACCAGGAGCAGGAACTTGAACATGGGATCTTGATCCGACGTAGAGAGGAGCTACCTGACTCATGCCTGCAGTCAGCAATGTAGTAGTGGATACCTGACTCTCGCCTGCAGTCAGTATGGAGAAAGCAGAAGCTTGACCCACACCTGCAGTCAGTAAATAGCTAGTCTATTAGAGCCCCAGGTCAGCACCAAATTGGGTGTTGGCTGGATACAGGGGAATAACAAGAGAATAGTCAGACAGAGCCATAGGTCAGCACCAGAGTGGGTAGTCAGACAAGCCAAGTCATACACAGTTCAGGTAGTCAGCCAGAGCCACAGGTCTGCACCAGATTGGGTGTCCACTATAAATATAAGGCAGGAGAATAATCAGACAGAGGCACAGGTCAGCATCAGATTGGATGGTCAGATAAGCCAGGTCATACACAGAGCCCAAGGACACAGAACTGCTTTGTACAACAATGCAAGGACAACTGAGTCAGGACTTAGTCTGCCCTTTAAACCCCTCCTCAGCAAGTAGGTAGGAGGAGCAGCCTCAGAGGAAGGAAGTAGGTAGGAGGAGACTACAGGGAGCATGGCATAAAACAGAGACCTGCTACGCTCTGAAGCCTTGCGCCTGCAGATGACGCATCTTGCACTGATGCGTCCAACCGCTGCCATCTTCCTGCGTCATCCATGCGGCATGAACTGCCAGCTGAAACCAAGGTAAGCTGTGACAGTGGCATTGTGGTGGAGGAGAGTCGCAGGGCATCAAGCAGCATCTGAGGAGATGCTATCCTGCAGAATATGCCAAGATGGTGGCAGGGAGGGTTCATCATTACCATTAAACTGTGAGCAAGTTGTCATGTGTCCTTAGTGGGGTCTAGATAAGGGGTATAGTGACCGCGGCAGTACTTGGGTCCTGGTGTTTGGATACAGTTGTGCCCCCAGATGATATTTACTATACACAATGTGCACATTGCAGTCGCTGATGAGAGGCACAGTTCCTTCTCTCAATGGAAACATTTCTATTCTAATAACAACACACCCATGATTTTGGAGGTGGAGCAGGTTGAGAAGAATTTTTGGGCAACTTATTTTCTCCACATATACTGCGGACTACTTATTGTGCTGCTACTGCCTCAGGCGCACCACTGGAGCTAGTTGTGGCTAGTGGAAGCTTCATCATTCATCACCCATGTTACTGCTATTGTTGATCCCATTCCCTTTCAGCTGCCTAATCATCCTGCTGCTAAAACAACTCAGCAGCAGCAGCAGCAAGAACAGCAGTCACAAATTCCGCAATTGTGGACTCAGGAGAACATTTGACAATGGCCACTGGCCAACATAACCTGCTGGCACTAGGCCAGTAGGGCATTTTTTTCTCAGTGTTTGTGCTTTAAAAAAAAAAAAATAGTCCGACAAAAAAAATAAACAATTTTTGGGGGTTGGTTTCTAACAAGCCTAAGTCCTACAAATCGATGTTTCTTCAGGGCTTGTGCCTCTAACAACAAATCTAACAAATCATCCTCTACAAAATACAGTATCAGGTCAAGTATCAGTCTATGTTAGGGGGATCCTGTCTCTATCACTTTTAATACAAATTTCTCATTTCATTTTATTGATTTATTTTTTTATTAACTGTCCCCCCAATACCAGTCAAGATCCCTATCACAGTGCCTGTGATCCTCCTGTCACTCTCGTTTGTGGTACACTCTGATTCGCTGAGTTGGTTTGGCCCGCCCCTGGTGACCTTTTTATGCCTGGCCATGACACCTGTCAGATGCCCTTTCGTGGTGTTTCTGAGCCAGTATTGCTGTTGCTGTGTTCCTGTGTTCCGGATTCCTGTGTAACGATTTGTCCTGTCCTGTCTACGCTCCAGTGTTCCTGATCGTGATTGACCCGGCTTGTCTGAGAACCACCTCCGTTATCTGACCCGGCTCGGCTGACGTTCCTGCTCCTGTTTGACCCGGCTTGTCTGAGGACCTCCTACGTGAATCGACCCAGCCTGGCTGACTTCCTGCTCCGTGATCTGCAACCGGCCTGTTCCAGCGACCTGCTTGTTCCTGTTGTTGCCGCCGCGACATTCTTACTTCTCTGGAGAGACAAGATAGTGCAAGGTTAGTCATCCAGCCAGGAATGGAAGCTCCACATCAGTGTCCTGCATCTAAAGGCAGTGTGGAATGCAATACAGTCACTCACATCCAATCTCAAGGGAAAAGCATTCAGATGAGATGATATCACTACAGTGATGCACAAAATGTGCAAGTCTGAGCCACCAGGTATCTGGATTCTACAACAGACAGAAGGAAATCTATTAGCACTGTCAGCTAGGTGTGGACAAAAGTTGTTGCTGTGTTCCCGTGAGAAATACCACGAAAACCACATTGTTGTCTGCTTTTTTGCTGGAAAATCCTCTTTTAAAACAGCGATTAAAATCTTTGCGTTTTTCACCCGTTGGCCAAAATTCTTTGCCATTTTTTCAATGGCTAGAAAGTTTCTGACCATTGATTTACATATTTTTTGCCTTTTCGCTATAAAAACGGGCATTTTTGCAGAAGTGGAAAACAATATATGCAGCTACAGAGCGAGGTAGACGTGCTGTGCTGTTCTGCTGTGATCTTGAGGCAAAATTGAGGCCGGAGAGGCTCATAGTGACTGCTATCACTATGAGAAAGTTTTAAAATAGTAAAAGGAGGAACTGGAAGGACTGAGGAGGAGGAGGGAGTGACCACTACTGAACCAATGCTGTCCAGCCCCCCTAAATCACCCCTAGGGATCTTGGGGAATTTAATGGGAAGGGAGGAAGAAAAGGGTAGTACTAGTGAGAACAGGACAGGTCAACTGCCTGTGCCTGCTGCCAGACATGCTGCTCCTGCTCTTACCATTGCTGTACCTGCTGTCAGACATGCTGCCCCTGCTGCCACCATTGCTGTGCTTGTTGCCAGTGCTGAACCTGCTGCCACCAGTGCTGAACGTGCTGCTAGTGTGTCTTGTAATACTCAGGAGTATCCCCCCAAAGAAGAAGATGATGCCAAGTGAGCTAGCATGGGACCCTAAGTCACACTTGTCATCCCCAAGCAGTCCCACCAGTGCTAGTACTACTACTACTACTAAGAAAGTCCAGCAGCTTTTTAGTGTTAGGAGTGACGTAGGGGGTAAACAGTGTCCTCATATTACTAGTGACTGTGAGGAGGAAGACTCTGGGCTGAACTTGATGTGGTTGGTGTTAGTAGTAGTAGTAACACTAATGGTGAAGCGGCCGGTGGGACTAGTGGTAGGGGAAGCATTTGAGAGCATCCAGACTAGCGGTCAAGGGAGCCCATACCATTCCTCTGGACCTGGGTGTCCCCTTCCCTTTACTACAGTGTCCAAGTGCAACATGATCCTGAAGAGGCCAGAACTGTTGGGGGAGAGCAGGCACATAAATAATAATACCAACACCAGGAGCACAGATTATCTGCCTATGCCTGCTGCTACCACTCCCAGTCTGCCTTCTTCACCAAGAAATGACAAGTGTGACATTAGGGGACCCCCTATCACAATGCTCGTCAGTTTCTCCGACCAGCAGTGAGATGTCTGTAATAGAGCAGCAGCAGCAGCACATAGGGACTAGTGGTGGTGGTGGTGATGATGATGCTGGAGAAGCTGGGGTGGAAGACACATTGATGGCCTTTTTAGCAGAAACTGAGATGGAGTGGGAGACAGGGATGAGGATGGGCAACAACAGTTGTCACCAACTGCATTGTGCACAATTTGTGACAAGTCAGTGAGAAGAGGAAAGGAGGGAACACACCTTGGCACAAGCGCCCTGATATCACACATGAAACACAGACACCATGTTAAAGCCAACCACCAACCACAGAAATCAATCAATGCTGTTGCTGTACCCCCTGACTCTCTAGAAAGGCAACAAGAGGCAAGACAGAGATCAAAGAGGAGGAAGAATAGAGAAACCCAGGCAGAGACTGGAAGTTCCATGACGAGTGAAACAACTAGCTTGCCATCACCTTCTTCCTCTAGGGTACCTACATCTTCTGCCAATCAACCTCATTCATCATTACCTCCCCTGCCAAATGATAGCCACTCTGTTGATGTTAGGATGTGGCAGTTAGTCTCCACTCATTGCACACTGTGGTGCACTGACCATACATGGTTGTCACGGTTCCCCAGAAATATTCAGGAGTCAGTACGGTATAGTAAAATTCAATTTATTAATGTATAAGTAAGGTAGTACACAACAGCAATATAACAAGAACAAGCAGAGGGTCCTAAACCAGCAAGCACTGCTATCAGAAATAGTAGGCTGCCCAGATTGGCCACACTGCTGGAGACTAGGCCTCAGCCGCTGGTAGTCTCTGCTGGAACCAGGAGCAGGAACTTGAACATGGGATCTTGATCCGACGTAGAGAGGAGCTACCTGACTCATGCCTGCAGTCAGCAATGTAGTAGTGGATACCTGACTCTCGCCTGCAGTCAGTATGGAGAAAGCAGAAGCTTGACCCACACCTGCAGTCAGTAAATAGCTAGTCTATTAGAGCCCCAGGTCAGCACCAAATTGGGTGTTGGCTGGATACAGGGGAATAACAAGAGAATAGTCAGACAGAGCCATAGGTCAGCACCAGAGTGGGTAGTCAGACAAGCCAAGTCATACACAGTTCAGGTAGTCAGCCAGAGCCACAGGTCTGCACCAGATTGGGTGTCCACTATAAATATAAGGCAGGAGAATAATCAGACAGAGGCACAGGTCAGCATCAGATTGGATGGTCAGACAAGCCAGGTCATACACAGAGCCCAAGGACACAGAACTGCTTTGTACAACAATGCAAGGACAACTGAGTCAGGACTTAGTCTGCCCTTTAAACCCCTCCTCAGCAAGTAGGTAGGAGGAGCAGCCTCAGAGGAAGGAAGTAGGTAGGATGAGACTACAGGGAGCATGGCATAAAACAGAGACCTGCTACGCTCTGAAGCCTTGCGCCTGCAGATGACGCATCTTGCACTGATGCGTCCAACCGCTGCCATCTTCCTGCGTCATCCATGCGGCATGAACTGCCAGCTGAAACCAAGGTAAGCTGTGACAGTGGCATTGTGGTGGAGGAGAGTCGCAGGGCATCAAGCAGCATCTGAGGAGATGCTATCCTGCAGAATATGCCAAGATGGTGGCAGGGAGGGTTCATCATTACCATTAAACTGTGAGCAAGTTGTCATGTGTCCTTAGTGGGGTCTAGATAAGGGGTATAGTGACCGCGGCAGTACTTGGGTCCTGGTGTTTGGATACAGTTGTGCCCCCAGATGATATTTACTATACACAATGTGCACATTGCAGTCGCTGATGAGAGGCACAGTTCCTTCTCTCAATGGAAACATTTCTATTCTAATAACAACACACCCATGATTTTGGAGGTGGAGCAGGTTGAGAAGAATTTTTGGGCAACTTATTTTCTCCACATATACTGCGGACTACTTATTGTGCTGCTACTGCCTCAGGCGCACCACTGGAGCTAGTTGTGGCTAGTGGAAGCTTCATCATTCATCACCCATGTTACTGCTATTGTTGATCCCATTCCCTTTCAGCTGCCTAATCATCCTGCTGCTAAAACAACTCAGCAGCAGCAGCAGCAAGAACAGCAGTCACAAATTCCGCAATTGTGGACTCAGGAGAACATTTGACAATGGCCACTGGCCAACATAACCTGCTGGCACTAGGCCAGTAGGGCATTTTTTTCTCAGTGTTTGTGCTTTAAAAAAAAAAAAAATAGTCCGACAAAAAAAATAAACAATTTTTGGGGGTTGGTTTCTAACAAGCCTAAGTCCTACAAATCGATGTTTCTTCAGGGCTTGTGCCTCTAACAACAAATCTAACAAATCATCCTCTACAAAATACAGTATCAGGTCAAGTATCAGTCTATGTTAGGGGGATCCTGTCTCTATCACTTTTAATACAAATTTCTCATTTCATTTTATTGATTTATTTTTTTATTAACTGTCCCCCCAATACCAGTCAAGATCCCTATCACAGTGCCTGTGATCCTCCTGTCACTCTCGTTTGTGGTACACTCTGATTCGCTGAGTTGGTTTGGCCCGCCCCTGGTGACCTTTTTATGCCTGGCCATGACACCTGTCAGATGCCCTTTCGTGGTGTTTCTGAGCCAGTATTGCTGTTGCTGTGTTCCTGTGTTCCGGATTCCTGTGTAACGATTTGTCCTGTCCTGTCTACGCTCCAGTGTTCCTGATCGTGATTGACCCGGCTTGTCTGAGAACCACCTCCGTTATCTGACCCGGCTCGGCTGACGTTCCTGCTCCTGTTTGACCCGGCTTGTCTGAGGACCTCCTACGTGAATCGACCCGGCCTGGCTGACTTCCTGCTCCGTGATCTGCAACCGGCCTGTTCCAGCGACCTGCTTGTTCCTGTTGTTGCCGCCGCGACATTCTTACTTCCGCTGCTGCTGTTTGCCCAGCTGCTGAGTGACCAACCTCACCCGTGTTGTGCTTTAGTCCAGTGCAGAGTTCCGTGCTAGTTTGCAGAGCTGTGCTTCCTTCTCTGAGCCTCCGTACGCTTGCAGAGCTACTCCACTATGCTGAGCCTTCTGTTGGTAAAACGCATATTAACCCTTGCAGTGCTGCCTCATCCTTGCAGAGCCTCCTCTCCCCGGTATAGAGCCTTAACCCGTTGTGCTACGTCTGCTGAGTCGGCCGCTTGTGTTGGACGGCGACTCATACGATCGGCTGCAGAGTAGTCACGTTTAGTTGGATCCGGTATGGAACCATTGGCTCTTGGTCTTACATTGGTTTACCGGCGGACTCCCGTTGTGGCTTTAGGCTCTGCTGTGCAGCAAAGGGTTGGCTCAAAGATCTGGCAGGTTCCCGTTGGTTTACTCCCGTGGGGGCTATTGGCTGTTGGGCTAGCTGTTGGTCTCTGGTTATACGCCCGTGGGGGCTATTTGCCAGCTCTTGCATTTCAAGCTATTATGGTTATATGCCCGTGGGGTCTACTGACTCTCGCACTTGCAGACTCAGTTGTCTCCTTGGTGACGCCCACGGGGGCTATTTTGGGTCACTGTTCTGCTGATTCTACCTCTGGTCACAGATTGCCTAACAGCATTATTACCTTAAGAACTCTAAGTGTTGCCTACATCTACACTTTGCCTCCTATCACCACCTTGGGCGTGCCAAACCCCGCAACTGAGACGGACTGATTTCTGCAATTAACGCGTTTGTGTTTATATTGATCTTGCCTGTTTTGAGACAGTATATGTTTACCCTGATTCTGTGTATTGGGCCTGTGGGGGCATATCTGTCCATACATTGCTATTATTTGTGTTGCCTGTAGAGAGCAATTGTTTGCCTTATTTCTTATTTAATAAATTGTGTTTTGATTTTACCTACTGGTCTGAGTGTCCTAAAAAAACGTTACAATCCCCCCAAAACAAATTCCCTATTAAACTGATTAGTTCCCAAGACTCCACCCACCAACACAGGCACCCTCCTCAGACCCTTTTATACCATGACTTATGGGGTTTTTTGAATTGTATTTAGGATTTTTTTTTTTTATTTTCCATTCTTTCTTTATTGAAAATTATTTTATCACATGTAAACAAACACACATTAACATTATTGTTTCATATAAAAGACCAAATATATCCTACATATACACGGACAAATGAATCCCACCCGGATATCCAGTGCCAACCAGAGGGAAGAAAGGCAAATGCCTAACATCTCTTATAAAATTAGCTACATAAATCAGTCTGGCCAATTAAACGCAAAAACACTGAAAACTAACTCGGATTCACAAATTAGAATTCACAGGGTCATGAACACAGATCTAACATTGCGCTCAGTATCCTTTCTTTCATATCGTTCAATTTAATGGATGTGGAAATCCTCCACCCTATACCTTTTTCCATTTTTAACTGCCACAACAGTTGATTTCATAGTTTGGCTTTGGCAAATACCTCAGATTGTCTCCAACTCATAGCAATTAGGATTTTAACTGCTGCCAAACAATGAATAGTCATATAGATTTGTCCCTCATTAAGTTTGGCCAACCCAGATGTAATAACATGCACTCACGGCGATATGCCAGCTGTATATTATTTACTCGTTTTAACAATTTCAAACTATAAATCCATAATTTCTTCACCTTCAAACACCCCACCATATGTGTAAATATGTACCAACTTCTTTCCCACACCTCCAACATACATTTGAATTTCCCCGACCTATTTTAGCTAATTGTAACGGGGCCATATACCACCTGTTAATTACCTTATAGTGAGTCTCAGGGGTGCCCACTCTCTTCCATACTTTACATTTTGGAGATTGAACCATTTGCAATTAATATCAGGAAGAATAAGGATATTAGAGGGCTACAAATAGGTGAGTGTGAATTAAAGATGTGTTTATACGCAGATGATATATTGCTTTCTCTTACAAAACCTGAGAGATCTACGGAATATTTTATGGAGGAAATTCGGATATAGTAGTAAGATCTCTAATTACAAACTGAATATTACCAAGTCGGTTGGTTTATGCAGTAATATGAGTGAGGAGAAAGTGGTCGAGTTGCAGAATGTTTTTCAGATACAATGCAGTAAGAAAGTGTTAAAGTATTTGGGTGTGTTGATTACTGTTGACATTGCAGAGACTATTGAGGTGAATTGTAAAAAGAAAATTTTGGAGATGAACAAATTGTTAAAGGAATGGGGAAAGAATACCTTTTCGTTGGGGGGTAGGAGAAAGGTATTAAGGGCATACTTTTTACCTAAGTGGTCCTATATGTTTAGGATGATACCTTTAAGGATGCCAAGAAGTTGGTTAGATTTAATTCAAGCAAGTTTTGTAAATTTTATTTGGAGAGGTAGGAGACCGAGGATTTGTTCACAGAGACTTTCTAACAGTATAAAGCAAGGTGGGGTGGGATTGCCACTTATTCAGAACTGTCATAAGGCCTCAGTGATGTATCAGGTCTATGTGATGCAGTTGGAGACCGTTAAGGTTGAGCCCTGGTACTGGATAGAGACGGCTGTTGGAGAAATAGGGGACCTGTCCAAATGAGAAATTGCTTTCTGAATGAGCAGTGGGCAAATAAATTAACTCATGTTATCTCTTACAAATAGCTCAAACAGCATTAATTAAATGCTCTCAGAACAGGACAATTTACAATTGATTTAAAAAGCAATTTAAGGATTATATTTTAGGGATGTAACATATGAATAATTACATTTCACATATGCTAGCTGAAATTCCGTGATATTGAGGCCTTGATTCAATTCCCCCATAGCATAAAAAACACCCGCCATAACCTGCCGATGCAGGAATGGAAAGGGAAAAAAAGGCAAAAAAAAAAACCTAATTCACCTGTAAAGAGAAAAAAATTAAACCTTAAATATGGCCCAATCAGCTTCTAGTGGGTTTTGTCATCCTCCCACTAGAAGCTGATTGGCTGGGAGGTGTATAAGAAAAGAAGAAGGTGCCGCACAGGAAAGTGGAGAGTCTAAAAACAATTTTATTGAATGAAATCAAAACGGACACCACATGGAACAGAATGTCTCAGCCGACTCGTACGGTACGTGCTTAATCATAGACATAATCACACTGACTACAATCTCCTAATTGCTTTTGCATCTGTAAAGCAAAATTGGGAATTTTTAACCCATTCCCATGCTATTCCAAACATTTCATGATCCTATTGAGGGAGAATGTAACATTTTCAATGGAGAAACTTTGTCACGTCCCAAAGTGAGCATAAAAGAGACAATTAACCATAAAATATCACAATATAAGAATCAGTATATTAAAACCATCAAAACAAAAAGACTGAACGACCATAGCTGTCATATAAATTTATGAGCATAATGCTCTGATGCAGAAAAAACTTCCAAGGAGTCATTAATTCAATAGCAGAAGATATAGTAATTCTTTGTTTAAACCCTGTGGTTGCCTAATTACTAAGGTAAAGTTCCAGAAATCTTCTCTTTGTGACAAAAATCTGTCTTTGTCAGCCCCCGTACGGGCAGTTTGACAATTCCCATGACAGTGAAGCCTTCAAGTTCAGAATCATGTACTTGACAGAAGTGTTGCGACACCCCTGTTCTTAAATCACCACATATAATGTTACTGATGTGTTCCCTAACTCTCTCACGTAAGGATCTCCTAGTCTTACCCACATATTGTATTTTACAAACTGTGTATGTAACCAAGAATATAACAAACCTGTTTGCACAGTTAATATATTGTGATGCTAGACTCAAAATATTTTGTTGGGGTAACCCACTGACCGCAACAACACCTAACATTACCACATCGATACACTGTTTGTAGCCAATTGGTCTATTTTGGCTTTCTGTCCCCTATAAACATGCTAGGAGATAAACGACTAGCTAGAGTAGGTGCTTTCTTGGATACAAACTTGCACCCATTTCTAAGAACAGACTGTAAACCTCTATCTGCCAAAAGAATAGGTATATATTTTATAATGGATGTGAGCTTATTAAATTCAATACTGTATGCTGTACTGAAGATAATCTGATCAGTCAATTGGTTGTTATTCCTCTTAGATGAACTAAGTAACTGTTCACGAGATCTATTTCTGGCTAACGACTCTCAATCATCCAGAGTGGATAACCTTTATCTTTAAAGTAATTTCTCAGATCCACACAAGCTAATTCGAATATAGCCTGCATGGAACACTTTCGTTGAGCTCTCATAAACTGTCCAACTGGCACTTTTTTAATTGTGTGCCATTGATGACAACTTTCTGCACACAATAAAGAATTCACAGTTTTTTTTTGTAGATATTGGTAACAATACATCTGGTGTAAATTGAGGAAGCTATGTGTAGGTCTAGAAAGACAATACTGTTTCTATGACAGGACATAGTAAATTTAAGATTACAAGCATTGTTATTCAAGTAATCTACAAAACTTGAAATAGTTTGAAAGTCATCCCTCCAAATGATTAAAAGGTCATCTATATGCCTCTTGAAATAATGTATACTGTTCCTAAATGGGTTAATAAACAGTTAATATCTCCAAAAAACGTGGGACTCCTCCCACCAACCCACAAAAAGGTTGGCGAATGAGAGCACAAATTTCACCACATTGAAGTCCCAGGTTTCTGGAGATAGTAAGCACCACGGAATAGAAAATAGTTATGCTTCAATAAGTATTAGATAACATCCAATAAATAGTTGATAAATTCAATAGAACAGTTGCTATATGTATTAGGGTGAAATTGGACAGCGCTCAACCCCAACTCGTGCGGAATGCACAAATAGAGTGAAGACACGTCACAACTCGCCCAGCTAAATTCTTCATTCCAAACCATCTGATCAGGTTCTTGTGGAACCTGCTTTGTGTTCCTCAGATATGTGTTCAGTTGGAGGACTAAAGGCTGTAAACATGCATCAACATATTCACCTAGTTTTTCGTTAAGTGAACCAATGCCTGAAACAATGGGCCTACCTACTGGATTCTCCAGAGATTTGTGCACCTTGGGGAGATGATGAAAAATGGGTATCACAGGATGCGGAACTTTAAGTAGCTCAGCATCACTGGATGAGACCCCCCCCAAGGTGCCTCTGTCAACTAGAGAATCCAGTAGGCATTTATATTCCGCAGCTGGGAGGTGCGTAAGCACACATCCAAACCAATGGACGCCTTGGAGCAATTTTGAACAGCGACTGACCAAATAAAAGCCAGTCTCTGTTCAAATTACCCGCACACTGGCTCGGGCATCGGTCTGAAAGGTACCAAGGGTGGAATTTTGTCAACCTCACTTCCTGCCGCCACCACCGGTGAGAGAGGCAGAGCACACAACTTTTCATTTATTATAATTCAGCAATATTTTCCCATTAGCCTTTCTATTTGAAACAAATAATATTTTTTGTGAAATGGACTGGGACACTAATTTTTAGATTGTGTGGCATATTGTACTGCGACTTGGAATATGTGCATTACTTTAACCCTTTGAGTGCTAGAGATGTAGGCAAAGCATTACTCTGCAATGCGTTGTGTACCCCTCTGGCAGTCAAAGGGTTAAATAATGCACATATTTCCAAGTTATGCGTTTGGGCCATTTTAAATTTTTTTTCTCTTTACGGGTAGCTATTTGAAACAAGGAAGATAAGAAGACAAAAGAGACAAAGGCAGAAAAGAAGAAGCTAGAAGATGACAAAAGAAGACGGACAGTGAACGACAGGTATGTGTTATACAGTTCTGGGTGTTAGGATAGTGTTAGGACTAGTATTTTTGCATTTAACTGTTATGGGTAGTGTAGGGTGAGTGTTTGGGAGGGTGATTATATGTTTGCCCTCGCACTTGGTGCTGGCCTTAAAACACATGATGGACGTTTTGCCACAAGCCGTTTTTTGTGGCCCACTTTCTTTGTGGTTTCAGTTGGTATGGCAATTGAATGACATGGTCAGCACATTCTGCTAACGGGCCTTTAGCCAGTTTTTCCCTACTGGCTGTTTTACCGGCCACAACTGAATCAAGGCCTTAACGTTTTATCAACCTATTTTAATTTCATGGCTTTTTTACTTCCCATATCTTACTAAGCCTACTCATAAGGTAGCAGAATTAATAAATAGCCCATGTTTAGTCCTAAAATGGTTTCTGACAGCCATAGAAGGTGGTGGTGGGGGGGAATGTCAGAAAACTGACACACAACCTTGGCTGGCATCAGGCTGAAAGCAAGCTGAAAGTTTGTGGCACTAGGCAGAGCAGTGTGTTGCACGTCTTTCTCGCACTAAAATGGCTAGTTCTTCCCCTAGACCTAACAATAATCAAAGGCCTTCTTTTAACACTAAACTATGCCCCTTCCACATGTTCAACAAGTATATCAATTACCCTGTTGTTGGAGGATCCACTAGTGTCTTTAACACCCTGTTCCTGCAGTATCTTCCATAAATCTCAAATAAAATAAAAAAACGTTACCCAGCCAATGCCTCCTCTAATAGAAGAAAAAAATCTGTCCCCCTTAGTCCTGTTTGGGCTATTGCCCAAGCCAGAGTAAGGAAAACACAAACAGGGATTGGCTTTTATATGGATAAAGTGGATAAAAGCACCATTAAATCAGTGATGATTTGGGGAAAGTTTATTGGTTCCTTATTATGTAGCTGGTTTGCCATGAATTGTAAAAGTATTTTTTTAGAATGCATTATTTGTCCATATTTTGTTTTAAAACATTCAGTAGTGATAACCATAATTGCTGTGACCCTCCTTAGAGCAATATATTGAGAATGTGACCCTGGATTATGGCTGAGTTTGACAAATCTGAGTTATACTCTGTGGGTTTTTTTGTTTGTTTTTTCCAAGCATTTTAATGGTTTTAAAGATTTTTGTTTTAGTAGTAAGGGATTTTGTTTTAATCTCTCACCTGTGTGGTATAGCCTGCATAATTAATTACTCACCTTCAGTACACCTTCTGAGGTTGCCAGTACACATCAGCTTCCTCCAAAGGGGTGGAATAGATAAATGAGATGTCATGACCACAGCAGATAACTAGGCACAACTGACCTTTCTGTTGCCATTAATGTAATGGTCTTTTGCTCATTTTTATATTTTTATCCTTGGCTATGTTTTTCAGCACTATTTTTCCAGACTTTGCCCATGATTTTTCTGTTCCTGTTCTATCTATGGGTGGATGCCAGAAAGTGGTTGTTTCGTGAATGTGCTCATTTTCCCGTGCTTCTAGTTATTTTGACTTGCTGAGCACTTCCCTTGGTGCTCAGTTATCTTGCAATTCCTGACATGGTGTTCCTGTTTCTGTTTGGATTCTTTGGTGCTGACCTAGCTTCCTATTTTGACATCTGATCTCTCTGACCTGTGTACCTGACTTGCACTGATTTCCACCTGTGTGTGACTTTTGAAGAGGCATCCCTCTGGAGCCTGTACTGCCTGCCTTGACCCAGATCACTCAAGCCTGCCTTTGTATTATGATTTGGTACTTCACTTTTGGACTCAGCATCTGAGGGTAAGCTGTTGCTTCTCAGGTACTGTGCCTCAACAGCAATCCCATCCAATGATAGATATACTGGCATTGAGCCTACCTCTATAAAGTGATATTATAAACCAGCTGTGACTAGGCCTGTACAAGCTGCTACTGTTCCCATATATGTGGTAAATCTATGTAAACTAACGAAAGAATACAAGAGAAGAGTGCTACAAATGACTATAATACAATTGAATCAACTAGTGCCCGTGTGGGTACACCCTACCCACAAATACACACACTTGCGCATATATATATATATATATATATATGTATCCTTTTATATCCAAGAAAGAATGCACTCACAGGACTTCTAGTTAGTGAAATTTTCTGTTGAAGTTTATTCCATCAACGTTTCGGCCCTGCTCCGGGCCTTTGTCAAAGCATCTTGACAAAGGCCCGGAGCAGGGCCGAAACGTTGATGGAATAAACTTCAACAGAAAATTTCACTAACTAGAAGTCCTGTGAGTGCATTCTTTCTTGGATATAAAAGGATACATATTTATGTTTATGAATAGGCACCCAGGCAGATTGTCACTTCAACAAGGAGAGTGCACTGCGTGGAAATTTTGGTTTATATATATATATATATATATATATATATATATATATGTATATGTATATATATATGTATATATATGTATATGTATATATATATGTATATATATATATATATGTATATATGTATGTATATATATATATATATATATATATATATATATATGTGTGTGTGTGTGTGTATATGTGTGTATATATATATATATATATATATATATATATGTATTATGCACACCCACACTGGGACAATAATATCCACCAGACAGAATTACTTCCCTTAAAGTAGTCAGTGGGAGTCTACTATATTTGTGGATACACTAAACCAACCAATGTAGAGCAATGAGGCAAACAACCCAAACACATGTTATGTAAAGAATAATATTACATTTAATATAAAAGTACCAAATTGCACACAAATATACGTAGATACAAATATGTATACCCCCAAAAAATGGCCACTGCTAAGTGATGTCCAAAAGAGACTATTATAGCAAATCCATCCAAAGTATAGAGCACTGTAAGATAGTGTTAGTTCATTCCCAGTAAAGAGATGTGTGATATGGGAGCTTTGTTGCTTTCCTGTCTATAAGTCCTCTCTATATCCACACAGATATCTGTTACTCACCACCACGTCACTGTAGATATATAGGTACACAGGGGAGGGCTGGCAACTTGTGGCCCAGGGGCAAATAAATTTAAGTGGCCCATTTCTATTATTGTTCGAGCCCACCGTCCCAGCCCACCCCCTTTTGTTGATTTTAAAATTGGCATTAATGTTGTGACATAAGTCAAATGATCCCACGTACCAGTTGAAATGGGGTTACACTAGTGCGCTACTACAAAGCTTACAATATAAGTAAAGCTTACCTAGTGATACTATAGAGCTTACAAGGGAAATGGTTTATGCTACTAGTTTAGCTCCATTTGGATTTCACCTCCGTGGTATTATTTATGTAGCTCCATTTCAATTGTAAGCTCTGTGGCATCACTACAGAAGCAATTGGGAGATTTAGTGAGGTGTAGTGGCTTACCAGCTCAGACATATGACCAGCCCAGGGGGTAATTTCCCCCCAGGCCAGCCCTCCCCTGTAGGTACACGTGGGGAACCTCGGCTTGTGTGATCTGGCTATGCTTAGTCCCACTTCACTTAAGGTGCCTGTGCTTGCTGTTCACCTCTGCAGTTCAAATGCACTGCATTTCTAAAGGTGTATGAGCATAAGTGTGATGCCTCCATATAAATAATTAAGCCGGGCTCTCACCCACTGCTCTCCACCAAACCACTTCCCCTCACTGTGGTGGTTCTCTGGCGCTACTGATCATTCCTGTTGTCGTGTGTGGACAGGTGTCTTTAATTGTGTACTTGTTCCCAATAGCTCAGATGTTATTTCTTTCTGCTGGCACTTGATATATATGATATGAATTACTCTTTGAAATAAATCATAAGGATGATCCCAGGAAGAAGAATTCCAAGGACCTCCTAGAAAAGAGCTCTTTAAGTAGAGGCACACAAATATAAGTCCAAAGACAAAAAACAGACTGTATTGCAAAATATCAAACACTATATAAAAGACAGCTAAAAACATCTAAAATACATCAGACTGGTACATAATGTTATAATAAATTTAATCCCTGGACAATAGTCATAGTCTAAAGAAATGACGAGATATACATCTAAAGATACAATGACAAAGGAGTCATAATAAGGAATTTATAATAAATAATCATGTAGTGAATGCTAAATGAAATAAAACAAGTGCAAAAAATTGTCAAAACAATATAAAATAAGATAAAGATATACCTATCAATCCAAAGGACTAAGTACAGACACACACAGGGAATAAAGCAAATAAAGACCAGCCTGTAGACCTTCACCCAACGCGTATCGCTTTGTGAATGGCTTTGTCAGGGTGCATAAGTATTCAACCCCTGTGCTGTGGAATCTCCAAGTTTACACAAATGAAAGACCAGCAAATGTCCAGTTAACCCCTTAAGGACCAGCGGTCCCGGGGTGTCTGGTCCTCTAAGGACCAGATAGGCGAGTTCGACTTGCCACCCCATGCGATCACGTGTGTTGGCACGTCGAACGAGGGACTGAAAGAGATCGCTCCAGTCTTGGAGCGATCAACTTCAGTCCCCGGTATTACTCACCGCGCTCCTGAGTAAAAGTACGTGACATACCAGGACCGTCACTGGTCCTTAAGTGCCGGACCAGGGTGACGGTCCGGGTATGTCACCGGACCCGAAGGGGTTAAGGAGATATTCATACTTGGTATCTTATGGTAATGTATGCTGATTGTGGTACCTGTGATGTTTGATATGCTAATGTCTCACCGGTGTTTCATATACTAATAATGTGTTTTCAGTGGTGTTTCATATGCTAATCAATGTTTTAGTTACATTTCGTATGCTAATTAAACACTGTAATGCACCAAGAGACTGTCATTTTCACTTTTCCCAGAAATAAACATGTGAATATTTCCTAACCTATAAATTTGCTGGACTTTTGGTTAACATGATACATAGTCAGTTTTGAAGTTTTTAAATATGTAAAAAAATCAAGGTGGCAGGTTCACTCTTACTGTCACATTTTCAGGATACAAACCCCACTGTTTAAGTATCATTGGCCAGGCTGTGGATCTGAGGGAAAATGAAGAACAAAGACCATTCTTCAAACATTAGAGATAAAATGATACAGATACATAGATTAGGAAAAGAGTGCAAAATAATATCCAAGTGTTTGGCTATTTCAGTAAAAACAGTTGGACCAATAATCAGAAAGGGGAAGCTGTATCATACCACCTAGGCACTGCCAAGAAATGGCCATTCCACAAAACGTAGCTCTCAAACAAGAAGGAAACATGTGAGAGATGTGAGTTATGTGGCTGGGAATGGAATAATGGTGCATCAGTCAACCATATCAAGAGCTCTGCATAACACTGGCCTATATGGTGGGGTAGTAAGAAGGAAGCCATAACTCAAAAAGTACCATCTGAAAGTACATCTGTACTGCATCAGAAAGTATGAGAGTTCCCCAGCTACAAGGTTTTGTGGTTAGGTGAGACCAAGATAGAGCTTTTTTGGCCAAAACTCAATGCACTATGTGTGGAGCAAACCTATCACTACGATGCCTCAGGACACACCATCCCTACAGTGAAGTATGGTGCTGGCAGCTTCTCATAGATAGAGCTTTTTTGGCCAAAACTCAATGCACTATGTGTGGAGCAAACCTATCACTACGATGCCTCAGGATACACCATCCCTACAGTGAAGTATGGTGCTGGCAGCTTCTCATCAGCAGGGATTGGGCATCTTGTTAAAACTGAAGGAAGAATAGATGAGGCAAAGCACAGGAAAATATTGCAATAGAAGCTGCTTCAGTTCACTAAAAACTGAAGCATGGGAGGAAATTCACCTTTCAGCAGGACAATGATCCCAAGCACAAAGCTAAAGCAACATTGTAGTGGCTCAAGAACAAAATATGAAGTTACTACAGTCACCCAGTCAAAGTCTTGATCTCAGTCCCATGGAGAATCTATAGCACATTTGGAAATTTCAGTCCAACCAGTCTGAACATCCTTGAGCAAATCTGACAAGAATAATGGGCAGACACTGTGTGCATACCTGGTACATAGCCCAGTTATTTAAAGGGATAGTAATGTTTCATAATAAAAGCAGCTTTAATTAATCATCATAGTATTTGGACTTTGGAGAGTGTTATTTTAATTCTGTCAGAGTTGTTGTTCAAGAGTAATTCAATGACAAAGTATCCCCCACCCCTTTTACTGATGTAACACTGCTCAGCCAGATCAGAAGGGAGGTGCCCAGATGGACTGCAGAGAGGGACAGTCTTCAATTACGATAAGGGAAAACCTGAAAAACTTGTCAAGGTGGGCAGGGCCTTCATTGTTCTCATAGGAAGAAGATTGTCCCCTTCTTTTATCTGTCTGGTCTTACAACCAGATTCCACATCTGAGAGGATATGGCTTACACTAGGTAAAAGGAGCAGGAGGGGAAACTTTGCTTGTGAATATCTCTCAAACCATAAAGGTTTGAGAGATAAGACTTATATCCTTCTTCGTGTTTTTTTAATTCCTACAAAATAAAATAAAGATAAAATGAAGTATTACTATCCCTTTAAAGCTGTAATTTCAGTGAATGGTAGCTCTACCAAATATTGATGTGTGGAGCTGAATACTTGTGCAAGCAACATATTTCAGTTTTTAATGTACTTTAAAATATTTCCCAACATAAAACCAGTGTCACCTTACAATAATGTTTTTGAGTTTCGTTGTTTGCAAAATGAAATATCATTCACAACTAAATTACAAGGCACCGTTTGTATTTCAGTAAAATAACAGAATTGTTCAGGGGTCTGAATAATTTTGCAAAGCACTATATATCCTTTATGTCCTTTAAAGGGATAGTAACATTTAATATTCAAAATATATATATTTATTTCCCTCAGTAAAACAAGGCTACTCCCACTGCTGAGAGGTGTTTTATTGAAAAGTTAGTGCAGCTGGAGCTTACATTTTTGTAGGTGCAGTATCTCAATGGCCTGAAATTTTATGGTGGTGCTGTTTCTACTCCATACTATGGACAGTTTGGCCCAGTTAACAATGAAGCTCCATAGCATGGTGCAGCAACAGCGCCACTGTAAACATTACTATTTCTTTAATTATGCCCCATGGTTTACCAATATCTCTCATTCCGCACTGACTTCCTCACTGTTGAAACCCTTTGATCTTTGTCTGCATTTAAGAGATGCTAGGTAAGATTTACCTGTAACCTAAAGAAATAAATACCATAATCTTTGAGAATTATGTATGCACAGAAGATAAAAGGGATTGTAGCCACATAACAATAACAATATGTAGTAATAAACAAGGAATGTATTACAGTGCCATATGACATCATACATAAGCACATCCATGCAGACATTTTGTTTATTGTATAACAAGTCTAGAACTGCAGCAAAACTTTATTAAAAGAAACATGTTCTATGGAACTGTGGCAAGTGTGGAGAACACTCTGCAACATCATATTGTAAAGTCTTGTTTTCACTCAAAGCAGTAGTCTACTCATAGGGCTATTCAAAGTATTAACCTCATTATTTTTTAACCCTTTGAGTGCCAGAGGGGTACAGAACACATTGCAAAGCAATGCATTCTGTACCCCTCTGGCACTCAAAGGGTTAAGAAGAGGTTAGGTATTAGCTTTATAGTCACTTGGATTCTATAGATATCTCCAGACCACCCCTCCATTTATAAGACTTCAGTGCAAGCAAGCCAAGTGCCATCCTTTTAGCAGGTGAAGAAAATGAAGACTTTTTTTGTTTGTTTTTTTGCCGATTTCCTCTGTTCTGTTTTAGAACATGGTAACAAACAAAGAACAAAGGTATGTAACACCCCAAAACTCTATTACATTTGCACACTGCAAAGCAGCACAAAAGTGGAGATGTTTCAGTTTAGATAGCTTCATGTATAAGCATTAGGCAGGTGCAGCACAAAAAATGGTCCCAATGCTTACCTTAAAGTGGAATCATATTAGCAAATCGCTCATAATATTTTACTTCCCCTTTAAAGGGATAGTAATACTTAGTTTTATCTTTATTTTATTTTCTAGGCATTAAAAAACACGAAGAACGATGTAAGTCTTATCTCTCAAACTTTTATGGTTTGAGAGATATTCACAAGCATGGTTTCCCCTCCCGCCCCTTTTACCTAGTGTAAGCCATCTCTTCTCAGATGTGTAATCCAGTCCATAGACCAGACAGATAACAGCAGGGGACAATCTTCTTCCTTTGAGACCAATGAAAGCCCTGCCCCCCTTAACAAGTGTTTCAGGTTTTTCACTTATTTTAATTGAAGATTGTCCCTCTCTACAATCTACCTGGACACTCCCTTCTGCTCTGGCTGAACAGTGTTACATCAGTAAAAGGGGTGGGAGGGGGATATTTTGTCATTGAATTACTCTTGAACTACAACTCTGACAGAACTGAAATAACACTCTCCAAAGTCCAAATACTATGATGATTAATTAGAGCTGCTTTTATTATGAAACATTACTATCCCTTTAATATATTTGAACTTGCCTTGTAGTTCTCCCTTCTTTTTGTTACACTTCATATATAAGGCAATTTCATTATTTTGTGATTATGGAAATAAACAGATATTTAAAATCTCTTTTGAAAAAAACCCTTATTTTGACAATTTTCAGACTAAACTGCCTAATTATTTTCTTAATTGACATTAATACTTATATGTGGACATACAGGGGCTGGTGTACTAAGATGAACTGGATAAAATAAATAATAGAGGGACCTAAATGAAGAAAAAAAAAACATGTACAGTATATTTAGACAAAATAGAAAAGACATGATCTGTGAGTGAAATAATAAATCTTGAGTGTCATACACCTCTCTGGCACTCAGAGGGTTACAATAAACAGCTGCACCTTCAAATACAATATCTGTATTCTAAAATCTTAGGTACAAAGGAAATTAATGCCCCCCGGCAAATTGGTTAGGACCATTATGGAGCTGTAGGAAGTGAAAAGGGTGATAGTTGCTTGGTGGATATAGAGGGGTTAACTGGCAGAATTAAGTTATCTTCTGAGGTAAATTTACTTCCGTTTTGGAGGGAATGTGTTTCTCGTAAAAAGATGTTAACCTCAGTATAATGATAAACGGAGCTTGCTGGAAAGATAGACGCAATTCACACCACTATGAAGGAAAGCATGAACGGGCTCCCTGGGACAGCTGGAAGGGAGCTGGGAGGAGAATTACAGCACTGGGAAGTCCTGCAGAGCTGCAGCGAAAATTCAGTGTGCCTCAGAATGTGGACGTACACAGAATGAAGTCTGCACCTCTTACAAAGTATGTAGATGAAAGAAAAATTAAACAGGATTCCTAATACTATTTTAATAGCTAAGCATATGGCAAAAAGTTTTTTGATGTGAAAGTTCACCTTTAACGGTACCTATTGAAACTGTCTGTAAACTGTATTCTTCATTTTACAAACAGTTTAATATAATTTGAGGTATGTGATTCAGTAGTTTGGAGAATCTAATCTCAGCAGATTTTGTTCTGTCTTGGTCAGATAAAGCTTTTGATCGATTACTTGCATGTCCAGAAAAATTATATTTCTCCACCTTCTTAGTCTGCTACAACCTATCAGTTTCCATCAGAGGGGTGTAATAAATGATTGGGGATTCACCCTTTGATAGGGTGGCCACATTTCCATTCTGCCATTCAGGGACACTGCAGAGATGAGAACAGTAGAGTACGTGTCCTCATCTCTAGTGCAGCTGTGTGGGAGGGTTCATTATACCCCATATATTTCTAAGCAATAGAGGGAGAACTGACAATTAACTGCTGTGACAGAAAGTGATGCCTGTGATAGGCTACAAGAAAAATAGTGATGCCTGTTGCAGGCTATATCACGCCCAAAGCCTTAGACTACCATTACATTGCATCAAAATTGCACTGCAGCTCCTGTTTGATGTCAGGATCAAGGCTCAGTTCTCTCTCTAGTGTTTAGAGGTCTGTCTGGAAGCCATTTCCTTGTAGCCCAGCAGAAGTATCACTTTCTGTCACAGTAGGCAGTGGGTAGTTCTCCTAGTGATTAGAACTCTGTGCTCTGGAATCTAAATTCAGGGACTTTGTATTGTCCCTGAAGGAGGCTTCCAGGGACATGGGATACACATTTCAAATCAGGGACTGTCCCTGACAATCAGGGACACGTGGTCACCCTACCCTTTGAGTGCCAGGGGGTACACAACACCTTGCAAAGCAAGGCATTGCGTACCTCTCTAGCACTCAAAGGGTTAATAATCATGCAAATTATTTCAGGATGGAAGCTCCCATTCAGGGGAGGATTTGAAAAGGGGAAAATTCTTTATTAGATAAAACTGAATGTTAACATTTTGTAACCATTATCTCTACCTCAGGATGTTTGTTGCTTTTTTAGAGGGTGAGTAACTCTGCTCTTCAAATTCCTGGATGATGTAATGTGCCTTCCCAGCAGCACACACTGTTTGAGCAGAAGACAGTAAATGAAGCTGAGTCAGACAATCTTGCATAAAGTGTTTTCCTGGTAAATTTCAGCTTTGTAATTCAGAATGAGGGCAATTCAGTGTGAGACAATCCAACCCTTTTTGCTGAGAAACCTTTTATTGTTACACAGTGAGTCTATAGATTTATATAAAGGGATAGTAATGCCTGATATTAAAAATATATATATTGTATGGTATATTCATAAAACATAGGTACGACCATTGCTGAACAACATTTTGTTGAAAAGTAATTACAGCTCAGACTTACATTTTTCTGCATGCAGTACCTCAATGACCTGGAATTTTACAGTGGTGCTGTTCCAACAGTATCCCATGTAGGTTTTGGTCAACTGACCAGAGATGTCAAACTAGGAAGGGGGGCATAGATAGCAAAAATTGGGTAAATATAGTTGATAGGAACAGGGTCCAAGTAAATGATTATGGGGGGGTAGAGTAGGGGTGGGGATAAGTATAGCCAATAGGAAGGAACTCCTATTAAATGAAGAAGTAGAAAAAAGGCCTCTAGGGGGTATACTATGTAAAGACTTCAAAATTAATTGTATGTTGGCAAATGCAAGAAGTATGGGATATAAAATGGGAGAACTAAAATTGCTGGAGGTTAATGAGCATTTGGACATAATTGGTATAACTGAAACATGGTGGAAGGATACACATGATTGGGCTGTAAATATAGAGGGCTATTCCCTGTTTAGGAGAGACAGAATTAAAAGAAAAGGGGATGGTGTGTGCTTATAGTTGAAATCAAAGCTAAATCCAGTTTTAAAGGGTTAGTAATGTCTTATATTAATAAAAAAGTAATATTGTAGATATTCAAAAAATAAATCAATAGATGCCAGTCCAATCTCTCAAACCTTTATGATTTGAGAGATATAACATTTTAAAGTTCCTCCCTCCCTTGCACTGATGTCATCTTTAAAGCTGATAGAAGGAGATTCGAGTCATGTGACTTGAGGCAGCTCTTCAGCAGAGCCGAAATACCACAATCTAAAAATAAATACTTCATTGGAACAGCAAAGTGTGCCTGGTTTGCAAGCACAATTTGTAGACCATTCCAATGAAGTATTTCATTTTAGATTGCGGTATTTCGGCTCTTCTGGAGATTCACCTGCCGGTACTGCGTCTGTGCAAGGGATGGGAGGGGGGACTTTAAAACGTTATATCTTTCAAACCATAAAGGTTTGAGAGATCGGACTGTCATCTATTGATTTATTTTTTGCATATCTACGATATTACTTTTTATTAATATAAGACATTACTAACCCTTTAAGGGGTGATATTAGTGAAGAAACTGGTCATAATATGGAGTTCTGGTGAGTAGAAACTGAGACTAACTAAATGTGGCATAAATGGTAAAAAAAAAAAAAAAAAAAAAAAAATTTGGGTGGGTATATGCTACAAACCACCAAATACTGATGAATATGTTGAGGTACAACTACTATTGCAAATTAGGAAAGCTGCACAGTTTGGGCATACTATAATTATGGGAGATTTTAACTATCTGGATGTCAGCTGGAAAAATGAGACCTGTCAGAGTGCTAAGGGAAGCGGGTTTGTGATCATGCTTAGGGGAAAATACATGTCACAAATGGTGGAAATGCCGACAAGAAATAACAATGTATTGGACTTAGTGATATCAAATAACATAGATATGGTATCCAATATTAAGGTAGTAGAGTATCTGGGAAACAGTGAGCAGAAGATACTTACATCTGAGACCAGTTTACCAAAGCAAAACTGCATAGGTTCAACCAAATCTCTTAATTTAAAAAAGCTAACTTCAAAATGTTAAGAGCATCAGTGTAACACATAGACTGGGAACAATTATTTAAAGGCAAAAATACTGAGGGAAAAATGATCAGAATTCAAATTTAGGTTGCAGAAATGTACCTAACAGTATATACCAGTGGCTAACAAATACAAAAGAAGTAGATCACAGCCATTGTGGTTAACTGCAAATGTAAAGAAAGAAATATGTGACTTGATTAGAGAGGATAAGGAAAAGGCCGATGTTCTAAACACTATTTTTGTATCAGTATATACAAGGGAACAAGGAATGGTAGAAGAACTTCATCAAGTAACAAATAAAACCATACCATTATCAGATATTGGGTTTACACAAGAAAAAGAGGGGTCTTGATAACACTGCACTGAGTTTATGAAGAATCCTTGGATGTATACCATCAGAACCCGGTGCTTTGTCAGTCTTAACTTTGTTCAGTCTTCCCATAGTCATGGGAAGACTGAACAAAGTTAAGACTGACAAAGCACCGGGTTCTGATGGTATACATCCAAGGATTCTTCATAAACTCAGTGCAGTGTTATCAAGACCCTTCTTTTTACTCTTTAAAGGGATAGTAATAATTACAAATTACTAATCCTCATATTGTAGGCATGCTAAAAATAAATATATTGCCCCCAGTGTCATCTCTCAATAGCGATAATAGAGATAATAGCTCGCAAAGTTCCCCCCTCCTTCCACTTTCCCTGAAGTCAGTGTTGTAGCTGACTACAGGGAGAGGCTGCTGTACGAGTCAGGCAGCTCTGCAGCAGAGCTGGGATCGCATTAATAAAAAATAATTATTTCAATGGGCACCTCCCTTCTGATCTGGTTGAAAGGTGTTACCTCAGTAAAAGGGGTGGGAGGGGGATACTTTGTCATCGAATTACTCTTAAACTACAAGTCTGACAGTATTGATAAAACACTCTCCAAAGTCCAAATACTATGATGATTAATTAGATCCACTTTTATTATGAAACATTACTATCCCTTTACGAAGGGAACTAAAACAGAACCTGGGAGTTATAGACCTGTGAGTTTGACTTCTGTAGTGGGAAAACTGCTAGAAGGGATAATAAGGGATTACATTCAGGATTACACCACAAAAAATAAGATTATTAGCAGGAATCAACATGGATTTATGAGGGATAGATCATGCCAAACTAATCTTTTCAGCTTCTATGAAGGAGTATGTAGCAACCTAGATAATGGTAAGGCCGTTGATGTATTATATGTAGATGTTGCAAAGGCATTTGTTACAGTTCCGCACAGGAGGCCAGGGTATAAAATAAGGAAATTGGGGCAAGGGGATAACCTTTGCAATTGGAGAGAAAACTGGTTGAAGGGTAGGGAACAGTGTGTGGTTGTAAATAGACAATTCTCCAATACAGTTAAAGTTGAGAGTGGAGTACCTCAAGGTTCAGTACTTGATATGCTGCTTTTTAACATGTTTATAAATAGATATAGAAAGCAAAATATCAATATTTGCTGACACTAAATTATGCAGGGTAATAAATTCAGACCAGGATATTTGTTCTTTACAGAGGGATTTACATAAAATGGCAGATTAGGCTACCAAATGGAAAATTAAGTTTAATGTGGGAATGTGTAAGGTCATGCATTTGAGAAGAAAAAATCTGAATGCTACTTATGAACTTAACCCCTTAAGGACCCATGACGGTCCAGGACCGTCATGGGTTGTTATTGTAATCATTTTAGGGGACTAGTTGACAGAGAAAGACCTGAGAATCCTTATAAACTACAAACTTGGAAACAGTACTCAGTGTCAAATAGCAGTAGCAAAAGCAAACAAAGTCCTTGCATAAAAAGGGGTATTGGGGCAAGAGTGAATAACATAATTTTGCCATTGTACAAATCGCTGCAAAGACCTCACCTGGAATATGCAGTGCGGTTTTGGGCACCAGTTCCGAAAAAGGATATTCTAGAACAGGATAGAGTACAGTGAAGAGCAACAAAATTAATTAAGGGAATGGAGGACTTGACAATGTACAAGTATACAAGAGGTCAATACAAGGATCTCTCTGGTGAGCTAATCATTCCAAAGCTTGATCAAATAACATGGGGACACCCATTGAGATTAGAGGAAAGGAGGTTTCAACTTCAGCAAAGTTTTTTTTACAGTAAGTTCTGTTAAATTATGACATTCCTTGCTCAATAATATGGTTATGGCAGATGCAATGGATATTTTTAAGAGAAGATTAGATACATGTCTTTCAGAAAGGAACATAGAGGCTTATACTGTGTATTAGTAGGAAGAACAGGAATTTCTGCTAAAAACTAACTTATTTAGCAGCAGGAAAGCTATACAGTCCTCATGTTTCTGGTTTATGAGGCAAAGGCTGAACTTGATGGACTTGTGTCTTTTTTCAACCTAGTTTACTATGTTACTGCTGTAGTTATAGCGCCACCATAACTTTTAGGCCATAGAATTACTGCACCAAAACATTGCAAGCTTGAGCTGCAATAGTCTTTGAATAAAATGTGTTTCTTGTTTTAGTCAGCAAGATAAATACTACAATAAATACATTTTCAGTATTAAGCATTTCTAACCCTTTAAAGGAGAATGAAAACTTATAATGACATAGGTGATTCTGAAACAGTTTAAGAGATATTTAGATTTATTTTTATGTTATTTGTGTATTATACAGTACTGGCCAGCATAGCCTGTTGCATCAGATATCAACGTTCTATTCTCTTTCATAACTGTCACTTCTTACTAGGAAGTACTGGCTAATTTGTGTAAAGTGACAAATAAATAAAGCTAACTATCTCATAAAATGTTTGTTTAAAAAAAGAATGGCCTACGTAAATATAGCTGATATTGAAAGCCCTTTTTAAAATCATCCAAATCATTATAAAATGGCAGTTCCACTTTAATTTTATTTATTGTACTTTGGTTACCACAGTGCATAAGCCCTAAATGTGGACAAGGGTATTGATAAATGTTCCACTAGGCAAGGATGTTTCAGGTTATTTTATTATTATTATTATTATTCTTTATTTATATAGCGCCAACTAATTCCGCAGCGCTGTACAATTGGGAATAGACATACAGAGGTATTAAATAGTATAGTCAGATGTGGAGAACAGGAGGATCAGAGGGCCCTGCTCGTGAGAGCTTACAGTCTAGAGGAAGGTAGGTTTGATACAGAAGGAGTAAGTGCTATTGCGTTTAAGTGCCTCCTGCCACATGAACTGCCAGTCAGTGGGTGGGAGTGAGAAGTGCCGTTGAGTGCAGTAGTCCGTGCAAGGGGTGAATCTTGGTGATGATGTTTATGGAGGCAGTTGATAGGCCTCCCTGAAGAGGTGAGTCTTCAGGTAGCGTCTGAAGATTTGAAGGCTGGGGGAGAGTCTGATGGGGCGGGGAGGGAATTCCACAGCTCAGGTGCAGCACGGGAGAAGTCCTGTAGGCGGGAGTGGGAGGATGTGATAAGAGCTGTGGACAGCAGAAGGTCATGTGCAGAGAGAAGATGGCGGGCGGGAGTATATTTGGAAATGAGAGATGAAATATAGGGGGGTACAGTGTTAGTGAGGGCTCTATAAGTTAGCACCAGAGTTTTGAATTTTACTCTGTATGCTAATGGGAGCCAGTGTAGGGACTGACAGAGGGGTGTGGTGTTAGAGAAGCGATGAGTGAGGTAGATTAGTCTTGCAGCAGAGTTCATTATGGACTGTAGCGGGGTTAGTCGGGTGAGAGGCAGGCCAATTAGCAAAGAGTTACAGTAGTCAAGACGGGACATGATGAGTGTTTGGATTAGAATTTTGGTAGTGTCTTCTGTGAGAAAGGGTCGGATTCTAGAGATGTTGCGGAGGTGGAGGCGGCATGAGTTGGAGATTGACTGGATGTGAGGAATGAAGGATAGGGCAGAGTCAAATGTGACCCCCAGGCAGCGTGCTGTAGGGGTTGGTGTGATGGAAGTCTTGTTAACGGTGAGGGTAATATTTGGGATAAGGCTGGTTGTAGATGGAGGGAAGAGAATTAGTTCAGTTTTGCCAAGGTTAAGTTTGAGTTGATGGGAGGACATCCAGGAAGACACAGCAGACAGACAGTCAGACACTCGGGACAGGAGGGAAGGGGAGAGGTCTGGGGAGGAAAGATATATTTGGGTGTCATCAGCATAGAGATGATGGTGAAACCCAAAGGAGTTTATTAGTTTTCCAAGGGAAGCAGTGTAGATTGAGAAGAGCAAGGGTCCCAGTACTGATCCTTGAGGCACACCAACAGACAGTGGGAGGGGTGGGGATGTGGAGCCGGAGTAGGAAACACTGAAGGAGCGGTGGCAGAGATAAGATGAAAACCAGGAGAGTGCAGTGTCGCAGACACCTAGGGAGTGGAGGGCTTGGAGGAGGAGTGGGTGATCAACTGTGTCAAAGGCGGCTGACAGGTCCAAAAGAATGAGTAGGGAGTAGTGGCCTTTTGACTTGGCTGAGAGCAAGTCATTGGCCACTTTAGTGAGGGCAGTCTCAGTGGAGTGATGAGGGCGGAATCCGGATTGCAAGGGATCTAGCAGGGAATGGGAGCAGGGGAATTTAGTGAGCCGGTTATATGCAAGGCGCTCGAGAAGCTTGGAGGCGAACGGGAGTAGGGAAATTGGCCGGTAATTTCACAGTGAGTTTGGGTCCAGGGAGGGTTTTTTTAGGATGGGAGTGATTAGTGCATGTTTGAAAGAGGATGGGAAGGTGCCGGTTGACAAAGAGAGGTTGAATAAGTGAGTAAGTATTGGAGTTAGTAGAGGGGAGAGTTCTTGGGTGAGCTGAGATGGGATTGGGTCGAGAGGGCATGTGGTTAGGTTTGAGCGAGTGAGGAGAAGGGAGACTTCATCCTCAGTGACAGGTGGGAAGGAGCTTAGTGTGTATGTGGGAGAGGCAACAGGGCTGGGCTGGCTTGGTGGGGGTGGTAGTGATGAAATGTCATGTCTGATAGATTCAATCTTGTTCTTGAAGTGGTTGGCGAGATCTTGGGCAGAGAAGTTAGTGGAAGGTGTTTGTGTTGGTGGGTTTAGAAGAGATGTTAAGGTTGAGAAAAGGCGTTTGGGGTTGGAGGAAAGATTAGAAATTAGAGAGGAGAAAAATGACTGTTTAGCCAGGGAGAGGGCAGAGCTATACGAACGGAGAATGAATTTGTAGTGTGTGAAGTCAGCTGTGGAGCGCGATTTCCTCCAGTGCCTTTCAGCAGTGCGTGAGCACCTTTGGAGGTATCGCGTTAGTCTTGTGTGCCAGGGTTGTAGTGGGGTTGTGCGTGGGTGGCGTGGAGTTGCAGGTGCAGCGATGTCAAGTGCTGAAGTGAGAGTGCTGTTGTAGAGAGCAGTAGTTTTGTCTGGGCAAGTAAGTGTGAGGATGGGGTTGAGAAGAGGCTGCAGGGAGGTGGAAAATTGTTGCTTATCAAGAGTATGCAGATTTCTCCGCATACGCTTGATTGTGGTGGGGGTGATGGGTTTGCGTGGTATGATGAGGTTACCGGTGAGGAGGTGGTGGTCAAAGAGGGGAAAGGGGACATTAGAGAAGTTGGAGACCGAGCAGAGGTTAGTGAAGATCAAGTCGAGGGAATGACCATCACTGTGTGTGGGAGAGCTGGTCCACTGCGATAAGCCTAAGGAGGTTGTTAAGGAGAGGAGTTTGAGGGCAGGGGGGGTGTTGTGATTATCTATAGGGATGTTGAAGTCACCCATGATGAGAGTAGGGACATCAGAGGACATGAAGTGAGGGAGCCAGGAGGTGAAGTGATCAAGGAATTGTGCAGTGGGACCAGGTGGCCTGTATATGACAGCGACACGCAGGGGGAAGGGAGAGAAGAAGCGAAGTGTGTGAGCTTCAAATGTAGGGAAGGAGAGAGAGGGAACAGTGGGGAGTACCTGAAATATATGGTTAGGGGGCAGCAGGATGCCTACTCCCCCTCCATGTCTGTTGCCAGGCCTCGGTGTGTGTGTGAATTGAAGGCCTCCATATGAGAGTGCGGCAATGGAGGCAGTGTCTGATGATGTGAGCCAAGTTTCAGTGATGGCAAGGAGATTTAGGGAGTGAGAAATGAACAGATCGTGAACAGCTGTTAGTTTGTTACACACAGAGCGGGCATTCTAGAGACCAAAACAAAAGGGGGGGAAGGAGGTTAGGTGACGGGGTATGGTTATTAGGTTGTGAGTGTTGCGCGTGTGAGTGGGTTCTGTGGTACAAGAGAGAATGGAAGGGGGGCCTGGGTTAGGTGAGATGTCACCTGCAGCAAGTAGGAGGAGAAGGGACAGGGACATAAGGTGAGAGTGAGATTTGAAGCAGTGGGGCTTTTTTGCAGGGGTAGAAGGAGATGGTGGTGATAGGGAGCGGAGGAATGAAAACAGTTCATGGGAGCAGAGAAGTGGTGAGTGAAGAATTGAGGGTGCAGTGTGAATGGCGTGACACTTAATGTGGACACAGAAGGAGGAGAGTCTTATGCAGGTGAGAATGGCGATCACAAAGCAAGGAGCTAATTTGCCCATAGTGGGGTTAATGAATAGGGCAGTAGAGATGTGCAACAGTCAGTAATCCAGTAGAGTACAGATGACTTGGCAATCAAGGGTCAATCCACGGAGCGGAGAGTATAGGTGCCAGGGATGGTGAGGAGAGTCAGTAGCAGAACTGCAAATTACTTGGTGAGGGTAGGAATCAGTGCAGGGTTAAATGAAGTAGTCCACTGATGATCAGGAGAGGTAGATGTTGTAATGGTTAATGGTGGTTGGAGAAGAAATCAAAGTCAGATTTGGTTGTCCCCAGTGGTTTAGTGGTTAAATAAGCAGTTTGTAAAATCAGACCTGGAAATCCTGGTTTCTTGCATCAGGTGGTCAGTAGTTTCAGTAGATGAAGCAAATGTCAGTGCTTGGTGGAAATGACTGTTTCTTCAATCTGAATTCAGCCTGTTTACTTCCTTCTTGTCTGCAGCAGCTGTTTACCATACTTGAACTTTCAAAACAGAGAACACTTCACACTATCACACAGATTTTACACACTGAATTCTAGAGGAGTGAACAGATAAATTTAGAACAACTGTTTATAAATACAGTGCTAATTTAAGACAATTGAGGTTTCTGCATGTTTATTCCTGTACAAAGGCAGGGATTTTTTTACAGTAAGGGTGTTAAAGTTGTGGTATTCTTTGCCTCTGGATACGGTACTTGCAGATACTATAACTGCTTTGAAAAAAACAACTGATGCCTATCTAACACAGAACAATATTGAGAATTATGAGAGATGGCTTCAGTGCAGAAAAGTTGTTGATCTAGGGAACTATCAGACTGCCATTTGAATTTAGGAAGGAAGTTTTTTACCCACTTGGGGCTAAATTGGAAATGGCTTCAGGGTTTTTTTTGCCTTCCTCTGGACCAACACAGGTGTTTTAACATGGGCTGGACGTGATGGGCTTATGTCTTTTTTCAGCCTCGTCAAGTATGTTACTATGTTACTGTATGGATCTTACAAATCTATTAGCATGGATTTAGGACCAGCAGCAGTATAAAGAGTCTTAGCATTACTAGTATTGAGTGACTCACTTAGTAGTATTGGTCCAATAGAGGCACTCGGCATAGTAGCACAGCAGGGCAGGATATAGCATCGCTAGGCTACTCACTGTGTGGGGATAAAACAAAAGAAGAATGGTGCATGCACCTCTAAGCATAGAAAATGGTATCCTCTTTCCAATACCACTGTCTTGAAACACCACTCTTTGAATAATAATCACGTTTTCTTGTGACACAACCACCGCTAAGAAACATATTTACTAAATATCCTGCAGTGTACGTATGCACCTTCAACACCACTGTTTGTTCCCTTAGTCCACAGTTGCCTCCTTGTTGCAATGCCAGTTTGAGTACAATACTTGAGGAAGTTATCCGTTCACTACCTCAAACTGGAATAACCTTCTCTGAGGAAAAAATATTGAAAATAGTGGGATTACTAGGGAGCTAAGTGGTAGAAAAGATATCATAAAGGGGTGAAATGATTCTTGATCTTGTAAAATGCTTCTTGAGGTTGAACAATCCTTTTAAATAGTAAATGACAGGGTAGTACAGTGAGTGGTTGGATGTTTTCAAGCAATCTTGAATGTGGCATCAGCAACACTTTATAAATCCAAGAAACCTTTGCACTCCTCTTTTTATCAGAAGGGCAAAGTCAGTACAGAATTGCAGCCACTGTCTTGATATCAATCTCAGTACCTTTAGGGGGATATAATAAACACTGCAAACTTCACCAAATTTGTTTCAAAAAGATTTTTCTCTAGTTTGGCTTAAACCTTTGAGTGCCAGAGAGGTATATAATGTACTTCTTTGTAGTGTGCTGTGCACCTCTCTGGCATTCAGAGGGTTAAATCTGGTATGTTCTTAAAGGGATAGTAATGTTTCATAATAAATGCAGCTCTAATTAATCATCATAGTATTTGGATTTGGAGAGTGTTATTTCAATTCTGTCAGAGTTGTAGTTCAAGAGTAATTCAATGACAAAGTATCCCCCTCCCACCCCTTTTACTGATGTAACACTGTTCAGCCAGAGTGGAAGGGAGGTGCCCAGGTAGACTGCAGAGAGGGACAATCTTCAATTAAGATAAGGGAAAAACCTGAAAAACTTGTCAAGGGGGGCAGGGCTTTCATTGTTCTCATAGGAAGAAGATTGTCCCCTGCTGTTATCTGTCTGGTCTATGGACTGCATTCCACATCTGAGAAGAGATTGCTTACACTAGGTAAAAGGGGCGGGAGGGGGAAACTGCTTGTGAATATCTCTCAAACCATAAATGTTTGATAGATAAGACTTATATTGTTCTTCATGTTTTTTTAATGCCTACAAAATAAAATAAAGATAAAACGAAGTATTACTATCCCTTTAAGTGTGAAAGAAAATTCATAACATGAACTTCAAGTTCTTCTAGGGAGGTGGAGAAGATTAGCATGTTATCTAGTTATACTAACACAAATTGGTTGAGTAGTACATGAAATAATTTGTTTTCAAAATGTTGGAAATTGGCTGGAGCACTACACAGTCCAAAGGGCATTACTGTCAGGCTCTGATTTATGGCCAGTATGATTGCTGAAGCCCAGAAGCAGGGATGTGCAGACCAGTGTAGGTATGTCACACAGAGAATACTAGGCTGTTTAGGGAACAAGACCAGAACAACTGAGCACAGAGGTATGGCATGCCCAGGGTTTTATAGGATATTCTAGTGTGGTGACATAGCTGCATACGCACAATGATGTACCCGCTGTTCCTTTTCTTTGCACTATATGAGCAGGTAACTTAACCCCTTAGTGACAGCCGCGTGCGTACGCGGCTGTCACCTTAACGCCCATGGTACATTTTTTGTTTTTTTCCAAACGAGTCCGGAGTCCCCGAGCGGCGTGCAGCTGCACGGAGACCCAGACTTACAAGACTTACCAGGTACGTCCTCTGTCACTAAGTGACAGTTTCTGTGTGACGTACCTGGTAAGTCATTTGTCGTTAAGGGGTTAAGCTACAGCCTAAGAAAGTATGCAGAGTAGCCCTACCACCCCTATGTTGCATCAGGATTGCAAAACACACCTATCCACGTGACCACAAAGATGAAAAAGCACACCCCATGACAAGAGACTACTCAAATAAGAATGTAACCAGGCACACTGCAACTCAGTAGGGTAAGAGCTGGGGACAACCAAAGGTCTGAGTGGCAACTAGTCTAAAAATTACACAAAGTTCAAACCACCCATAACTGGTTCTAAAGGCTGTCTACTAGTGTTGAGCGAGCATGCTCGGCCGATGCTCGGATCGGCTCGAGCATCGCTCTGCTCGGCACATGGCGGTACTCGTACGAGTACCGCATGTGCTCGCCCGCCATGTTCGGGTCTCCTCCCCGCACGTTTCGCGGCTGCTGCGCAGCCAATAAACGTGCAGGGAGGCTCTGACATCAGTGTAATGCCAGCAGCCATGTTGGCTGCTGGCATTACACTGATTGGCTGGCCAGAACCCGTGGTCGGGTGCTGTATAGCACCTGACCAGCGAGTTCGGCTCAGTCTTAGCCAGGGAGAGATGAGGATAGGAAGGGAAAGTCAGTGTAGGGAGAAGAAAAGTCTTGTTGAACAAAAAAAAAAGAACCAAAAGTCCTTTTTAGGACTACTGTGTGTGGGGGCAGCAGTTTATTTTGTGTGGGGGAAAAAAAAAAAAAAAAAAAAACATATATTCTGTTTAGTGTGCAAAGTTGCAGATTAGAGCACATTCTGTTTAGTGTGCAAAGTTGCAGATTAGAGCACATTCTGTTTAGTGTGCAAAGTTGCAGATTAGAGCACATTCTGTTTAGTGTGCAAAGTTGCAGATTAGAGCACATTCTGTTAAGTCTTCAAACTAAAATATCAAAGTCACATATTCCATTCAGTGTGCGTCGCCGCAGTTTAGCAGCACATTCTGTGTACTGTGCACAGTTGCAGAATAGGAAGAAATACTGTTAAGTTTTCAAACTAAAATATCAAAGTCACATATTCCATTCAGTGTGCTTCGCCGCAGTTTAGCAGCCTATTCTGTGTACTCTGCACAGTTGCAGAATAGGAAGAAATACTGTTAAGTTTTCAAACTAAAATATCAAAGTCACATATTATATTCAGTGTGCGTCACCGCAGTTTAGCAGCCTATTCTGTGTACTCTGCACAGTTGCAGAATAGGAAGAAATACTGTTAAGTTTTCAAACTCAAATATCAAAGTCACATATTATATTCAGTGTGCGTCACCGCAGTTTAGCAGCCTATTCTGTGTACTCTGCACAGTTGCAGAATAGGAAGAAATACTGTTAAGTTTTCAAACTCAAATATCAAAGTCACATATTCCATTCAGTGTGCGTCACCGCAGTTTAGCAGCCTATTCTGTGTACTCTGCACAGTTGCAGAATAGGAAGAAATACTGTTAAGTTTTCAAACTAAAATATCAAAGTCACATATTATATTCAGTGTGCGTCACCGCAGTTTAGCAGCCTATTCTGTGTACTCTGCACAGTTGCAGAATAGGAAGAAATACTGTTAAGTTTTCAAACTAAAATATCAAAGTCACATATTATATTCAGTGTGCGTCACCGCAGTTTAGCAGCCTATTCTGTGTACTCTGCACAGTTGCAGAATAGGAAGAAATACTGTTAAGTTTTCAAACTAAAATATCAAAGTCACATATTATATTCAGTGTGCGTCACCGCAGTTTAGCAGCCTATTCTGTGTACTCTGCACAGTTGCAGAATAGGAAGAAATACTGTAAAGTCTTCAAACTAAAATATCAAAGTCACATATTCCATTCAGTGTGCGTCACCGCAGTTTAGCAGCCTATTCTGTGTACTCTGCACAGTTGCAGAATAGGAAGAAATACTGTTAAGTTTTCAAACTAAAATATCAAAGTCACATATTATATTCAGTGTGCGTCACCGCAGTTTAGCAGCCTATTCTGTGTACTCTGCACAGTTGCAGAATAGGAAGAAATACTGTTAAGTTTTCAAACTCAAATATCAAAGTCACATATTCCATTCAGTGTGCGTCACCGCAGTTTAGCAGCCTATTCTGTGTACTCTGCACAGTTGCAGAATAGGAAGAAATACTGTAAAGTCTTCAAACTAAAATATCAAAGTCACATATTCCATTCAGTGTGCGTCACCGCAGTTTAGCAGCCTATTCTGTGTACTGTGCACAGTTGCAGAATAGGAAGAAATACTGTTAAGTTTTCAAACTAAAATATCAAAGTCACATATTATATTCAGTGTGCGTCACCGCAGTTTAGCAGCCTATTCTGTGTACTCTGCACAGTTGCAGAATAGGAAGAAATACTGTAAAGTCTTCAAACTAAAATATCAAAGTCACATATTCCATTCAGTGTGCGTCACCGCAGTTTAGCAGCCTATTCTGTGTACTCTGCACAGTTGCAGAATAGGAAGAAATACTGTTAAGTTTTCAAACTAAAATATCAAAGTCACATATTCCATTCAGTGTGCGTCACCGCAGTTTAGCAGCCTATTCTGTGTACTGTGCACAGTTGCAGAATAGGAAGAAATACTGTTAAGTTTTCAAACTCAAATATCAAAGTCACATATTATATTCAGTGTGCGTCACCGCAGTTTAGCAGCCTATTCTGTGTACTCTGCACAGTTGCAGAATAGGAAGAAATACTGTTAAGTTTTCAAACTCAAATATCAAAGTCACATATTATATTCAGTGTGCGTCACCGCAGTTTAGCAGCCTATTCTGTGTACTCTGCACAGTTGCAGAATAGGAAGAAATACTGTAAAGTCTTCAAACTAAAATATCAAAGTCACATATTATATTCAGTGTGCGTCACCGCAGTTTAGCAGCCTATTCTGTGTACTCTGCACAGTTGCAGAATAGGAAGAAATACTGTAAAGTTTTCAAACTAAAATATCAAAGTCACATATTATATTCAGTGTGCGTCACCGCAGTTTAGCAGCCTATTCTGTGTACTCTGCACAGTTGCAGAATAGGAAGAAATACTGTTAAGTTTTCAAACTCAAATATCAAAGTCACATATTCCATTCAGTGTGCGTCACCGCAGTTTAGCAGCCTATTCTGTGTACTCTGCACAGTTGCAGAATAGGAAGAAATACTGTTAAGTTTTCAAACTAAAATATCAAAGTCACATATTCCGTGTAAGATGAAGAAGGCGGGTAAAAAGGGACGGGGAAGTGGACGTGATCCTGATAGTTCAGGGCGCGGGTCAGGACGCGGAGAAACTGTGCCTGGTGCCAGAGCACAAGAAAGAAAGACATCCACCATACCTAGCTTCATGTCTCATTTTACAGGGCGTCGCAGGACATCACTCTCGAGGTCCGACCATTGTGAACAGGTGGTCGGTTGGATGTCAGCTGATACTGCTTCCAGTCGGTTAAGCACCACCCTGTCTTCCACCAAGTCCACTCTCAGTAGCCAAGAGTCTGGTCAACATAATCCTCACTCTGATCATCCTTCCTCCCACCATACACGGTCTGGTCAAAGAAGTGATCCCACACTGGGATATAGTGAGGAGCTCGTCTCATCACCAATCCTTCATTTGACCCTCTCTCCAAGCACGCTTGCAGAGGAACATGACATCTTGTGCCCTGATTCACAACCTCTAGAGGGTACCCAATCACAAGAAGATGACAGATGTGAACGGCATTTAAGGTCAAAGGAAGTAGTGGATGATGATGATGATGATGAGACACAGTTGCCATTAAATCAACCACTATTACTGTCTCAAGACCTTGTTGAGGAGAATGTTATACAGTTGTCAATGACTGAGTATGTGGTGGGATCAAGACATGAGGAGGATGATCAGAGTGAGGAAGTGGAGGAGGACTTGGTGGACGATGAGGTGACTGACCCCACCTGGGAAGGTGTAGAGCCGAGCGATGACAGCAGTCCTGAGGGTGAGCCATCTGCAGCACCACAACAGGCTGGAAGAGGCAGTGGTGTGGCTACAGAAAGAAGGCGGACCGCACCAAACCGGCCCGCAAATGTTCCACGGAGCACCCCCTTGCGTAAATCTCCCTTGCCAAGGGGTAGGTGTTCCGCGGTATGGCGTTTTTTTTAAGGAAAGTGCGGACGACAAAAGAATTGTAGTTTGCAACCTGTGCCACACCAGAATGAGCCGAGGCATGAACACTAGAAACCTCACCACCACCAGCATGATCCGCCACATGGCATCCAAGCACCGTAATAAGTGGGAGGAACGCCTGGATCGCCCATCTGTGTCTGCAGGCCACACCACTGCCTCCTCTTCCCCTGTTTTCGGTGCCGGCCAATCGCCTGTCGAAGGCGCAGGCCCGCATACCTCCCGCCCTGCACCTGTACCATCTGAAGCACCATCAGCGACCACATCCACTTCCCTGTCCCAGCACAGCGTCCAAATGTCGTTACCCCAGGCATTTGAGCGCAAGAGAAAATACCCAGCCACCCACCCACAGGCCATAGCATTAACCTCACACCTTTCCAAATTACTGGCCATCGAAATGCTGCCATTTAGGCTTGTGGACACTGAGTCCTTCCGCAGCCTGATGGCAGCAGCTGTCCCTCGGTACGCGGTCCCCAGCCGCCACTACTTTTCCCGGTGTGCCATCCCCGCATTACACCACCATGTGTCCCGTAACATCACCCGTGCCCTGACCAACGCAGTTACTGGGAAGGTCCACTTAACAACTGACACATGGACAAGTGCTTGTGGCCAGGGACGCTACATTTCCCTGACGGCACACTGGGTGAATGTCGTGGAGGCTGGGAGCGACTCGGACCCTGGGATGGCACGGGTGCTACCCACGCCGAGGATTGCGGGCCCTACCTCCATCAGGGTTTCCGCCAGCACCTACGTTATTGGCTCCTCCTCCTCCGTTTCCACCTCCGAATTCTCTACACGCAGCGCCACTCCCCCATCAGCCAGTAGCTGGAAGCAGTGTAGCACTGCAGTGGGGAAGCGTCAACAGGCCGTGCTGAAGCTGATCTGCCTTGGGGACAAACAGCACACGGCCTCAGAGCTGTTGCAGGGGATTAGTCACCAGACCGAGCAGTGGCTCTCGCCACTCAACCTGCAACCAGGCATGGTTGTGTGTGATAATGGGCGTAACTTGGTGGCGGCTTTGGAGCTCGGCAAGCTCACACACGTACCATGCCTAGCGCATGTATTTAATTTAGTGGTTCAGCGATTTCTAAAAACCTACCCCAATGTGCATGATCTCTTGACCAAGGTGCGCCGCATGTGTGCACATTTCCGTAAGTCATCTACAGCTTCGGCCGGCCTGTTGAAGCTGCAGCAGCGCTTACAATTGCCAGCTCACCGGCTGCTGTGTGACGTGAGCACGCGCTGGAACTCCACCTTCCACATGTTGGCCCGGCTTTGTGAGCAGCAGAGGGCAGTAGTGGAGTACCAGCTGTTACACGGTCGTCGCCTCTCCGTTCAACTTCCTGTAATCAGAAGTGAGGAGTGGGAATGGATGTCAGACCTCTGCGAGGTTTTACGCAATTTTGAGGAATCGACACAGATGGTGAGCGGCGATAACGCTATTATCAGTGTAACCATCCCACTTCTGTGTCTACTGAAACGCTCGCTGCTCACAATTAAAACCGACGCTTTGCATGTGGAAGAGGTGGAAATGGGGGAGGAAGAGCTTACACAAGGTGATAGCCAGAGCACCCTCACTTCGTCTTCTCAGCGACAATTGGAGGAGGCGGAGGAGGAGGAGGAAGACACGGTTGCCTCCGCTACAGAGGGTAGCCATGGAACTTTAGTTCCATCTCTTCAGCGTGGGTGGGCAGAAGAGGAGGAAGAGGATGAGGAGATTGAGAGTCATCCTCCTGGTGAGGACAGCGAAATCTTGACTGTTGGTACTCTGGCACACATGGCTGACTTTATGTTAGGCTGCCTTTCCCGTGACCCACGCGTTGTACGCATTTTAGACAACACGGATTACTGGGTGTTCACCCTTCTGGACCCCCGCTACAAAGAGAATTTCTCATCTCTCATTCCTCCGGTGGAGAGGACAAGCAAAATGGTGCAATACCAGAAGGTTCTTGTTGAAAAATTGCTCCAAAAATTTCCATCTGACAACGCTGGCGGCAGAGTACGTGCTACCTTGGCCAACCGAGAAGGGGAGAAAAGGGGAGCACACAGCAGTTCCGACAAAGGCAGGGCAACACTCTCCAAGGCGTGGGACACCTTCATGACACCCCGCCAGCACCCTCACCCTGATGCGCAGCCTAGTGTCACAAGGAGGGAAAAGTTTTGGAAGATGGTGAAGGAGTACGTAGCAGACCGTGTCAGCGTCCTCAATGATCCCTCTGTGCCTTACAACTACTGGGTGTCCAAGCTGGACACGTGGTATGAACTGGCACTCTACGCCTTGGAGGTGCTGGCCTGCCCTGCCGCCAGCGTTCTGTCTGAGCGGGTATTTAGTGCTGCTGGTGGCATCATAACAGATAAGCGTATCCGCCTTTCCACCGACAATGCTGATAGGTTGACACTTATAAAAATGAACAAGGCCTGGATTTCCCCTGACTTCTCCACTCCACTGGAGGAAAGCCCTGGGGGAACATAAACTCACTTTATATATGTTATTTACAATGATGGGAATACTCTGTATTCCCATTCACCCCTTCCACCCAAAAAACGGGTATATGGTTGACTCTTAATCTTCTCATCCTCCTCCTCCTCTTCCATATGCCCTGTGATATAATTTTTATATAGGGCCAGCTCACCAGCGGGCCCTGTGATATAATTTTTATATAGGGCCAGCTCACCAGCGGGCCCTGTTTGACAACTTTTTGTATAGGTCAGCTCACCAGCGGGCCTTCTCATATAATGTTTTATTGGGTCAGCTCTCTAGCGGGCCCTCTCATATAATGTTTTATAGCGTCAGCTCACTAGCGGGCCTTCGCATATAATGTTTAGGATGGTCAGCTCCGCAGCAGACCCTCACCCATAATGTTTTAGATGGTCGGCTCAGCGCACGTTTCCCTCTTAATCATGGCCCCAGTTCAGAAAAATCGAGGACATTTTTGGGATAATTTGCCTCTGCGCACGTTTCCCTCTTAATCATGGCCTCACTTCAGAAAATCAAGGAAATTTTTGGGATAATTTGCCTCTGCGCACATTTCCCTCTTAATCATGGCCTCACTTCAGAAAATCAAGGAAATTTTTGGGATAATTTGCCTCTGCGCACGTTTCCCTCTTAATCATGGCCTCACTTCAGAAAATCAAGGAAATTTGTGGGAGAATTTGCAGATGATATACAAGTAAATATACAGCAAATATTGTTTGGTAACAATTTTTCGCCTAAAGTCGTTTTTATTTTCCTTTTTGTGTGTTTTATGGTCAGTCTGTAAAAATGGCGTACTACGGGCGAAAGATCGTTCCCAGCAGCGATGTTGGAGTCCAAGATGCATCCAGACATCCTCCCTATGCTGTCCCTGAACCATTTCTGTGGTGTTTCCATCCTTTTCTTCCCTTTTCCTATGGACCAGGCACCCTCCCCTCATCAGAGCAGGGGGTGCCTGGTGTAATGCTCGAGTCCTCCCATTGACTTCAATGGGGCTCGGGTGCTCGGCCGAGCACTCGAGCCTCCGGGGGCGCTCGGTCAGAGCACCCGAACACCCGAGCATTGGGGTGCTCGCTCATCACTACTGTCTACCATTCACCCTTCTCCCTAATTCATACCAGGTTGTAGGTTCCCACAGAGATAAAGTTTGGTAAAGATCTTAACAAAGCATAATCAATCAAACAAGTGGCCACATTTTCATCTGGATAGTCTTTCAAGTTCTGGAATTCCGATTCATTTAAGTGGTAGCTTCTGCCAAAAGGTTCCTTAGACCCAGGAAGTAGCTCAGTTGGGTAGTCCCATATCATGTGGGTTGGTAGCTGATTGGCTCTTTTCTTGTCAGAAAACTCCCTGTAAGCAACTGGAAGGAAAATCAGACAGTCCAAAGTAGTGAGTTTTGACAGATACATCCATTGAGGGTGTGGATGACAAGCAGAGGTTGTGACGGAATGGTTGTCACCCTGATAAAAAAAAACCCGTATGTTTTCAGTGATCTCCATTGCCTTCACATGTGTTCCCATTCTTGAAGACATTACTGTCCCCTGTGTGTGCATGTATTAGAGATTGTTGGCCATTTACCAGCATTGAATGGGTTAGTTAGTATGTATGTTTGATGTACAGAGGGAGTCTAACTAATCAAAGAGATTGTGTTATCAGATAGTCCTCTGTGGGTCATATAGAGGGGGTAGAGCAAATATGTGAGTGGAATGTGTGTCCCTTCCCCCATGCATCAGGCTACGCACAATATATCATGTAAATGGTAGCTGTGACATCAGATCCTGTAGGGGGTGGGTAGAAGAGAGAAACTCAGGGAAGAAGAAGAAAGTGGAAAGATGGGAATGTATGAGCAGGGGGAGAAGGCCTCCCTAGAATGGAGGGAGGCCTGGGGCCAGTCTGGAGTTTGACTGGTTCATATGCTTGCTAAAGAAGTACTGGGGAAGCCAGGACTGGTGTGTGCCCTCTTCGGACGCGTTAGGGTGAGTGGGCAATGAAGAGGCCGGGTCCCCCTTCCAGTTGTGGGCTGTAAGCCAAGCTGCGGCAGCTGCAGTCACAGAAAGTTCCCTTGGCCGTGAAACTTAACGTCAGTGGCTATGGCCCAAGAATAAGGAAAAAGACTGTAGATAATCTCTTAGGATGCCTTCTCCAAAACCTCTGTGAGGACTAAAAGGTACAAAGAAACTTCATGCAACCCAGCACCATGGGCAGTGCGCGGAGTGCCCCACACTTGAAGTGTGTAGTTTTTATGCTTTACCCCTGTTTGTTGGCGTGTACTTGTTGTCCTATTTGTGTGCCGTGACCTCTCTAATAAATGCAATTTATTATCTTTTTGTTTGGCTGATTACATCGCATAACCCTCGGTCCAAGCAGTAACCACTGTCACAGTGGTCGTTGCAAAATGGAGCAAATATGTAGTTTTCTTGTGGTTCAGTCGATAATTGGATTGTGGTGCTTGAGCCAGGGTAACCCCTAGATTACTGGAAACATTCCTAACATCCCAGTTTTGAAGGTTTACCAGCTCATGATGGTCAGGTGTAAGTGTTATTGTTGGTGTCACACCCTTTTTCCTGTTGGATTCTGGGGGTTTAAATTCTGGTGCAAATCTGCAGCTGACGCCTAATTATCGAGCTCATACTGTGCTGTGTTATGACTTGATCTGTAGTTCTAGTATTTTGACATGTCTTGTCTTACCTTCCTTTCATCCTGCCTGATTTCCACTGTTTGACCAGGCTTGTCTGACTTCCAATTCTCCTGCCTCCTCTCCCATGTAAGACCCAGCTCGCCTGAGCATTCTACTGTCTGTTGAATCTCCTTTCTCGGCCTGCGCTTCTGTGTAGGACTAGGCTCAGGTGATCATTCTACCTCCTGTTGAATCTGCTCCCTCAGCCTGCTCTTCGGTGTAGAACCTGGGTTGCCGGAAACTTCATCTTCTGATCAAAGTTAGTTCCTCCACCACATTTCATTGGCTTCGCCACCTATTACAGGAAATTCATTTGGAACTTTTCGAAAGATATTAGCCTCTATTACCACTCTTACCATGACTAATGTGAATGCCCAAGGATGGCCCAAAGAAGTATTAACCCCCTTTGACACCCTTAAAACTGTATTCACATCTGCATTCATATTACGCTTCCCTGATCCCCATTTGCTGTTCACTATGGAGGTAGATGCATCTGAGGTTAGAACAGGTGCTATTCTATCCCAAGAAGACCCACAAACTAAGACCTGGCATTCTTTTTCCTATTTTTCCAAATGCTTTAGCTGAGCCGAATTGAATTATGATGTGGGTAACAGAGAGCTACTGGCAATCAAACTAGCATTAGAAGAATGGCAACATTTGCTAGAAGGCTCCCCTCACCAGATCCTGATTTTGACAGACCGTAAGAACTTTTAGTTTCTGTAATTCGCTATATGTCTCAACCCCAGGCAGGCCAGATAGGCGCAGTTTTTTGCACAATTCAGTTATGTCATCTCCTTCCTCCCTGGATCAAAGAACACTAAGGAGGACCCACTCTCACGCCAGTTTGGTCCAGGTCCTGATTTACTTCTGGAGCCCATTCTCAATCCTGCTTGCTTCCTTGCTGCCTTGTCAGCTGAGAATCTTCTTTGGATTCAGCAAGCCCAGTGCACTCCCAATCCAAGACAACCATCCTCCACCTCATTCGGGACACCTCATTATCAAACTGGGGTGCTACAATGGTGTCACCAGTCTCCTGTCGTGGGTCATCCTGGCTTCCGGTAAACCTTGGAACTGGTCTCTCACTAATTCTGGTTGCCAACCATCTCGCAGGGTGTACAATCCTTTGTCGCAGCATGCTCTTCGTGTGACAGATTCAAGACCTTGCTCCAATCTCAGTCCAGCCTGCTTAAACCTCTACCACTTCCATCTCGACTGTAGTCTCATATTACCATGGATTTTATTGTGGATCTACCCATGTGTGCTGTACTGGTCATTGTAGATCGTTTTTTGAAGCAAGGCCAATTTGTTGTTCTTCCTAAGCTACCAGCTGTGGCAGAATTGGCCTCTATCTTTATTAAAGAGCTATTTCGCCTTCATGGGTGTCCATCAAAGACTGTTCCTGATAGAGGATCCCAGTTTATCTACTTGTTTTGGAAAGCCTTCTTTTTTGGATTAGGTATCATTCTGAATTTCTCCTCATCTTACCACCCGCAAAGCAATGGCCAGACAGAATGGCCAAACCAACAAACCAATCCCCGGAAGCCTTGCACTGTCACTTCCTGACAGAAGAACAGGACAACTGAGTTGAACTGCTACCTCTGGTGAAGTTCGTTTTTAATAACTTCCATGAGTCCTTGCAGAATTCTCTGTTTATTACTGTCTATGGTATTCATCCTCTCATTTTTCCTTTCTCAGGCCCATCAGGGACCCCTGCTGCTGATACCCTTGTTGGTAATGTTCACCACTGATGGACTCAGGCTAAAAATCATCTGCAACTAGCTGCTGCTAGACAAAGAACTCAAGCGTACCGTAGATGTTGGTCTGCCCTATCTTACCACCCTGGAGATAAGGTTTGGCTACCCAACTGGCATCTATCCATCCACCAACCTGCTTCTAAATTCAGTCCCCTTTTTGCAGGACCCTTCAGTATAGTAAAATGTATTAATCCTGTTACGGTAGCCCTGAAATTGCCTCTTCATGGAAAATTGCCTCCCTATTGAAGCCAGCAGTAGGAAATCATTATTCCACAAGACAGTATCCTCCTCCTCCTGTCTTTCGTTGTAAATAAAATTTTGGACTCTCATAGGGCCCAATGCTCTATTCAGTATTTAGTAGACTGGAAGTGCTGTGGGCCAGAAAACAGATCCTGGGTTCCGGCTGAACCTCAGTTGGTATAACATTTTCAGATGAAATTTCTGGACAAACCTGTTACCCCAGAGGTCTCTCATTGAAGGGGGTACAATCACCCCCACATTCCTATGGGCTTTCAGTGGGGGGGGGCTTAAATTCTGGTGCAATTTGTAGCTGACACAGAATTTTCAAGCTTGCACCTTGCTGCGTTGTGACTTGATCCGTAGCTATAGTATTTTGACCTGGCTTGCTTACCTTCCTTCCATCTGATGATTTGGTTCTTCTGCTACTTGATTTCCAGTGTTCGACCCAGCTTGTCTGACTTCCGATTCTCCTGCTTGCTTTCCCATGGATGACCCAGTATCACGGTGCCCATGTTTATTGTGACATTTTGACACTAGTAGCTTGATGCTTTCCTATTGGCTAAGTGTTATGGCTCCACCCAGTGGTAGCCTTTAAGTACTGTGATCTGTCACTATTACAGGGCCCTATCGTGGTGTTCCGTTGTTTAGTACCTTGCTGCCGTTATTCGTGTGATTTCCTGTGTATGACCCAGTTCGCCTGACTACTCTCTATCAGTTCCTGTTCCTTCTCCGTGTACTGACCCGGCCTGGCTGACGTTCCTGCTCCATGTATCGACTTGGATTGGCTGACGTTCCTGCTCCATGTACCGACCCGACCTGGCTGACGTTCCTGCTCCGTGTATCGACTTAGATTGGCTGAAGTTCCTGCTCCTTGTTGACCGTTGTGGAGACCGTTGCTCTCCCGTGACTCCTGTACTACCAGATCCGGTAGAGAGTTGCCACAGTGCTCTGTCTCTGGTGTACTAGCCCAGTCGGTTGATATATATACTGCACTACCATTCTGTACTGCGACCCACTAGTGCCTTGCTGCCTCTTTACTCCATACCCAGGGTTGTTGCTCAGCTTGTTGATCCACTTGATCCGCTTGGCTTGTCCCGTTGTCACTGGGGTTGGTCTCATGGGCGCGTCAGTTAGTCTCCGCTCCTGTTCTATCGTTCCACAAGCACCCGTTCAGGGCCTTCCGTTTATACACCTGGGTGGGAGCTTTATTGTGGCACTATTACGCTGGCTTGTCATTCCACCATTAGTAAGGTTGGTCTCTGGGTGCCTCTATCGGCTCTGTCACCTGGAAGTAGCCAACAAGCCGTGCGTGTCTCGATAATACCTGGTACCATTACCGTGGGTCGCAGTTGGAGTATATTCAGGGTGTTCCGTGATTCCTCCGGTTGCAGTATCACTATACTCTGTGTTACCTCCTGGGCCTCGAGCAACCATCCTGGGCTAGTCGCCATTTTTGCACTTATCAGCATTTGAGTGCTTCCTGGGCCTCGCTATTAGGGCCTCCCAGTCTCCTGGCCTAATAGCATTAACCATTTGTGTCTCACAGAATCACACGGACTGTTCCCGACCTGTGTCAGTATATTTACTGCGTGTTATATGTATACTGGACCCGTGTGGGCAAATGTAATTTATTAACCTGTCCTGTGTCAGTTCTGTTGTTCCATTACTGGACCCGCGAGGGTTAATTCAGTTTGCTTATTCAATAAAACTGTGTTTTACCAAATTGCATGCCTCTGAGTGTACTGAAAACTGTTACACCCAGCTCCCCTGACCATTCTTCTACCTGTTGAAAACGTGGAAAGCAATTATAAGTCAAGGATACCACAGCAGAGCAATAGGGGTGAGAGATAATAGTTACTTGAGACATACCCACATGAGAGAAGAGACATGAGGGGCAGTTGCATAGGAAATGTCCTTCTATGCCATAGTACTGGTATAGATTCTTAGATCATCTGAGTGTTCTTCCTTTCAAAATGAGTGAGGTTCTGACAAGGCCAGTCTACGTAGGTTCTGTTAGAGGAGTTGCCAGAGTACCAGGGCTAGCAACTTCCATGACAGAAGGTGGAGGCCACCAGGGTGGAGCAAGATGATGAGACATCTCCTGATTTCTCGTCACATCAACTAAATACCTATGTCAGGAAGTAGTTGAGGAGACCACGGGCTACCAAAGACAATGAGGACTGGAACTGGTGAGTGATGCTGCTGAGAGTAGTCAGCGATAGGTGTGGTCTTGTTGAGTCCACAGGCCGGGTTAAAATGCCAACTGCAAGGTCGGACGCCAGATCTGGCTGAGCTGGAACTGGGTCAGAATAACCACAAGCACCAATGGGTAGCCAGGTTTAACAAGTACTAGACTGAGGGTAAGATGTTCTCAGGATGAACCTGCAGTGCAGAGGGAAGAGACTGAATTATAGTCAAGGAAAGCCATAGGTCTGGTACACATGAACACAGGAGCTCTGAATCATGGTCCGTGATAGCCAAAGGTATAGTACACAGGAACAATGGAACTCTGAACTTTGATCAAGGATAGCCGAAGGGCTGGTATAGAGGAACACAGAAACTCTGAAATGTGTTTGAGCATAGAGGAAGGTTTGGTACACATGAACTCTAAATCATGCTTGAGGATAGCGAACGACTGGCATGCAGAATACCAGAGCTTGAATAGACAGGAGCACCAAACTGGACTCTTGCATGAATCAACTCCTCAACTGTTTTAGGAATGTGTACCCCAGATTATGCATACTGAAGCCAGTCTGACAGACCCAGCTGATACTTTTTAAGGCAGGCTCATCCCATGGGGCATCTGAAGACCATCTCCTAAATTCTGCAGTGTAATCTTTTTTCTGTAGTCACATATAGGAAAGTCAGGTTATTGAGAGCTGTGACTCTCCAAAATGCAGTGGTACCAGACAGCTAGTGAGCCACAGATGAGCATGATGGTGATCTGGTATCACGGTGCCCGTGATTGGTGCTGTTCAGTGTCAGTCACTTGCTGAGTATCATGATTGGCTGTCTGTGATTAGCCCTCCTCACACAGCCTTTTTAAACCCAGGCTGAGCACTTCCAGGTTGCCCTTTTGTGGTGTTTCTGACTCCACTCTGCCTGACCTGCTTGTCAGACTTCTGGGCCTGTTCCTGCTGTACTTGCTGATCCTGTGTTCCAGTGTTCCAGTGTTCCTGTATGCTAGTGTTCCTGTGTTCCAGAGTTCCAGTGTTCCTGTGTTCCAGCACCTCGCGGGTTAATCTTACTGTGTTCCTGAATGTCCGGCTCCAGCCGTTGCTCTGGCGACATTGTTCTTCTCGCTGCTGATCATACTTTGTTGGTTTACTCCACTAAACCTGGTTGCGATATACATTGTTGATCCCAGCGTGCGGACGCTGGATTACTCCATTAAATCTGGTTGCAGTATACATTGTTGGTCTCAGCGTGCGGACGCTGGTTTACTCCACTAAACCTGGTTGCGATATACATTGTTGGTCTCAGCGTGCGGACGCTGGTTTACTCCACTAAACCTGGTTGCGATATACATTGTTGGTCTCAGCGTGCGGACGCTGGTTTACTCCACTAAACCTGGTTGCTATATACATTGTTGGTCCCAGCGTGCGGACGCTGGTTTACTCCACTAAACCTGGTTGCTATATACATTGTTGGTCCCAGTGTGCGGACGCTGGTTTACTCCACTAAACTGGTTGCGAGATACATTATTGGCTCCATCGTGCGGACGCTGGTTTGCTCCACTAAACCTGGTTGCGATATACGTTGTTGGTCCCAGCGTGCGGACGCTGGTTTACTCCATTAAACCTGGTTGCGATATACATTGTTGGTTCCAGCGTGTGGTTGCTGGTTTGCTCCATTAAACCTGGTGGCGCTATTACCATTAGTCCCAACGTGCGGACGTTGGTTTGCTCCTGAACATCCAGTACTGTGGTCAGTCGCTGTCTACTTCCTTGCAGTTGTCTGAGTATTCCTGACAGCTGGTCTACTCGCTCAGGCTGCCCTGCCCGGTATTGGTGAGGCCGGTAGAACCTTGACGATCCATCCTGTAGGTTGCCTCACCCGGTATTGGCAGGGCCGGTAGAGCCTACTCCAGTATTCCTTTGGGCTGCCCTGCCCGGTATTGGTAAGGCAGGTAGAACCTTATAATTCACCATCTTTAAGGTTGCCTTACCCGGTATTGGGAGGGCCGGTAGAGCCTACATTCAGCATTCCGTGGGGGCTGCCTTGCCCGGTATTGGTAAGGCCGGTAGAACCGGTATGTGTCATCTCACGGTTGCCTTACCCGGTATAGGCAAGGCCGGTAGAGCCTGTCATTAAAACTGTCACTTGGGTTGCCTTGCCCGGTATTTAGGCAAGGCCGGTAGAACCTATTATATGTTATGTTACTGTTGTATTGTTATGTATGTTTACCCTACGGGGACTGCCTTTAACTTTTATAAAAGTTAAGTTATTTTACCAAACCTTAAGTCTGAGAGTCTTCAAATCCGTGACATCTGGATCTTGATAGAATCTGAAGCATATAATCAAATAACAGCTGACAGGCAATGCTCTGAAATGGGTATGGTCTTCCTAGCACTCATCTGGTAGGGGGATCTGGGGCATACTAGCTAAGCTTTCTCTATCACAGAATGGTTGTGGAGAGCACTGGACACCCTGAGCTTTTTGGAGTAGGGTCAGGAGAAGCCAGACCATGAGCTAAACTTAGATCCTGTACCTGGTGGTTCAACAGAGTGAATGCTCCTTGCAAATCCTGGACCATTTGAGACAGAGAATATGGAGGTGTTGTGTTAAAACAGACAAGGCCTGAGCGATAACTGCGGTATGGCTCAGTTATTATGTCAACTTACGAGTGTTACTGGTAGATCATTGTATCAGGTGGCCAATCTGACTGGAACTGCCAATCTGATTGGAACTGTAGATAAATTGTTTCTGTATCTCACAAGGACAACCTCCACCCCCCAGGTATTGAGCCCCAAGGTTTCTGTGGCCATCAGTGAACACAGGAAACTCAGAAGCAAGGTATGCAAGGGTCAGCAATAAAACTCACACTAATGTTTGTTTAAATGTCAGTATATGTGTTTATAAATTAGTCTGTGTAAATAAAACACTTTGGTCTTTTTATAAATCATTTATTAGGTTACACAAGGAGGTGTCAATAGGTCGTGAAATAACCTAAAAATGATCAGTAATGCCCTGCCCACCAGCCACACCCACAGCAACACCCCTCTAAAACACAAGTGTCCCTCTTTGGCAGTTTGAAATGTTGGGAGGTATGGGGAGAGATAAGTGAGGTGATTTGGGTTTTATAAGGAGCGGGGCTTAATCATGATTGGGAGGGGCTTCACAGACATGTGGAAAAGTGTTAGAAATAGGCTGGGGAAGGAGGAGAAGTGGGAGGGAAATGGAAGTTTACAGTGTGAGTGTTCTGAGGACGCTTCACCCTATGCTGCTGGTTTGTCCTGTGGGGTAAAAGTTGATACACAACCCTGTGGCAGTCAGTGGGTTAAGTGTGTACTTGATGGCTGCCTGTCATCTGTCTTGCATGGCAAATGTTGAAATTCATGAAATAATTGAACAATAAGGGCCCTAACCCTTTGAGTGCCATTAAGTTCACCCGGTGCTGCAGCTTCCTTTCACTGGCAGTACTACAGGTCTGGCAGAGGCCACTATGAGTCAGAGTGAGTGAGAGTGAGTGTATGTGTGTCTGTGTGCGCCATGTTTTTATTCTGGTTCAGGAGGAAGTTGAGGGAGGGCAATCTCCTTATAGAGATTTTGACAGGGGTGGCCAGGAACTTTGGTCCCTGCTCATTCCTATCAAAAGCAAAGTGTTTGTGCCTCTTGAGGAGACATAAATTATGCAATTAGGCTTTCTCTTTCTATCTATCTATCTATCTATCTATCTATCTATCTATCTATCTATCTTTCTATCTATCTATCTATCTCACTATCTCTCTGTCTGTCTATAAAAGAAGACTTCTGTGTGCCTGGCAAACACACCCAGGGGCGGCAGTAAGGAGGAGTTATTCAAATCTCCTCTAAACTGGCTGTCCTATTGGTGTAAGCATGCGGGCATGATTTTGCTGCAAGGAGATGCATTGGCTACAATGAACACACGCAACACACACACCCCATAAACACACACACACAAAACATATATACACACACACACAATACACGCAAAATGCTATATACCAAATGCTAAGCTCAATACGCATAACACTGTACTATACACCAAACATTATGCGCAATACTCCAAATGTTATACTCCATACACCAAACGCTATACATGAAACGGCAAACATAAAATGCAATGCTTCATATGGAGAGTGCTATACGCCATTCGCTATATGCAGTACTCCAAAAGCTATTCGCCAAACGCTATACACAGTTTGACAGACGCTATAACCAATTTACCAAATGCTATATACAATTCATCAAATGGTATATGCCAAACGCTATGCCCAATTCCCCAAACTTTATACGCAACACACCAAAAGCTATACTTAATTTGACAAATATATATGCCAATTCGCAATATGCAATTAGCCAAATGCTACACGTCAAATGCTGTATGTCAGACACTATAGGCAATATGCAATTCGCCAAAAGCTATACACCACACGCTAAATGCAATTCGGCAATGCAATATGCCAAACACTATGTGGCAGATGCTATTCTCTGTACACCAAACGCAATTCTCAATACACCAAATGCTATTCGCCAAACGCTATACACAATTTATCAAATGGTATATGCCAAACTCAATACACCAAATGCTATACACAGTTCTGCACAATTTGCCAAATGCGATATGCAATATGCCAAGCGCTATATGCAATTCCTCAAAAGGTCTGTGCCAAACACTATATGCAATTCTCCAAACATTATATGCCAAACGCTATATGCAATTCGCCAAACGCTATAGATATCAAACACAAAACGATATATACACAATTCGCCAAATGCAATACGTGAAACGATATATGCCAAACACCATTCAGCAAATGCTATACGCCATTCAGCAAACGCTATACTCAAGATGCTAAACACTATACACCAAATGCAATTTGCCAAACGCAATACTCCAAACACTATACGCAATTCACCAAATGCTATACGCAACTTGCCAAACACTATATGCAATTTGTCAAATGCTATACGCCAAAAATGCTATACCCAGTTAACCAAGCGATAGATGCAATTTGCCATACACTATATCCCAAACGCTATACGCCATTCTGCAAACTTTATATGCAAGACTCCAAACACTATACACCAAATGCAATGTGCCAAAAGCAATACTCCAAATGCTATACACAACTTGCCAAATACTATATACAACTTGCCAAACACTATATGCAATTTGCCAAATGCTATTCTCCAAAAATGCTATACGCAATTAGCCAAATTATATACAATATTTGCTATAAGCAATACAACAAACGCTATTTTCAAAGCCTGTATACACTGTAACCAAATGCAATACGCCAAACACTATACACAATATGCTTTATTCAAATGCTATATGCAATAAGAAAACCGTTATACTCCGTAGGCAAAATGCAATATGCTATACACTATATGCAATAGACAAAATGGTATATGCAATACGCACAATGCTACTGGGCAATATGCTATATGCAGTTGACTATATTAAAAACACTATAGGCAATAAACACAAGCTCGCACTCTCTCAGACACATATGTTCACGCACGCTGTCGCTCACACATGCACGCTTGCTCTCACATGCTGTTACTCAAACACACACACACACACACACTCAAATACACATAAACACACACACACACTTTCACTGATAGAGAGTTGTGTAATGCAATGCCTTGCACACCTTTTTGGAACTGAAAAGGCTAAGCACTGATAATTCAACAAGCCACTCATTAAAGCAGTGATTGTTTAATTAACAGCAGGGCAACGCTGTGCCAATATTGCTAGTATCTCTCTCTCTCTCTCTCTCTCTCTCTCTCTCTCTCTCTCTCTCTCTATATATATATATATATATATATATATATATATATATATATATATATATATATATATACACAACACAAGATGGTGGACAGCACTCACTCCTTCAGCACAATATGCCCAGTTGCACAATCCCTTATAGAGATAGACAATGTAGAACAAAATGGGCAGCACCCGTGGGTCTTATACTTGAAGTATTTATTCATATAACAGGCAAAATAAATGGTCAACGTTTCGGTTCAACAGGTCTTGAGAAAGGTCCTGTTGGACCAAAATGTTGACCATTTATTTTGCCTGTTATATGAACAAATACTTCAAGTATAAGACCCACGGGTGCTGCCCATTTTGTTCTACATTATATATATAATTTTTTTTTTTTTTTTTTTCCTTTCTAAACAAAATATCCTGCCATATTCAGTACCTGCTATCAGCCAGAGAAAAATTGTACCACATTTGTATGGGTTCAAATATTGTATGGGGTGCCAAGAGTACTAACTTACACCTGCCACTTTTCTGCTTTAAGTTATCTTCCTGCATTTAAATGGTCATAATTATTACAGATATGAGGAAAAGGTAAGCAAGGCAACATTATATTGCAAACAACTAGTTGCAGTTGTTTGCAATATAAAGTTGTAGCATTTTGAAACAACTAGTTGTAGTTGTAGTTATTTGGAATATAAAGTTGTAACATTTTGAACACAGAATAACCTGAGGGTTAAAGCGGAACTACCACCTCAACTAAAGTCACCCTGCAATACTTAGGCAGGTGGCAACTAGCTTAATAATCATTATTTAACCTCTCAAATGTACCTCAGAATAAAGTTATCCTTAAGCTTCCGAGACCGGAAGCCAGGCATCACTGTGGACATCTTGAATGCACGCCTGCGCTGTCAGTCCCCGTCACCTTTCATAGACATTGCACTGGCCCGAACGGCTCCAGAAGACACTAACAGCGCAGGCACACAGGCTGCATTAACCTGGCCTTCAATCACGGAACCTTAAGGGTAACTTTAGGGGGGCACTTTTGAGAGGTAAATAATGATTATTAACCTAGTTGCCACCTGCCTAAGTATTGCAGGGTGACTGTAGTTGAGGTGGTAGTTCAGCTTTAACTGGGCAAAATAGGAAATTACGTCATTGTTGTTGTTTTAGGTATAAATTTGAGGACTTATGCGCATATTTCTTGATAGTCCCTGATGAAGTGTCATTAGCACGAAACGTGTTGGGCCTTTGTTATTACATAGTTACATAGTTACATAGTAATTTAGGCTGAAAAAAGACTTGCGTCCATCCAGTTCAACCCTTTTCCTATTCCTGTTTACCATCGCTGACCCAAAAGAAGGCATCTGACTCCAATGGCAATCAGATTTCTCCCTGGATCAACAAGCCCTAACTAAATATTAATCCCAATACTAACGTGCATAGCCCTCTATATTATGCTCTTTTAAATAAGTATCCAGGCCCCTTTTAAAGGCATCTAATGTATTTGATAGCACCACCTCCTCCGGAAGTGCATTCCATACCTTTATTGTCCTTACTGTAAAGAAACCCTTCCGCTGTTGTAGACTAAATCTCCTTTCCTCAAGTCTAAGCGGGTGGCCCCTTGTCCTGTGTACTGTTCTGTTAATGAACAGGTCTTTTGAAAGCCCTTTATATGGGCCTTGAACATATTTATATAGTGTTATCATATCCCCTCTAAGACGCCGTTTCTCTAGTGTGTACAAGTTTAACTTTTCTAGCCTCTCTTCATAACTAAAACATTCCATTCCCCTTACTAGTTTTGTAGCCCTCCTCTGCACTCTCTCTAGTTCCATAATGTCCTTCTTCAGAAAGGGCGCCCAGAATTGAACAGCATATTCTAGGTGGGGTCTTACCATGGACCTGTAAAGAGGCATAATTATATCTTCCTCCCTTGAGTCAATACCCCTTTTAATACATGCCAATATCTTATTGGCCTTTGCAGCTGCCAGCTGGCACTGCATGCTACTGCTAAGTCTATTGTCTACCATTACTCCTAAATCCTTTTCATTAGTAGATTTCCCCAGAGAAACACCATTTAAACTATATGTTGCATTTTTATTATTATACCCAAAATGCATAACTTTACACTTGTCTATGTTGAATCTCATTTGCCATCTGCCTGCCCAGTTACTCAATTTGTCCAAGTCCTCTTGTAATGAAGACACATCCAGTTCAGACTTTATTACCTTACTTAATTTTGTGTCATCGGCAAACACTGATACATGGCTTCCTATGCCCTCTGGGAGGTCATTAATAAACAAATTAAAAAGAAGAGGACCCAGGACAGATCCCTGAGGCACTCCACTTATCACGTTTATCCAACTGGAGAACTTGCCATTTACTACCACTCTTTGCATTCTATCTTTCAGCCAATTTCCAATCCACTCACAAACATTTTGCCCTAGTCCTATTTCATTCAATTTGTACAGTAACCTCTTGTGTGGAACCGTATCAAATGCCTTGGCAAAGTCTAAATAGATCACGTCAACCGCCTCTCCCTCATCTATATTATTACTTACTTTTTCATAAAATGCGATCAAGTTCGTTTGACAAGACCTATCTTTCACAAAGCCATGTTGGCTATTGCTAATGATATTCCTGTTCCAGCAGAATTCTTGAATATATTCCCTTAGCAACCTTTCAAACAGCTTCCCTACCACAGATGTCAAGCTTACGGGTCTGTAATTTCCTGGCTGGGACTTTGATCCCTTTTTAAATATGGGCACCACATCTGCTTTACGCCAATCCATGGGCACCATACCAGAAATAAAAGAATCCCTGAAAATCAGATATATCGGTCTGGCCAGGGTCTGGCCTAGCTCCCTAAGTACCCGTGGGTGTATACCATCTGGCCCCGGAGCCTTGTCTACCTTGACACCATTCAATTGTTTTAACACTTTTTCTTGTGTTAGCCAGTCCCATGCTTGCTGTGACTGCTCTGTAAAAGTAGTTTGCAGATTCTTGTCCAATGGGTCTTCCTTGGTAAAAACAGAAGAAAAGAAATTATTTAAAATATCTGCCTTCTCTCTGTCACCTTTGACCATCTCACCCGTTTCAGCTAACAAGGACCCAACATTATCAGACTTTAATTTTTTATTGTGTGTACAGATAGTCCTAATTTGTGTGGTTCATAATCCTATCCAAAATTGCTATTTTGGAAGTAGCGGATGTGCAGTGGCTGTGCATTAATTGAGCTACATCCCATATAGCATATTTCGTTTGGCTCTAGGGCTGTGTTTCACAACATTGATGGAACTTATTAGTTTTATTTAGTTTTTAATCTAATAGACTTTGTCTATGTGATCAAAGATATATTTTGTTTCTAATAAAAATTCTTTATTGAGATAAGGATACTGGCAACTGCTTTGAATCAAAAGTGGAGCGGTGCTGATTGAAATCTCTGGACCCGCTAATGAACCCTTAACGACCCATGACGTACATGTACGTCATGAGGTTGCGGTCCCTAGAGGACCAAGGATGTACACATACGTCATGGAATTCTGGGCTCCCCGCGTGGTTACACGCCATTTGGGGAGTCCAGAATCAGAGTCTTTAAAAAAAAAAATGCCCGTGGTCCTTAAATGACCGCTACGTGCATGCGCGGCCGGTCCTTAAGGGGTTAATAAGTATTCGTAAGTGAAGATTGGGTTGGGGATTCTTTGCTATGGAATTCTTTGCCTCGGGATGTTGTACTTGCAGATAATGCAACTAATTTCAAAAAAGCAATGGATGCCTTTCTAGCACTGAACAATACTGAAAATGATGACAGATGACTTCAGTGTAGATAGGATGTTGATCCAGACAACTGTCTGCCATTTGGAGCCAGGAAGGAATTTCTTTACCCACTTGGGGCTAAATTGGAAATGGCTTCATAGGGCTTTTTACCTTCCCCTGGATCAACAGGGGTGTTTTTTGGCACGGGCTGGACTTGATGGATGCAAGTCTTTTTTCAGCCTCATGAGACTAGGCTTGATATAGTGGTGAAGTTGGGAGAAAGCAGTAGGGGTGGAAGAGCTGGAGGGAAGATGCAGGGAGAGAGGAGGCAAGTTGTGGGGGTGAGCAAAGACAATAGTCAAGTGGGGAATCACAGATCCAAAGAAGTTTGTATCTGACCCATGGTAACTGAATTTTACAGGTACTGGCTGGAAGTATATATTTAAATTTATATATAGCCCAATATGGTGTATTGGTATTAGTGTTGTTTAACCATTTAAGGACTAGGGGTGTGTGCGACATATGGCTTCAAAATGCATTGATCATTCCTTTGGTCCTCAAAGGGTTAAGTAAGATGATGTACTCTGCCTGTCTGAAAAAACTTCCCATAATTGTCATGTCTGCCTCCATGGACATTACATCAAGGACTAACTGAAAATGTTGTCTTGAAAAAGGCACAAGGGATGGAAATGTTGTAGGCATAAATTCTTTGAATACACTGTTTTCAGTAACGTGTCAGAACCCATCTCTTCTTTATAAGACATTTCATAAGAGAAATTAGGATTTTTTGCCCATAGCGAGTTAAATGGGGGGTTATTATTATGAGGTTTTAATTCTCCTTTAATGGGAGCAGAACCTTGCTTTAGAGTAGATGATAGCTGTGCTTTCTCCCCAGCTCCTCCACCCAGAATTTCCAACGACAACTGTTTATAAGTGTTTCTGTTTAGAAATGGATTGTGAAAACTCTCTTCAATATGTAAAGCAAGTTTAGTAATCAAAATGTTTTATAAAGAGGAGCTAGGTTCTGACACACGTTACTGAAAAATAAACAGTGTATTCAAACAAAAGAGCAATTCATGCCTACAACATTTCCGTCCCTCATGGAACTTTTCTCAATAACAAGTAGAAGCAGGAATATGATTTATATAAATATCTCCCTCCACCCATTACCTGAATTGCTCAGTTATCATTATTAATTTCTCCTGAATTGGGAATTTAAGATTTCCAAGGGACAATACCTTAAAGAGATAGTAATTCTTCGTTTTATCTTTATTTTATTTTGTAGGCATTAAAAAAACACGAAGAAAGATATAAGTCTTATCTCTAAAACCTTTATGGTTTAAGAGATATTCACAAGCAAAGTATCCCTCCCGCCCCTTTTACCTAGTGTAAGCCATCTCTTCTCAAAATGTGGAATGCAGTCCATAGACCAGACAGATAACAGCAGGGGACAATCTTCTTCCTATGAGAACAATGAAAGCCCTGCCCCCCTTGACAAGTTTTTCAGGTTTTTCCCTTATCTTAATTGAAGATTGTCCCTCTCTGCAGTCTAGCTGGGCACCTCCCTTCTCCTCTGGCTGAGCAGTGTTACATCAGTAAAAGGGGCGGGAGGGGGATACTTTGTCATTGAATTACTCTTGAACTACAACTCTGACAGAATTGAAATAACACTCTCCAAAGTCCAAATACTATGATGATTAATTGAAGCTGCTTTTATTATGAAACATTACTATCCCTTTAAGAATGAGTGGTTCCTAATGCTTACACACACTACTGGTTTCCTTTGAATACACCACAGAAAAGGTGACCCAACAGGGAACCGAAAAGTAGCGCCGTACAATATAATATTACAGATTTACTTATAGATAGCTGTTGTACTAGAGTCCACAAATGATTATATCAGGGTAGTAAGATCTACTCAGCTTTCAGTAATTGGTAAGGACCTCCAATATCACGAACTACAAAAACTAAACAAACAACAGCGCAGAATATCTTCTAAGTGTAGTATATTAACTGTTGACACCTTCACCTTCACCACGTGCTCTAATAGAATTTTACTCATGTATCAGAGGCTTACGATACTGCCTCTGAGTATAAAGAGCTCCCCTGGTATAAACCCCAGGACAGGTACCGCTGGATTTCCACCGCTGGTCCTTCCAGGAATCTGGATTCTCCAATATTATGGGGCAATTGAGACCTGCAAGGGGTACACCAAACCTCTCCGAAAACCTACAATGCCCAAAGAGGAGTAATGACAGGACAGGAGGTCTTGTTCAATATAGGTATTGCAAACAAAATTCTTTAAGCTAGTGAAGGTTTCTTGTAACAAATTACAACATTTATTTCAAATATAATCACCACTTCTAGTGACACAAAAAATAATTGTAAAAGTAAAGTTTCAAATATGAATATGGCTAAACAAACACATTTGGTGTACCCCTTGCAGGTCTGAAGGATCACTGGAGAAGTCATCTCCACTTTATCACCTTCCTATCACATCTTACAGCATCTCCCATAATGTATTAAACAATTTAAGAAGGTCTTATTCCTTGGGAAATTTTCCTCAAATTTGCTCAAATGCAATTATTATTATGACCACATGGTGGCAGTGTGAATCAAGGAAAACTGACAGACACCCTTTCATGGCACTTGCTCAGCATAATGCAACTTTATAAACTGCACGTGCTGTGAAAAACACTAATTTATAGAACATCAGTGGGATTCACCAGCCAGAATCTGGTTTATAGATATAGCATATTTTAGTGGCATTACTTTGTATTCATTGCATGACAGATTATAGTATTCACCTTGTTAGTATACCTCTGTGTTTATTATACAATGATATTTAACATACCTAACAGGGGTGGACACCTTGAGACTGTCAAGCTGTTGCTGGACAACGATTCCCTTCAGCCACATCCAGCTTTTGGCTGGCTGGGGATGATGGAAATTGTAGTTCAACAACAGCTGGATGGCCCTAAGTTCCCAGATCTGATGTACATTATGCATTGTATTATGATGCTGTGTAGGAAAAACAAGATGGCCCCGCTGATTCTTATCTGCAGTCATACTCCATGTTTGTATACAGACTGATCATGTATAAACAAAGGCTGATGGACTAAGAGAAACTGGGGCAATTCTGGGGCAAACTAATACGCCCTAGGGGACATATACTAATTCACACTGATTTGAATATGGCTTTTTAAACCCTTGGTTGCTGGAAAGGTCTCTATCACATTGCAAATCAATGTACTGGAGACCTCTCTAGCAATCAGTAAGTTAAAAGGCCTACTTAAATCAGTGGTCATTTTGGGTCATATTTAATATCCAAAATAAGTGGAATCCTGTAAAAAAAAAAACAACTGCACCGCAGGGGCAAGTAAAAAAATCTGAATATCTCCATTCATTTCAATAGGTCTTTTAACCCCTTGAATGCTAGAAAGGTCTCTAATGCATTGCTTTGTGGCACACAATACAAATGTCTTATGCTATGCACATCAGTCCATCTGGGCTCAAGGGTCCTTTGAAGCAGATACCATCGAGCCACACCATCAGTAATGTGACCCCTGGAGAAGATATCTAGAAAAATGACAGTGTTTGCACCTTATTATTCTGCGCCAATATGGCAGAGAGCCTGCACTTAGTCACAGATGCATACCTCCCAAGTGTCCCTCTTTAGGAGGGACAGTCCCTCTTTTAGACCCAAATCCCTCTGTCCATCTTTCCCATCCTGATGTGCCTCTTTTTACGAGATCAGACTGTGTGGTATGAATATGTGTATCATATTGCTCTACAACAATAAAACTCACATTAATGTTTGTTTAAACATCAGTATGTGTAAATAGAATGTTTTGGTCTTCTTATAAGTCATTTATTTGGTTACACAATAGGTCATGAAATAGCCTACAGATTTTCCGGTAATGCCCCGCCCACCAGCCCCACCTCTAGTAACATCCCCTAAAAAACAAGTGTCCCTCTTTGGCAATTTGTAATGTTGGGAGGTATGCAGATGAAGAGTGCACCCATTCACTCACAGTTCTGAGCTCTTGATACAGGCGATGCAAAACAGCCATCTTGACAAGTAAAGTGCTTTGTATACAGGAGAAAAGCAGTTGTGGGCCTTCTTAACATCCAAGTTGTTGAAAATCCCATTTACCCCTCTGAGTGCCAGAGTTATCCAATACATTGCAACACAATGCCTAGGACACCTCTCTGGTACTCAAAGGGTTAAATCGATGGGAATATTTGTCTCCTATGGTAGATTGTGTTTGCCCCAGAATTATTACAGTTCTTGTTAGTATGCCAGCCTTGCTGTTTTTAGGAAGATTTTGGATGACTAATTGATTTGAGCCATGACACTGGGATTGTTTTTCTACATAATGCATCAGTCTAATTGAGGGAAATTGATAAAAAAAAAAAAAATGACTTGTTAAAATACACAAAGACAGGTCATATTTATAAATAAGTAATCAAGTTCATAAATATAACTCTGTCTGAGAAAATTCACCAATCCACTTTCAAATCTCGTTCATTATCACTATACTAGTGTAAAAGCCTGTGTATAGGGCCAAGGTCTGGATAATGTTAACTCTATGAGTGCCATAAGTGTACACAACACATTGCTTTGCAATGCGTTGCGTACCCCTCTGGCACTCAATGGGTTAAGGGGCTGCTACCTCACTGCTCAACGCGATGCAGTCTTGCGTCGCCTCACTCACAAGATGCAATCATGCGCAACAGAGAGTGCGCGATCGCGGGCAGTTTCTACTGCGCATGACTGCATTGTGACAAACATCCTATCAAATTATTATATAGGATATTTCCACTAAAACTACCATTAGTGGCACATTTCATTAAACACTAGGGTAAAAGTCGGTGTACACAGGCCAAAGTGCAGGTGTACTACCGCAGAACTACACCTCCCAGCATTCTGTGCATTCGGGCAGTCTCTACTGCGCAAGACTGCTTCTGTGCTATCAGGCATTCTGTCCTGCGCATGACTGCATCGGACAAACATACATCTGGCCTTTTATATTATTGTATATGATGATGATATGATAGTTTGCGACACAATTCTTAGTTGAACAAGACAATTTCTACTCCACTTTTCAAAAACAGTCAACTGATTGGTGTTAGTACTTAGTGAAAAGGTTGTTAAACATTTATATGTCTTTAAGTCGTTCTGCAACCATTTTACAGACACTTTCATCATTATGCCAGTTTTACACATCCCTCCCATGTTGTTTTGCACTTGAAGCACTTGTTATCAGAAAAGCTGTGATTGGTTTCATATATTGCTGTTGTAACTGTTCCTATCACAGCATTTTCAGGATATGACCCTGATGCACTTGACAGTTTGTATGACTTAGTTTTTATTGACTGTAAAAAGACCTTGCAGGGTTGTAGCTACTAGCTACTATACCTTGCACACTTCTGTCGCCCTCTATATGTACCCATATATAACACACAGCAGGGGCAGCCCTAGTTTTTTTTGGGCCCTAAGTGGAAAATTCACACAGGGCCTCACCTTTTCCTTTTTTGTAATAACAAATTATTTTATTATTAGACTTTATTTATATACAGCCAACTTATTCCGTAGTGAAGTGCCATTTGATTTTGCTTACATGCTGTGGCGGCACTGTATAAGCACTGTTGGACCAACTGATCAAGTGGGGGCCCCAAGCAGCCACTTATTCTGCTTTTATTGTAGCACCATCACTGAAACACAAGTTATTATACACAGACATCCCATAGTTTCACTGTCATTGCATAGCTCACTGTCAGTTTCTCTCTCACACCATCTCTCTCACATTCTCACAAACTCTCCGTGTTACGTCTCTGTTTGTCTTTCATACGCTCTCGTGTTTTCTTGCTTAATTGGATATGCCAGCCCAAATCTGATAAACAGAAATGGCACATTTTCATAGAATATACTTTTATTTGCTCATTTATAAATACCAACATATTTGCCTGTCTGTCTTCCAGCTTTAAAAGGGACTGAAGGATGACAAACAATCATATCTGCTATGTTGTATGCTACCAACAATCTAATGCATTATATAGTAACATCTTAAGGGGGGGATTCAATAAGCGGTGATAAAGAGGTGATAAAGTGAAGATGACTTCTCCAGTTTATCACGTCTCCAATTCCTATGTTATTCTGTGCAGCCTATGCACTAGGATGTCTTCAGCTTTGGCTCAAGAGAATAACATAGGAAATGAAGAAGGGATAAACTGGAGAAGTCAACTCAACTTTATAAAATCGTTATCACCTCTTTATCAACACTTAGTGAATCTCCCCCCTTGTCTCTTCATAGCAATAGTGCAAACCTATATTTGTTCTCTACTGTGATCAGTAGGTGGCAGTATGTGCTCAGGAACTATGGGTAAAGCATGGTAGGTGTTTGCCATAGAAAATGCAGGCGACAAGCCAATAAAAGAATATACTCCACTAGTCTCCTGCATCAGGAACTATAAAAGAATTATGCAAAAAAGTGATCAATGCATAGCCAATGCCCCTAAAAGATAAAGGGATAGTAAACTCTTAGTATCAAAAATATTTTCTTTTCCATTAAGGTAGAATATGTCTCTCCAGTCCAATTGCTAAAGTAGCTGAAATCTTTAAGACTCCAGTGATATAGGGATCTGAGTGATTCTCTCACTGGACAAACTCCTCTTGTGTTAGTAGTCATTATATTTTATGGGGGTGCTCTGGCTATTGCAGTCTATTGAGGGCTGAGTGTTGCTAGATACCATTACTAATAGAACTTGCATAACATGGATGACCAGAATAAACATTAACCTCCATCTGTCAAAATATACACTTTTGCTCTATAATAAATGTTGAATGGATCATCTTCCAACAGTGGGAATGCACTTATTTTACTTTATATATTTTTTTCCTCCAAAAAAAAGTGTTTTTACTCCTTTCAATGCTTGCCAAATATCAGGGGGAGATGTATTAAGGCGAAATAAACTTGCTAGTGAGAGATACATTTGACGCAATCCCTGTGTTATTCAATGGAGCCTATGCTCTGAGGTCACTGCAACCTGAAAAAGAGTTTATATAGAATAACATAGGAATTGGAGAGATTTATCTCACTTTTATTTCATATTAGTAAATTGTCCCTCCTGTCACTTTCTTCTTTGCTTTGTGGAACTAAAGGCTGGTACATACCCTTCTCCGCCTGTCAATGGGGTGATTAGAATTATTATATTTCTTAAGTATTTTTGTTGCTTGTTTTTTTATGATGTATTTCCCCCTCCCCTTTAAAATGAACTTATTTTTTATTATGAACCATTTCTATGATTCAATAGTGCTAATGACAATACTGAGAGCTTAGTACTGAAATGCCTGCATGTGGTTTGGTAAACAAAAAGTGATGTTTCCAAGATGGAGGTATGTCCTCTGTGTGTGTCTAGCTTGTTCCTGACCACTGGTAAGTAAAAAAAAACATTAGCTGCCTACTTCAGATAAGGTTTTTTTCTGCATAAGCAGCTCAACTCCTAGTTGACCTTTTCATAATTTTTGCTTACCTTTGTTTTGAGGTATCATGTGTCCTCCCATTTTTTTCAAGTGAACAAAGAAGTGGGGACTTGACATTTTTCTTCTATGTTCTAAATTCAAATGCACAATCATTCTCTTGTCTCTTGGCTGGTGATCCTAACCACCCCTCCTCCCATAACAATGGACATACATGTACCATGGCTGTTACTGTTACAATAGAGGCTGTGTTTGTTGACCAGAGAGCTACTGTGTTATTATGAAAAATTCCATTCAACTCTGTTAGCCTTTAGCAATAGTAGTCAACTGATGAATATCCAGCTGTTGGGGACTACAATTTCTATCATCAGCAACCAGCCAAAGGCTGGTTGAGGATGATATGAGCTGTAGTGCCAATAGCTGGAATTGCACCAATTGACTACCCTGGCCTATAGTATGCAACGATTACAAGGAATCTGTAATTGCACCATAAGGGACAAATAAAACCCCGACTGATTTAAATCAGGGATTAACCCCTAAAAGAGTTCACCTCTCATTACAAAGCAATACACTGGAGACCTCACTAACATTCAAGAGATTAAAATCCCATTTAAAATACAAGCGAATTTGGGTGAAGTTAATTTGCCCTGGAATTTCTCCAGTTTCTTGAATATTATAGGCACACTTTTTCTTGGAAACATAATTTTTATTTTGTAATATTCTTGTTAGTTTCATTTTGCATAATTATTTTAAAAGAAAGGAAATAATGGAAAATGTTATTAACTGAAAATTTCAAGTTTTCTTGTGTTTCCAATTTTGTGTTAATTGCTATTCTTTTTTATTAGAAATAGAGCGGGGCCTCACTTCTAGATGATCTGCAACAGCTGGGTTACCAGGTATTCCAGAATTAATCCCTGAAGGTTTGAGTCCCATGAGTCCCATGAGCATACCTGCGAACTTCTTCTTTTTGAGCCCCTGTCGGACAGGAGGATGTCAATAATGCGATTCGTGTCATAAAAGGGGCATGGCTTAACTGGGTAGGCAGGGCTTGCATGTCTGCATGTCATAAATTGGGTGGGAGGTAGGCAGAATAGAGTGGGAAGGAGAACAAGTGGGAATTATAGTTTAGATACTTCAGGCATACATGGGAACCTTCTTGTTCCAAGCCTCCAGATGTCCACTAAAGTCTGGGAATTCGAGTCTCCAAATGACGCAATTTGGATCATGAAATTCGTGGTGCTTGAGTGGGGTGAACAGGACACTTGCAAAAGGTACAGTGGCTGTCAAGGAGGTAGTGTGGTTCTTTTAGAATATTAAATAAATGGTAATACCTCACAACAATAAATTACAGTTATCTTGTTCTGGGTAGAAAACCCTAATGGTGGCTCTGAATCAATTCTGTGTGGACGAGCTCCCAAAATGAACCTTAAATTAGTCCTAGATATCATGACCATGTAGGCAGAAATGTAGGATTCAAGGATCCTACAAAGGAAGTCTTCGGTGTGAGGTTCAATCTGCTTGTACAGATGGGTCTCTTTTTATACCATACACCCCTTCCCTTTCCCATCCCCAATAGGAACGGCAGGAAGGACAATGGCTCCTCCCCCCCTCGGTTTCCCTCCAATTGTGAAAGCTAAACTCCTCTTCTTTGTTCCATGGTCTGTCCTTAACAGTCAAGGGAAAGAAAGCAAGAGGGTCCTCCATCTTACCTGGCTGCAGGTGTTCTTACCCACCTTTCGCCATCTGTCTTTCTCCATGAAATTGATATCCTGTGCTAATTAAAAATGTATTTGGGGGAATCAGTTGTCACGGTTTTAATGAACGCTCAGACAATTTGGTTAAGGTAAAACAATGTAGCTTTATTAAATAAATAATAAAGAACAGAATTGCCCTTCACAGGTCCAGACCCAGACAGAGGATAAGCTCTTTTGGATCTGACACAGGTCAGGGTACACCAGAGACAGGTATGTACAAAACAACAGTAATGCAGAGTGTAGAACTGGAACAGGAACTGGAACAAAACCTCAGCAGTACTGGCCAGGAGGTGCCCTAGTTGATGTAAGTACTGCTGGGCAGAAATCCCCAATGGAACAGGGAGACAGTTGAGACTACCGAACTTGCCCAGCAAACCAGGTACAGGCAGCCCACATGATGGCTCAGATACACTTACTCGGAGGTTATGCCTGGAGGCAACTGGAATAGGCACAGGCTGTATAGTAGCGCAACCGGAGGCAATCGTGAGGCACAGATCGAACAGCGCAACCGGAGACAACAGTAATGACAGGCTGAGTATAGCACAACCGGAGGCAATCATGAGGCACAGGCAGTACAGCAGCACAACCAGAGGCAACAGGAAGGTACCGGTAGCTAGTAGCGCAACCGGAGATAATCGTATGGCACAGGCTGTATAGTAGCGCAACCGGAGGCAACAGTGAGGCACAGGCTGAAAGGTGGTGCAACCAGAGATAACCACTAAGGCACAGGCTGTATAGTAGCGCAACCGGAGGCAAGTGAAGGTGCAGGCTGAAAGGTAGTGCAACCACAAGTGAACACTAAGGCACAGGCTGTATGGAGAGCAACCGGGCTACCGTAGAGCAAATGGCTATAGGACACAAGACCAGAGGCAACAGGGACACTAGCGGTAAAGCTAATGCTAGGAGAGTAGCCAATGCAGAAACGGTACTCTAGAGAGCGGAGGTCAGCAAAGGCCTGGATCGGTACACAGAGAGCGGTAGTTAGCCAAAGCCTGGATCGGTACACAGAGAGCGGTAGTCAGCCAAAGCCTGGATCGGTACACAGAGAGCGGTAGTCAGCCAAAGCCTGGATCGGTACACGGAGAGCGGTAGTCAGCCAAAGCCTGGATCGGTACACAGCGAGCAGTAGTCAACGGAATCAGTCACGGGAATCGTAGTCAGGCAAGCCAGGTCGTAAACAAATTGGGCAGCGAAGACAGGAGCAAGGTCAGACGAAACCGGATCATACACGGAACAGGAACACAGCAACAAACGTCTGGTCATGAACACCACGAAAGGGCACCGGTATAGTGACAGGAGGGAGTATATAAAGGCAAGCCCTGGGAGGGGTTGAAAACCCAGAGCTAATAAGAAGCAGCCAAGGTAAACCCGGAAGTAAGAATCTCGCTCAGGCAGAATCACGGGCACCATGATATCAGTCTACAGAATGGATTCATAGTTACCAGTAAACTTTTCTATCCACATTAGGTAAATGGGGGATTTTAGTCAGAAAGTGTTATTGGTCCCTTGAGGCAAAAACTTTGCACCATATTGTTAGTAGGAGTTTTAAGTTGACCTGTGAAATGTACACTGAAAAGTACATTTTTAATAGGCAGTGTTTAAAGCGGAACTATCACCCTATATCAAGTCCCCCCACAATAATTAGGCATATTGCGATTAGCTTAACAGTGATGTTATCCGGAGCAAATACCACAATCTAAAGTAATCCTTCTTTTTCTCAGACTGACGGCCAGGCTTCTTTCCTTACAGTTGTCTGTGCACCTGCGCCATCAGTCCCAAACGGAACCTTAAGGTATAGTGCAATGCCTCCCAGAGGAGACCGGGACGGACAGCGCAGGCACGCAGACGTCTTTAAGACAAGATGTCTGCCTGCAAGCCAGGCCGCCTGTCTCAGAAGAAGGAGGATTACTTCAGATTGTGGTACTTCCTCCCGACAATATCACTGTTAAGAAGCTACTCGCAATATGCCTAATCATTGTGGAGGGACTTGATATAGGGTGATAGTTCTGTTTTAATTCTATTTAAAGATTAACTAGACTTACCTTAAATGGACACCATCACCTAAAAACAACTTTGATGATTTTGAAAGAGTTTTCAAAATCAAATGTATGTTGTATTAAACATTTTTATTAAAAACAATAGTTTGTTATTTAGAGGTATACATTATGCTAATTAAGACATGGTGTGCAGGCACTTGTGTGAGTCCTACATTACCTGGCTCCCCACTCACCAGCACTGCTCAGCAATGCATTTCCCACCTAACGTACCAATGAAAGTGTTAAATGTTAGTGAGTGGGGGAGGTAATGTAGGGCTAAGACAAGAGGTGCCTACACAACATGCCTTAATTAGCATAATCTATAAATATAAATAATTTCAAAACTATTTTTTAAATTAAAAATGGCTCCAAACCTCCAAAGTTGTTTTATATCATGGACACTTAACCCATTGCATTGCCCATCTCCATTAGCACTGAAGTGTCAATGAGTGTGTAAGGCATACATAGCAAACCCTGGTTCTCAAGACAGAGCTACCAACAATACATTTTCAAGATAACACTGCTTCAGTAGAGATGGATCAGTTAAAGTGAATGAGCCGCTGACTGACTGACCAGTACTAAATGAGAGATATTCTAAAAGTGAGCACTGTTGGTATCTCGTGAGGACCAAGGTCACTACCCCTGGTGTAAGGTGTTAATTAGCATAATCTCTAAATCTAAATAGATCAAAAGCACATGCATTATAAATAAAAATACAACATAAATCCCTAAATTCCCATGCACCTGAATAGAGTTTTTAACCCCTTGAATGCTAGAGGGGTCTCCAGTGCATTGTGATGCAATGCATTGTCAACCTCTGTAGCATTTAGGGGTTAAAAGCCCAATTCAGTTTAACTGTTTTTATTTGTAACTCTACAGTGCAGGGTTTGCCCCAAAATAACTTCTGTTTTCTTTTATAAATATGGGCCTGTGTCCCTTAACCCTTTGAGTGTCAGAAGGGTGTCCAATGCATTGCTCTGCAATGAGTTGGACACCCTTCTGGTATTCAGTGGGTTAAAGGTGACAGATCCATGTTAACTTATGAAGTAGAGGATCCCTGTCTCTTCCAGTGACTTACTAAAGTTATTGAGGAAGAGGGTCCATAAGCTGTCTACCTACCTTTCACCTCCAGTGGCTATTGACCACATAAACAAACAGGAAGTAGTAGGCCCATTTCCTCCCAATCACCTTGAGCAATAAATATTATGTGGGAGAGGAATCCTAACCTCTCTCCTTCCCATTCACCTTACTAAACAAATACTAAAAGGCAGAGGGTTCCTATTTCCTCTCCCTTCCAATAACTTAATATACATATTGAGGAAGTTGACTTCCAAACTCTTTCCCAATCCCTCTCAATTAATACATATTTAAAGGGAGAATGTCCTGGGACTTGTAATCCCTTGAATTCTAGAAAAGCATTCACAGAGTTAAAAGTCCAGTTTAAATAGATGAAAATGTGTATTTGTCCACTATGCTACAGTTAGTTTGTGCCAAAATTGCTCCAGTTCCTTAGCACATCAGCCTCATAGTGGGGGGAAATGTATGAAGCCATTAGGGCAATTTCTGCATGGTGGCATAAAAATCTTGAGGCTACAATTCAGGATATGTACAGGAGCATACAATCACTTAAAGGGATAGTAAAGTCCCCAAAAAAGTACCTTCTAAATGGTAGCCGCACTAAAAAAACACTTAATGCGCTTAATCCTTTCTCTCAAACCGTTATGGTTTGAGAGAAATAAGAAAATAAAGTCCTCCGTTCTCTCCCCTTTCTGCCTGACGAACTGTAAAGCTGTCAGAGGCAGAATCTGGTCGCCCGACTGTAGGCGGCTCTTCAGGAGCGCTGTCATCTAGATATCTAAGTATAATTACTTCTCGGTATGGTCTACAACGTGTGCCTGACTTGCAAGCACACGTTGTAGACCATTCCGATGAAGTAACTATACTTAGATATCTAGATGACAGCGCTCCTGGAGAGCTGCTGTCTGGTCCCGGAAGCAGAATCTCATGACGTCCGCTGTACAGCGGACGCATGAGAAGGGGGAGGGAGCAGAGGTCTTTATTTTATTACATCTCTCAAACCATAACGGTTTGAGAGAGAGGATTAAGCACATTAAATGTTTTTTTAGTGCAGCTACCATTTAGAACATACTTTTTTGGGGACTTTACTATCCCTTTAAGTAAGCTCCAACACACACAAAAACCACACACAAACATACACACACACACCAGCATAAGGACTTTCATGCAAGTAAACCCGTAAAGACGTTCCTGCTGTATACACAGGACAATTAACAAACTTCCTCTGATTCTTATTAGTACAGTGTGAAAAATGACATGCAGAGGAACCAGGCGTCCTTAGCTCCGCCCATGATCACACCCCCTCTCCTCACAGACCCCTGCCCACAGCTGGATCCACTGTTTCCTGGCAGAGAAAACACCTATAACATACATGCAACTCTAGCAATTTTTATCCCATTGGTTGTTAGAGAGATATCCCTGGCAGAAAAAATACACTATAACATACAAGCACAAAAAAAGCTTTTAACCTATCGGTTGCTAGAGAAATCTACAACATGTCGCTTTACAATGCGTTGGAGATCTCTCTTGCATCCAAAGTGTTAAACAATAGCCTGTAAAGGGGTATAAAATAGTGCAGGAACAATGAGATTGATTTGGACACACCCACAATTCAGAATGTGGATGTGGCCGGCACAGCTGAGGCAACCCTCAACATCTGGAGTTCTAAACAGCTGCCTACTCTGCCTATTGGAAAATCCGGCCCTGAGAGGAACAGACTTTTCCTTCATTGCAGGGACATGTTATTACAGGGCAGGACCTCTCTAGTCAGTTTAACCCCTTGGATGCTAGATAAATCTCAAATGCTGCATTGGAGACACCTCTAGCAACCAGGGGTTTAAATACATTTTTCTAAAAACAACCTATATTTGTTTGTTTTTTTTCATAATTTCACCAGGGGCCTTAGAAGCTCCTGAAAACATCTCTCTTCGCTACCCTCTGCTTGGCACAAACAGACCAAAGAAGAACATTTCTGGTGTATACTGCATAGCAAGTACGTGTTATGCAGTAGGCAGACAGAGTACACAAAAATGGCTTCACCATCTACTTTACCAGGAAATCGCATGAATACACCCCCTCTTGCAAGGTACATAATTCTTTAATGAAAACCGAAGGGACAATTAGCCTTTTAGTCATCCCCAGCCTATGCTAATATGAATTTTAGAGAGAAAATCCAGTAATACATTTTTCCAGGGGTAATAGAATTCAGTCTTAAATGTCATCAGTCTCTCTGCCTCACTGAGCTTGCTCTCTAATATTAAATGGGAGGGAGTGGCTCAAGGTCACATAGAGGACAGTTGTGCGGGCAGTTTGTTGACAGGGTGTGGGCAGTGTGTGGTGAGGGTGGACAGTGTGTGGACAGGGTGTGAGGGAAGACAGAGTGTGGGCAGTATGTGGATAGGATGTGAGGGAAGACAGAGTGTGGGCAGTGTGTGGACAGGCTGTGAGGGAGAACAGAGTGTGTGCAGTATGTGGACAGCGTGTGAGGGAGGACAGAGTGTGGGCAGTGTGTGGACGGGGTGGAGTGTAGACACGGTGTGGGTAGTGTGTGGACAGTGCGTGGCGGTAGATACTGTGTGGATTGGGTGTGGAGAAAAAAATGTCCCCGGATTTCATTTTAAAAATCTGGTCACCTTACCTTTGAGTGCCAGGGGGTATGCAACGCATTGCTGAGCAATGCATTGTGTACCCCTCTGATATGCAAAGGTTTAAGCAGTAACAGAAATGCAATAAAAAATTTTATTCAAAGAAGCGTGGACTGTTATGCAGAAATTGCTAGTCAGTCATCAATTTCAGGATACTGTTATTTAATTCTTCAAGAATGTGTTTTCTACCACTCTGGTCCTTAAAATAAAAATAGACAATTCTTGATAACTGTAGTGGGTTAGTTCCACATTAGAGATGGGCAGGTGGTTTACCATGGTTAGGTTCATGTGTGATAGCTGTTTAGCTAAAAAAACATCATTTTGAGTGCAACACTCTGGGGTCAGAAGGGCCACATTTGACCCACAGGGATGCAATTTTTTATTATCCTTTCATTAATATTATGTAAACATATTTGTAGGCCATACTTAATGAGCGGCTAATTTTGCTGTTCAACATGTCGAAAAAACACTGTAAAAAAATCTTATTCATGAAAAAGTGATTATGAGTTTCTTTTGCTGACGTACAGGAAAATTCATGAGGCTACCAGAGATATAAGTCTCAAAAAGGATCTCTCCATAGGTATCACCAGCATGGAAGCCAACTCAGTGTGAGCCCTTCTCCTGTTAACCCCTTGAAGACCAAAGCAGTGTACTGCACACCCCTCTGGTCTTTGAGACTAACTATTATTGATTTTGTGACCCTAAGATACGAGCAGTAATTGCCAAAGGGGTCTCAGACTGTTTTTCATACAAAAGTGAAGTCATTAAGAAAACAAACTGCACCACAAACACAATCATATTGATTCAAATGGGACCTATATCCCCTTGAGGGCTAAAGATCTTTTTATATACATAAGCTCCATTGTGTGATAAACCACATCACAGTGAATGGAATCATTAGTTAAACTAAAACCTGTTGCTTCTTTCTTCAAAATATAGCAAAAATCCATCCATTTCTCTCTCACTGTACAACAGAAACTATGATGCATACTCTCATCCTTTCTCGTCTGGACTACTGCAACTCTTTATTTATTGGTCTGGCTGCACTCACCCCATCAGATCTGCACTCACCCCATCACTTTTAAAATCACTGTCATGGCTTCCCATAAAGGAACGTGTTACATTCAAAATCCTCCTCATTACCGTCAAGGTCCTCCATCACTTGTCCCAACCATATATTTCATCTTTGATAACCCGCCATATACCTGCATGTCCTCTATGCACCATGCACGATGGACGACTCTCTGGTACTTTAACCACTATCGCTGTTTCACGACGAAGGCTTTTTCCCTCGCTGCTCCCTACTCTGGAACTCTCTACCACCCAGCATTCACCAAGCCTCAACTTTCAACAACTTCAAATACAAGCTAAAAGAACACCTTTGAAAAGTAGAACTACCGTAATATGGAAACATTATCTCATATGTCAAAAATTACACCTCCCCCCTCTGCCTGCTTGTATCTATATGTCACGGTATCCTTTGAAAATGTCACCCTCTATTGGGTGAGAAACACAAAAGCGCATTAAAAATGTTGTCTTGAAAACAACGATATCAGAATGCTGCTTGCATGGAAAGAGCGTCATTCTGATATTGCAGCCATGAGAATGTATTCTCTGGAGAAGTGTGCGAAACACTGAGTAAAATCATTTTATAGCTCCTAAAATAAATGTTTTACTAAATGTCACAAGATATGAAGTGAGCCCAGATTACAGAGTCAGTAGCCCAGATTATCAGGTCAATAGCCCTGAAGGTGAAGAATACCAGAGGAATTGCTGGGAACCTGCCCCTTTTTCCCCTTTCACCTGCCCCAGCCCTAATCTCCTCCTGTAAGATGCTCCTCCTTGGGCACCTGCTGTTGCTGTTGGGCACCCTTTGCTCTCCTGGCATGGCTGATGTACTGTTCTGCTACCCCCCATGCTTCCCAGAGTGTCTGGCCACTTGCCCTGCCACCACTTCCCTCCCCCGTGCGCTGAGCTAGTCCGAGCTCCCATCTGGAGGGGAGGCGTGCAGGATGTACACTGTGCTCTGCGCCGCTGGGCTCCACTGTTACCCCCAACCCGGCTCCCCCTGCAGGCTCTGTGCTCTTAGCTCGTGTAATTTCCCTCTAGTACAATGGGTTAATTGCCAACTACTTGAGATATCAGTTTTTTCAGATAAACTGCTAGACTCGCGCAAACATAGGAGGCTAAGAATAGTGGGCCTCATTCAATTATACTGTGTAAAGGTGAACTCGGAGGATAGGTACACCCAAATAAAGAGAAAAAGAAGAAATGTCTGGATAAAAATACAACAATTGCATAGCAGAAAGGATACAGGAGTGAATAATTTGTACAGGGTAAGAATTCTGTTTTATAACTGAACTGTGCCCCCATGGGTGGCGGGAGTAGGCAGCAGGGCAGAAGGCCAGGCACTCTGGGGATCATGGGGGGGGACAGTGGAACAGCACATCGTCCATGCCAGGAGAGCAAAAGGGGCCCAACAGCAGAAGCAGGTGCCCAGAGAAGCACATCCTACAGGAGGAGATCAGGACTGGGGCAGGTGAGAGGGAAAAAGGGGCAGGTTCCCAGCAATTCCTCTGGTATTCTTCACCTTCAGGGCTGTTGACTCTGTAATCTGGGCTACTGACTCTGTAATCTGTGCTCACTTCATATCATGTGACATTTAGTAAAACATTTGTTTTAGGAGCTATGAAATAATTTCACTCAGTGTTTTGCACATATGGAATGATTTTACTCAGTGTTTTGCACACTTCTGCCGAGGATACCACATTCTCATGACTGCGATGTCAGAATGATGCTCTTTTCATGCAGGCAGCATTCTGATATTGCAGTTTTCAACACAACATTTTTATTACGCCATTGTGTTGCTCTCCCAATAGAGGACGACATTTTTAAAGTCGAGTCAATCACCTGATCTCAACCCAATCAAGCATGCATCTCACTTGTTAATGACAAAACTTAAAGGGATAGTAATACTTCAGTATTACAAATCCCTATATTAAAGCCCTTGTAAAAATAAACGTTTTGCCCCCAGTGTCATCTCTCAAACCTTTATGGTTTGAGAGATGAACACTTCTAAAGTTGCCCTCTCCCTCCCCCTTCCCCGTAGTCAGCACTTTAGCTGACTGCAGGGAAGAGTCGTACGACTTTCAGGCGGCTCTCCAGCACAGCCTGATCGCGTTAACTAAAAAAAAACTTTCATTGAAATGGTCTTCTATGTGTGCTTGGCTTGCAAGCACACATAGAAGACCGTTTTAGTGAAAGTTTTTTTTTTAGTTAACTAGATCGCGGCTCTGCTGCAGAGCCGCCTGATGATCTCTGATCGGATTTCCCTGAGTCAGCTAAAATGCTGACTACAGGGAAGGGGGAGGGAGAGGGCAACTTTAGAAGCGTTCATCTCTCAAACCATAAAGGTTTGAGAGATGACACTGGGGGCAAAACGTTTCTTTTTACAAGGGCTTTAATATAGGGATTTGTAATACTGAAGTATTACTATCCCTTTAAGGCAGAAAGACCCACGAATAAACAACTGAAGACAGCTGCAGTAAAGGCCCGGCAAAGCATCACAAAGGAGGAAACCCAGCGTTTGGTGATGTCTATGCGTTCCAGACATGCAAAGGATTCTCGAGAAAAGTATTAAACGTAAACATTTTATTTATGATTGTATTAATTTGTCCAATTGCATTTGAGCCCCTGAAATAAGGAATGAAATGCGTATGAAAATGGCTGCAATTCCTAAATGTTTCATACGATATTTTTGTTCAACCCCTTGAACAAGATTGCATCTCAGTTGTTTCATTTCAAATCCAATGTGGTGGTGTACAGAGCCAACATTATGAAAATTGTGTCAGTGTCCAAATATTTCCACACCAGAGGCGTAACTAGAAGCCACCGGGCCCTGGTGCAAGAATTGCCATGGCCCCCCCCCCGACCACATTGGCCCCCTTCATCTCCACATTGCCCCTTCCACAGTGCCCCCTTCAACTCCACATTGCCCCTTCCACAATGCCCCCTTCATCTCCACATTGCCACTTCTACAATGCTCCCCTTCATCTCCACATTGCCCCTTCCACAATGCCCCCTTCATCTCCACAATGCCCCCTTCATCTCCACAATGCCCCCCCTTCATTTCCACAATGCCCCCTTCATCTCCACAATGCCCCTTCCATAATGCCCCCTTCATCTCCACAATGCCCCCATCTCCACATTTCCCCTTCCACAATGCCCCCATCTTCACGTTGCCCCTTCATCTCCACATTTCCCCTTTATCTCCACATTGACCCTACTTCCAGTCCTGGTGGTCTAGCGGCGTGGCTTAACAGATCTGTGCCTCCTTCAGCACAGATCTCTAGAGCTGAAGCTCCCGCACGCCACTCTAGTAATGCAGAGGCTGGGAGATGATGTCATCTCCCAGCGCTCTGCATTACTAGAGCGGCACAACTAATGGGAGATCTGCTGATGCGGGCGAGGGGGTCGCAGGGGGCGGCCGGGCCCCTGGAGTGACGGGCCCGGTCGCAGGTGTGACTGCTGCGACCCCTATTGTTACGCCACTGTTCCAGACCTAACTGTACGAATAAAAATATACTTGCATACATACATACAAACAATCGAGTTAACATTATGCTATGGCACTCAAAATCCTCATACAATATTTTTTATCACAAGTTAAAATATGTACTTTTATCCGCCAATGTGCTAGTTTTTATTTTTTACTTTTTTTGGAGGGGGGTGATTATTTTTGCAATAAAAAATATAAAATCATCACACCCATTCTTGGGAGTCATGGGGTTGATCCCACACATGTCTGTGTTGAGGGACAGTGTTTTTCTATAGTCAGCACATAGGACTGAATGTGGATGTCAGGGGATATCATGACTTTGGGTCCTAGGTTCAAAAGAAAAAACTATCTTAAAATGTTACTATTGACACAAAAGTCTTTTTTATCTTTAAAAGGACACATTTTCAAAGACTTTAAGGTATTTTTTTTACTAGTGAATGCCACAATAGACAGTTTAATAGTCTTAAATAGTAAATAGTTTTAAATTGTTATGGATTTAAAGGGATTGTAATGCTTAAAATGTAAAAAAAACGTGTTGTAGGGTTACTTCCACTGCTGAAGTGATTTATTCAAAACCCATTACAGCTCAAACTTGAAAATTTTTAGATGCAGTATCACAGTGGCCTGAATTTGTACAGTGGTCCTGTTTCTACACCATCCTATGAACAGTTCTGGTCAGTTGAGCATAAACCTCCATAGGATCATGTAGCAACAACGCCACTGTACAATTTCAGGCTACTCTGATACTGCACCTAAATAATTCACGTTTGAGCTGTAATAACTTTTGAATAAAACACCTTTCAGCAGTGAAAGTACACTTGTTTTACTCAGAGACTGAACCCTACAACATTTTTTTAACATTTTAAGTATTACTATCCATTTAACTGGTGATTTAAGGGTTAAATGCCCAATATAAATGAAAAGGGATTTGTTATTCCTCTGCCATGATGCAGTTGATTTTTTTTTTTTTTTTAAGAATGGCTTACAAAACCAAAAATATGTCTGGAAAAAGAAATTTTCTGTCTGATGTTTTCTGACAACATTTTGCTAATACTCACAGGCGTAACCAGAACCCTCCAGGCCCTGGTGCAAGAAGTGCCACGGGCCCCCCCTACCACATTGGCCCCCCTCAACCACATTGACCCCCTCCACAATGCCCCTCAGTCTCCACAATGCCCCCATTTCCTACCTCCTACCTGGAGCTCCCGCGCGGTCCTCTTAGTGATGCAGAGCGCTGGGAGATGATGTAATCTCCCAGCACTCTACATTACTAGAGTGCTGGAGGGTGATTGTGGGCACCAGGCGGGTCACAGGGGATGGCCGGGCCCCTGGAGTGCACGGGCCCGGTCGCAGGTGCGACCCCTATAGTTGTGCCGCTGCCGATACTGCCATATTTTAAAATAATGTTTTGGAGTATTGCATTCTAGAAGAGGTGGCACTATAATTGACTTTAAATTTAGATAAGACTTGCAATTTTTTTTTTTTTACATATGGCCCTAAAAATTAGGTAGTATGTTTCACTGTGCAAATATTATTTACACTACAAACAAATTACTGTAGAACACATGAGTTTTTTTTATTCTCTTTCACTTAATATAAACTTATGCTTTGCAATGCGTTGCGCTCTCCTCTGTCACTCAAGGGGTTAAATAAACCGGGGTTACACTAGCCACACACAGAAGTCAGCTAGCAGGATTCAGGTGGCACTCAGACTCTGCACCCTGGGCCAGGGCCGGGAGACCTGGGGCTCTCCAGTTACTGAGGATTACAATTCCCATCATCAGTGGGAGTTGTATTCCACAACAGCTGGAAGCCTCAGGCTGCCCACCCATTTCCTAAAACTGTTGCCTAGTCTACCTAGTGGGAAATCTGGCACTGATTCATAATGACATTCAATGAGTATCAGTCAGTGAAATATGCTTGTTTGTGACTTGTTTATGGATCAGAGAGCCTGATATATTAACCCCTCGAAGACCAGAGAGATGTGCAAAGTATTGCTTCACAATGCAGTGCATACCCCTCTGGTCCTCAAGGAGCTAGGAAGAACTGGGATAATTCTGAAGCACATCAAATGCAAATATAGGACAAATAAAAAAAAAAAAATGTTTTAAATTAGGCTTTGAATACTAGGGAGGTCTCTAGTTAGGGTGAAAACATTTCCATTCTGCCATTCAGGGACACTGAGGAGATAAGAGCAGCAGAGCAGCTGTGAGGGAGCGGTCACTATACATAACTGGACTTCAGTGTGTAACCTGCTCTTTCTCCAACGCACCACAGAGTTCTTAACACTAGAGGGAGAACTGTCCATTGACTGCTGTGACAGAAAACGATGCCTCTGGCAGGCTACAAGATAATGTACATCACGCCCAAAGCCTTACACTAGCATTACACTACAATAATACTGTACTGCAGCTCCTGTTTGATGTCAGGATCAAGGCTCAATTCTCTCTGAATTGTTTAGAGATCTGTCTAGTAGCCATTTTCTTGTAGCCCAGCAGAGGCATCACTTTCTGTCAAAATAGGCAATGGGCAGTTCTCATTCTAGTGTTTAGACCTCTGTGCTCTGATGTCTTCATTCCGGGACTTTGTATTTTCCCAGAAGGGGGCTGCCCAGGACATTAGATACACGCTTAAAATCTAGAACTGTCCTGAGCAATCCAGGTCACTTATCTCTGGTGAATTGCATTGAAATGTGTTGGAAACCTCCTTAGCACTCAGTCGGTTAAAAAAACTGCATGTAAATCAATGTAAAATGTTTTTGTCCCTATGCTGCAGCTTGCTTGCTCCAGACTTTCTCCATTTCCTCTTAGATCAGCCTTACTGTGTGCGTGTGTATGCCTGAGCCCTGCCAGCTGACTTTACAAATCCTCTTATGATTTCCTTGCAGTGACACCTCAGCAGGATAAGTTAAATCGTACAATGTGTTGAAGTCTCATGTACCACCCAAAGAATACTGCTACTTCCCAGCAAAATCAGGTAACAGAACATACTTTTCAGAGTTGTTTGGAAATCCTTCCTACAGCTGGGAACTTTAAATAGTACTGGAAGAACTGACAATGCAACAAGCTGATCTCTCCTATATATAGTACGCACAAGATATTTTGGATGTTGCAATTTATAAAACACAGCTAAGCTGATTTACTAAGAACGTAAGAAATTATGGAGCAAGCCAATTGCACCATAGAGGACAAATCCAAATTCCCCTAGATTTAAGTGTGGCTTCTAACTCTTTGAATGCTGAAGAAGTCTCCAACACATGGGGGGAGATGAACTAAGGTGTGAAAAAGAGGTCTTAAAGTGGAGACTTCTCCAGTGATATCACTTCTCCAGTTCCTATGTTATTCTATGGAGCCTATGCACTGATAATTCTCAAGTGGGGGAGATCTTAGTGCATAGGCTAAATAGAATAACATAGGATTTGAAGAAGTGATATCACTGGAGAAGTCATCTCCATGTTATCATGTCTTTATCACTTTAGTGCATAAACCACATTGTGTAACTAGAACCTGCTTGGCCCTCGTGCTGCCCCCCCCCCCCCCCCCCCACACACACACACAGTCTGGAGCAAGTTTAAATATCCAAACAGACCTTTGCACTGCATTGGGCACCTATCTAGTGCTCAAGAGTGTAATAAGGAAAAAGGAAGGAACTCATGCACGCTCATTCTTATCTTACTGGCTGGCAGAGGCATACCTCCCAAGTGTCCCTCTTTAGGAGGGACAGTCCCTCTTTTAGACCCAAATCCCACTGTGCCTCTTTCCCACCCTAATGTCCCTCTTTTTAGGAGATCAGATTGTGTGGTGTGTATATAAGTGCATCACATTGCTCCACAGCAATAAAACTCACATTATTGTTTCTTTAAAAGTATATGTGTTTATAAATGAGTGTGCTTAAATAAGATACTTTGGTCTTGTTATGTCATTTATTAGGTAACACAAGGAGGTGTCAACAGGTCATGAAACAGCCTGAAAATTCTCGTTACTGCCCCACCCACCGGCTACACCCCCAGCAACACCCCCTAAAGCACAATTGTCCCTCTTTGGCAATTTGAAATGTTGGGCGGTATGGATGATGTGAGAGATCACTGGCCAAGATAAACGACTGGTCTGTTTGTAAAGAGTTGCAGTATAGTGCAGAGCCAATCTGCCACCTTGGGGGCTGGACCCCATCACAGCCTCACCTGCTGCAGCCTATGTAGTTACACCCTTGTCTTATCTTTCTCTCACCCTAGTGCATTAGTTCTCAGTCTCTTCTTGCTCAAGACAATTACCATGTTTTACTAAGTTTGCTCCTATGGGAACAGACTTAGTAAAAAAAAGTCCAGGGCTGCACTATGCAGCCCCAAAATACGGGGCTTGATGTCTTCATAAAAAGTGGCACACTGAGTTGGAACCATCAGCATGCCAAAGTTCCTGGTGCCCTGATTTAGGACCACTGCCTTAGTGGATATCCCTCCAGCACAGCCAAGAGCACTCAGGGAGAAACGTACTAGGGAAACAGTATGGAAAGTGGACAGGGAACGTCAATATAAAAATATACATTAAGTTACCAACTTGGCTGGTCCTGTCAGTAGTTAGGGCTGCCTCAATAGCCATTCAGTTGTGCTTATGAAAAATGCATACTACAGGGCTGAAGTGGAACCATTATTATATAACTACAATCATGGTTCCTGTGTAGTCCTGAGGGGCACCTTTCATGAGCAGCCTGTTTAACCCCTTGGGTGCTAGAGGTCTCCAAAGTGTTGCTTCCAAATTTTTTGGAGACCTCTCTTGCATTAAATTGTGATTTTCAGCTTCAGGTCTTGGGACGTGCCAACAGGTCAGGCTGCCAGGATATCCCTAATTAAGTACGTGCAGCTCAATCATAATGACTGAAGCACTGACTGCTAACGTGAGTAAGCGATATAGCTTTAAAAGCTGACATGTTGGTGTGTCCCAATGACTAACACTGAGAAACATTGACCTAAAAGGATCAAAGGGTAATCATTTTTTTTAGTTAGTTATTTTCTTTAGTTTTAGTTATACATGTTTATTTATGTAATTGATTTGTTGGTTTGTATACCCAAGTGGAGTGATCTATGTTTTATATGTTTTTGTTCTTTTGTGTTCCATTTTATAGTTAACAAAGTTTCTTTCCAGTCTTGTATTCAGTGCTTCATTTTTATGAGTGTTTCTGTGCTAGGGGCAAACTGCTATTCCTTGTACTCTTTGCATACAATTCTTCAACTCTTACGTTTTAAAAGAGAGGCTCCCTATTTTGTGGTCAGTCTCCTTCCTTAGTCATTTCCTTTTAAATCACCATTTCCCGAAGAATGCAAAATGTCAGTAAGTACACATCCTCTTTAGCCTGTATTTTGGCATATATGAATACATATATATATAAACATGCAAATCTAAACAATAAAGTATGCGTGGGGCACCAGAGGAGGTATGCAAGTCTAAAATTCTTGGTGTGTATGTAATCAATGCTTCTGTTATTTTACGTGACTCACATAGGCTACAGTAATTGTTATCCAGGTTATCCAGGTTGTTTAGAACTGTCATTGTGACACACATACACATACACACACACACACACACACACACAACATGTGCTCACTGAACAAACAGCTACTAGCTATTCTAGAACAATGGTTTGAATAATATGAGCCTAATGTCAGAGGGGATATTCAGGGACCAATTTACATTTTTTGAGTCCCCAAAGTGCCCTTGGTCCAATCCACAGTGAAACACCCCTGATCTCATGACCCCCCCCCCAAGTCCTTCTATTAAACAGATTAAGAGTCATCATTGTTCCACTTTAATACACAGATAATGAGAAGTGTTTACAGCTGTTGTAGACATATCTTGTACCAGATACTAGGTACTCTACATAGACATAAATAAACACAGTAACCACATTAGTGGGTTTAAAAAGCCACAACTTTATTTATGAAAAAATGACAAATGATCAACTTTATTTATTAATTAACTCTGAATGTTCCTTTCCGGATGAGCCACATGACTGCATGTAATTGTCTCACATCATTGTTCAGGCTATCCCGCCCAGACCATTTAACTCGCACGTTGCTGTATCTTGCCCAAGTCGCTCGCAACACAGAATTTCTCATCCATCATGCTAGTCTCCTACCCAAGATCCCACAGAAATGGCAAGTAGGGTACTCCCTCCTCCTTAGATCAGGACATTCCTGAAGGAACTATTTCAGCTGTAAATGAGGGAGGGTTTCAGCTGCCTTGTACCACACACTAGGAAAATGCAAAGCATGAAAAGATAGATTGAACCACAAGCAGTGAGGGACTAAATGACACAGCAAATATACAACTGACAGAGAGAAAGCTGTCAAGCCATTTGTAGCCACCACTACATCATACTGTCTGAGTGAATGACTACCCACATATTATTCAATGTGTCCCCTGACCACTATAGAATTGCTTGATCAGCCCCATTTCAATCCCCTATGTTAGCCAATGTTCCGTACCCCACTCATCCCTAAAAGAAAAACTCACAGCATCAGTATGAAGACAGGGCTTAAAATTTGAGAATGACCCTTTCTGCTAGTATGACCTCTCATTATAACCCGTCAAACTGTATGCCAAACCCTAAAGTCAGCCATGAGCAGTCATTATATGTATGAAGTGATATGGCCACTGAATTCCCATCATTGCACAAGCTAAGCTTTGATTAAAACAAGAAACAAAGGCATTATGTGTCAGGCAAAGTTCAAGGGGTAGTATACCCTAATTATGAAAAATGACATGTTTTAGGACTTCTCCTCTGGAGTAAAACAAGGGTACTCCTATTGCTTGCATTTGTTTCTTTCAGAAGTTATTAAAAAGATAACATGGGATATTTCTGATAGCTTGAATTCAAGATGCCTTTGAAAAGCTTAGAGTCTCAGACACAAGATTACAATGAGCACTATGGAGATATTCCATGAGCATCAAAACAATCTGTGACAATGCCTTACTTGAAGAATAACACTGACTGGAAGAGTAAAGCTGCTGAAATAATGAAGACAGAACAATGACTAAGTTATTGCTGTTTCCAGCATGAACTCTACTTTCACCAAAAATTAACTTGTTTAGACCCTATACTGCCCCTTTAAGATTCATGAGTATTTAATGCACATGATGAAGTGTCAATTTCTTTGTTTTGATGCCTTCTTGAACTTGATCTCTGAAGTCAAACAGTTTGCTGCCTGGAAGGGGACACTCCATAGTTACTGTGTCAATTCTAAGGCAGAATGTAGGCCACTCCTATTTCTCCAAAGATAGGGATACTCTGAACTCACTATCCGCATGCTAAAGCATCCTAAAAAGAGCCCTGCACACATTGCACCCTCCCAGACCTACACAGAGAAAATCATCAGGTTGTGAATAATAGAGCTAAAAACCAGACTCCCACTTCGCCACCCAATCCACAAATAAAATGAAGGTCCTGAATATTGCGCAGGACAGGGAGCACCCCATTGGGAGTGAATATTTATGTAGTATTCCTCTCCAGAACTTTCAACCTAGAATTAATGTCTATACAGGTACACAGGATGCAGCCTAAAGGTGGACTCAATATCCTCCTTCTCCATCAAGGCCCACAGACAAATAGTTTTGTCAAACAAAGCGTACAATACCCAGCACAATTCTGAATCAGTCCCATCATTTAACAAGTCCCCATAGGGATACAATAAATGATAGATAAGGTTAAACTTTCCCAGTTCCTTCTAGGCATGACTACCAACAGCAAACCTCACAGATATTGTAAAAAGCACCTGCCAATCTTCCCAGTTAACCTCCTTGGAAAGCTTCTCCACCACGACCTTGGGAAATTCTGCAACCAAACAAAAATTACCTCCCTGTGCTGGAATGGAATTCAAAAAACCTCTATGAAACCCTCCTCCAGCAAGTGAATTGGCCTCTGGTCCCTACAGAGTCTTAGTAATGGCCACATCCTCCCTAAACTCATCTGTGTTCTTTCCCTATCCAGCCACAACAAAACCCTTTTCACCAGACTTTCCTGCCTTGAAACATCGAAATAGCAGATGAGATCCCCTGCAACCCATGCACTCTTGACAAAACTTGCAGACATGCTACTTCCACTGGATGGCATTGTACTGCAAACAGCAACCTGATTTTCTCCTAATGCCATGGGCTGGGGAGTCCCAGCCCCCAACATCTGACTGAAAGGACACCAGGCCCATTTAAAAGGATGCAGGGAATGTCATGACGATCAGCTATAGCTCTCTGTCGATTGATCATATGTCATTAAAGAGTTAACTGGTATCCTCTGGCAGAACCACTATTGCCACCATCTTCAAATAATCATTCATACAGTTTTTTTAGGTACTTCAGGCTTGAAGAAAAGGCCCAAGGGGCCCACCCAGCAAATATAAGTATCACCATAAGCCACTTCACGCATGGCCGGTAAGCCCAGGACTTGTGAACCAACCCCAGGTACTGCTGTCAAGCCCAGTACCATTAACTCCAATGCAGCTGGCACAGCATGGTGGGATGAGATGCAACTCCAGCAGTCATAGCCTCCATGACCCATCGTGACACCTAACCTACCCCAGCCCCAGATTGGATATTCAACCCTACTCTAACTAGAGGAGGAATGGCTGGTACACCCTCCACCACTGGAGAGACAGGCAGGCCAGCCCCACCAGGAACCATGACACTACTTACATCCAGGGGATCTGAACTACCTGGAGTCTCAAGATTCACGTCTCAGCTAACCAAACTCAATGTCCCAGAAACTGCCCCAGCAACTCCCAATGCTCCAAAGCCTGCTACCTGACCTCCTGAGCCATCAACCATCCTTCAGAAAACTGCTGATCCAAGGAAGTAGCCCCTCCAGAGCCCCAAGCGTCTGCAACAGTCCAAGCTCCTTTAACCCTGCCAAGGTAAAGTAGCAACCTGACCGAGGGAACTCCCAGAACTCTTGAATCAGTGTTAGAAAATGTAGAAGGGACTTCTCCCCTAGTAGATATCTGTGGTCAAAGCACCATACCAGCAGTCACTTAGGCAGAAGGATCTGCAACCTGAAAATTACAGACAATGTTAGCTTTCTCCACCATTCCCCCTGCGTGTGGGGCTACACTCCTAACCTCCACTGCACTAACCAACATACCTAAGACGTGTGTGTATCAGAGCCAGCACTGCTGTTGATCACTGCCTGTTTCTGCCTGCTACATTAAAGACATGTACAGCAAGGGAAGCATTAGAAATCCCACTAGATCACTGGACTGCCACATGAATCTCATGAAAAGGAATGCTTCCCCCAGGGGTTCCGGGGCTAGCACCAAGGGGAGGTAGGCTGCTACAAGGCTTATTTATATTGGCTAAGGGAGTCCCACCCTGGACCATGAGTCCCAGAATCCCCAAGGAACTGTACCTCCACAGGTATACTGTCTGTACTTGGTGCCTGCACCGGAAGAACATTGGTACAAGGGAGGTGGTATGGGGAGTGTATATGTGGATTTGTGACTAACATTGGGCCATTGAAACAAGGAAGGGGAATAAACAGTGTATTTGTGGGTCTATGGCTACCAGAAGGAAAGTGGCACAGGGGCTGGGATAGTGACATTTATTATACTGGTGGCCTCAGAAGAAATGTGTATGTCTGGGTAGCTCAGTGTTGACAGGGGAGAGAACATACTGACAAAGAGGCAAGGATGGCAGCTGCCTCCCCTACACATTGAATCAGAAGATAATGGTCCGTTTTCTACAGAATAAGCAGCAGTGGACAAAATAGTTGGGGTTCCTGGTGTTTAGTCAGCAAAGAACAGATGGGGGGAGTTTCAGGTATGTGATACTGCCACTTTAAATGATTAAATAGGCTCATACATGCTGCCTTATTCATGACATCTAGAATGGATTAAAAATGTAACTTCTACCAAAGAGTAAGGTAAGTAGGGTTTTATTATTAGGAGGTATTAGTGTTCCTTTTTATATATTCTATATAGCAAAGCACATGATGGCTGAAATCAGCTGCTTGTGACTGGCCTCATTCCATTGTGGTGTATAGGCGGTTACCTGTGGGAAACCAGACAGTCCTGCTGTCCCTGTACGCAAGGAAAAACAAAATGGAATGCAGGTCACACTGATGTAATAGAGACCAAGTTCTAGATCTCCTTAGCAGTGGGTAAACTGTTAGGAACTTGAATGGAATGTTAAGATGGTCAGGGCAAATATGTCTTTCCATTGTTCCATTGAATTGAAATGCCAGTGATTGACAAGTCCAGTTATTATGCTTGATGAGCAGAATTAATTGTCAGAAAAGAAAGAGACGTTTTATACTGGCATACTGTCTATTTGCTGTTCCACCTTTGATACATTTGTTTCTTCTGTCTGTGTCAATATGACATGGGAGTGTCCACCGCAGTAGAATATAGATAACAGATCAGAGGAACCACTTGGTCAAGCTAGTCTGCCCTGTTTCTATTTACTTGAACCCTTTGAGTGCCAAAGGGATACCCCTCTGGTACTCAAAGGTGTAAAGTATCACCCCCTCCCATGTGATCCTCGCTCTACAATTATATTTAAGAAAGCTTATGCCAAGCAGGGTTAAAAAAAGAGAATTAACTCCTTTCCTTAATATGGCCAGGAAATCCTAATGGCCGCTATGAATTTTGCTCTTGTACCTTTGTTAAAGAGATACCATATTCAGTCAGCCCTGGATGTCATGTCTGTGGAGGTTAACATGACAAAGGCAGAGTTCAAGAGACCACATAAACCTTTAAGGACCTTAGGGGTATATAACGCATTGCAAGCCAATGAGTTACAAACCCTCTTGTCCTTAAAGGGTTAAAATGCTATGTGTAGTGAGCAGGGATTGAGATCCTTTTGTCCTGTTAGCATCTGTTATGTTTGTCTCTATGGGTAGACATTCAGGACTGACTGAAGATCTTACCTCTTAGTCTCTTAAGGATCCTGCGGTCCAGGAGTGTGCAAACCATGGGACGTTTTTAAATTCTGTTTTTGACCTATGCATTCTGGGATGGCGGAGCAGAATTCCATGACGTGCAAGGACCATCACCAATCCTTAACGTCCGGACCAGAGTGACTGTCCTGGCATTTCACCGGTCATTAAGGAGTTAAACCAAGAAATAATAGGAAAATTCATAGGGGTCATTAGGATTTTCTGGTCATAGTAAGGTACATAAAGCTCTTTCACATAGGTGACATTTCACATAGGTGACATTAATCACAAAAAATAAACATGACTTTGCTAAATGGTTGCAAACAACAGTGGAGCAATTCTGGGGTAAAATAATTGAACAATATTAAATTAACCCCTTAGAGGCAACAGAGGTCTCCAGTGAGTTGTAAAGCAATGAGTTGGAGACCTCTAGCATCTAACGCAGTGGCAGATCAAGCAATTCTGAGGGTCTGGTGCAAATTACCGTACGGCTCCCAGTTCACTGTAATCTACCGAAAAATCCTAAACATTTTCTATTTTCATCATTTTAATGGCTGCTAAGGTTGCAGACCACTGATCCAACAGGTTAAAAGACCCACTTGAATTGAGGTCCTTTTTGTGTTTTCCATCTGATGTAGTTGCTTTGATGTAAAACTGCTCTATTTTAACCTTGTTACACATGTTCCACTGTGTCACAGGATGTTGTCATAAATCATAGAATGTGCCCCAAGTATGCTGCAACTTCCCTCTGAAGATGCAATGACACACGTACAATTCTCTAGTTTCGGTTTTAACCTGTGTGCAATCAAGCACTCAAAGAGTTAATGGAAATGCAATGGAATTATGTTAACCCTTTGAGTGCCAGAGGGGTACGCAGCACATTGCTTTGCAATACATTGCGTACCCCTCTGGCATTCAAAGGGCTAATGTAATTGAATGAAAGTAAATTCTCAGTAAATAAAAAGGCCAACAACAACATGTGATTCCATGCAACAAAACCATTATGACAAAAGGTAATCTGTCAGAAAGAACCCTACTTTATATACAAACTCTGATGAGAGGATATTCTTTCTGTTATGCCTATATTAGCCTGCAGGGGGAGCCATATGCTTCATCCACCATACCTCTGCTGAAGAACAAAATGCTTATGAAATATTTCAGGGATACAATGATTTCAGTGCTACCCCCATGCTATGCATTGTTTAATAAGCCTCCAGGGGGATTATGCACTAAGGTGTGATAAAGAGGTGATAAATCGGAGATGACTTCTCCAGTGATATCACTTCTCCAGTCCCTATGTTATTCTATAGGGCCTATGCACTAAAATCTCAAAAGCTGGAGAAATCTTAGTGCATAGGTTCCATTGAATAACATAGGAACTGGAGAAGTGTTATCACTGGAGAGTAATCTCTGCTTTATCACCTCTTTATCACAGGTTAGTGAATCCCACCCTCCCCGTAGTAAATTGTTTGGGGCTTAAGAACAATTTATGAGTGGCATGTGATTTGTGCATGAAACAAGAGAAGAATCCTTAAGGACCATTAGAATTTTCATGACAGTAATGTGTGTGTGTTGGGGGGGACTGTTATTAGATGTTAGTGTTCCTTCAAGTAAAGTAAGAGAGTGTGGTTATTATTATATAATAATGTTCCTTTAAGAAGGCTTTCCCTTAACCCTTTAGATTTTACAGATGTCTCCAAGGCATTGCTTTGCAACGCATCATTGATGTCTCTAGCGTCCAAGCAATTAATCCCATTAGAAGTCTTAGACCATTAAGAAAAACTGAATGTCTATGCAAAAGCTACTGGTTACTCTGTTGCAGGGTAGAAATTATCCACTTTCTAATTTAGGGACAAGAGGAAAAAAGAATGGGAGTGAGCATGGAACCAGTACTCCATAGAGGGGCACAGCTGCCCTGACAAATCCCAATGCCAGGAACCTCTCATACCAGCAGCCTTTTACTGAGGGCCTGCCCTGTTTCTGAGAGAGGAACAGAAATAGCCTGTTTATGTAGCAACCAGAGCAAACAGTAACAAGCAGCAGAGGAGTGGATAATCAATACCACTACGTTAGCTCCATAGCAGAGAGACCTCAGAATGTAGGCCATATCTATAATGGATAAACAGTGCAAATATGGAGCAAACCAAATGCACCACAGGGGACAAATAAATGTTTCCATTGATTTAAATCAAACCCCTTGAATGGTTAAAAGCCCCATTTACATTCATGACAATTTGGGGACTTTTCATTTGTTTCCTATGGAGTGGTTGGTTTAAACCCGAATTCCTCCACTTTCATTGTGCATATGGCTTCATGTGCCTGGGTTAGAAACCAAATAAAATCAAACATACAAATCTGACCTATATGTTATATTAGCCATTGTTTTAGTTGACCATAAACTTTGATAAAGCAGCGTTGTTTGATGCGAAACACATACGTGGGTAATATTGATAAATTTATCAGTGTTTTTAACTGAGCTCTTCTGGATGGTGTGCACTCAAAAGGTTGATAAGATCCTAAGGGAGGGAGCGTCATTGTGTAGGGTGACAAAGAGGAGGGGACCTGCACTACGGGGAGGGGGCTGTGGCAGGGAGGGAGCTGCAGAATGGAGAGGAGGAGATTGAGGAATATATGTGGCTTAGCAAGGGAGGGAGCCACAGTATGGAGGGTAGCTAAGTGAGGTAGGGAGCCTCCATACGGAGGGTTACTAAGAGGAATAGGGAGCTGCACTATGATGGGTGGCTAAAGGGGTCACTTATGGAGGATAGCTATGGTAAAGAAGGAGCCAAATTATGGAGGGTGGCTAAGGGAAGGAGCTGCAGTATGGATGGTAGCTAAGGTAAGAAGCCAAATTATAGGAGGTAGCTGAGGATGGGAGCCACAGTATAGAGGGTGCCCTATGGAGGGAGGGAACAGCAATATGGAGTGCCTGAGAGAGGTATCCCTAATAGTGGCAGAGGAAGGGAAATAGCCACACTATGGCTAGTGTATCAGAGGGAGGGAGGGATCACAGTGTGGATGGTGGTTGAGGGAAGGAGGAAGCCATAGTAAGGAGGGTAGCTGAGAGAAGGAGCTGCAGTATGGAGGGTGGCTGAGGGAGGGAGCCACAGTATGAAGGATGACTGAGGGAGGGAGGTTCAGTATAGACAGTAGGAGAAGGAAGGGTAGCAGATGGAGAGAGCCACAGTATGAAGGGTAGCTGAGAGAGGGAACCTCAGTATAGAGGGTAGAAGAAGGAGGAAATACACCACAGTATGGAGAGTGGCAGAAGGAGGGAGGGAGGAAGCCTCCATATGAAGGATGGCAGAAGGAGAGAGAGAGCCACAGTGTGGAGGATAGCAGAAGGAGGGAGGGAGACATAGTATGAAGGGTGGCAGAAGGAGGGAGGGAACCACAATATGGAGAGTGGCAGAAAGAGGTAGGGAGCTGCAGTATGGTGGGTGGCAGCAGAAAGAGGTAGAGAGATGCAATACGGTGGGTGGCAAAGGGAGTGAGCTTCAGTATGAAGGGTAGCTAATGGAGGGAGCCCAAGTATAGAAGGTAGCAGAAGGAGGGAGGGAACCACAATATGGAGGGTGACAGAAAGAGGTAGGGAGCTTCAGCATGGCAGGTGGCAGAGGGAGTGAGCCACAGCATGAAGGGTAGCTGAGGGAACGAGCCTCAGTATAGAGAGTGGCAGAAGGAGGGACAAAGTCACAGTATGGAGGGTGGTAGAAGGAGGAAGGGAGCCATAGTATGAAGGGTGGCAGAAGGAGGAAGGGAACCACACTATGAAGGGTGGCAGAAAGAGGTAGGGGCTGCAGTATGGAGGGTGGCATAGGAAGTGAGCCACAGTATGAACGGTGGCAGAGGGAGGGAGTGTCAGTATAGTAGAAGATGGAGGAAGGGCGCCACAGTATGGATGGTGGCAGAAGGAGGGCAGCACTATGGAGGGTGGCTGAGGGAAGCAGAGACAGCGACATTCCCTGCTTCTGTAGCTATTTGTCCCAGGAAAGAGTCCTGCTGGCAATGGGCATAAAAAGCTTTCATAGGCTCTGCTCAGCATGTCCAACTATGCACTTTTCTAGCCCAACTGTCCAAATGACATGTGCCATGCACATGACTTTCATATTATATACGTGTAGTTCAGATTGATTGGAATTGTAGTTACCAACAGATGGATTTTCAATAATTGAATATTCCTAGTACAGGGGTGCCAACATTTCCCTACAGGTGACACTTCAAAGCAAGGTGTTTCAGGCCCCTGTGCTAAGGAAAGAGCTAATCTATGTTCTTAAGAACTTACAGTTGTGTAAAATGGAAATCGATATCAGCTGGTAAGGATGTTTTGAACCTGTGACCTTGTTTTCAACAGAGAGAGAGGAGAGAGATATCACTGGAGCAGATATTCCATCCCCCACCAGATTAATTTAACATGATTGTCACCACAGAATATGCTCTGAGTCAGCAGCCCTTGCTAAGCATAATGAGCACTCTGCTTCCTGTACAAAGGCTGGGAGCTCAAGGTTAACCCCTACTGTGCAAAACTAAAACCATGTCCAACTTTCTCTCTTTTGACCCCACTATGCTGTTATTATATTATATATATTTTTTTATTTTCACAATAACTCTTTAAAGGCCCACAGGGAACTGCAGCACATTGTGAAGCAATGTGTTTCACTCCCCTCTGACCCTTAGTGTAGTACTTGCATGCTACAGACATCCAACACATTCACAAGCACAGTGTTGGAGACATCTTCAGCCTTAAAGGAGTTAACCTTCTTAAGGCTTGTTTTCACTTGCGGTGTTAATGAAGCATTTTCAGTATTGCTCAAATGGCAAGTTCCTTACAACACATCACAATTTTATCACACCTACTTGCAGCCTAACAGAGAATTGTGCAATTCAGCCATGTTCATGACTTGAGTACATCAAAGTTGAGCAGATCAGTTAGACCTAGGCCAGTGATTCTCAACCAGAGTTCTGTGGTACTTTGGTGTGCCACGGACATCAAATGAGGATGCCCCATGTTTTCTATGAAGACTGAATTTGAATACTGTCTTTTAAATATAGAAATATGGAAATTGTTATGCACAATATGTTTATTTTTTATTGTGAGACCTAACAATATATGTATATTTATGAATTGCACCCTTTATTATGCCCTAAATATGTTAGTGGTGTCCCGAAAGTTCCAGATTAGGGGTACCTTGAGCAAAAAAAGGTTGAGAACCACTGACTTAGGCATTTTGATACACAATCAATTGACAAACCGCATTGGCATCAGTCAATGATATATGGTTGATAAGGATGTAAACCACCCGTCAGTCATACCTCTGCCTTGTTGTGGGAACACAGGCATATATGAGGGACAAAAAATGCAGCATTATGTAGTTTAAATAGCTTTATTCTGGGCTAGGAATAATAGGTCCACTTCAGTCAAATTTGCCCAGGACTTACATGTATCAAAAATGTTGTGATTAAGGGAATAGACAAAAAATACATTTATTAACCATAACAGGCAAAATATAGTAACCAAATAAATCAGTATGTAGCTAATTGCACAAATATTTCATCATTGGAAAGCAGGCAAGGCAATACAAAGGAAAACAATTGCCACTGGTTTTCCCAAATAGAAAGATGCAGAAGGAGTGATTGAGTGGTTGATACATGCACTGGGGGATGCAGAGGATGTTGGTAATATGGAAGGAATGGAAGAGATGTGGGTGGTAGGCTGAAAGGATGATGAGAAAAATGTGTGGGGTGGGGGCAAGAAAACAGGATTTGGTTCAGTGAAGGAGCAAAGGTAAGGTGACCAGATGTATGCTTAAAGGGACTCTGTCACCTAAAACAATTTTGGTGATTTTGACAGAGATTGCAAAATTATCTATATGTTATATTAGCCATTTATTTAGATTTATAGATTATGCTAATTAAGTTATGGCATTCAGGCACTTTCTATCTTAGCCCTACCTTACCTCCCCCACTCACTTCTAAATAACCCTGTCAGCACATTGTGCACCTCCCCTAATACTAAAATTATTGTGTCCATGAGTGTGGGAGGTAATGTAGGACTAAGATAGGAAGTGCCTGCATGGTTGCCTTAACCATTTGTGGACCAAAAGGGTCAGCAACGCATTGAGAAGCACTGCGTTGCACAATACTCTGGTCTTTAAAGGGTTAATTAGCATAATCTATAAATCTATATCATTCAAAAACAGGTGTTCTAAATAAAAAAGACGATTACAACAAAGAGGTAATTCTGAAAGCTCAAAATCACCCAAAATCCAGCGTGTCTGACTGGCAAGACACAGGCAGCTGGGGTCCAATTTGCTTGATGATTTTGCTTTTATTGTCTCTGTGCTGGTGAAGTCTGGGAAAGAATTTGTTGATTTTGTTTTTTAGTTTTTTTGTTTTTATTTTTTTGACTGACTGTGATAATATAGTGTGGACAATAAACAATAAAAATAAAAAATAAATAGTTAAAGAAATAAATATATTAGGTAACGGACAGCTGACTGGGAGCCTGATGTGAGCTCTGTGACTGAGGCAGACTTGACAGACAGCAGACGACATTGAGAATTTTGTTGAGGGCTAAGACAAGACATCACACTCCATCAATTGTGTACTGTAGAAAGTAAACACACACAGTAGTTGAGTAATGTACAGCAAATGCACAAGGGGGGAGGGGGAAGGTGGAGCAATGCAGAGAGGTGAGAGTAAAGTGGTAATCCAAAAACTGGCTGCAGCAATGGTTGCTGCAGTGTGTGCAGTAAAGGATGATGATTGCTCTTCTCCCTGGGTGGATACAGTTTGTCAAAGTACCACCAATCACCCCCCCACACACACACACCACCACCAGCACTGCCACACACATCTGCCACATTGTAGGTTGTTCTTTATTTTTTTGTTATCACTTAACATCATCATGAATATGTGCCAGTGTCACTTAACCCCTTGACGTGGCAGGACCGTGAGTAATACCGGGGACTGAAGTTGATCGCTCCAAGACCGGAGCAATCTCTTTCAGTGCCCCGTTTGGCATGCCGGCACACGTGATCAGTCACGTGGGACAGCATGTCAAAGTTTCCTGCGTGGTCCTTAAGGGACAGCACACCCCGGGACCGCTGGTCCTTAAGGGGTTAAGCAGGAAGTTAGTGTTGTGGACAAAGGACAAATGCCCTCTGCATGCTAACAAATTTTTCAAAGTATGTGTTGCTGTAGGACTCGCAGCTTTGACTTTCAGCTACTTATTTCTCCACTGCACCCCTCAAAAGAAGTAATATTTTGCTGGGAAATGTTGCACCACAGGAAACATAGGCAAAAAATGTGCTAGAATAGGAGAAAAAATGTGTTGTTGGAATAGGAAAAAAAATTGGTAGAATAGGTGAAAAGGAGGACAATATTTCATTGGAGAAAAGGAAAAAACTGTACCGAAAAAAGAGAAAAATCGTCTGTTTTTCGCAAAAAAAAGTCATGCGGGAAATTTTTCTCACTTTTCACCCACCCCTATTCCTGTGTGCTGTATTTTTTGCAAGTGCACTAAAAGATATATATGTTTTTTCGAAATTTGCTCAACTTTTTTTTACATAGACTATGACACTATTTAGATTAAAGGTATAGTAATAGTTAATTATTACTAATCCCTATATTAAAGTCATATTAAAAATAAATGTATTGCCCCCAGTGTCATCTCATAAACCTTTATGGTTTGAGAGATAATCACTCCTAAAGTTGCCCTCCCCCTTCCCTGTAGTCAGCATTCTAGATGATTGCAGGGAAGCCTGTCGTACGACCGTCAAGCGGCTCTGCAGCACAGCGAAGATCGTGTTAATAAAAAAAGAAAACTTTCACTGAAATGGTCTTCTACGTGTGCTTTGTTTGCAAACACACGTAGAAGACCGTTTTAGTGAAAGATTTTTTTTTTTTTATTAAAGCAATCGAGGCTCTGCTGCAGAGCCGCCTGATGATCGTAAGACCGGATTTCCCTTCAGTCAGCTACAACGCTGACTTCAGAGAAGGGGGAGGGAGAGGTCAACTTTAGGAGTGATAATCTCTCAAATCATAAAGGTTTGAGAGATGACAATGGGGGTAATACATTTATTTTTAATATGACTTTAATATAGGGATTAGTAATAATTATTACTATCCCTTTAAGTGAAGGAGACTGTGGCAGACAAATTAGGTGCAAGAACAAAAATCATCTTAAAATTGCTGCAAAATACGACAAATCATATACACTGACAGTGACAAAATTCTTACTGTAGCACACCCACAAATTAGGAAGTAAATTGTATTTGCCACATGGCACAGAGAACAGATTTTTATACATACATGCAGGCAATTTGTATGAGAAAATAGCAACACATGTTTCCGCCAGCTTTATACATTTCCCCAAATAGGAGATGTGTAACAATAATGCATTCTTGTGTGCTTTTGTTTTTTTTTTCTTGCACGTGAGCTAGCAGATATATACATAGATGTTTGCATGAGATTTATAAGCACATACTAATTACAATAAAGTCTTAATTGTGTTTTTTTTTTACACATTTTACAACTTTTAATTCAGCATTGGGGCATTTTATACATATTGGGTGAGATGTTTGATACGTATAAAAAAATGATCTAAGGCGAACACCATAATGAGTTCTTGTGTCAATGTGCACTAGATCAGTGGTTCTCAACCCGTGCCCTCAGTGGCTACTAACAGGCCGGTATTTGAGGATTTCCTTGTGAAAGCACAGGTGAGTTAATCAATGTGAATGAGCCTCTGATCAACACACTTGTGTTCTAGCAGGGAAATTCCTAAGTCCTGGCCTGTTAGTGGCCACTGAGGGCACGGGGTGAGAACCTCTGCACTAGATGATATGTATGAAGATATTTGCATGAGTTGTATACCTGCATACTGAGCTCAATAAAAAGTATCAATTGCAATTTTTTTTGTAATATTTGTGCAACTTTTTTTCCAGCATTGTCATTTTATACATATCTTTTGTATAGACGGACAGTAATGAAATGAGGCCAAGACGGTGGCAGAGAAATTGGGGTAAAAGTAATATTTACACTGTTGAAAAATGTGTAATTTTTTATTCTTTCTTCCTTTAATCACATCTACAGATTATGTCATTAAATAGTATTTAGAACTCAGAGAAGAGATTTTTATGCACAAGCACCTTTACACATATGTGCAGCCATTTGTATGTGAAAATAGTGACAGATATATAGTTGCATCTCCCCTGTGGTATATTAGGAGTAAGCTGCCAGACCTCCACTTTTATGAAGACTGAACGCTACAGCAGTGCTTTCATCTACATTGATCTCAACGTACCCCTGCCAGTCCCCAGTTAAATGGGAGGTCCAGTCCCCTTACTTTTAAGGCCGTTCCAATGAGAGATTTACTCAGACAATGCATGTTGCATGTCAACACAACTTTGCGCTGTAATGCATTTTAGGTTTGTCAAATTTGTAGTTGGAGTTTCAATGGGATGTAATTTGCTGCATTTTCAGTGTGTCTTTTATCATAAATAAATAAAGAGTTTAACATTGCAGCAAATGTGCATACATCTATCCGGCAACCAAGTGTTGCCTAGCCAAGCAATGGAAGATCCAATCCTAGCGGTGGGCAATAGGGATGTGTGGAATATTCCATAATGAGAAGACGTCAGAGGAACACAGGGCATTCCTGATGCCTCTTGAATGCCCCGTTCCGCCAACCTCTTCTGTGTGGCATCAAGGTATGAATTAGTGTGTGCACATTCAAATGTGTTTGTATAATGATGCATGCATGCTTTGTGCTGTCATTATGGGAAAAAAGAAAAGGTGGTTCAGGATCGGTGGAAGTTGGTTCAAAAAAAGTGGAAAATAGCCCCATTGCTGTGTAAATTCCCATAATAAGGAAACTCCAGCCTCCACACATCCCAGTTTACAATATGCAGTTCTTCAGCTGTTGATGAACTACAATTACACTTACCAACAGCCAAACCAGCTGATGATGACTGGAGTTGTAGTACAACAACAGCTGATTGGTAAATCGCCTACCCCTTTGGCCTAGCATTTCAAAGACTGATTCCAAGATTTAGTGAATTTTGAAGATGGAGTCTCTGCTAAAAGATGTAGTGGAGAAATTTGAGACCCTGGCTAAAGTCCATGTCCAGACATGACCCTCCAGAAAATGTTCTTCTATCACTGTTATAATAAGATTCTTCCTGTACTGTGTCAAACATTTTTTTTTGCTAAACAAACTGTAAAGCTACCAGGATAAGCTGTCCAGGTGACAGAACTATAGCACAGACTGTCACCTGTGGTCTTTCTCTCCCTTTCTCTTATGTTCCTCCACCTGAGCATCATTAGAATAATATTAACTGGAGCCTAATGGATCAGCTATTCATTGGCAGTTGCAATCAGCATCACAACCTCCAACACATGTCATGAGCACAGTAAAGATGACGTATGCTTAGTTTTGGGCATCATGCAGGGAAGGAGACGTCTGTGTGATCCCAGCATTGTACCTTTTATCACATGTGAGTGTTGCCCCACATGAACTCAACAAACAGAATTATCTTTCTCACAGAGTCATATTCATGAATCTTTAGAGGTGCAGTTCTGGAGCAATAAAATTAAATTCCCCAAATCCCTATGAAGTTAGCCAGGACTTTTAACCCACTGAATGCTTCACAATGCGTTGGATACCTTTTTATCATTCAAGGGGTTAAAAGTCCTCTTTAAATCACTTTTCATTTGTCACCTGTGTTCTAGCTGATTTATTTCAGATTTACACCCCTTTAGTTCCCTGAATACAGCTCATAGTTACATTTCTATTTACATAAGGCTGGGTTCACATGGGTGACAATATAGCTGAATTAAAAAAAATTGTAGGATATTTTTCAATTGATCCATATGGTGCTGTTCACATGGGCAATTTTTCTGGTGTAGAACGCACCAGGACAGCATCTCTTCTGCCTCTTTTTGGAGGTCCCTTTGCTATGCCAAACTCAATTTATCCAAAACTAAATTGAACATTTTCCCCCTTTTTTGTTTATCTTCAACCCACTCTCTCTCCCTACAGTTAACCACATGTCAATTACATCTACCGCACAGGTTCGCTGTCTATCGTGTATCTTGGACTCTGCATTCTCCTTTATCCCCCACATCCAATCCCCTTCAGTGTCTTGCAGTCACCATATAAACTGTGCACAAATTCACTCCTTCTTCACCCAAGATAACAACATCATTCAATTCTTATTTCTCATCTTGATTACTGAAACCGTCTTCTGACCGGACTTCTATTAACCCTCCTACGTCACTTTGGTTTATCCCATGAGCATCCAACATGCAGTCTGCGCCCCAAATCCAGTCCAGGTGAGTCCAAGGTGCAGTATGTCTAATATTTTTAACAAAGATACTTTTACGTAATTAGCTAGCACACATGTGAGGCAATAGAGCAGTAGGGCCTAACTAACAACTTACAGCTACCATTGTGTAGGTGGCATCCTACAGTTCCCTAGAATAGTTCAGTCTATTAAATACCAGTATTCTTAGTGACTTGATCAAAGCTGATCAATTACTAGCACTTAGACTATAACTGACCACTTTTGTATGAAAGTTAAATCCAGATAGTCCCTTAGCCACTCCCTGCACTCTTCCCAGGCACTTCGGCTCACATCCACCCTCATACCCTCTACTGACTCACTTCTACAAGTCTTCTCCTGTGCTACACCCCAACTATGGAACTCAATGATATGCCATACCAGACATTCAACCAGTTCTCACCCTGGTTTTGTACACTTCTACAGAATATGTTAGAGTGCAATAATTACAAGAAAATAATAAAATTGGTGTATCTTTGGCTTGAAGAGAGCAGACTGCATTGAAGATGCAGCATTCCAGATCTATACAGCAGTTTATGGGCGCTGACATTGACGGATGTGATGGCCTTTGTAAACTCCATTGACTAGCTGACCCATATGGGCATCATCTAATAATATTCAGATTATGCCCACGTAGTCTGGCCCCTGTCCCATTCCACCACTCTCACTGCAGATGTTCTCTGATGCAAGAGAATTGCCAAAGACTGAAGATGAGTAAATGGGCAGCTTAAATGGTGCGGAATTAGAGCAATATTTAAAGTGGGCCTGTCACCTTGAATTCAAGGTTGCATTTCTGAAATCTTCATTAAAAACTTCTTATGTATCATGTCAGACAAAAGACCAGCAGATGCATACTTTAGAATATAGTCATACTTTTCTCAATATGGTGGCACTCTTGGTCCAGTACAATAGTCTAATTTATACTAATTACATTTTTCAGAGTAGTTTAATATGCTAATTAAGCTTTGTGCTGCACTGAGAGACTCACCTTTATCTGCAAAGTACTATACAGCCTGTGTGAGAACAGTTTTATAATAATGAATGTAGCACCTCTAATACAAATCATGATGCTTAACCTGCTTTTCCACACATATTTTCCAAATGGTTAAATTCTTGATGTTGCTGGTGATTTGCAATGTATTGTAGGCCATTGCGACAACAAAATGGTTAATTTCTAAAAGCAACGAAAACTTCTTTAAATACAGTAGTGTGCAAAAGTTTTAGGCAGGTGTGAAAAAATGCAGTAAAGCACGAATGCTTTCAAAAATAGACTTAATAGTTTATTTTTATCAATTAACAAAATGCATAGTGAGTGAACAGAAGAAAAATCTAAATCAAATCAATATTTGGTGTGACCACTCTTTGCCTTCAAAACAACATCAATTCTTCTAGGTACACTTGCACACTCGGCAAACAAACTACCTTCCTCTACAGGTATCTACTGTCCGGAGACGTCTGGTCAGAACTGGTCTTCATGGAAGTCTTCTTGCTTAAAATGCCTTACCTCCTACGTGGAAACAAAGCCAAGCAACTCAACTATGCACAAAAACACAGGAACTAGGGTGCAGAAAAATGGCAGCAGGTGTTCTGGACTGATATTTGAAATATTTGGCTGTAGCAGAAGGCAGTTTGTTCACCAAAGGGCTGGAGAGCGGTATAAGAATGAGTGTCTGCAGGCAACAGTGAAGCATGGTGGAGGTTCCTTGTGAGTTTGTGGCTGCATTTCTGCAAATGGAGTTGGGGATTTGGTGAGAATTAATGGTCACCTCAGTGCTGAGAAGTACAGGCAAATACTTAACCATTATGCAGTACCATCAGGGAGGCATCAGATTGGTCCCACATTTTTCTGCAGCATGACAACGACCCCAAACATACAGCCAAAGTCATTGAGAACTATCTTCGTAAAGAAGAAGAAGGAGTCCTGGAAGTGATGGTATGGCCCCCACAGAGCCCTGATCTCAGCATCATCGAGTCTGTCTGGGATTACATGAAGGGAGAGAAGCAGCTGAGGCTGCCTAAATCTAGAGAAAGCTGTGGTTAGTTCTCCAAGATGTTTGGAACAACCTGCCTGCAGAGTTCCTTAAAAAACTGTGTGCTAGTGTACCTAGAAGAATCGATGCTGTTTTGAAGGCAATGAGTGGTCACACCAAATATTGATTTGTTTAAGATTTTTTTTCTGTTCACTCAATTTGCATTTTATTAACTGACAAAAGCCAACTATTAACATGTCTATTTTTTAAAACATTCTTACTTTACAACATTTATTCACACTTGCCTAAAACTTTTGCACATTACTGTACCTCCACAACATGGGAAACTTTTCTCTGAAACTTTTCTCTAATATTATGGTAACTAAAATAAATGATGGGATGGGTTAGTCTCTTCTGTTATGGGTGTATAAGAGTATTTACCAAATAGGTATTTAATGTTGGTCACATGCAGATATTTCATAAGTCACTGTTTGTGTGGTCAGCAGTTGACACCCAGAATTGTATATAAAATAAAGTGTTACAGCTAGGCAGGAACTGACTGTACTACCTCAGCTTTTGGAAAAATGCCCATCTGTGAGTAATACAAAGGAAAGTATTATGGAGGAAAGATAATTCAGTTAACCAGTAGAAAGTAAGACATTCATTGGGTTGTTCAATACTAAAAGTTCCCATCCCTTCCTTATCTAATATTTTGGGCAGGAGTAGTGAATTGTTGAACCTCTGGCTGTTGAGGACAAAAACTACCATTTTCCCCAACCATCCATTGGCAGTTGACTACCCCCTAATTTTAGGGTATTTGTGTTATGCATGTGAGATGATGCAGAGGGTGCAATTTTCATTTTCCCAATAATAATTTTCCCACTCAAAGCATTATGGGCTTCAGAGGCATAATTACCGGAGGTGCAGAGGATGCAGTTGTGACCCAACCCAGAGTCCAAAGGAGCCCATTGGTCTCAGGGCCCAGTATGTTCTACTTATGCTAGTTATTCACTCAGACAGGGGTCCTTTTTAGCTCACAAGTTCCTTACACAGAGAAAAAATACCATGAAGCATATCATACTGGTCTTGCCCAGATGAATGTCTAGACACTATATCAGTCCTACCCAGCTGAGCATCTCTGACTATATGTTAATTACCTTACGGCTTGGTCACCATAAGGGGAGTTGGAGAATCCAGACATGGACCCCTTGTTCGTGAGTGCCTGGAGATATCATCTATACTGAAAAGACCCAAGAAGCATGTAATGTACTGTGATTGGCTGCTTCTTTTGGACAGTGGAGGTAAGTTAGCAAGTGACTGGACTATGGATACATAGGTGCCATGTTCCAGTTCCCATTCTAAATAAGTCATCTAAACTTACATTGGACAGCTCTCTGGCACACAAAAAGGTAAGGGCTGTGTGCAGAAAGCTAAAGAGGTGCAATTCTTGTGCAAACCAACTGAACCATAGAGGACAAATGCAAATGTCCATTGTTTTTAGCCCTTTGAATGCAAGGTGTTGGAGATCTTGCTAGCATTCAAAGGGTTAAAAGCCCCATTTAAATAAAAGATCATTTTTATTTGTCCCCTATGGTGAAGTTGGTTTTCACAATAATCGCACCTCTTTAGCTTCTTAAATATGAATTTAAGTACTGATGATGATGATTGTTGCTGAAACACATTTCCATGAAACACCGTCTTCATCTATTCTGCTAAAGATTAATAGGCAACTTCCATGCAATGTAGTATTATCCACATTTTATTTCAGTGAGCAGAAAAAAGTTCCAATGAAATAAAGTTATTAGTGCCTCCATGTGTATATTCAGATGAACCTCACATTTCTGTACCTTTGTTCTCTATTTTATAATATGGGTATGGCACAGAATTAGAGGACGTCACAGGAAAATTTCAAGGTCATTCAAATGACAGTTATATGGCTGAAGGGTGCCTGTACTTAATATATAACCATACAGGTATAGTGAGATTAACTCCATAAACCTTTGAATACCAGGGGGATGGTCAAAGCATTGCTTTGCAAAGTAAAAACTGTGCTCTGGCTTAACCATTTCAATGGCCGATGCCCCTCTGGCACTGAAAGAGTTAAAAACAAATACTCTAGCTGCCAAATAGTAAAGTGTGAAGCTTTTTGCACAACCACAGGTCTGATTGCAAAACAAACCAACAGCACATTAGAGATGCCATGACTAGCAGCAGCAGTAGATTCAATCCTAAAAGTGCACAGGGCCAAGGCACACATAATATTACTTAGGGATGAGCGAAAACTTTAGCCTCCAACCAAAATCAGTGAAAATACACTTTCCTCTTTGCGAAAAATTTCCAGTGAAAAGTGCCATTTTCTGCTTTTTTGCCTAGCTCATTGCGTTGAAATCAATGGGAAGTGAAATGTTTCACCACCACAAGAAAGTTTTCTCTAATTTTCTACAGCCATATAAAAGTCTGTCAGGCTCTCACAGCAGCCATTTTGTGTTTGTGAAAGGAGAGAGCTGCATGTTTTTTTTGCTAGAGCAGATAGGCAAATAAAGGGGAACTGAAGCTTAGTTTAGAGAGTCATTTAGGTAGGACATTTGTTCTCTGTATTAGGGGAGTTTGGGGGCACTTTGGGGGAGAAGAAGGGAGGAAGTTGTTTGCCCCCAAATACCCCAAAATTTGGTGTGACTGACTGGCAAGACACAGGCAGCTGGGTTCCAAATTGCTTGCTGATTTTGCTTTTATTATGTCTGTGTTGGGGAAAGAAGTTGATTTGGATTTTTAGTTATATATTTTTTGGGGGGACTGACTGTGATAAGATTGGGTAGACAACTTAAAATAAATAAAATTTAAAAATAAAAAAATCCTATATAATAATTTGCTAAAACATGTGTAACGCCGCAGTCATGCTCAGTAGAGACTGCTGCGAGTGCTGCGGTCATGCGCAGTAGAGACTGCCTGCACCACGGCTGATACAGAGCTGGATGCTCCGAAGGTGCGTCCAGCTCTGTATCAGCCACAGCGTGGACAGTCTCTACTGCACATGAGTGCCCCGCGACCGTCTGGCAGTGGCACTGTGGCCCGTGTAATGGGCTCATCAACTAGTTAATACATAAATAATTAAACAAATAAATATATTAGGTGACAGACAGCTGACTGGGAGCCTGATGTGAGCTCTGTGACTTGATAGATAGAAGGAGACATTGAGAATTTTGTTGAGGGCTAAGGCAAGACATCACACTCCATCAGATGTGATTTAGAGAGTAAATATAAACACAGTAGTTGACTAATATCCAGCAAAGGCAAAAGGGGGAGGGGGAAAGGTGGAGAAGTGCAGGGACGTGGGTAGTTCAAAACCGACTGCAGCAATGGTTGCTGCAACATGTGCAATAAATGATGATCCTACTCCTCCTGGGGTGGATACAGTTTGTCAACCAATTGCAGCATGACAGTCCCCCACCAACACTACCATACAGATCTGCAGGGGAGGGCTGGCAACATACGGCCCAGGGGGCAAATACAATTACGTGGCCGATATCTACTATCATCCAAGCCCACTGTCCCAGCCCACCTGTTTCCTTAATTTAAAATTGTCCTTAATGCTGTGAATTAAAGCAAGTGATATCACAGAGCTTACTGTTGAAGTGGGGCTAAATTAGTGATACCACAGTGCTTACAATTTAACCCTGTGAGTGCCAGAGGGGTACGGTTAAGTAAAGATAGAAAAGTGATGCCGTACAGCTTGCAAGGGAAATGGATTATGCTACTAGTGCAGCTATGTTTGGATTGCAGCTCTGCGGTATCACTTGCATATAGATTAATTTCATAAATTCTGTGGTATCACTAGTGTGGTTCCATTTACAGCAGCAAGTGGGAGATTGAGTGAGGCACTGGCCCACCAGCCCAGACACATGGCCAGCCCAGGGGGCAATTGCCCCCCTGCCCCCCAGGCCAGCCCTCCCCTGCAGATCTGCAACACTGTAGGTTGTACTTTATATGTTTTATCAGTTGATATCATTATGAATATGTACCAGTTTCACTTAAGCAGGAAGTTGTTGTGGTCAAAAGGACAAATGCCCCCTGCATGCTAATACATTTTTCAAGATATATGTTGATGTAGGACTCTCAACTTTGACCTTCAGCTACTTCATTCTCCGCTACAGCCATCAGAAAAAGCAATATTGTGCTGGGCAATGCTGCACCATAGGAAACATAGGCGGTTGGAATAGGAGAAAAATGTATTAGAATAGGAGAAAAATATGTTGGAATAGGAGAAAAATGTGCTGGAATAGGCAAACAATTTGCTGGAATAGGCAAAAAGGAGGAACATTTTGCATTGGAGAAAAGGAAAAAACTTTTGCGAAAAAAGAGAAAAAAAAATCAGTTTTTCGCAAAAAAGTCATACGATAAACTTTTATCACTTAAAAAAGAGAAAAAATGTCAGTTCTGTGCAAAATGTCACGTGAGAAAATGTTATCACTTTTCGCCAACCCCTAATATTAATGTTGTAGATATCTCAGAGAGTGGGACAACATTTTCCTCTGTAACAATAACACCCATGTGTCCTACTACTGGTGCCACCACCACCACCTTCACCACCATTAATCATGTTGTTAAAACATTAACATTACACAGATTTTCTTCTATGTGCTGCAAACCCTCACTTATTGAGTTATTAGAACTAACAAAATGCATCCAAATAATCCAAAAGTACACCTGTGGAACGGCAAACTTGCCAAAATGTTAACGGATGACATGCAGACCTAGTTGTATGTTGAAAATAGAGGTTTTAATGACCTGACGACATGCCTTGAACCCTACTGGAATATCCTAAGCTACAATTATTTTTCAAGGATGACTGTGCTAGAGATGCACAAGCAAGCGGTTACTGTAGTGGTCAAAGGGACTCAGCTTGCTAACAATTTTTAAAGGCATATGTTGCTGCTTTACTTTCAGCTACTGATTTCTCCACTTCAGCCCTCAGCAGCAGTAGTATTTCAGTGGAAATTCATTCAGCCATAGAAAGCATAGTTGAAAAATGGCAAATTTCTTGCTGGAAATTCATTTCAATAAAAAAATAAAGACATTGCATTCATTTTCTATGAGTGTGAATTTTTGCGGGAAAAGCAGGAAATTGTATTTTTTCCACAAAAATGTCCACAAAAAAATAATTAGTACTTCCACCCATCTCTTGCACCAGATTGCTGGGCTTCTTTGCAGCCTGTTATCTTGGCATTGTGAGTGAGCTACAACCCATTACATTTGAGGATTCACTGAGTGGGGTCAGTCGTGAATCCCTCATCTGTCCTGCTGACCACTTGTAGTGGTCTGTTATATTGTGAGTATGGTGGTGTATTGGTGGAGGTACATTGACTTTTTGGATATATTACATTAGGAGCGCCCCTTCTTTTTTTGTTTGTCCTTTTGCAGCCTGGTACCCAGAGTTTGTAGTCTGTTGAGCTCCAATGTGTAAACTTCAGAAATTCGGTATACCAGTACATATGAATTTTGGCAAGTACAGCACCCTAAAAGCAGGTGCTGTACTGGGAACAATGGTACAGTTGTTAAGTATGTACAGTACTGTGCAAAAGTCTTAGGCAGGTATGACTTTGGTCTGCAGGCAACAGTGAAGTATGGCAGAGGTTCATTGCAAGTTTGAGGCTGCATTTATGCAAATGGAGTTGGGGATCTGGTGAGAATTAATGGTCTCAATAACGAGAAGCACAAATTTATTCTGCAGCATGACAATGACCCCAAACATACAGCCATTATGAACAATCTTCAACGTAAAGAAGGACAAGGAGTCCTGGATGGTATGGCCTCCACAGATCCCTGATCTCAAGATCATCGAGTCTGTCTGGGATAACATGAAGAGGGGGGAGCAACTGAGGCTGCCTAAATCCACAGAAGAACTATGGTTAGGTCTCCGAGATTTTTGAAACAACCTACCTGCCGAGTTCCTTAAAGGGATAGTAATACTTCGTTTTAACTTTATTTTATTTTGTAGGCATTAAAAAAACATGAAGAATGATATAAGTCTTATCTCTCAAACCTTTATGGTTTATGAGATATTCACAAGCAAAGTTTCCCTTCCTGCCTCTTTTACCTAGTGTAAGCCATCTCTTCTCAGATGTGGAATACAGTCCATAGACCAGACAGATAACAGCAGGGGACACTCTTATTCCTATGAAAACAATGAAAGCCCTGCCCCCCTTGACAAGTTTCAGGTTTTTCCCTTATCTTAATTGAAGATTGTCCCTCTCTGCAGTCTACTTGGGCACCTCCCTTCTGATCTGGCTGAACAGTGTTACATCAGTAAAAGGGGTGAGAGGGGGATACTTTGTCATTGAATTACTCTTGAATTACAACTCTGACAGAATTGAAATAACACTCTCCAAAGTCCAAATACTATGATGATTAATTAGAGCTGCTTTTATTATGAAACATTACTACCCCTTTAACAAGCTGTGTACAAGTGTACCTAGAAGAATTAATTCTGTTTTGAAGGGAAACGGTGGTCACACCAAATATTGATTTGATTTAGATTTTTCTTCTGTTCATACACTATACATTTTGTTAACTGATAAAAATAAACTATTAACATGTCTATTTTTGAAAGCATTCTTACTTTACAGCATTTTTCCACACCTGCTAAGACTTTTGTACAGTACTGTACCTACACTTGGGGAGATGAATAATGAAAAAAATGGGGTATAACAAGAACCACTAAAGGTCAGAATATACATCTGGGACTTTTTTGTTTTTATAATGCTCAATAGATTTTCCTGATATTTTAGTGATGGACATGACCAGACTGATTAATCCTTTGAGTGTCAGAAGGGTACGGAATGCATTCCGTACCCCTCTGGCACTCAAAGGGTTAATATGGAAGTTTCTTCTCTGTAATGATAAAAGTGTGCAGAAAATATGAATGAGCAGCACATGAGGAGGAGGGCGTTTAGAGCACTATAACTAAGAATAAGCTATTAACTTGACCTGTCACCTTAAAGTTAAGTTTGCGTATTAGAAAATGCCATTCAAAAATGCCTGTGTGTTATGTTAGCCAGAAGAGTCACATATGCATAGTTTAAAATATGTTTATTTCTGAAAAAAAGTAGTGCAGTGTCATATACTAGTATAGCTATATACTGCACATAAAGCTTCATTAGCATAAATTAGCATATGATGCTGCACTCAGGAATCTCACCATACAGAAATAAAAATAAAATAACTCTGAAACTATGCATCATTGTGGATAATGTGATACACTGGTCCACTAGATAGTCATCCTCAGTGTGCTCTTATAACACCTCTTTTGAATGTTGAACTACAACTCCCATTATCATCTGATCTCCAGCTGTTTATGCACTATGTATCCCATTATCCTTAGCCAGCTGAGGATGATAGGATTTGTAGTCTAACATCAACTGGAAAACTAAAATTGCTCAACCCTGCACTGTGGCTGCAATGGCTTCTATGCCGCCCTGCAGTATGTATCTCTCATAAGCGGCCAGGTAGTAAAGGTGTTAGGTGGCACCGATATACACCTCAGAACTTAACTGACAGGAGATCTCAACAGTGAATGAGACTACATCTGTATGAAAGCAATTTGAAAATCAATCCAGAACAATCTGTGCACATCCAGAACAGGAAGGTGAATTAAAAAAAATGTTTCTATGATGATGTAATACTTAATAAGTGCTGTGCATTTTTCATACACATGCCATTTATTTCAGTGCTTTTACTTCAGCTTCCAGTAACTTTGTACATTCCTGGGTGTAGTTTCCTTCTCTTACCACTTTCCCTTCCTGTATACTTCATATAATATATATATGTATATACAGACAGACACACACACACATACAAGAACACAAAATGGCAGTGGCACACAAAGTACAAAGATAATGTTAAAGAAAGTGCATGCCCCATATGGTATTCACAAATAAACTTAAGTGGGCTTCCAGGTGGAAAAAGCACACTGTGGCAAAGAAATTAATGAGATTATTCACATCTCCATAGCAACAAATGTTTTCGGTCCTCAAAACAGACACTGAGGAAGGTCCATTTTGAGGACCTAAAATGTTTGGTGCTATGGAGATGGGAATAAACTCAGTTACATATATTTTAAAGTGGAAATGGGCAGGCCACATAGCAAGAAAACTTGTTGGTAGATGGACCAAACAAACTTTGTAATGGATTCCACTCAATACTAAACACCCAAGAAAAAGATCAAAGACAAGATGGGTAGATGAAATTACCAAATTTGTAAATACACTGGCAACAAAAGGCACAGGATCAAAGTTGTTGAAGGCTAGCATAATGTATGTCTCCTCAGGAGACACACACACACATCCAGGGTAGACAGTGAGGAGATATTCATATCTCCTCCATACTGCCTGGCCTGGAGATACAGGGGGTGTGATTTTTTAAAGAGTGGCCATAGGGCCAAAGGCAACCATAGATTTTAAATCACTTCTATTTGTTCATGATTGAACATTTGGATTTATCCTCAGTTATTTCCCGTCTGTCTTTGTGTATAGCCCAAAACATCTCCCAGAAGTAAGAACATTGAAAGACTCCACATGAGTGGGAATTCAGTCCCTGTGGAGTTGGCTGTCAGGTCACTGCAGGAACTATAATGCATCCTTACTGTGTTAACACTACAGCTGTGATTTGGCCATGAAGGAGCAGGGGGGGGGGGATAAATCACTGCACAAACTAAAACACATCCTTACTGTGTAATAAAAGCGCAGGCTAAATGTTGCATCTCTCCACATTTTCACACACCATCCTCCCTGACAACACATGGAAATCAAACATTTCCCAGCATCGAAATAAATAAAGTTTCTCCCTTCTCCACATTGGAGCCTTCCTTTACTCCAATTCACTGCATCCTCAGTGTGCCTTGAATGCTTTTTCTGTCCTCTCCCTGATGCTCTGCTCCACTGCCCAGTGATACTATGTCTATGCTGACACTGAAGTGGTTAATGACTATTAAGTAACCTACTTTCTGTAGCTTAATTCAACGTCATACACCATAACAGTGTCTCCCTGCCAGCACAGACACAGTAATCACATTGTGAGGAGCAAAAAGCATGGATGGGACAGCAATAGCATTCATAGCACACATTAACCCTTTAAGTGCCACAGTGGTGTTCCTGTACCTTACATTACTGTCAGACACCATAATGGTGTCTGAGCTGGTAAGGGAGATACATTATAACTGGTCATTGTGTCAAACAGCATGGAGGGGACAGAAAAAGCATTAGGTGCACAGTTTAACCCTTTAAGTGCCACAGAGGTTTGCACCGCAATGCATTGCTCACCCCTCTGGCACTCATTGCACTTAATATAGGAATGAGACTGCAAAGAATTGCTTTCTACAATTATGGAGCTAACCAAGCAATTTAAGTTGTGCTTTTAACCCCCTGAAAGCTACAGACTTCTCCACTACCTTATAAGGGAATTTTTGGAAGAGGTTTTTCATTGAATGGTGTAATTGGTTTGCAGCACAATGGGACCACTTTCTTACTACATAACCTACACTGTGTGCACATGTGCAAAAGTGACTGTGAGTTCAGATTTCTGTGTCTCTACCTTTACCTGTGGGAAACATTGTGCTACAGTGTGAAACCCTATGTATGTGTATATCTTTATGTGATTGACCATTACGGGCAACGCTGTATTATCGTTGCTAATATATATAGTTAAATATATAGTTAAATATATATATATATATATATATATATATATATATATATATATATATATAGTAGAGTGGAGATTGTAGCCGTATTAGTCCATACAGATTGAGTTGCAGGAAAGCACACACTGGAAGCCTTATATGAAGAACCAATTCAGGTGTTTATTGAATCAACGTTTCGGCCATTCCCTATGGCCTTTATCAAGATAAATGGCCTAAAAGTTGATTCAATAAACACCTGAATTATTTCTTCATATAAGGCTTCCTGTGTGTGCTTTCCTGCAACTCAGTCTGTATATGAACATTTACTTGGATGAGCACTCAGGCGATATGAATGACAATTAACAGTGAGTGCTGCCATCTCATATAAATATATATGTATATATATATATATATATATATATATATATATACACACACACACACTGCAGTTCATACCTTTATCGGGGGGGGGGTGTTAGATAAAAATGATTAATAACACTTATCAGCTGGAACAGGATCTAGTTTGGCTGAATACAGTTGAAATAGGTAATATATATACAACTCACAAGAGATGGTTCAAGTGAACTGATGAGATTTAGTGTCAATGTTTCGATCTAAACAAAAAGACTTTCCTCTGGTCCTTTTGAAGGTCATTTTGCTTAAACTAAAATGTTGATAATAAATATCATTTAATTTTCAAAAGATAGATAGAGAAATAGATAGATAGATAGATAGATAGATAGATAGATAGATAGATAGATATGAAAAATCACATATCTATCTTGCACACCCAGGGGCAGCAATGGTGTGGAGCTCATGCCTTCTGCATTTGAAGTCCTGCTTTGCTAGTCACTACCCAATGTACTGGGAGTTGGTATAAAAACTAAAAACTACAACTCCAAAGTAGAAATTGTTTTAGCTTCACAAGAGAGACATAGAGATAAATAACGAGAGAGTACACAAGAGAGAAAAAGCACTCAACAGAGAAAACAGCCAAGGAAAAGAGAGAGCTCATGCGGGGGAGGGGAGAAAGAGAGCTCAAGGGAGAATAATGTACAAAAGAAAACTAACGCAAGAGAAAAGGTAGAGGGAGCAGATGAGAGAGAGCACACATAAGAGTAATATACAGAGGGGGAAAGAGAGAGACATACAGAAAGACTGAGATGGCAAAAGCAAGACTGTTTCAATGAGAGGAAGATCGACAATGAGGTATGTTTTCACAAGGGTTTTATTTATTTTCTTGTTTTAGGATGACTATTATGGTTCAACATGTATGGATTACTATATCCTATATAATAATTCGCTAGGATGTTTGTCACGATGCAGTCATGTGCAGTAGAGACAGCCCACGTTTGGGCACTCTCTACTGCACATGATTGCATTGAGTGAGTGAGGCGACACAAGACTGCATTGCGTGGAGCAGTGAGGTAGCGGTAGCGGCCTCTTAACATTACCCGGATCTTGGCCCGTGTACACGGGCTTTTATACTAGTCTGGTATAAAAGACATGCCTATTCTTGCATGTTAGGAGGCAATGACCCAGGAATAGGAACATGATAGGCAGGAAGGCCAAGAAGAAACAGGTTCTCAGGAGGTGAAGGTGCTAGATAGCAGATCCAAGAAGCAGGTGCTAGGATGCCACAGCAATATAGGAAGTAGGAGAAGTGGGATGAATAGGGTGGGAAGGAGAAGAAACTCACCACCACTGGAAAATCATGCTCTGTCCCCAGATACCCGGTATATCAGTCTGAAAACCGGAATCTCTAGTACAGAGTTGGAGAGTTCTCTGATTTGTGATAGAGTTGGTTTGCCCCAGCATTGTGCCTCTTGAGCTTATTGAATAAACCCCTTTGTTCTGTGCTTCAGCTAGGTAACAAACTGTGAATTGACCAATGTCTTTTTGGAGAGTGAGACTATCCCAAGAGTAGGCAACCTCTGACTCACCAGCTGTTATGGGCTGTGTCCCATTGTGTAACTGTGAAAAAAATCAGTGAAAACCATGTGGTTGTCAGCTTTTCACTGGAATATCCTCTTTAAATAAAGCCCTTAAAATCATCGCCATTTTCGCCTATTGCCAAAATGTTTTCTCTAATTTTTTCTATGGCTACAAACTTCCTACTCCTTTACTTATATGTATTTAATGTTTTCTGTCCAAAAACTCAACGATTTCAGGAAGTGAAACACAACACAAGCAGCTAGAGAAAGAGGGTGCTAGGCTGTTTTCCAGTGGTTTATTTAGCAAAAGTAAAGCAGCAGAGGCTCATAATGTGTTCTTTCACTATGAGCACCTGGATTAAGAAAAAATGAAGAGTTGGAAGGGCGGTGATTGCGTTTAGTGAGTCTGAGAAGGAGGTAACCACTACCAGCATAGAAGGGTTTGGAAGCTCTGATTCCCCAGAAACAATGATGCCCAGTCCTCCTACATCATCCCTAGGAACCTGGAGTATAAACTAATAGCAAACCAGCAAAGGCACATGAAGAACTGGATAGCAGTGTGAGCACCACAGGTCATCTCTCTGTGCCTACTGCTACTGCTGCCAATGTGCCTTCTAATGCTCAGGAGGAGGAGGAAGAGATGATGGCAAGTGTGACAGCAGGGGACTCTAAGTCACAGCTGACATCCCCAAGCAGTCCCACTACTACTATCACGCTGCAGCTAGAAACTCAAAGTGTTGAAGGTGAGGGAGGGGGTGATGGTGAAGTTGATGTTGTTACTAGTATAATGCCAAGGAGAAAAAGAGAAACCCTGTAGTACTAGCACACTATTCAGGCAAATCCTGTAACGTACATAAACCTATATATATAACAAGAAGACATCCCTAAAACTTAACTTTTATTATAGAATAAAACAAGTATTACATTCCTGTATACTTTGTGGATGTCCAAAATTAAAGTTCAAGAGAGTAATATCAAAAGAAAAAATCTAGCTGCTGTCTAGAGATAAGTAAAGGGAAAAAATAATTCCAACAACACTCCAATGATTTTGGAGAAGCATTATTGGCCAGCTTCTTTTCTCCACATATACCTGAAGTTGTGCGGGCTAGTTTTGGTGCTGCTACTGCCTCTGCTACTGCCTCTGCTACTGCCTCAGGAGCCTCACTGTAGCTAGTAGTCACAAGTGGAACCATGATATTCATCAGCCATATCACTGCTGTTGTTGATCCCATTCCTTTGGAGCAACCTAATTGTTCTGCTGCTTAAACAACTCGGCAGCAGCAGCAGCAGCAAGAACAGCAGTCATAAATGCCGCAGTGACACCATGGCATTTGTCAGTGGCAACTGGCCATCGTAACATGACCTGCTGGCACTAGGCCAGTCAGGCACATATTCTTTTCTCAGGGCTTATTCTTTAGCAAAAAACTATTTTGGGGGGCTTGTTTCTAACAAGCCTAAGTCCTACAAATCACTGATTCCTCAGGGCTTGTGACTCTAACAAGCCAAAGTCCTACAAATCAATATTTCTTCAGGGATTCGGCCTAACACGTATAAGTCCTACAAATCAATGTTTCCTCAGGGCTTTCTTCTACAACATACTCTATCCCATCAAGTATTAGTCTGCCCCAGTCATAGCTTACATCAGGGGGTTCCTGTCTCTACCAATTTCTTATTTTATTTTAATTTTTTTTAAATAACTTTCCCCCCTATCCTAGTCAACAACCCCCCCAAAAAATATCCTGTTCAACTGATTATTTCCCCAGACTTCACCAAGAAAGGCACCCTCCCCAGACCCATTTTATACCATATCTTTTTTGTTTTTTTTTCTTAATTTTATTAATTTATTTGTTTTATTAACTGTCCCCCCAATCCCAGTCAACAACCAACCCCCCAAAAAAATTCCCTGTTCAACTGATTCTTTCCGCAACCTTCCAAAACATAGGCACTCTCAGACCCTTTTTATACCATGTTTGTTGGAAATAAAATAACATTTGCTATGTGTTTTGTGTAAATTCAGTCTTCCCATTGATTTCAATTCAGTGAGCTAGGCGAAAAAGCAGAAAAACTGCACTTTTTGCAGGAAATTTTCCACCATTTTGATTTGACTAGGGATTACAAATCCCATCATCCCCCACTAGTCTTTGGTTGGAGGGGATGATTGCAGTTGCAGTCACCAATAAATGGAGAGTCAAAAGTTGCAAAGCTATAGCCATAAAGATGGCTACCTATTTTTCCCACCTATGTGGAATTCCCATATTAATAAAAGCAAGCTGCAGTTATTCTGGAGCAAACCAATTGCACCATAGGGGACAAAATAAAAATTCCTAAATTCCCATGAAGTTGAAAAGAGTTTTTAACCCCTTGAATGCCAGCGAGTTCTGGAGACCTCTCTAGCATTCAAGGGCTTAAAAGCTGTATTTGATTTAACAGGAATTTTCATTTGTCCCCTGTGGTGCAGCTGGTTTACTCCAGAATCACTAATTTGCTTTTATAAATATGGGCCATAGGTGGAATTTATAAAAAAGTATTCTGGAGGATATTAGAGTGAAAAGGTTATTGTTTCTTCTTTGAGTTGATATTTATAAATGTACGTCTGTTTTATAAATATCGTGTTGATCTGCAAATTCACTCATACACCACCACCACTATTTTGTTAACCCTTTGAGTGCCACAGTGGTACGGAATGCATTGAAAGCAATGCATTCCGTACCACTCTGGCGCTCAAAGGGTTAAGAACACTACATACATGGTGTTAACGTTCTGTCAAATATGTTGTCATAATTTTTGTTACACATTGCTCCATTTTTTTTCAACCGCATTAACGTCAGATCAACAAAAACTGTAAGGAATATTGTTAAGAGTCCCAAAACTGGTATTGCTAGTTTTATAAATGCTGACCTTTATTTTAGCCTTTTGAGGGCCAGAGGGGTACACAATGCATTTCACAGCAATGTGTTGTGTACCCCTCTGGCACTAAAAGGGTTAAGCACAGGTTACAGCAAATATTCTCTCAGATCCACTTTTATAAACCTCCCCCATAATTCTCAAACTCTAGAAGGAAGGACAGGTTTACAGACCTTCCTTTTTAGAGGTCACCCTGTCAGAGTTACATACCTCCAAATTGTCCCTCTTTAGGAGGGACAGTCCCATCTTGAGACACAAATCCCTCTGTCCCTGTTCCCCTCCCTAGTGTCCATCTTTTTAGGAGGTCAGACTGTATGGTGTGTAGATAAGTGTATCACATTGCTCTGCAGCATTAAAACTCACATTGTTTATACTTAAGTATATGTGTTTATACAAAAGTCTGTGTAAATAAAGTACTTTAGTCTTGTTCTAAATTATTTATTCAGTTACAAAAGACAATAAACTAAAAATTCTAAGTAATGCCCCATCCACCAGCCACACCCTCGGCATCATCCCTCTTTGGCCATTTGAAATGTTGAGACATATGGCTTTGGGATCCAGTCATATGCGTTCATTATTGCACTGGAATATACTTAGGATGCCTCATCTGCTTGGCAAACAACTATAGACACAACAATAAATGAAGCAGTTACAGGAGAAAACTTGCTGGAGAGGATTCCAAAGTATTGCTCTGCAGTGTGCTGGAGACCTCTCTAGCACAGTGGTTCTGAACCTGTGCTCTCAGTGGCTATTAACAGGCCAGAATTATAGAATTTCCTTTTAAGAGCACAGGTGAGTTAATCAATACAACTAAGCCTCTGATCAACACACTAGTGTTCTAGCAGGGAAATTCCTAAGTCCTGGCTTGTTAGTGGCCACTGAGTGCATGGGCTGAGAACCTCTGCTCTAGCATTCAAAGGTTTAAAAGCCTCAGTCAATGAGTATGATTGTTAGTATTTTATGGTTCTGATGGTTTGCCATAGGTGAGATAGCTCAGTGGTAAATGCTCTCACTGTAGAGCTTGTGCCAAACCTCATGATTGCGGGTTCAAACCCCAACAAGGTCAACTCAGCTGTTCATCCTTCCAAGGTTGATAAATAAGCACCAATGATTGGGTAATGCTAATATTTATTTTTCGGCTAATTCTGAGAGCATGCGCTGAAAGTGCTTTGAGTCCCACTGGGAGAAAGGCATTATATAAATACTAGTTATTATTCAATTACTCCAGTTTTCTTAATACATAAAGCCCAGGGGTGTCCAAGTTTGATCCTTAAAGGGATAGTAATACTTCATTATTACAATCCCCCATGTTGTAGCCCTTAAAATTCTGAATTCAACGATATGAGCGACATCTCTCAAACCTTTATGGTTTGAGAGATATCCGCTTTCAAAGTTCCCTCTCCCGTGAATTCAGCATTGCAGCTGAAAGCAGGGGAATCCAGTCAGTGTGCAAGGGGAGGCAGCTCTGCAGGAGTCCTGAGATTGCATTATAGAAACTGGAATCCTTCACTAAAATGGTCATCTACGTGTGCTTGGTTTGCAAGCACACATAGAAGACCATTTTAGTGAGGGATATCTGTTTCTATAATGAGATCTCAGCACTGCTGCAGAGCCGCCGCCACCGGTCCTGGGTCCGGATTTCCCTGCTGTCAGATAGAATGCAGACGTCAGGGGAGAGAGAAAAAGAGGGAACTTTGAAAGCGGATATCTCTCAAACCATAAAGCTTTGAGAGATGCCGCTGGTATTGTTGAATTCAGAATTGTAAGGGCTACAACATGGGGGATAGTAATAATGAAGTATTACTATCCCTTTAAGGGCAACCAACAGGCCAGAATGTAAGGCTTTCCCTGAGTATGCACAGGTGAGTTAATCTGTGGCTCATTCATTTTGACTGACTCACCTGTGCTCAGACAGAGAAATCCTTATATTCTGGCCTGTTGGTGGTAATTGAGGACTGAACTTGGACACCGCTGGTCTAAAACACAGAAATCCTTACATCCTAAACTGTTGGTAGTTATTGAGGCCTGCATATCTCCCAACATTTCAGGGCGGTGCTGGTGGACATGGGATTGTCAAGAATTTTTAGGTTATTTCATGACCTATTTACACCTCTTTGTGTAACTGAATAAATGATTTAGAGCGAAAACAAAGTATTGTATTTATAAAGGCTAATTTATAAACACATAAACTGAAGTTTAAACAAACATTAATTTGAATTATGTTGCTGTGGAGCAATGTGATACACTAATATACACACCACACAGTTTGATCTCCTAAAAAGAGGGACACCAGGGTAAGAAAAGAGGGACAGAGGAATTTGGGTCTCAAAGAGGGACACTTGGGAGGTATGGAACTGAACTTGGACATGTCTGATATAGCCCATAAAGTGAAAGTACAAGTGATAATCAGCAGTTCCTATCCTGGGCATTGGGTAATAGGGCATATTGTGTTATAGATTTCTTTATCTAATTCGCACTCACATGAGAACCATGATTAAGTGGTGATGATTGTTGCTGCCACGTACTTCTGTGCAGTATCACCTGATCGATATTATTGAAGTTTAATATGTAACTTCCATGTCATATTGTCCACATTTGAACTTCCTTAAGCAGATAAAAAAATCCCCAGGAAATAAAGTTTTCTTATTATCGAGCGATGCAATTCTGGGGCAAACCAACTTCTTTATGGTGGAAGGGGGGGGATGAAAATGAGCACTGATTTAAACTGGGTTTTTAACCCCTTGAATGCTAGAAAGGTCTCCAATGCATTGCAAAACAATTCATTGTAGACCTTTCTAGCATTCAAGGTTAAAAGACCCATTTAAAGGGATAGTAATACTTTATTATTACTATCCCCCATATTGTAGATATTTGCAAAATAATTTAATAGCCCCCAGGTTCATCTCTCAAACCTTTATGGTTTGAGAGATAACCGAAGTCAAAGTTCCCCCCTCCCTCCCCCTTCCCTGAAGTCAGCGTTGTACTGACTGCAGGGATATCCGGTCTGACTTTCATCAGGCGGCTCTGCAACAGAGCCGCAATCACGTTAGTGAAAAAGAATTATTTCACTGAAATGGTTTTCTACGTGTGCTTGCAAACCAATCACATGTAGATTACCGTTTCAGTGAAATAATTATTTTTCACTAACGCGATCTCGGCTCAGCTGCAGAGCCACAAGCCTGTCGTACTACAGACTTCCCCTGCAGTCTGGCTCTGAATAAATCTGAGAGTGACTGGTATCAGTCTGAAAAATCTTATACTAATAGTGAAAAAAACAGAAAATCTGAAGCATCATTATCTCCTTAAAGCAGGGGTTCTCACAATATTTTTTTACTCAAGTCATCCCTAATACATAGACAAAACATATATTGTGCATAATAATGATCATAAATATACCTTTCAAACTGAACATTCACATTTTGACAGTCTTTATAGAAAGTTGCTGCACCCTAAATAGATTTTTGAGGTTCACCAAAGTCTCACAGCACCCCAGAGGAGAAACACTGCCTTAAAGGGATGCAGAGGCAATGCTATGATCTAGAAGGTAACATACAGGAAATTCAGTATTAACTCAGGTGTCATGCAAATAAGCCCCCATCCCTTTCCATTAACTGCCTTGAGGTACATGCAATCCAATTATTCCACCTGTACCACTGCATGTTACGGTAGTATACAGACCTCCCACAACAACACCCTTTGCCTTCCTTTCAGACTTTGAGTTCTGGCTTGCATTCTTTCTATCCTCTGACACTTCTCTCATATTTGGGCATTTCAACTGTCACATTGATGATTCTTCCCTTTCTTGGGACTCACGCCTGCTTCAACTAACCTCATCCTTCACTCTTCAACAATGCACTGACTCTAGCACACACAAAGACGGTCACTCCCTCGATTTGGTATTCTTGAGACTTGGATAAACCCTGTAGTTTATTTTATTTCCATATAAGAAGCATCTTTAATCCATCCTGGATGTCATGTCTAGGCAGAGTAGGCAACTGCCTAGAGTACCAAAATTTGAGGGGTGCCTCTGCTGTGCTGGCCACACCCACATGCTGAATTGTGGGTGTGGCCAAAGGAATCTCATTGTTTCTATGCCAGTTTTATACCCTTTGGTTTTTATAGGCCAATGTTTTTTCTCTGCCAGGAGATAGTGGATGGGTTTGGGGGAGGAACATGTATGTGGCCATAGGGGGAGCATCTAGAATGCCTTGCCTAGGGGCTCCTGGGATGTAGAGCCGGTCCTGGCTGCTGGCAGCTTTTTTTAAACTGAAGAAGGCAGAGTGCATGAGCCTATATAATCCTTTAATGGCAGCGGTGTGAATTGCATTGCTAATCAATATGTTGCACACCCTTCTGGTCCTTAAAGGATTAAAATTACCATGTGCAGTTAGCAGAATTTGAGGTCCTGTGGGCCTGATAGCAACTGTCATGTCTGCCTCCATGGACTTTGAAGCTGTTATCTCTTGAACCAAGAAGCAAAGAAAAATTCATAGATGCTATTAGGATTGTCTGGTCACAGTAAGGTAAGTGGGTGTTATTAGAGGTTTTAGTTATCATTCAAGGGAGCATTTGCACTGCTTCAAAAAGTAGTAAAGATGATTAATGGTCCTACCCAGGGGAGCTTGCTGTATCTATGGAGCACAACTAGTGTGACTAGTTGGATCCTGGGTATAAGGTGGTGTTAAAAAAGCAGGAGACTGGTAGAGTAAAACGTACACCTTTATTGGCTAACTGAGTGGCACTAGGATGCAAGGCAACTTTGGTCTTTTCTTCAGTAATATTTAGAATGAAACAAAAATTGTAACTAGCACCCATCCAGAAGATAGAGTGTCTTGTTCTGAGGCATGGTGGCCTCTCAGTGGTGCTACAAGGCACATTTTTCATTCCCATATGCTATTGCTGAAAGAAAATTACTACATCCATATCAGATTGGTCCTGCCTACAAACAGTTTAGCTCTGAAATGTCAGGCAAATCACCACTGCATGAGAGAATCACCAAACCACAGATGGACATTTTTTCCCTAATCAGGCCTCATAGGTCTGGTGCCGCTAAGTCCCTCTAGGCACATGGATAGCAAGGATTCATACCTGGGATGCCTTTCTCACTTAGAGAGACCCAAAAACAAAAATTGGGATGAACACCCATCACAAACAAACAAGGTAAAGTGTCTTGTTCTGAGTCATGGTGATGCCTCAGAACAATGATAATACAAATCATATTTTGTACTCCCATGTGTCATTGCAGTGAGAGTTCCATATCCATACAAAACTGGCTCTGCTTACATATAGTCCATCTCAGAAATGTCAAGCAGAGGTATGTTTCAACCTATACAGCTTTCATAGCTAATCTGCAGTTGTTGTATTCTAGGCACATAGAGAGCAATGGCCCATATCTAGGCTGCCCTTCTCACTTAGCGAGACCTAAAAACAAAAACTGTGAGGAGAAGCCATCACAAATAAACAAGATAAAGTGTCTTGTTCGGAGGCATGGTGGCTTGTAGCACCATTGAGATGTCACCATGCCTCTGAACAAGGCACTTTATATTGTTAATTCTAAGTGGGTGCTCATTACAATATATGTTTCTAGGTCGCCCTAAGTGGAAGGGTATCCTAGGCATGGGCCCTTGCTCTCTTTGTGCCTAGAATGAAACAGCTGCAAATTAGCTATGAAAGCTGCGTAGGTTAAAACATATCTCTGTGGTTTTCCTGATTGGGTGCTTAGAGAGAATCAGATGCACCACACTGATATGGCCCATATCAGGCAAAAGCAATATCTGTGGTTGTGCTCATCAAGTATTTGTTTGGCATTTTGGAGCTGGACTGTGTGTGGGCAGCGCTAGTTCAATGTGGTTATGGGAATTTTCACTCTGTAATGACACATGAGGATGAAGAGCTTGATTACTTAGAAGCTACCATGTATCAGAACAAGGCACTTAATGCTTGTTCTCAATAGGTGCTTGTCATAATTTTTTTTTCAATGTTTCAAATGAAGACTGAGTACACAATGCATGACAGTTTAAACACACATTCAAATTATTTTAACATTTACATTCCGCTTGCAGTGAATTTTCACAATTACACATATATATATATCTAAAACACTGACAAGAAACCAGAGGTTGTAGCATTTCTCAAAATCCCCAAGCAAGGAATATGACTCGGATCAACATATTACACCTACTCTGGCAGTACTCAGCTGGATTACATAAACAGCCATAATAAAGCATGGATGACACTTACAATAGTAAATCACTACCAGTTCAGACTTATGCTCTGGATTGTAGGACACCACATTCAAAAGAATATGGTGCCTTATGTATAAAAGAAAATAGAGCATTTATGGAGCAAAACAACTGCCTCATTGGGGACAAGTAAACATTCCCAAAATTCCTGTTGATTTAAATGGCGCGTTTTAACCCTCTGAATGCTAGAGAGGTCTCCAACACAATACAAAGTAATCTATTTAGACCTAGGCCAAGAAAGTGTAGGCCTTGGGCAGTACAGTCCAATGACTGATATGATCAAATAAAGGACCAGCATATAAAGTGCACAATCCAGAATACATACATTCATGCCCCTGTTAATATTACTTATCTGATGAGATTAAGAGACAGAGAAAAAGCATAACAGAGTGGCTTGGACTGGCCATCTTCTAGACCACATTAGAGGGAGGTGGAGTTGGAGGCTCTTCAGCAGAGCCGCAATAGCGATTTTTTAAAAATAAATACTTCATTGGAACGGTCTACAAAGTGTGCATAGTTTGCAAGGGACCAGATTCTCCTGCAGTCAGCTAGAGAGCTGACGTCAGGGAAAGGAGAGGGAGGGGGAAACTTTAAAACGTTCTATCTCTCAAACCATAAAGGTTTGAGAGATAGGAATGGTTTTGATTGGTTTCCTTTTTAATTCTCAACAATATTACTTTTACTATCCCTTTAATTGTAAATAGCAATATAGTTATGGGGCCCAGTAAGGCCAAAGTGTACGTTTGTGGTTAGCTGTTTCCATGTTCAGCGAAGAATTGTCTGGAATTTTGTGATTGGACTGTCATTTTGGCAGAACCTGTATGAACATGTATGCTTCAGAATATTTCTTCTCTGTCTATGGTATTTGTGAGCTAAAAGAGATTGCACCCTGGGTGCAGGACACAGTCCTAGAGAGCTTTTTGCATATCCTTGCAATCTCATGAGCTGAGCTGAATATCTCTGACTTCTCTGTATATGCAAATTGCTGTTAGGGTTGGTCACCCTAAAGGTAATGGGGGAATCTAGACGTGGATCCCTTGCTCTCAAGTGCTTAGTTGTACTTCACACAAGAGGCATAATAAGAGCAAGTGTTATGTCCAGGACCAACTGGTTTCTTTGTTTGGGAAGAAAAAAAAAAAAAAAAAAAAAAAAAAAAAAAAAAAAAAAAAAAAAAAAAAAAAAAGCTCTGTGAGCTTTTTGCATAACTTTGCAAGCTCATGAGCAGTGTTGAGCCTCTCTGACTTTTTCTCTCTCTATATGCAAATTGCTTTTAGGCTTGGTCACCCTAAGGTTAATGGGGAGATCCAGATGTGGATTCTTTGCTCTCAAGTACTTAGTAGCATCAGCTGTGCCTCACAGATTAGGCCCTATAAGGCCAAAATTTAAGTCTAGGGATATCTGTTGCTCTTGTTCAGAGAAGAATTATCTGGCATTTTGTGACTGGACTGTCATTTTGGCAGGTCCTGTATGATATGCTTCAGAATATTTATTCTCTGTCTATGGTATTTGTGAGCTAAAAGAGATTGCACCCTGGGTGAAGGACACAGTCCTAGAGAGCTTTTTGCATATCCTTGCAATCTCATGAGCTGAGCTGAATATCTCCGACTTCTCTGTATATGCAAATTGCTGTTGGGGTTGGTTGCCCTAAAGGTAATGGGGGAATCCAGATGTGGATCCCTTGCTCACAAGTGCTTAGTTGTACTTCACAGATGAGGCATAATAAGAGCAAGTGTTATGCCCAGGGCCAAATGGTTTCTTTGTTTGGGAAAATAAATAAATAAATAAATAAATAAATAAATAAATAAATAAATAAATAAATAAATAACATTATCGTACAATCTGTGTGATATTCTTCTTTTCTGTGTATGGTGTTTGTGAGCTAAAAAAAGATTGCATTCTGAGTGTAGGACACATTCTCTGTGAGCTTTTTGCATAACTTTGCAAGCTCATGAGCAGTGTTGAGCCTCTCTGACTTTTTCTCTCTCTATATGCAAATTGCTTTTAGGGTTGGTCACCCTAAGGTTAATGGGGAGATCCAGACATGGATCCTTTGCTCTCAAGTACTTAGCAGCATCAGCTGTGCCTCACAGATTAGGCCCTATAAGGCCAAAGCTTAAGTCTAGGGATATCTGTTGTTCTTGTTCAGAAAAGAATTATCTGGCATTTTGTGACTGGACTGTCGTTTTGGCAGGTCCTGTATGATATACTTCAGAATATTTCTTCTTTGTCTATGGCTTTTGTGCGTTATAAGACATTGCTCTCTGGGTGTGGGACACAGTCCTACTGAGTTTTTTTTTCTTTTTGCATACCCTTGTAAGCTCTTGAGCTGAGTTGAGCATCTCTGACTTTTTATCTGTAAATGCAAATTGTTTTTAGGGTTGGTCACCTGCGTCAACTGCACCTCACAGACAATGACCAATAAAGACAAAATATATGTGTAGGGATTAGCCGTTTTCCTTGTTCAGAGAAGAAATGTCATTTTGGCAGGACCTGAATGATATTCTTCAGAATATTTATTTTCTGTGTATGGCATTTGTGAGCTAAAAGAGATTGCACTCAGGACACAGTCCTAGCTAGCTTTTTGCATACCCTAGCAAGCTCTTGAGCTAAGTTGAGCACTTCTGACTTCTTCTTTGTATATGCAAATTGCTCTTAGGGTTGGTCACCTTAAGGGTAATGGGGGAATCCAGACATGGATTCCTTTCTCACAAGTACTTAGACACATCAGCTGTACTTCACCGATGAGGTTCAATAAGTTTAAAAAGTGTGGCTGGGGTTATCTGGTTCTATTGTTCCAAGAAGAATTGTCTGGCATTTTGTGACTGGACTGTCATTTTGGTAGGACCTGTATGATATGCTTCAGAATATTTCTTCTCTGTGTATGGCATTTGTGAGCTAAAAGAGATTGCATTCTGGGTGCAAAACACAGTCCTAGTGAGGGTTTTGTTTTGTTTGCATATACTTGCAAGCTCATGAGCCAAACTGAGCATCTCTGACTTCTTCTTTGTGTATATGCAAATTGCTTTTAGGGTTGGTCACCCTAAGAGTAATGGGGGAATCCAGAGGTGGACCCCTTGCTTACAAGGGATCAGCTGCACTTCATCAATAAGATTGAAACGTACATTGGGAGGTTAGTTGTTCCCTATGTTTAGAGAAAAATTGTCTGGCATTTGCTGGCTGGACTTTTATTTTGGCAGGACCTGTGTGATATGCTTCAGAATTTTACTTTGCTGTCTATGGCATTTGTGAGCTAAAAGGCATTGCCCCCGGAGTGCATGGCACAGTCCTGCATCAGCTACACCTTACAGTCAATGCCTGATAATGTCAAAATGGATGCCTGGGGTTAGCTGTTTTCCTCGTTCAAAGAAGAAACGTCATTTTGGTAGGACCTGTATGATATGCATCAGAATGTTTTTATATTTTTTTTTGCATTTGTGAGCTAAAAGAGATTGCACTCTGAGCGTATGACACAGTCCTAGTTAGTTCTTTGCATACCCTTGCAAGCTCCTGAGCTGAGTTGATCATCTCTGCCTTCTTCTCTGTATATGCAAATTGTTCTTTGGGCTGGTCACCCTAAAGGTAATGGGGGAATCCAGATGTGGCCCCCTTGATCACAAGTGCTTAGAGGGATCAGCTGTGCCTCACAGATGAGACCCAATAAGGCCGAAACCTACATCTGGGGTTAGCGGTTTTCTTTGTCCAGAGAACAATTTATGGCTGGACTATCATTTTTGGTAGGACCTGTATATGCTTCAGAATATTTATTCTCTGTCTATAGAATTTGTGAGCTAAAAGAGATTGCACTTTTGGTGCAGCACACAGTCCTAGTGAGCTTTTTCACATACACTTGCAAGCTTATGAGCCGTGTTGACATCTCTGACTCCTTCTCTGTATATGCAAATTGTTCTTAGGGTTGGTCACCCTAAGGGTAATGGGGGAATACAGCCATGGACCCTCTTGCTCAAAAGTGCCTAGAAGGGTAAGTTGCACCTCATAGATGAGGCTGAAGTGTACCAGGAGTAGGGTGAGAAATGTAACTCTTTTGTTTTTGGGAAGCTTCACTCTGCACACACTCCACTGACAGAACAGAGGGACAGAGATGGCAGAATCCAAGAGGCGAAGGAAGCGGTCATGAAAGTGGTCACAGACTTCTACAGAGACCTCTACTTCCCCCACAGACACAGACCAAGCTGATAAGTTCCTGTCAGGTATCACTAACTCTGTTGATCCCACAGGTAGAGCAGCTATGGACTCCCCCATGGCCTTGGAGGAGCTGTTCTCTGCTGCCAGATCCTTCAAGTCGGGCAGGACCCTGGGCTGTGATGGTCTCCCAGCTGAATTTTATATAAAGCTGTGGGACCTCATAGGCCCGGACCTACTTGAACTATACGAGGAGATGGTGGCAGAGGGCAGAATGCCTCCGACGCCAAGGGAGGGGATGATCACAATCTTTTGTATAAACAGAAGGGAGAGAGATGTGACCTTAAAAATTGGTGACCCATCTCTCTCCTGAATGTGGACTACAAGATCCTCGCCAAGGTACTAGCCAACAGGCTAAAGAGGGTCATTGGTCAGATTGTTCACCCAGACAAAACCTGCGGCATTCCTGGTCGCAGAATAGCAGATAGCCTTGCCCTAATCAGAGACACAGTCCATTATATCTGAGACCACTGTATAAATGCGGCCCTGGTCAGCCTTGATCAGGAGAAGGCCTTTGACCGTGTCTCTCATGAATTCATGGGCAGGGCACTGCACAGATTTGGACTGGGAGAAATGTTTAATTCGTATGTTAACCTAATGTAACTTGACATTTTCAGTACGGTGCTGGTGAACGTCTGGAAGACTGACCCCTTTCCATTGTTTTCTGCGGTCAGACAAGGTTGCCCTTTCTCACCTCTCCTTTTTGTCTGTTGTATAGAGCTCTTCGCTGAATGCATCAGACAGAATCCAGGGATCAGGGGGATCACTGCACCAATACATGGCAGATGAGAAGCAAAGTGCTAATTGTACATGAACGATGTAACTGATCAGCAATCAGTGAAAGAGCTCGTCCAGACGTGAGGACTTTGGCAAAGCTTCGGGCACAAAGGCCAACTGCGGGAAGTCAGAGACCATGCTCTTCAGGGAGTTGCACCTGGCTTCTGACCCCTTCCCCATCAGGACAGGCCTCATCAAAATCCTGGAGGTTTGGTTCGGTGGAAAAGGAGCGGCCCTGAAGTGTTGGGATGAAAGACTAGCGAAAGTCAGACAGAAATTTGGACTATGGAGCCTCAGGGACTTCACCATAGAGGGAAAAATACTGGTGCTGCAGAATGAGATCCTTCCAGTTCTGCAGTATATGGCCCAAGCTTGGCCACCCTTGGCAACAATTTGCAGAGCCATCACAAGGGCAGTGTTTCACTTTATCTGGGGGCTCCAAAATGGACAGAGTGAAGCATGCAGTTATGTAGAAGGAGCCCCACAACGGAGGAAATGTGGTGCCAGACATCCCCACCATTCTGCGGGACTTCTTTGTGTGCAACTGTGTGCGGAAGACTTTAAGAGAGAGGGACCAGGGATCTGCTGGTATGCCACATTCCCAATTCTTCCTGCTTCCTCTTTGGAGGGGACTCGGTTGGGACAGGTAGGACAGCTCCATCCCTTACAACTGGACTACCCGGACAACCCCTGCTTCTTCCAGGATATTGGTAGATTTGTGAGGGAGAACCAACTGGAGTGTGTTAAACAAGAACTGTTGACCCCAAAGGTTATATATAAGCTCATCAGAGCAAAAGACATTATGGAGACAATTTCAGGACTCCCAGCTGCCACTTCCAAGATGGTATGGCAGAATCTGTCATCACGGAGACTCACAAACAGACACAAGGACACTGCATGGATGGCCATTCAGGGGGGTCTGCCTCTCAGATCATTCATGCATGCAAGGAACCTATGCAGGTATAGACACTGCCCTAGAGGATGCGTGGCAAAAGAAACTGCCCTGCAATTTTTTTGGCAGAGCCCCTTTGCCCAAGCTCTGTTGGATGATCTGGAAAATTAACTCAAAGACTGTTCCAAAGAGACACTTGTCATACCACTCGGTACTGTATGAACTATTTCCAGGGACACACTCATATGGTGCTGTCCAGGAAGCCTGACGCATCATGTGCTGTGTCAAAGATGCTCTGTGGTTTGCAAGAAATTGTCTGGTGCTGAGAACAGAACAGGTGGCAACACAGAACTGTCATAGACTGATCCACAGTCTGCTAAGAGACTATAACATCTTGGACAGCCCTGAAAAGGAGGAGGACTAGCATCCCCTCCAATGGCCCAATACCACTGTCAGCTCCCTTCGGCCCCCTGACCCATGCCCCATACCCCCCCCCACACACACACACACACCCAATCCCCCAGGCGAATGCTTTAATACAGTGAAATAAAGTACAAGTGTTGAGTTCAATAAAGTAATGTTACAATAAAGTTCAGATGTACCTGTGGGCTGCCAAACTGCACTGCGTCACAGGTATTAAGAATGTTATTGTATTAAATATATGAATTCACTCTGTATTGAAAAGCATTACTGTACAAGAAATTTTGTATTTTCCAAGTCAAAATAAAGATTATTTAAAACAAACAAAAAAAAATCTGGGTTTAGCAGTTTGCCTTGTTCAGAAAAGAATTGTCTGGCATTTCTTTGCTGGACTGTTATTTCGGCAGGACTTGTATGATATGCTTCAGAGTATTTCTGCTCTGTCTATGGCATTTGTGAGGTAAAAGAGATTGCATCCATTGCGCAGTACACAATCCTAGTGAGCTTTTTTTTCTTCCCCTTGCAAGCTCATGAGCTGAGTTGAGCATCTCTGACTTCTTCTCTGTATGAGAATAAGGAAAACCCTGACCCCCTTGATGAAGGAAACCAGGTTTTTTCCTTTTGTTCTTTGAAGATTGTCCATGACTGCGCTCCATCCAGACCAGCTTGTAGAGGAGAGTTACATCAGTAAAAGAGGCTGGAGAGGGATTCAATTTCTCTTGAACTACAACACAGAAGGTATTAAAATAACGCTCTCCATGGTCCACATACTATGAAGATTAATCAGAGCTGCTTTTATTGATTAACATTACAATTGCTTTAATAGACTCTCTATTGCTTCTTTAATGTGACAGGTCTTAATGGTCCCTATGCAGTCACAGGAAGAGAGAAAATAGAGTGGCTTAGCTCTAAAATTGAAGAGAGATTAAAGTAGTACCTGCTATAGAAAATAAGCCCCTAGAGCAGTGGTGTGCATCAAGCAGGACTGGGGCCACGTGCAGCCCCTGTAAGTTTCTCCTGCAGCTGTCCACCTGATGCTTGGTGTAATGACAATATATTTCCTTCTCTAACATCACACAGTCTCACATCATATTAGACCCTAGAGAGGACATATGTTCTTTTTTGCCCTGCAGCATACTCCCCTTCATATTCCTAATGCTAACACCTAAATATCATCTAGGTAGGTTGTACAATTAAATATCCTGTACTCCATGCTAGCCTCTGTAAATCATCTCTATTTTTTATGAGGCCTGCAATCTAGCCTTACATATGTCATTCCTGCCTTTTCAAGTTTCCCCAATTCTCATTACCTTAGCAATTTACTAAGGTGTCTTAGAAGTGATAGTGGTTAGTTGACTCTGAAAGGGCTGAGGTAAGGTAACAGCCTTTCTGAACAGAATAGCATTGGGTTCTAAGATCAATAAATTAACTGTCTTAGCGCTTGTTTCTCAATGCAAACTGCTTAACCCCTTAAGGACCATCTGATTGTGCACCCGGCCGGCACTTAAGGACCGCGGACCACGGCGGTCCTGTCACGTCATGGGTCCATATGGTTCGCCGACCCATGACGTGTCAGGACCGACAAGGGTCCTTAATGGGTTAACTAAATGGTGACTATATATGATGCTCTATACCTGCATTAAAAATCCAGGTTTTTAGATTAGATTTTATAGATCCAACAGAAAATGATTAATTTTTACAGATGCTAGATGGAAGTACATCATATCTAGATATATAAGCCAATTTTATTTTATGTGTTAGATTTCCTTTACTGAGTGTGTTGTGTGTCTTATATTTTTTTATTTAATGTGTGTGTTTATTTATTTTAGTTTGTATGTTATTTTTATTTATTTATTTTAGTGTGTGTGTGTGTGTGTTATTTTTATTCATTTATTTTAGTGTGTGTTATTTTTATTTATTTATTTGTGTGTTTTAATTTTAATTATTTTAGTTAGTGTGCTATTTTTATTTTAGTGTGTGTCTGTTATTTTTATATATTATAGCGTGTGTGTAATTTCTATTTATTTTAGTGTGTGTGTGTGTGTGTGTGTGTTTTTTATTTATTTATTTATTTTAGTGTGTGTGATTGTTATTTATTTATTTGTATGTGTCTGTTATTTCTACTTATTTACTTAGTGTCTGTGTCTTGTATTTATTTATTTATTTATTTGTGTGTGTGTGTGTGTGTGTGTGTGTGTGTGTGTGTATTATTTTTATTTATTTATTTTAGTTTGTGTGCTATTTTTATTTTAGTGTGTGACTGTTATTTTTATATATTATGGCGTGTGTGTAATTTCTATTTAGTTTAGTGTGTGTGTGTGTGTGTGTGTGTGTGTGTGTGTGTTTTATTTATTTATTTTAGTATGTGTGTGATTGTTATTTATTTATTTTTATGTGTCTGTTATTTCTACTTATTTACTTAGTGTCTGTGTCTTGTATTTATTTATTTATTTTTGTGTGTGTGTGTTATTTTTATTTATTTATTTATTTTAGTTTGTGTGCTATTTTTTTTAGTGTGTGCCTGTTAATTTTATATATTATAGCGTGTGTGTGTAATTTCTATTTATTTTAGTGTGTGTGTGTGTGTGTGTGTGTGTGTGTTTTATTTATTTATTTTAGTGTTTGTGTGATTTTTATTTATTTATTTTTATGTCTGTTATTTCTACTTATTTACTTAGTGTCTGTGTCTTGTGTTTATTTATTTATTTGTGTGTGTGTTGTAAGTTAAAATGACTGTGTAGTCTGTAACCAGACATAGTGAATGTGTCATTGTTTTTCAGAAAATGTATCAGTTATAGCTCACTCTGCACTGGAACAATGAAGCATTGTATCAGGGTTGTGCTTTATGATAGAACGTATCACTCATCCTTGACAGAGAAATCCAGAAGTGATATTTTTCAGTCTAGCAGCACCACTCTATCTGCACAGCTACCCATTCATAAGGGACAGGGAAAGTCAACCCGAAGGCTGTATTTTGACCTCTCTCATTTAGCCATTTGATTGCTGCCTCTCTAGTATCCATGGGGTTAATCAACCTTTTTTTTACCTGCTTAGAATTTTAAACAATAATATGTACGTTGTTGAGGGTCTCAAGGTCCATATATGCAGCCTTTGAAGTAAAACTGTTTGCCTGTCACTGCCCTAAAGGAATTTTGTATGAATGATGATTTGTATTTGAATTCGCCACAGGGCTGGAGGGAGGAGGGAAATGTCGATGTCCTGACTGCCTCATGGACTTAGATGCTCTTCCCTATAAGGTTGAGCTAGGATTGGAAGGAGGGTGAGCTAAGACTGGGGGTTGGGTTATGTGTGGCAGATTTTACCATTGCAGAGGAGAAGATATAGATAGACTTTATATAAGCTTTAGATTGAGACAGGCAGTCAGCTATGTATTAGTTAATCCCGGTTAATCATGCAGGTATGTGATTTCTACACAGTCAGTTTATAAGGATTTACTCACAGCAGAGCTAGACAGAAATATATATGTCTATCACATGACATGTTACAGTCTATATAAAATGATATTATATTGTACTTTTGTATAGCCAAGTACTTGTGGCTTCATTAGGGAACTGTCAGGGGGCATACCTGTAGAGGGTGCATTTGTGATGGAATCCAAGGGAGACCATCAGCTCTCTATGCTGCAACTCTCATCAATTGGAAAAGTATATGAAGTTCCTATTTAGTCTTATGGATGATGACATCATCAAATTGCTGCTTCAACTAGTAAGATTAGAGACAGTGAGCACCTCCCCTCTTCTTTGTCAACCATTTGAGCATCAGGGAGGTATCTTGCACATTGCAAAGTAACGTGTTTGTTACCCCTCTGGTGCTAAAGGGGTTAAGTGTTAGCATGTGGGTCATGAAGCTCCCTGTAACTGTTCCACTCAATCAAGTGGACAACTTCTGAAATCCTCCAGTGGTGAACTGTGTCACTGTGTAAGTGTGCAGTGCCAGTGGTATAGTGGAGGCTGCCTCCATCCCAGCAGTCCTGGATGCCCCCAGACAGTACAATGCCCCTGCTTCACTCGTTACATAACCCCTTGAGTGCCAGATGCGTACCCAATGCATTGCTAAGCAACTCATTGAATACCCCTCGGGCACTCAAAATGTTAAGCGTCCCCCTGGACCCCAATGAATCTATGTGCACTCTCTGCACCTTCAGGGACTCGACAGTCAGCTGAGCAATGCGTCTGGGATTGCACTGCAAACCTAAGTGGTTATCTTCCAATCTGTAATTCTGAGTAGTACTGCAAATTAATCCCAATCACTGGCCACTAGCGATTAGGACATATTAACAACCCTCAGACACAAGATTGAGATCTTTTTCAGTGCAAGGGTGTCCTGACCTGGCTAGCTACTTTTGTTACATGTGTTTTTGGTGCCTCAGCTCTGCTTTTCTGTGAAATTTTTTCCATCTCTGCATTACACCAGTTAAAGAACTGACTTGATTGACAGCCATAAGTGGTCCTGTCCCCATGTACCAGGGTGGGACATAATTGGGGCAGGGCACAAGGGCCCCTTATTAGAGCTTTCAGAGTGGCCATACATTATGTGTTATGCTTCGGTAAGTGTGTGATTCAAACTTGCTCCAGGATTTTAGTCCAGACCATAAAAGGGGTTGGGGGTAGCATCAGAATTCACTCCAAGGCCCAGTAGTTTCTAGTTATTCCCCTAAAAACTGGATGTGGTTACTATAAAGAATTTTAAGGACAACTATGCCACAGTGAATATGTCACCATGCACAATTCCCCAAACATAGAGAGCAACTTCCCGGAGACTAGTGATAGTTGTCAGGAAATTGCTGTAAAGAGGTCTACTTGGTGACCTATTTGGACACCTTACAGGCTGTTCAGACAAGAGAATAAATCCTTCAGATGCTCATAAGAATGGTTCAGAAACTGGTTAGATGGAGATGGATCTTAATGACTTTGGCTGAATGTTTGTGATCGTTGTCATGCTGCAGAATAAATTTGGGGCCAATCAGATGTCTGCCTGATGGTACTGCACGATGGATAAGTATCTGTTTGTACTTCTCAGCATTGAGTAGGCCAAATCCTCAACTCTATTGTTGAAATACAGCCCCAAACTTGCAAGAAACCTCCATTATGCTTCACTGTTGCCTGCAGACACTCATTCTTATACCTCTCTCCAGTCCTTCAGCAAACTCCCTACTGCTTCAGCCAAATAAATTAAATTTTGACTCCTCAGTCCAGAGCACCTGCTGCCATTTTTCTGTACCACAGTTCCTGTGCTTTTGTGCATAGTTGAGTTGCTTGGCTTTGCTTCCACATCAGTGGTATGGCTTTTTTGGCCACAATTCTTCCATGAAGGCCACTTCTGAACAGATTTCTCCAGAGAGTGATAGGTGTACCAGGGTACTACTGTTTTCTGACAATTCTGAGCTGAAGGCACTGCTGGACATCTTCAGATTGTAAAGGGAATTAAGCATGTTGTGTCTTCCATCTGATGTGTCTTTCCTTGACTGACCACTGCATCTACGGTCCTCAACATTGCCCGTTTATTTGTGCTTCTTCAAAAATGCTTGGACAGCACATCTGGGAACCCCTGTCTGCCTTGAAATGTCTGCCTGGAAGAGACCTTGCTGATGCAGTATAACTACTTTGTGTCTTGTTGCTGTGCTCAGTCTTGCCATGGTGTGTGATTTTTGACATTAAACTATTAGCAACCTCACCTTATTTTGGCTTTTTCTCAGCCAAAATTTCTACTCGCCATTTAGCCCTGGCGAGTAGAAATTCAGCCCTGGTGGGTATGTTATGACTTGCAGTGGTGAGTAACTTTTCAGGTCTGGCTAGCAGCAAAAGTCTTCCAATTTTAAGCCCTGTATAGATATACAGGTATATTTGTGTGGAGGAACTCTGAGGCAAACCAATTGCACCACAAGGAAAAAATAAAAATCTCCATTGGTTAAAATGGGGTGTTTAACCCTTTGAATGCCAGATAGTTCTCCAGCACATTAGCATTCATAGGGTTACAAGTCTTATTTAAAGGGATAGTAATACTTAAAATGTAAAAAAAAATATGTTGTAGAGTTTATCTCCCTGAGTAAAACAAGAGTACTCCCACTGCTGAAAGGTGTTTCATTCAAAAGTTATTAATTTTCAAAGTTGAATTTTTCAGGTGCAATATCACAGTGGCCTGAAATTGTACAGTTGCGCTGTTGCTACACCATCCTATGGAGATTTATGGTCAACTGACCAGAGCTGTCCATAGGATCGTGTAGCAACAGCGCCACTGTACAATTTCAGACCACTGTGATATTGCACCTAAAAAACTCAACTTTGAAAATTAATAACTTTTGAATGAAACACCTTTCAGCAGTGGGAGTGCCCTTGTTTTACTCTTGGGGATAAACCCTACAGCATATTTTTTTTTTTTACATTTTAAGTATTACTATCCCTTTAAATCAATGGTGATTTTAACTAATCCCTATATTGCACTTGGTTGATCCCAGAATCACTCCACCCTTAAGTTTCTACATATACCCCACAGGCCCCAAATTATTCAAAATAAATGAAATCAATAAAAGGGCATTTGAAGGAAACGAAATGTCACTCTATCACTTGGGGATGCAGGCACACATGAGTCTATTTATCATATTCATGGATTGATGTATAAGCTACTCTGACAGTGCATCTGTTCTGCATATTAATGACTCTCCTTGTTACTCATCGCCTCTTCTGAATACAATATGCCTCCTGCACTTTTCCACTTTCTTTAAATAGCCTTGTATTATCAGACATATTTATCCTTCATAACACGGTGCTGAAACTTTTAGGACTGAGGACCGTATTCATAGAAGTAAAGAGGGGCAATTCTGAAGCAAATCAACTGCATCATAAGAGAAGATAAAAATGACAATTGATTTAAATTGAGATTTTAAGACCTTCAACACTAGTAACAGTAGCAGCTGTTGTTGATCCACTACAGTATGAAAGTGTCCTCAGCTAGCCTCCAATAACTTTGGTCCTGTGCCATTTGTTGCCACTGTTCACCAACAAATAAAGTACTTTCATCTACGCATCTTGTCTTTGGCCTTCTTCTTGGGTATTGGGTATTGAGTGGAATCCATTCTAAAATGTGGTCCACCTACTGTCAGGTCTTCTTGTTATGTAGCCTGCCCATTTCCTTTACTCTTTCAGTGATGTCATAGATCTTTGTTTGCTGACAACTCCATGCACATATTTATCTGTCTCTATCATGTTTAGAATTCGCAGCTCCATACTTCTCTGTGTAACATTAAGTTTTGTATGGCTTTGGCATTTAGTGTTCATGTTTCACGTCCATATTTAAGGACTGGGAGGACACATTGGTCAAAAACCTTTCACTTGAGGAAGAGTGGTAAATTTTTCTTAAAGACAGCGCTTCTAAGTTTTCCAGATGCTTGCCATCCCAATTTTATTCATCTCTCAATTTCCATCATGGTGTTTTCATCTCTTGACATTTACTGTCCAAGGTAAGCATACTTGTCAACTTCTTCTGTTTCTTTTCCATCTACTGTGATTTTCCTTCATATAGTAAATTTGTTAAACGTGACTTGCGTTTTGTTGATATTCATCTTCAGACCAACATTTATGCTTGTGTGTTATAACTCTTCAATGCGTTCTTGCAGTTCTTCAGGACTATTGGCAAAGAGTATGATATCATATGCAAAACTTAAGTGATGTTGGTAGTCTCCATGCATCTTAAGCCCTTAAGTACAGGAACTTAAGGACCACGGAGCATTTATTTTTTGTACATCTGATTCATGGTTCCATTAACGGTGTGCAGCCGCGTAGGGAACCCTGAATTCCATGACGTGCTAGGACCATCACTGGTCCTTAAGTGTTGGACAGCCGTGACGGTTCTGGCACATCATGGGTCCTTAAGGGGTTAAGTTCTTTTTGATCCCAATTTTGTTTGCAGAAAATTTCTTCTAAACAAGCAGAAAATAGTTTTGGGGAGATTGTGTCTCCTTGTCCGACACCTTTTTCTGTGTTGATGTTATGGGCCAGGAAACAGACAGGACACAAAATTTAAAAAAATGCAAAACACCTTTATTGAAATAACAAAGCAAACAAAGCTAAATTGTGATCCAGAAGCGTAAACCAAAAGACAAGCCGGAGTCAGGAACCAAGACAGGTACTCAGCCAAGACGGGGTCAGGAATATGGAGATCAGCGAAGTCAAGAACAAGGCCAGCAGTCAGAAACCAGAATGGACGTCAGAGGAAGCCAGGTAATACACAGGTAATCAGCAACTCAGGATAACAGGCTTGCTCCAGAATCAGACACAAGGGCAATCAGGTAGTGAGCCAAGCTGCTTTAAATACCCTGGGAAGGATGGCTGTTGGCTGATAGCAGTCAGGTAAGCAAACACAGAGGTCAGCTGATTCAGCCAGCTCAGCAAAACAAAGGCAGCAGTAATGGATAGCAGATCACTGGACTAGCTCAGACAGCAGATTCGAGAAGCAGAGCTCAGCCAAACCTTGACAGGTTTATGGGGAAAGCATTCATGGAAAGCACGAAGGAGGGCTCAGGCATGCACATCTGTGGCTGGAACCCATGAACGCTCTTCTGGACAGTACCCCTTCCAACAGACCAAATATTGAAGCCTCCTTCGGAACCTACGAGAGTCGACTATGGAGCGCACTTCGAACTCCTCATGGTCGACAACAGGCACCGAATGGGGTCGAGAAGTGACTGTAGTGAAACGATTCCATACCAGGGGTTTCAGCAGCGGGACATGGAACACATTGTGGATCTGCATACTAGGAGGGGGGTCTAGGACATAGGCTACAGGGTTCACACATTGGAGGAAACGGAAAGGCCACACAAAGCGGGTAGCCAGTTTCTGAGAGGGCACTCGGAGGTGGAGATTTCTGGAGGACAACCAGACCCTATCCCCGACCTGGTAGGAGGGTGTGGGTAGGCATTTACAATTGGCCTGGAGCTCCTGGGATTGTTGTGAGCGTCGCAACGACTCTTGGACCTGCACCCACGTGGAACGGATTTGCTGGAGATGATCCTCCAATGCTGGAATCCCCTGGGGAGAAAATGAATCTGGAATCATGGAGGGTTGATACCCATAATTCATCATGATGGGGGAGAGCCGGTTAGAAGCAGAGACAACACTGTTATGCACAAACGCCACCCAAGGTAGCAGGTTCGAACAATTATTCTGATGGTCTGAGATGTAATGCTGCAGGAATTGCTCCAAAGTCTGATTAGCCCTTTCCATGGCCCCATTCAATTGCGGGTGATAGGCCGAAGGAGAAAGAGAGTTGGATACCTAGTTACACACAGAATCTTGAGACAAACTGGCTACCCCGGTCAGAAACTATGGCTTTGGGAACCCCGTGTAGCCGATAGATCTCTTTAACAAAGACCGTAGCCAACTATTTCGTTTTTTGAAAGGTATGCAATGAATCATCTTGGAAAATCGGTCAACGACCATGAGGGTCACTGTGTTACCGTTAGACAAAGAAAGTCGACTATGAAGTCCATGGCAAGGTGTGACCATGGCTTCTCCCCATTGGGTATGGGTTACAGAAGGCCCACTGGAAGCTGAAGGGGTGATTTGGTCTGCACACAGACTGGACAGGAAGCGACAAAGGCAGCAGTATCTTTGTTAAGTTCTGGCCACCAGAAAAGACGGGAAGCTGATCAGAGAAGCTGGTTCTTACCAGGATGCCCTGCTGACTTTGTATAATGATATGTGGAAAGTACCTTTAGTACGGAGGTTACTAGGTACGAAACAGCGCCCAGGGGTCTCAGCAGATGCATCTACTTGGGCAGCCCGTATTCGTTCCCCGAGGGGAGATGTAATGCTTGTACGTATAGTGACAAGTAATCTGTCCGGAGGGATAATAGGACTAAGAGGGCTCTCCTCCTTAGCGCCCAAGAACTGTCTGGATACGGCATCAGCCCAAACATTCTTGGTACCCAGCAGGTATGAGACCACATAATTAAAATGGGACAGAAATAAGGCCCATCGGGCCTGTCTTGGAGTCAAGCATTTAGCTTCAGACAGGTATGTGAGGATTTTATGATCTGTGAGGATTACAATTGGCACTGATGTTCCCTCAAGCAAATGCCTTCATTCTTTTAGAGCGAGTATTATAGCCAGCAACTCACTGTCACCAATTTCACAGTTGCACTCCACAGGACTTAACATTTTTGAGGAATACCCACATGGGTGCAACTGGCTCTCAGGAATAGGACGATGAGACAGGAGGTCACCTACTCCTGTCTCAGATGCATTGACCTCAAGTATAAATGGAAGCTCAGGTTTTGAGTGTGCCAAAATAGGTGCCGAGGCAAAAGAAACTTTTAATGCCTCAAATGCTTACGATGAATTTGTAATGCCCGCTCCTGGTGTTAAACGCGGTTTTCCATTTATGGCCCTCCTTCATCCGTACCAACTTGTACTTCCCCCCACAAATTGAGCTTGGTGAACACCTTAGACCATTTTAATTGATCAAATAGCTTGGTAGTAAGTGGAATTCGGTAGGCGTTTTTGACCATGATACTGTTGAGCCCCCTGTAATCGATACAGGGTCTCAGTTCTCCACTCTTTTTCTTCATGAAGAAGAATCCGGCCCAAGCAGGAGAGGAGGACTTGCGGATGAACCCCCAGGACAGCGCATCTGCAACATACTCCACCATGGCCTTATTCTCCGCGACAGAAAGAGGGTAGACTGGACCTCGAGGGGGTATGGCCCCAGGTTGCAATTCAATCATACAATCATATGGGCGGTGAGGTGGGAGCTCACCCACCCGGCCCATATCGAATATGTCTCGGAACTTTTGGTACTCTTCGGGCAACAAAGATACCAGGGATGTGGTTAGCACCTTCACCACTTTCACTAGGCATGTCTTGGAACAGCTCGGAGACCATGCCATGACTTCGGCCCTTGCCCAATCAAATTTGAGATTATGTGTGCGCCACCATGGATAACCCAGCATCACCGGATAGTGAGGTGAGTGGATCACCTGGAATTGTAAACTTTCATGATGGAGAGCCCCTACAGCCATAGACAAAGGAGCGGTTTTGTGGGTGACCTGCGGTGGCTGTAGGGGTCTACCATCAATCGTCTCAATGGCAAGTGGAGTGGTACTGAGCTACAATGGAATGGAGTGCTTCTGGGTGAAGGCACTGTCAATAAAGAGGCCCGCTGCACCGGAGTCAATAAGTGCCTCAGTAGTAATGGAAAAGTCGCCCCAGGAGAGCCCAACTGAAACTAGAGGTTTATCCTTCTGGATAGCCGGGGACGCTGAGACGCCACCTAAGTTCTGTCCCCTATATGTAGAAAGAAAATTTAGAGATACTCAACTAGGCTCATGAGCTAAAAAATAAATGCAAGAAGCTCACTGGGACTGTGTCCTCGCGCCCAGGGTGCAATCTCTTTTAGCTCACCAGTGCCATATACAGAGAGGAAATCTTCTGAAGCATATCATACTGGCCCTGCCAAATAACAGTCCAGCCACAAAATGCCAGACAAGTCCTCTCTGAACAAGGGAAACAGCTAACCCCAGACATACGTTTCAGCCTTCATGGGCCTCGCCGGTGATGTGCAGCTGATCCCTCTAAGGAGAAGCTTACTGGGACTGTGTCCTTGCGCCTGGGTGCAATCTCTTTTAGCTCACCAGTGTCATATACAGAGAGAAAATCTTCTGAAGCATATCATACTGGTCCTAGCAAATAACAGTCCAACCACGAAATGCCAGACAAGTCCTCTCTGAACAAAAGAAACAGCTAGTCCCATACATACGTTTCAGCCTTTTTGGGCCTCATCGGGAGGTGCAGCTGATCCTTGTAGACACTGTGAGCAAGGGGTCCACGTCTGGATTCCCCTCACTATCCTTAGGGTAACCAGACCCAAAAGCAATTTGCATATGTAGAAAAAAAATTTAGAGATGCTCAACTAGGCTCATGAGCCAGCAAATAAATGCAAGAAGCTCTCTGGGATCAAGTCCTCATGCCCAGGGTGCAATCTCTTTTAGCTCACCAATACCATATACAAATAGGAAATCTTCTGAAGCATAGCATACTGGCCCTGCCAAATTATAGTCCAGCCACAAAATGACAGACAACACCTCTCTGAACAAGAAAAAAACAACTAACCCAAGACATACGTTTTAACCTTCTTTGGCCTCATCGGTGAGGTGCAGCTAATCCATCTAGTCGCTGTGAGCTAGGGGTCCACCTCTGGATTCCCCTCATAACCCTTAGGGTGACCAACCACAAAAGTAATCGGCATACGTAGAAAGAAAATTTAGACATGCTCAACTAGGCTCATGAGTTAGCAAATAAGTGCAAGAAGCTCACTGGGACTGTGTCCTGAGGGTGCAATCTCTTTTAGCTCACAAGTGCCATATACAGAGATTAAATCTTCTGAAACACATCATACAGGTCCTGCCAAATAACAGACCAGCCCCTAAATGCCAGACAAGCCCTCTCTGAACAAAGGAAACAGCTAACCCCAGACGTACATTTCGGCCATCTTGGACCTCATCAGTGAGGTGCAACTGTTCTCAAAGCCCTGTGAGCAAGGGGTCCACGTCCAGATTCCCCTCATTACCTTTAGGGTGACCAACCCCAAGAGCAATTTGCATATGTAAAAAAAAAAAAATATAGAGATGCTCAACTAGGCTCATGAGCTACCAAATAAATGCAAGAAGCTCACTGGGACTGTGTCCTCACGCCCAGGGTGAAATCTCTTTTAACTCACCAGTACCATATACAGAAAAGAAATCTTCTAAAGCACGTCATACTGGTCCTGCCAAATAACAGTCCAGCCAGACAAGTCCTCCCTCAACAAGAAAACCAGCTAACCCTAAGCATACATTTCAGCCTTCAAGGACCTCGTCGGTGAGATGCAGCTGACCCCACTATGCACTGTGAGCAAAGGGTCCACGTCTGGATTCCTCTCATTACCCTTAGAGTGACCAAGCACAATTTGCATATGTAGAAAGAAAATTTAAAGATACTCAACTAGGCTCATGAGCTAGCAAATAAATGCAAGAAGCTCACTAGCACAGTGTCCTCAGGCCCATGGTGCAATCTCTTTTAGCTCACCAGTGCCACATACAGAGTGGAAATCTTCTGAAGCATATCATACTGGTCCTACCAAATAAGAGTCCAGCTACAAAATGCCAGACAAGTCCTCTGTGAACAAGGGAAACAGCTAAATCAAAATGTACACTAAGAACTTCATGGGCCTCGTCAGTGATGTGCAGCTGATCCCTCTAAGCTCTGTGAGCAAGGGGTCCACGTCTGGATTCCCCTCATTACCCTTAGGGTGACCAACCCCAAGAGCAATTTGCATATGTAGAAAGAACATTTAAAGATACTCAACTAGGCTCATGAGCTAGCAAATAAATGCAAAAGCTCACTAGGACAGTGTCCTCAGGCCCAGGGTGCAATCTCTTTTAGCTCACCAGTGCCACATACAGAGTGGAAATCTTCTGAAGCATATCATACTGGTCCTACCAAATAAGAGTCCAGCTACAAAATGCCAGACAAGTCCTCTGTGAACAAGGGAAACAGCTAAATCAAAATGTACACTAAGAACTTCATGGGCCTCATCAGTGATGTGCAGCTGATCCCTCTAAGCTCTGTGAGCAAGGGGTCCACGTCTGGATTCCCCTCATTACCCTTAGGGTGACCAACCCCAAGAGCAATTTGCATATGTAAAAAGAAAATTTAGACATGCTCAACTTGGCTCATGAGCTAGCAAATAGATGCAAGAAGTTCACTGGGACTGTGTCCTTGCGCCCAGGGTGCAATCTCTTTTAGCTAACCAGTGTCATATACAGAAAGTAAATCTTATGAATCATATCATACTGGCCCTGCCAAATAACAGTCCAACCACGAAATACCAGACAAGTCCTCTCTGAACAAGAGAAACAGCTAGCCCTAGATGTATGTTTCTGCCTTTTGGGCCTCATCAGTGAGTTGCAGCTGATCCCTCTATTCATTGTGAGCAAGAGGTCCACGTCTGGATTCCCCTCATTACCTTTAGGGTGACCAACCCCAAAAGCAATTTGCTTATGTAGAAAGAAAATTTAGAGATGCTCAACTAGGCTTATGAGCTAGCAAATAAATGCAAGAAGCTCACTGGGAGTCTGCCCTCGCGCCCAGGGTGCAATCTCTTTTAGCTCACCAGTGGCATACACAGAAAAGAAATCTTCTAAAGCATGTCATACTGGTCCTGCCAAATAACAGTCCAGCCAGACAAGTCCTCCCTCAACAAAAAAAACCAGCTAACCCCAGTCATACATTTCGGCCTTCTTGGGCCTCATCAGTGAGATGCAACTGATCCCACTATGCACTGTGAGCAAGGGGTCCACGTCTGGATTCCTCTCATTACCCTTAGGGTGACCAAGACCAATTTGCATATGTAGAAAGAAAATTTAAAGATACTCAACTAGGCTCATGAGCTAGCAAATAAATGCAAAAGCTCACTAGGACAGTGTCCTCAGGCCCAGGGTTTGATTGACTCCAGTCTGTGGAGGAGTGGTTACAGCACCTGCCCTTGAAGTGGTGAGTCCAGTGCGATCTGGGTTCTAGTCTACCTAATACCATGTGCCTCAGGACCAGGATGCAATCTCTTTTAGCTCACCAGTGCCATATACAGAGAGGAAATCTTTTGAAGCATATCATACTGGTCCTACCAAATAAGAGTCCAGCCACAAAATGCCAGACAAGTCCTCTGTGAACAAGGGAAACAGCTAACCCAAAATGTACACTAAGAACGTCATGGGCCTTATCGGTGATGTGCAGCTCATCCCTCTAAGCTCTGTGAGCAAGGGGTCCACGTCTGAATTCCCCTCATTACCCTTAGGGTGACCAACCCCAAGAGCAATTTGCATATGTAGAAAGAAAATTTAGACATGCTCAACTTGGCTCATGAGCTAGCAAATAGATGCAAGAAGTTCACTGGGACTGTGCCCTCACGCCCAGAGTACAATCTCTTTTAGCTAACCAGTGTCATATACAGAAGGTAAATCTTATGAAGCATATCATACTGGTCCTGCCAAATAACAGTCCAGACACAAAATACCAGACAAGTCTTCTCTGAACAAGAGAGACAGCTAACCCCAGACATACATTTCATCTTCTTAAGCTTCATCAGGGAGATGCAGCTGATCCCTCTAGACACTGTGAGCAAGGGGTCCATGTCTGGATTCCCCTCATTACCCTTAGGGTGACCAACCCCAATAGCAATTTGCATATGTAGAAAGAAAATTTAAAGATAATCATCTAACCTCAAGAGTTAGCAAATAAATGCAAGAAGCTCACTGGGACTGTGTCCTTGCGCCCAGGGTGCAATCTCTTTTAGCTCACCAGTGCCATATACAGAGAGGAAATCTTTTGAAGCATATCATACTGGTCCTACCAAATAAGAGTCCAGCCACAAAATGCCAGACAAGTCCTCTGTGAACAAGGGAAACAGCTAACCCAAAATGTACACTAAGAACGTCATGGGCCTTATCGGTGATGTGCAGCTCATCCCTCTAAGCTCTGTGAGCAAGGGGTCCACGTCTGAATTCCCCTCATTACCCTTAGGGTGACCAACCCCAAGAGCAATTTGCATATGTAGAAAGAAAATTTAGACATGCTCAACTTGGCTCATGAGCTAGCAAATAGATGCAAGAAGTTCACTGGGACTGTGCCCTCACGCCCAGAGTACAATCTCTTTTAGCTAACCAGTGTCATATACAGAAGGTAAATCTTATGAAGCATATCATACTGGTCCTGCCAAATAACAGTCCAGACACAAAATACCAGACAAGTCTTCTCTGAACAAGAGAGACAGCTAACCCCAGACATACATTTCATCTTCTTAAGCTTCATCAGGGAGATGCAGCTGATCCCTCTAGACACTGTGAGCAAGGGGTCCATGTCTGGATTCCCCTCATTACCCTTAGGGTGACCAACCCCAATAGCAATTTGCATATGTAGAAAGAAAATTTAAAGATAATCATCTAACCTCAAGAGTTAGCAAATAAATGCAAGAAGCTCACTGGGACTGTGTCCTTGCGCCCAGGGTGCAATCTCTTTTAGCTCACCAGTGCCATATACAGAGAGGAAATCTTTTGAAGCATATCATACTGGTCCTACCAAATAAGAGTCCAGCCACAAAATGCCAGACAAGTCCTCTGTGAACAAGGGAAACAACTAACCCAAAATGTACACTAAGAACGTCATGGGCCTCATCGGTGATGTGCAGCTCATCCCTCTAAGCTCTGTGAGCAAGGGGTCCACGTCTGAATTCCCCTCATTACCCTTAGGGTGACCAACCCCAAGAGCAATTTGCATATGTAGAAAGAAAATTTAGACATGCTCAACTTGGCTCATGAGCTAGCAAATAGATGCAAGAAGTTCACTGGGACTGTGCCCTCACGCCCAGAGTACAATCTCTTTTAGCTAACCAGTGTCATATACAGAAAGTAAATCTTATGAAACATATCATACCGGTCCTGCCAAATAACAGTCCAGACACAAAATACCAGACAAGTCTTCTCTGAACAAGAGAGACAGCTAACCCCAGACATACATTTCATCTTCTTAGGCCTCATCAGGGAGGTGCAGCTGATCCCTCTAGACACTGTGAGCAAGGGGTCCATGTCTGGATTCCCCTCATTACCCTTAGGGTGACCAACCCCAATAGCAATTTGCATATGTAGAAAGAAAATTTAAAGATAATCATCTAACCTCAAGAATTAGCAAATAAATGCAAGAAGCTCACTGGGACTGTGTCCTTGCGCCCAGGGTGCAATCTCTTTTAGCTCACCAGTGCCATATACAGAGAGGAAATATTCTGAAGCATATCATACTAGTCCTGCCAAATAACAGTCCAACCACGAAATACCAGACAAGTCCTCTCTGAACAAGAGAAACAGCTAGCCCCAGATGTATGTTTCTGCCTTTTAGGCCTCATCAGTGAGTTGCAGCTGATCCCTCTATTCATTGTGAGCAAGAGGTCCACGTCTGGATTCCCCTCATTACCTTTAGGGTGACCAACCCCAAAAGCAATTTGCTTATGTAGAAAGAAAATTTAGAGATGCTCAACTAGGCTTATGAGCTAGCAAATAAATGCAAGAAGCTAACTGGGAGTCTGTCCTCGCGCCCAGGGTGCAATCTCTTTTAGCTCACCAGTGCCATACACAGAAAATAAATCTTCTAAAGCATGTCATACTGGTCCTGCCAAATAACAGTCCAGCCAGACAAGTCCTCCCTCAACAAAAAACCCAGCTAACCCGAGTCATACATTTCGGCCTTCTCGGGCCTCATCGGTGAGATGCAGCTGACACCACTATGCACTGTGAGCAAGGGGTCCACGTCTGGATTCCTCTCATTACCCTTAGGGTGACCAAGACCAATTTGCATATGTAGAAAGAAAATTTAAAGATACTCAACTAGGCTCATGAGCTAGCAAATAAATGCAAGAAGCTCACTAGGACAGTGTCCTCAGGCCCAGGGTTTGATTGACTCCAGTCTGTGGAGGAGTGGTTACAGCACCTGCCCTTAAAGTGGTGAGTCCAGTGCGATCTGGGTTTTAATCTACCCAATACCATGTACCTCAGGCCCAGGATACTATCTCTTTTAGCTCACCAGTGCCACATACAGAGAGGAAATCTTTTGAAGCATATCATACTGGTCCTACCAAATAAGAGTCCAGCCACAAAATGCCAGACAAGTCCTCTGTGAACAAAGGAAACAGCTAACCCAAAATGTACACTAAGAACGTCATGGGCCTCGTCGGTGATGTGCAGCTCATCCCTCTAAGCTCTGTGAGCAAGGGGTCCACGTCTGAATTCCCCTCATTACCCTTAGGGTGACCAACCCCAAGAGCAATTTGCATATGTAGAAAGAAAATTTAGACATGCTCAACTTGGCTCATGAGCTAGCAAATAGATGCAAGAAGTTCACTGGGACTGTGCCCTCACGCCCAGAGTACAATCTCTTTTAGCTAACCAGTGTCATATACAGAAAGTAAATCTTATGAAGCATATCATACTGGTCCTGCCAAATAACAGTCCAGACACAAAATACCAGACAATCTTCTCTGAACAAGAGAGACAGCTAACCACAGACATACGTTTCATCTTCTTGGGCCTCATCAGGGAAGTGCAGCTGATCCCTCTAGACACTGTGAGCAAGGGGTCCATGTCTGGATTCCCCTCATTACCCTTAGGGTGACCAACCCCAATAGCAATTTGCATATGTAGAAAGAAAATTTAAAGATAATCATCTAACCTCAAGAGCTAGTAAATAAATGCAAGAAGCTCACTGGGACTGTGTCCTTGCGCCCAGGGTGCAATCTCTTTTAGCTCACCACTGCCATATACAGAGAGGAAATATTCTGAAGCATATCATACTAGTCCTGCCAAATAACAGTCCAACCACAAAATACCAGACAAGTCCTCTCTGAACAAGAGAAACAGCTAGCCCCAGATGTATGTTTCTGCCTTTTGGGCCTCATCAGTGAGTTGCAGCTGATCCCTCTATTCATTGTGAGCAAGAGGTCCACGTCTGGATTCCCCTCATTACCTTTAGGGTGACCAACCCCAAGAGCAATTTGCATATGTAGAAAGATATTCTAGTGATGCTCAACTAGGCTTATGAGCTAGCAATTAAATGCAAGAAGCTCACTGGGACTGTGTCCTCATGCCTAGGGTGCAATCGCTTTTAGCTCCCCAGTGTCACATACAGAGAGGAAATCTTCTGGAGCATATCATACCAGTCCTGCCAAATAAAAGTCCAGCCACAAAATGCCAGACAAGTCCTCTCTGAACAAGGGAAACAGCTAACCCCAGATGTACATTTCACCTTCTTCAGCCTCATCAGTGAGTTGCAGATGATCCCTGTAAGCACTGTGAGCAAGGGGTCCATGTCTGGATTCCCCTCATTACCCTTAGGGTGACCAACCCCAACAGCAATTTGCATATGTAGAAATAAAATTTAAAGATAATCAACTAACTTCAAGAGCTAGTAAATAAATGCAAGAAGCTCACTGGGACTGTGTCCTTGCACCCAGGGTGCAATCTCTTTTAGCTCACCAGTGCCATATACAGAGAGGAAATCTTCTGAAGCATATCATACTTGTCCTGCCAACTAAGAGTCCAGCCATGAAATGCCAGACAAGTCCTCTCTGAACAAGGGAGACAGCGAACCCAAGACGTACACTAAGAACTTCATGGGCCTCATCGGTGAGGTGCAGCTGATCCCTCTAAGCTCTGTGATCAAGGGATCCACGTCTGGATTCCCCTCATTACCTTTAGGGTCACCAACCCCAAAAGCAATTTGCATATGTAGAAAGAAAATTTAGAGATGCTCAGCTAGACTCAAGAGCTAGCAAATAAATGCAAGAAGCTCACTGTGAGTCTGTCCTCGCTCCCAGGGTGCAATTTCTTTTAACTCACCAGTGCCATATACAGAGAGGAAATCTTCTGAAGCATATCATACTGGTCCTGCCAAATAACAGTCCAGCCACAAAATGCCAGACAAGTCCTCTCTGAACAAGGGAAACAGCTAACACCAGACATACGTTTAGGCCTTCATGGGCCTCGCCGGTGACGTGTAGCTGATCTCTCTAAGAAGAAGCTCACTGGGGCTGTGTCCTTGCGCCTGGGTGCAATCTCTTTTAGCTCACCAGTGTCATATAAAGAGAGAAAATCTTCTGAAGCATATCATATTGGGCCTGCCAAATAACAGTCCAGCCACAAAATGCCAGGCAAGTCCTCTCTCAACAAGAAAAACAGCTAACCCCAGTCATACATTTCGGCCTTCTTAGGACTTGTCGGTGAGATGCAGCTGATCCCTCTATGCACTGTGAGCAAGGGGGTCCATGTCTGGATTCCTCTCGTTACCCTTAGGGTGACCAACCCCAAGAGCAATTTGCATATGTAGAAAGAAAATTTAAAAATGCTCAACTAGGCTCATGAGCTAGCAAATAAATGCAAGAAGCTCACTAGGACAGTGTCCTCAGGCCCAGGGTGCAATCTCTTTCAGCTCACCAGTGCCACATACAGAGAGGAAATCTTCTGAAGCAAATCATACTGGTCCTGCCAAATAAGATTTCAGCAACAAAATGCCATACAAGTCCTCTCTCAAGAAGAAAAACAGCTAACCCAAGACGTACACTAAGCACTTCATGAGTCTCGTCGGTGAGGTGCAGCTGATCCCTCTAAGCTCTGGAGCAAGGGGTCCACGTCTGGATTCCCCTCATTACCCTTAGGGTGACCATCCCCAAAAGCAATTTGCCTATGTAGAAAGAAAATTTAGATATGCTCAACTTGGCTCATGAGCTAGCAAATAGATGCAAGAAGCTCACTAGGACTGTGCCCTCGCACCCAGGGTACAATCTCTTTAAGCTAACCAGTGCCATATACAGAAAGTAAATCTTATAAAGCATATCATACTGGTCCTGCCAAATAACAGCCCAGCCACAAAATGCCAGACAAGTCCTCTCTGAACAAGGGAGACAGCTAGCCCCAGACATACATTTCACCTTCTTAGGCCTCATCAGTGAGATACAGCTGATTCCCGCTAGGCACTGTGAGCAAGGGGTCCATGTCTGGATTCCCCTCATTACCTTTAGGGTGATCAACCCCAACAGCAATGTGCATATGTAGAAAGAAAATTTAAAGATAATCAACTAACCTCAAGAGCTAGTAAATAGATGCAAGACACTCACTGGGACTGTGTCCTTGCACCCAGGGTGCAATCTCTTTCAGCTCACCAGTGCCATATACAAAGAGGAAATATTCTAAAGCATATCATACTAGTCCTGCCAAATAACAGTCCAGCCACAAAATGCCAGACAAGTCCTCTCTGAACAACAAAAACAGCTAGCCCCAGACGTATGTTTCGGCCTTTTTAGACCCCGTCAGTGAGTTGCAGCTGAACCCTCTAGTCACTGTGAGCAAGGGGTCCACTTCTGGATTCCCCTCATTACCTTTAGGGTGACCAACCCCAAGAGCAATTTGCATATGTAGAAAGATATTTTAGTGATGCTCAACTAGGATTATGAGCTAGCAATTAAATGCAAGAAGCTCACTGGGACTGTGTCCTCATGCCTAGAGTGCAATAGCTTTTAGCTCCCCAGTGTCATATACAAAGAGAAAATCTTCTGGAGCATATCAAACCAGTCCTGCCAAATAAAACTCCAGCCACAAAATGCCAGACAAGTCCTCTCTGAGCAAGGGAAACAGCTAACCACAGATGTACATTTCACCTTCTTTAGCCTTGCCAGTGAGTTGCAGCTGATCCCTCTAAGCACTATGAGCAAGGGGTCCATGTCTGGATTCCCCTCATTACCCTTAGGGTGACCAACCCCAACAGCAATTTGCATATGTAGAAAGAAAATTTAAAGATAATCAACTAACCTCAAGAGCTAGTAAATAAATGCAAGATGCTCACTGGAACTGTGTCCTTGCACCCAGGGTGCAATCTCTTTTAGCTCACCAGTGCCATATACAGAGAGGAAACCTTCTGAAGCATATCATACTGGTCCTGCCAACTAAGAGTCCAGCCATGAAATGCCAGACAAGTCCTCTCTGAACAAGGGAGACAGCGAACCCAAGACGTACACTAAGAACTTCATGGGCCTCATCGGTGAGGTGCAGCTGATCCCTCTAAGCTCTGTGATCAAGGGATCCACGTCTGGATTCCCCTCATTACCTTTAGGGTCACCAACCCCAAAAGCAATTTGCATATGTAGAAAGAAAATTTAGAGATGCTCAGCTAGACTCAAGAGCTAGCAAATAAATGCAAGAAGCTCACTGTGAGTCTGTCCTCGCTCCCAGGGTGCAATTTCTTTTAACTCACCAGTGCCATATACAGAGAGGAAATCTTCTGAAGCATATCATACTGGTCCTGCCAAATAACAGTCCAGCCACAAAATGCCAGACAAGTCCTCTCTGAACAAGGGAAACAGCTAACCCCAGACATACGTTTAGGCCTTCATGGGCCTCGCCGGTGACGTGTTGCTGATCTCTCTAAGAAGAAGCTCACTGGGGCTGCGTCCTTGCGCCTGGGTGCAATCTCTTTTAGCTCACCAGTGTCATATACAGAGAGAAAATCTTCTGAAGCATATCATATTGGGCCTGCCAAATAACAGTCCAGCCACAAAATGCCAGGCAAGTCCTCTCTCAACAAGAAAAACAGCTAACCCCAGTCATACATTTCAGCCTTCTTAGGACTCATCGGTGAGATGCAGCTGATCCCTCTATGCACTGTGAGCAAGGGGTCCATGTCTGGATTCCTCTCGTTACCCTTAGGGTGACCAACCCCAAGAGCAATTTGCATATGTAGAAAGAAAATTTAAAAATGCTCAACTAGGCTCATGAGCTAGCAAATAAATGCAAGAAGCTCACTAGGACAGTGTCCTCAGGCCCAGGGTGCAATCTCTTTCAGCTCACCAGTGCCACATACAGAGAGGAAATCTTCTGAAGCAAATCATACTGGTCCTGCCAAATAAGATTCCAGCAACAAAATGCCATACAAGTCCTCTCTCAACAAGAAAAACAACTAACCCAAGACGTACACTAAGCACTTCATGAGTCTTGTCGGTGAGGTGCAGCTGATCCCTCTAAGCTCTGGAGCAAGGGGTCCACGTCTGGATTCCCCTCATTACCCTTAGGGTGACCATCCCCAAAAGCAATTTGCCTATGTAGAAAGAAAATTTAGATATGCTCAACTTGGCTCATGAGCTAGCAAATAGATGCAAGAAGCTCACTGGGACTGTGCCCTCGCACCCAGGGTACAATCTCTTTAAGCTAACCAGTGCCATATACAGAAAGTAAATCTTATAAAGCATATCATACTGGTCCTGCCAAATAACAGCCCAGCCACAAAATGCCAGACAAGTCCTCTCTGAACAAGGGAGACAGCTAGCCCCAGACATACGTTTCACCTTCTTAGGCCTCATCAGTGAGATACAGCTGATTCCCGCTAGGCACTGTGAGCAAGGGGTCCATGTCTGGATTCCCCTCATTACCTTTAGGGTGATCAACCCCAACAGCAATGTGCATATGTAGAAAGAAAATTTAAAGATAATCAACTAACCTCAAGAGCTAGTAAATAGATGCAAGACACTCACTGGGACTGTGTCCTTGCACCCAGGGTGCAATCTCTTTTAGCTCACCAGTGCCATATACAAAGAGGAAATATTCTAAAGCATATCATACTAGTCCTGCCAAATAACAGTCCAGCCACAAAATGCCAGACAAGTCCTCTCTGAACAACAAAAACAGCTAGCCCCAGACGTATGTTTCGGCCTTTTTAGACCCCGTCAGTGAGTTGCAGCTGAACCCTCTAGTCACTGTGAGCAAGGGGTCCACTTCTGGATTCCCCTCATTACCTTTAGGGTGACCAACCCCAAGAGCAATTTGCATATGTAGAAATATATCTTAGTGATGCTCAACTAGGATTATGAGCTAGCAATTAAATGCAAGAAGCTCACTGGGACTGTGTCCTCATGCCTAGAGTGCAATCGCTTTTAGCTCCCCAGTGTCATATACAGAGAGGAAATCTTCTGGAGCATATCAAACCAGTCCTGCCAAATAAAACTCCAGCCACAAAATGCCAGACAAGACCTCTCTGAACAAGGGAAACAGCTAACCACAGATGTACATTTCACCTTCTTCAGCCTTGCCAGTGAGTTGCAGCTGATCCCTCTAAGCACTATGAGCAAGGGGTCCATGTCTGGATTCCCCTCATTACCCTTAGGGTGACCAACCCCAACAGCAATTTGCATATGTAGAAAGTTTAAAGATAATCAACTAACCTCAAGAGCTAGTAAATAAATGCAAGATGCTCACTGGGACTGTGTCCTTGCACCCAGGGTGCAATCTCTTTTAGCTCACCAGTGCCATATACAGAGAGGAAACCTTCTGAAGCATATCATACTGGTCCTGCCAACTAAGAGTCCAGCCATGAAATGCCAGACAATTCCTCTCTGAACAAGGGAAACAGCTAACCCAAGACATACACTAAGAACTTCATGGGCCTCGTCGATGAGGTGCAGCTGATCCCTCTAAGCTCTGTGAGCAAGGGATCCACGTCTAGATTCCCTTCATTACCTTTAGGGTCACCAACCCCAAAAGCAATTTCCATATGTAGAAAGAAAATTTAAAGATAATCAACTAACCTCAAGAGCTAGTAAATAAATGCAAGATGCTCACTGGGACTGTGTCTTCGCACCCAGAGTGCAATCTCTTTTAGCTCACCAGTGCCATATACAGAGAGAAAATCTTCTGAAGCAGATCATAGTGGTCCTACCAAACAACACTCCAACCACGAAATGCCAGACAAGTTCTCTCTGAACAAAGGAAACAGCTAACCCCAGACATACATTTCGGCCTTCTTGGGCCTCGTCAGTGAGGTGCAGCTGATCCCTCTAGGCACTGTCAGCAAGGGGTCCATGTCTGGATTCCCCTCATTACCCTTAGAGTGACCAACCCCAAGAGCAATCTGCATATGTAGAAAGAAAATTTAGAGATCCTCAACTAGGCTCATGAGCTAGCAAATAAATGCAAGAAGCTTACTGGGACTGTGTCCTCACATCCAGAGTGCAATCTCTTTTAGCTCACCAGTGCCATATACAGAAAGAAAATCTTCTGAAGCATATCATACTGGTCCTGCCAAATAACAGTCCAGCCACGAAACACCAGACAAGTCCTCTCTGAACAAAAGGAACAGCTAGCCCCAGACGTACAATTAGGCCTTTTTTGGGTCTCATCGGTGGAGTGCAGCTGATCCCTCTAAGCACTGTGAGCAAGGGGTCCACGTCTGGATCCCCCTCATTACCCTTAGGGTGACCAAACCCAATGCGATTTGCATATGTAGAAAAAAAAAAATTTAGAGATGCTCAAGTAGGCTCATGAGCTAGTAAATAAAGGCAATACGCTCACTGGAACTGTGTCCTCGTGCCCAGGGTGCAATCGTTTTTAGCTCACCAGTGCCATATACAGAAAGGAAATCTTCTGAAACATATAATACCGGTCTCGCCAAATAACAGTCCAACCAGCAAATGCCAAACTATTCCTCTTTGAACATGGGAAATGGCAAACCCCAGCTATACATTTCACCCTTCTTGGGCCTCATCAGTGAGGTGCAGCTGATGCCTCTAGGCACTGTGAGCAAGCGGTCCACGTCTGGATTCCCCTCATTACCCTTAGGGTGACCAACCCCAAGAGCAATTTGCATATGTAGAAAGAAAATTTAGAGTTGCTCAACTAGGCTCATGGGCTAGCAAGTAAATGCAAGAAGCTCCCTGGGACTGTGTCCTCGCACCCAGGGTGTAACCTCTTTTAGCTCACCAGTGCCATCTACAGAGAGGAAATCTTTTGAAGCATATTATACTGGTTCTACCAAATACCAGACAAGTCCTATCTGAACAAAGAAAACAGCTAACCCCAGATGTACATTTTGGCCTTCTTGGGCCTCGTCAGTGAGGTGCAGCTGATCCCTCTAAGCACTGTGAGCAAGGGGTCCACATCTGGATTCCCCTCATTACCCTTAGGGTGACCAAACCCAATGCAATTTGCATATGTAGAAAAAAAAAAATGTAGAGATGCTGAAGTAGGCTCATGAGGTAGTAAATAAAGGCAAGAAGCTTACTGGAACTGTGTCCTCGTGCCCAGGGTGCAATCGCTTTTAGCTCACCAGTGCCATATACAGAAAGGAAATCTTCTGAAACATATAATACTGGTCCTGCTAAATAACAGCCCAACCACCAAATGCCAGACTATTCCTCTTTGAACATGGGAAACGGCAAACCCCAGCTATACGTTTCACCCTTCTTGGGCCGCATCGGTGAGGTGCAGCTGATACCTCTAGGCACTGTGAGCAAGGGGTCCACGTCTGGATTCTCCTCCTTACCCTTAGGGTGACCAACCCCAAGAGCAATTTGTATATGTAGAAAGAAATTTTAGAGTTGCTCAACTAGGCTCATGAGCTAGCAATTAAATGCAAGAAGCTCCCTGGGACTGTGTCCTCGTGCCCAGGGTGTAATCTCTTTTAGCTCACCAGTGCCATATACAGAGAGAAAATCTTTTGAAGCATATTATACTGGTTCTACCAAATAACAGTCCAGCCACAAAATGCCAGACAAGTCCTATCTGAACAGAGAAAACAGCTAACCCCAGATGTACGTTTCGGCCTTCTTGGGCCTCGTCAGCGATGTGTGGCTGATCCCTCTAGGTACTGTGAACAAGGAGTCCATGTCTTGATGCCCCTCATTACCCTTAGGGTGACCAACCCCAAGAGCAACTTGCATATATAGAAAGAAAATTTAGAGATGCTCAACTAGGCTCATGAGCTAGCAAATAAATGCAAAGAGCTCACTGGGACTGTGTCCTTGCACCCAGGATGCAATCTCTTTTAGTTTACCAGTGCCATATACAGAGTGAAAATCTTCTGAACCATATCATACTGGTCCTACCAAATAACAGTCCAGCCACGAAATGCCAGACAAGTCTTCTCTGAACAAGGGAAACAGCTAACCCCAGATGTACATTTCAGCCTTCTTGGGCCTCGTCAGTGAGAAAAAATTTAGAGATCCTCAACTAGGCTCATGAGCTAGCAAATAAATGCAAGAAACTCACTGGTACTGTGTTCTCACACCCAGGGTGCAATCTATTTGAGCTCACCAGTGCTATATACAGAGAGGAAATATTCTGAAGCATATAAGACTAGCCCTACCAAATAACAGTCCAGCCACAAAATGCCAGACAAGTCCTCTCTGAACATGGGCAACAGCTAGCCCCAGATGTATGTTTCACCCTTCTTGGACCTAATCAGTGAGGTGCAGCTGACCACTCTAGGCACTGTGAGCAAGGGGTCCACGTCTGGATTCCCCTAATTACCCTTAAGGTGACCAACCCCAAGAGCAATTTGCATATGTAGAAAAAAAATTTAGAGATGCTCAACTAGGCTCATGAGCTAGCAGATAAATGCAAGAAGTTCACTGGGACTGTGTCCTTGTACCCAGGGTTCAATCTCTTTTAGCTCACCAGTGCCATATACAAAGAGGAAATCTTCTGAAGCATATCATACTGATCCTGCCAAATAACAGTCCAGCCACGAAATGCCAGACAAGTCCTCTCTGAACAAGGGAAACAGCTAACCCCAGATGTACGTTTCGGCCTTCTTGGGCCTCTTCGGTGAGGTGCAGCTGATCCTTCTAGGCACTGTGAGCTTCTTGCATGTATTTCCTAGCTCATGAGCCTAGTTGAGCATCTCTGACCTTTCTTTCTACTGTCTCCTGGACCTGTGGGGCAAGTTTGCAGCACATGCCCTGCCTTACCGCAGTAAAGGCACAGGCCCTTCCTCCTCCTAAAGGCCCTTTCAGCAACCGAAAGGCGAGTGACCCCAAGCTGCATGGGTCCACATTGCCTGAGTTCTCGAGACTAGGAGGCGTGGGAGGAGAGGGAGACACGGGTGGTTACGAAATGCTCGGGGCTAAACGGATGGGATGCCTTCCCAGGCGCTCCCTGAAGGAAGGTCTCTCACGGATACGGGAGTCAATCAGTATGCAATATGAAAGCAATTCCTCTAAATCTCTGGGAAGGTTCCGGGCTGAAATCTCATCTTTAACTGTATCCAAAAGTCCATTAGAGAAAGCAGCCACGAGAGCTTCATTATTCCAACCAACCTTGGCTGCCAGGGTACGAAACTCTATGGCATAATCAAATACCCTTTTAAAGGATGCCACAAACTCAGGGTAATTGTACACTATGGGTTTCTGCCCAAAGGTGGTTAGCCCATGCCAAAGCCCTGTCAGAGAGTAAGGAAATCACAAGGCCCACCTTACTCCTATCAGATGGAAAGGACTGTGGTACCATCTCCAGATAGATACCAAACTGGTTCAGGAAACCTCTGCACTGGTTAGGGTCGTCCCCATAACGCTGGGGAAACGGGGTGGACCCAGTCATGCCTTTTGCAACATTGGAATCACTATTGGCAGCCAGAGCAGGGGAGGCAGCAGCTATAGGGACAGACTGTGCCTGGGGCTGCTGAGGCAGTGGAGCCAGATGCGCAGTACGGAGCAACAAAACTGGTTCATGCTCTGGTCTACCTGGTCCAGCCTGAAAAAAATATTCAGTGGATTGCCTGCGCCTTCTGAATTCATGGCCCTTGTGCACTGTAATGGACCAGGAACAAGACAGGACGCAAAATGTAAAAATGCAAAACATCTTTTTGAAATAACAAAAGCAAACAAAGCAAAATCGTGATCCAGAAGTGTAAACCAAAAGGCAAGCCGGCGTCAAGAACCAAAACAGGTACTCATCCAAGCCGGGGTCAGGAATACGGAGATCAGCAACGTCAGGGACAAGGCCAGCAGTCAGGAACCTGAAGGGATGTCAGAGGAAGCCAGGTCATACACAGGTAATCAGAAACTCAGGATAAAGCTCTTGCTCCAGAATCAGACACAAGGGCAATCAGGTAGTGAGCCAAGCTGCTTTAAATTCCCTGGGAAGGTTGGCTGTTGGCTGATAGCAGTTAGGTGAGCAAACACAGAGAGGTCAGCTGATTCAACCAGCTCAGCAAAGGAAAGGCAGCAGTAATGGATAGCAGAGCACTGGATTAGCTCAGACAGCAGATTTGAGCAGCAGAGCTCAGCAAACCTTGACAGTTGATTTGGACTTTATCATTGCTGGCCTATATTGATGAAGTTGCATTTTCATATATTGATTGGAGGATATTGATGTAACCTTGACCTACTCCTTGGTTGATCAGAGCATCGAATACTGTTGGTTTTTCACTGAGTCAAAGGCCTTTTCATAGTCAATGAATGCTGCGGAAGGTTGTATTCATTATGTCTCTCTATAACTTATTGCACTGTCTGAATATGGTCCATTTTGCTGAAACCGCTCCTGAAGCCTGCTTGTTCTTTACATTGTGCCGCATTAAGTATTGTGTATCACACTTCACCTAAGCGCCCGATGTAAGTGGCCAGAGTACGCCTAGAGGGGAGCAAGCTGCTGCTTTGATCAATACAAGAAATGCAGTAGGCAGAAAACAATACCAGCCAGAAGCTAGAGTGTGAGGAGTCGGGAGCAATGCTGGCTGTCAGTGGCTGTTCCCAGGAGGCCTTCCTGTGGCCAGAGCCTGGTGGGGTAGCAGATCGTGAAGCCTGATGGCTGGATAACCACCTAGTAGATAGACAGCTACTCACCAGGTCTGGAATCAGTATTAAAAACCTACCAGCAGTAAAGTTGCTTCTGTCGTTGTTACGGTTCAGTACACTCAGACACTGAGGTATAGGTAAAAACACAGCTTTATTGAGACACACAATGAACAGTGTAACCCTCACGGGTCCAGTATAGCACGAACTGACACAAGACAGGTTACAAATGGTTAACCCACACAGGTCCAGTAAAGTGAACACACAATACTGACACAGGTCAGGTAAATGTAACTGATACAGTGTATGAAACCCACTTAACTAGAGAAGTGCTGGTCGTAGCACAATACAGGCTGAATGTTGCCTGATGGTAATAGGAGGCCACAGGAACGGACTGCAACTCAGGTTCTGGACGCCTGTGAATGTGACCAATGGTGGATGCCCACCAACGACTAACAGAATGGTCAGAACTCGTGCTTATACGGAGGCCCTACCACAGCAACCGAGCACAGTGTGCACGTACTACCTGAAAGGGTTAATGGGCAATGGTATATATGTATGGCAACCCGGAAGCACCCTACTCATCAACTGAATACCAAGCCCAAACAATACAGCTCAACGGAACCCAATATGGTAGTGATAAACGAGGCCCCTTCCCCCGAAGGGGTTAATGGCGCTGTGGTCTGTACAATGGAGATCACCGGAGGCCCCCTACTGAACCAACACAGACCAAGCGAGTACAACACGGAGTGGAAGCAGCGAGACTGTGACCACGGGTCTTAGAGTGCGAGCAACGGAGCACAGCTACTTGGACCAGTACACAGGATAGGTGCCCAACTGGGAGGCAGGCAACAGCAACATGGATCAGCCAACTGGAAAAGCAGAACAGGAGCCTCGTCAAGATGAGGCGATAGAGAGATCAGGAATGTCAGCCAGGCCAGGTCAGTACACAGAGCAGAATCCTCAGACGCGCCGGGTCGGTACACAGATCTGGGTCGTCAATCTCGCCGGGTCGGTACACAGAGCAGGAACGTCAGCCGGGCAGGGTCAGAAAAGGAAGCAGGAATGTCAGCCAATCCAAATTGGTACAAAGCAGCAGGACGGAGACAATAGCGTGGTCAGGCAGTCCGGGGTCATACAATGGATCAGAACAACGATAACTAGCTCCAGGCATTAGGTACACCACAAAAGGGCACTCGCAGAGTGACAGCCCAGGGTATAAAAAGGCTGTCACTAGGAGGAGCAGTACAGGCAGCCAATAGGAGAACAGTATTAGCGTGATGGACAGAATGTCGCCCAGATCACGGGCGCCGTGATAGTCTTATACTAGATGAGCAGCAACAGGGATCATAAGGTGACTATACGACTAGGATCCATACGGTTTACTGTGCGACTGGAAGTTGGAAATCGAGGAGTCGACAGGAAACACTCGACGGAGGATTTGTACGGTTTACCATGCGACTGGGAGTCGGAAGTCGAGGAGTCGTCAGGAAAAACTCGACGGGTAGTCGACTACATCGGACTCTACACTGGGAACCAAGGATCTACGAGGAGGAATAGTCGACAAATCCAGTTTGGCAACAGGCGGGCGTCAAAACCTAGGTTGAGACAAGAGGAATAGTCGGACAAGCCAGGGTCAAAAACAGACGAACAATATGGTACCAAATCAGCAGACAAGAAAGGAGTCAAAAACAGGCCGGGGTCAGATCAATATAGGAGTCGAAGCCAAATCAGGAGATGGAAGCTTTTAACTCAGAACTCTTTTTCACCGACACAAGAGTGTTGGTGCTTGATATAGGCCCAAGAAAATGGTGTAACACCAAGGTGGAGAAACGAGGAAAGAGAATCATAAATCCTGGAAAAGACAGGAAAACCCGGAAAAAATGATAATCATGGCACTACCCCCCCCCCCCAAGGGACTACCTCCGGGAGGCCATAGAAGGCTTGGACGGGAAGGAACGATGGAACTGGCAGAGTAGGGATGGGGCATAAATGTCCAAAGCCACCACGCAGGAGCGCTCCTCAGGGCCGAAGCCCTTCCAATTAACCAAGTACTGGAGAGCACCACTGAAAAAAACAGGAATTAAACACAGCGTCTATAATGTTCTCCTCGGAGTTGTCCACAGACACAGGAGGAGGAGATGCCAAATGGGGATGAGTGGCGTGAGCTGTAACATAGGGCTTGAGAAGGGAGATATGGAATACTAGATGTATCAGCAACAAAGCCGAAAGAGCCAGGCGGTAAGAAACCGGGGAGAGATGGGTCTCGACCTTAAAAGGCCCTAGATAGCGAAATGACTGTTGTAGGTTGATGTTCTTAGCAGACAAACAAACCAAGTCTCCAGGATCAAATCGGGGGGCCAATGAGAGGTGGTGATCGGTGGTCACCTTCTGTCACATCTGGGAGGATAACAGAGTGCGATAGATAGCCTGCCATTGGGTCGCCAACTCACAAACACGTGTCATCTGAGGGAACGTCTGTCGCAGGAGAACAAAGTGATATAACTGGAGGGTTATATCCCAAGGCAGCGAAAAAAGGTGATCATTTAAGAGAGGTCTGCAAGAGACAGTTGCATGAAAACTCTGCCAATGGTAGCAGACAGGACCAGTCATCCTGCTGATGGGAACAATAGCACCGCAGGTAGTGTTCCATATTCTGGTTGAGTTGCTCCATCTGGCCATTGGTCTGGGGGTGGTATGCAGATGAGTGTTGCAACAGAACACCTACCCAAGAGCAAAACGCCCTCCAGAAGCGTGACACAAATTGGGAGCCAGCATCAGAAGTGGTGTTGTGGAATTCCGTGTTGTCAGTAGATGTGTTCTACAAACAGGTCTGCTAGCTCTGCAGAAGTAGGCAGCTTAGCCATAGGGATAAAGTGCCCCTGCTTGGTGAATCGATCCACCATGACCCATATCACAGTATTGCCAGAGGAGGAACGTAAATCTACCACAAAATCCATGGCAATCTGAGTCCATGGAAGGGCCGGTACTGGTAGTGGTTGGAGAAGGCCTAAGGGTCGAACCCTAGGTGTCTTCATGCGGGCACACATAGGGCAGGACGACAGGAATGAGGAGGTGTCAGTCCTCACTGTGGGCCACCAAAAACTCTTCATCCCAGGGATATAGGTGATCACTTAGTTGAAACGGGAGAAGAATAGTGACCAATGTGCCTGCGGGGCATTCAGTAGTTTAGCGGACGTCAAGTACTGAAGATTTTGGTGGTCCGTAAGGATGAACACCACATGGGGGGAACCCTCCAACAAATATCTCCATTCACCAAAGCCAGTTTAACAGCCAGTAGCTCTCTATTCTCCCTGTCCTAGTTTCTCTCAGCAGGTGAAAAATGCCTAGAGAAAAATGAACAGGGGTGTATAATGCCTGTGTCTTGGACTTTTTGGGAAAGAACTGCTCCAGCAGTGGTCTCGGAGGCATCCACCTCAAGGATAAAAGGAGCAAGAGGGTCGGCGTACCTAAGGAAAGGTGCAGAAGAGAAGGTTCTCTTTAATTCCTCAAAGGCCTGAAGGGCCGCAGGGGACCATTTGTGGGGATTGGCACCCTTCTGGGTCATAGCCGTAATAGAAGCTATGAGTGCCGAAAATCCCCTAATAAACCAGCGGTAATAGTTGGCAAAGCCAATGAAGGATTGAATGGCTTTAAGGCTATGGGGTAAGGGCCAGTTGGTAACAGTAGATAGTTTCTGGGGGTCCATGGTCAGACTCTGGGCAGATATAATATATCCCAAGAAGGCCAAGGACGAGGTTTTGAAGTCACACTTTTCCAGTTTGAAATACAGGTGGTTCTCCCTCAACCTATGTTCCTCTAAAGTGGTAGAGAACACCAGTATATCATCAAGATACACTACAACAAAGGTTAAAAGGAGATCCCAAAAGATATCATTCACAAAGCTCTGGAAAACAGCAGGGGCATTACAGAGACCAAAAGGCATCTTCCATTCATCACCCTCCTTCATCCGTACCAAGTTGTAGCCACCTCTCAGGTCGAGCTTGGTGAAGTACCATGCACCCTGGAGACGGTCCAGAAGTTCAGGAATAAGGGGCAGAGGGTAGTTATTCTTGCAGGTGACAAGTTTTAACCCTCTGTAGTCCACACAGGGATGAAGACCACCGTCCTTTTTCGATTTAACCCTCTGTAGTCCACACAGGGATGAAGACCACCGTCCTTTTTCAACACAAACCAAAAACTACCAGCCCCTGCAGGAGATGTACAAGGACTAATAAAGCCGCTGGCTAAACTGCCCTTGATGTAATCCTCAAGGGCTTTAGTCTCCGGGACTGACAGGGGGTAGACCAGGCTCAAAATTTCCACTCGCCACTAGTCAATGGTGAGTGAAAATGTAACCCTGGCAAGTAGAAATTCAGCCCTGGTGGGTATGTTTTGGCTTGAAGTGGCGAGTAACTTTTCAGGTCTGGCTAGTAGCAAAGGACTTAAAATTATAAGCCCTGGGGTAGACCTTACCTCGGGGTGGAATAGCACCGGGTTAAAGATCCACTGGACAGTCGTAGGGACGGTGCGGAGGTAAAGAACCTGCCTTAGACATGTTGAAAACATCCGCAAAGGCTGCATACGAGCTAGGAAGAGAAGAAGGCACAGTGTCCAGTGTGGACAAGAGGAGGTCAGACATGCCCACTGGATTCACAGAGATGTAGAGAGGACACCAGAAACCCAGTCGATAACGGGATTATGCTCTCGAAGCCTGGGATACCCTAGTATAACAGGTCTTGTAGAACGAGATGAGATCAAACGTGATGGTCTCCATGTGAGAGGGCCCCATCTGCAGAACAAGAGGAGCTGTAGCATGAGTGATAAAACCAGCTCCTAATGGAGAACCATCAACAGTCACGATCTGAATGGGATCCTTCTTTGGCACAGATGGAATGCCATGGTTGATGGCAAAGGTAGCATCCATGAACAGTTCCGCTGCTCCAGAATCTATAAAGACTGAGGACTGAACAGTCTTATGTGCCCAAGAAAGAAAAATAGGGACAATGAGCTTGTTGTTCTCTTTGGAGGAACAGAAAAGAGACTTAGGGTAGGTCCCTCACCTGACCCTACATCCTGGCATTTCTCAGTTTATTTGGGCAGGAGTGGGCATAATGTCTGGTTTGAGCACAGTAGAGACAGAGCCCTAGTGCCCTATGTCTGGCCTTCTCAGTGGAGAGGCAGAGGACCTGGCCTACATCTATGGGTTCTTCAGCAACCGGAAAAGGGGAAGCCAGAGTCTGGATCCTAGGAGCCAGGCGGACAAGGTGTTTGGCCACCAGTCGTCTACTACGGTCTCGGTCACGTTCTGCGCATTTTTCCTGGATCCGGTGCTCCAGAGTGGAACATAGGGCAATCAGACCCTCTAGGGTATCAAGGATCGGGCGAGTGGTAAGATCGTCTTTTGGGCAGTCTGATAGACCTCTTCTGAACACGGCCTTCAAGGCTCGGTCGTCCCACTCTGCATCATAGGCCCAGGTGTGGAATTCCACCTCTTATTCCAAGAGGGAGCGGGTTCCCTGTTGTATCTCGAGGATGGCCGCGTCTGCTTTGGCCTGTCATCCTGGGATATTGAATATAGAGCGAAAGGCAAAAATGAACGTTTCGAAATTCACTAGAATAGGAGACTGGTGATCCAGCAGTGGGGAGACCCAAGCCAGGGTGGAACCACGGAGCAGGGTGACTATAAAAGAGATACGGGCCTGGTCCGACTCAAAGGCCTCTGGTTGGATTTGGATGTACAGGTAACACTGGTTAAGGAAGCCCCTAAGATTGGTCAAGGACCCATCAAACCAATCTGATAAGGGCATCCGGCAGGGTGGGTGACTGATAGGAGGAGGAACAGTGGGAGAAGCAGCCGGAGGAACAGCTGAGGGAATTACCGCCTCAAAGCACAGCTGCATCTGCTGAAACATCATCACAATTGAGTAAAGCTTGGTATCCATCTGGGAGATCTGTGTCAAGGTTTGGCTGAGCTGCTTTTACTCTGCTGCTTGATTCTGCTCTCTGAGTTAATCTAAAACTCTGCTATCCATTGCTACTGCCGTCCCTGTTCTGAGTCTGGCTGAATCAGCAGATCTCTCTGTGATTGCTCACCTGTCTGCTATCAGCCAACCCTCCCAGGGTATTTAAAGCAGCTTGGCTCACTTCCTGATTGCCCTTGTGTTTGCTTCTGGCTGCAAGAGTGTTCTACTGCATTCCTGATTTCCTATACATGACATGGTTTCCTCTGACATCCCTTCTGGTTCCTGACTCCTGGCTTGTTCCTGGCGTCACTAATCTCCGTATTCCTGACCCCGGCTTGGCTGAGTACCCGTCTTGGATCCTGACCACGGCTTGTCTTTTGGTTTATACTTCTGAATCACGATTTTGCTTTATTTGCTTTTGTTATTTTAATAAAGGTGTTTTGCATTTTACATGTTTGTGTCTGTCTGGTTCCTGGTCCCAAAAAATCTGCACGGTATGTTGCTCAAGCTGAGTGCGCTGATGGGCCACAACCCGAGACATACCAGCGGGATCGGTCATATTGACACAATCAAAATGTCACCCTTGAAGTAAGTGCCCATTGTAAGCGGCCAGAGAACGCCTAGAGGGGAGGTAACCCCAATAGGAGTAGCAAGCTTCTGCTTTGATCAATACAAGAAATACAGTAGGCAGAATGCAATACCAAATACTCACTGAGTAGGCCCCAGTGAGCCAGAAGCTAGAGTGCAAGGAGTCAGGAGCAATGCTGTTCCTAGGAGGCCTTGCTGCGGCTGGAGTCAGGTGGGGTAGCAGGCCGCGAAGCCTGATGGCTGGTTAACCACCTAGGAGACAGACAGCTACTCACCAGGTCAGGAATCAGTATTAAAAACCTACCAGCAGTATAGTTATTTCTGTCGTATACTAGATGAGCAGCAACAGGGGTTGTAAGTTGACTATACAACTAGGATTCGTACAGTTTACCATGCGACTGGGAGTTGGAAGTCGAGGAGTCAACAGGAAACACTCAACGGAGGATTCGTATGGTTTACCGTGCGACTGGGAGTCGGAAGTCAAGGAGTCGACAGGAAACACTCGACGGGTAGTCGACAACGTTGGACTCGACACTGGGAACCGAGGATCTACGAGGAGGAATAGTCAACAAATCCAGTTCAGCAACAGGCAGGTGATGTCAAAACCTAGGATGAGACAAGATGAATAGTTGGACAAGCCAGGGTCAAAACCGGTCGAGCAATATGGTACCAAATCAGCAGACAAGAGAGGAGGAAAACAGGCCAGGGTCAGATCAATACAGGAGTCAAAGCCAAACCAGGAGACGGAAGCAAAGTCGAGGAAAGCCGGGTCAATAACAGGAAACACTGGAACGCTATCAAACAACTCTGAACTCAGAATGCTTTGATCGCTCACTGACACAAGAGTGTCGGTGCTTGATATAGGCCCAAGAAAATGGTGTAACACCAAGCAGGAGACAAGAGAAACCAGAAAAGAGAATAGTATATCCTGGAAAAGACAGAAAAACCTGGAAAAAACCTGATAAATCTGACATTGTGTCCATTCTTCTTGATAGTTCCTTTGTTAAAACCTTGCAGACCACTGGCAATAGGCTTATTGGTCAGTAGTTTCTAAGATCTGCCTTATCACCTTTTTGTACAGTAGGATGACTTCTCCATTTCTTTAGCTAGGGCTTTGAATAAGCCTTGGCCTCTGGCTTTCAACATTTCAATACTAACTTTATCAGGTCCAGCTGCTTTGCCATTTTTCATTGATTTTATTGCAGTTTCTACTTCCACCAGAATTTCCGGCACTCATTTTAATATTTGTTGTTGAGTTTTTGCTGTTGTAACATCTTCAAGCTCTCATGCAAACATTTGGCTGCTATCCTTTTGATGAGCTCAACACTGAACTTGCACATTTCTCCTGTTATGCACTTCCTTATGGCCTTGCATATTTCTACATATGCTACCCCGTTTGTAATATTACCGTTTTGCTTCATTTCTCATCACTTTTTCATATTGGCAGCTGTTTCTTACAATATTCAGGTTCGCTTTTCTTGTTTTACAGTAGGTGCCAGGGCATGGGCAGTGTCTAAGATAGTCAATTACCTTCTCATTATGAGTTGAGGATTCTGTGTGTGAAAGGTCTTGCAGCACACTGAAACGATTAGACAGTGATAACTGAAAATTCTTTTGATTTTCAATAGCTGGCTAGTGTCGATCTTCACATTTGTTGCTGTTGTTTCTATCTTCCTTGCAGCCAATTTAGATTTTTAGGCTGTGGTCACTTCCAACGTTAAAATGATTTAAATGGATAGTAATACTTTATTATTACTATCCCCCATATTGTACATATTTGCAAAATAATTTAATAGCCCCCAGGTTCATCTCTCAAACCTTTATGGTCTGAGAGATAACCGAAGGCAAAGTTCCCCCCTCCCTCCCCCTTCCCTGAAGTCAGAGTTGTGCTGACTGCAGGGATATCCGGTCTGACTTTCATCAGGCGGCTCTGCAGCAGAGCCGCGATCGCGTTAGTGAAAAAGAATTATTTCACTGAAACAGTCTTCTACATGTGCTTGCAAACCAAGTACATGTAGAAGACCGTTTCAGTGAAATAATTCTTTTTCACTAACGGGTCTCGGCTCAGCTGCAGAGCCGCCTGATGAAAGTCAGATCGGATATCCCTGCAGTCAGTACAACGCAGACTTCAGGGAAGGGGGAGGGAGGGGGGAACTTTGCATTCGGTTATCTCTCAGACCATAAAGGTTTGAGAGATGAACCTGGGGGCTATTCAATTATTTTACAAATATCTACAATATGGGGGATAGTAATAATAATGTATCACTATCCCTTTAAGAATAAACAAATCAGTGAAAATCGTTTTATTATTTGCAAGTATGAAGTTGATTTCACTTGTATTACCATTACCATGTCCATTTTCCCTGGGCCTTATTTCCTGTAGAATGAATTCATGATGTACAAATGTTGTCATTATGCAAATTCTAGCAGTTGGTTGGCTCTGTTGTTTGTTTCTACAGTTTCATGTTGTCCGATCAGTTTTTCACTGTTTTGGATCTTATCAATTCGCACATTAAAGGGATATTAATGTCTATAATAAAGTCGCGCTCCTAGTCTTCTACAATGATTTTATAACATGCAGTGCTAAGTTTACTAACTTACTGTTCAGTAGCTTAAAAGATGATCCCACTCCCGCCCCTTCTGGCCAGTTCCCACTGAAGCTGTAATCCGGTCGTGGGACCAGGCAGATACAGCGAGGGACAATCTTCAGTCCTTAAGCATAAGGAAAACCCTGCTCCCCTTGATGAAGGAGGGCAGGATTTTCCTTTTGCATACTGAAATTTGTCCTTAACCGCTCTCCATTTGGAGAACGCTCACAGGCAGCGTGATGTGGCCAGAAGGGGAGGAGGATCATTTAGCTATTAAAGTTAGCACTGCATGTTATAAAACCATTGTAGAAGACTTGGAGCGCAACTTTATTATAGACATTACAATCCCTTTAAAATTACCCATTATAAATGTATAGAGGTAATTGTCCTGTTTGTAGAGGCATTATACATCATCATAAAAATTCTTCAACTTCATTATCACTGTGGCTGCTTGTAGGGGTATAAACTTGAATGATTTGAAGAACATATCAACTGTTTAGTTTGATAGCCCAGGAAGCGATTATTTTAGAAATACTTTCTACTTTTACAACTGAGTTTTGTTAATCGAGAATTCTTCCACATTGTCCATCATTGGTTCATTTATAGTATAGCCAGTGTCCATCTTCTGATTCTTTTTACACATCTCGTATAAGCGGATAATGTTCAGTTATTTAGGTTTTGTACTAGTTCCTCTAAGAGTGAAACCATACTCCGTAAAGATCGGACCAGGTCATTCTTAGCACCAACTGCCACTGAGCTGGTCTTCCTGCTGCTCCAGAAAATAGCTTGCAACCACAGAGGAATGAGGGCCTTTTTTTGTGAAGCCATGATGAGGGAATGGGCCATAATCTGCCATGCTGGTCCAGTGCGGGTTTGCAGATATTGGATTGATATAGTCTGGTGTCTTAGCTTTGATCTGTCCACTTTTGGTGAACTTGGCAGGAGTATATGCTGGCGATGGCTTAGTTCTCGGCTTCGTTAACAGATGCAAGTACTCTTGCCACGATAATGCATCGATGCATGGGAGTGATATATGCATGACACACATATATTATACATTATACAGCAGGAATGTGGTCCATGGGTTGCATATGTGGTCCCCTACCTGCTAGTTATAATCTCCCCCCTTACCTCAGCATAGGTTTCCCACCCATCTTGTGGGGTAAAGGACCTTTACTGACATCACCAAGAGGAAAGGTGCACAGTAAGAGAGCTACAGGTTAAAGAGAGCAGAAATGAAATAAGCAGAGTTACATGTGGGTTGAAGTCAGAGCAGATCTGTTACCTTCTGTAATGCACTGATGTACTAAAGAAAGGTGTTGCAATATTGGTGTAAACCAAAGGGAGTAAATAGAAAATCCTCAAATTCCCATTGACCTAAATAATGCTTTTAATTCCTTGAATGCTAGAGAGGTCTCCAATGCATTGCAAATCAATGCATGTGTCATCTGTCTAGCATCCAAGGGGTTAATTTTAAAGCAATGTAAATATTTATTTGCTGCCTCTGGTGCACTAGGTTAGCATCACTTTTTCTTACTACATCAGCTCTAGGAATTACAGCAGTTGACATACACAGTTCTATAACACCTGTATTATTCAGGGAATAAAGTTTACAGAATTATCTGCTCTGCACCCATAGGCATCAGTCCCACACTGAGAATAAAATACCCTAAATGATCTGCTCTCCCCTGCATCCACATGCACCTCTTTATCTTCCTTCTTGCTCTCTTCAACCTGCAGCTCTCTCTCTCTCTCTTAATGTGCCCCACAAAAAGAGAGCGATAAAACAGTGTACATGTGGTTCTGTGAATACTGGTGCACAGTGGATCAAGGCTGGGGTGTCAGACGATGTATGCTTTGTTCTATGGCTACCAGTGGAACAAGGCTGGGATCAGACAGTGTATGTGTGGTTCTATGCCCACAAGTGGGATGGTGGAACAAGGCCAGACCCGGATCATGGACAAGGCACCTTAGGCACCTGCCTAGGGCCCAGTCAATGCGGGGGGCCCCTTTGCACAGCTGATCCAGCTCTGAAACAAAATAGCTGGCCAGTAGGAAGATCAGATAGATCTCCCCACAGGCAAGCTGAGGTCCAGGGAAGTAACTAGCCGCATATGGGCCCAGGATCCCAAGCATCCCGCAGCCTCAGGAGTCAGACCTTCACGCGGGTCCACGTGTGTGCCCACAAAGCACTGGGACCCGAAGCCAATAAAGGAGCTCAGCATTCAGCTATTTCAGTGCATACATAGATATAACTCAGTTGCATGGTGTGACATACCTGGTAAGGCACATGTGGGACTGGGAGGAGACATGGGCTGACTTCATAAATCACTTGGCTCACTATCACAGGAAGTGCACCAGGTGCTGACGTCAGGGTCCCAAGTGTCTTTGGAGTGATCTGCTCAAGCTGCCCAGAGGTATGGGAGGGAGGTGGCCTTGTATGAATGTATCTGTCTTGTTACTGGACACTGAGGACTGATTTGAGAACCACACAGGTTTAGTGGACAAAGTTAACAGTTCTTCATAAAAGCTCAAAACTTGCAAAACATTACAGGGTTTGTTGTTAATGTTCTCAAGTTTTTCATAGCTCTGTACTCTGTGTGTCATGATGAGGCTGTTCTGATATGTGAATAAACTGTAACGTTTCTTTGCAATCACAAGTGGTTGTGCTAGTGTATTCTCTCCCTCTGTATCATTTTAATTTGCATTGCTATATGCCATATACACTGAGCACTTAGACTGTGCCTAATAAGTATTGTATGTGCATGCATATTTCCAGTTAACCCTATGAGTGCCAGAGGTGTCTGCAAGGCATTGTAAAAGCAATGTGTAGCGTATCCCTCTGGCACTCAAAGGATTAAACAAAAACTAACTCCTCATAATACAACCCCCATACACACAGACACATATATGCATTTGTCTCACACAAATACACAAACACTCTGATATGCATGTCACACACACACACACACACACACACACACACACACATACACATACACACACGCACTGTGTTTGATATGCATTTGTTTTTCACACACATGCACACAGACATTCTCTCTCCACCCCCTCACAATGCTCTCCCTCTCCTTCTTTCTCCCTTATACTCTCTGTCTCACTCCCCTGTGATGAAACAGACTTAACAACTGAAACAGAGCTACACAAATGATAGCAGAGATACAGTGCATTATTTGTGGAATCACATGTGTAGCTCTAATCCAGTTGTTAGCTCTGTCGTATCACTAGTGTAGCCCCATTTCAATTGTTACTCTGTGGTATCATTAGTGTAGCCCCATTTCAATTGTAAGGTATGTGGTGTCAGTAGTTTAGCACCATTTCAGTTGTAAGCTCTGTGGTATCAGTAGTTAAAGGGATAGTAACACTTCGTTTTAACTTTATTTTATTTTGTAGGCATTAAAAAAACATGAAGAATGATATAAGTCTTATCTCTCAAACCTTTATGGTTTATGAGATATTCACAAGCAAAGTTCCCCTCCCCGCCCCTTTTACCTAGTGTAAGCCATCTCTTCTCAGATGTGAGTCTGGTTGTATGACAGTACAGATAACAGAAGGGGACAATTTTCTTTGTATGAAAACAATGAAAGCCCTTCCCCCCTTGACAAGTTTTTCAGCTTTTTCCATTATCTTAATTGAAGATTGTCCCTCTCTGCAGTCTACCTGGGCATCTCCCTTCTGATCTGGTTGAACAGGGGGGGGGATACTTTGTTTGTGAATATCTCTTAAACCATAAAGGTTTCAGAGATAAGACTTATATCATTCTTCATGTTTTTTTAATGCCTACAAAATAAAATAAAGTTAAAATGAAGTATTACTATCCCTTTAAGCCCAATTTCAAGTCTAAGCTCTGTGGTGTCAATATGTATGCCATTTAAATTTTAAGCTCTGTGTAGACCCATTTCCATTATAAACTTTGCTCTATTTTTTTATATATATATATATATATTTATTTTAATATATTTTCTTGAGAAAGGCCAGTGTAAGTGGCCGAAACGTTGACAATAAATCTTTGATCTAATTTGAAAAGTCCTGCTGTTCTGCTGTGATCTTGATCTACAGACTATTTGGCTACACTGACTGCACCAAGGCCATCATCCCCTGAACTGGGAGTGCTTCCAAACCAGTTTGTTATATATATATATATATATATATATATATATATATATATATATATATATACTAGTTGAACAGCCCGTTACACGGGCCACAGTGCCTCTGGCAGCCGGTCGCGGGGCAGTCACGCGCAGTAGAGACTGCCCGTGCCACTGCTGATACAGAGCTGGACGCTCCTTTGGAGCGCCCAGCTCTGTATCAGCCGCGGCGCGGGCAGTCTGTACTGCACATGACTGCCACACACGCAGCAGTGTCTACTGCGCATGTCGGGTGTTACACACAACTTAGCGAATTATTATATAGGATATATATATATATATATATATATATATATATATATTGTCAACTGGAAGCACTCACAATGAAAGCGACAAACGCCAGGGTGCCATCAAAAGGCAATCTGTAAATAATTGAAATGATCGAGGCACTCACTGGACTTTCATAAAGGAAAAGTCCAGTGAGTGCCTCGATCCTTTCAATTATATATATATATATATATATATATATACACCCACACACACATACCAACACCCACACATATATATATATATATATATATATATATATATATATATATATATAGGAACTATGTTGTGCCGAAACGTTGATCTAATATAATAAATTAGAGGGTTTTTTTTAGCTTTTTAAAAGGTCCTGCACTGTGCTGCTTTTTTTGTGGTCTTTTGCTTACTTTGGGTATAAGCTTGCACCCAGGAACCACACTAGTTGTCAAGAGTGCTGCCATCTCTTTGCATTTGCTTCAGTATATATGTGTATATGTATATTACTCACACACCACACATGTGCAGACCTTAGTAGCCAATTTTGCAGCCCTCCTTGGAGGGAAATGTTGGGTATGTGGCCCTCGACTATATTTGAGTTTGACATACTTTCTATAGCGTAAAACAAGGGTACTCCCAATGCTTGGAGATGTTTCATCAAAAGATAACTTGCCATTTTTCTGATCCTGTGAGTTCAAGATGTTTTGCAGCCAGGTGGCACTGTTGCCATCACAGCCTGTGATTACATAGATTACATTGGGCTCTATGGAGATATCACATGAGCACCAAAATAATATGTGACATCACCCTACTTGAAGAAAAACAGTGACTTTGGAAGAGTAAAGTTGCTAAAGTAAAGACAGCAGCGACTAAGTGATTGCTTTTGCCAGCATGAGCTATCATTTCACCTAAAATTAACTTGTTCTGATCCTATATCACCCCTTTAAAATACAAAATAGAACTTTAAGCATTGTATCTAAGTCAAATCATAACTTGCCTCCTATAAATATCTTGGAATGTGTCTAGACCTCAACCTTACATTTGGCCTTCATATTGATATATTAACATCCAAACTTTATCCTAAAGTAGATGCTCTGTTTAGACACAAATCCTAAGTCCCTCGCTAAGAAAATGTATTGTGCAACAGTTGTTAATGCCAGTCATTGACTAAGGGGGTGTAGTATAATCTTCTGCTCAACAAATCCATCACTTCAAACTTAACACAGTGATTTTTGTAACATAATTATATATTAACTAAACTGGCTAATACTCAAATTCAGATGTATCCTCCACCTTTTTTGCCTAGTTTATAACATGTTTTCTGGAAACCTACCACCAGAGTAGAATGCTCACTCCAGCTCTACTACAAGGACCTCAAGAAGGAAGTGGTTTGATCTGCCTACTCCTATAGAGTTCTGCATACTTGGAATAAACTACACTATACACAAATAAACTCATCTGCCAGTTTAAAATACCTAAAAAAAACTATTTATTTGATTTAAAAAAACATACAACTGTAGATTAAAGCTATAGTGTAATGTATAGTTTATTGTGTTTATTTGTGTATAAATGTGTAACTTTTTATTGTGAATTCTCTCCATGATATACTTGAGAACAAGAGAAATCTCAATATATTCTCTGTAGTAAATCACTTTCTAAATAAAGATCTCTAGCACTAAAGGCATTAAAATCCCCATTTAACTCAACTGTGATTTTAGGAATTTGTATTCACCTTTTATGGTGTAGTTGGATAAAAAAATAATCAAATTTTATTGCACAAATATTCATTTTTTTATTCCTGACAGGCTTTTATTAAGACTTTTACATATACAATAAAGGTACCAAGATTTTATCGAGGTGCGGTGCCAGTTTTAGTTTTCACACAGCACCAGTTAAACTAGGTCCAGCCCTGGGAGTAGTCACTATTGCAAGTCAATTGTACTTTTGTTATCAATGTCCTTACATATGTCCTGTGGAGGCATCCAGTCATGCTTTCTGCAGGTTCCTAGGACCCCATTAGCACAGAAATCTTAATTGGTGCCTTTGGGTATGTTCTCAGTCTAGCCCCATGGGTACTTGAGTTCCCCAGCAATTCCTTCATTGGAAGAGCATGCCTGGGTGTGTCCCCCACATAGGCTTCACCATTATATTATTGGCTGATGTCCACATAGGTAGGCCAGTTGGTGGAGGTTGCAACAAGCATTGCAGTCTCACACAACTCAGTTGTTAACGATATGCACAGTGACCCTATAGACCGATGTGCATATCAAGCCTGCTGTTCATCGTGGATCACATCCAAATTGGATCAAACAACATAGCCGTGCACTAGGTAATGGGCAAAACTCTAGTATGAACAACTTCATATGACACAAACATACAAAATACTGGTGTTTTTTAAAGTGCACAACAAAGATTGCATTAAAAAGGCAAATGTGAATGAGCCCTAAGGCATGAAAGTGAAGTACTGTCTGTAAAGATAATATCCGTACATTAACTGCCTTATATTTGGTCAATGATTACAAGCTACACAAACAAAATTAAACAATCAGTGAATGCAAAAGAACATTTTACACCTGAAGTAGAAAAGGAAGTTTAGAATTAAATTTTAGGATTCTAACATTAAATAAAGAATCAGGATGTTTTAATTTAACATTTTAAGGACCAGAAAGCTTGCAATGCGTTTCACATCTATCTGGACCATAAATACAGTAGTTCAAATCCTTCTTATTTTCCATGGAAACAAATGTAGAAATAAACATGTCATTTGCAATTTAAGCCACTTATGTTGGCTCTTTCAAGACTGGATTCTCTGCCCAGGGTAAGTGGATTAGACAGAGTATTGTGGAGTTAAATATAAAGTACAGGAGGTGACTGAGTCCAGCTCAGGACTTAGTTCAAAGTCACAGCTCAAAGTCCATTGGTTCCCTGTTGTGCTTCTAATTTGGGACTTCTCGGTTGTGCTGTTTACATTCCATACTAAGGCCAGATACTTATAATAATGCTAAATAGCGCAGTGGCAGTGAAAGAGCAGCATTGTCACACCTTTGTGCCTGGATTGGAATATCACAGTGCAGAATTGCTAGTGGACAATATTGTGGGATAATTATCTTTTAAAGGGATAGTAATGTTTCATAATAAAAGCAGCTCTAATTAATCATCATAGTATTTGGACTTTGGAGAGTGTTATTTCAATTCTGTCAGACTTGTAGTTCAAGAGCAATTCAATGACAAAATGTCCCCCTCCCACCCCTTTTACTGATGTAACACTGCTCAGCCAGAGCAGAAGGGAGGTGCCCAGGTAGATTGCAGAGAGGGACAATCTTCAAGATAAGGGAAAAACCTGAAAAGCTTGTCAAGGGGGGCAGGGCTTTCATTGTTCTGATAGGAAGAAGATTGTCCCCTACTGTTATCTGTCTGGTCTACGGACTGCATTCCACATCTGAGAAGAGATGGCTTACACTAGGTAAAAGGGGCGGGAGGGGAAACTTTGCTTGTGAATATCTCTCAAACCATATCATTATATCGTTCTTCATGTTTTTTAATGCCTACAAAATAAAATAAAGTTAAAACAAAGTATTACCATCTCTTTAAAGTGGCTATGAGCCCCTAGGATTAGTTAAATTATAGAGAGAACTAAGAATGGTCTATATGTTGTGCTAGCCACTTGTTTCTAAAATAAATACATTTTGAGAAATTAACTTTTTTTTGTTGGTGGAACTCAGTGGTGGAACTAGTCATTGGAGGGCTGCCGTCAAACATTTGTTTGGGCCCCCTAACACAAAAATATTTTCACAGACGTATAACTAGAATCTATTGGGCCCTGGAACAGCTGGGGTCATCTTGGATGCTGGGTCCCAGAACAACTGAATTCTCTGTATCCCCTGTAATTATGCCCCTGGTTGCACGATGTGACACTTTATGCTAATTAGTTTATCTGCTGGGCTAATACTACCACACAGAGCCCCCACACTGAGGGAATGTATAATAGCACAGCCAGTGATGAGTTTGGCCTCTAACATAACTAATTAGCATACTATGCAGGTAATTAGCATAAAGTGCCATAATGTTCAGTATATAAACATAAAATGCATGTCCCCAGAGGAAACGTATAATGCTGTGGACAGGCATATCGACATGATGCTATTCTCATTATAATGTAAGCAGGGCTTAATCAGAGAGACGAAAGGAACACACATAGAGATGGGGATAGGAGTGTCATAATGTGGGTTGGGCTTAACTGAGTTAGAGGTGAGGTTAGTATTTAAATGGGCAGGGATATGGGAGGAACAGGGTGGGAGTGGGCAGAAAAGTGCCCTATAGAAGACAAAACCTGACAATCAGCTTCCATCCCCAGAGATCTGATCATTTATTCTAAAAAACAGAATCTTAAGGGCAGATTCAGAGAGTTCCCAGGTATGAATATAAGGTTTAATTTCTTAACCACTTGAGGACCTGAGGGGTGGGCAACACATTGCAGAGCAGTGTGTTTGCTCCATCAGGTACTCTAAAGGCTGAAATCAATTTATTTTACAGGAAACTAACCAGTACAACATGTACTCAGATTTGAATTCTCTGTAAATCAAACTAAATTTGTCTTAGAGTGACATGTTTATTAATATAATGGACAAAAAGGTTGGTTTTCTCTCTGTGAAGGACTACCAGTTTAGTTTGAACAGAAAATCCTAATGGCCAGTACGAGTCAACTGTGTGGGGCGGTTCTCCAAAATGAATACTGAATTAGTATTAGATATCCTGTCCGTGGAAGCAAACATGATTCTTTACCCCAAACCCCGCCCACTAATGTATTTGTATCTTCCTGAGAAAACCTCAGTGTGATGGTGAGTCTGGTGTTTTGGCCTGGGGTCCTGCCACCATGCAGAGCCGGATCATCCATTATGGCAACCTAGGCTACTGCCTAGGGCCCACCGCAATTTGAGGGGCCCTGAATGCAAGTGAAAGGCCACAGAGGGGGCCCTGCTGCTGTTGCTGCTAACTTATTGAGTCAGATGCCCTTTTAATTGAATGGCCAGCATCATCCAGTTGCATCCACTTCTATTATATCCATAATATTAGTACCTGCTAGCAGCCCTCTGTGTCAGAAGCAAGAGACGTGGGGCCCCAAACTGGTACCCTGCCTAGGGCCCCGTGGAGCCTTAATCCATCTCTGCCACCATGAACATCATATCCAGTACTCACTAAAGCCTGAGTAGACCGATTCCACACAGAATCTACTTATAGTGGCCCTAAGGATTTTCTTCACAGATTATGGTAAAAGGGAGTTTAGTATTTGGATGCATTTGTGTTTTTTTAAATGAGGCCTTTAACCCATTGGGTTCTAATGATAGCTACAATTAAAAGGGTGACCACATATCCTTTTATATCACAGGGATGCTTATGGAAACTACAGGGGGTGATATATAAAAAGCCTTCTTAGTGTATTCTTAAGAATTGTCACATATTTATAAAGAAATAAAGTCATGTTTATAAATATGTCTATCTGAGAATATTCTGAGATTATTCCCACCTACGAATATATATTTGCACACATAGTGGTATTATATACTTCCAATAAGAACAGATTTTACATGGCGTTATGATTTAATTCCTAAAACTGGCTTCTTTTTTTGGTGCAATTAGCGAATGTCTTTATAAATACATTGGGACACAATTCTTATTTGGCCAAGACCATTTCTACTCCACTTTTAAAGTCAACTAACTGGAGTTAGCACTTACCAAAATGTTGTTAGATGTTTATACATATCCTTATATCGCTTTGAGACACTTTTACAGACACTTTCTTTATAACTCCAGTTTTTTACATCTCCTCCTTAGTTCTGCAAGACCACGCAGGTATCAGTGGAACTATCACGGTGCCCGGGCTCTTGGTTGTGGGCGGCGACATTTTGACTTCCCAATTTCATTGCCTTGCTCTGATTGGCAGGATATCTTTGTAGCCGCCCATTGATAGCCTTTATTTACTCTGTCATGTCTACACAATGGTGCCCTTTCGTGGTGTACTAGTTCCTGACGTTTGTTCTGAATCTCTCTGATCGTGTATGACCTGGCCTGCCTGACGATGTTCCTGCATATCCTGTGTTGCTGCTGTTCCGGTGCTGATCGTATCTGGCTGAGAACCCGCTCCGTTTCTGACCGTATCTGGCTGAGAACCCGCTCTGTTGCTAACCGTATCTGGCTGAGAACCCGCTCCGTTGCTGATCGTATCTGGCTGAGAACCCACTCCGTTGCTGACTGTATCTGGCTGAGAACCCGCTCCGGTACTGACCATATCTGGCTGAGTACCCATTCTGTTACTGACCATATCAGGCTGATTACCGCGCTGTTGCCATCTGTGCCTGGCTATACCGCTTGGTTGCCTCCGTTTGGGCCAGTGATACCCGCTGTGGCCTTTCCGTTATGCAAGTCGGTGTGCGGCGCATGGCGCTATTATTCTTGTCGACCGTAGGCTGAGCATTCGTGCTTTAGCTGCTTTCTTAACTGCCTCAGGTGGTGTGCACACGCGAAGTACCGGTACAGTGACCATAGCACTGACTGTGTTACTCTGATCACTCTCTGTGTCCACCTCCCTATCAATGCTGGGCTCACTCCCTTTAGGAGTTGCAGTATCTCTCTGGGCGTTACCAATTGACCCTTCCTGTGCCTGGATCATCCAGGTAGGGTCAGTGCTTCATTCCTCACTGCAGTAGCCTTGGGCGCAAGAGCCAGCGGTTGCGTTTCACCATACTCAGTGTGAGGGGACACTGGTTGCCTTCCTTACGTATAATACGATCCACTCCTAGCGTTCTAGGGTTTGCCTACTTAAGCGGTTGCCTTGGTCACCCTGTTACCCTAGTCCTAGGGTCAGTGCTGCCTACGATAAGCGTTGCCTTGGTCTCCCTGTGACCCTAGTCCTAGGGTCAGTGCTGCCTACTAAAAGCGGTTGCCTCGGTCTCACTGTGGTCCAAGTGACAGGGTCAGTGTTGCCTCGCTCCTCTTGGGTTCTGTGCCTCCCAGGCGTCTGGTTTTGTGCCAGTCATCTATTCCTGGACTACTTTTCACCTGAGTCCTGCTGTCAGCTCCTGGGCTGCGTTGCCTTCAGTCACCCAGGTTTAAGCCAGAACTCTCGTTTGCCAGTGATTGTCTCCATTTCATCATATATTACTAAGACTGGCTTGCTATTGCTGTATATATATCTGTACATATATATGTCTGTTATTGTGGGTCTAAGGGCCTAACTAAGTGTTTGTACTTTATCCTTATAAAGTTATTTTAACCTTACCGATCTGGTCTGAGTGTTCATCAAAAACCATGACAGGAACCCTCCAGTGTGTGCACTTATAAGCATCCCTGAATTACAGGGATATGTGGCACCTTATCTTCAATTAATTGAAAAAGCAATGCATTGGAAATCTCCCAAGCATACAAGCTAATTTAAATCAGTTGAATATTTCTTACCTTGTGCTTTCCCACCCACCCTTACCCATCTCTCTTTATTATTTTAGTACTATAGTCAGAGTAGTATTCACTAAAGAAGAGGTCACACATAGGCTAAGATTTTCCCCTGTTAATAAGGGCCGACAGTATGGCGTTCCTAGGCACAACCAGTGCATCTTAGCCAAGAAGGATTTGGTGCAGGTATACACTGTCCTGTTGGTCAGAACACCATTAGTATGGTCTATTGCCATGAGGCACTGGGGTAAAGGAGAGGCATGGTGGATAGTCGTGGCAGATCAACAATGACCAAATAGTCTCTTCAGCGATATGATGTAGCAGCCACTCAGGGCAGGGTATGTGTTTCTCTACAGTGGTGCCTAAATATTCCTTAACCCCTCCTACAGGGGCAAGCAGCTGGGTGCTGGCCATGCCCAATGCTGTTGCTACAGCTCCATAGCTATGCATTCAGGTTGGGAAGGTCTTTCCCAGTTGTCCCCTTAAATTGAGTAAACCACTTCAATAAAAACTGTGACCTATTACATTTGATTATCTGTGTCTTCATTTCATATTTCTGTGTGTGTGTGTGTTTGGTGCTGTGTGAGTAGGGTATTTGTGTGTATCTGTGGTGTAGGAGCAAGTGGCAGCCATTTTATTTTTCTCAGTTGGATAGTGGTGGGCAAGGTGAGCAGAGTATTCATACCTGGGAACTTTTACTTGTGGAGTCCCTCATGTGGTGCTGATGTGAAGAGATCAATGGGGCAATCTGGGTTATAAGTGGGCAGGGCTTAATTGCGAGTAGGGTGCGGGGCTTAACATAAATGTGGAAAGTGTTAGTAATAGGCTGGGGAAGGAGGAGAAGTGGGAGGGAAATGCAAGTTTACAGTGTGAGGAGTCTGAACATACTCCCTGAGGGGTACAACTTGATATACAACCCTGTGGCAGTCAGTGGGTTAAGTGTGCACCTGATGGCTGCCTGTCCTGTGTCTTGCATGGAAAATGATGACAGTCAAGGAAAAATAACCCTTAACCCTTTTAGTGTCATTTTGTTCCCCTGGTGCTGCAGCTTCCCTTCAGTGGCTTACTACAGGTCCTGCTGAGGCCACTGGGAGTCAGAGTAAGTGATTGTGTGTATGTGTGTGGTGTGTGTCAGCCATATTTGTTTCTGGTTTTGTGTGTGTGTGTGTGTGTGGTGCTTTGTGTGCTTATTTGGTGGTGTTTGTGTGTGGTGATGTGTGTATGTTTGGTGCTGTGTGAGTTTGGTGCTGTGTGAGTAGGGTGTGTGTGTGTGTCTGTGGTGTAGTTGCAAGTGGCAGTAATTTTGTTTTTTCCTCAGTTGGATAGTGGTGGGCAGGCTGGATAGTCCTGTGAAAATCACGCCCCCATTGAATCACCCAATGGGAGCAATAATTCCTCCTTACTGCCACCCCTGGGTGTGTGTGTGTGTGTATCCTGAGGAGACATAAATTATGTAATGAGACATTCTCTTCTATGTGTGTGTCTCCTGAGGAGACATAAATTATGTAATGAGGCTTTCTCTTTTATATATAGATTCTATGTAAATAAAATACTTTGATTTTGTTCTAAATCATGAATTCAGTTATAAATCATGAATTCAGTTACACAAAGCGGTGTCAATAGGCCATGAAATAACCTAAAAATTCTTGGTAATGCCCCGCCCAGTACTCACACCCCCAGCCACACCTTCAAAAACAAAAGTGTCCCTCTTAAGCCATTTCAAATGTTGGGAGGTATGTGTCAGACCAAATGTTATGGCAAAATGTGTTACCTTATGACTTGTTAAAGGGACAGTAATATCCCATAAAAAACTATGCTTGTTTTGTAGAGGTTTAAAAAATAAGTTATTTGGCACAAATCCTATCTCTCAAACTGCTATGTTTGAAAGCTATTCACTTTTAAAGTTTCCCTTTACAGCTGACAGAAGAAGATTTGAGTTATGCGACTTGAGGAGGCTCTTCAGCAGAGCCGAAATCACGTTATTTAAAAACAACTACTTCATGGGAACAGTCTATAAAGTGTGCTTGCAAACCAGGTACTCTTTGTAGACCTTTCTAATTAAGCAATTCTTTTTAAATAATGCAATTTCTGCTCTGCTGTAGAGCCACCGGCTGGTCCCTAGACCAGGATCTCCTGCTGTCAGCTAGACGCTGCTGCCAGGAGATGGGGAGGGAGGAACTTTAAATACGAATATCTCTCAAACCGTAAAGGTTTGAGAGATAGGATTTGTGCCAAATAACTTATTTTTTAAACCTCTACAAAACAAATATAATTTTTATGGGACATGAGTGTCCATTTAAGTTTTTCGGCAGCATTAAAAGTCTAATACAACACAATGATACCAGTTTTGTGTGTTTTCTTTCAGCAATACAATTCAGTCTCTAGTGTAAACTAGGCCTTAGTCTGGCCCCATTGGGGCAGTCTTAGTAAAACATGATAACTGAGCATTAACCTTTTGAGTGCCAGAGGGCAATGCAAGGCTCCTTCTCTGTCTCTGAAAGGGTTAAAGGTCTGTGGTTGTAACCCTGTATAACCATTAACATAATATACTGGGGGGAGGAAGGTATTTTACATGAGTGGCCTGCAGCAGACTGGTATACAACATGAAGCTTGGTCATCTGTGACAGACAGGTAGGCCTGAGGCCTTACTCTAATTAGAGTGAAGGATGAAAGGGAGAGATAATTGGGATTCACACACCGAATGACAGTAAATGCAAAAGGGTTTAAATAGGATTTCTGGCCACTCCCCAAATCACTAGCAAATAGTCTTAGCACTTATGTTTACTATACTTCTGCAGCAATTTTGGCTATGACAATGAACAGGACAACTGTTATTTTTAAACATTTGTTCCAAAGCACAATCTATTATTCACAGTGGCAGCAGCTGTGCCTTTTCCTTGTGGGGGTAGCATGGGAGGTGGATTCCTCAGAAAACAGTAAAAACTCAAAAACAAATGTTTTCTTCCCAAGGCCAGAATGAATATTTAAGCTAGTTATGTTAATTCTGCTTTCTATCAAAATCAGAATCCAAACAGGGCCATTTCATTTATAAGAAAAGAGGAGCAATTCTGGATCAAAATGACTGCACCATAGGGAAGAACCACCTGTTTTCACCTCCTGCTAAAAGTGCTCAAGCTTAAAGTATATTTTCTATTACATTAAATTTACTTCACTGAATGTTGTGTGTATGGTAGGCTTGTGCGATTCGGGTCGGCGACATTCGGAATTCGTCGAAAATGGGGTAATTCAGCAACATTTGGACCTTCTGACAGGCAAGGGTTGTTTGCCAAAAAAAATACGACTCCAACTAGCCGTGGTCCGAATATCGTCGAACCTTTTGGAAATTCGGCGACAACTACCAGTGCTCGATTACTTTCCCTCCATACTTTCCCTCCATACTTTCCCTCCATGTCTCTAGACCAATTAGCTTCTCTGTTTCATGCGCTACTTTCCCGCTTTGTTTCTATTCCAGTTGGCTTTTTCGTTTCATGATGGGGGTTGGACTAATGACACAGACACCCAGGCAGACAGCCTGCATTTCCTAATTGTTTTGTTGGAGCTCAGAGAGAGAAGAAGGAGATAGAGAGTGTCCATTTGTTTTATAAGCAGGCAATTAGCATTAGGCATAGGCAGACAGTCAGCATTAGTGCCTTATTGCCACTGCAAGGGAGAGTCATCTTTGTTCCTGTGCAAAAAATTAAAAATATGAGGGATTTGTTTGAATGGCACATCAGTCAGTCTCACTGTTAGGGTGACCATATTTCCATTCTGCCATTCAGGGACACTGTGTAGATGAGAGTAACATAATACGTGTCGTCAGCTTTAGAGCAGCTTTACGAGAGGGGTCACTATATATCACTGGACATCAGGGTGCAACCTGCTCTTTTTCTGGCATACCACAGCGTTCTAAACACTGCACTAACAGAAAGTGAGCCTGTTGTGGGCTAAAAGAAAATGTACCTCACACCCAAAGCCTTAGACTGGCATTATACTACAACAACATTACACTGCAACTCCTGTTTGATGTCAGGATCAAGGCTCAGTTCTGTCTCTAGTGCTTAGAGATCTGTCTAAAAGCCATTTTCTTGTAGCCCAGCAGAGGTGTCACTTCCAGTCACAGTAGACAATGGGCAGTTCTCCTAGTAGTGTTTAGAACTCTGTGCTCTGGAGTCTTCATTCAGGGACTTTGTAGTGTCCCTGAAGGGGGCTGCCAGGGTCATGGGACACACATTTAAAATCAGGGACTGTCCTGGGCAAACAGGGACATGTGGTCACCTTACTCACAGTTCTGCAGACAGGCCTAGTACCTTATTACCACCGCAAGGGAAAGTCACCTTTGTTTCTGTGTTTAACATTAAAAATAATAGTAGGAATTTGTTTGAATACTTCAACCAGTCTCACAGTTCTATAGACAGGCCTAGTACCCTATTTCGTCCGCAAGGGAAAGTCACCTTTGTTCGTGTGTAAAATATTAAAAGTAATATTAGGGGTTTGTTTGAATAATTTTCAGAGTGACACTTCAGCCAGTCTCACAGTTCTATAGGCAGGCCTAGTACCTTATTACCACCGCAAGGGAAAGTCACCTTCGTTTCTGTGTTTAACATTAAAAATCATAGTAGGTATTTGTTTGAATAATTTTCAGAGTGACACTTCAGCCAGTCTCACAGTTCTATAGGCAGGTCTAGTACCACTGCAAGGGAAAGTCACCTTGTTTCTGTGTTTAACATTAAACACAATAGTAGGAATTTGTCTGAATAATTTTCAGAGTGACACATCAGCCTGTCTCACAGTTCTGCAGGCAGGCCTAGTACCTTATTACCACCGCAAGGGAAAGTCACCTTTTTTCTGTGTTTAACATTAAAAATAATAGTAGGAATTTGAATAATTTTCAGAGTGACACTTCAGCCAGTCTCACAGTTCTATAGGTAGGCCTAGTACCTTATTTCCACCGTAAGGGAAAGTCACCTTTGTTTCTGTGTTAAATATTAAAATTAATATTAGGGCTTTGTTTGAATAATTTTCAGAGTGACACAGCCAGTCTCACAGTTGTCGTGTGGCCAGGTTTTTAAATTTTAAAACTATTGTAGTTCACTACCTACCTATCTGTCATGGATTTGAGTCCTGGTGAACAACCTGATGTTCCTCGTCCTGGTACCAGCTGCAGTGACCCAGCAACCACCGACACCACCACAGTGATGTTGCTTTCAAGCAAAGCTAGCAGCAGCAGGCGGGCAAAGAAGAGTACTTTGACTAGTACTAGTCAGAGTCAGCAGCAGCACTCTAAACCAAAAACTAGAAATAAGAAGGGAACTGCAGGTCATTCTACCTCTACTAGAAGGGTAGAGAGTTCCAGGTCCTCCTCTGAGACCACGAAGCAGCTGTCACCTGTGTCTCGTCAGCTGTTTGGTGATGATCCCCCCAAGAACCACCTGCACAATGACTAGTGCCACTACCAGTTTAATCACCACCTCCGCTACAGCCAGTTCCATAAATCTGGGGACAACTAGTGTGTTTGTGTGTAACTCTACTGGTCGGACACTGCAGGCAGTATCAACACAGGATTTTTATAGAGAACATCCATGTAAGCAGCCCAAATGGAAATTATTGCAGTATTTGGAGAAAATTTCTCCAGCCACCAGTGTCACTGCCACTGAAAGCATATCTTCTCCAGAAAATGTTATTGAGGGAGGTAGTTTACCATTTCCCTGTAGCCACCAGGCGGAAGAGGGAATTGAGCAGGGCTCCCAAAAATCTGCTGCTGATGATGATGATTTTTATTCCTGTCAAAACCTACAAGAGGTAGAAGAAGAATCTGAGGGATCAAGGCCTCCTAAGTTTGATTTGTCCCCTGAGCTTGATTTTTCCACTGACCTTGATTATTCCCCTGAGCTTAATTTTTCCCCTGCTTCCCATAGCACTCCTCCTGTTTCTCCAGTTACACTTGTGTCTTCTATTGACAACTCAACACCTGCCTCTCCAGTTCCATTTGAGTGTCCCAGCCAGGTAGTAGCTGCTAGTGTCTCCGCTACCAGTACCATTGTTACTCCACTATCCTCCTTCAATCCCAATCCCAACATCCCTGCTGCCATCTTTAGGTATACTGGTACCCCTGTAAAGGTACATAGAAAGAAAAAGCAAAGTGAGGTTGCTCCAGCATGTGAAGATCAGGAAAGTGTCACCTCAAATTCTTCTTCTCCACCACCTTCCAGAGTCATCCGTCGCTCCAAAGTGTGGGACCATTTTGTGGCACTTGGCGATGGCCGGCTAGAGAAATGCAAATTGTGTGGCAGGGAAGTTAGCTGTGGGAGGGTGCTGGGTTATCTAACCACCTCTGGGATGAACCAACACCTGAACAACTATCACAAGTCAGTTTTGATTAGTGCAGAAAGTGGCACTACTGCATATACCAGTGTCACACTCACCACCAGTAGACAGGAGAAAGGGCAGGGGGATCATGCCACATCTGGTCCTAAGAGCAGTCACAGCCCATCCCAAAATCAATACAGGCCACACTGGAAGATTTTGGTGGGTTTAATTCAAAGGGGGTATGCAGACAGCAGTCCTGAAAAATCACACTCCTCATTGCACAGCTCATAGCCATTGGGGGTGCTACTTTTAATTTGGTGGATGGGAGCCCATCCAGCAACTTATGGAGGCTATCTCACCCCGATATAAAATTCCATCCCCCACCACATTTAGTAGAACTATAGTGCCCTCACTGTACCGGTCATGCCTTCGGCTTTTGAAGGACCTGCTAGAAAAGGCTGGTGGCCAGTCAGTGCACTTTACCACTGACTTATGGAGTGCTCCGAGTGGCCAGCATGGCTTCCTGTCCTTGACGGCGCATTGGTGGCAGCCCAGTGTGTTGCTAGACACATCATTACTGACAACAAGTTCAGGTGCAGTAGCTAAGCAGGCAGGGCACCACTCTTTCCTCCTCCATGCTGAGGTAATGGATCAGCAGCACACCTCAGATAACATTTGCAAAGCACTGCAGAACATGGTGCCTCAGTGGCTAGGGGAGCAGGCAGTCACACAGGCACAAATGGGGTTTGTGGTCACTGATGGTGCAGCTAACATGATAAAGGCTCTCCAGGATGGCAGATTTGTGGGTGTGCACTGCTCAGCACATGTCCTGCATCTGGTAGTGAAGGCTGCTCTTGAGGAAGGCAGTAACACTGGAAGGTTGCCAGCACTTCTGGAGTCATGCCAACAAATTGCTGGCCACTTCCATCGGAGCGTCAAAGATAGCCAGCTCCTCAGGGAGGAATAGAAAAAGGCAAACCTCCCAGAGCCCCACCTGAAACAAGATGTTGGGATCAGATGGAACTCCACCTTAGATATGCTAGAGCGTACACTGGAGCAGAAAAATGCAATTCACACAATGTCATGTCACCATTTCATTGGTAGTAACAGAACACTGGACAGGGCTGACTGGGCCCTGATGGAACAGGTAGTGACAGGCCTCACGCCTTTCCATGCTTTGATGGAAATTTTAAGCAAAGAGAACACTAGCCTGGCAGAAGTAATTCCCCTCGTCACATACCTCTCCTTAAAAATTGACGATTTCCTTGACCATAGGGAATGCTTGCCTGGTGCTGAGGGTATTATACTTCCCGATGTTGCTGCCTTTCTAACGAGGCTGAAGAAGGAACTGACTCGGAGCATGGAAGAGCACATGATGATTGCCCTGAGTTAATGCTTGCCACAATTTGCGATCCTCAAATCAAAGGCAAGATGGCACTTAGTTCCAATTCACTCACTGCCTGGAAGGAACAATTGATAGTGAGGGTGCGTGAGAGGCAAAGAAAAAACAGGATGCAGTCACAGGAGGCGGGAGAAGATTTTGCAGATGAGCTGGAGGAGTGTGGTGGTCTTCCGGGACCTATCAGTAGCAGCGCCAGTAGCACGTCATCTTCTTCCGATGGAGCAGCTGCTGCTTTTTATGCTGAGGCAATGGACAGATTATGCTTCAGACAAAACAAACAGCTGAGTTTGAGGTTAAGGCTTACCTTGCGGAACCTTCTTTGCCACCAAGTACAAATCCCTTGACTTTCTGGGATAACAAGAGGGCTGTGTGACCTACTTTATCCTGGTAGCCCAGGAGTTGCTTTCTTGCCCCCCAACCACTGTCCAGAGTGAGCAGGTATTTTCCATAACAGGAAATATACTTAGCCTCCAGCACTCTCAATTGGCCCCCCAGCTCATGGAGTAAATTACTTTTTTAAAAGTCAACCTGCTAAAGCTGGGTTACCTTGCTCTCAGGTTCGATGGAGATTAGAAGAATAAAGTACCATAGTACCATAATATGCTGAGCACTCCAGCTTACCCAGCTCTAGAACCGTGGTAGGTTGGGCAGAGGACACCTCCCTGACTTGGCGGGAAACGGGGGGGGGATTTAAAGTCTACATTGCTGTCCCACTATACAGGTTGTTTAGTCTGGCTCTATTGTTTTTCATCTCTTTTAAAAAAGTCTGCTTTATCTATCTAATGAGTCCTGGCTGCTCCGGTGTTCTGCAGTTTGCTGCTGGGTACACCTCCAGTGTTGCTGTCATCCTAAGTCCGCCTCGTACCAGTCATCCTCGGTTACTGTATTTCTACTGAGTCCTGGCTTCTCCTGTGTTCTGTAGTTTGCTGATGGCTACATCTCCAGTGTTGCTGTCATCCTGAGTCTGTCTCGCACCAGTCATCCTCAGTTTTGTAGTCTCTAGTAAAAAAGTCTGTGGTATCTCTACTGAGTCGTGTCTGATCCAGTGTTCTGCTGTTTGCTGCTGGCTACATCTCCAGTGTTCCAGTCATAATGAGTCTGCCTGCACCAGTTATCCTCAGTCTTCCTTCAAATTTAGCTATATCCATACTTCATCTGCTTCATCCATAGTACCATAAGGCTAAATGCCCACCATACTCTGTTCCACCATCTTCATTTAGACCCTGGAAATGGTTCCACTCATTTAATTTTCATTTCTTATTGTATTTTTAAAGGTATTTTAAAGTCACTGAATAATTTGGACAGTCGCCGACTTTTGTCCGAGTCGAACAGGTCAGATTCGAATTGCGGAGTCAACGACTGAAAAAAAAACAAACATCCAACATCAAATTTTACTGAAAATTTTTGTTGTGCACAAGTCTAGTGTGTTATCACGGTGCCCATGCTATGCGGGTGACATTCTGTCAGTCTTGTTCCCAGTTGGCTCCTATTGGTTGCAGTGGTATTGGCCTGCCCAGTATTTGTCCTTAAATACTGGGTCCTGTCACTTTGCTGTTGCCCTTTCGTGGTGTTTTTGTACCAGTGCTTGTTCCAGTTTCTCGTGTGATCTCAGTGTATGACTCGGACTGCCTGACTACTCTGCTGCTTCAGTTCCTGCTCTGTGTACCAACTCGGATTGGCTGACGTTCCTGCTCTGTGTACTGACCTGGCCTGGCTGACGCTCCTGCTCTGTGTACCGACCCGGATTGGCTGACGTTCCTGCTCTGTGTACCGACCCGGCCTGGCTGACGTTCCTGCTCTGTGTACCAACCCGGATTGGCTGAAATTCCTGCTGTGTGTACCGACCCGGCCTGGCTGACGTTCTTGCTCTGTGTACCGACCCGGTTTGGCTGACGTTCCTTCTCTGTATACCGACTTGGACTGGCTGGCGTTCCTGCCTTGGATACCGATTCCGGTTGGCTGTTGTTCCTGATCTGTATATCGACCCATTGGGCCTCCGTTACTATCTGTCCAGGACTGCCTGCTGCTCCTTTGTGTCTCCACTGGGCATGGCATCCGGGCAGTGTTACATACAGTACATTCATTCCTGCAGCCTGGTCTCGGTTACGTTCCGTGTCGCGCGGGCGACACTCCGGTGTGAGCCTTCCATTCTGTGCCTCTTTATGCTAGACCTATACTCCTGCCATCAGCTGAGGTTGGGCTTCCTTAGGCGCCTCAGGCTACTTCCACCTCGGCAGTCGACATTTGGTCTGAGCATTCATCTATCCCCACAGGGGAAAGGGCCATTCTCCACCTGTTGTTGGCATTGTAGTCTTCGTTGGGCAACCTCTGGGCATACAGTTTGTCCTCCGCTACTGCTACGGCAGTCTATATGTTTACTAAGGGCCTTCGCTTATTCCTGTGGCATTACTCGCCGTCTATACTCTCCCTTCCTAGTGAGAGTCTTAAGGGCCTCGTGCTGATAGGGCCTGTAAGTCTTCCTGGCCTATCAGTAACCCGTTCACTGCTGCCTTGGCTGAGAATCACACGTATTACCTGACCTGTGTCAGTATATTGTTATTATTGTCTGTACAATGGGTATCTACTTCTGTAACCTGTCCTGTGACAGTACTATATTGTATATATATTACTGGACTCGTGAGGGTTATTGCCACTTTAAATTGTTTAATAAAACTGTGTTTTTACCTAACTTACTGTCTCTGAGTGTCAATAAAACCATAACATGTGTGGATGCACATACAATAGGGTGACCACATGCCCCTGAATGTCAGGGACAGTCCTGGATTTTACGTGTGTGTCCCATGTCCCGGGCAGTCTCCTTCATGGACTGAATAAAGAATCTAAACACTAGAAACAGAACTGGTCACTGCCTACTGTGACACAAATTGTAGCCCAGCAGAGGCATCAAGAAAATGGCTTCTAGACAGAGCCCTAAGCACTAGAGACAGAACTGAGTTGATCCTGACATCAAAAAGGATCAGCAGTGCAACTTTATTGTAGTGTAATGCTAGTCTAAGGCTTTGGGTGTGATATATTATCTTGTAGTCCACCACAGGCAACACTTTCTGTCACAGCAGTCAATGGACAGTTCTCCCTATAGTGTTTAGAACTCTGTGGTGAGCCAGATAAAGAGCAATTTGAGCACTGATGTCCAGTGACATATACTGACCCCTCCCACACAGCTGCCCTAGAGCTGGAGAGAAGTACTCTCGTCACCACACTGTCCCTGAATGGCAGAATAGAAATGTGGTCACCCTAACATACAATAACTTGACAAAATACTAAGTGTTCAAATCCATCTTCATATAATGTTGGATATTTGTACACAAATATATCAAACCTTCCCTAATCTAATTCAAATCCCCTTGAATTAATTCACAGGGCTGGATTAAAATTTCAGTCTTCTCTAGAAGACTTTAGCCAAATCACGACTTGGCCATTTCCCCAGCCCCACCCACTGCTGTCTGGGCAAATAAAATACAATCAACTTGTAACACACAAGCACAAAAAAGTTAATATATAATTGGTTGCTAGAGAAGTCTCCAACACTTGATAGAGACTTCTCTAGTATCCAGGGGGTCAGTAAAGGGATATAAAAACCATAAGGAAAGATAGACTAGGATTTCTTTGGCCATGCCCATAATGTAAAATGTGGGATGGCGGGCCATCACAGCTAAGCTGGCCTCTCCACTTTGACACTCGATGCAGTTGCCTACTCTTTCTAATGGGGAATCTGGTCCTGTTCACTCATCCCTATATATTGAGTATTGCTAGCTATAGACCAATTTTGCAAAATAAATTCACTTATACATTTTGTAATTCACAAACACAAAACCATTGACCATCTCTCAAACTGAACATCACATTTCAACAGATTAAGAGGGAGTCATCTTTTGTTATCATTAGGCAGGACAAACCATTATTTAACACACAACATAGGATTTGATTTTTTTTTCTGTAGTCCACTTAATAGGCCCATTAGAGTCTTCATTTCCCAGTAGACTGGAATAATGTAGAGTACAAATTGTTCTCCCATCCTCCTGCTATTTGATTGAAGGTCACCTTGTATGATAAGCTCTCCCTACCACCATCTTTCACAAAGGCAACATGTCATCTCCATGCCAAATATAGGCCGTGGAAAATATTTGGCAGTATGTTACGTAACAATATTTTCAGTTTATGTGCTTGTCTTTTTTTGAGATTTGTAAACATTAATCCAAACTATTCCTAGTACAACTAAATGGTGAAAACAATTGTTTATGAATGGTCGTTTAGAAATTCAGTATTTTCTCTTTATTATAAATGGATTTACTAAAAACATTTGTATTAGCAATAAAAAAACAATAAAATGTTTGTTTTCCAATAATTATTACATTTAAAATGTTACTGTCACTTTGCAAAAAGAGCTTTCAAAATTTCATATATATATATTATATACAACAATAGTTTCTAAAACATTTACCTTTATTTATTTGTTTATTTAAGCAAATTAACTAGTACTGGGAGGGAGTGACAGTTGGTAATGTAGAGCAGTGTGGAATGTTAACATCTGGGTGGCAAGCCTGTAAGATTTTAATTAATGGAGAAAAGAAATAAAATTAAATATAAACTCATAAAAATGTCTTACATTAAATAAAGGTGATTTTGAAAATTCTTTTAAAAGCACCTGTTTTTTTGCAAAGTGACAGTTCCACTTTACTCACTATATAGATTGGGGTAGTCAGTTGTTAAGACTTTTAGCTGTTGGGGACCAGAACTGGTGGGATGATGTGAGTTGTGGTCTCCAACAGCTGGAGGTCTGGTTGGGGGTGATGGTCCCCAACAGCTAGATGGATGATGGTTGGGGATGATGGTCTTCAACAGCTAGATAGACGATAGTTGGGGATGATGGTCCCCAACAGCTAGAGGTCCAGAGCTTGACAACCCCTAATGTAGAGCAATGGAAACCATCGATTTAATCACACCCCTTGAGGAAATGAAAACGCCAGTTGTCTTAAATGGGGCTTTTAACCCCTTGAGCACGCTGGGGACCTCTTTGGTATTCAAAGGGTTAAAAGTCACATTCAAATCTCCAGAAATTTGCTGAATTTCAAATCTATGAAATTCTACATACGGCCCTATGTTCAAGAGAAAAGTGTTGGAGGCCTCCCTAACATTCAAGGGGTAAAATCCACATTTAAAACAATGGAATCTTGTGGTCTTTCCTACAGTGCAAAGGTTTTTGCCCCAGAACTCCTTCACTTTTCTTTTGAACATAGGGCCCTATGCTGTAGTTGTTTGCTCCATGTTTGGACCTCTTTAGCTTGTGTGTTGATTAATCTGCTCAAAGTGGGATTTTCTCAATGTAGCAATGTAGCTTTGCCTTGCTGTATTTTTAATTTATTTTTTATTTATTAATTAATTTTGCAATGAGGGTCTCCTTCTCTATATCTTACTTACCTGGAGTTTGGGACTGTTGGGCCTTTTTGCCTCAGGCAACAACATTGTAGAAGTCCCCTGCAACAGTTCGGTTGCCAGTGTTTTTCAGTCACCTCCTGCGTTCTGCCTCTTATCTGGACACAGCAGACGAGTGCCTGACAAAAGATCTAGATGTGAACCAGTTAATATAATTGGCTAGTTTCCATTTGAGTCGACCATTCATTGGAGGTGCATCCCACCCTTCTCCAGGTCTCATGAAATAAATGACTGCAAGAGGCACTATATGCCATTGCGCAGACCTTTTTTGTTGAAACATTGCTGCATTCCTGTGTGAAGGTAATGCGCGCGCACGCACGCACACACACACACACACACACACAGTTATAATCACCCACATGAAAGGTATCACAGCCCAGCAATGCAAATTTCGCAATGAGTAACATAACCAATACACCATTGCTGCATTGATGTCACAGTTGCGAAAGGGGCCTTAAAGGGATAGTAATACTTAATTTTATCTTTATTTTATTTTGTAGGCATTAAAAAAACATGAAGAATGATATAAGTCTTATCTCTCAAACCTTTATGGTTTGAGAGGTATTCACAAGCAGTTTTCCCTCACTCACCAAAACCGTCAAGTCTGCTATCTAGCTGTCAGATTTGGAATCCGGTCCGCAGATCAACTGGTGGCTCTCCGGCAGAGCCTAGACCTCAAGAAATAAGAATAACTATTTCATTGGAAGGGTCTAAAATGTGTGCTTGCAAACCAGGTACACTTTGAAGACTATTCGAATGAAGTTGTTTTTCTTATATTCGCAATCTCGGCTCTGCTGTAGAGCCATGGCCGGTCCGCAGACCGTATTCCAAATATGACAGCTAGATGGCAGACTTGACCGTTTTGGTCAGTGAGGGGAAACTTTGCTTGTGAATAGCTCTCAAACCATAAAGGTTTGAGAGAGAAAACTTATATCTTTCTTCATGTTTTTTGAACGCCTACAAAATAAAATAAAGATAAAACGAAGTATTATTATCCCTTTAAAGGAGACAGGGCAATTAAAAGCACATTGGGAGTGATTTACTTAGAAGAACTGGAGTAAATCTGGAGAACACCAACTTCACCTAAGGGACAAATACAAACTCGTCAAATCCCCATTCCCTTGAATGCTAGATAATTCTCCAACCCATTGCTGCAAGTGGTTAAAAGTACAATATCAGTTGAGTTGATTATTTTTTTATTATTTTTATTATTATTATTATTATTTGTACCTATGATGGCAGTTGGTTTGGTCCAGAATTCCTCCAGTTCTTCCTAGCAGATCACCTAAACTGAATAGGGTTCATATACTTTCAATAAACATGTATTACTAGCCCGCATTTGTAAAAAAAAAAAAAAAAAAAAAAAAAAAAAGTACTTTAGGAGGAGACCCAAATCCCTCTTTCCCTCTTTCTCACTCTGATGTCCCTCTTATTACGAGATCAGACTGTGTGTATGTAAGTGTATCACATTACTCCACAGCAATAAAACTCACATTAATGTTTGTTTAGTGGTCAGTATTAGTGTTGAGCGAGCATGCTCGGCCGAAGCTCGGTTCGGCTCGAGCATCGCTCTGCTCGGCACATGGCGGTACTCGTACGAGTACCGCATGTGCTCGCCCGCCATGTTCGGGTCTCCTCCCCGCACGTTTCGCGGCTGCTGCGCAGCCAATAAACGTGCAGGGAGGCTCTGACATCAGTGTAATGCCAGCAGCCATGTTGGCTGCTGGCATTACACTGATTGGCTGGCCAGAACCCGTGATCGGGTGCTGTATAGCACCTGACCAGCGAGTTCGGCTCAGTCTTAGCCAGGGAGAGATGAGGAAAGGAAGGGAAAGTCAGTGTAGGGAGAAGAAAAGCAAATTTGTAAAAAAAAAGACCCAAAAGTCCTTTTTAGGACTACTGTGTGTGGGGGCAGCAGTTTATTTTGTGTGGGGGGAAAAAAAACAAAAAAAAAAAACTTCATATATTCTGTTTAGTGTGCAAAGTTGCAGATTAGAGCACATTCTGTTTAGTGTGCAAAGTTGCAGATTAGAGCACATTCTGTTTAGTGTGCAAAGTTGCAGATTAGAGCACATTCTGTTAAGTCTTCAAACTGTAAAATATCAAAGTCACATATTCCATTCACTGTGCGTCGCTGCAGTTAAGAAGCAAATTCTGTGTACTGTGCACAGTTTCAGAATAGGAAAAAATACTGTTAAGTCTTCAAACTGTAAAATATCAAAGTCACATATTCCATTCACTGTGCGTCGCCGCAGTTAAGAAGCAAATTCTGTGTACTGTGCACAGTTTCAGAATAGGAAAAAATTCTGTTAAGTCTTCAAACTGTAAAATATCAAAGTCACATATTCCATTCACTGTGCGTAGCCGCAGTTAAGAAGCAAATTCTGTGTACTGTGCACAGTTTCAGAACAGGAAAAAATTCTGTTAAGTCTTCAAACTGTAAAATATCAAAGTCACATATTCCATTCACTGTGCGTCGCCGCAGTTAAGAAGCAAATTCTGTGTACTGTGCACAGTTTCAGAATAGGAAAAAATACTGTTAAGTCTTCAAACTGTAAAATATCAAAGTCACATATTCCATTCACTGTGCGTCGCCGCAGTTTAGCAGCACATTCTGTTGACTGTGCACAGTTTCAGAATAGGAAAAAATTCTGTTAAGTCTTCAAACTGTAAAATATCAAAGTCACATATTCCATTCACTGTGCGTCGCCGCAGTTTAGCAGCACATTCTGTTGACTGTGCACAGTTTCAGAATAGGAAAAAATTCTGTTAAGTCTTCAAACTGTAAAATATCAAAGTCACATATTCCATTCACTGTGCGTCGCCGCAGTTTAGCAGCACATTCTGTTGACTGTGCACAGTTTCAGAATAGGAAAAAATTCTGTTAAGTCTTCAAACTGTAAAATATCAAAGTCACATATTCCATTCACTGTGCGTCGCCGCAGTTTAGCAGCACATTCTGTTGACTGTGCACAGTTTCAGAATAGGAAAAAATTCTGTTAAGTCTTCAAACTGTAAAATATCAAAGTCACATATTCCATTCACTGTGCGTCGCCGCAGTTTAGCAGCACATTCTGTTGACTGTGCACAGTTTCAGAATAGGAAAAAATTCTGTTAAGTCTTCAAACTGTAAAATATCAAAGTCACATATTCCATTCACTGTGCGTCGCCGCAGTTTAGCAGCACATTCTGTTGACTGTGCACAGTTTCAGAATAGGAAAAAATTCTGTTAAGTCTTCAAACTGTAAAATATCAAAGTCACATATTCCATTCACTGTGCGTCGCCGCAGTTTAGCAGCACATTCTGTTGACTGTGCACAGTTTCAGAATAGGAAAAAATTCTGTTAAGTCTTCAAACTGTAAAATATCAAAGTCACATATTCCATTCACTGTGCGTCGCCGCAGTTTAGCAGCACATTCTGTTGACTGTGCACAGTTTCAGAATAGGAAAAAATTCTGTTAAGTCTTCAAACTGTAAAATATCAAAGTCACATATTCCATTCACTGTGCGTCGCCGCAGTTTAGCAGCACATTCTGTTGACTGTGCACAGTTTCAGAATAGGAAAAAATTCTGTTAAGTCTTCAAACTGTAAAATATCAAAGTCACATATTCCATTCACTGTGCGTCGCCGCAGTTTAGCAGCACATTCTGTTGACTGTGCACAGTTTCAGAATAGGAAAAAATTCTGTTAAGTCTTCAAACTGTAAAATATCAAAGTTACATATTCCATTCACTGTGCGTAGCCGCAGTTAAGAAGCAAATTCTGTGTACTGTGCACAGTTTCAGAATAGGAAAAAATTCTGTTAAGTCTTCAAACTGTAAAATATCAAAGTCACATATTCCATTCACTGTGCGTCGCCGCAGTTAAGAAGCAAATTCTGTGTACTGTGCACAGTTTCAGAATAGTAAAAAATACTGTTAAGTCTTCAAACTGTAAAATATCAAAGTCACATATTCCATTCACTGTGCGTCGCCGCAGTTTAGCAGCACATTCTGTTGACTGTGCACAGTTTCAGAATAGGAAAAAATTCTGTTAAGTCTTCAGACTGTAAAATATCAAAGTCACATATTCCATTCACTGTGCGTCGCCGCAGTTTAGCAGCACATTCTATTGACTGTGCACAGTTTCAGAATAGGAAAAAATTCTGTTAAGTCTTCAAACTGTAAAATATCAAAGTCACATATTCCATTCACTGTGCGTCGCCGCAGTTTAGCAGCACATTCTGTTGACTGTGCACAGTTTCAGAATAGGAAAAAATTCTGTTAAGTCTTCAAACTGTAAAATATCAAAGTCACATATTCCATTCACTGTGCGTCGCCGCAGTTTAGCAGCACATTCTGTTGACTGTGCACAGTTTCAGAATAGGAAAAAATTCTGTTAAGTCTTCAAACTGTAAAATATCAAAGTCACATATTCCATTCACTGTGCGTCGCCGCAGTTTAGCAGCACATTCTGTTGACTGTGCACAGTTTCTGAATAGGAAAAAATTCTGTTAAGTCTTCAAACTGTAAAATATCAAAGTCACATATTCCATTCACTGTGCGTCGCCGCAGTTTAGCAGCACATTCTGTTGACTGTGCACAGTTTCAGAATAGGAAAAAATTCTGTTAAGTCTTCAAACTGTAAAATATCAAAGTCACATATTCCATTCACTGTGCGTCGCCGCAGTTTAGCAGCACATTCTGTTGACTGTGCACAGTTTCAGAATAGGAAAAAATTCTGTTAAGTCTTCAAACTGTAAAATATCAAAGTCACATATTCCATTCACTGTGCGTCGCCGCAGTTTAGCAGCACATTCTGTTGACTGTGCACAGTTTCAGAATAGGAAAAAATTCTGTTAAGTCTTCAAACTGTAAAATATCAAAGTCACATATTCCATTCACTGTGCGTCGCCGCAGTTTAGCAGCACATTCTGTTGACTGTGCACAGTTTCAGAATAGGAAAAAATTCTGTTAAGTCTTCAAACTGTAAAATATCAAAGTCACATATTCCATTCACTGTGCGTCGCCGCAGTTAAGAAGCAAATTCTGTGTACTGTGCACAGTTTCAGAATAGGAAAAAATTCTGTTAAGTCTTCAAACTGTAAAATATCAAAGTCACATATTCCATTCACTGTGCGTAGCCGCAGTTAAGAAGCAAATTCTGTGTACTGTGCACAGTTTCAGAATAGGAAAAAATTCTGTTAAGTCTTCAAACTGTAAAATATCAAAGTCACATATTCCATTCACTGTGCGTCGCAGCAGTTAAGAAGCAAATTCTGTGTACTGTGCACAGTTTCAGAATAGGAAAAAATACTGTTAAGTCTTCAAACTGTAAAATATCAAAGTCACATATTCCATTCACTGTGCGTCGCCGCAGTTTAGCAGCACATTCTGTTGACTGTGCACAGTTTCAGAATAGGAAAAAATTCTGTTAAGTCTTCAAACTGTAAAATATCAAAGTCACATATTCCATTCACTGTGCGTCGCCGCAGTTTAGCAGCACATTCTGTTGACTGTGCACAGTTTCAGAATAGGAAAAAATTCTGTTAAGTCTTCAAACTGTAAAATATCAAAGTCACATATTCCATTCACTGTGCGTCGCCGCAGTTTAGCAGCACATTCTGTTGACTGTGCACAGTTTCAGAATAGGAAAAAATTCTGTTAAGTCTTCAAACTGTAAAATATCAAAGTCACATATTCCATTCACTGTGTGCGTCGCCGCAGTTTAGCAGCACATTCTGTTGACTGTGCACAGTTTCAGAATAGGAAAAAATTCTGTTAAGTCTTCAAACTGTAAAATATCAAAGTCACATATTCCATTCACTGTGCGTCGCCGCAGTTTAGCAGCACATTCTGTTGACTGTGCACAGTTTCAGAATAGGAAAAAATTCTGTTAAGTCTTCAAACTGTAAAATATCAAAGTCACATATTCCATTCACTGTGCGTCGCCGCAGTTTAGCAGCACATTCTGTTGACTGTGCACAGTTTCAGAATAGGAAAAAATTCTGTTAAGTCTTCAAACTGTAAAATATCAAAGTCACATATTCCATTCACTGTGCGTCGCCGCAGTTAAGAAGCAAATTCTGTGTACTGTGCACAGTTTCAGAATAGGAAAAAATACTGTTAAGTCTTCAAACTGTAAAATATCAAAGTCACATATTCCATTCACTGTGCGTCGCCGCAGTTTAGCAGCACATTCTGTTGACTGTGCACAGTTTCAGAATAGGAAAAAATTCTGTTAAGTCTTCAAACTGTAAAATATCAAAGTCACATATTCCATTCACTGTGCGTCGCCGCAGTTAAGAAGCAAATTCTGTGTACTGTGCACAGTTTCAGAATAGGAAAAAATACTGTTAAGTCTTCAAACTGTAAAATATCAAAGTCACATATTCCATTCACTGTGCGTCGCCGCAGTTTAGCAGCACATTCTGTTGACTGTGCACAGTTTCAGAATAGGAAAAAATTCTGTTAAGTCTTCAAACTGTAAAATATCAAAGTCACATATTCCATTCACTGTGCGTCGCCGCAGTTTAGCAGCACATTCTGTTGACTGTGCACAGTTGCAGATTTGCAGCACATATTCCGTGTAATATGAAGAAGGCGGGTAAAAAGGGACGGGGAAGTGGACGTGATCCTGATAGTTCAGGGCGCGGGTCAGGACGCGTAGAAACTGCGCCTGGTGCCAGAGCACAAGACAGAAAGACATCCACCATACCTAGCTTCATGTCTCATTTTACAGGGCGTCGCAGGACAACACTCTCGAGGTCAGACCACTGCGAACAGGTGGTCGGTTGGATGTCAGCTGATACTGCTTCCAGTCGGTTAAGCACCACCCTGTCTTCCACCAAGTCCACTCTCAGTAGCCAAGAGTCTGGTCAACATAATCCTCACTCTGATCATCCTTCCTCCCACCATAGAGGGTCTGGTCAAAGAAGTGATCCCACACTGGGATATAGTGAGGAGCTCGTCTCATCACCAATCCTTCATTTGACCCTCTCTCCAAGCATGCTTGCAGAGGAACATGACATCTTGTGCCCTGATTCACAACCTCTAGAGGGTACCCAATCACAAGAAGATGACAGATGTGAACGGCATTTAAGGTCAAAGGAAGTGGATGATGATGATGATGAGACACAGTTGCCATTAAATCAACCACTATTACTGTCTCAAGACCTTGATGAGGAGGATGATATACAGTTGTCAATGACTGAGTATGTGGTGGGATCAAGACATGAGGAGGATGATCAGAGTGAGGAAGTGGATGAGGACTTGGTGGACGATGAGGTGACTGACCCCACCTGGGAAGGTGTAGAGCCGAGCGATGACAGCAGTCCTGAGGGTGAGCCATCTGCAGCACCGCAACAGGCTGGAAGAGGCAGTGGTGTGGCTACAGAAAGAAGGCGGACCGCACCAAACCGGCCTGCAAATGTTCCACGGAGCACCCCCTTGCGTAAATCTCCCTTGCCAAGGGGTAGGTGTTCCGCGGTATGGCGTTTTTTTAAGGAAAGTGCGGACGACAAAAGAATTGTAGTTTGCAACCTGTGCCACACCAGAATGAGCCGAGGCATAAACACTAGAAACCTCACCACCACCAGCATGATCCGACACATGGCATCCAAGCACCGTAATAAGTGGGAGGAACGCCTGGATCGCCCATCTGTGTCTGCAGGCCACACCACTGCCTCCTCTTCCCCTGTTTTCGGTGCCGGCCAATCGCCTGTCGAAGGCGCAGGCCCGCATACCTCCCGCCCTGCACCTGTACCATCTGAAGCACCATCAGCGACCACATCCACTTCCCTGTCCCAGCACAGCGTCCAAATGTCGTTACCCCAGGCATTTGAGCGCAAGCGAAAATACCCAGCCACCCACCCACAGGCCATAGCACTAACCTCACACCTTTCCAAATTACTGGCCATCGAAATGCTGTCATTTAGGCTTGTGGAGACTGAGTCCTTCCGCAGCCTGATGGCAGCAGCTGTCCCTCGGTACGCGGTCCCCAGCCGCCACTACTTTTCCCGGTGTGCCATCCCCGCATTACACCACCATGTGTCCCGTAACATCACCCGTGCCCTGACCAACGCAGTTACTGGGAAGGTCCACTTAACGACTGACACATGGACAAGTGCTTGTGGCCAGGGACGCTACATTTCCCTGACGGCACACTGGGTGAATGTCGTGGAGGCTGGGAGCGACTCGGACCCTGGGATGGCACAGGTGCTACCCACGCCGAGGATTGCAGGCCCTACCTCCATCAGGGTTTCCGCCAGCACCTACGTTATTGGCTCCTCCTCCTCCGTTTCCACCTCCGAATTCTCTGCGCGCAGCGCCACTCACCCATCAGCCGGTAGCTGGAAGCAGTGTAGCACTGCAGTGGGGAAGCGTCAACAGGCCGTGCTGAAGCTGATCTGCCTTGGGGACAAACAGCACACGGCCTCAGAGCTGTTGCAGGGGATTAGTCACCAGACCGAGCAGTGGCTCTCGCCACTCAACCTGCAACCAGGCATGGTTGTGTGTGATAATGGGCGTAACTTGGTGGCGGCTTTGGAGCTCGGCAAGCTCACACACGTACCATGCCTAGCGCATGTATTTAATTTAGTGGTTCAGCGATTTGTAAAAACCTACCCCAATTTGCATGATCTCTTGACCAAGGTGCGCCGCGTGTGTGCACATTTCCGTAAGTCATCTACAGCTTCAGCCGGCCTGTTGAAGCTGCAGCAGCGCTTACAATTGCCAGCTCACCGGCTGCTGTGTGACATGAGCACGCGCTGGAACTCCACCTTCCACATGTTGGCCCGGCTTTGTGAGCAGCAGAGGGCAGTAGTGGAGTACCAGCTGTTACACGGTCGTCGCCTCTCCGTTCAACTTCCTGTAATCAGAAGTGAGGAGTGGGAATGGATGTCAGACCTCTGTGAGGTTTTACGCAATTTTGAGGAATCGACACAGATGGTGAGCGGCGATAACGCTATTATCAGTGTAACCATCCCACTTCTGTGTCTACTGAAACGCTCTCTGCTCACAATTAAAACTGACGCTTTGCATGTGGAAGAGGTGGAAATGCGGGAGGAAGAGCTTACACAAGGTGATAGCCAGAGCACCCTCACTTCGTCTTCTCAGCGACAATTGGAGGAGGCGGAGGAGGAGGAGGAAGACACGGTTGCCTCCGCTACAGAGGGTAGCCATGGAACTTTAGTTCCATCTCTTCAGCGTGGGTGGGCAGAAGAGGAGGAAGAGGATGAGGAGATTGAGAGTCATCCTCCTGGTGAGGACAGCGAAATCTTGCCTGTTGGTACTCTGGCACACATGGCTGACTTTATGTTAGGCTGCCTTTCCCGTGACCCACGCGTTACACGCATTTTAGACAACACGGATTACTGGGTGTTCACCCTTCTGGACCCCCGCTACAAAGAGAATTTCTCATCTCTCATTCCTCCGGTGGAGAGGACAAGCAAAATGGTGCAATACCAGAAGGTTCTTGTTGAAAAATTGCTCCAAAATTTTCCATCTGACAACGCTGGCGGCAGAGTACGTGCTACCTTGGCCAACCGAGAAGGGGAGAAAAGGGGAGCACACAGCAGTTCCGACAAAGGCAGGGCAGCACTCTCCAAGGCGTGGGACACCTTCATGACACCCCGCCAGCACCCTCACCCTGATGCGCAGCCTAGTGTCACAAGGAGGGAAAAGTTTTGGAAGATGGTGAAGGAGTACGTAGCAGACCGTGTCAGCGTCCTCAATGATCCCTCTGTGCCTTACAACTACTGGGTGTCCAAGCTGGACACGTGGTATGAACTGGCACTCTACGCCTTGGAGGTGCTGGCCTGCCCTGCCGCCAGCGTTCTGTCTGAGCGGGTATTTAGTGCTGCTGGTGGCATCATAACAGATAAGCGTATCCGCCTTTCCACCGACAATGCTGATAGGTTGACACTTATAAAAATGAACAAGGCCTGGATTTCCCCTGACTTCTCCACTCCACTGGAGGAAAGCCCCGGGGGAACATAAACTCACTTTATATATGTTATTTACAATGATGGGAATACTCTGTATTCCCATTCACCCCTTCCACCCAAAAAATGGGTATATGGTTGACTCTCTTCCATATACCCTGGGATATAATTTTTATATAGGGCCAGCTCACCAGCGGGCCCAGTGATATAATTTTTATATAGGGCCAGCTCACCAGCGGGCCCTGTGATATAATTTTTATATAGGGCCAGCTCACCAGCGGGCGCAGTTTGACAATTTTTGTATAGGTCAGCTCACCAGTGGGCCTTCTCATATAATGTTTTATTGGGTCAGCTCTCTAGCGGGCCCTCTCATATAATGTTTTATAGCGTCAGCTCACTAGCGGGCCTTCGCATATAATGTTTAGGATGGTCAGCTCCGCAGCAGACCCTCACCCATAATGTTTTGGATGGTCGGCTCAGCGCACGTTTCCCTCTTAATCATGGCCCCAGTTCAGAAAAATCGAGGAAATTTTTGGGAGAATTTGCCTTTGCGCACGTTTCCCTCTTAATCATGGCCTCAGTTCAGAAAAATCGAGGAAATTTTTGGGAGAATTTGCCTTTGCGCACGTTTCCCTCTTAATCATGGCCTCAGTTCAGAAAAATCAAGGAAATTTTTTGGAGAATTTGCCTCTGCGCATGTTTCCCTCTTAATCATGGCCTCAGTTCAGAAAAATCGAGGAAATTTTTGGGAGAATTTGCAGATGATATACAAGTAAATATACAGCAAATACTGTTTGGTAACAATTTTTCGCCTAAAATCGTTTTTATCTGCCTTTTTGTGTGTTTTACGGTCAGTCTGTAAAAATGGCGTACTACGGGTGAAAGATCGTTCCCAGCAGCGATGTTGGAGTCCAAGATGCATCCAGACATCCTCCCTATGCTGTCCCTGAACCATTTCTGTGGTGTTTCCATCATTTTCTGCCCTTTTCCTATGGACCAGGCACCCTCCCCTCATCAGAGCAGGGGGTGCCTGGTGTAATGCTCGAGTCCTCCCATTGACTTCAATGGGGCTCGGGTGCTCGGCCGAGCACTCGAGCCTCCGGGGGTGCTCGGTCAGAGCACCCGAACACCCGAGCATTGGGGTGCTCGCTCATCACTAGTCAGTATATGTGTTTATAAATTAGTCTGTGTAAATAAAATACTTTGGTCTTGCTCTAAATCACTTATTCAGCTACAAAAAGAGGGGTCAGTGGTTCATGAAATATGCTAATAATTTAGAACTTTTGCACCAATTTTAAAAGGGCCTTATATATAAAGACAAACTAATAAACTAACTGCACTGTACATGGTAGACAAATACTCCTAAAATTTCAATAGATTTAAATGGTGATTTTAAACCCTTTAATGCTAGAGGTCTCCAACTCATTGTTTCACAAAGCACTGGAGACATTTCTTGCAATTAAGGGGCTAAAAGCCCTACTTTTGTCAAACTAAACTTTTATTTGTTCCCTATGGTACAGACGGTTTGCTCCAGAATGACTCTACTTTACTCTGTCTTTATACCTAAGGCCCAAACTATTTTAATCTATATAAACCTTTCATTTTTGTTGATGTCCCTTTAACAGTAAGCAGTTCACCTGCTGGAAACTCTTTTGACTCTGTTTGATGATATTTTTCTACATAGAGTGACTAATGTACATATTTTCCAGATAAGATATATATATATATATATATATATATATATATATATATATATATATATATATGTGGTCACCCTAGTCCTGTGGGTCCTGCCGGCACTTACCATCTTTCTGAGGCTGACACAGAGTAAGAGTGGGAACTCTTACTCTGTGTCAGCCTCAGAAAGATGGTCAGCGCCAACAGGATCCTCAGCCGCGGGTCTCACTCGTAGCACCAGCATACCTGCTCCATCCCAGCTGTCTCGCACACCCCAGTCCAGCCAGCCAGCCAGCCAGCCAGCCAGCCAGCCAATGAAATGTATTTCCTATATGGTTCTCATTGGCTGGTGACCATATAGCAAATATATGATAACATATATGTTATAGATCTTTTTCTGCTGAGTAAAACAAGAGAACTCCCACTGCTGTCAGTTGTTTTATTCAAAATTTATAACAGTTAAAATAATCAGGAAGTGAAGTTACTGTGTGTTTACTTCCTGATAGTTCTAACTGACAGGAAATGACTCAGCAGTTTCTATCACATTCTACGGAGAACTGTATGTCACTAATTTTCCTCTCCATTAGAATGTAACAGAATTACTAATTGGAATCTGACCACTAGAGGACATTGCTAATGTAAACAAACACAGTTTAACCCCTTAACGACCCTTGACGGTCATAGTACGTCAAGGGTCGATTTGACTTAACGACCGATGACGTACTATGACCGTCATCGAGTTCCGGGCTCCCCCCGCGGCTGCACGCCGTTCGGGGAGTCCGGAACGCAACGGAGCAAAAAAAAAAATTTGCTCCGTGGTCGTTGAGTTGCGTCCGCGGCCGGATTCCCCGGTCGTTAAGGGGTTAAACTGTAATACCACTGGAAATATGCATCTCTCAGCAGTGGAAGTAACCTTATTTTACTCAACAGGAAAACCACTACAATAAATACTGTACCCTTAAGGGTTTGGACAATACAGGGTGTCAAGTGCTCAGGAAAATGGAACACTGAATTATATATATATATATATATATATATATAAAACATAGTAGAGTGAAGATTGTAGCCGTATTAGTCCAGTGATGTAGATGTAAAATAACAAAAAAATTAATATCTTGCAATACCTTTTTATGGGACTAAAAGAATTTTGGATTGACAAGCTTTTGGGAGAACCTCCCTTTCTCAAGTCTAAAGCAATAAATAAATAAAAAAAGGTATTACAAGACCTACCTCCCAACATTTCAAACTGTCAAAGAGGGACACTTGTGTTTTAGGGGGTGTGGCTAGGGGTGTGGCTGGTGGGCAGGGCATTAAAGAGAATTTTTAGGCTATTTCATGACCTACTGACATCTTCTAGTGTGTGTATATACATATATATATATATATATATATATATATATATATATATATATATATATTTTTTTTTTTTTTTTTTTTTTTACATGCAAACATTTCTAGTTTCTCTTTTACATGTCATTTTTATGTCATTCAAAAATGTGTGCAATAATATCTATAATAGTCTTCTCTAACTAGTAGAGGTTTCTTTGTAGAGCTGATGTGTACATAATGAAAGCAACGGGCTGAAACAAAGATAGCACATTGACATGACCTTAGCAGAGTTTCCTGTGGAACACATTCAGACTGCCATTCTGCCTGCCCCAGTCTGTGTGTGTCCTGTGCAGCCTCAGCTCTTCCCTTGTAAGGATGGATTATAGAAGCTCTGCTGAGCTCATCAGAATTTGCAAAAGAGCCATCCTCATGACCAGTTCACTATGGCTGCTGCAATAATGCTTTATATTGTAGACTATAAGCAAAAACAGGAACCAGCCAAAAGGTAAACCTCGAGTACAGACCATTCAAAGTTTATATTAAAATAATGCACAGATAGGGGTGTATTCGTCAAGCTAAAGAGGTACAATTTTTGAGTAAAGGAGCTGCACCATACAATGTGGTTCTTAACCCTTTAAATACAAGAGGTATATCTAATGCACTGCTTAACAATGCACTAAAGTTATCTCTGAAATTCAAGAGGTTAAAAGCCTCTGTGGGAATTTTGGACATTTTTATTTCATCCCTGTGGTGCTTTTGGTTTGCTCTTGAGTTACACACAGAGCCTTTTAAAGTAGGTGCAATTCTGGAGCAAACCAAATGCAACATAGGGACAAATGAAACAATTGCTTTGCTTTAATGGGGTCTTTAACCCCATAAATACTAGAGAGGTCTATAATGCATTGCATTGGCTTACAAAAAACAATTAAAATCTGTGGGAGTTTTGGTAATGTTTATTTTTCTCATGTCGTACAGCTGGTTTGCTGTGGAATTGCTGCTCATTTTGGTTTGCATATACAGAAGTCCGTATATCAACCTAGGAATATTCCCTCTACTTCCCTAAGGATTATATATATATATATATATATATATATATATATATATATATATTCTGGGTACACTTGCACAAGGTCAGGTATTTTGTAGACATATAGTCAGGTGTATGATTAAACAATTATACCAAGCAGGTGTTAATGATCATCAACTTAATATGTAGGTTGAAACACAATCATTAACTGAAACAGAGACAGCTTGTAGGAGGAATAAAACTGGGTGAGGAACAGCCAAACTCACTAACAAGGTGAAATTGCTGAAGACCGTTTAATGTAATGTCAAAAGTCATATACCATGGCAATACTGAGCATAGCAACAAGACACAGGGTAGTTGTACTGCATCAGCAAGGTCTCTCCCACGCAGAAATTTCAAGGAAGACAAGGGTTTTCAGATGTGCTGTCCAAGCTCTTCTGAAGAAGCACAAAGAAATGGACAACATTGAGGACTGTAGACACAGTGGTTGGCCAAGGAAAGAGACATCAAGCGTACTTCCCCCTCCTCAATCAGAAGATGTCCAGCAGTGCCATTAGTTAAGGAATGGCAGAAAACAGTGGGACCCTGGTACATCCATCTACTGTCTGAAGAAGTCTGGTCAGAAGTGGACTTGATGGAAGACTTGTGTCCAAAAAGCCATAACTCCAACGTGGAAACAAGACCAAGTGATTCAACTATGCACAAAAACCCAGAAACTGGGGTGCAGAAAAATGGCAGCAGGTGCTCTGGACTGATGAGTCAAAATCTGAAATATTTGGCTGTAGCAGAAGGTAGTGTATTCGCTGAAGGGCTGGAGATTGATACAAGAATGAGTGACTGATGGCAACAGTGAAGCCTGGTTGAGGTTCCTTGCAAGTTTGGGACTGCATTTTTGCAAATGGAGTTGGGGATTTAGTCAGAATTAATGGTTTCCTCAATGCTGAGAAGTACAGGCAGATACTTAGCCATCATGCAAGACCATCAGGGTGGCATCTGATTGGCCCTACATTTTTTTCATTCCTGCCTTTTGAACAGTACTGTATGTATGTATGTATGTATGTATGTATGTATCTATAAGTGGAAACACTCTCACTTAAAAAGGTTAAGGGTCTGGGTGCTATGAAGTGGCTAATAATACAGAAGAATAATGGTATCAAGCACTCACAGGACTTTTTAAAGGTGCTTAATATTATTTTATTATGTATTATTATTATTATTATTATTATTATTAGCTCATGTCAACATTTTGGCCAGGCACAGCTGGCCTTCCTCAGGACAGGAAACGTGCAAGTAATTATCAAAAATACAAAATGAAAGAAAAAGACTCAAACAGCACCAACACCCCCTCTAAATCACAGGTGATCTGTCAAGCTGTGAAAATCGGCATAGACTGAAAAAGGGGAGATAACGGGAAAAATACAAAATAAAACCTAACTTTTATTATATACACATAAAACTAGAATTAATTCCCAGAGCTAATAATATATAAAAGAATATATGTGCGACTTTGTTTTAAGCGTATACTACCAAGCTCATTATCCCAATAGTCAGCCTACTCACTAAATGTTTAGTATGTCTCAAATAGAATGCTTCCACCATTAGTCACATCCCATGTGTATCCAACATATCGTTTAGAACATGAATAATGACCAAACCCACTTGTATGTAGGATGTACATTTGTAATTCTATATGGTCAGTATAGCGATAAATAGTTGATCATATATAATTACAGCTGCCCATTCAGGTTATCTTTAGTTAATGGGCTCAATAGTATCATATATGTCAAGGGGAGACAATATTCAGAAGGGTAAGGTGTGTGTCATAGCAGCATTCACCTTTCTCCACTCTCCCTATGTCTCACCCATACAAACATATTTCGGCAAACAAATATGGGTTTTCCTCTACAGATATTTAAATAAATTGTAGTAAATTATGTTCACCCAAATAATAGCCAGGATTGCCTGCCCTTATATATCTTAATAAGGAGGGGCAATATTCAGGAGGGGACAATGTATTAGAGGGGGTTTTTCAGATACTTTCTACACCCTACCCACCATCCCTCTCCCTATACCACCCCCACCCTCATATGTGTCCGTATTGGACTATCGGGTATATAGGCAATACACTCTCGGCTTATGTTATCAATCAGAATGAGTTAAGTAACCTCTTCACTGCCAAATGCCCAATTGCGCAATATATATGAGAGAGAGAGAAAGATTAGATGTGTAAGACATCTTTAACAAATTTTCCTGTGTAGCTTACACTAAGCTAAGACGTATATAGCAAATGCTAGGAATCTTTGCTCAGTACTTTCCCAATGTATATTATTTAGCATACTTCCCTGTCTAGAGTACAGCAGCCTGAGACATATATAGCAAATGCATGAGAGGAATTTCTGCTTAGAAATGTATCTCTTTCTTCTACTTCCCTGTCTGGCATATGCTAAGCTAGGCTAATAAATATGTTTGATCACTCAAACACAGGATTGTAGTACAGAGCACACAAATACAGCATAGAAAAGAAGATGAGGGGCTGGGGAAACTACAGAGGAGGAACTAGCTATAGAAACTTCTGATAAAGCTCAAAGATCAGATATTCTTATCTCACTGTTTCATGCATTATAAAGATAACTATCATCTTTAGTTCAAATGGCTTTCTTACTTGTATTTTGTATTACTAAGGGGAATGTATCACCTGAATATTCTTATTTTACTTAGGTGTACTGAAATACTTGTGTAATATTCCACTATATATGATTTTTCCAGACGAGTAATTGGCATCCTGCACAATCGGGGTGACGTCATGCTTTTCCCTTTGCATCATGGATGCAGTTTTGCACATCTCATATCATGTGCTTATGACAAATCTTTACTTTCCAAATAAAAGTGGATTTTTGTGTACTTACCAATAAATAATTTTCTCCTAGTCTATGTGGAACACAGGAATATTGGGGTAAAGTATCCTCCCGCAGGAGGGCAGGTCACTTGCCTTAAATGGCTCTCTGGAGGTGGAGACTCCATCCATGTTCCACTTTACCGCCACAAATCCAGCCCAGTTTTAACAAATACAAAGGTAGGAAAAAAACAGAAGACAGGCAGGAAAGGAGGTCATCTATTCCACAGTACCCAAAGGAACCCCTCTGCCTGGAACTCAAAAGACGTGTTTTTTTTCCTGGAGGGAAGTCATGTGTTCCACATGAACAGAATGAAAAGGATTTATCACAAAACTCTACTTTTTGCTTTCATTCAATGTGAAACACAGGAACCATGGGGATATACCAAAGTTATCCAAGATTTTAGGAAGGGAAAGGGAAAACCCTAAAAACACAGACCAGTTCTAACAGAGAGGAACTATAACAGACACAACCACAGATTACACTGGACACTACCCACCAAATAAAGTATAGGCAAAGGATACCCACACAGACCAAACAGCATGTGGGACTCTCAATCCAAAACTGGCTGTATTCAAAGCCATAACACTGACATTGTACTGTTCAACAAACATGTGAAGGGATGGACATGTCACCACCAAGAACAAGTGATTAGCAAATGCCTGGTTCTTGTAGGCCCTAGAAGCATCCACCAATCTGGTGGAATGAGTTGTGACCCTAAAGGGACAGATCTGTTTCCTGACAGCACAGGCCAGGCGAGTGTTTGCCTTAACCCAGGAAACCAGTGTCACCTGAGATACAACTAGTCCCATACAAGGGCTCTCAGGAATGACAAGCAGTAAGTCTGAACTACTTGACAAACAATACAAACTTGCACACAACCTAACTACCAAGGGAAAAAAAGCAAGTCACTTAAGGACAACAAAGACATAGTTTTTAAACTGGTAGACAAAGGTGACAAGGTCGTGATTATGAACACAATTGAGAGGCTAACAGGCAGTTTATGGATGAAAGATTCTACAGCAGACTACAAAGAGATCCCACCTCTAAACAAAAGAGCTTAAAGGGATAGTAATGTTTAATAATAAAAGCAGCTCTAATTAATCATCATAGTATTTGGGCCTTGGAGAAAGTTATTTCAATTCTGTCAGAGTTGTAATTCAAGAGTAATTGAATGATAAAGTATCCCCCTCCCTCAAGAATCAGTCCTGGGACCCTTGCTCTTCTCAATCTACACTGCATCCCTTGGAAAACTAATAAACTCCCTTGGGTTTCACCATCATCTCTATGCTGATGATACTCAAATATATCTTTCGTCCTCTGACCTCTCCCTTCCCTCCTGTCCCGAGTATCTGACTGACTGTCTGCTGTGTCTTCCTGGATGTCCTCCCGTCAACTCAAACTTAACCTTGGCAAAACTGAACTAAGTATCTTCTTGCCCTCCACAACCAGCCTCAACCCAGATATTACCCTCATCATTAACAATGCTACCATCACACCAACCCCTATAGCTCGCTGCCTGGGGGTCACATTTGACTCTGCCCTATCCTTCATTCCTCACATCCAGTCAATCTCCAAATCATGCCGACTCCACCTCCGCAACATCTCTAGAATCCGACCCTTTCTCACACAAGACACTATCAAAATGCTAATCCAAACACTCATCATGTCCCGTCTTTACTGTAATTCATTACTAATTGGCCTTCCTCTCACCCGACTAACCCCACTACAGTCCATAATGAACTCTGCTGCAAGACTAATCTATCTCACTCATTGCTTCTCTGACACCAAACCCCTCTGTCAATCCCTACACTGGCTCCCATTACCATACAGAATTAAATTCAAAATTCTGGTGCTAACTTATAGAGCCCTCACTAACACCGCACTACCCTATATTTCATCTCTCATTTCCAAATACGCTCCCTCTCGCCATCTTTGCTCTGCACATGACCTTCTGCTCTCCACAGCTCTTATTACATCCTCCTACTCCCGCCTACTAGACTTCTCTGTGCTGCACCTTAACTCTGGAACTCCCTCCCCCGCCCAAACAGACTCTCACACAGCCTTCAAATCTTCAGACGCTCCCTGAAAACTCACCACTTCAGGTAAGCCTATCAACTACATCCATAAACTTTCACCAAAAATCACCCCTTGCTTGGACCACTGTTCTAAACAGCACTTCTCACTCCCACCCACTGACTGGCAGTTCATGTGGCAGGAGGCACACCCAATAGCACTTATTCCTTCTGTGTCAAACCCACCTTCCTCTAGACTGTAAGCTCTCACGAACAGGGCCCTCTGATCCTTCTGTTCTCCACTGTTGATTGTACTATTTAATACCTCTGTATGTCTATTCCTAGTTGTAAAGTGCTGCAGAATTAGTTGGCGCTAGATAAATAAATAATAATAATGATAATGATAACACTTTCGGACTGATTTCCCAGTCTTCTGGATCCATGCCTATGGTGGTTGACGTAAGCCACAGCACTGAGCTCCAGGATATAACCCTGAGCACCAGGACATTGATGCACAGAAGAGACTCCTCCAAGGTCCACCTGCCCTTGATCTCCAGGTGGCCCAGAACCGCACCCCAGCTGCTCAAATTGGCATCCCTCGTGACCAGAGACCATTCCGGGATCACAAAGGATTTCCGCTGCCCCAGGTTGTGCAGTTGTAACCAACACTACAGATCCCATCTGGCTTTCAGAGAAAGGGATATCTGCCAACCCAGAAGCAACAAACTACCATACCAATTCTGGATGATCCCTCATGTGAACCTGAGAATAAGGCACCGCCTCTAGTGTTGATACTAGCTTGCCTAGAGCCCTCATGTACTCACTGACCGTGGCCAAGGGCCACTCTAGGGCCTGAAACACCTCCTACACCATGGACAACAGTGACTTCACCCAAGCTGGCTCTTGTTCAGTGCTGGAGGGGCAAGGTGTAGCAGGGGCCACAGCACAGGAGGGGCAGATATATCCAGAATACTCTCTAGAGAGCCCAGGTTGACATGAGGAACAGTAAGCAAAGGGGGGGGGGTCAGTGACATCCCTGAGTCCTTAGTCTTAGGTTGAGCCCCATGTCCCTTAGCATCCAAAAGACAGACCCCCTAAAGGGAAAAGTCCCCAGCCCGGATAGAACAGCAGGGAAGGTTAAATATCCCAAATGCTGCCATCCTTGTTCCATAACCCAGGTAAAGAACAGAATACATTAGTAAAATATCCATCAGGAGTGCAAGAGCCCAAGGGCTCAGAGAAAGGCTCTGTATGGAGATGTAGAAGGTAGGGGCAAAGTGGACAAAGGCACTCAAAGGGTCACTCACCAGTCTTCATTTTCTTCAGGTTACCATTGTGAAGGAAGCAGAGAAAACTTGTGTTGCAAGATTCTCTCCACAGGGCTGCAAGGGTCCACTCCAGGGGAAGCCCAGTAATGGTAACCCACCTACTCGGAGAATTCTGACAGCACAATATCTATCAGAAAATAATACAAAATCTAAAAACTAAGAAAAGTGTCCTGGCCATGTTTTCACCTCAGATAACACATCATAACCGGAAAGGCAGGGCAAGGGTTGAGATGGAAGAACGGCTCGGAGTCTCCTCCCACAAGCCTCTGTATTTTGAGATGTGTTCTACCCTCCAAGGAGGAACTCTGCTCCATATTGTGTTCCATATTGGACGATAGAGAAAGCCCCACTGGGTTGAAGGGCTTTTAACCACTAAAATGATAGAGGGGTGTCTAATTCATTGCAAAGCAATATGCCTGAAATCTCCCCAGCATTACAGGTTTTAAGAGCCTAATTTAATCAATGTTTCTAATGGGAATTTTTATCACCCATGATGTAATTGGCTTGTTCTAGAATTGCTCCTCTTTTGTTTTGTGCCTACAGCCTACACCAGCTAGATTGTATGATCTGGGGAGCAGGACACTGCTAACTGTATGGTTCTATATATTACAATGTTTGTGATTAATGCTCTCCAATTGTACAGCACAGTGGAATATGTCAGGGTTTTATGAATTCCCAATGACTACTACAGCCCATGCGTTTTGTGTGAATAGCATTGAATTCCTGGACTCTTGTCAACAGCATTTCCAGTTACCTTCTTCCAACCTTGATTATTTCTTTAACATCAATGTGTATGTCTTTCAAGCTGTCTACTTTTTGAAAGGATAGGTAGTTTCATTATGGAAAAAAAAATATATATATTGTTTGGCTTTTCCTGCCTAGTTTAACAAGTGTAATCCTCTGCTGATAGATGCTTTATTTAAAAAAAATCATTACAGTTCATACTGTTTTGTGGTACTGCATTTACTATCACGTGGTATGGAGAACTGTATCCAGTGACTAACTTCTCCCATAGAATGCAAAAATATAACCATCTGTAAATCAGGTAGAACTGTTACTCATAGTTTAATATGAAAGCAAATAAACACTTTGAACTGTCACAACTTTAGAATAAAGCACCTACGACAGTGTAAGTATCCTTGCCTTATTTAACACAATAAGCCCAATAGTTTTTTTTTTCCATTGCAAATGTTTACTGTGCTTTTAATCCCTTCACTGGCAAGGGTATTTTTACACTTGAGAACCAGAGCAATATTGGCCATTTTAGTACGTCTTTCTTCTACCATATTTCCTTCTAATTCATTTAGTACAGCCACACAATTTATAAACTTATTTTAACCTTTTGAGTGCCAGAGGGGTACGGAATGCATTGCGTTGCAATGCAGTCTGTACCCCTCTGGCACTCAAAGGGTTAAGGTTAAGCATGGCTTTCTTCTGATACCTTATTTATATGTATAACCCTATCATTTAGCTTGATTATAATATAAAAATATGAAGGAAAAAAAAATACCTCCAAAAGTGTCCATTTTTAGGGTACTGTCCCTCTTTCCCACCTTGGTGTCCCTGTGTTTAGGCTATCATACTGTGTGGTGTGTAGATAAGTGTATCACACTGCTCCATAGCAATAAAACATTAACTCCTTAAGGACCCATGACTGTCCAAGGACAGTCATGGCTTGTTTTCAGTTAACCCCTTAACGACCAGCGGTCGCGGGGTGTGTGGTCCTTTAAGGACCCGATAGGGAATTTTGGCATGCCGCCCCATGTGACTGATCACGTGGGGCAGCACGCCGAACTGAGGGACTGAAAGAGACCGCTCCGGTCTTGAAGCGATCAAATTCAGTCCCCGGTATTACTCACCTGCAGGAGCGCGGTAAGTAATATTACATGACGTACCAGGACCGCCACCGGACACGAAGGGGTTAAGGCCAGATGACGGTCCTGGACAGTCATGGAATTCCAGGCTCCCCGAGAGGCTGCACGCCGTTCGGGGAGTCAAGAATCAGAGAATTAAAAAAAAAAAAAAAAAAAAGTCTCTAGTCATTAAGTGACCGCACCATGCGTGCGCGGCTGGTCCTTAAGAGGTTAATTTTTGTTTACACCTCCCTATATGTGTTTATAAATTAGTGTATGAAAATAAACACTTTGCTCTTGCACTAAATCAAGTATTCAGCTACACAAATAGGTGTCAGTAGGTTATTAAGTAACCAAACCCACCAGTCCTGCGCCCAACACCACAATTTAAGTGTCCTCCCTTTTTGGCCACTTTACATTTTGGGATGTATGTTCTTTGCTGCTCCCTTTATCAAGATCACAGTGAGGAGGAGAGAGGCAGAGAACAATGACAAAGGCAATGTATATTTACATTGTCTTTGTCATGTGGCTCCACTGGCACATGTGGTCACTGTAGCAGTGATGACGTTTCAGACACTGGCGAAAGGCTGAAATGGACTGCTCTGGTCCTGTTACAGACTGACCTGAGGTGTGCTGTGTTCATTAACCCATGACGTGCCAGGGCCGTCCCTGGTCCTCCAAGGACCAAATTGTGTGACGGTAATTGGTCCTTAACAGGTTAACATACCTTGCCTCTACACCAGTGGTTCCCAACCCTATCCTCGGGCACTCCTAATAGGTTATGTCTTTGGGATTTCCCTGCTTGAGTACAGGTGAGATAATTAGAGGCACAGTCATTTAACTCACATGAGCACAAGCAGGAAAATCCTAGATATGACCTGTCACAGAGGATAAGCTTGGGAACCTCTGCTCTAGACTTCTCCTGCTGCATTGTGTATGACAGGCCTTTACGTGCCTGTCTTCCACTGGTTGGACACATTTCTGTGGCAAAGAGGCAGGGCAAGCCAACATTCAGTTTTAGGACCCAGTGATAAAAGTGTAAGCTAATTTATTTCAGAATTAAAGGGACATTACGACCTAAAACTGCAGTTGGGTTATATAATTTTACATACCATGAATTTCCAGCTAGCAGCTGTAAAAACATTTAGTTTATGACATATCTAATATATAATCATAAACATGTTTAATGTATATATACATCTATATTGAATACATTGTTTAATATTTTGTTTGTGCAGTTTGAAATTAGAAGTGCAAATGCAGCTGATTTACAGAGATTAGTACCTACCACTCCTCTTTTCAGAGAGGCTGTTACCTCAACTAAGCCAATTTATGGACAATACTGTACCATCAATTCTGAAGACCTGTCAAGCCTGCTATGGTAATGGAAATCAAGGAGTTATGGTAAAGGCAGTGGCTATCCCCACAGAGAATATTTAATATTTTAGGCCTCAAAAAAATATTTTTTTTTTCCAGACATTGGCATGATGTACAGAATATTTAAAGGTATAGTAATGTTTCACAAAAAAAGCAGCTCCAATTAATCTTCACAGTATTTGGGCCATGGAGAGTGTTATTTCAATACTGTCAGAGTTGTAGTTCAAGAGTAATTGAATGATAAAGTATCTCCCTCCCACCCCTTTTACCTAGTGTAAGCAAGCCACCTCCCCTCAGATGTGGAATCTGGTCATCTGACAGGTCGCAGCAAGTGCCAATCTTCTTACTGTGAGCACAAGGAAAAGCCTGCCACCCTTGACAGGGTTTTTCAGGTTTTTCCTTATGCTCCCTGAAGATTGTCCCTCTCTGCGATCTATCCAGACAGTCTTGCTGCGCTGAGGCAAGCACTGTTACATCAGTAAAAGGAGTGGGAGAGGCATGCTTTATCATTCAATTACTCTTGAACTACAACTCTGAAAGTATTGAAATAACACTCTGAATGGCCCAAATACTAGGAAGAATCATTGGAGGTGCTTTAATTGTGAAATATTACTATCCCTTTAAGTGAGTATAATCCCAGATCATTTTTAGGGGCTGGTATTTATTATCTGTATCTCCCCCTTTGAGTGTTGGAGGGGTATGCAAAACATTGCTTTGCAATGCATTGTGTACCCCTCTGGCATTCAAACGGATATACTGCAATTAAATTATGTGAAATATACACATTTGTAAGATAAGAAAATAACACCACTGCAAAAGAATCTTCATTTTTATTTCAATATGGACAGATAATACATTTGGACCCTATTTTACAAATGTTTTAACAAGTATTTGCATATGTCATTGTGCATCTTATTTGCTAGAAATATGATGCTGGATCCAAAGGATTTCAATCCCACACGTCACATTTTTTTCCTTTTTAAAAAAAAGTCAATCCAAGGTCTAAAAACCACACACATTTCAAAAGTGCCACATCTGTACAAACACAAACAGCTCAAAGAACATATAAGAAAATAAAATTTACATGGTGGACATTTCAAGAAGCTAAGATGGCAAAGAAAATAAACATGCGAGAATGTGTTGGGCTTGCTCCTTAGAGAGGTAAACATTGATCTATGTGGTGGCTGGAGAAGGAGGATTATAGAAGCGGACGTAAGGAGAACTGTGAATTGGAAAGATTATACGACAATCCCTTTGTGGCCGGAACTGCCTGCAAGACTGCGTGATTAATTAAACCATGTTAATGTAACAAAAGAACACGTTGAGCAGGGTAATTAAGAGATCCATTGTTGGAAATAACATGCTGAACAAGACTAGGCCCAAAATGAGGAGAGTTGTAATCAAGCACTTTTACAACCGGTTCTTCAAAACTAACTTCATACACTGCAGTCTGTCATTTAGACTTTACTTATATTTAACATTCTTCACTTACTTTAGCCAGTAACGATTACATATGAAATTACCCAGAAATACTTAGCTTTCCATAGTAGGAGTTCCATTTGGAGGCCAGTGTGTCTAAAGAAATAGAAGAAACTGAGGCAAAACAACTGTCCCACATGAGACAAATAACAGTCACAATTAGTTAACCCTTTGAGTGCCCGAGGGGATAATGAACGCAAGAAGATACTCCTCTGGTACTCAAAGGGTTAAATAGGGGTTTAACCCCCTTGAATGCTGGAAATGTCTCCACCTTATTGTAAAGCAATGCATTGGAGACTTCTTTAGCACTCAAAGGATTAATAGCCTCATTTAAACATATGGGAACTAGTTTTAAAGCCGTGTACATGGGCAAACACTGGCAGCCCTGCAGTCATACACAATACTGACTGCCCGAACGTGCCACAGCTGATTTGGAACAGGGCGTTTCGAATTCAGACCGTAGTCCTCTCTGCACACCTTGCTGGGATCAAGTGGAGAGGACTCCGGTCTGACTTTGGAGCGCCCCGCTCCATATGTGACGCAGCGCGTTCGGGCAGTCAGTATTGCACATGACGGCTTCTGACAAACATCCTTAGCAAATTATAATATAGGATTTGTGTGTGTTCCCAGTAGTGCCCAGAACGTCTCTACTTTCTTTGTATGTGGCCCTTAACATTTCTTCTAAATTTGAGTGCCAGAGGGTTAACAGACCCCATACACACATCCCATTTAACCATCTGCGTGCCAGAAGCATGTGCAATGTTCAGATGTGGTGCACACCTTTGTGCTCAAAGGTTTAACCAACAAACCCATCTGTACTACTTGTTTTTTTTAATCTACATTGCAAGAATACAAAAAAAAAACTAAAATAAAATTGGGAATCACCTAATGTATTACAACTCCAATATACAGAGCTCTGAAGCTCAACGTAAACTTTTCTTATAGACTCTTCTCCTTCGACTTTCCCTCACACTAATGTTTCTCTATGGATTCTAAATAAAAACATTATCAAATAAATAGAACATTCAGCTATTTCCAGCTGCCCAACTTGTTGCTTTTATTTGAATCTGAAATCTCACAAAAAAAGGGAAAAGCAGCACCACAATGGTCTTGGGTAGCGAGTTTGACACTAGCTCACTTCATAGCAGATTTCACCTCATGAACTGGAGTCTGTCAGCCATTTTAGTTGTAGGCATTTTTATGAAGCCAAAGAAGTGCAATTCTGGAAAAAACAAACAAAAGCAAAGCAAAACTAAAGAGCCCCATAGGAAGGAAAGAGAAAATAGCTTTAAAAGCAGCTTTTAATCTCTTGAATGCTAGAGGTCTCCAATGTATTGCTTTGCATTTAAATCAATGGGACTTTTCATTTCCCCCCTGTGGTACAGTTGGTTTGCTCTAAAATTGCACCTCTTCAGCTTGATGATTAAAGCCGTGAGTGTGTGTGTAAGTGTATGTGTAAGTGTGTGGGGGCCGGGACTTAGCTTCTCATTCATTCTCTCAAACACAGAAACGTGCAAACAGTCATACAAAAGCATGCAGGATTTCCTGTATAATTTCTATTTACAGGAAACCATCTCTGACTGTTCTAAAAAAAAAAAGTATATACCTTTAATGTTGCATAGGAACTTTTTAAAGTAATACGTTTCAGGCCTACCATGCAACAAAGAAAGCAATTATGGGCCGTGTTCAGGAATCTCAGAAGAGCCATTCTGGGGCAAACAAAAAAATCCCCATATTTCCCCTGCTTTAAATGCGGCTTTTAACCTCTTTAATTCTAGAGGTTGCCAATGCTATGCAATCTGCTGGAGACTTATTTAGCGGTTCATTGAAATCAAAGTGGGTCTTCATTAGTCCCTTATGAAGCAGTTGGTTTGCTCCAGTATTACTCTTCTTTAGCTTTCTGAATATAGGCCTATGCATCTTTTGGAATTAACCCTTTGTGTGTCAGAGGGGTATCCAACGCATTAAATTGCAATGCTCTGACACCACTCTGGCACTCAAGGGTTAAGAGATTTTTAGCAGCAGAAAAGGAGTGAACTAGCTTTGTTAACCCCTTTGCATGTAAAAAAACAGGATTCAACAAGACTCCCCCTCTTGTACGTAAAGAGTTATTTTAATAATGGAAAACAAAAGCATGTTACTGTTGTGCTTCTCTTTCATTGCTGTTTATCCTGAGCTTTGTGTCTGCTGTCTGATCTGAAATGTACCCACCACCCTGTTTATCTCTCTGATCTCCCTGCAATTATCTCTAGAGATACCTGTGGGATGTGGGCAAGTGATTAAAGTCAATGGATTCTCCCTCTTCTCTTATGGAGAGGAAAAATCAAATGCAGAGGTAGATCTGGAGGCACCGCATCAAGTCCTCTGCTTGTAAACTACACAGCTGTGATGTAATATCATAAACCTCTACATTGACTAAAGTGATATTTCAATGCCTCTCATGGCCTTCTGACAGGAAAAATATCTCTATTCCAAGAACATGTCATACCGACTTGCAAAATACCTAATTATGTTTCCTTGTGTACAATCACAACACACTAAGGCTGATATACTACGAAGGACCAGAGTAATTTTGGGACAAATGAAAATCCCCACTGGATTTAACTGGGGTCTTTAAAGAGATAGCACTCAGTAATTTTTCTTTATGACAATGAATTACTGACTAGTTTCATAGGTTTTTTTTTAACCCCTTAACGACCTTCTGATGTGCCAGGACTGCCATCTTTTTTTCGGAAGGAGAGGTGAAGGTCCTGACTATAAATAAAAACAGGGTTTGAAATTGACCACTCGAAGACTGGAGATGTCTCTCTCAGACCCCCGTTTGGTGCATCGTTACATGCAACAGGCCACGTGTGCCGGCATACATCAAAGTGGTCCTTAAGGGAAGGTAACTTCCTGGGACCGCTAGTCCTTAAGGGGTTAACTTTTAAGATTGCCCCCGTCTCCAGTATTTTCCGCTTGTAAGTGGCCAATGAGACGGATCTGTTGCTATGGCAGTCTGCATAACATTTCACTCACACAGACATTTGTCTCTGTGTGAGTAGTTTTAATGCATAATGTGCAATGAGAGAAGTTTAGTCTGTGTAAGTGACCACTGGGCACACTGACATGGAATTTGGTTGGTTGACCATTCAGCCAGTTCCCAGGAGAACAAGGCTGAGTGGATGTGGATGTGTGTGTGTGTTAACACTGAAACTAGACAACATTAAGTCATGTGACCAACATTAGTCACATACTTTAATATTGTACAGTAAATTACAATAAAGAAAAAATGAACCAATGCCCTCTCTTCAACCCCTTGAAAGCTAGAGAGGTTGACAGTGCAAATGGGTTGGAGACCTCTCTAGACTTCTCTGGGATTAGAAGTCTCATTTAAATAAACTGTAAATTTGGGGAGATTTTGTTCTCTGTAATTTAACTGGGTCAAGCCATAAAATCTCCTCTTTTTTTAATCAGCCTCAATGATTTGCAACATGTCATCTCCAAGGACCACACACTAACCCTGCAAATTAACATGGCTATTACAGCTCTCACTTCCTGCTCCGTCTGCCTGGTTGCCTCATTCCTCTAAGTAACAAATTATGGCGTTGTACAGAGTCAGAGATAAATGCTGAGTGCCAGAGGGGTACCCAATGCATTAAAAGACATTGTGTTGGATATCACACTGGAACACAAAGGGTTAAGCTAATGTGATGGTTGTATTGAAAAAATGGTCAAATTCAAGTGTGCATACTCCAATTCTGGGCAGAATGTGGCTCTCCAGCTGCATTAATACTGCAGCTCCCATCGTTGTCACCTGAAGATGAGATATAAAGCACAAAGACTGCTGAATTTCTGCAGGTTATTCAGCTCCTGGTTTACACACAATAAACCACGTTTATTTTAAAATTTCAGCTCTTGAACTTTGTGGCCAATGGTCACGTCATTCAGCAAAAAAACATCATAATATTTTGGGTGCAAACACAAACTATAAAAGATAATTAGGGTTGCTAGTGTAAATTAATTAATTCTGCTTGGTTCAGCCAATCCGTTATCCAGCAGAAGTGGTTGTTTTCTTTTGGCATTGGTATCAATGTTGTGTAACAAACATTCAGATGCTCTTAAGAAAAATGGACTAAAGAATGGAAACGGTTTGGGAAAAAGCATTTTTTTTTTGCATCCATAATGATGGATTAAGCCTGTAAAATGCTATATTTGGACTATTGTTATTGAAAGACTACTCTTGCATTATGACAAAGCTAAAGATGTATGCTGTTTTGAAGACCAAACTGAGCTATTGTGCTGTGCTGTTTTGTAAAACCTTGTACCACACAAATATTGTGTGTGTCCTGCATAAGGGTAGATCTCTTAAAATTATTTATTAAAAAAAAATACCTTAATCCCTTGGATGCTATACATATCTCCAATGCACTGAAGAGCAATGCATTGGACATGTCTATAGCATTCAGGAGGTTAAAGGTACAGAAATGTGAAATTTTAAAATTAAATGTTCGGGAATGTGGTTTATAACTGTAGGAAGTTATGGGAATCGCACTCCAATGCGCGTGTGGAGACCTCTCTAGCATTCAAGAGGTTAAAAGCCTGATTTATTTGAACCAGCATGTCCTCTTCTGGTGCAGTTGGTTTACTTAAGTACTTCCACATATGTGTTTTAGTCAATAAAAGCAGAGACTGTATGAATCCAAGGACAGGACAATTTAACCCCTTAATGACTGGTCAACGTAGCGAGTGGCCAGAAGTTAAGGACCATGGGTGAGTTTTTGTTGTTGCAATGGATTCTGGAGATTTTTTTTTTTTTTACTTACTCATCCAAAAACGTTTTATTCAGTACCACTCCAAACTTTGAATGCAAGGGTAAAAAACAATGAAAACATGCAGGCAAGTGGCTGACTGCATTACTGATCTAGAAACAAATCAGTGCAAACCCTAAAGGGAAGTAAAGGTCAGGGGCAAAGGGCTCTCCAGCTATATATAGTTACCTGATACCTATGGTAGCTTAACACTCTCTCACTCCCTTTCTGTGAACTGTAGGGCTGGGTAATGTGTCAGCACTTCACTTATCATTTAACCCCATCCCGACAATGGACGTACATGTACGTCCCGCAGAATCTGTCAATTAGTGACAGATGACGTACATGTACGTCCAGGAAGTCGTTCAAAACAATGGGTAAAAAAAAAGTTCGGCGGGTGTTAAGTGCCGGCCTCGTGCACACGCGGCCGGTCACTAAGGGGTTAAAGACATAGTAATGTCACGGTATAAATGAAGATCTGATTATGCCTTATACTTTTTAATAATGCTCCGTACCTTTGGCAACGTTCCTACCTGTGTAGTTTTTCTGTATTGATACTTTAAAGTTTCCCCCTCCTGCCATTTTTTCCCCAGCGTCACTCTTCTTCCATCAGATCAGAAAGCTGGTCCAAGCAGATCACAAAGAGGGACAATACTGTGTGAGCATAAGAAAATTCCTGCTCCCCTTAATCAAGGGGGGCAGGTTTTCCTTATAGAGATAACATTCTCCCTCACTGCGATCCACCCGGACAGGCTTTCTGATCTGAAGGAAGAAGAGTGATGTTGGGGAAAAATGTCAGGAGGGGAAAACTGGATCCACATTTATAGTGTGACATTACTATGTCTTTAAGAGAGAAGAAACAACATTGCTATCCTTCCCACAAGTGAAGTGCTGTAGTCACCCAATCCTGCAGATCATGGAGATGGGAAAAGGAGGGTTTTGAGCAAAGGAAGCGCTAAACCCACAAACTGTCAGGTTTAGCACGAGGAGTTGCTGGCAAGATTGGTTCAAGTATTAAAGTGATAGTAATGTTTCACAAAAACAGCAGCCCCAATTAATCTTCATAGTATTTGAGCCATAGAGGTTGTTATTTCATTACTGTGAGCACTGTAGTTCAAGAGTAATTGAATGATAAAGTTTCCCTCTTTTACCTAGTGTAAGTTCCCACTCCTCAGATGTGGAATCCAGTCCACAGACCAGACAGCTCACATCAAGGGTCAATATTCTTACTGTGAGAACAATTAAATCCCTGCCCCCCTTGACAGGTTTTTCAGCTTTTTCCCTTATCGTAATTGAAGATTGTCCCTCTCTGCAATCTACCTGGACACTCCCTGCTGCTCTAAGCTGAGCGGTGTTACATCAGTAGAAGGGCCGGGAGAGGAATACTTTATCATTTAATTACTCTTGAACTACAACTCTGACAGAATTGAAATACTCTCCAAGGCCCAAATACTATGAAGATTAATTCGAGCTGCTTTTATTATGAAACATTACTATCCCTTTAAAGGCCCAGATCAGTGCCCACATTTGATTTAATCCCTAAAAGGGGACACACGCTCACACCACAACATCTATTATTAAAGCACACATTGGGCCTTATGCAGAAACAAATATATGCAATTTTGAAGTAAACTGCACCATAGATGACAAACACAAAATGCCAACCTCCTTTTGCATATTACCTAAAGTCAAATTGCCGATCACTGTATTTTTATAATGCTGCAGTCATTCTGCAGAACAGAATGTTCTATATGCTGTAGTAGAAGGCTTTTCTACAATGCTTTACTGTCATTTTTAAATTGCATCTTTTTTTTTCACAGTCCCACAAAGAGAGGGTTAGGATGAAAATATTTATACACACACACACACACACACACACACACACACACACACACACACACACACACTATACATACGCACACGCTATACATACGCACACGCTATACATACGCACACGCTATACATACGCACACGCTATACATACGCACACGCTATACATACACACACACTCTCTCTCTCTCTCGTGGGCAAGATAATATATTGAAGAACTAGTTGAAGAGCCCGTTACACGGGCCACAGTGTCACTGCCAGCCGGTCGCGGGGCAGTCATGCGCAGTAGAGACTGCCCGTGCCGCGGCTGATACAGAGCTGGATGCTCACGGGTAGCAGTCTCTACTGCGCATGACTGAGTCGTTACACGAGTTTTAGCGAATTATTATATAGGATGTGGTTCAACACTTATCCTTCAATTTCATGACAGCCTTTTCTGGGACTAGGGCACGCGGATATTGAGAGATTTATGCGTTACAAAGGAAAACAAGCAAAGTGATGAAAGTTCTTTTTAAAAGCATGATATAAAAAAAGAAATTGGGGAATTTCATGAATACATTAGTTAAAAAGGAAATAGTAAAACCTTCAATGGGAAACTACACCTAACGAATAAGTGGCTCTTAATGTATATACGGTGTTGCATAACTCTCTGGTTCTCAAGAGGTTAACAGAACAACTTACTTACATAGGAGTCCTTCATACAGCAGTCAGAATTCTCCATGTGTATATTTTTAGCCCAATATCTGCAGTTGCCTGAATTGTTTAATCGTCATCGTTAATCACCTATGTCCACCTTCTTAGGCTGCTAAACTCTATCAGTTTCCATTAGAGGGGTGGAATAAATTAATAAGGAAAAATATTAATGAAAATCATTTCAAGATGGAAGCTCAAATTTAGAGGAGTTGAAAAGGTTAATCTTAGAAAAATAAATACATAAAAACACTATGTAAACTTTTACATTTTAAAAACTATATCCTTTTAATTAGAATTATACCAGATTGCTGTATGAATTACGAACTTAGGCAAGTAAATTTATTGAACAAAGTATGAGCCACTTATTCCAGGGGGATAATTCCCTTAAATCAAGGGTGAGCAACCTGCAGCCCTCCAGCTGCTGCTGGACCACAACTCCCACTATCCTCCAGCAGCTGAGGAAGATGGGAGATGGAGTCAAACATCTGGATAGTAGCAGGTTGCCATCTCCCACTTCAACCATATGAATGCAAGAGGTGTGCAACATCTCTTTGGCACTCAAAGGGAAGGCCTTACTGCATTACCTTGCACCTCTAATACTCCGGAGGAGAGAGAGTATGTGTGGGGGGAGGGGAGCTGGATTTACTAGGATGAACTGGAGTAGCTCCGGAGCAAACCAAATTTACCTGATGACATCACCTGTGAATTGCCACGGTACAGTTCCGAAGGGGAGGTGATTCCCAGCCTTTCGATACCAATCCGTACCATGGTGATTCACCAGTGACATCATTGGATAAGACTTTAAAAGCTAATATCACAGTTAAAATACCGATTAAAAAAACAAAACAAAAAAAAAAACAAAAAAAAACCTGCTGAAACTTTATTAAAGCCAGATATTTATATAGTAAAGACCTGACAGGAGGTGAGAGTTCCACTTTAACATCCTGAATACAAGGAAAGGTCGAACGCCTTGTGAAGCAAGGTGTTGAAGACATCTCTAGCATTCAAGGGGTTAAAAGCCCCATTTAAAACAATGGGCATTCATATTTGTGCCCTATAGTGTTGATGGTTTGCCCCAGAATTACTCCAGTTCCTCTTCATGCATCAGCCTCAGGGGTTATGTTCTAGATGAGAGATATTAACAAAGAAATGGTTTTCTTACAAAGTAGAGTCAATACACTGCTCATTTAGGTGGAAGGGGTGAGGACAATGCTTAACGCACATTTTGACAAAGAACTGGCAGCTGCATGCCATACCCTCTATTGTGGACTCAGTGCTACATACAAGTACTACTCTTCCTTCATCTGAAAGATGCATTAAACAACTGCAGTACTCTGATCAATGAGGCCTGTCAAAGAACAGAGCCTGTATTTACTAAGCAGTGTAATGCTGATGCCAACAGATTACTGCCCATTTAAATCTATAGGCTACGAGGGTGAGACCTAGGAGTGTTGTAAGGAATGTTACAGTGGAAGACCACCTAGCAAAAATGGGCCACTCCCTCCTCAAAATCATCCCTGGCAAGAAGGGCAGGAGATTTGTTGTCACAAAATAAACACACCCTCCTATGACATATCCCTATCACATACGGAGAAAATATAGATGTAAAAACCCCTTGGAGACTAGAGATGTCTCCAATGCATTGTGTTGTGTCAGGCATTTTTAGCATTCAAGGGGTTAACTGGACCCCACCACCTAAAAAAAACCTTTGGCGGTTTTGAAAGGGATTTTAAAATCATCTACATGTTGTATTAACCATTTTTATATAGCAAACTGCTTTGCGTTATTTCAGTTTACAGATCATATTAATTAACCCCTTAATGACCAGTCACGCAGGTACGCGGCGGTCACTAAAGGACCACGGAGCATTTTTTTTTTTTTGCCGATCCAACTCAGGGCTCCCAGAATGGCGTGCAGCTGCGCGGGGAGCCCTGAAATCCATGACGGTCCTGGTATGTCATGGGTCGTTCGGTCACTTTTACCCATGACGTACCAGAACCGTCAAGGGTCGTTAAGGGGTTAAGGCATCCCACACAGCATTTTTGTGCCTTAGCCCAATTCTTTCAGTGCTATGATAGGTGGGCAATGCACTGCTGAGTAGTGTCAGTGAGTGGGGAAGGTAATGCAGGAAATGCCTTATTAGCATAATCTATACATCTAAATAACTATAAGCAGTATTCTAATTTAAAAAAAAAAAAAAGATTAACAGTAGGCGATTTTGAAATTCCTTCTTAAATAGTGATAGAGTTCCATTAAACTGAAGAGTTATAATCCCTGTACTGCTAAGCAGGTCCTGAAGAGGTTACATTTTTGTTTTCTATTAAGCCGTGCTGCATTTTTTTTGCATTTCACTTTCCTGCCAATGGACCCATACATGAAGTTCAGTCTCTTTTGGCATACTGCACAGTTGGCTGCATTGAGGCAAGAAAAAGTTGACGAATGTGGGATTGATTAACACAGGGTTGGGCAATCTTTAGCTCTGCAGTTTTTGTTGTTGTTGGGCTACAATTCCCATATCCTTAGCTGACCTTAGGCCGGCTGAGGATGATGGGAACTGTAGTCTCACAGAAGTTGCCCAGCCCTGGAAAAGTACCTTATGCCATCTAATGATTGTAATGTCAGTATTTCCAGTAAACACAAGTAATCTTAACATTTATACCTTCAGACTGTTCTAACATATTATTGCTTTGCTTCATTACAGGAGACAAAAACATACTGACCTATAATGTAACGACAATCAAGTTTGTACCAGATGAAGATTGAAATGCTTAGCCCTTGAAACAGAATTATTTCAACTGGATTATACATGGAGCCAATTTTTTTTTTTTCTTTACCCCTCCTCTTTTCATTAATAAAACAATTAAAATGGTAACATTTCTTAGTTATTAATATGATTTAGTTACGGGTATCAAAATATTCTGATAACTGCTAGGATTAGCTGACTAGCTTGGGCAAGACTGTTCGAAGTGGTATGCTCCCATTTGAGTCATTCATTAAATTCGCCCGTAACTTGTTGGCCACACCCACTACAGGTGGTAGTTTGGAGTTAATCCCTGGGAAAGAGCTGGTATGGCTGGCAATCCTTTTTCCTGAGGCCTTGTCTGTGACTGAGGGCTTAGGCAATCGCTTGCATATCCATTGGTGTCGTAGGGCCTGGCTTGGGGTCATACGTGCGACTGGGTCCCAATTAAGACAGCCCTTTAAGAAATCAATGAAAAGGGTGTCTTCACAGCCCTTCAGAGCTGCCACCCAGTCTTTGCTGCCAGGAGCACCTCGCATCTTGCCCCTGCGCGACCTGCTCCCATTAAGGACTGCAGTGCCATTGGGGAGAGTGGTGACTGTGCAGTACCGGGGGTAGCCCTTTGAGTTGACAAAATTCTTGGCTCTTTTGGCTTGTTCTAGGAGCTTAGGAGGTGGTGCGCCAAGGAGCTCCATCATGCAAGCTAGCTGGTCTCCTTCATCTTCACCTGGGAATAATGGGTATCCGGTAAGGAGTTCAACCAGTATGCAGCCAAAGCTCCACATATCAATGGGCATGCCATATCGGCTTCCCAGGATGACCTCGGGAGCCCTATAGAAACGGGACTGTATGTACGTGTAGACTCTCTGATGCTCAAAACAACTGGACCCAAAGTCTATCACCTTTATTCCACTGCGTCCTTGTTGCTTGAGAAGAATATTTTCAGGCTTCAGATCACAGTGGATGATCTTATTCCTGTATAGTGCCTCCAAGCACTGTAGAATGGAGTGGGCAAACTTTCTAACCAGCTGTAGGCTGAATCCCTGGAACTTGTTCCTTTTAATGAGCTCGTACAGGTTCATACTGAGAAGCTCAAATGTCATGCAGATGTGGTTTCGGAAAGTGAAACTCTCCAGCATGTGGATCACATTCATGCTCCCGGTCTTGTCCTGCTTTTTAAGATGTTCCAGGATGCGGATTTCTTCTGCTGCCTGTCTGTGGAACCTCTTTTCATTGCGGACCATCTTCAATGCCAAATGCTGGTGGAGCTTGTGATCGTAAACCTTTGCCACCTGCCCAAAGCTGCCTTTCCCTATCACTTTCAAGACCTCATAACGGTATGCCAGCTGGTCATGGGGCACTAGAGTGTACCCTCCTTGGTCATCATCATAACCTCCATTGTTAGGACCCCCGACCACCCCTTGTCTCTTCTTTGCATTTGGCCCCACAAAGTAAATCTCAGTAAAGCTGCCGATCTCTTGCAGCTCATAGGCTGACAGCTGGTGCTTGTATTGCTTTACTGCCTGCTCAGGAGCTAGGTAGGTGGCCTTTGATGACTTGATGGAGCCATCGCTGGATTTGGATGTCCCAGAGCTGTCAGAGCTCTTCTCTTTTGTCAGCATGGGAAAGGTGCTCTCTGTTCCTGGGACTACTGCACCGACCCTGCGGTTGCCAGAGTCCTCAAATAATTGCTGAACTTTCACTTGCTGCTGATCCTTCATTGCAAATTTATTTCCACTTATCTGTGAAGACAAAAATAAAGGAACACATAAGATTTGGCAAAATACAGGGACTTAAAAAAATAAATAAATAGAAAATAAGAACAAAAAATAAGAATAAAAAATGGAAAGATAGAGTGAAAGGTATGTTCGAAAGATTATAGTCTTCAATGGAGGCCATATGCACAAAAGAACAGTGGAATAATTCTGGAGCAAACCAAATGCACCACTGGGACAAATAAATTCACATTAATTTAAATGGGAATTTTAACCTTTAGAGGTGGGTGCTACATATGCAGCAGCAAGTGGCACACCTTTCACATTCTAGGGATTAAATGCCCCAAATTTAAGTTAATGGGAATTTGGGGAATGTTTAGCTACCCCCTATGGTGCACAATACCTTGTCCCAGAAAAACGCCAACATTATTTTGAACATAGGAACCATATTCATCAATATGTGCCTCATGCATAAAATAAAGGATTAATTCTGGGGCAAACCAGCTACACTATAGGGGGCAAATAACAACATCCCCAGGGATCTAAATGGAGCTCTTAACATCTTGAATGCTAGAGAGGTCTCCAACACAGTGTTAAGCAAGGTGTTGTGAACTCTAGTAATCAAGAGGTTAAAAGCCTAATTTATATAATTTGGACAATTTGAAATGTCCCTATAGTGCAGTTAGTTGTTCCACTATGTGTATCAAGCTCTTTATATCTGGCAGGAAAGGATTGCTTTAACTCTGAGTGCAACAAAGGTAGTCAACTCAAATGTATTGCAATGTGTTTGATACCTCTCTGGCACTCACAGGGTTAAACTACAATATGATCATAACATTTTATTAATTCATTTTTAAACGCCATAATCCTTTTTCTGGCCAGGAGTTTTGAACAACTCTATGGCACCCAGAGGGTCCACTCTAATTAGAAATGTGCATTCTCTCTCGCGTTTTCAAGAACAACATATTAATCATGAGCATGGAACATTGCTACTGTAAAATGTAGTGACCTGGAGATGTCAAGCATGCAAGGTGACCTTGAAACTAATCAAAATGGGAATGGAGAAAAGCAGTCTGCTACAGTCTAGAGGTAAATAAAAGTACATTCTAGGTCTAAGTTTTATTTCAGTTTTTTTTTTTTTTTTTTTTTTTTTGGCACAACAATCACAAAGCAGCTGCAATGCCCTGCTTATATGAGAAAAATGTTTTCTACTGCCAGTGCTTAGATCCAATACTTATAAAATAGTTTGTAAAATAGAAAGGAAAAACTTTAGGGCCCATTTCACAAGGGTGACATCAATGCAGACATGGTGCGTAAGAGATGTCACCTATACAGAAAGGAATGCTAGTGGCCTATAGTGCTTTTCACATGGGATACCGTTGCCTATACCCCCCCCCCCCCCCGTGAATGCAAACAGATCCAGCATGCTATATCTTTTCTGTGTTCATGTAGTAAAGAAGCTAAGTTGCAGCATGGCAGATCTGTGGAGCTGCCATCAGATCTTTCAGATGAGATACATTGGAGTTTGCAATACACACTCGCTCATGCGAGTCAAAATCACCCATGCCGCCCTCTCCGACAGGATTGCCAGGGCAGTGCAGAAGAAGACAAATTCAAAACATTAGTAAAGGAAATGTAACTAGGATGCTACTTCATTTTGATGCCTGTGTGAAAGAGCTGCTTCTGTAATATAAATCCTTTCTGTCCAACTGAACCAATAAACAATTGCAAACCGAATTGCAAACAAAAACTGTAAAAATGTATAAATCTACTAGGAGACTTTTTTTTTCCTGTTGCTTAGGGATAGCAAAGCTTAATATGGAAAACATATATATAGCAAGGCTTATTTTGTGGAGTAAAACAAGGGGTGCACCCACTACTGAGAGATGCTTTTATCTGAAGGTACTGCAGCGAAAACTTTCATTTTTTGTGCGCAGTAACTCCATAGTCTGAAGTTTTACAGCTTCACAGTTTCCACTGCAGCCTACTGAGGTTTATGGTCTACTGACCACAGCTGTCCATAGATTGCTTCAGTTACAGACCCACCATAGTCTATGGGTGCTAGATAGGTCAAAAATGGATTGCCAAGGAATACGCAGAAGACCTCCCTAACAATCACGAAGGGGATACTTTTTTTTTTTTTTTAACTTCTATTTACATTTTTAACGATAACATTTTGTGGACTTGAAGGTCACATATGGGAAACTGGATAGGTCTTCAATTCTTTGGAAAGTCATGCACTGGTGACCTCGCTAGCACAAAAAAGGGTTAAAGGCTCCATTTAAATCATTGGGCATTTGCTAAGTGCTAATGCACTTAGCACCATTTTTTATGCATATATCCCCAAGTCTGTTAGATTGAGCAGACATCATAAAAACACAGGTCTCCCTACTCAAACAGAACTGGAGAGGTGCCTGTGCTCATGTTAATTACATCACAGGCAGGTACTCAATATCAAAGAGCTGCTAGTAATGCTTGTTTACTGAGACACTGATTAGCTGCACTTAAACACCGGAGACGCCTAGCCCCTGACATGCGCAAACTAGTATGTCAGTTTAATCCGATAATTATAACTTCCTGCTTTACCAATACATCCATTTCCTCCTTAGCCAGTGTAAAGCCAGCTTCCCTTTTAGGCTATGTTCACATTGATGACTTTTTGCAGAAGTACAATTGCATGGAGAAAAATAAAAATACAATTTTATTTCGTAGCAGCTATTTTTGTCTGTTTTTTGTTTGTTTGTTTGTTTGTTTGTTTTTTTTAAATCCCAGGATTCCTTGCTTTTAACATAAACAGCAGAACAAATCTCAACAAAAAAGTGACTAGCTGTGATATCAGAGGATTTTTGCTTCAGATTCTGTTGAAAAGCCATTAAACCCACACACAATATTTTGTATTTGCTTTATTGCACTATCGGACCATATTTACAGAAAGTCGCTTTGTTCTGCAACAAAAATGGTGACACGTGTCCAGGATTCTTGATACTGATATTGCTGCAACAGTGTCACAAGGATGGAGAGGCCGTTACAATCTGTTTTAGTTTTTGATAATTTTCTTTATAAGAAACAGCAAAGAGGCCCTTAGTATCAAATGTTGGTGTTTAATAATTTTCCTTTAAGAAATTTTAAATAGGCCCATAGAATCAGATCAAACTTTCGATAATCTTCCTGTGTGTTACACTAGAATATATTTTGTACATGCAAAATCTGAAAAAAATCTTCCATAAAAGATTTCTGCTATTTTTAACAGGGGTAAATAAATGAACACACATCCTAGCCAGACAGAAGGAATGCAGATAGACATATGCAATATACCGTAAATATAAGGGAGCCAAAAGAGAAAAACTTTTAAGAGGCCGGACACCCAGTCTCCTGGGATAGTTCTACCAGACTTTAAATCTAAGGAGGCTTATTTTAAACTCTGTGGACTATTCTTTGAAGTGAAAATCCCTTCAGTCTTAAGCTGGATGTAAACACTTGTTAGATGGTCACTGAGACACTACGCCGGCAATGACATCTGCTTCCCATTATAGACACTGGTGGCAAACTCTGAAATGCTGACTGTGGAAGAACCATCAACAGGAACCAGAAATAGAAAGTCGCTGAAGGAGTCAAACTATAAATAAATCAGGCTGGGGTGGAACATGGCAGAGCCCTGCTAATTTACACAGCTTTCCTGCCTGGATACAGCCCTCGGCTGTGCACTGACAGACTGTGAGGAGGAATATGATTCATGAATGGATGCTCCTGCCAGGCTTTACAGAAGCTCTGTGCCTCATTCCTTCTAAGTCCATGTGAGGGTGTTTTTGAGAGGAATATTCTGAGACAAGAGAGGAGTCTCAGTCAGTATGCCTTTTTAACCATTTAAGGACCAGAGTAGTTTGCATCGCACTGCAAAGCACGGATTTAAATGGTCTTATCCAACTGAATTCTATACAGATCACCAACGCATTGCAAAGCAATGCTTTAAGAACCTCTTAGGATCCAAGGGGTCAAAAGCCCCATTTAAAAACTGGGAATTTGTATCTGTCCCCTATGGTGAATTTGGGTTGCCCCAGAATTGTTCCTCTTTACTTTGCCGAATGTGGCCAATAGACATGCATCAAAGGATTGTTTTCAGGATTTGCAACAGCTCCTTAACACCAACTGCTATGATTTTCTGGGTATCCCAAATTAAAGGAACACTAACACTTAATATGTCAAAACTATATATTGTAGGTTTTACCCTCCAAGTAAAACAAAGGTACTCCCACTGCTGAGAGGTGTTTTATCCAAATATCATTGCAGCTCAGACTTGAATTCTTTAGGTGCAGTATCTTAATGGCCTGAAATGCTACAATGGCGCTGTTGCTACACCATTCTATGGAGGTTTATGTTAACTGTACAGAGCTGTCCATAGGATGGCTTAGCAAAACGGCCAATAAAATTTCAGGCCATTGAGATGCTGCACCCAAAAAATTCAAGTTTGAGCTGGATTAATTTTTGAATAAAACTGCTCTTGCCATTGGTAGAACAAAAGGAGAAGAATAACTTTGTTTGAAGCCCTATGGGAGAAGCTACAAAAATTAAGTTCACCGCTGACAATCCTGTGTGCTTGTAGCAACTGTCGAGTCATGGGGAAGTTACAACAAGTTATCCCAAATCTAAGACCCCAGGGTCATAGTGGGCACCATTACACAAATGGTTATCATAAGGTAAATAAATAATATAGCCTGACTCCTGTATCAGCAGGAACATCAGTGAATCTGTACTGGCCTTACTGGAAATGGACAATCCTGTGTGGTTGCAGCAACTGTCGAGTCATGGGGAAGTTGCAACAAGTTATCTCAAATCTAAGGCCCCTGGGGTCATAGTGGACACTGTTACACAAATGGTTATTATAAGGTAAATCAATGATACAGCCTGACTCCTGGGGTCAGCAAGGGACACCACTGAATCCATACTGGCCTTATTGGAAATGGGAAAACCCCCCAAAACAAAACAAACTGGAAAAAAAAATAATTAGCAAGCGGGGAGGCAATCATTGGGTAAATATGCTTGAGTTGTTGAAATTGATATTAAATATTATTGGTCTTATGCAGTCCTTGCTACTGTCCACACCATGAGATGGGCTGTTATGAAGCAACATTTAAAGTGGAACTACTAAGTTATAACAAACTTATAGGGATAGTAAAATGTAAAAAATGTTGTTGGGTTTATCCCCCTTAGTAAAACAAGGGCACGCTCACTGCTGAAAGGTGTTTTATTCAAAAGAAATTACAGCTTAAACATTAATTTTTTAGATGCAGTATCAGTGGCCTGGAAAAAAAAATAAAAAAAAATCACAAGCCATACAAAAACATAAAATGCATACTTTTTCATCTGAGGGACTTCCTTTAATAGTCGCAGTCCAAATGGAAGTTTCTAGCCCTAAACTTAAGCGATTTTAAAAGTTTTTTCAAATCACCTATGTTATGTTAACCATTTTATTTATTTTTTTTATTTAAAACAATAGTTTAGGAGATAACTGAATATATATTTCCCAGCATATGCAAATGTGCTAGCACTGACCAGAAGTGAGTGGCAGGAGGGATGGTTAGCATCTGGCCAGAATGTCAGACAGTAATGTTTAACGTGCATGTACTGACTAATAAAGCACCATATTTCAAATTATTATGTTAAAATAGAAATAGTCAAGTTTGAAAGCTCTTTGTTGAAATAAAATGTTAATCCCACTTTAACACATGAAGCACCAGAGGGATGTGAAATATATTGCTTGGAAATGTACTGCACACCTCTATCTGTAAATAGTTAACATGGTACTGCTTTGGTATATAGTTTACATTGACTGAAAGATGAATCACCATTTCTGAAATGGAATTTCCTCCAATTTCAGAAGCTGATCTTTCCAGGTGTACATTCCCCTGGAAGTCTGATGCAGCAATCTTGTATAGTAATCATGCACTCCTCGTACGCATCTCTATTCAGTTATACACAAATCCAATTTGGCAAGTATAAAAACCTTGGATTAGGCCAGGGCATATTGTAACCTGTCTATAAGAATGGATGCGCATTAAGAAATAAGATCTGTACACATATTTAATTCTGTCTACCTGATAGCCAAGTCTAATTCCCCTCTGACAATTTACATGTGATGTGCTAAGCTCTGTAAACCTTCCTTGTCCATCCCTGTTTTAGCGGCTTACTTCAGCTGGTAAGAACAGTACATTTTTCAGTCTTTCCCTTCTCTTTCTGTATCAGACACTGCCCCAGGCAAACCAGAATTCACTTCTGCTGTTCCACTGATATTATAATTTCCTTTCCCTTTTAGTCTTCATGCATTCCATACAATACTGTTATTGTAAATGGTGTCCCTCCAGCTTGTGACTACACTCTTGGGGTACACGCTGCCAGCATTCTCAATCTGTATTAGCCAGCTGAGTATGGTGGGAGGGAATGTAGTCCAGAAGTTGGAGGGCAACAGGCTGCTCTATAGTGAAACAGCTATAAACACTAGTGGAGAAAATTACCCCACTCCTAGGCAACTTGGGGCCCATCAGTTTCATCCCCCCCCCAATATACTAACTGAAGTAGTTCTCAACCACACCAAATGCATCACAGGGATGAATAATAAGTCCCAACAATTGAAATGGTGTTTTTAACTCTTTGGGTGCCAGAGAGGTGCCCAATGCACCTTGATTGGCAGAAAAGATACCTAATGCATTGAAAAGCAATCTGTTGGGAAACCTTTCTAGTATTAAAGGGGTTAAAACTCCACTGCAGTGACTGCAAAGCTTGAGGAAGTTGTATCTCTCCTATATGGTGCAGCTGGTTTGCACCAGAATCAGTCTCAGTCTACTTAGTACATCAGGCTCATTGAGGTGTCCACTTACTGCCACTCTGAGGGTGGGGTACGGTGAATTTAAAGGGGCTCTATCACCCCTATCCAAGTTAGTGTTAATAGAGTATATAGAGAATAAGTGTAAAACTGCATTCATTTTGTTTTCAAAATCTTTATTCGGCTGAAATTAAAGTAATAAATACTGCACTGCACCTACTTCCAGATAGACTGCAGTTACCTGATCTGTACCACAGTCTGTCACTCTGCCTCTGCTCCCTTCTATCTATCCAGCCTCCTCCAATGAGAGAGGCTTTCTGCCTGTAAGCTGGAGCGATCTCTAGCCATTTTGGCCAAATAGTAATTTTAAAAACAAAATTAATAGTTTTACACTTATTCTCTATATACCCACTTAGTACCCAAGGGAAGCCCCACTATCAGCTGATTGAGAATAGTGTGAAAACTGCATATTATGCTCGCTGGTAAAATGGCACATAATGATTTAGGTGCAATGAGAAATTTTCCTTAATCCATTCAGTGCTAGAGGGGTATCGAACACGTTGCTGAGCAATGCGTTCCATACTCCCTGGCTCTCAAAGGGTTCAAACAGGCCCTAAATTAAAGCCAAACCCTGCTGAGAGCACTCTACAAGCTAGATCAGGCCTGGACCAATCTTTGCCCTTGAATTACAACTGACATTATAATAAAGCTGCGACTTCATGATTGAGAATGATGGGAGCTGCAATCCAACAACAACTAGATGTCCTTCCCTAAGCAAGATGGTTGTGCACATACATCTGAGCTTGGCACAGCCACTTCCTTTCCTTGGTTATCAAGCACTAACTACATTACATAAAGTTTAATGGATTAGGACTGTTACAAGAAATAATATTCGATTCAAGGCATCTCTAAAAAAAAAAAAAAAAAAAAAAGCCACATCGATCAATCGAAATTCTATTTAGAAGGTGCAGAGTCTCAAAAATAATTATTTTCCAGATGCAGCAGCAGGTCCCAGATATCAGCAACTTTCTGTGCAAGGATCAATTAATACATCAAGGGTTGGTAATACTTCATTATGGTGTAGCCCTTAAAATTCTGAATTCAACAATACCAGCGGCATCTCTCAAACCTTTATGGTTTGAGAGATATCCGCTTTCAAAGTTCCCTGTCCTTCTCTCTCTGCTGACGTCAGTGTTCTAGTTGAGAGTCGGGGGATTCGTTCAGTGAGCAAGTGGCGGCTCTGCAGGAGTCCTGAGATCACGTTATAGAAACAGAAATCCTTCACTAAAATGGTCTTCTACGTGTTCTTGTGGGTTTCTGTTTCTATAACGAGATCTCAGCACTGCTGCAGAGCCGCCGCCGGTCCCAGTACCGGATTCCCCTGCTGTCAGATAGAATGCCGACGTCAGGGGAGAGAGAAGGAGAGGGAACTTTGAAAGCGGATCTCTCTCAAACCATAAAGGTTTGATAGATGCCGCTGGTATCGTTGAATTCCAAATTTTAAGGGTTACAACATGGGGGATAGTAATAATGAAGTATTACTATCCCTTTCAGTGATAAATCAGTCTATGGCAGAACTTCTGGCAACAGACTGATCACATTTCATAGCGACACCTTAGGTCTTGGTATCTCCCCGTAAACTGCTGAGTGACACTCCTTAAAGACCCCTTGAAAACCAGAGGGGTGCATAACTCATTGCACACCCCACTGGTGCCCATGTGGTTTAAAGAAATCTAACATTTTAAAACAAATAGGGGTTATATACACTTCGAAAACAAAGACATCTTAAAGTTGATGCCATGAAATTCATGATATCCAAGGCCTTAAAACTAGTGTTCTATATGTCCTGGGAATGCTGCCATTCATGTTCACTGGCATACTGCAAGAAGGAATAGGATTCAGGGCTCCCAGACTTTCACTTCCCCAGCAATCTTAACATGTCCAGGGCTGGATTTACATCCAGGCTCCCCTAGTCAAGGCACTCTAGGTGAGTTTAGCTCCGCCCATGGCCACACACCTGCTTTTCACATGACCCTGCCCCCAGTCCCAGCCACTGTTTCCTGGCACAGAAATGATCCTCAGCCTATAACAAGCATAGAAGAAGAAGAAGAGGAGGAGGAGAGGGGAAAAAAAAAAGCAATAACCCACTGGTTGCTAGAAAGATCTCCAATGCATTGTGAAAGATCTCTCTAGCATACCAGGGGTTAAAAAATAGCCTGTAAAGCGGTATGGAATTGGTGCAGGTTCATTGAGATTGCTCCAGCCACACTCACTATTCAGAATGTGGGTGTGGCCAGAACAGCGGAGGAGCCCCCTCAGAATTTGGAGCTCTAGGCATTGAATACTCTGCTTTTTAAGAAATCCGGCCCTGCATGTGTCTCTCAAGTGATACTGCTGTATTGTCTGTAAGTGGGCTGAGATAAGCCAACAGTCTTTCAGTATACAAGACCAAAGTGTTCCAACCTTAATAAATTATCACTCTAACTACAGACTGCACAAACAAGATTATCCAAATGGTGTCAATATAGGACAGTCCATTCATGTATTAAAATAAGCAAATATAGAATTAGATTTTGTGATCAAACCTATTTTTTTTTTTTTTTAAACAGATGTGGGTGTCCTAAAACTCCAAGCTGTCTCCTAAAAATTTTCTCTGGCACCTACATGCGTTATATTTTTGCCTACCTCTGCCTGAGATGTAACAGTAGTTGAAATAATGAGACAACATTTTTTAACCCTTTGAGTGCCAGAAGGGTATGCCAAGCATTGCTCTGCACCATTTTGCATTTAACCCCTTGGATGCTAGAGGCGTCTCCAATATATAGTGAAGAAATGGACCGGAGACAAACCCTAGCTTTCAAGTTGTTAATAAAGCCATGGTGTTGATCTGTGATAATTTCTAGCATAAATGACTACAGTCTATTACCTTAATCCCTTGAGAACCAGAAGGATGTCCATCGTATTGCTTTGCAAGGTGTTATGATCCTCTCTAGTCATCAGTGGGTTAATATAAAGTATAAACTGCACTGACTTATTTTCCCAAAGAAATATGCATCCATGAATAAGAGGTATCCAATGTTTTTCTACCCGACTACAGCGAAAACATGAATCCAGCTACGAAGGGAATACGCATTCATCTGAAATGGAAGTGATATCAGTGCTTCTAGTAATGAACAAGCTAATGTGTTTTCAAATATACTCTTTAATTGGCCTCAGGGGCCTGTTGCATCACTGTTCTAGGAAAAAACGGTTCTGTGCTGGCAGCAAGAACTGTCTTGGATGTCATGGGTTCCTTAGGGTCAAATAATGGATTGCTTTCCAGAACAGCATGCGTGTCAAAAAAACAAGACTGCATAGTTTACTTTGTCTGGGAAGAAGCCTATCTCGGCCAAAGCATCTGATTGACAGGCAGAGTGGAGTGTTGAAAAATGCTTCCTGGAAGAGCTCAAAAGAAAATAAAGACATTAGTAGTTGGCTGTCAAGAAAGAGCAACCTTAGCGCAGATTGAGAAAGTAGGTTCTAAATCTATCAAGCTAAACATAGGCCACAAATTGAGACTGTACCTGCCAACACCATTATAAAACTACTGCAAGACTGTTCCTAATTGAGCCACCCTAAGTCTACTATTGCAGGACTCTACTATTGGGAAGACAAAAATCACTTCAGTGTTACAAAATACTCTATTTTAAAGAGGAGGTGTTGCTGTTATACTCTATGAACAGTTTGGATTTCACTGACAATTGTCCTCCATAGGCTGCTGTAGCAATGAGGACACTTCAAAATGGTAGGCCGTGGAAGAACCACACCCAAAACTACAAAGCAGGAAATGGCCTACTATGAAGCCCAATGGCATAATATCATTCAGACTATAAAGATATTAAAATGAAGACTTTCACTCATGTTTTAGGTAAGTCAGTTAACTACTGATACTGTCATTGATGTATTTTAAATTAAACTTTTAATACTGAAGATATACAGAAGCCGTACATGTGCCAGTAACCTGGGAGACTTGAGCGGAGACAGGGGAAGATCTCCACATGCATGATTGTCAGTTATTCTGACTGGCCTAAAATATGAGTGAAAGTCTTCATTTTAATATCTTTAAACTCTAAACTATGTTACACCATTAGGAGCCTTCTCTATATTTTGTCTTCTATGCTTGCCGTTTTTGGAGAAAGAGTCCTTTGAGAAGAGCAGCCTGACCTTGAATATACAGATAATAAGCAAACATAGTTGCTAAAGCGATTAAGCTGGGAGTTACATAAGTAATAGCCTGGTATATGTGTGTGTGGGAGTATCCACCTGGAGCTGATTTCAGTGGTAGTCCATAGGTGTCCCAAAATGATTTGCACTAGGGGTGCTCCCTGTGTTTTTCCTTTTCTCTTCAACAGACCATCTCATTTAACCCTCTGAATGCCAGAGAGGTGTGCAAGGCATTGCACATCTCTTTGGCACTCAAAGGGTTAAGCCGATATACTAAGAAGAACTGGAACAAATCAGTTAAACCAACTGCAGTCTAGGTTACAGATAAAAATGTCCCAAAATTCCAACTGAATTAAAATGAGACGTAACTGTTTAGTATTAGCAAGGTCTCCGGTGCCTTGCATTGTTGGGAGGCCCCATTGTTAATGTTTATTTGTGCAATCAGTTTGCCCAAAAACGGCTCTACTTTTATACAAATGGCCTTATGTCTTTATCATCCAATGTGGTAAACACCATTTCAGTCAAAAGGACTGTTCTTGACTGTTTTCTTGCAATCTGTTAAATAATCCACTGCAGAGTCCAGAGAAGTCAACTGTCAGACCTCCAGGTGTCAGCAACTCCTTCCCATCAACCCCAACAGCTTGATGTCTGGCGATTTACTAGCCCTGCTGGTAGAGTCCATCTTTCTTTGTTTCTGTAACCTATAGTATGTTAAGCCTACTGCAGTGCTGTTCCGCAATTTCCTTACAGGAATCTAATGACTGTGGGGAAGTGGATCTGTATGGAAAATGAGGTACAATCAAATCCTAAATTTGTTGGGGTTTTTTTTTTGTGTTTTTTTTAATACGTGTAACAGGTTTAATTCAGACAAACTATTAACAGCCTTAGCTGTTGTCACCTAATAAAAGGCACAAATTGAGATTATTGCCCACAGCTCTTTACTGAGAAAAATTGTTACCTTATTTCAGCCCATTAACAGGCACTACAGGACATCTAACATGTGGACCAAATGGCCTGTCTGATCCAAGGGTTCGGCCCACCTAAGATTTTTTTTTTAAAAAAACAACTGTTTTTATACCTAATTAACTAGCGTACATGAACTAGTAGGCCAGTTAGACTTAATCCTGTGCTTGCTAGTACCGTACAGTTCAAGAAGAGATGTCTATTAAATATCAGTATTGTCACGACTTGAACAATAAATAAATCCATATATATATATATATATATATATATATATATATATATATATATATATATATATATATATATATATTTTTTTTTTTTAACAGTTTACGGGCTATAATTCACCATAGTTATCGGAAAAAAAAAAAAAAACATAACAAAGCTCTCACACTTATGGTTTTCTGAAAAAGTGGTCCATGACTGAAATAACTAACCATACAATATCACTTCTATTACACTATATTGAGATTGCTATGGCAGGGCTTATAATTTTAAGTCCTTTGCTACTAGCCAGACCTGAAAAGTTACTCGCCACTGCAAGCCAAAACATACCCACCAGGGCTGAATTTCTACTCGCCAGGGCTAAATTTTCACTCGCCATTGGCTAGTGGCGAGTGGAAATTTTGAGCCCTGGCTATGGTAATGGGAGTCGAAGAGTCCTGCAAAAAGCATCAATGGCTGCTCCCACAGAACATACACAATTCTACATTACAGGCCTCAGGACACAAACAGATACTGTTTTACAGATGCCCGCATTGAGGATATACCCCAAAACCAACTGCTTTCATCACAACACCAACGTACTCATGGGAGGGGGAAAAAAAAAAAAAAAAAAAAAATCTCCATTTCCTATGTTATTCTATAAAGCCTGCACTAGGGGTAGTGCAGTTCTGGAATAACCAACTGTACCATAGGGGACAAATACAAATTCTCCATATTCCCTGTGATTTAAATGGAGCTTTTAAACCCTTGAATGCTAGACAAGTATACAACAATTTGTGTTGAAATGCACTGGAGACCATTCAACCATTCAAGTGGTTAAAAGCCCCCTTTATAAATCACTGTAAATTTTCAGTTCTCCCCTCTGGTGCAGTTGGTTTGCTCCAGAACTGCACAGACTTATCCAGTAAGGATAAACCAACAGCACCACAGAGGACTGCCTCTCAGAAACACCATACATTTAAATATGGCTTTTATCCCTTTGAATACTCCATCTCCAGTGCACTGCAAAGCAAGGTAATGGAGACCTCTCTATTAGCCAAGGGGTTAAAAATTCACATTTAAATCAATGGTAATCTTTATTTATCCCCTAAGGCTTGCTCCAATTCTCCTTGTCACTTCACCACAACGTATGCCATGCAGTTCTCTTTCTCTGCCGCCCTTCACACGATTCTCTCTCAGTTCTCTCTCCTCCAGTTTTGTTTTTCTACAAGTTATTTTATTGCCTGTAACGCAGAGTGGAAAAATGCCTGGTGTTGCCTGGGAAACACATACATAACATCCATATCTACCTAGTCCTCGCATAACAAAACAGGCAGTAGAAAGGGATGAGCCCTGAGGAGACGGGCCCACCTAATTTATCATCCACTCAGCCGATGCTCCCTTAAGCCCTTGTTCACATGGGCAATACCAATATGTCAACACCATTGTTGCGCTGTGTCCCACGTGTCCTATGCATTGCTCCCCCAGCGATTACAATGCATGGAGAGGAATGCACTTTAAAGGGATAGTGATGCTTAAGTAACACTTAATACCGCACCTAATAAATTTAAGTTCCAGCTGCATTATACATATCTGTACACGGGCGCATCCATGTAACAGGGTCAAAGCCCGGGCGCAGATCAGGAATTAGTCATATTCACAGAGAGAGGGATAGCACTCACGGGACTTAAAAAAAAAGTACAAACTCTTTACTTCTGACATCTTATAATAAATATTTTGTACTTTTTTTTTTTTTCTTTCTTAGACACGCGCTCACATATAACAATTTTACTTTACATATTAGACACTTGCAGAGTATAGAATGGTGCTTAGGGATGATAACTGCACCTCTCTTGTGGTATTCAAGTCTCACTTAAAAGGACACCTCCTCAACAAGGCACCGATTTCATACATCCAAGGCTCTTATTTTGTCCCCCTTACCCTGACCAGAATTCTAGCACTGTATTTAATCCTCATGTACTCTCTGTATGTCTCCCTTCACCACTTTAGACTGTTGGCTTTTGAGCAGGGACCCAACTTCGTGTTTCATTTTGCAGAACACTTGTAAACCTGTACTGTCTAATCCCTTATATTAAAAAGTGCTGTGTACACTTGTGGCACTACATAAACATATTAATTAATTCAAAACAAAATGCTACTATCCCTTTAATTGGAACAGCTGGATAATGTATTTGTTGGATTTCATGAACGTGACATGTAAAGGAAAACAAGAAGACCATTATCTTTTGAATGCCAGAGAGGATACTTCTCTGGCATGCAATGGGTTAAACGTGATAACTTTTTAGAATGCGAGGGATAATAGGATTTAAAGGGATACTAATGTCCTACAATAACTTTATGTGGTAATGTAGATTTAAAAAAAAAATCTCCTGACAGCAGGAGATCCCGGTCCTGGCACAAGCCGTTGGCTCTTCAGCAGAGCCAAAACAACGATATTTGTAGAACGGTCTACAAAGTGTGCCTGGTTTGCAAGCACACTATGTAGACTGTTCCAATGAAGTAGTTTTTTTTAAAAACGCTATTTCAGCACTGCTGAAGAGCCACCTTGAGTCGGCTGACTTGAATCTCCTGCTGTCAGCTTTACAGCTGACATCAAGAGAAGGGGAGGGGGGAGCTTTAGATGTAAATTGAGAGATGGGATTCTCTGCACATAAATTATTTTTAAAATGTACACTACCACATAAAGTTATTATAGGACATTACTATCCCTTTAAGGCTTCTCAGGTCACAACATCCCCAGGGTATAGTGCTAAACAGAGCAAAGCAGTTAAAAACTGGCTTAGCCTAGTCCTACAGTACACATCATGTATGCTAGTTTGAAACAATTTTCCATTATACATTTCATAAACAACCTTTCACAATAAGCCTGTGAGAACTAGGAGATTTTTTTTTACTTGACACAATGTACTTTCTTGGGCAATATCTGTGTTATTGTTGGAAGCCTCTGACGTAAGTGGAGTCTCCTGGACAGAAACGCTTCTTCCAAGCTTTAGAGTTGTTTAGTCTTATATAAGAATTGCGCACAGGCTTTTAACCTTTCAACATCAATGGTAGTTTTAGTATCATCAATTACAGTCAAATAGTCACTGTAAGCATTTATGTTGGTAATTTTTTTATTTTAACAATAGTTTGACATTTATCTTTATCTGTCAGTCAGTTCAAATCTAGCAGGCTCTATCACACTGTTCTCCATCTAAGTAATAAGTCATCTGCATAAACTGACAAATAAAGCAAAATATCTCAAACTGCTGTTTGATACAAAATATGGCCATTAATATAGGCACCTCTGGAAGAAAAAAAAAATATATATATTATAACACACACACACACACACACACACACACACACACGTTACAAAGCCCGTATACAAAGCTGTGAGCCATCCGGAGCTTCCCGCCCCGGGCTGATCCGGGGCGGGAAACTCCGGATGGCTCACAGCCTGTCTGTGCTCCTGGCTCCGGGGCAGCAGCGGAGGCACTGGGAGACAATTTGTCACCGGATCAGCCCGTTCTGCGAGTCCCCACTGCGCATGTGTGGTTACACACACAGTGAGCGACACATTCTAGGACTTTGTTATAGGATATATATAGAAACATAGAATTTGATGGCAGATAAGAACCATTCGGCCCATCTAGTCTGCCCATTTTCCTACTGTAACAAAAAAAACAAACCACAACCTCAAACCTTTTATGGTCCTTGGTCTTTTCTTAAGGACCGCCTTATGCCTATCCCATGCATGCTTAAAATTCTGTCACTGTATTAACTTCTACCACTTCTGCTGGTAGGCTATTCCACTTGTCTACTACCGTCTCAGTGAAGTAAAACTTTCTTACATTACGTCTAAACCTGTGTCCCTCTAGTTTTAGACTATGACCTCTTGTCCTAACGTTTTTACTCTTTTGTTGAAAGTATATAGTATATATTTTTTTCTGTTACAATGTGACAGTTCCACTTTAAACTAGTAGTATAGTAACCCCACACAACATACATAATATATGGATTTTCCTGCCAAGTAAAACAAGGGTACTCAACTGCAGTCAGAAAGTGATGAAGCTGTTACTGTTGCATTCTATGAAGGCCTGTAGCCAGAGGTTCCTATCTCTCACAGAAAGCAACAGAATAACAGGCATGATATCTGGACACCATAGAACACTCTTTTTGAAGAAAAACAAACGTTTCAATGCTTGTAACTTTGAAGCAAAAAATATATATATGTCAAAACAAAGCCTTTCAAATGCCTTGGATGCAAAACAATGTGCTGAAGACATCTCTACCATGAACTGACAATGGATTATTCAACCAAACCTATATAGCTGTACAATATGGACTATTTTTGAAAGCTGTAAGGACTTGTTCACATTAGGACCCTGACACCGAGCTCCATGGATCTATCTCCGGAGAGCTTTTTGCCAGGTGAGCTCACACACTTGCAGATAAATGCAGCCTGTTGCAGCAGTGTTGATCAGCACTGTGGCTTATTGGGCTTTAGAGGAGACTGTTCATATGGATCAGTGTTTCCCTTCAAGGATGCTGTGACACTTTGGTGTGCCTCGGACATCCACACAGAGTACCCTAATCTTCTATAAACACTGACAGAAATGTAGATGTTGAATATCAAAGGTATTTTCATGATAATTAGGGTTGCACCGATACTGATAACGGCATCTGTGCCAATACCGGCTTTTATGCGAGTACTTGCGCAAACGAGGCCGATGACAGCACCGATACCCTGTGTCAGGGTTGGTGCTGCAGAGAGGGAGCCCGGGGAGCTGCTAACAATGCTCCCCAGTCGATTCTCTCCCTTCTGCAGTGTCGGAGTGATGCCGCGGGTTACCATGGCAACTCTCCGACTCTGACCTCTACTGGGGCTCGCGAGAGAACAGCGAGCACCCAGAAGAGGAGGGTAAGGCCAAAAGGGAGAGAAAAAGGCAAGGCAAAAGGAGGGGGCTCATGAGGAGGAGAATGAAGCAAAAGGGGAGAATCAAGAGGTGGTGTGTGTATGCATGTATATAGCTTTAGGTACTTGGAAAACTGGCAAATGACCGCAAAAAAAGTATCGGTAATTGGTATCTGTTGGTACTCGGTCTTAAAAAAAAAATTGGTATTGGTGCATCTCTAATGATAATTATGCACAATATATTCACTTTCGTTACTGAGTCACATTTAGTATGAACTATAGAAATTCTGGGGCAAATCAACTATCTCACAGGAAAATAATACACATTCCCACTGATCCAAGTTGGGCCTTTTTAAACAATTACATGTAATGCTTTGTAGACCTCTCTAACATTCAGCAATATACTGCTCACTCCTCCAGCAAACAAAGGGTTACAAGCCCAACATCAAAGGGGCAGCAGTGCTTAAAGGGATAGTAATACTTCGTTTTATCTTCATTTTATTTTGTAGGCATTAAAAAAGCATGAAGAACAATCCTTTATGATTTGAGATATTCACAAGCAAAGTTTCCCCTCCCGCCCCTTTTACCTAGTGTAAGCCATCTCTTCTCATATGTGGAATACAGTCCATAGACCAGACAGATAACAGAAGGGGACAATCTTCTTCCTTTGAGAACAATGAAAACCCTGTCACCCTTGACAAGTTTTTCCCCTTACCTTAATTGAAGATTGTCCCTCTCAGCAGTCTACTTGGGCACCTCCCTTCTGATCTGGCTGAGCAGTGTTACATCAGTAAAAGGGGCGGGAGGGGGAGACTTTGAATTACTCTTGAACTACAACTCTGACAGAATTGAAATAACACTCTCCAAAGTCCAAATACTATGATGATTAATTAGAGCTGCTTTTATTATGAAACATTATTATCCCTTTAAAGGGTTAAGGACATTTACCAGAAAGGCTGCAGCTGATGAATGCAACAGGGCAGTTTTATGGTGACTCACGTACACAGCAGGTTGAAGAAAAGGGGAGAGATTGTGCTGAACTGTGCCATTTGTACAGACAATGGATGTTTCAAATCTTGCTTACAGAAAGCAGCCATGAAAGTAAGGAATGAGGAGCAGCACACAGTCTAACCATCTGCACCAGAGGGTGCAAAGAAAAGTTCCCATTGATTTAAATAGGGCTTTTAACCCCTTGCATGCTAGAGAGGTCTCCAGTACATTGCTTCACAAAATGTATTTGTTTCTTATAGAGCAGTTGGTTTGCTCCAGAACTGAAATCATAGCATTTACAATAGAACGTGTGGAATCAAATAAGCCATGTCAGATCTGTTAACCCTTTGAGCGCAATGTGTGACGTACCCCTCTGGCACTCAAAGGGTTAAAACTTAGTATAGACTTTCGAATTTTTGAATATTATTTTGCATTTCTTCCACTGTATATGCTGTCCTTCATTGTTTTGTAACTTATGCTTTCTTTCAATAACGACTTTTTGAAAAGACAGGGACGCTGCATTTGAGGAGAAATGTGAGGTGAAAATGCCATCGTGAACACACCAATACACAGCAATGGAAAGGCCAAGTTTTATTTAAAAAAAAAAAAAAAAACACAAAAAAACCCACACCCGTGTGAACTAGGACATATAGTCCCTCAGAGTTCATTCATCAATCATACAGCTCATGTCATCCAAAGAGCTCATTCTGATTGGTGTAAAACAGGTGCATGGTCACACTCTCATATTTGTAAGCAGAATGCAGCTATCTATATAGATTAGGATATATGGATTTTCTTTCCAGCTTGGAGAAGCAAGATGAGAGATCACTGAGATTGAACACTGTTCAGATTAAATACTATTAATTCTAACATTATTCCTATGTAATTCAGTTCAGGTAACTGAATAAGTAGAACATGTTTGTGTAATAGTTTCCTAATTTTACACCATGGATGCTCAATGCCTCTGCCATCCAAGAGGTTAATTGATAAACTAGAAAACCTCCAGCCATTTGAAATGACAGGTGGAATAGAGTGCGTTTGTGTGCGCACCAGTGATCTCTCCAGATGTAGTTGGACCACATCTCCATAGTCTGCTGCCAGATTGCTGAGTAAGGATTATGGAAACTGTAGTCCAATAGCAGATGAAAATCCCCTAGGCTACCCACTCCTAATCTAAAATAACACACTCATCTATTGCACTGTGCTATGCTGACTGGACAAAGGTCCAGATGTCCTGCTTGTCATGTGTTCTAATTCAGAGGACAGGTCTCCACAATATAGACAGTGGCTGTGCTTTCCCAACTGCTCCACTCATTATTAACCCATAGAGCTGCTTACTTCTCTCTTTTTATCCAACCATCATTTGTTATTTTTTTTAATTTCTCCCTGTGTTGCTCCCCTCCCTCTGTCAATCCATTGCCTCTACTTTGCCCCCCCCCCCCAACTATCCCACAACCGCCTCCACATTTTCTCATTCCTAAAACATCAGCCCCACTGTGTATGGTCGCATCTCAAACTTCTCCACTGTTTTCGCTCATCGTCCCTAGGCAACCACTGATAATATGTAGTCCAAAAACTGGAGAGTCACAGAGTGCCAATCCTTACCCTCTCTAATGCAGACACCCACAGAAGTCTCTTAGTCTGATTAATGTGGGCGTGCTCACCAGCAGCCTGCATTCAGGAGCAGGATGAGCTGGGTATGATGTGGCAGGGTGTGAGAGGGCAAGCACGCTCTCCACCTGTCACTTCAGTAAATAATAATTATGTTGTTAGTTACCCCTACATGCAGACGCTTTATCTATTGTGATAAACAGAAGTTGTTTAGTAATTTCTTCTGTGACTGACAGTAAAAAATTAGAGTAACAATTTATAGGAGAACTAATACCTCCTAATACTAACACTTCCCTTATGTACTATGGCCAAGAAATTCTAATAGCACGAATAAATTTTAACAAAACCCCCTAAGCTGTTGCACACATTCACAAGCTAACCCACTTACTACAAGTATCTCAATATAATTCCAACAAATATTGACAGCTGAGCACACTTTCTTGTATAAAACGTAACTGTTATACATTAAAACCATTCAACATTTTAGTCTCACAGATACTGTCATGCTTAGGTTGTTTAAATACTTATGGTGGCAGTCCTGGTGCCAAAACAGCATTCACTCTGTTACCACAGCAATCAGCAACACTCCTTCAGTTGTCATCACTATCGTCATGACACTTCCCCTGAGATAAGCAACATGTACAATTAAAAGCAATCTTAAAAACAAGTGAATTAATTTTGCTTGTGCTTTTGTTTAAGAACTATTATCTTCAATCCATTCTGCCTGTGATGTCCTTGGAGGCAGAAATGCCAGTCACAGGCAGTTTTTTCATGTGCATGGGCCAACTACTTAATCCCTTAATGGTCACAGATGGGCACAAAGCACTGTACACCCCTTTGGCCCTTAAAGGGTTACGACTGCTATGTGTAGCAAGCAGAGTGTCAGGTCCTGTGGATGTACTACTAACTGTCGTGTCCACCCACATAGACATAGCATCAGGACTGATTGAAGAGGTCATTTCTTGGACAATGGAATAACGGAAAAAGTTATAGGGGGCCATTGGGATTTTTGTACCACAGTAAATTAAGGAGGATTATTATTTATTACGCTCATTTCTAGTATCAGTCCGGAAGAATGACAGCAGAATAGACAACTTCTAGTTATCAAAATAGTTAATGGAGAGTCACATACAATGAAATATAATATCTGCTGACTGAGGTAATTCACATCTATTATTGTTATTATTAACCCTATGAATGCCCCGGCGGTCTTAGAACCTTACCCACGTGTATCAGAGGCAACTAAAGGGATAGTAAATGTTTCACAATAAAAGCAGCTCCAGTTAATCTTCATAGTATCTGGGCCATGAAGAGTGTTATTTCAGTACTGTCAGAGTTGTAGTCCAAGAGTAACTGAATGATAAAGTATCCACCTCCCTCCCCTTTTACTGCAGTAACACTGCTCACCTCAGAGCAGCAAGACTCTCCAGATGGATCACAGAGAGGGATAATCTTCAGGGAGCATAAGGAAAAACCTGTCAAGGGGGCAGGGTACTCCTTATGCTCACAGGAAAAAGATTGTCCCTTGCTGTGAGCTGTCTGGTCTCAAGACCATACTCCATATCTGAGGGGAGGTGGCTTACACTAGGTAAAAGGGGTGGGAGGGGGATACTTTATTATTCAAACTAGTGTAAAAGCCCATGTACACAGGCCGAGGTCCAGTGAGGTAGAGTCTGGTTCGACTCTGCATACTGCCGCGCCTCACGCGATGCAGTCACTCGTAGTAGAGACTGCCCAAACGCACAGAATGCTCCCAGCATTCCGTGCAATCGGGCAGCCTCTACTGCTTATGACTGCATTGGACAAACATTCTGGCCTTTTATATTACAGGATTACTCTTGAACTACAACTCTGACAGTATTGGAATAACACTCTCCATGGCCTAAATAATATGAAGATTAATTGGACCTGCTTTTTGTTGTGAAACATTACTATCCCTTTAAATATCCTCTGCAGGTCACTTCAGCACTCCTGGTATACACCGCAGGGTGGTTACAGACATATATCTACTTGAAGCCTCGCCCCTCCAATTCTTGTAGAGTGGAAATATAGGGCTCAATCTCTATTTACAGTAGGTATATAACCTGTGCAGATATGTAGGTGCCCAGTAAGCAGTACAGAATGGGGGGGGGGGGTAGTGGGAAATAAGAGCAATATAATACTATAAAGTGTATAAAGGCAAATAATAGCCAATATTTATTTATTTCAAATGAATGCTCAACACGTAATGGTTGTCACTAAAGAAGACAGAAGACTAAAGGAGATCACATTAGCCAAAAAATAAATAAATAAATAAAAATAGATATAAATACATACATACACAGATATAACTGACTGCTGTATGAAGAACACCAACCTAGGAAAGTACTTCTATTAAACAAATTAAGAGTAAATTGTTCTCGTTTAATAACACCAGCAAATACACTCTGGGAACCTGATACTTCTCTGGCACCAAAAGGGTTAAAAGTATTTAGTAAACCATGATTCTAGCAGCAAAATGGCATCTTTATAAAAAAAAATCCTCTTCCACAGAACCCAAAGGCCTCCAGATCTTCAGGACTTCAATTCCCATCATCCCCAACCAGTTGCCAATTCCTTACTCTAGATGCAAATTATTAAAACAGGAGATTAATTTTTTTTATTTATTCCTTATTTTCCATAACATAAATAAGATCAATAAAAGAAAGCATAGCAACAGTTCAACAAACGGTGATGTGTACAGGTGCACTTCCTGTACACTGAATCCCACAGCGTAATGTAAAGTTGTATCGCCTGTAATACTGAAACAGACGTGAAGGCAGTCCTGAGCCATGTTTATCTGGAATGTGGGCAGCATGAAGCCAATGTTACCTCTGGCAGCAGAGGAATTACAAACGTGTCTTATGCATGGATTTGCACCAACGCCTCCCTCTGTGCCAAGAGATGCCTGCCTAAATGTGAGAGCTGCAGAGGAGATGGATTATGACAGCAGAGTAACATTAGAAGGTCAGTTTTACAGTTTCATTAAAGCCCTGAAGGTCCAGAAGGGTGTGCAAGCATTGCCTCACAATATGTAGCACACCCCTCTGGTCTCCTCAAGGGGTTAAAAATCGGCATACAATTATCATACAATAATATAAAAGGCCAGATGTATGTTTGTCCGATGCAGTTATGCGTGGTAGAGACTGCCCAAATGCACAGAAGCAGTCATGCGCAGTAGAGACTACCCGAATGGCAGTCTCTAGTGTGTGTGACTGCTTCTGTGTATTGTGTGCGTTCGGACAGTCTCTACTGCCCATGACTGCACCGGACAAACATACATCTGGCCTTTTAACACGCACTTGGGCCCGTGTACACTGGCTTTTACACTAGTTACATATAAAACTATGGCTATACGTCTGCAATGTGCAGCCAGATTGACACCAAGTCTGGCTCTCAAGTCTGTCGAAGGGCCATGCACTGTGGTAAAAATATTCTAAATAGGGGTTAAAAAATTAGTTTAACCACCCTGCAATGCTTTGGGCACCTTTCTAGCATCCAAGGGATTAAACAGAACCTGTCACACTACAATAAGTTTAGTTTGTTATATCCAAAATTGAAATCTGCCTATATGTTCGTTCTACTAGCCGTTTCATGGAGACAGAGAAAAAGAGAGAGAAGCACAAACCTCTGGCACTCAAGCATTTAACCCCTTAGTGTCCACTGACTTGCCAGGACCTTCATGGCGTTCCGGCACTTAAGGACCAGTGACAGTCCTGGCACATCATGGAATTCAGGGCTCCAGCCCTGAATCGGTTTGCAAAAATAATAATAATAAAAAAAAAAAAAAAAAGCCCTGTGGACCTCAAGTGCTGGTTGCGCATGCATGCGCCAGTCATTAAGGGGTTAAACAGTTTACTAATCACTTCTTCCTATAGGTTTATCCATCGTTTAAATACAATAATACTTTAAAATAACTATAAGAAAGGATTTCTTCTTGTAAACTGCTCCAAAACAGGAGACAGATTAACTGCCAAAGCTCTTGTTATATAATGAAGTAACATCACTGACCCTAGTCGGTCTTGTATTGTAATGTAGTGAAACGGCCAAGGGGGGCAAGGACACAAAGTGTTGCCTTGGCACATGCAGGGAACAGAAGTTCCCTCTGTGCTGCGACTATTGGCAGGAGCTAAACGTCTAGGACTCAAACTCTCCATGGTAACGCGTACACACGCTGCAGTGTCAGTTACAGCCCACAGTCTTTCAGTTGCTAATGATCTGTGAAATGGTTAGCACTGCTGTTTACTTCATTAGCGGCGATTGTAAAAGTTGAAATCACACTTGACTTGGGTAATAAGGTTAAAGAGATGATGTAGCTGCAATGCAGTATGATACAGGGGTTATTATGAACAGGGCTGGGACAAGATCATGGAGGTCAGGGTTTTTACTAGTTCATTAAGAGCCATGCAGAAGTCAAGAGAGTAGTGATTCTGTTCCAAACCAAAGGAGCCATGAGAGACAAATGAAAATATCTGCTTATTTAAATTATGTTATTAACATCTTCAGTGCTTAAAAGATCTCAATGCATTGGTGACCTGTCTAAAGCTCCCACTTTGTGCATGTGTATACATATACATATACACACACACACAACCAGCTTTAACACTTTGAGTGCTGCCCTGAAAGTGTTAATTAAGCTAACTACTAACATGAGCGGCAACAGTCCGTCAGTTGCAGAATCTGTTAATATTAATCACCATTAAAATATCATCTTTATTGGGAAATGTGACTCTTAAGCTCTAGGAAGGTCTGACTCATAAAATAAGGTAACCCATCAATCTAAACAGACCAGATCTCTCATTTAAATGGGTTAATGTGTAGTACCCATATTATTTCAGTTTCTCTTTCATCCAATATGGAATACAGGTACCAAGACGGAAGATTACCACCTATGGGACTTGTATTCCATAAGGACTAAGAGAAAAGGATTTAACCAGGTAAGACTAAAATCCTATGTTTAGCAAAACAAAGTACTTTGTTATTTGCTGATTGCATTTTTTTAAATTTTTTTACTGAGTTACAATTTTAAAACAAGCTTTAAAGAGGTCAAACTCTCTTCCTCAGGTCATGGGTACACCCATGATATATGCATATTGTAGGGCTGCAATGAGATCAAAGCAACCCTGCAGTATGCATTGTTCATGTATCTCCATTTAAAGGGAAGTTCTGGTCAGTTTACATAAAGGTGATTGCATTTCAGCACTGCAAGGGTTATTGGTTACATTGCTTAGCAGTGCCCACTGTAGACAAGGGGCATTTTAATGTATGTCCCTGTCTGGCTGGAGGCCTCTCACTAGCTTCCCAGGCATCCCAGATTTACAAGAAGGAATGTATTAAAGGGATAGTAATGTTTCAAAATAAAAGCAGCTCCAATTAATCATCATAGTATTTGGGCCATGGAGAGTGTTATTTCAATTCTGTCAGAGTTGTAGTTCAAGAGTAAATGAATGATTAAGTATCCCCCTCTCGCCCCTTTTACTGATATAACACTACTCAGCTCAGAGCAGCAGGGAGGTTCCCATGTAGATTGCTTAATCTTCAATTAAGATAAGGGAAATAGTTGAAAAACCTTTCAAGAGGGGCAGGGCTTTCATTGTTATCACAATAAGACAATTGTTTCTTGCTGTTATCTGTCTGGTCAAGCAACCAGATTCCACATCTGAGGTGAGCAGTGTTACACTAGGTAAAAGGGGCGGGAGGGGGGATACTTTATCATTTTCAATAACTCTTGAACTACAACTCTGACAGTATTGAAATAACACTCCCTATGACTCAAATACTATGAAGCTTAAGTGGAGCAGCTGTTTTTGTGAAACATTTCTATCCCTTTAAATCCTGTGGTCAGATGGGCAGGTAGGATGAGACTGCTGTAGGTAGATAATGTAAATGTGACTGCTATTCTCTCTACAAGGAAAAGATGAAAAGAAAGGTTACCACTAACCTTAAGTAACACTAACACCACACAATAAAATAGGTTGATATTATTTATGAATGAATTAACCATATGTTACATCCATAAAATATAATAATAAACTTGATTTTAAGGACTTTTTTTTTTTTTTTTGCGGAATGAATTCAGGGGTCCTCAAGTGGTGTGTAGTTGCGTGGGGACCCCTGAATTCCATGATGTGCCAGGACAGTCATTAAACGCAAGTTTACCCATAAATTGACAAATTAGTGCCCACTGGTCTTGTATTCAGAATTCCTGTCCTATCAGCCCATTCACTACCAATTCTGAACAATCAATGGAGCCCTGGAAAAAAAACAGGAACGTCTGCTCCTTCAAAGCATATGTATCACTAGCTTTTAAGGCCACAGAGTTTATGACCACTGTGACTGTTGCCCTTGTGCCTTTGTTCAAGAGAACACCAATCAGTCCTGGTTGTCTTTCCATGGAGGAAGACACTGGATAGAAAAAGGGTTGAACTTGATGGATGCAAGCCTTTTTTCAACCTCAATTGCTATGTAACTATGTATATATGGCAGTTGCTAGCAGGGCCACAGGAGCTCAAATTGTATTCACTGTCCATGGTAATCTTAACACTTTAAAAACCAAAAGGATGTGCAACACATTGGGGTTATGCATTAAATTGGGATAAAGAGGTGGTAAAGCAGAGATTGCTTCTTCAGTGATATTACTTCTCCAGTTTGTATGTTCTTGTATAGGGCCTCTGCACTAAGATCTCTAAAGCTGAAGAAATGTTAGTGCATACGCTATACAGAATAACATACAAACTGGAGAAATGATATCACAGGAGAAGTCATCTCTGCTTTTTCACCCCTTTAACACACCTTAGTGCATATCCCCATAGTTTCAGACAGCCCTCTGGCTTTTGAAAGGTAAACCCTTTGAGTGCCAGCATTGAAATGCATTGGATACCTCTCTGGCACTCAAAGGGTTAAGTAAGCCTATGAATTATGCCTGATTCAGCATTAAAAGAAAAACTATAAACAACTCATATCCTCCTCCGTGGACATGACATTAAGGGTAAAATTCATTGGGGCCATTAGGATTGTCTAGGCATAGTAAGGTAAGTAGGGGGTTATTCTGAGAGGTTACATTTCCTTTAATACATTCAGTTTAATAGAAGAATGAACAAAAATCTTCTCTCAGATGTCTTTTTCTCCCATGTAGAGGGCCATAAGACTAGTGTACATGCCCATCTCTGATACACTGTATATTTATATACTGGAAGATTAGTGCAGTAAAGACTAGGAAGGGGAAACATATGGACCATATGAAATTCCAGGGCAGACCAGCTACACCATAGGAAACACAAGGATTCCCAAATTCCCATTGATTTAACCAGGACTGAATTTAAAAAAAAAAAAAAAAAAAAAAAAAAAAACATTTGGGAGCAAGATACAACTTTCAGGAGCCAACTAAGAGTTGTATTAGCCATTTTGGGGACACATGAACTTAGATACCTAGGTTCATGTGATATCTCCATTCCCGCTTTTAATCCTCTGAATGCTACAGCGGCCTCTAACACCTTGGGGGTTATGCGCAAACTTGTGATAAAGCGGAGATCACTTCCCCAGTGAGATCACTTCTCCAATTCCTATGTTTTTCTGTGGAGCAAATGCACAAAGATGTCTCCTAATTTGGAGATCTTAGTGAATCGGCTCTATAGCACAACATAGGAACTGGAGAAGTGATTTCACTGGAAAAGGTATATCCACATTTTCACACTTTAGTGCATAACTCCCATTGTAAGCCAATGTGTTGGGGACTTCTGTAGCATTCAAGGGGTTAAAGGGACAGTAATGTCCCAGAAAAAATATTTATAGTTTTGTAGCGCTTAAAAAGTTCAACTATGTGCAACATATCCTATCTCTCAAACCGCTATGGTTTGAAAGATACTCCTATTCAAAGATCCCCCCCTCCGCTTTTCTGACATCAGCGCTGTGCTGACTGATGGGAATCCTGCCCGCGGACCAACTGGCAGCTCTGCAGAAGAGCCACAATTGCGATATTTAAAAATAATGACTTCACTGGAAAGGTTTACAAAGTGTGCCTGGTTTGCAAGCACACATTGTAGACCATTCCAATAAAGTAATTTGTTTTAAATAACGAGATTGCGGCTCTGCTGAAGAGCCTCCTTGTGTCGGCCGACACGGATCTCTGACAGCAGGAAATGGCAAACTTTAAATGGCAATAGCTCTCAAACCATAGCAGTTTGATAGATAGGATTTATTGCATTTACTTGAACTTTTTAAGCACTACAAAACGATAAATATTTTTTTCTGGGACATTACTAACACTTTAAAAGCCCCACTTAAATTCATGGGATTTTTTTTTAGTTGTTCCCTCTGGCAACTTGGTCCGTTTTTACCTTCCTGCTAACAGGCACGTATAGGGCCATACACTCAGACAGAAGACTGGCGAAACAGCCAAGTGGAAAAAGCAGGAATAAGATGATTAAATCTATCAGGAAAGGGAAGATACTTTAATGGTTGTAGTGTCTTTTGCTGTCTAGTTTTCTTCAAAACACAATTGCTGGTATTCTCCAAGCATCAATTTGCCACTCACAAGTGAATCCTTATTGACCAACAAATAGATAAGGATTACAATAATTTATGTAGATGAATGAACAGGAGAAACAACTTCAAGACAAATATATTTAAAGGGTTTGTAATGGATGAATATAAAGGCATCATTGATGACTCCTCATATTTTTGACCATTTACCACAGTATTTCAATATCCTCCAATTTGTAGTTGAACAGCAATTCAATCATAAAGAACCCCCCTCGCGCCTCTTTTACCTTTTCTCTGCTGCCTCCCCTCAGATATGGAATCTGGTTGTTTGACAGGACAGCTCACAGCAAGGGACAATCTTCTAGCTGTGAGCATAAGGAAAACCCTGCCCCCTTGATTTTCCCTACGCTCACAGAAGATTGTCCCCCGCTGTGAGCTGTCTGGACAGTCTTGGAGAGCAGCGAGACACAGTTAAAATAGGAGGGGGGGGGATTATTTATCATTGTATTTCTGTTTAATTACATGTCAGAGAATATTGAAATACTGCAGCACATGGTCAAAAATATAAGAGGAGTCATCGGAGATGCCTTTATAGTCATCCATTACTGTCCCTTTACTGTCCCACTTAAATGTTTGGGAAAAAAAAAATATAGGGATTATCCTCCGGAATAAAACAAGCATACTCCCACTGCTGAAAGTGTTTTATTCAAAAGTTATTACAGCTTAAGCTTGATTTTTTTTTTTTTTTTTTTAGGTGTACAGTGGCACTGTTGCTACACTATCCTGTGGAGATTTAAGGACAACTGACCGCCGCTGTCCATAGGATGGTGTAGCAGCAGCGCCACTGTGATATCGCGACTAAAAAACTTCAAGCTTGAATTGTAATAACTTTTGAATAAAACACCTTTCAGCAGTGGGAGGTCCCTTGTTTACTAAGGGGATAAACCATTATATGTTATTTTGTAATTTTTATTTATTTTTACATATTAAGGATTACTATCACTTTATCAGAGCTCAAAATTTCCACTCGCCACTAGCCAATGGTGAGTGAAAATTCAGCCCTGGCGAGTAGAAATTCAGCCCTGGCGGCTATGTTATGGCTTGCAGTAACTTTTCAGGTCTGGCTAGTAGCAAAGGACTTCAAGTTTTAAGCCCTGACTTTAAAGTATTTCCTCCATATAAATAAAGTTAATGGGAGGCCACCTACTGGCAAAAATGGGATTTTGTAAGCCGATGTACAAGCTTAACCCTTTGAATGCCAAAGCAGTATGCAATGCATTGCTCATGTGTTGCATACCACTATGGCACTCAAAGTGTTAAACATAGTAACATACATACATAATAAAAGAGCTGACGAGGCTGGAAAAAGACATGCGTCCATCAAGTCCAGCCTATGCAAAAAACACCCTGTTGATCCAGTGGAAGGCAAAAAAACAAAACAAAAAACAAAAAAAAAAAACAAACAAACACAGAAGCCATTTCCAATTTAGATCCAAGTGGGTAAAAAAATTCCTTCACAACTCCAAATGGCAGTCAGTTTCCTGGATCAACAACCTATCTGCACTGAAGCCAATGTGTAAAAGGATCGCAGGGTTTCCAGCCTATATAATAATAATTCGCTAAATGTGTGTGTGTCAGAAGCCATCATACACAGTAGAGATGGCTGTGCACACTGCAGTCATGCACACTAGACTGCCTGCGCCGCGGCTGATAACGTAGCAACGCTCCAAATTCAGACTGCAGTCCTCTGTACTCGGAGCCTCGCTCCGTTATCAGCCGTGGCGAGGGCAGTCTGCACTGTGCATGACTGCACTGCGGTCAATGCTGGGTGGCAAAGTGGCCCGTGTACATGGGCTCTTCAGCTAGTTCTAATATATTAGAGAGGTGGACAGAAATATAAAACAAACCATTTTTGTACACAGGTGTATGTCAAATAATCCAAACATTTAGGAGCCAGCAGGCTTCTGGGATGTTTCCAACCTTGTATTTTCCCCGATCAAGGACAATTTTACTACCATAGTAAATACCAGTCAGTGAAGACAATGCATTCAAAATTAGAGCAATTTGGCAGCAAACTAACAGCACCATAGGGCACAAATAAACATTTGCATTGATACAATTGGAAATATAAACTCCTTGAAAGATAGATGTCTCCAAAACATTATGAAGCAATGAGTTGGAGAGCTTGCTAGCATTCAAGGAGTTAAAAGTCAAATTTCTACAGTGGGTAATCCAATTCTCTTACTACATCAGCCCTATTAAGTATATAATGAATATTGCAAAGGTATTCTTTATTCTCTTTTATACTCTCTTAGATGCTAAAGATGACTAGCATTTGAGGAGTTAATAAATCTCTCTACCCTTAAAAGAGGCAGTGCTTCTTAAATGAAAATCATCTACATTTAAATAAATACAGCACTGGGAATCTTATCACTGGCACTCAAGTATTTTCACAAATGTAAAAAAAAAAAAAAAATAGCGAATGTAAGAGGAGAAAGATCTATAGAGAGAAAGAAATGATTGACAGAGCTCCTGCCCTATAAGAAAGGCAGAGAACAGACATTCCTCTTTTCAAATCTTCTACTTACATTGGTTAGGAGTTCATCCAATGAGACGCCTGCAAGACTGCAAACATTTCATTGCAGCTGATTTAAACCAGATGTTCTGTCCAAGTTATGTAACCAAAACTGGACAGAAGGGAAATAATGGCTTAACCCTTTGAGTGCCATTGGGGTATTCAACACATTGCAAAGCAATGCTTTCGATACCCCCTGACACTCTAAAGGTTAAAAAAAATGTTTATATTGGACTGCAATTATTAAATCTATATCAATAAAACTCAAAGCCTATTTTTTTTAATTGAAGTTCCTTTCGACCCAAAGTGGGCAATCCGCGTCCTATCACCTGCTGTTGGACTACAATGTGTGTCTGCTCATCTGCTGCTTGACTACAAATTCCATCATCCTCAGCATGCTGTCCTAAGACGATAGGAATTGTAGGAGGCCAACAACTTGCCCACGCCTGCCACATCCGCTGCCCTGCTGGGAAGTCAACTTTTTTGCTCGCTCAATTACTTTGGCCCATACATACAAAATGCAAAGTGGAGCAATACCTATTAATTGGGGTATTTAAACCCTTGTAAGCTTGAGAGGTCTCCAAAGCACTGAAACACAATGTGTTGGGAGACCTCTCATGCATTCAAGGAGTTAAAAGCCCTTTTAAAAATCATGGGGTATTTGTTTGTCCTAATGATGCAGATGATTCTACTTTTGTGATTGTGCCTTTGGCCCTCCATTTCCTCAGAATAATGCTCACAGTGCCCCCACCCAACATTCTCTTTCCTCACTACAGCCCCCCAGTCATTATGAATCTCCCAAGTCTTTTCCTGTGGTACACTTGTGCCCATCTCCTAAGAGCAGTCCTCTCCAATTATCTCACACGTGCCCTGACTCAAGCCTTCTTCAACATGTGTCTTATCAACCCCCTCAGCACTGCCACAGCTGAGAACCAGACCTCTCTCCTCCACTTCAGCGAACATGCAGCTCTGCACACAGCAGCCAGCCACAGACAGCCTTTCCCCTTACACACACACTGCGTGATCCCTGTATGAGGTACTGGCAGGGGACAGAGAATGAAGAATGCCTGGTGTGTTCCCTGCCCCCTCCTAGCAGCCACAGAAAGGACTTATCCCCCTCCTGCCTGCAGTCTTTCAATCTACAATCATCCCCTAGTCAGGCCACAGCCCCTGTTCACATGCTGATCATTTGACCAGTGACCAAAACCTGAATGACCAGTACACTGGAAGCATCTGTTTGTAAAGGCAAAATGGAGCCATTCTGGGGGGTAAACCAACTGCACCATATGGAAGTAACAAAAACTCCCATTTATTAACATGATACTTAACTCCTTAAATGCTAGAGAGGTTTCATTGTATTGAAAAATGGGAAACTGGGGTAGTTTAATAGTCCCATATTATGCAGTTGATTTGCGCAAGAATTGCTCCAGTCTGTTTGTATGAATATTTCTCTGCCATAGCTACAGTCATTTTTCACCACTGTAACTCTAGCACTGTATCCTATAAAATAATTTGCTAGGATGTTTGTCATGATGCAGTCATGCGCAGTAGAGACAGCCCACATTTGGGCACTCTCTACTGCGCATGATTGCATCGCGTGAGTGAGGTGACGCAAGACATTGCGTGAAGCAGTGAGGTAGTGGCCTCTTAACCCTTGGAGTGCCAGAGGGGTACGCAAAGCAATGTGTTGCGTACCCCTCTGACACTCAAAGGGTTAACATTACCCAGGCCTTAGCCAGTGTACACAGGCTTTTACACTATTTACAACAAATTCCATGGAAATAGCAGGCCAACAAAAGAGATCAGTCTGTGAGCAGGATTCCCACCACAGTCCGATTTATCACTGGTCAGCAAAACATACAATGAAATACTGGAATCATTATTGCGACCTCATAAGTATCTGCAATTAATCCTTTCCTGTGGACGAGATGGGGGGGGGGGGGATGTTTTTCAAGCAGCCTCTCTGATAAAAAAATAAAAACTCTTTAAAAGGAAAATAAAGTGACTTTTTTTTAGCTAGGAAGCACCATCATTGGAGATCGCAGCTGGAGGGGGAGGCGTTTGACACAAGAGGGTGGTATTTGCCATTGGGAAAATATAGGGGCATGATAGGCTGGCCTGGGAAGCATATAATGAATCCCCCCCCCCCCAAAAAAAAAAAAAAAAAAAAAAAATTAAAAAAAATTCTACAGATGCCCATGAACACAGTCAGTATAGTAATAAAAGATAAATGGTTGCTTCAACCAAAGGAATTAAAGGAACATTAACATGTAAAAGTCATAATAGGTTGTATTTATGTATCCTGTACGCCATGGTATAGTTGGCCTAAAATCTAGTGTTAAATATGCCTTAAAGGGATAGTAATACTTTGTTTTATCTTTATTTTATTTTGTAGGCATTAAAAAAACATGAAGAACGATATAAGTCTTATCTCTCAAACCTTTATGGTTTAAGAGATATTCACAAGCAAAGTTTCCCCTCCCCGCCCCTTTTACCTAGTGTAAGCCATCTCTTCTCAGATGTGAATCTGGTTGTAAGACCAGACAGATAACAGAAGGGGACAATCTTCTTTGTATGAAAACAATGAAAGCCCTTCCCTCCTTGACAAGTTATTCAGCTTTTTCCCTTATCTTAATTGAAGATTGTCCCTCTCTGCAGTCTACCTGGGCACCTCCCTTCTGATCTGGCTGAACGGGGGGGGGGGGGGGGGGGGGTCTTTGTTTATTTACCATGACTGAAAGGCAACTCTGAAGTTGTTTTTCAGCTATGATAAACCACCAGCAATAACTAAACAGCCTAAACAGAAGGGATGTAGGCACTAATGTCAGTAAACGAACTGTCATTCAGTTCCACAATGATCCTTACAGCTCTGTATAGAAAATAAGAATATGCAATAGAGTAGCATCTTTAGGATTCCATTTTAAAACGACAGCATCACCTGTAAATGAAAACGGTTCATATCTATTGAACCCCTTGAGTTCCAGAGGGGTGTGCAGTGCATAGCTTTGCACATGACAATTACAAACAGCACTACTGGACTTCAGACTCCACCCACTGGAACCCCCTCTCCCATTTATCTCCAGACCGAAGAAGGTAGAGTGTTTTAGCCGCACAAGATTATTACCATGTACAGTGGGTAGAGTTTGAGGCCCAACAGTCTTGCTAGCAAGTAAAGTTTACCTCCAAGGATGTGACATCCTGAAGGGGGTTTACTTGAACTGAATATCAAGGGCAACATTCCTGGTGGACATTTTGAGTGAGTGAGGGTTATAAAGGGGAGTTTGTGTTCCTTTAAATATGCTCTTTATAGCATGAAAGTTATCCCTTTGCAACACTTTGGCGACCTCATTAACATTGAAGGAGTGAAAAACCTAATTTAAATCAATAAGAATTTTTCATCTGTCCCCTATGGTACAATTGATCTGTCCTGAAATTACACCACCGTTCTTTTTGTACAGAAGACCCAAGGAAGAATGTACATGATACTATATCTTTGTATCTTCGTATCCACCCACCCATGTATCCACCCACCCATGTATCCATCCAGCTATGCAGCCATCCAGCTATGCAGCCATCCAGCTATGCAGCCATCCATGCATCCATCCAGCCATCCATGCATCTATCTATCCATCTATCCATCTTCTAGTTTAATTTTAAAGCATTAAAATTCCCCTTGGTATCTTTAACATCCAAGGTGCCTATAAAAAAAATATATAAATAAAAATGATTTATAAAAAGGCATAAAGTTTACCATACACACACTATGCTAGCAGATAAAACACATGTTGCTATCAAGTAACCCCCTTACAAATATCTGTGGTCCCCCACCGTCATAAATTCCTTTCCTAGCCCCTTGAAGACCAGAAGGGTACGCAAGGCATTGCAAAGGGTTAATCCCTCCTATCTTCCCCCATTCATATGCTGCAGTAAATCTTATTTTTTTCACTGGGTCATCACCATTGCTCTCAGTCCAGCACTTCTACATCAATCTCATTCCCAGCTTCCTCTTTCCACCTGCTCCATTCACCCACAGAGGCATATGTCTCAATGTGTCACTAAAACATCACAAGTTATTGAAATATAAAGTAAATAGTGACTTTGTGATGCCCAGATGTGTCATTCTCGTGAAGAAATTTTAACAACTAGACAAAATTTGCAACTAAAACCCCATTTGAGATTACAAAAACATGATTCACAATTATGTATAAAGGCAGGGAAAATTCGGCGACAAAACAAACTGAATCAGAGCGGAGGAAAACTGAAAAACCATACATCCCCAAAATCTCTGCTGACTGAAATGAGGCTTGATTGCTAGCATTTAAAAGGGAACGATACAAGGTTTGCTAAAAAGTACGTTTATAGAGCGACTAGATGGAATACTTTTGTCTTTTTTTTAAATTCGTTATTTGGCCGAAATTAAACGTTTAACGATGATCCTGTGCCTTCCTTCCGGACAGACTGCTGTTACAGCTCTGTACCACAGACCGTCATTCTCCCTCTACTCCCCTCCCTTGATCCATCCTTCTCAGATGACGTACGCTTTCTGCACGTAAGCTGGAGTGCTCTCGTTGGCCAGAGAGAGCTCTGTGAGATCGCTCCAGCTCACATGCAGAAATCCTCCATACTCAGAAAAACCTGGATCGAGGGAGGGGAGCAGAGGAAGAGTGATAGACTGCGGTACAGAGCTGTACCCGCAGTCTGTGCGGAAGGAAGGCACAGGATCATCCCTAAATGTTTAAATTTGGTCAAACAATGAATTTAATAACAAAAAAAGACAATAGTATTCCAGCTAGTCACTCTATAAACTTACTTTTAAGCCAAACTTGTAAAGGGGTGATAGTTCCCCTTTAAGGGGTTAAAAGCCCCATTTAGATGAATGGTGTTATATCTTTGCCCTATATGGTGCAGATAGCTTGCCGCCAGAGAACTGCTCCAGCTTGCTGTTACATACAAGGCCCAAAGTGTCACTAAAAAGTCCCTATTCAGTAGGTTACTGTGACTATGACTACACTGCACAATTTTATCAGTGCTAAATCTTTTACTGTGTTTGCTATTTGTCTCCATTTCTTGCACTATTCCGATACATGATACTAAACGTCACAGCTGCATTTTTGGGGAGTTCAATTTTGATCTGTCTCATGGGTCACCAAGATACCTGGGAACCCTCAGGTGAAGGGTTAAAGGGATAGTAATGATGCATAATAAAAGAAGCTCTAATTAATCATCATAGTATTTGGACTTTGGAGAGTGTTATTTCAATTCTGTCAGAGTTGTAGTTCAAGAGTAATTCAATGACAAAGTATCCCCTCCCCGTCCCTTTTACTGATGTAACACAGTTCAGCCAGAGCAGAAGGGAGGTGCCCAGGTAGACTGCAAAGAGGGACAGTCTTCAGTTAAGATAAGGGAAAAACCTGAAAAACTTGTCAAGGGGAGTAGGGCTTTCATTGTTCTCATAGGAAGAAGATTGTCCCCAGCTGTTATCTGTCTGGTCTTACAACCAGATCCCACATCTGAGAAGAGATGGCTTACACTAGGTAAAAGGGGCGGGAGGGGGAAACTTTGCTTGTGAACATCTCTCAAACCATAAAGGTTTCAGAGATAAGACCTATATCATTCTTCATGTTTTTTTAATGCCTACAAAATAAAATAAAGATAAAATGAAGTATTACTATCCCTTTAAGTTCTCAGGGTGAGAAAGCCCAGTGTTTCCTGCTACATGATCTGCACAAATTCATTTAGACCCCGAATGGTGGCATTTAAACCGGAAAGACAGGTAAATGTCCTGCTTATCTTGCATGCATTCAGGCAGCAATATATCAAAGTGATAGGTGATATAATGTTAACCCTTGAGTGCCAGGGGGCATGTAATGCACTGCGCTGTGTACCCCTCTGGCACTCAAAGGGTTAAGAGTTCTTTGATGACTAATTGGTGCATCTCTTAGTTACAGCAAGCTGAGACATGCCAACTAGAATACTCATTAGGAACTTTAAGGGTTAATATTTAAAACCTCTCAGTGCCAGCTCACTTTACTTCCAGGGTATGGTCACTAATTTTAGATTTCTGCCACCATTTGGTTTAATAGATGCAAATTTCATTTGTTGCCCAATTCTGAATTAGGGACATGTTGGTGCATATGGCTCAGTGAGCTCCCATTAGCACTCATGTGTTACTGCCCCTGTCTCCCCCTCCCCCAGCCCTTCTCCTGCATTGTCCTTCACTCTTATATGAAGGGGTGGAGACATGGCTCTGTAGCATAACTGGAAATCCTCACAGATCCTGTGGAACCCTCACTCTTTGGGGTCTGTGTCTCACAATAACAGACATGTTTCCCCACTATCATACAGGCCAAGTATCTAAGGCATACCAGACTGCTGAGATCTGTTCTACTACAACCCTGTGAATGACAAAAAAATAAATACAGTGCCTGGTTTCCTGTAAGCGTTCCTGATTTAAAGGGACATGAGGTCACCCTAATGTACAGACAGATAAAAAAAAGTCTATCTGCTCATAATGTGCTTCTTTGGGCTTAGTGGCTACTTATTTGCTGCCTACAGACAGCAATCAATAAGCTATTCTACCTCCAGTCTATATAGTATGTAGATCATAATATGATATATATATTTATTTTTTTAATTATTATGCTTGTTTTATTTTAACCCTTTGAGTGCCAGAGGGGTACGGAATGCATTGCTTTGCAATGCATTCCGTACTCCTCTGGCACTCAGAGGGTTAACATTGGAGGGTCAGATTTGTTACACACACACACCTCTGGGATTCAAAGTGTTAATCACCATCCTTTTTCTGAGTCACTCTGAGACTAAAATACTAAAAACTAGAGGAATTCTGGAGCAAACCAACTACAGTACAGGAAACACGTGAAGAAATCCTGTGGATTTAACCCCTTAGTGACTGGCTGCGCGCACATGCGGCCGTTACTTAACGCCTGCCAAACACTTTTTTTTTTTTTTTTTTCATTTTACTGAATGACTTCCAGGACATACGTCCTCTGTCCACCTGGGACATCTGCCTGGGACATACCTGTACGTCCTCCGGCGGTAAGTGGTTAAATGGGGGCTTTTAACCCACTAAAAGATGGAGAGCAATATGTTGGAAACCACTTTACTATACATGAGGTTAATAGCCTCCATTATAAATCAGTTATAGTTTTGAACATTTTATTAGTCCTCTGTGGTACACTGGACACCTCACTGGCACTCAAATGGTTTAAAGAAACCTAATTAAAGATTCCACCATCTTATATAGTTTATTTTACATGATTCTGAGTACTTAATTATTGTTACAGTGGGACACTGTCCTATATAATATGGGATACTGTCCCAATGTAACACTAATTGTATATATTAGCACACCTGACAACGTTCAGGTCCAATCTGCATACCCCTCTGGCACTCAAAGGGTTAAATAATTTAATTATTCTATTTATTTTGTATACACGAAGGCAGAGAGGTACAATGGTGCTACATATGCTCATTCATTTTGTTTCAAAATCACTCACAAAGGCAATTTTTCCCCAGAGGTGTGCATCAAGCTTTATGCGGCACACTAAAAATACAAACGTCCTTCTTTGGCAGAACAGAGTGTTAGGAGGCATGCTGCAGCTACAGCTCCCATCATCCACTTCCAACAAATGGTCAGCTGAAAACGATGGGCATTCTAGTCCATCAGCAATTTGAGATCCACGCTTCAGTCTTTTCAACATATAACTGCAACTGCTCTTCTATGGTTAGCTCACACAACCTACTTGAATAGTGCTGTGCTGTGGCACTGCTTAATGGATAGTAATGTTTCAAAATAAAAGCAGCTCCAATTAATTTTCATAGTATTTGGGCCATGGAGAGTGTTATTTCAATACTGTCAGAGTTGTAGTTCAAGAGTAATTGAATGATAAAGTAACCCCCTCCCACCCCTTTTACCTAGTGGTCCACAGACCAGACAGCTCACAGCAAGGGACAATCTTCATTCTATGAGAACAATGAAAACCCTGCCCCCTTAACAGGTTTTTCCCTTATGCCAATTGAAAGCGGACAGTATTGAAATAACACTCTCCATGGCCCAAATACTATGAAGATTAATTGGAGCTGCTTTCATTTTGAAACATTACTATCCCTTTAAGCACTGACCTCACTGGGTATGTGGCTCGCAGCCATACAGAGCAGCTCCTCTGCAGTTTCTGCTTTGAACACAGTAAAGTTGAAGCAAGCTGTGTCATGTGATGAGGTAGTCATCTCCTATTAGTTCTATTTTTGCATTATTAAAGCAGGCATGGAATCTCAGCTTGAAAAAGGTAACAGGTCCACTTTAATGATTTAGCTTGGCTGTCACATTGGAGTCATGTGAAGCAATGTATTGGAGACCTCTAGCATTCAAGGGGTTAAAAGCACCATTAAAAAAAAAAAAAAAAAAAAAAAAAAAAATTCCCATTGATTTTAACACATGACCCTTATTATCTCTGGTATTTTCTGAGCAGCGAATTTCTCTTTAACCCCTTAAGGACCGGAGGTTATGGGACATTTCCGTCCCATAACGTCCGCATAGGGGCACTTTGACAAGCCGGTACACGTGACCTGTCACGTGTATCGGCGCGTCACTAAGGGGCTTGAAACAGATCGCTCCGATCTTGGGGTGGTCTATTTCATGCCCCATTTTTACTTACAGCGCTCCCGGTAGAGCGTTGTAAGTAAAAAGTACGTGACGTACCAGGACCGTCAAGGGTCTTTCGAGCAAATTTACCCTTGACGGTACTGGTACGTCAAGGGTCCCTAAGGGGTTAAACTTGAAAAAAATAATACAAAAATAAATAAAAAAACTATGCTCATTTCCATGTTGTCCTATTATGGGATTAACAGTCTGCCCTGGTTCTAGTCTAAACAAATTCCACCCATTCCAGACCTATCTTTCCATACCGCCAGGAATAAACACCACTATCGGCCTTATGTACAAAGTCAAAGAGGAGCAATTCTGGGGGGGGTAGACAACAACCTGTAACCAAGAAATAAAAATTCCCCAAAGTCACATTGATTCAGATGGGGCTCAAACAAATAAAGTAATATCCGATTGTGCACTGTAATTTTATATAATGCCCAGTACCATTATCAATATCCTTACCTTTGTACAGTGCTTGTAATAGAAGTTCAAAGTGTCCCCCTCCCACCCTTTTCCATTATGTCAGTCATAGTTCCCTCAGATATGAAAGCCGGTTGCTTCACCGGACAATCTCAATGAGGGACGATATTGTGTGCGTGTCAGTAAAACTCTTGATGAAGGGGAGCAGAATTTTCCTTATGCTGATACAATATTGTCCCTCTCTGTAATCCGTCCGGACCGGCTTTCATATCTGAAGGAACTATGACTGACATAGTGGAAAGGGGCGGGATTTTCAACTCGAGTTACAAGCACCGTACAAAGAAAAGGAAATTAAAAAAAGGTATGAGCATTATATATCCAGGGCTCAAAATTTCCACTCGCCACTAGCCAATGGCGAGTGAAAATTCAGCCCTGGCGAGTAGAAATTCAGCCCTGGTGGGTATGTTATGGCTTGCAGTGGAGAGTAACTTTTCAGGTCTGGCTAGTAGCAAAGGACTTCATATTTTAAGCCCTGATATAACATTACAATGAACAACTAAATATTACTTTCCATGCTGACATTACAATCCCATTAACCCCTTGAATGCTAGTGGTCTCCAGCAGATTGCATTTAACCAGTCTAACATATAACCATTTGAGTGTGAGAGAGGTGTCCAGAGCTTAGAAATTCACAAGGTGTTAAGAGGTTAAAAACAGCAGTTTATAAGAGCAGTAAAGTTTTTTTGTGGTGGGGTTATATGGCTTTTTCTGCTGAATAAAACATGGCTGATAGCATTGTTGTTTATTTATTTTTTAAAAATTAAATTGCAGTTTTCTATTTTTTTGTTACCAAGTGGTGCTGTTTCTATCACATACTATGGGGAACCTCAGTCAGTGACTCAAGCTCTTTCACAGCGTGCATTATTAAAAGTGGCAGAACCGTTGTTTACTCAGAGGAAAAAGCACCATATTGTTTGCACAAAAAAGGCTTACTGCTCCTTTAAACCAATGGGCTTGTTTCCAAATTCCTCCATTTCTTTTTGTGTAAGGCCTTATTCTTGGATTATAATCGTTGCTGCAAATGTCTTACTTTAACAGAGTGTAATTTCTGACAAAAATAAATAGTGCCCAGTGTGTCTGAGATCACCCATACTATGAATTCTGTTTAGTCATTTTCCTGGTGCCATGATAATGACTAATCTCCCTCACACCGCTCTACTATGCCAATCCCTACGCTGGCTCCCGGTAGCCGTTCGAATTAAATTCAAAATACTGGTGCCAACTTACAGAACCCTTACTAACAACACCCCCCTCTACAATTTATCTCTTCTTTCCAAATACACTCCCACTTGCCATCTGGATTTCCTTCCCTCATCCTATCAGACTCTCCCCAAGCCTTCAGATCTTCAGGTGCTCCCTGAAAGCTTACCTCTTCAGGGAAGCCTATCAACTACCACCATAACTGTTATGAGAAAGGCCAGATCAACAGCCTTGTCTATCTTCAACTCACTCTTATTTCCTTCTACAATCACTCACCCATCTACAACCCCATCATGACCTCATAGAGTCTTTCTCCTAAACAGATCCACTACTTGTCTGGATCACTGCACTTCTTTCTCCCATCCACTGACCCGCAGTTCATGTAGCAGGAGGCACTTACTCCTTCTGTGTCCCACCTACCTTCCTGTAAACTGTCAGCTCTCACAAGCGGGGCCCTCTGATCCTTTTGGTTTGTATGTTCTATCTGTACTGTTTATTGTCTCTATGCCTATTCCTTATTGTACATAGTGCCAACTAATTCCACAGTGCTGTACAATAGGGAACAGACATATTAAATAGTACAAATCAAATGTGGAGAACAGAAGGATGAGAGGGCTGTGCTACTGAATAAGTTGGCACTATATAAATAAAGGATAATAAAAATAATAATCCAAAAGGAGCAGTTCTTGGTCAAAACCAACTATACCACGTGGAGAAAAAACATTTCCAATTGATTTAAAGGGAATTTTAACATCTTGATGCTAGAGGACTCCAACAGATTGCAAAACAACGCACTGGAGGCCTTACTAGCCTTTAAATTAAACGTTTTTATTAACCCCTTAACGACCCTTGATGTTCATAGTACGTCATGGGTAGATCTGAGTTAATGACCCATGAGGTACTATGACCGTCATTGAATTCCAGGCTCCTCCTGCGGCTGCACGTCATTCAGGGAGTCCGGAACCAGAAACATCAAAAAAAAGCTCTGTGGTCCTTAAGTGACTGCAACGTGTAATGCGGCCGGGCGCACGTGCGTCACGCGCGTGTGCCGGGCGCACGTGCGTCACGCGCGTGTGCCGGGCGCACGTGCGTCACGCGCGTGTGCCGGGCGCACGTGCGTCACGCGCGTGTGCCGGGCGCACGTGCGTCACGCGCGTGTGCCGGACGCACGTGCGTCACGCGCGTGTGCCGGGCGTGCTCGTGCATGTGTGCGCATGCCGTGTGTGAATCTGTGTCAGTACAGGGAAGTGGATATACCAAAACAACAAAAGCAGTTCTGGAGCAGATCAACTGCACCATAGGGGACTAATACAAAATCCACAAACTCCCACTGAAAAATTTTACTTTTAATAGAATGCCTCTATGTGAATCTATGTTATTGAGAGAGGTGTGTGTGTGTGTGTGTGTGTGTGTGTGTGTGTGTGTGTGTTGCTGTTTAAGATCAGTAGCTATTTACAAAGTAGAAGAAGGTACTTCCTTGGTGAAGAGGCTTCTAAAAACATATACAACTACTCCACCCTCACTGCTGTGTACAGGGCTGCTTGTGAAGATAAGGGGAGGCCTGTCTGGCTGCAATAACAGATGTGGAGGGAGGGCCAGTCTGGATCTAGGTGATCAGAGGAGAGGGATGCTCCGAGGACTGACTAGTGTTAGTAGAAGGAAAACCATTGGTGGAGAGGGCTTTAGAGAGGGGGCAGAAGATGTGAGGATACATTGAAAGTTGGGATGAGGCAATATAGCAGAATGAGCTCACTGGGGAAAGACTGAGAGCAAGGAAAAGTGTTGACGCACAGCGAGGAAGTATCTAGACCAGGAAAGGACAATCTGTGGTCATCCAACAGCCATCTAAAGATGTGAAAAATGTATTCCAATTGGAACCAGAAGGCCACAGGCTGATCGTCCATAGTCCAAGAGCTCATATTAGTATCCAAAACAGCATGTTATTTTAGTAAATACATAATCCTAAATATTGCAAAATTAGCATTCAAAAATACTGCTGCATTAACCGTTTGAGTGCCAGAGAGGTACGAGTACCTCTCTGGCACTCAAATGGTTAACCACGAGACTGCCATCGTTGACATCACCAGGTATACAAAAGGTTTAAATTAAATACAGTGTTGAGCTTCCCAGCTGGATTTACCCAGTCCTATAGGCCATATTCAGAATCAGGAAAACCAATTGCCTCATAGGGGAGAAATACAATTTCCTCAGTTTCTACTGGTTTAACCTTCTGAATGCCAGAGGGGTGTCTAGCATTGCTTTGCAATGTGTTGCACAACACCCGGCACTTAAATGGTTAAAAAGCCCCATTTAACTCAATGGAATTACTTGTGCCCCATCGAGCAGTTGGTCTCCTAGAGAATCGCTCCTCTTTAGTTTTCTGAATACGTCCTGGTACATAAATTTGATCCCTGCAGTGTCTGTATAAAGATACCCTCCCTCTCCAGCAAGTAGCGCCAACACCACAGACAGACAATGTTATCAAGCGACCTCTGGACACCTGCAGACATCTAACACCACAAAAATATGCCAGACAGCCTCTGACTGCAAGTGTAAGACGCTGTTCATCTGGAACTCCTGTAATGTTAGAACTTTATTTAACTGTGCCAGGGAAGCTAGAAAGCCAGCATAAATAATCATGGGTGCTGACAGCAAGGAAAGCCAGAAAGGGATCGGATACTTACAGCTAGTCTCCCAATTGAAGGCAGTGCAGAAGGGCTTTCTTTATTCACTGCAGCATCCTGCGCTGCAGCCTGGTCGAGCCTCATGTAGGAATCGTACAAGCCATCGCCGTATCTCACTGCAAGAGGAAAATATAGGCAGGGCAGGTTAGACAGGAAACAACAGAGGATAGCAGGAGCAGCTGCTTAATGTTCTTTTATAACCCCGCTGCAGCAAAAAAAGAGAGAGCAGAAATGCATTGCTGTTTTCACTGTCGCCACAGGGGTTTGCCTACTGGAAAGACATCTACAGACCAGGTGGGATAGAGATCGCAACACAATAGTATTATTAGTTATTTATAAAGCACAACATGTTCCACAGTGCAATGCATCGGGGGGGGGGGGGGGGGGGGAAGAGGCATACAAACATTGATAAATCAGTAAGAGTACCAGAATACCAAAGGCCATTGGTACCACATTGTGTTGCATCTCCCACCCTCTATAGAATTAAATGGAAACTATATGAGCATGAATAAATGGTCAATAATCTGATTATCAGGGCTTTCCTAGGTATGTGTCTTTTATTCAACAATCAGGTAGGTGTGCGAGTTTATTTATTTTTGAATTGTGTAGTTATTTCATGCATATAGGGTGGTATGTTCAAAAGGAATGTAACAGACTTTTGGGGCAAACCATAGGGGAGAAATAAAAAAGAAAATTAAATTTTTTTAGACAGGGCTTTTAAAACCACCCCCATTTAAATGAGTGTCAATTTTGGAAATGTTTATTTCTCCCATATATTGGTTTGTTTGCCCCAGAATTCCTTTTCACTTTCTTTTGAATACATGACCCTATATGCAAAAATAATTACAGCGCTGTGTGTGTATGAGATTTCATTTGCACTGTATCTGCACTTGCCTTCACTTACTGGTCTCCATTTTAATCTGCCTGTAGCTCCCATCTACTCACAACAGACAATGGTCTTCAACAGACAAAGGAAAAAAGATCCTGCAGAGAGCAGTCTACCCACGGCTCTACATGACATGGCATGATCCAGCTAAAGACTTGGGGCCCTGTGTTCAAAGGGAAAGTGGAGGAGTTCTGGGGCAAACCATATGCACTATAGGGGAAAACTAAAAAATTCACATTGACTTAAATGAGGATTATAACCAAATCACCATTTTTATAAGCAGTTACATTATATGTAAGTACAACATTCAGAGGCAAAGAATACCATAAGCTTTACCACCCTTACTGTAAAAAATCCTTGCCTTTGTTTTAAATCAGTGGGATTTTTTTTTTTTTTCAATTTTAGCTCTCCACTATAGTTTAAATGGTTTGCCCCAGAACTTCTCCATTTATCTTTTGAACATACAACCCTAAAACAGACTTTCAACTCAGGACAAAAGGGGAGTATAATAGTATAATATAATAAATATAATAGTATAATAAAGAAAAGTGCTATACTATACACTTCTCTGGTCCTGATTCAGTCTCCTTTCTGACATTACATATGATACACTTGTAGAATATGTCAAGTCAAATTGCCTATACATCCAGTGAGCTTTCTATAAGAGTTAGAATAATAATGTAAAAAAACAAACAAACAAAAAAAAAAAACAGCACACAGACAACTCAGCACTGCAGGGATTGAGTTACACTTCTGCACTATTGCTACTTTCCCAGTACCTGACAGAAAGCTCGCTGGAACCAGAATAAGACAGCTCAAGAAAACATACAGGCAATTTGACATTACAAATCATGTACTTGAAGAAATGACATCAAAAATATAAAAAGCAGACTGGACATACATACATGGATATACATGAAATATCCTGAAAGTTTAATAGCCAAAAGTAAAGATTTAGCAGTCCGGACTCCCAGTGAAGATGCACTAAAAGTGTGTCTGATTTGCAAGCACACTTTGTAGACCTTTCCAGTGAATTAATTCTTTTTAAGTAACGTGATTCCGGCTCTTCTGCAGAGCTGCCTGCTGGTCCCCGGACCGGGATCTCCTGCTGTCAGCTAGACACTGACATCAGGAGAAGGGGAGAACTTTGAATCCCTATATCTCTCAAACCATAGTGGTTTGAGAGATAGGGTTTGGAGCATAGTGATTAAACTCTACAAAACGGGACTTTTTTTTGGGGGGGGGAGGGGGGCATTACCGTCCCTTTAAGGGAGGACTGATGCTGTTCTTGGTGCTGAATTATCCATGCAGTCTGCGGATGAGTGCAACCTCTCTGCTCCTCCCTTACCATCCCCAACACATCAGCATCTTTATGTCAGCATCAAATGATGACCTATGTCTCTTTCCCTCTCCGCGCACGTCCGATTCTCAGTGCATATGGCAAACTGTCTTAATCTCCAAAGCAAAGTGATCTCACACTGACAAAAACACTTCCCCATTACATCAAACCTTAAGGCCCCCACTCCTGATTTTACTATTCCTGAATTGAAGGGGAAGTATATTCTAAGAATAAATGTTGCATAATGTGTTTAACCCTTTGATTGTCAGACACGAATGCAACACATTGCTTTGCAATGTATTGGATACCTCTGTGGTACTGAAAGGGTTAAAGGACTTACTTGGCTAGGAGTCCTTTACAGAGCAGTCAAATATATCTATTTGTACATTTTTTGCAGTGTATCTGCAGTTGTCTCTCGTTTTCAAATTCAGGTCTTTATCAGCGTAAATGAGATTGGCCGCGGAAAAAAGGCCCCACTTACGGCCCTTCAGAAGCATGTAAAATGTCACTATATGCATGTAAAATATCACTATCCAGCACAGCTCAAATACAAAACAAATATATGGCTACTGTATGAAGAACACATACATAGGTAAGTCTCTTACAGGGATAGTAGTGTTTCACAAAAAAGGCAACTCAGATTAATCTTCATAGTATTTGGGCCATGGAAAGTGTTATTTCATTACTGTCCGAGTTGTAGTTCAAGAGTAATTGAATGACAAAGTATCCCCTCCTGTCCCTTTTACTGATGTAACACTGCTCACCTCAGAGCAGCAAGACTGTCCGATTGAATTGCACAGAGGGACAATCTTCAGTGAGCATAAGGTAAAACCTGAAAAACCTGTCAAGAATGGCAGGTTTTTCCTTATACTCACAGTAAGAAGATTGTCCCTGGCTGTAAGCTGTCTGGTCAAGTGACCAGATTCCACATCGGACGGGGAGGTGGCTTACACTAGGTAAAAGGGGTGAGAGAGGGATACTTTATCATTCAATTACATTTCAACTACAACTCTGACAGTACTGAAACAACACTTTCCATGGCCCAAATACTATGAAGATTAATTGGAGCTGCTTGTATTGTGAAACATTACTATCCACTTAGATGAAAAGCTACTTATTTCAAGTCTATAGTTCATATTGCCATAAACAGTTTCCATTTAAAGGGCAATTATACTCTAAGAATGAGTGTTTTTTAAAAGAACACCAAAACCTCCTAATAATAATAATCCATCACTTATCTTAATTTGAGCAGAAATCCTAATGGCTACTATGAAATCAATTTTGTGTGGATTGGTTCCCCAGAATTAATTTTTAATGCTACTGGATATCTTGCCCATGAAGACAGACATGTTTCTTTGTCGGCTCCTCCCACTGAAATCTTTAGGGAGCCTTCATTAGGATGAGTTTTGTAACAAACAATAACACCTACCAACAAAGGCATGAAATCTAGTATCAGTTAACCTGTTAAGGACCAGAGAAGTGTGCTCTGCATTACAAAGCAACGACTTGCAAACACCTCTGGCCTTTAAGTGGTTAAAGGATAGTATTTCATTTTTATGAATTTTAAAATTGTGCACATTAAAAAAAAATAAATGAAAAGATGTAAGTCCCAATTCTTAAACTTTGCTAGTTTAAGAGATATACACTTTTAAAGTTCCCCCTTCCTGCCCCTTTTACAGACTTCAGCGCTCTAGATTACAGATTGAGATCCTGGTCCCCAACGTTGTAGACCGTTCTAATGAAGAATTTCTTTGTAGAAAATGCTACTGCAGCTCTGCTAAAGAGCCGTCCGGTCCTGGGACCAGGAGCTCAATCTGTCAGCCACAGTGCTGACGTCTGTTAAAGGGGCGGGAGGGGGAACTTCAGAAGCCTATATCTCTTAAACTAGCAAAGTTTAAGAGATGGGACTCACATCTTTTCATTTATGTTTTTAAAGGGATAGCAATACTTAAAATGTAAAAAAAAATATGTTGTAGGGTTTATCCCCCTGAGTAAAACAAGAGTACTTCCACTGCTGAGAGGTGTTTCATTCAAAAGTTATTAATTTTCAAAGTTGAATTTTTTAGGTGCAATATCACAGTGGCCTGAAATTGTACAGTGGCGCTGTTGCTACACGATCCTATGGACAACTCTGGTCAGTTGACCATAAATCTCCATAGGATGGTGTAGCAACAGCGCCACTGTACAATTTCAGGCCACTGTGATATTGCACCTAAAAAATTAAACTTTTAAAATTAATAACTTTTGAATGAAACACCTCTCAGCAGTGGGAGTACTCTTGTTTTACCTAGGGGGATAAACCCTACAACATATATTTTTTTACATTTTAAGTATTACTATCCCTTTAATATGCACAATTTTAAACTTCATTAGAGCGCAACTTTCACTACACTAACATAGTGCCGCAAATGATTATTACTTTAGTGCTATGCACACAAACATTTTCAAGTATAATTGCTCCTTTAATGAAAAATATAACCTATGTGGGCAGGCACGGCTGGGATCTTGCAATAGGCGCTCTCTGCACCTGCACTGTCAGTCCCTTCTGGTGCCTTTCAGCACAAAGGAATTCAAATCACCAATTGTGGAGTTGAAGGGGACGGACAGTGCAGACGCAGTGATGCCGGCTCTGCAAGATGTCTGCGCTGTTCTCCGGTGCCTGCCTGCATAAAAGGTTATATTTTTAATTAAAGAAGCTATTATACTTGAAAATAACAATAAGTGTGTGTGTAGCGTTGATGTAATAATCATTTGCGGCACTATGTTAGTGTAGTGAAAGTTCCACTTTAAAACTAAGTGATACTATCCCTTTAATTACTAATTTCGTAGAACCAATCCACACAAAGCTGATTCATAATGGCCATTAGGTTTTAATGCCCAGATTGAATTAAACAAGTGTTCCTTTAATTTAACAGAAGGCCTAACCTCGATGGGTACCCTGTATACAGCAGGCAGCTACAAAATTCATTTTCTTTTGCAATTCAACTATGCTGTAGTATATTCAGTTTACCAACTGTAAGACAATCTACTCTGTGGAATCAGTCAGTTTGAATCCTATTGTCTATTGGCAGGATATGTGACCTAAAGGCAGAGTGACATGGAGCTCAGTAAATAAAGGAAACTACAGATACAATAGGAAAACCATATAAGTAGACATACCAGACTACTGTAAGAAAGATTCATACGCAAGCAAGATCTTCCGTTAAACAAAGCAAGAAACTAATTCCTATAGGTTGTTTCCTCTAACCATTTGAGGGCCAGAGAGGCATCCAACACATTTCACTGGGCATCTCTCAAAGGGTTTAACACTCTGCACCATTTGCTAAAGGTAAAGTGGTGAAATTCTGCAGCAAACAAGCTGTTCCGCAGTGCACTAATAATGTCTAATTAATTAACCCTTTGAGTGCCAGAGGGGTACACAATGCATTGCTTTACAATGCTCTGGATACCCCTCTAGCACTCAAAGGGTTAAAAGTATGCCATTTTAGCCCCTTAAAAGGGGTCTCCAACGCATTGCCAAGCATTCAACGTACAAAAAAAAGCACCATTCAACCCTCTGAGTGCCAGAGAAGTATCCAACGCATTTGGTTACAATGTTTTGGATACCTCTGTGGCACTGAAAGGGTTAAATTGTCTGGAAGCTGGACATCAGGAGGGTTCAAGATGACCTGACCAGGTCTGAATTTAACCCTAGAGAGGTATCCAATGCACTGGATCCCTCTGGCACTATAATGGTTAAAATACATAAAATAACAATTAAAAATAAAAAAAAAAAATATCCCAGAGAGGTGCCCAACATATTGCTTTGCAATGCTTTGGACATACATATACCCCCCGATCCACTGTCTAGTCCCCCTATCTATACCTCCATACCTGTTCGCACTACATAGATCCCAACCTGGTTCTACTGCCCATGTACATCATGGGGTGAACGTGCCTAAACATGTACGTCATGGAATTCAGGGGTCCCCGCAAGGCTGCACGCCATTTGGGGCCCCCTCAATTTGATAAGGAAAATAAAAAAAAAATGCTCCGTGGTCTTTAAGTGCTGGCCTCATGGCTGGCCCTTAAGGTGTTAAAGACCACATTACATGAAATGGGATCTGGATTTGGACCAGAATTGCACCACTTTGCTATTATATAGAAGGCCAGTTTCTTTGTGGTAAAACTCTGCTGGGGGGGGGGGGGGTGATATTATCCTGACCTATAAGTAGGTTACAAGTGCACAGCCAGATAAACAGATTTGATTTAAAGCGTGTATGTAACGAGGCTTGAAGTCAGTCCTATAGCACATAGACTCTGAGTACAGAGAACACCCTGAACCTGGGAATTCAGTAAACATCTGGAAAGCCAAAGCTCTAGCTAACATGGTTCTATGCTCCCCTATGTAGTTCATTTATCCCTTTGAGTGACAGAGGGCTGTCCAGTTCTTTTTACTGAATACATCCCAACATCTTCAGCTGAGGGGATGGGGAAGAGATGATAAAAGTTGTAGTTGAACAGCTGGCAAGTTACAGATTGCCCACCAATGCTTTATAAGCAAGAAATTGCAGTTTCAGTCATCAAGTTAAATAGGTGTGATTGTGAAGCAAACCAATTGCACCACAGAGGGGAAAATCAAAACACCCAGGGCTTTTATCCCCTTGAAAGATAGGGAAAATCTTTAGAAGCAATGTGTTGGAGATGTTTCCAGCATTCAAAGGGTTGAAAGCTCCATTCATATCAGTTGGAAATTACCAAATGTCCCGGTCCACCCCCAGTGGTGTAGTCTGTTTCAGACTTGGACCTCTTGAGATTTATGAATAAGCCCCTTAAGGGCAGAGGTGTAAAAATCCTGGAGGTCTACAAACAAGGCTAACATCCCCAGCATCCCAGCACACTCCAAAATCCTTAATATTGTGTCCACTCCTGCCTTACGGCCTTAGTTCAGAACTAAATAGGTACAATTTTGGAGCAAACCAAACAAACTGTACCCCAGGGGAGAAACAAAAGGTTCCCAAATTCCTACTGGTTTTAAAGGGCCTTATACAGAAAGCAATTCTGAAGCAACGTGCCACAGACCAGTCTAGCATTCAGTGAGCTTAAGAGCCCCATTTAAATCAATAGGAATTTCTATTGTCTCCCATGTGGCACGCTTCAGACTTACCAGTTTTCCACATAACGATCTGAAACAAGGGCAGTCTCAGGCCGACAGCTGTTGTGGACCACAACTCTAATCCCCCAACCTCCCACTGGATGGCTGAAGATGATGGGAATTGTAGTCCTCGACACCTGGAAGAGATGCACTAAGGTGTGATACAGGAGATAACTTCTCCAGTGGATAGCTCTTAGCATAGGCTCCATAGAATAACATAGTGATAGGAAAGTTTATCCCTCTTGACAATTATCTCCTCTTTATCACACCTTAGTGCGTAACCCAGATGGATTTCTCAATAGGCAGAGTAGACAACTGCGTCGATCTCCACATTTTGGAGGAGCCTCAGATGTACAGGCCACACTCACATTCTGAATGGTGGGTGTGGTCAGTACAATCTATGTCCCTGCACTAGATTTGTATCCCTTCACAAGCTACTGATTAACCCCCTGGATGCTAGAAAGATCTCCAACACATTATGGAGTTGGAGATCGCTCTAGCAATCAAAGGATTATGTTTTTTGGTATTGCTTGTTACTGGTAAATGGTATTTTCTGTGCCAGGAAACATTAGAGGGACTGGGGGCTGGATCATGTGAGGAATGAGGTGTGGTCGTGGGTGGAGCTAAGGACACGTACAGCATCTTGTCTATGGATGCCTGAAATGTAAATCCTGCCCTGTGCATAACCCCACATGAAGGGCCTCAGGTTGCCCCTGCCCCACCGGCTCTAAAACACTATCAAATAAATCAAAGTATTGCATGCTAACCAAAGTTAGAACATCTGTCTGATTCATTTTGCCAAGAACAGCATTCAACACAGGGAATTACTCTGAAAAAGAACAAGCCAACTCAGGAAAAAGAGGCTCTGCCTTAAAACTATAAAGAGATTATCTGAGGCATTAGGGAAGTAGCTAAATAAAGAGACTGTATCATGGATATGTGACGTTATGTAGGTTTAAAGGAGAGGAAAGCCCTTGAGACAAGGACTGTATGCAGCTGTATCATATCCTATGAGGCCCCACAGTAAGGGCTATATTAAGGAAGTTAAAGATGAGCAATTCTGCACCATTGGGAACAAATGGAAATCCCCACTTAAGTAAAATAGATTTTGAACAAATTAAATGGTGGAAGTCTTTTCTAGAAAGTAAAGGGATAAATGCCCCCATTTAAATCAATGGGGATTTGCTGAATGTTTTTGTAGTCTATAGAGTAGACCATCTGCATAGCCAAGGATATTAAAAAAGCAAATAGGGGAATTTGGGAAAAGTTATTTGTCATCTCCTAAGCATCTAGTTTTCTGTAGAATTGCACCTGTTTAGCATGTTTCTGTATTTTATCCCACATCTCAGTAGTCTGAGGTAAAAAGCACCACAGTGCTAATCCATACTGCATCAGTGATGCAAGGGGATTTGAGACGTGGCCAGTCCTCCTAGTGCATCGTCTCATGTTGGTGTCCTGACAAGTCTATAATGCACTGTTCCTCAATAAAGTGCAGGATTAGGCCAGTGCTACTTAAACAGACCTATATATATATACAAAAGCATTGTATTGCACAGTTGCAGTGCAATGGATACCCCTTTGGCACTCAATGTGTTAAATAAGAGCTGAATTGTATTTTTAAGCATAACAAACATGTTTAAATTTAAAAGTGTATTTTAAAATGCTACAATCTCATCAATGGGTTTCAGCTCTGCTCAAGTCATTTCAAAGTATTTTTATACCTGCCTGGACCCAGCATGACATCCCACTGACATGAAGGGAAGTACTGTACTACACACCTAGCTTGGGTAGGTTACACCCAAAAATGTACCACCTTCATCTTATTGCACACGTTCATCCAGGTCTCCAGTCACTTTTTCCAAGCTCGGATATGCATGTAAATTCCCTTAGTCACATCTATACATTGCAGTTTCAACAAGTATAATATGGAAATCTACCACTGGCTTTTTCCACTGTTTAGTAAATTAGGACTTGAGTCACCCAATGACTCATACAATTCTATTGTTTCACACCAATGCAGCCACATGTCTCACTAAAGGCTGGCTGAGGAGGGCAGGAGAAAGAAGAGAAAACAAATAACAAGTCTGGACACTAAAGAGGTGCAATTCTAGAGCAGGCCAACTGCGTCATGAAAGAGAGAGGAGAGAGAAAAAAAAAAAAAAAAAAAAAAAAAAAAAAAAAAAAACATTCTGAAAATTCCCATTCTCATATTCAGCAACTTAAAACCCCCATTTAAATCGATGTGGAATTTGTACCCTATGGTACAGTTGTTTTGCCTCAGAACTCCATTTCCTTGACTTTTTGAAAAGGACACTTCATGTCCAGTGTGATCCTTTCATGAACTGTGATCATGTTGAGGTA